>CM042078.1:0-1297948 GCA_023509865.1 Trypoxylus dichotomus
TAGATAGGGGATCCCGGTTTGCGCCGTTCGAAAGTACGCGTCGAGATCTTTCGAATGAGCACCGAACGGTCGCGCTGCGACCACGCATAACCGAGATACGAAGATTCGGTCGAGAAATTTCGGTAAAATATAAAAGTCCGAAAATTACCGTTTTTATCATCCTATCCGGTAGATTTTCGCGCGCCGAACAAGAATCTTTTTAGCACGCTTCGATATCTCTAACCGTTTAAGAGATACGGGCGTTTGAAGTTTCGGGGCTTCGAAAAAACGCGAAAAAATCGACCCCGAAAACGACATCTTTCGACGTTTTCTCGTGTCGCGCGTTAACGACGCCGTTCGGACGGACGAATTAGACGGTTTCCGATAGAAAAATGTCCGCGGAATCGATTGCGACCGCTGCGGACGTCCTATCTCTAACCGTTTAGCGGCTACGGCCCGTCAAAGTTGAAAGAGAGAGAAAAAAAATCCCAACTTTGAAGCGCTGTAGCGTCGGAACGCGTTGAGCTAGGGCGTCCTTCTTTCGCCTGTTTAGAACCCTCGTAGGGGTCCTTACGACGCGCCGATAAGCGAACGTCTAACTCTTCCCGTTAACGCGCAGCAGAAACGTGGCATTTTTTTTTTATATAAATTTGTAATGTGCAGTTACGAGATTGTTATAATTCATTAGTATATTTGCTTTGTTATTGTACTCATTGATATGCATGCAATTATTATTGTCTGTACTATCATTGAAAATGTATATTGGTTTTACTGCAGCCAGAATACAGTAGATAAGTATACTTGGAGTGCTGTTTTCTTTTTCACCGAGCAGCTCGTCTAATTGCATCATTGACAATAACCAAATTCTATGTAAGATTTAAGGATATTGTGTTGCCATGTACTCTGAAGCCACTTGATGAACTTAGAATTCTTGGTCCTAGCGGCGCCATCTCGGAGATAAGCGATAAACTAAGTAAGCAGACAGTCACGTCTTAGATATTGCTTAAATATCGATTGGTATATAATTATGTTAAACTCAATACATTGTCCATCTAATTTTTGATTGTTAGTCTCTTGTTTATCATCCTTTCAATATCGTAAATCGTAGCAGTAAGTGCTTTTTAATTATATCTATAAATATAATTTTTAATTCAATAGAGATCCTTGCACCGCCATCTCGGAGATACGAGTTGAACTATATATGCATACCCGTTCAAATTAGATACCTGCTTCAATATTTATACATATTTAATTATAGTTAGCTTCAATAATTGGTTTGCATAGTTTTACCATGATGTTCGTATCAATGGAATATGGACTTCATTAATTGAATATTATTGTATTGCTCGTCGACCCCTAGACTATCGTTAATCGTACCTATAATTTCTTTGTAATTAATAAAAATAAAACTGAATGTCAATATCTGCCAGTGCCATCTCGGAGGTAGATCTGCCTATGCATAATACTACATATTGGGTACCTTTTTAGTTATAACTATCCATCTATTTATAGCCTCGCCATTCATACACTCACATACTCATGAAAGATAGTGAACGGGCGAGAAGCAGGAGAATAATATTCTGTTAATGGAATAGACACGTTATTGTTTTGAACATCATGGAAGGTCATAACGCAATACCATTATTGTAATCATTATAATTATTCATAAATAAATTATTAAGCAGGTATCTAATATGTCCAGGTATGCATACATAGTTTAGCATTTGCTGCCGAGATGGCGCTGATAGAAGTTCAATTTTATAATATATTTATTTTCAGATTACCAGCACTTACTGGTACGATTGACGATAGTCATGGGGTCGACAGGAATAAGATTAATGTTCTAATAATAAAATAAACATCAGGTTGATATGAACGTCATGCAAGATCATTATGCAATACTATTAATGTAAATAATTATAATTAATTGTATTTACTTAATCTAGGTGTCTTTTATATGTTTATGTGCTAACCTAATTGAGCGCTTACTTCTGAGAGGGCACTGCAAATAAATAAAAAACCCGCCAACCCTAACCGTTTAGGAGATATTGACGTTTGAAAGTTGAAGGGGTGCAAAACTCGATTCGTTAAATGAGTTCCGAATGGGGTCGAGTGACATATCAAAAGACGCGTATTTTCGCGTAGATTACGATAAAAAAGTTTGCCTCGCTATCTCCAACCGTTAAGGAGAAAATGGCGTTTAAGGTTTCAAAATATCCAAAAATGCTTAACTCCGAAACTTTGAAGCGCCGTAGCTCCTAAACAGTTAGAGATAGAGGATCCCGGCTTGCGCCGTTTGAAAGTACGCGACGAGATCTTTAAAATGAGACCTGCTGGTCACGCTAAAAGCTCTGAAGGAGTTCCTAGACACGTTGAACAGGGATTCTTTCGTGAAAACCCTCGTCAGCGAGAACCCGACATGATAGACCGCGATCACGCAGAAAATATGGGGAGCAATAGGACAGTAACTGAGACGATAAGGAAATTGTAACCTGTCAGGAAGTATTACTCTTATAAAAAGTCTACCGATCCTAATACACTTTCTATTCTTTGTAAAAGGAGAAGCGAGGAAGTCAAGGACGAGGACTTTGAGCACCCAAAATTATATCAAGAATCTCTCAGCAAGTTCCAAGTCGGTAGACACTGGAAGAAGATGGTCCGAAGAAGAATCCAGCCAATCAAGGGAATACACATCACATACACATTTTTTGACCAAATTTTCCAAGAACGTATAACTACTAATAAACTAACTGTAAATAACTACTAATTTGTTTGCCTATATGGTAGGCCACTCAGTACAGTCCATATATTAGATATGTGTGACATTATAAAGGAAATTGCTGCCAGTCGTGTCATCCTTCTGTCATCAGAATCTTCCGAAAGTTGTATTTCAACTGGATTTGCAATTTCTTGTTCTGAATCCGGATCTTCAACATACAAATCTTCATCTACGTTCACAAAATCATTAAGGTTTTCATTATCCGTCAATTTCAATAAATTCTTATTTTTGAGGATATCTGAAAGTACACTAAGAGGCAAATCATCTTCTAGGTCAGATGTATCAGCCTCAGTTAACTGGTCTTCACTTTGCATATTTACGTGATTAAATCCTGCTTTGCGAAAGCTATTTTGAACTGTTTCTTTGGTTACTTGGTCCCAAGCGGTTTTTGCCAAATAAAATGCATCCAGTGGTGTAATTTTCTTTATTAACTCAAAAGCTGTACAAGCAGTTTCATTGTTTACTAGCAGATGTTTGAGTATTAGACTTCGGTAATAAGTTTTAAAATTCTTTATAATCCCCTGGTCAAGTGGCTAACAAGCTGATGTATAATTAAGGGATAAAAATAATATTATTTAAGCGAACGTCTTTTGGATGAGATCCCGCATTGTCTAAAAATAACAAAATGTTTCTTTTTTCTTTAGCCATTTTCCAATCTAGGTCTTGCAACCACTCTGTCATAATTTGTCCTGTCATCCAAGCTTTCCTATTGTATTTTCAAGTTACAGGCAGGTTATTTATATTAATGTTTTCAAAAGCTCTGGGTTTAGCTGCCCTACCAATGAGTAGGAGTTTTTCTTTTTCACCCGCCATATTTGCACAATGCAAAATTGTAAACCACTCTTTGGGATACTTACCGCCAACACATTTTCCTTCTTTAATGTGAGCGTTTTGTCGGGTAGAGCCCTAAAATACAGGCCTGTCTCATCGGCATTATAGATGTCTCTCGGTGAATACCGCTTAATCAAAGGACATTTTTTTAAAAACGATGAAACATCTTCAGCATTAACCGAAGCTCCTTCTCCCGAAATCGCTTTAAAACTTATATTGTGGCGGATTCTAAATTTATTGAGCCAACCAGAAGAAGCACTGAATGTAGAATGTCCCAAAGAAGCGGCTATTTCTCTTGCTTTACATCGTATTAGCAGACCTAAAAAAAAGAAATAAGTTTTTTGCGCTTTTGTCACGACAAACCTATTGATAATCTCACTTTTTTTTTATCTATTTTAGAATTTAACATGAAAAGAAAATCAACGCATTAATACAAGAAAACCTTATCTAAAAAAATCATATGCATACCTGTTAAAAGAATGCCGAGCTGCTGTAAACTAGTCATAACACAATTTGTTAATTTTAGTACCATCACCCGTCAAAGAGCTTCCTCTTTCATTCAAATTGTTGTTCGATATCCATTTGTTTAGAAGGATTTCTTTATGTTTAATTATATCTGCAGCTTGTGTTTTTCCAATATTAAAACGCTTGGATAAGTTCCTTACACTTAATTTCTCTTTATTGTAAACTTCAACAATCTCAATTTTTTGTTTAAGCGTGAGAATTTTTCTATTTGGAACCATTTGTACAATGAATGTGTCGCCCACTGTGTCTTTTCCGCATAGACATCAGACTTTCGTGTCTGCGTCTGTTCAAAAGAATGTCCGTCCAAGAAAGGGTTAATACAATGGAAATTATATGAGAGCCGGTCAGGACCATGAGTAAGTGTCCGTGTAGATTGAATATCTGTGTTTAAAATTTCATAAAGAGGGAGTACTGACGGTACTTCACCTCCAACTTCTAATATCAACCAAAATAAATAACAATAAAAAAAAACATGCACCAAACAGTGATGAAAAAGTATCTGAAATAGGTAAACTAGTAAAATTTTTAGAAGAAATTCATTGGTAAATAATAGACAACAATTCATATCATTGCAATATATGTATTATTTAAAAACTTCGTATCCCATTCGAGTTACTACTTACTACACGGACTAACTCCTAACTGTGCCTACGGGACAGTATTTATATCGGCGCGGACGAAGTGTCGAATGTTCCCGATAGGTAGTTTCGGCATGGTCTGTTAAGTGTACCGCCAAACACGCCACCCAAAGTTTCCAGAAGAATCGGCGGGAATCAAAGAGATTGCGCGCTGTGGCATTTCTTTGATGAAAACGCCTTTCCATCTAGCAGGGGATTATTCCGCTATAAGAAGCTAATCACGGGATTATTCTGGCTTAACTGTGAATCAACTTAAATGTGAATCATGACGTCATCAAATAAAAACTGAATCGACCGATATCGGCCAATATTTCCCGAGAACGACTGTTTAAACACCCCTGTATTAGGCAATTGCTTGTACTTTCTATTGCTACAACATAAAAAATAATTTAAAACATGACCATCCTGAATACTTTTTTTATGAACATGGGATTCTGTGAGAGGTAAGTGAGTCGACAAAATCCAAAATTCAAAAAGGAACATTTTGCTGACGGCTATGCAAAACCAATATTCAGCATATGTAAATTAGAAGGTCTCTTTTAGGATACAATATCACTAATTGCTCGTTTACATTTATATTTTATGTTATAGCAATTTACGATTGCATATAATAAATGAAAATGACCGATGAGAAGGCAATAATTTCACTTTAATGAATCTTAAAAAATGTTATTACTCCATACTTCTTTACATCGCAACACAGGTCAATTTTTAACACACAATAAAGGATAGATATAAATTTTAGGCGTAACCAGTTAATGAATTAAATTCTTTGGGATATAGTAAAACTCAGTAGATAAATGGTAAAGTATGTATATTGAATAATTGAATATAATAAAAAAGGAGAATTACAGAAAATGCACGTTGAAGTGGAAATGAGCAGTATTATAATAAATTTCGAATATCAGTAATGAATAGTTGGATATATTACAATAACACTGCTATCTTATTTAGCAAGTGCTAATTTTCAACAGATTGCCTTCGACTTGTGTTAAAAGCTATGTTGAATAAGACTTACGGAATCCTATTGCACATTGTAGTCAAATTCGGATAAGGCAAACTACAAGCTGCTTTTGTTAATTTTGTGATTAATAATCACATTTAGTTGATAGCCAATAAAGAGGAAATATTTGTGAAATATATTTCTGAGATATGTGGTTCATTTCGTATTGACCACAGAAGATTAAAATAACCTAAGCTTCTATACTTGCTTTGTCTTAAAACGGTATGAAATTAAGCAGTATTTTCGTTTTAAATTTTTTGAATGTACTTTCGAATCACTTAAAATGGAACGAACTGCACGCCAAATACTTGTAAAACGAAATGGATGTTTCCTTTTTCATTTTGTAGTTTGGCTATATGCAACTTATATGTTTAGAACATCTATCAAAAGATGGCGTAATGTATTCTGTTGTAATTTTTCATGTCGAGTTATGGTCGGTTTCCTATATGTTCGGGTTTGTCGCACTTGTGTCATGCAGTAAAAATGAATTGGTGACTGTTGAGATTATTTTCTGAAATTTAAGTGGTTATAAGTGCTTCTCATATTATTTATTGATCTGTTTTCGCTTAAGGTATTGGAATTATGATAAGATAATTTTCACAGAGTAATCTACTAAACACAAATAATCGTAACCGATGTATTTTTAGTTATCAATCGTTTATTTCTGAACTGATATTTATTATCAGCATTTATATTGTAAATAGATTAGAAATATAAAACACGTTTTTTTGAGTTTGTCTGGTGTGGGTGTTAAATAACTGCGCGCGCCTGTAATGACTAATTTATTCATACTTCTTGTATCATTTGTGTTACTTTAGAAGGTTATGTTTACCCTTAGGGAAGTCATTTCTAAATATAGTTTTATTTTCTAAGAATTAGATTTTGATATCATTTCATTGAATTTTAGACATCTGTGTGTAAATAAATGCAATTGATTTTTTTTTTATTTACTCTTAGTACGGCAATTTTCCATTTACAAGAATCTAGTTTCACCAATAATTTTTTGCGTTGGGTTATTCAACTTTATTGAACTAGATATACGTGTACTATAAAGGAATGATATTGTGCTCGTTAATTGCTGCAGTAATACGTGCTATTTAGTCGCTACTCCATATTCTTAGAGTGTTATGAATATGATGATTCACATCGATTCCATTAACGTCCAGAAACTCCAATCCATTGCCAAGCTTCAAGCTTCGTTTTATTAATAGATATAATTCTTAAAATATAAAGAACAGAGTGCAGATGGAAGTAATTAGCCTAATTTTATTCGACTAAATAATCAGAATGTCAAATTTCTTTCTTTTCTAATCAATGCTTTTATTTACTTAGTTATTCTTACTTGGATATCCCTCATACACTATATAAACTTTTAATATCTTCTGGTTTTTTTTTTATCATTTTCCTGACGATATTTGTAGATTGTAATTCACAATTCTCGCTGTAATACGTTTAATAAACAAACATCTACATTCTGCAATGTAACAGCTTATATTGTTATATAGGCTGACACTTCTACAATTCAGTGATACATAGTAAATGTAACGCTCTTTGGATTTTAATACCTCAATTCAATTTTACTTATGGAACGCCAAGCTGGTTTTGGAATAGTTGAATGAAAAATTAGGTATCAAAGAAAATTTTCCAATAAATATAATTATAAAGCCAAATACTTCACTATCAGTCACAATAATAACTCCTACGCTGAGTATGGCGTGAAATACTGTAAAAACTAATTCGCAAACGTGTTTTCAAACAAAATAATGTATTGGATTTAAATTCGGAGATCTGGGTAGCCATAAACCATAAATTATATTCACGGTTACTGTGTCACGAATTAGAGAACTACGTCCAACTTGCATTAAAAAGTATAGAGCTAATTCTTTTGAGTGAAAAATTGATTTAAAATATAGAACATATTATGGGTCAGGTGATGGTCGAAATAAAACCGGCTAAAAATTCAAAACTATATATTTCGTAACGTACACATAACTATCATAAAGTGCCTCGTTCCCCACGCGGGGCCTAACTTTTTCTAAGCGCGCCAAATTTAAAATATTATCCTACAACTCGCCCATCCTGACGAATGATTGACCTCAACCATTGTCATAACAACTAATACATAAACAACGAAAACGTTTACAAACGTAGTAAGCCTAATATTAACAAACTCAAATCCCAATACGTACAAAATTAATCGTTTACAATGTCTCATCATCACTTTCAAAATTCTCTACTAAATCCCTATTATCATCTTCATTATTACTCCATGGTCTAATACAGTCTACTGAAAATATACTATCAAATGGCCTTTGTGCAAATTGATATCCGTCTGTATCTGTGATTACATATCTATCATTGGGCAATGCCTTCTGTATTTTGTACGGTTCCTTAAATCTTGGTACTAACTTCTTCTTCACTCCTGGGGTAACGTCATTATTGATGATCATTACTAAGTCGCCTTAGCTAAGCTTCCTCGGTGTCTTCCTTTTCTCGTTATAACATTTCGTATTATACGCTTGTAATTTCCGTATATTCATCGATGCATTCCGACGGGTAGTTTCTAAGTCACGGTCGGGGTTATCAAGTTCTAAAAATCGTTTTAAATCATCTTCAAGTTTTCCTCTCTGATTGCTGCCAAAAAGTAAACAGGCTGGAGTATCCTTGATAGACCGATTAATAGTATTATTGATAGCGTATTCGACCTTCTCTAATACTTCGTCCCATTTTGTAGGATTCTCGGTTACTTTTGCCAACATGGGTATGATATCCTTCTTTAGTCTTTCTATCTGTCCCTTAGCTCTTGGTACCCCTACTGCTATCAAAACATGTTCAACATACGATTCCTCCATAAAATTTTTAAACGCTACAGAAGTAAAAGCTGATCCTGAAATTTAGTAAAACCGTCTATAATCGCAAAAATGTACCTATTACCACATTTGGTCTTTTCTAACGGTCCGCAATGATCAATGTGTATCGTGTAGAAAGGTAAGTCTCCCTTATCTAAGGTATGTAAGAATTCTTGGCGCTTCCCAGAACTGGGGTTATAAGTAATACACTTCAGTCAGTCATTTTTGTGAATTCAAATTGACTCATATGCGTAACAAATGAAAAATATTTGGTGGAGTTTTCATTAACATTAACGAGATAAAACGCGTTCTTTAGATCAAGTTTCGTAAAGTATCTTTTGTTGCGCAAACTTTCGATCTGATCCTCTATTATCGGTATAGGAAAATTTTCTCTCAAAGCAATCTTATTTAATTCTCTAAAATCAATACACAGCCGTGTCTTATTTTTCTTTTTACCAAGAACAATTCGGGAAGCATATTCAGACGTACTCGGTTTGATTATATCATTATTTAACAATTCTTCTACAATAACATTTACTTCCTCTTTATAAACAATTAAAGTTTATGGAATGGGTAGGTTTTTTTTTTCGTAGTGTTCGCCACCTTTTATTTGAGATTTTTGCTCACGGAGGTATTGTTAAGGGGGAGGGGAGTCCGCCAGAAAAGTTTAAAAATGCAAACATTGTTGTGATAGTTTTCATAAACAATTAAAGTTGGGTATCCTATGCGCTTATGGAATAGATAAATAATTATTTTTCTTTCATAGTGTTTTTGATATTTTTGCTTACGAAGCTATTGCTAAGGGGGAGGGGAGTCCACCAGAAAAGTTTAGAAATGTAAGCATGTTTGTATCAATATTTATGAACAATTTAAATATCGTTGTTCGTATCAACTCCGGAATATCAGTTGAGTAAGCAGTTCTCTAACGGGTTGCTTTCTACCTTTGCAATTGTACTGTGCACAAATATTGCGAATAAAATGTGAAGAACACTACGAGAAATAATTATGGATTACCAACTAACTAACGTACTAACGGACGGGATACTTAACTCTAATTGTTTATTGAAAAATGTTTACATTTTAACTCTTTTCCCTCGACTCCCTTTCTTCCTTTTCAATACCTCAGCTTACAAAAATCGCGAATAAAATCTGGCGAAGACTACAGCAATAGATGATTCTTAAGCTCTTGTATTAGCGAATAGGATACCAAACTTAAATAGTTTATGAAAATTCTAACAAAAATGTTTACATTACATTTTTCTGGCGGGTTTCTTTCTCGATTTGCAATAACCCATTATGCAAAAATCGAACACTACGAAATATGCTAATTCTTTATCTACTGTATTAGCGAAAGGGATAGCGAACTTGTTTATGAAAATTGTCAGAAAAGGGTACACATTTGAACTATTTGGGGTGGGGGGAGGGGAGGGTACCTTTTCAATAGCTCAGTGCAAAAATCGTCAATAAAGAATGGTAAAAACTACAGATATAGAACTTTTTTTAAATTCAGTGTGCTGAATCACCTTTGGTTAAAGACATTTTTGCAGTACCCTTACAATTTAATTGGTATTCACTTAAATTGTTCCTATCGGTTACACGATTGATAATACGCAAAAAGTATTTAAAAAAATTGAAATAAGACCAAATTAGTCAATGACAATCGAATCAGAAGATCGTCTTGAGATGGATTCTAAAAATGGTGGATGTATACCACAATTTTAGGATCTTTTTTCTGTTCATTTCTTTATTCAATTTTTTTCTAAATTTGTACGTGTTCTTATCTTCCAAATACGTATTAATAATATGCATTAGATTGCGATATTAATTAATTAAATTATTAACTTCGTCAATTGACATAATTATACTTCACTGAACATAATTTTAATATAACCGGACAATCAACAACAGCATTTGACCGTATTTGTACAATATTTTGTTCTTTTTTCTAGCTAAAGACAATGCAATCATCAGTATATAGCAGATTTATATCTTTTTTATTACTGCTTCCATTAATGCTATGCCAAACCCCAGAAACTATAATTTTGAATCCATGTGTTTCAAAAACATCATGCCACGAATGTATTCAAACACCTTCTTGCGCTTGGTGTTTTAGTCCTGTAAGTATGGATACCGTAATAAACATTTTAATGAAGTTAACGTGGAGATTTTAAGGGATTTGATCGTGCCAGGTGCTTCCAACCGTCAAGCCCAAATCCCCAAAGCGTAATATGCCCGGAAGAGTATATCTACAATCCTGACAATATTCAACAAATACTCATGCAGAAAAAACTATCTGAAACTTCCGCTTCCTCTTCGCATCAATCCTCATCATTAGCAGGATATGGATCATACCAAAATTATTCGCAGTCCTCTAGTAGCAGCATGTACTCTTATTCAGAATCGTCAGCTTCCAGTTCAAAGTCACATTCAGGATCTTCATATTCTTACGGACAGTCGGAAATCGTGCAAATAAGTCCCCAAAGGGTTAATCTTAAACTCAGAGCCCGTAAGTAATAATTCAGAAGCAGATTGTACATATGTGACAATCGTTATATCGGAAACTGTGACTATTAATATTTAGAAAATTCCCTTTCGAATAATTAAAAGATATTTTATAAGCGGTCATGTAAGTCACTACTGCCCTATTTGGAGGGTTGTAACGACCGATTCGCATTCTACGATCCGTTTAGCTTCTGCATATATGTATGCATGTAGAGCGACCCAGTTTATTTCCTTTCAAGTGCGGATTAATTATAATCATTTGACTATACTGCGGTGTTGGAACCTATGGACTACAAATCAAGGTAAGACATGTAGGTTCAAGCGCACTACGTAGAAGAACCAGCCACATGAAGATTTTTCCGGAAACGCTTGGTTGTATGACAGGTTTCTGTCTGTAACAATTTTAGCGCAATGCAACGCGATGCAGGGAACGGCGACAATGGCGGGATTAATGAGATTCTATAGTCGTTCTTTTAAGGCAAGACGACGGTAGGATAATAGTGGATCGGAAACGTGCATGAGGTCTAAGTGAGAGTGCATTTCGCGGCAGCGTACACCTTTTTATGCAGATCATTGTGAATGAGATATTCCAACAAGATAATACTCGACTTCATACATCGCAACGAACTATGAATTTCTGCGCTGAAAATAATGTAACTCCACTTGCATTACCTGTAAGATCGCCAGATTTCTCATGCATAGAACACGTGAGATGAAGAAAGAATATGTCGTTTAATTAATTCAATGCATTATTGAATGCACTCAAAAAACATACACAATTGAATGCAGATATTTATTTACTTAATTTTCCTTAATTGATATTAGGGAGTATATATTTATATCGAAATTGTCATAAAAATAAACGTACTAAGGATTGGTTATTGGTTGAAAATAAATGTATTTAGTAGACATTTTGTCTCTAAATGCATATGTCAGTTTTCTTTGAAACGGGATAGAATTTGTTTACTAAAGTTATGCATTCATGAAGTGGTAAGTTCGCTGAGATATTTAGCCAGTTGGTCGTTTAGTAAAGTTCTAAATTAAAGTTTCGAGTTTTGAAACATATCATTCGTATTTATTTATATTATTTTCATTTCAGGGCAGTCGTATACTTTAAAAATGAGTTATAAACAAGCCGAGGACTACCCGGTGGATTTGTACTATTTAATGGACTTAAGCAAATCAATGGAGGATGATAAGGAGAAGTTGTCGAAATTAGGCAGCCTTTTAGCCGAAACAATGACAAATATTACCTCAAATTTTAGACTTGGATTTGGTAGTTTCGTTGATAAAGTAGTCATGCCGTATGTGAGCACAGTACCGAAAAAGTAAGTTGTAAAGAAATTACAGTTTTACTAATATCATAAGATTGTTCGTACAGCGTTGAACATTTTTTTACAAATTAACTCGGTAGGTTAAAACAGCCGTGTACATCGTGCGAAGCACCTTACGGATTTCGAAATCACATGACTCTGAGCACTAACACCTCTCAGTTTTCAGTAAGTTTTATTCATAATAATGATATCTCAGACATCACCTGCTTTCCTATATAAGTGTATGGTGTTTAAACATAATTACTTCGGAGCACCAAACACTCCAAATCGCAGTGTGTCTGTATATATTTCCAAGTAGTAATATGTTTATAGATCATACTTTTTCCAATTGTCAACAAACAGGTCGTTTCGTCTTAGTTGCATTCTTTTTTACACCATTTTTAGCAATTTAAATATGTAAAAATTGGGAAAACTGCAGCTTAAGAAGAAGAAATGAACCTATATGTATATATAAGCAATGAAACAATTCTGGAACAAACATCAGCAATTCTATTTTATTTGGTTACTAGTTAACTGATTGTATATCGATAAGTTTATAAATACTGAAGACTACTTGTTAATTGCTACACGCGTAAATATGATTTTCTTCTTAATAGATATAAAACACAGTCTGAAAGTTAGTTGGTACCTTAAAACCAATTCATCAATCATATACACTAGGGTGACAGAATAAAATAGACACCTACTAATTAAAAAAACGATTCTATTCTCGTTATATATACAAAATATTTTTAAATTAGACTAATATTTTGTCGATCCACCTTTACTTGCGTGAAGTGCTGCGAATCGTCGTGGCATAGAATCTATTAAATGATTAATGGTGTCGTCTGGAATATTTAACCACTCTTCTGTAACAGCTGCTACGAGTTCTTCCTTATTGCTGCGTTTTCGGGGTCGTTTCGCCATATTTGTCTGGATTATGTGCCAAACATTCTCTATCGGATTCATGTCTGGTGATTGGCCTGGCCATGGTAAAATCGGAATCCTCTGTTCCTCTTTCCATGTGGTTGTTGTTCTTGCTTTGTGGCAGGGTGCTCCATCCTTCACAAAAATGGCGTCTTCTTTAGATAAAATGGCGTTGTCGAATATCGGTAGTAGTCCTTCTGTTAATATTTGGATATATTTTGCCGCATTTATATTTCCGTCACAGATTACTAATTGCGATCCTCCACCATACCATATCGTGCCCCACACCATGATGTTCACACCGCCGTATTTCACCGTCCGATGCAAAAATTTGTCGTCCAGTTGCTATGACGAACGTCTCCATACCTACGTACGACCACTATCACTGAATTGGCAGTATCTGCTTTCGTCTGAAAAAAATGACAGACCGCCAAAACTCTTCGGGCTTCGTTCGCATTTCGATTGCCGAAGCCATTCGGCGCCGTTTTTGAAACGCCGTAAGGAGAGGTTTTTTTCTTTGCCACCATTTTATACATCCCCACACTGTGGAGGAAAGAAAGAACGGTGCGCTGACTTTTCTGTGAAGTTGCCGCAAGCTCAGCTGTACTTTTTCGCGGTTCTCTTAACACTTGGCGCACAAGCACCCTTTTACTTCTTTCAGAAGGTCCGGCACGACCTGGTTTCGGCTCCACTGTTGTTTTTTCCTTGCGTTTAAATTGTGTAATCACACGGTTAACTGTAGACAACGGAATATTTAAAAATGTACTTATTTCACGTTGCGAAGCGCCGCGTTCACTCTCGCCAACGATGCGACCCCGGGTGAAGTCGCTAATATCACTCGAACCTTGTAAGCGAGGCATAGTTGTAACGATACTAAACTATGACGAATTCCTTCCGATACATCTACCCCTACCCTAATGATAAGAGAAAGTCCTTAATTCGTTCTTAGAATTTAGCTGTTTACATATTTATACCGCTTTAGCTGGTGTCTATTTTATTCTGTCATCCTAGTGTAGTTTCTTAAGCAGTAAGGTAGGGCGATAAGAACTGTAGCCACCACTAATTTCGCATATACGTATATGATTTAGATCAAGGGGCATTTATGGCTGCATATAACAGATTTCTACGTCACTGGAACGGTACCTTTTCGGCTACGGTCTAGAATTTTAAATGATGTAATAATGAAATAATGTTAGTATAAACAGGTTCGTTATTAATTTACGATTTACATACTTCCTGCATCACTTTCGTTATAAATCGTAAAACTGTTGATGCTTTATTTTTTTTTTTGAGGACGTGTACGTTTTTCAAAAACGTTAAAAAGATTAAATACCCTTTGAACACAGTATGTATCTATTATACGATACACTTGTTTCACGTCTTGCGTTACAATACTTCTCTTCTCTCTTTATGTCACTTGGCGGTAAAAAAAAACGACAAAAATTGTATAGGTAACTTATTTTACCCCTTAGTATTTTGAATAGCTTCTAACATACAGCCCCGCCTAGGAATCTTAACTTTGAGTTTCAACAAATATATGGGTACACATAAATATAAACATGGTAAATAACATGTATGAACTAACCTAAATATCTTGAAAAAAAACGGAGTGTCTTTAATGTTCCCTTGCTTCTACTACTTCGCTCACTAGGCTTTCATCAGGATTCCCTGAATTTTCGATCGGTAGCGGACTCAATTTCCGTGTTATCCTTCCTAATTCCCAATTTACTGGAGGGGTATTATCTTCTTTTATCAGAACCATTTGCCCTCGTCTGTGGTTGCTACTATTTTGTTCCCATTTACCTTTAACGTTCTGTAATGATGTGAAATATTGTCTGTTAATTATCAATTAATTTTTCTAAATTTTACTAGTTTACTTATTCCAGATATTTTCTCGTCACTGTTTGGTACACGCCGTTATTTTTTATTATGGTTGATGTTATAAGTTGGAGGTGAAGTACCGTCAGTACTCCCTCTTTATGGAATTTTAGAACAGATATTTAATCTATACAGGTTTCTTTCTACATTTTTACAGATATCTTCTTTGGGTATTCAATATAATAAATAATTTTCAAGTTACAAGAAAAAGTCCCTTCGACAACATTTGCAGAGGAAACGTAAACCTTACTATCGTTTATTATATATATCGCTTTTCGTAAACCTATTATTTATATAAATAAATAATTCCAAATTTCATTCTTAAAAGACGTTTAATCATCTACTGTACTCACATATTTCAATCACATTACATAAATATGTATTATTACGAAATTATACTTATTACCTTCAAAATTTCTCGTACGACGGAAGGATGGCACGAGTGGCAGTATTTACCTACATAATTTCACTCATATCAAGTATGTATCAACTGTGTTGCCTACTATTTGGCAAACAAATGTGTTACTACGGATATAAACAAACATCGTGTCAAACTCACACATATTGGCATCGTCCCTCCTGAGAATAATTAGTTATTCAACCGTGTTACCGATTGTAATCAGCCGGTAATACGGTTGACAATGAGAGTCCGCGTGCTCTCGAAACGCTGCGTTCCGCATAATTAATAAATTTGTGTGAGTGGAGTTTACTGCTATACCTGTGAATTGTACATCCACACAGTGCTTGCAATCGTCATTATCCAACCTAATTTAGTTCTTTGAAGTACTGGATTATTTTTTCTCCAATTTGACCCACATATAGCAGTTACATAGAAAAAATATGTAGTTATAATTATAATAATTATTACTATTACATTTCCTCTGACAAAAGCAATAAAGAAACAATCAAATATTACAAAAATCATACCGCTCCATAAAAACGAAGTATGGAAAATTGTGCAAATTATTGCCCAATAGTTATTTTAGGGTCTCGGAAATAATTTGGCGGATTATTATAGCGATTATTTTAAAAGACATAACTTCTTAATAAACAAACAACTATTGAAAAAAGAAAAGTGCTACTACTAGATTATAGACGTCAATTATTTTAATGTAGTAAAACGTAACACAACACGTTATGCATAACATAGGGTTTTTAAGGCATTGAATACGTTCAATACTCCATAATATGCATGTTGATAACAATATGCGTATATAACAGCGATGTGTACCAGAATAATATACATTAATGTAAATAAATCTCAATTACATTTACGCAGCGAAACTTTATGTTTTAACTGCAAGTATTTATGTTCAAAATAAATTACAGGTAGTAGAAAGTAAAATATACATTTCTACATACAAATTTTTTAAAACCACCGCCGTTTACAAAACATGCTTCTACCAAACGCAGTACTCATTAGTTGTTCTTCATGAATTGTTTCATTGTTTTGAAATGCTTACAATATTTATATGTAGATATACTTTGGAAACGTTGATGACAACTTTCTTGTGCACTATATCAAAATAAATGTATATTGGTTTCTATCTACTTCCTACGTTAAACAGTTTGTTCTATTGTTAGGTTGTCTAATTTGCGGTTTTCTTCATCTACTTCCTGCATTGTCTTAGCATGATTCGTATAAAATATCGTCCGTTATATCACACTTAGAGGTCTATATAGAATTTGTACAAACGATTATTTGTAATAAATTTAAGTAATAGCATGCCAAGGCATGGTTCCGTTTAATACGGTATTTTAAGGGCTGATTAAATTTGTATTATGTAAACTACTACACAATAATATTTGAATGTTTTATGTTTTCTTAAGTATGTACGAGATATGTGCACACTAATTCGAAGGAAATATTATAATCTACATATATAACAACTTACGGTTGATAACTGATAACGCTATATTTCTTCCGTTATCATGACTGACACATTTACAAATAGAGGTAAAGCTAAATTTCTTATTTATACGAAATCCAACGTCCGAATTGGAATCGTATTATTTATTTTAGTATGAGTTAGTGCCATTCTATTCTAGGTTTAGTAAGTTTTTAATTCCAAACTTGCAATCATTAGAATTTTAACTTTTCAGTTATTTAAATGTGTTTTAATCTGTGTTTGGTGTACAATAAAAAAACGCTAGATTTAAAAGAAATAGAAAATAATCTCTTAAAATGTGTTGGCTGACATTCTTAAATAATTAAAATATATTTCCGTGTCTTCTAACTTTATTTCTTAAAGCAAATTATAACAATCGCTTTGTTGTTTCCTTTGTTTAAAAATATTTTTCGCACAAAATTTTCGAGATAGCTTTATTTTGCGATTTTTCGGAAGGAATAAAATAACTAATCTTAGATACTTTGTATACTGTTTGTCATATTTGTATTATCGTGTATTTTCCTCTCTTTGTAACATTTCTAGATGTCAATATTATTTACAACTTACATACTTACGTGGCAGGTCTTCGTGAATTAAAACCAGCCTCTTCAAACCTCCGTCGAAACGTTCTTTCACTTATTTCTAGAGTCGAGATGTTTTCCATCGAGCCAGGTCCGTATTGAGTATGCAGTACCCTCACCAGTGTAATGTAATAAAATAGGTGAAGCGTAGAATTATAGTTTAGTACTGAGCGTATCTTTATATAAGGCGGACGTATAATTATTTAGTATGACAGACGTGCTGAAGGGGTAAACGAAGCCGTTGAGTGACGGAGCGGGAAAATCTATTGATGAATTTCCCGATTTATATTATAGCGCCAGCAAAATATAATATAATGTTTAATGAAGATTTATTTGACTCAATAGAAACATTTCGAAACATTCAGTTGTTGTTGGCTGAGTCACTGAAATTCTCAGCGATGTACACTCACTACCATGTGCCACAAGTGGTATATATAAGAAATATACGTGTTATAGAAATGTTCGAGAGTGTTATAAACAAAGATCTCGATTTTACCATGTTGAGATAAATTTGTGGCGGTGCATGTATAGATCTGTTATCTATTTTTAAAGATTATTGTATGTATTACATCCGTAGATGTTGAGTGGTCATTTTATAAATATATGAATATATATTCAGTACAGCGTATGTTACTGTCTGAGACAAATGTGGAAATGTACGTTATACTGTAGACTTATTGTGGTTGTTATCCATGCTGCGCCATGCAGTAATAGCTGTGAACAAGGTAAGTGTGTTATTTATAAAACATAACACATAGATATGATATAAATAACGGATACACCGTAAGCTCACCCGATTGTTCCTACACTCATCTTGTTACGATCCTGACACGCGGGAAAAATATCCCAACTACTCTTATTTCGATCCCAGCCATGTTTGTAAACAGTTTCAATTAAAATGAGATGTGATAAAAACTGACATCTTTTGTTAAGATTTATTCCACAATACGTATAGATGTTCCAAGTATGATTTTTCGATATAACAATCTTAATTTCTTAAGACTTGTTTTTCTTTTCTAACTTCAATTATCCGGCATAAATTTTTTATAGCTTACACTCTCGAAAAGTAATTCATATACTTCTTACAATTTAGCAATGAATTTTGAATGAGGTCATTACTATTATTTTTTAATGGAAAACTTGCACTTGATTAAATAACCAGCTTTTCAAAAATATGTAATCTAAAATAATCTTAAATGTTTATGAAGATATTGGATTTTTAAAAGCTAATAGTAATTAGTAGTGTAAAATAACTGAAGGATAGGATATAGTAATAAAAATATAGTGCCTTCAGAAATCTGAAAATGCAACAATACTCGGGATATTCCAAAATAATAAATATAATGCGCCGATAAAAATGAATATCCTATATCATCACTGCAACAAATTTATTTTATTGGACGGTGTTATTGGAAAATGGAATATAGAATGCAGAAGTAAAATTGCAAAGAAAACGGGAGATAAAATATTAATTGAATGGCGTCATGTGCCCGTATTGATATGAAATGCACTACGAGAATATAACATGCGTTCAAATAAATTTTACCTCAAAGTAGCCTTTGAAATCATAATTATGTCTTAGCTGGTGTGAGACTCCACCCTATTCTTCTCTCCTAGAGCATACATGGAACCATCTTGTCAGATATCTACTTCATGTATGCCCCGAGTAAGCTGTCCTCGCCTTTTTCCTTTTTTTCCCCTTTTTCCGTTGTTTCCAGCTCCTACTGGATAGTCCTAATTTTGGTGGGAAGTTGTACTTTTTTTATCTCATTTAACCCCATAATTGTTACTGAAACTCTGAATACGAATTTTGTTTGGTATAACCTATTTGAATGATATGTCAAATTGACAACTAATGCCACTGAAAATAGTACAAATTGCGACAAATTAAGTTTTTATTGGAAGAGGTACAATTTATTTGAACGAATATCTGTTTGCGTTTCTGCATACGTGGAAATACATTTATTATATTAGATGTGCACATATCTTAAACATTAATTCAAATGTCATTGTGGTATATTTGATAGTGGCTGATGCATGTTGGTGTTAGTTAAAAATGTGGTTATAGTTTACGGGAACCTTGCGCAGGATGTGCTGCACCATACGGTTTCAAAAACGTGATGCCATTATCGATGGACACATACAGTTTCTCTGTAAGTCAAGTATCACTAACTATTTTTAAAAATAGCTTCTATATATCACATGGTCGCTTTTAAAGTTTCCACGACTTTAAGGAATAAAATGCACTATTTAACAAATATAGAAACTATCGTTTCTGTAACTGATAAGGAAATATTTTCGATGTACTGTTGGATTGTCGAATATTAAATACACGTGCAAAACGCGATTTTTTTAGTACGCAACATATATTCGCTATGTATTTAAGAATGGAATTTCAAGAAGAAACACTCTCTGAATTGTATGTGGCTTGATTGAAATTATTATTACGAATTGGAAACGTTTCCTTGTGAGATTACGCCTACTAAACAATACTGGAGAAATTAATGTAAGATAAATAAATGTTTATTTATTGTTAACACTTTGTATGTATTTCGTCAGTTACTGCTTTTAGAAATTTAATCTAGAAACATGAATAGTTCTAAAATAGAACTTATACGTTTATTTGTAACAGGTCTTTGAAAGAAGAACTGCATAACACCGTATACTTGCTGGAACTTTCGATTTCGCATGAACCTTTGATCTTCCCTATCCTAATCAGTGTATTACTTTTTCTTAAATAGTGCACAAAATTAATTCATTAATACTAGTCACATGTATTGTTTAAGCATAGTAATATTTTGTACCTTTAAATAGCATATGGTTAACAACGCATCAGTGTCTGGAAATTTGGACGCACCAGAAGGCGGATTTGATGCTATAATGCAAGCGATAGTGTGCCGCAATGAAATTGGATGGAGGGAGAAAGCTCGTAGATTATTAGTATTTTCCACAGATGCAGGATTTCATTATGCTGGTGATGGAAAATTAGGCGGTATAATAACACCAAACGATGGTTTCTGCCATTTAAGTCGCCAAGGAATTTATACCCATTCTTCAATACAAGATTATCCCAGCATTTCGCAAATCAACTTAAAAGTAAAGCAAAACGCTATTAATGTAATATTTGCAGTTACTGAATCTCAAATTGGAATATATCAGCGTTTACGTGAACATATTGAAGGGTCTTCTTGTGGCCAACTTTCCAATGATTCCTCGAATATTGTTGAATTGGTCAAAAGTCAGTACGAAGTAAGTAATACCTGAACTTTCATAGGGTTTAGTAGTTTTCGAATCCTTTCGATCCTCATTGGCGATTCATGTTTTTGATATCTAGTTAACCGATATATGTAGATCATATCTACGTATTTACATTTATACAAGTTGTGCTGTGGATAATTCTCGAGTTGTGTGTCGTGATTGTTGATAAAAATGGATCCTGTAGAACAAAGAGCCGTAATAAAATATTGGTATAAATAATGTAATATGGCAATTATTGGTCAGTTTACAGTTTCTTATGATATAGTCAAACGTTGGTGTCAAGATCTTAAATGCGGAGGAATATCCTGTGAAAACCAACAGTGGTCTTCCCATAACGGTAACAACAGACAAAACCATTGAAAAGGTACAAAATATCGTACTGCAAGACCGAGAGGGACATTGTGGAGGATACTGGTTTATCATATCCTGTGGTGCACAACATACTGAATAAAGAATCAGATATGAAGAAGATGAGTGCAAGATGGGTGCTCCGAATGTTTATTATTGATCAAAAAAGAAATCGGGTGTTGATTTGTAAACGTCTTTTAGAAAGATATCAAGCAAGCAAGGAGAACTTTTTTAGTCGGTATATGACTATGGAGGAGTCATGGGTGCACCGCTATGATCCTGATACCAAAGTGCAAAGTAGAGAGTGGAAACGTCAAGGTTCTCCTCCTCCGCGCAAATTTACGGTCGTGCCATCTGCTGGAAAGGTTTTGGTATCTTTGTTCTGTAGATGATGCTCAAGGAATCATCCCGACTGACCATTTGGAAAAGGGACAGCGCATTACAGGGGCCTACTACGCGCAATTGATTTCTAAATTGCGAGGCGCTATTAAGAACAAACGCCGAGGAAACTTCAGGCACGATGTGCTGTTCAGGATAATGTTCCCTGTTCTGGTATTGCTATGGCTGATGTACCCCAAGCAGGCTTTGAATTAGTGGAGCACCCGCCATACTGCATATCCAGAGTAATTAAAAGACCAGTGTTGTGTGTATGTCTGCTTATTTCTTACATTATAAATTCTTTAATTAAGTCTTCTTCAAGAAAAAAACTTTCTTTCTGAAGACTTTAATTCAATTTAATATTTGGAAATATCGCCTGAGATTATTCACTACAGTACGCCGTATTAAAATTCATTAAAATATAACACGGTCAAAGAAATGTCGCTATCTTAAAATTAACGTCTTTAACATATATTACAATACGTGTTGTCTAATAGTTTCCTTTATTAGTTTATATGATTACAGCAAATATCGTCAACGGTAGAATTAAAGGATAACGCAACCAGTACAATAAAAGTCAATTATTATTCACAATGTTTGAATGCTACTGGTCCTGAAAAGAAAACCAACAAATGCGGAAACATTAAGGTAGGTATGGGTAGGTTTAACTAACCAATTTAATATAATAAATTGTAGCAAATTAACATTTTTGTAATATATTGTACATTATTGCTTATAATTTCGCAAGATGTGTAAACACAAAAGCATATAACCTTTTTTCTTTTCATTTGTCAAAAAAATGCTATCTATGATATGGGAGTTAGATCGTAACGTTAAGTTGTAGATAAAAGCAGTTGGCCTTATTGTCATTAGATAATTCAAATTATTTGATTTATTACGTAATTAAAACCGCTCTTTTCTGCATTTTATTCTTGTAATCACAGTAATGTTGTTGACTAGAAGCGCAGCTGTTAGACGTTACGCTGCATTTTGAAAGTTAAAAAATAAATCTAATAAATTTAAAATCAAAAGTTTTTGATTGAAGCAGTTATATAAAAATTACAATAAAGATATAAAGCTTTCAAGGTGCGCAATAGACGAAAATAATTACCAAGAAAGAAATAAAAAAAATTAAAGATTATATGCGCTCAATCTGTTCCATAACTTTTAATAGTTTCCTCATCAAACGTCTTTATGGAATTTTAGAACAGATATTCAATCTATACAGGTTTCTTTCTAAATTTTTACAAATATCTTCTTTGGGTATTCAATATAATAAATAATTTTCAAGTTTAAAAAAAAAAGTCCCTTCAACAACACATGCAGAGGAGACGTAAACTTTATTATGGTTTATTATATATATCGCTTTTCGTAAACATTTTTATATAAATAAATAATTCCAAATTTCATTCTTAAAAGACGTTTAATATACTGTACTCACACATTTCAATCACATTGCATAAATATGTATTATTACGAAATTATACTTATTATCTTCAAAATTTCTCGTACGACGAAAGGATGGCACGACTGGCAGCATTTACCTTTATAATTTCACTCATATCAAGTATGTATCTACTGTGTTGCCTGCTATATAGGCAAACAAATGTGTTACTATGGATATAAACAAACATCGTGTCAAAGTCACACATATTGACATCGTCTCTCCTGAGAATAATCAGTTATTTTCTGATATAAAAACTTAATTTATCATAATCTTCGAATATATCCAGTTATAAAGTGTATGAGCTGATACTACAAATACCATCTGGAAGTTCCGGACAAAGGCGAGAAATCACGTGCGAATGAGTACGATTACGAAAATTAAAGACGCCGAATCTTCATAAATTCCTCAAAATTATTTGTATCTATTGTTCTCATTTTGTTTCGCATACTAATTAGAATATTTAAAGATTAGCTAGACAGGGATTGCCCTAGGTTGTAAAAAAGGAAAAACATATTTTTGTCAAAAAGCGGTATATATTTTTAATTTGTTAATATATTTATTTATTTTCAACCTTAAATTTGGTTATTTTAATTGGAAGACATTATTATTTAATTTAAAGACAAAAAGAACAAAATTTAAATCAAAGAACCCATTTGTAAAAATTAAAGAGCCTGAGATTTTCCACCACAGTATATTAGACATTCTGTGGTTAAAACTGCCAAGGTCTAGTTACATAGTGAGATCGTAAAGTACTCCTCCCCGGTAACATTAGAATGACAGAAGCCAGCGTTCTTACACCATTTTTATTATGAATTATATGAATTTCAATATTAATGAAATCGTTTATGACGTCAGTAATGACGTGATCAGAACACTAGTATACAACGTCACTATCAAGCCATTACCTTGAATAAAAAAAAATAACAACAAATATTATATTCTTTTTAGGTAGGGGATGTAGTAGAATTTAAGATCGAGATTGAAGTAACTTCGTGTCCAGTCGATCCTAAGGAATGGAACCAAACATTACAAATTTATCCCGTCGGTTTAAACGAAAGTTTAATAGTGGACGTAGAAATGCTGTGTTCGTGCCCTTGTGAAAAACCCGGAAATCTAGTAAAAAATTAGCAATATACATACATATTTGTCATTAGTTGTAATATATTTCTTAGGGTTACGAGGAACATTCTAAGAAGTGTAGCGGCGCTGGTACCTATAAATGCGGTATTTGCGAATGCGATTCTCAACACTTCGGAACCACATGTCAGTGTACGGCACTTGGTATGAACGCAAATATCGTTGATAATTGTCGTCCTGCCAATTCAACTGTGGATTGCTCTGGTCGAGGCGTCTGTTCGTGCGGCCGTTGCGAATGTTACAGTAGAGATGATAATGAGGTATTATATATTTACCAATCAACTACTAAACTACGCGTTTTTTCACACACTTTTCTCGACGTGTCAACGAGATCGCACTCGTCATCTTCTGGGGCTGGTCTGTCACCGTTTAAAGTTCATCTCCAAATTTAAACAGCGACAGACCAGCTCCAGAAGGTGACGAATGCGATCTCGTTGACACGTCGAGAAAACGATCATTACAAGGACAAAACTCAAATGCGACCAAAAACCCGTGAAATATATACAGCTGTGGCCATATGTATTCGCCACTCTCGTTTTGAACGTGTTACACGAATATTCTTGTATTTCTAAGAAGCAGGGTCGATGACGGACTTAACTAGGACTTACCAGGTAATGAGGGTTTAATGGTTTATTGTAGGCCATTCTGAGTAAATTAGAAAATAGACGTAAAATTGTAATTTGTGAATATTTCTTCAGTCTTTCTTAAAAGTTGTAAGAGTAAGGTTGAGCTAGTTAGAGTGAAGATATTGTGTCTGTGATTTTGTCTGTGTAATACGATAGTATACAGTAAAAAGTAATGCCGAAAACACGCGAATTGACGGAGGTAGGCGAGGACAAATTGTGGTGTTAGAAAAGCAAGGATTGTCGGTGTCTGCTATTGCCCGACAAGTGAAATGTGCGCGATCGACAGTTAGAATGACGATAAAACGATACAAAGAGAGTGGATCTTTGACAAACAAACCGAAAACTGGTCGAAAAAGGAAGACAACTAGCAGAGATGAGCGAGTCTTAGAGCGGATGTCTTTGCGAGACCGGAAAAAAGGGTCTAAACAGCTTTCCGATGAGCTTTTCCGGCTACATAATGTTGCTATTTCTCCTCGCACGGTTAGAAGACGCCTTTGTGAATTAAATTTAGGTGGATACAAAGCTCGACATAAATCACGGTTGTCTCCGCAACAAAAGAAAAAGAGACTGCTATGGGCTAAAAGTCACCGCGACAGGACCATTGACAATTGGGCCAATGTTATGCGGACGGATGAGTCAAATATTGAGGTAAGTAATACATAATTATTGTATTTGCGGTATTCTGTATTCAATTCTCGGTATCTACAGTGTTTTTATTCTTTTTAATAGGTTCCAAAATGTAACAGTATTCATGTTTTTGTAGGTAGCTTTGTGGTAAACCTGGGCCTCAATACGTGCGACGCAGGCGAGGAGAAGCCTTCCATCCAGACTGTATCATCCCGACTGTCAAGTTTGGGAGTGGTAGCGTAATGGTTTGGGGTTCCATGAGTGCAACAGGCGTCGGAGAACTGTTCGTCTGCGAAGGCCGAATGAACAGTCGGACGTAGATTGACATGTTGGAAGAAGTTCTGGAACCGTGTGCGTTAAAATTATTCGATAATGATGAGCCAGAGTATTACTTCCAACAAGATAATGCACCGTGCCATAAATCTCGCGAAGTAATGCGCTGGTTCGACGAAAATAACGTGCGGGTCCTGGAATGGCCGGCACAATCCCCGGACTTATCGCCAACTGAGCATTTATGGTACATTTTAAAGCGAAATGTAGCTAAATACTCATCTACCACAAAGCAATGCTTAAAAACAAAAACATTCGAAGAGTGGAATGAAATCACCCCCGAATAGTGCTACAACTTAGTGAGCAGTATGCCCCGACGAATTCATGCGGTGATAAAAGCCCAGGGAGGAGTTACCAAATATTAAGCAATATCTGTATACACTCACAATGAAACATTTTCATCGATCAATTTTCTTTTCTTATATATTCGTCGGAATAAAAAACAAAAAAAGGTGGCGAATACATATGGCCACAGCTGTATATATACACTTCGTCTATTTGCACATTTTTTTCTTAGTGTTAGTGAAGTTATATATCGTGAATATGGATCTCATACTTTAAAAGTATCCTAACTCTCAAAGAATACCTGATTGATTTCTAGGCTATGTTCTCAAGAGTTAATATATACAATTTTTTACACATATTACTTACTCTTTCTCATCTAGAAATCATCTTTTAGCGAGAGCTACCTGAAATGCGTAGCACTCCAAAAAAGTTTTTTGGAAAACAGCCAAAACCGACTATCTAAAAATTTTGTCCAGTTTTGGGATGTCCCCATCCGTATAAATTTGTATTTATGCGTAATTTACATGTAGGGGATATGTATGACGTATTATGTACATTTTTAGAAGATCTATGGAACATACTGTGAGTGCGATGACTTTTCATGTGACCGTCACGAAGGGCTTATCTGTGGTGGACCTGATCATGGTATCTGTCAATGCGGTGTATGCATCTGTAAGGATTCCTGGGGTGGAGCCGCATGCCAGTGTAAATTATCCACCGATACTTGTTATGCACCGGACGTGATTGATGGAGAAATCTGTTCTGGCCGAGGCGTATGTGACTGTGGTGTTTGTAAATGCAATAGTACAGATAAAGTAAAATACTCAGGTCGCTTCTGTGAAAAATGTCCGGTATGTATTCGAAAATATGCAGTATATATATAAATATGGTGATTCTTTGAAAAATCGACGTTTACAGGCACCGTTATTTCTTCTTTCCTATATTCAGATTTGTGTGCTTCCAAATTACTAACGAAATGCGTTAAACTGGTGTGACATGCGGTATTTAACCTTTAACTCAACACGTAAAATCCATTAAGCAATCTTATATAGATAAATAAGATCGTCTAACAAATTACACCTAAGAATATTTAACCATTGCCAACGTATTATTAATAGCTTGTTAGCTTAGAGATCAGGTGGGTTTCATTTCTAAGTAAATGCATGGTATACCTTAAGCTGCGAAACATATGAATCACAAGGTATTCACGAATTGAGAGCAAGCCGTAAATCACATATTCTCCATACGATTCCCTGGTTCGGTTAAACACGAAGATATCCTCGAAAATTCAACAATTCGGATTTAATTCAGTTTGTTTGCTCGGGAATTGTGTTAAAAATGCTAAAACATATAATGCATGAGTAGCTTAATGCTACATTCTTATCCTAATTAAAGTACAATTTTAAACAAAATTAGTTTCTATTTTTTGATTGATTTGATTTGAGAACTAATGGGGGCCAATCTATCAAATGTCAATAAAAATAGATAAACAAATGAAGAGTATTACAAATTTGTACAGAGTGATTTTATATGTTTGAGGACAGTTTAAATTTCGCGCGGTGGATTCTAGGGGATTTGACATGTTAAGAGTGGCCATTGTGAGTATCGGTCCTGTCAACTGCCTGTGCGACACGTTATTTATTATTCGTTATTATTTGTAATCTGTTCTTCTTAGAGCTACTGTTTATCAGTGTTATTTTCAATTTTGCTTAGAAAATCAATATGAAATTGATTTTTTGAAGATGTGTTGTCAATATTTTATCACCCATCCAAAATCTATTTGCTACGCTACTGGTTACGAATTCAAAACCAAATCGCCAACGTGACAAAAATTTAGCAAGGCGCGAAATTTAAACTGTCCTCAAACATTTAAAATCACTCAGTACATTTAATATATAAAGGCGGTTGCACAATTAAACGGAAACGAGAACGGACACGCAAACGGAAGGTTTTTCTAGGTTCACAATTAAAGATAAGATTACCTCTACGATTTTGGATATTTATTTTAAATTATTGATGAGGAATTTTTACATGTTTATTATTTACAACGCTTTTCTCCTGCCAAATTAACAAAATTTAATCTCTATCATGAATTTTTCAATTATTTTTCACTTAACTAAATAAAAGAATAGATTTCTTAGATAAAGACACATATGTTTCTCATGTACATCCATTTTATAATCTATATGTTTATTGTAATTCGTTATTCATTGTTGCTTGTACTGTGATATAATAATGACTGCTACTTATGTCCTTGATTATTATTTTTTGGTTATGAAGGGTTATGTGTATTGACGATTTATAAGACGAACCACGTGCACACTACCCTTTGCGCACACTCAGCTTTTCAGTCACGCTATTGGTTCCGAGAAGATCTCGTGAACGAGAAAGTTGAAACTTGACCAACTTCGTTACCGGTTGGTTTTTCGTTCCCGTTCTCGAAAATGTATTGTGCAGGTATACATTAGGTATCCGATGATTTAACTTTTTTCTCGTTCACGTTACCGTTCAATTGTGCAGCCGCCTTAACATTGCCGTAAAATCGTATGTCGGCATCATTTTCTACAGTAATTTATTACAACAATACCAAATACATTTGTTTGTACAACAAATATATGTGTACATATTTTTTTGAGTAAGTCAATGGAACTGGGATATAATATAACCTATAACCGTGGCAAAAAGTTGGCAGCAATGGAATTTCATTATAACATTTGTAATAGTACCGATATATTTAAATTTTGAATTATTACTGATTTGTTATACGACTCTTAATGTATGGTAACATTTTATTAAAACCTGCTAACTTTATTTACTTGTTATAGACTTGTGCTGACAGATGTGAAGAATTCAAGGATTGCGTTCAATGTCAAGTATTTGAAAATGGACCACTTAAAAAAGAAGATTGCTTAAGCAACTGCACAAAATTTACTCCGGATAGTGTTGATTATATTGAGAGTAAGTCACATTGTAATCAATGTATTTTATTTGAATATTTTATTGAAATGCAAGTAAAATTCAGTACTTCAGTATAACATACATTATGTAGTTGAATTATAAAACTATTTTACAATATTATTTAAAGCGTAATATCTTGCATTATTTTGAAGATTATTCTAGACTCGTGTGGGATGTTATTGCATTTAACTTAAAACATAAGAAACAACATAATTTATGGGGCATGTTTAGGAAAACAAGTTCCGTTTTTTAAATATGGACACCACACTCCTGCCGTAACGACAGTTTGCCTGCTTGTTGAATTTGTTACTTTGTTAGTATGGCATTTTGTCATTATCATTTACGTATCCACTACAAATAAAGATTCCTTGTGTCTTTCTATTGGTAACAATTCGACCTATTACTTCATAGTACAGATATCATAGCGTGGTTTGTATTTGATCTGGCATCTAAAATTCTTTCCTGCTGGTCAACGATTTCAATATTACGGCGATGTTAAATATGTTGTTCGGACAACCAGGGGGACTAAGACGTAAGGGTACAATATTTGGCACTCCACTATTTAACAATGGAGAAAATTACGTACAAAAGTAGTTATATATATACACTACCGCTCAAGGGTCTATTTAACTTGCTGATAACCAGTATTCTGCGATCATCTGCAGATGTTGTCGCTTTTGGCCTTCCACTCCGTCTTTTATTAAGAAAACTGCCAGTTTTCCGATATTTTTTTTACGTTATAGTCAACCGTAGCGTGGTGTATTTTCATTTTTTTTGCAATTTGTCGATTACTTATGCCACTTTTATGGTAAGCATTTTAAAAAATTGTCACACGATATTTCGCTCACGACGTGAATAGAGTAAATACCATACTGCAACTGACCATAGGTTACAGATTTCACCATAATCTTCTAGGAAGGTAATTTAAACATTATTACCTACAATCTAACAGATGACTAAATTTACCCAGTAAATTCAGAGGGATTGTTATTGTAATTGCACCGCAATAAACAGTTTATGGTAATCCGACCAAGTGCAGGTAAATGATAGTAAACCTTATGCGATATAATGAGTGTTTATCTTACTGAACTACATTTTAAATACGTATTTGATTTTATTATAATGTTTTTTTTGGTAAACATAATACTATATGAATAATCCATGAAAACAGGGGTGCCTAAACACTTTTGAGCGGTAGTGTATATCTCAAATGGCAACAAAATATTTTACAAGCATATTTTTCTTTCTAACAACACTTCGTAACTTATTCTCTGTATATCCCCCGTAGATACAATTATTTTTAACAGATGTCTACATCCTAATTACACTTGTTGTTTTGCTAGGTGGTTTCTGTGTCAAATTACGGAATACACGTTGCACTTCTACAGATCAATTACAATGATTACTAACTAAACTCTACATTACATTCCTCTTATCGTTTTCAGAAAATCAAGAGAACGACGAAATTTTGTGCACATTCATCGATGAAGATGATTGCAGATTTTACTTTGTATATTATTTTGATGACCAGAAGAAGATTCATGTGAAAGTTCAGAAACATCGAGAGTGTCCCCCAGCTGTAATGAAATGTCCAACATTTAAAAATGTATGATAACGTGTTTATTTATAGGTTATACTAACTGGCATAATATTCGGTGTAATCGCTGCAATTGTACTTATGGGACTAGCAATACTATTATTATGGAAATTGTTAACGACCATACATGACCGACGCGAATTTGCCAAATTCGAAAAAGAGAGGATGATGGCGAGATGGGATGCGGTAATAAATAATATACATTACAAAATTGTTATCCATATTGAATTATTTTTAGAGTGAAAATCCCATTTACAAACAAGCAACCTCAACATTTAAAAATCCTACGTACGCTGGTAAAGGATAAATTAAAATCGATTTTTGAATGGATTTAACCAAAGCTATATACTGCCTGTTTTCATATTACAATATATTCATTGTACTTGTTTAATTTTGGAAGTGTTGTTCTAATTTCATACACAATAACATTTTATATTTAAGCGAAATAAAATAAATGTTATCAACGGCTGACTGACCTCGAAGAAGCGAAAATATACCATTCTCATAAAAAAAATTACAGTCACCATTTTCTTTCTTGTCAGTGTACACTAATAGGGATTTGATGAGTTACTCTTATACTCGGTAGTAAACACTATTCAAATGTTTGTATTGTTTATTTTAAATATGGGAGTAAGGTGTAAATATACTGTATTTACATTATGATAACATATGAAAAATTTGTTGCTGTTTATAATTATACTTTTATATCGCCATAATGATGTTAATGATTAATTGTTAATTTAATACAAAGACAATTTAGACTCTAGTTAAGTCCCGATCATCGATTGATTTCATATTTTTTTAGGTTTTTAAATAATTGATATTCGAAAAATATGAACAAATTTGAAGTATTGTTTGAATGTTTTGTAATTATTTAAGACAAAATGGTTATTATGTATACATATTGTAAAGAAGAAAATAATGTCAAATACAGTGGAACTCCCCTAACTCGAACCACCTAAATCACCAAATAAAATTCGAGTTAGAGAAAATTTGAGTTACAGAAAATTCACAATTTACTTTTCATTATATGTATATATTTATGAAGCATAATATGTAATAACAATATTATATAAAATAAATAAAATGATTTAAAAACAAACAGAAAATACAAACTACATGCATTAGGATATATATATGTACTATATGTATATGTATGAAATTAAACAAAAATTGTCCTATATACATAGGTATTAAATGTGTACTTGTACATGGGAACATAAAACAATTGCATAATTAAATTGTTTTTTTAAAGAAATACGTTATCAACTGTTGCCGAACATTGGCCGGTCGGATGTGTTCATACGATTTTTGAATTTTATTAATGAACATATATGTCTTATCGGATGTTTGTTCATGAGGCATAAAATAATTCTTTAGTGTCTCGAATGCTTGTAAAACTTGTTTGTGTGATGGTTGCTCCACAATTTCTTCATCGCTTTCTTCGGAGATTTCTGCATCTGTAATGCTTGATACACTCCTTAGAATGTCTTCGTCTCTCGGATAGTCAGTAGTTAAGAGGTTACTATCAATTTCAAGATAAGTGTCAAGAGATACATTCTCGACATTTAGCAACTCAACATAGTTTTCAAAATCTTGCCTTACTTCAACAGGAAATTCTTTATCTTCTGAATTTTGCAGGCGTTCTTTTAGTTGAGCAAGGGGAATTTCGTCTTCGTTACCAAAACCAGCCTTTTTTAAACAGTTTTGAATGGTTTTTGTTTAACATCCACATGCCATGTCATGGCAACCTCTCTCACACAGTCGAGAAGTGATATGCTAGGAGAACCGTTATTCTCTAATGCATATAAAGTTTTTTTAAGGATTCTTCCTTTGTAATGATCTTTGAAACTTTTAATTATGCCTTGATCTAAAGGTTGCAGTTTGGAAGTTCCGTTTGGTGGCAAATATTGCAATTTGATGGCCTTCAGCTTCTGTTGTATTGCAGGATGAGCAGGGCAGTTGTCTATAAACATTATTATTTTTCGATTCTCGTGTGAAAATTGCTTGTCCAATTTAACCAACCATTTTTTAAAAATTTCAGAGGACATCCATGCCTTTACGTTGTTCTCGTAATCTACAGAAAGCTATTTTACCCCTTTAAAACATCGTGACTTTGCACTTCTGCCAATTATGAGAGGTTTCAGTTTTTCAGTGCCACTCATATTCGTTGCTAGAAGGCATGTGACGCGATCTTTACTAAGTTTTCCACCATAGCATTTGTCGTCTCTAATGGCTAAAGTTTTCTTAGGTACACATTTGAAAAATAACCCTGTCTCGTCAGCATTGAAAGTATCATCTTCGCTATACCGCCCCAAAATCCCCGGCAATACATTTCGGATCAAATCACTAACCTGACGATCATCCACTGTGGCACTTTCACCACAGATATTCTTATGCGATATGTCATGTCTAAATTTAAAAAATAAAATATAAATTTCATATGTGTAAACATATGTCTAATACAATAACGTAAATTTTACCTTTTTTGAAATTTATGAAGCCAGCCGGTGCTGGCCTTAAAATTTGTTGTTCCTAAATGTTGACCGTATTCCAGTGCTTTCTCCTGTAGAAGTGGCCCCGACACCGGAATGTTTTTTTCTCTAGTAGACACAAACCACTTAAACACCGCACTGTTTACATTTTTGTTTGAAACTCGGTTTCAAAATTGGCAGGTTTTGTAAATTTACTCGCGAAACTTCGAATATGTTCCTTGTTTTTAATTATAGTTGACAATGTACTCGCTGGTATGTCATATTCCGCAGCTATTACCTTCTTTTTTATTCCATTGTCCACTTTTTTTTAATATTTCTAATTTCTGTTGCACTATTAAACTTTTAAGTTTTCGTTGCTGGGGCATGTTGATGACAAACACTAACGAATACGACACTGAATATATAGCGCAACACGCAGATGAATAAGAACGATAAAACCCGTTGCAATTGGTACTTCCTCGAATTCCTTCGATAGATATTACGTTATATCCGCTAACAGATGGCGTATCACGTACCTTTACTGAAAATTTCGATTTACAGAGATTCTACGTGTTAAATTTTTTTCGAGTTAGCGATAAATTCGAGTTAAGGACAGTCATACGCATATAAATTGAATAGATAACGCACGGGTTAAAAAAATATTCGAGTTGGAGGAGTTCCACTGTATTACATTTAACACTGCAATAACCAGACCGGCTTTTTCTAAAACAAAAAGTTTTTATAAATTATATTAGTACCTATCAGAGCAAATAATCGAATGAGAAGCATTTTTTTAGTGTGTGCACTATCGCAACTTAGTCAATTCTTATTCTGAATGGCCATTTAATCATTAACTGAAAACGTGAAATATACTTAACGACTTATTGTATTTAAACTTGTTTAACAAATTACGCCTCTCTAATTAAGTGTTAAACAGATCACCTAGATTAAGAATGTGATTTTAGTCGCTAATTATTGAATATATAATGATATAACTGATTATTAAAAATTACTTAAGTGGGTGAAGTGAGTTAAATGCTGGTTTATATATTTTCTTCTAACCGACTTTGTATATAATCATTAAAATAGTTAAATTATTTCCTACTACTAGAAACTAACTACATATATATAAACAAAAATACGTTCTCTTTTGTAATCTACAATTTACTAATCCAATAGCAGAAAATAGATTTCCTTTATATAATTTGTAATCATAAAAATTCGCAATATAAATAATTTTTATATTCATCTAATTTTCATATGATTCATCATTGATAACTATTGAAGTGATGATTTAGAAAATAGAAATTAGTTTAACTGTGACGCACGGCAGCGTTAGGGCATGCAACAGCTCAGAAGAAGCTCCGTGCAACTGAGATTGACACGTCGGCAGTCTCGTGCAACTACGACGCGGTTTCAACCCAGAAATCTAAATTCTTTTTTAACAAATGACGATTGCAAGGACTGCGTGGATGTACAATTCACAGGTATAGCAGTAAATTCCACTCACACAAATTTATTAATTATGCGAAACGCAGCGTTTCGAAGCACGTGGGCTCTCGAAACGCTGCGTTCCGCATAATTAATTGTGTTGCTATCGAAGAGATTCATGCTTTTGAATATCCACTTTTTATTTTTTTTTAAATCAAATGAATTGACATTAGGTACGAGGTCGTACGTAATCTAACAAGATAGTAATTTCGCGCATATGCCTAATTTTGAAGAAAATTGATTGCCATTTGAATGTTTTATAACAAATTTTGTCCCAGAACTGTTCTTACGTCACCCGCACTATTTCAACCTATTCCATTTGAAAGTAGAAAAGGATAGAAAAGCATTTAAATATATTAAATAGTAAATGACGATTGCAAGGACTGTGTGGATGTACAATTCACAGGTATAGCAGTAAACTCCACTCACACAAATTAATTAATTATGCGGAACGCAGCGTTTCGAGAGCACGTGGGCTCCCATTGTCAACCGTGTTACCGACAGTCGGTATATACCGGTGAATATTAAATAGTAGTATTGCAGTAGGAGTATGCTTTGTAAGTGAATATTAATAGTTCCAAATTTATTTATAATCGTTGTACAGCAGTCAATTATATTTGAATTGAAAATACTTGTATATCTGCATACAACGCGAAAAAATATGGTTTAATTTGCATGTCTTCAAGAGATGAGGGAACAAATTTATCAATAACGGAGTACATAAATCTAGAACTCAGTGACTGAGATATGCCAAACTTTGTACTATTCCTACTGGAAGATATGTAAAACAGTCACCAGCCGCCGAAATCAAACTGGTTTCATCATAGTGTACGTGCGATAATTAAAATAGATAAGATTGTAGTGGAAATATTTTATTTCAAATAAAAGCCATTGTTAATTTTAATAAAACTAACTGTACTGTTAAATGTTAACAATAAATACATAACCAAATATATAATCAACAGAAAGATATCACAAGTTATACTAAATTGTTTTAGAATTTTTATTGGTTGGTATCTTCTGGATTTATAAATTCAAAATCACTATCACTGTCTTTCCTTTTTGGTTTATCTACATTAACGCCACTTATCACATTTGACATTATGCTAGTTCCCACAGCTCTTAAATTACTTAATATGCCCAATGCTATATTTTGAGTTTTCTTTTCATCTAATTTGGATAATGACTCTGCTACCTCCAAAACTTCTGCAAAACGGAGACCAGCTGAATAGTGTTTCTCGTCATCTGAAGAACTATCACCATTGTAATGCATCGAATCAAATTTGATGTTTTTATCGTCTGAATCAGAATCAGTTGAATTATCTTCTGGAGTGTGTATAGTACTTGATGGTTTTACGTTTGGAACTAAATCCTCCTCGTCCAAACCATCTAGACTACCTTCTGCTTCGAGATAAGACGGCATGGAATTTATCCCATTCATTAAAGAACTAGTGACGGAATCTAAAAATAATATGTTAACTAGGCGTTTTTAATTTCTTTTAAAAATGGCGAAGCGTGCAAATACTTATTCGAAGAGTTATTATCATAAGCAAGATATAAGTGAAGGTCAGGAGAAATCATCAAGAACCGCAAATTTAGAAATGCGTTTAAAACATTGTCGTCAAACACTTATAAGTATAATCAACATAATGCTTCGAATGACGATTGCAAGGACTGTGTGGATGTACAATTCACAGGTATAGCAGTAAACTCCACTCACACAAATTTATTAATTATGCGGAACGGAGCGTTTCGAGAGCACGTGAGCTCTCATTGTCAACCGTGTTACCGACTGAAAATAAAAACTGTATCACACATGCAAATTATTTTCTACGCAGGCTCTAAAATTTCTAATGCCCTTTTCGGGAAAGGATGGACCGAAAGCGAACCGTATCTTTAACAGGGCCTATGGTAATAAATCCATGAAACTCGAGTGTCTTACATACTTTTAATGATATTATGGCTAGAATTTTGAATAAATAAAATAATATACACTGTTATATTTAAAAATATGACTTTAACAAAATGTCTAGTACTAACTTAACGCAATGTCGTGTGTATCTCGTCCGCACAAGTCCGTTAACAACCCTGAAGCCCTTAATTTTAGGGTAAGAGCACCTTATCATTTTTGACTTTAACAATTCCAAAATTGTCGTACGTATAAGACATTCTACAAAAAATAAATAAATAAACAAAATTGAGGGACCACGAACTTGAGAGAACTGTGTATAGGTCAATACAATTTCAAAACATACCATGGGAACTCATAACTGTACACAGACTTACATTATTGGTTAAAGTTTAATTTGTAATTTGGTAACTAAGATTGAATTTGTTCTGATATGACTGTTGGTATTCTAAACATCATTTGTTACATACTTACCCGCTGTTCTGTCAGTAAGCAGGCTTTCTAATTCTGGATCTTTTTCGTTCATTTCTTTATTCGTAAGGAATGGGATTAACTCGGTTTCTGCTAAAACCCCTAAAATTATTATAGAGCGGTAAGAACAAATTCCATAAACAATGCGTACTAAGCTATAAATTGAATTCAAGTGTATACATTTCTATAAGTATACACATATACACTAGGGTGACAGAATAAAATAGACACCAGGTAAAGCCATATAAATATGTAAACAGCTAAATTCTAAGAACGAATTAAGAACTTTCTCCTGTCATTAGGGTACGGGTAGATGTATCGGAAGGAATTCGTCATAGTTTAGTATCGTTACAACTATGCCTCGTTTACAAGGTTCGAGTGATATTAGCGACTTCACCCAGGGTCGCATCATTGGCCAGAATGAACGCGGCGCTTCGCAACGTGAAATAAGTAATTTTTTTTAATATTCCGTTGTTCCCACAGTTAACCGTGTGATTACACAATTTAAACGCAAGGGAAAAACAACAGTGGAGCCGAGACCAGGTCGTGCCGGACCTTCTGAAAGAAGTAAAAGGGTGCTTGTGCACTAAGTCTTAAGAGAACCGCTGAAAGTACAGCTGAGCTTGCGGCAACTTCACAGAAAAGTCAGCGCACTGTTGTGCGATACCTCTACAGTGTGGGTATGTATAAAAGGGTGGCAAAGAAAAAAACCTCTCCTTACGGCGTTTCAAAAACGGCGCCGAATGGCTTGGGCAATCGAAATGCGAACGAAGCTCGAAGAGTTTTGGCGGTCTGTCATTTTTTCAGACGAAAGCGGATACTGCCAATTCAGTGATGGCGGTCGTACGTGGGTATGGAGACGTTCGTTGCAGCAACTGGACGACAAATTTTTGCATCAGACGGTGAAATACGGCGGTGCGAACATCATGGTGTGGGGCGCGATATGGTATGGTGGAAGATCGCAATTAGTAATCTGCGACGGAAATATAAATGCGTCAAAATATATCCAAATATTAACAGAAGAACTACTACCGATATTCGGCAACGCCATTTTATCTAAAGAAGACGCCACTTTTATGGAGGATGGAGCACCCTGCCACAAAGCAAGAACAACAACCACATGGAAAGAGGAACAGGAGATTCGGATTTTACCATGGCCAGGCCAATCACCAGACATGATTCCGATAGAGAATGTTTGGCACATAATCCAGACAAATATGGCGAAACGACCCCGAAAACCCAGCAATAAGGAAGAACTCATGGCAGCTGTTACGGAAGAGTGGTTAAATATTCCAGAAGACACCATTAATCATTTAATAGATTCTATGCCACGACGACTCGCAGCACTTCACGCAAGTAAAGGTGGATCGACAAAATATTAGTCTAATTTAAAAATTTTAAAATATTTTGTATATATGACGAGAATAGAATCTTTCTTTTAATTAGTAGGTGTCTATTTTATTCTGTCACCCTAGTGTATGTTGTTTGCTACCGGTTATGCCGACTGAAGTTACTGTTACATAAAAATTGTATGTTAAGTTTGCAGAAATTTCGGTGTACCCGCATTTTTTTCCTTTTTTTTAACAAAACTCAAATAGAAGAATAGATTTGTATTTTAAAAGGAGGGAAATTTCATTTAGCTCTTACATTTTTGAGTTATTTCGCTAAATATATTGCTATACTTTACATCTGGACTGCCAAAACAGTTGCGTAGAATACGTAAGTTATTGACGCAACTAACATTTCAACCACATACAATAGACATGTCAACTACAGCTACATAAGTATAATTTCTCTATGTCAAGCATTAGCGGATGTGGTTCCAATGATATCAGGCTTCTCTGCTGTATACTTTTTCAGATACTAGCAAATGAACTATATAAAATTATAATAAAAATGTACAGGCGCGCTACAGCAATACTTAGTATAGTTTGTATAATCGAGCTGAAGCATGATTACTATAAAATTCCATCGCAATCAAAACATTACCTTCATTGTTATTAAATAAGAGAAGGCTGTTCACTACGTTGCTTTTGTATTCATTTGGTAGTTTCGATGTAGCAAGTGGTCCAAAAAACACAAATATTAAAATTATATATGCTACGAGATATCCTGGCACATTTTTTGAAATTATACTCATAATTAGAAAAACTATACACATTAGCCCACAAAACTAAAAAACAAATGGTTTTATCATGATGCGTTTGTTTACGATAGTGGATAGCTTTTATACTAACCATAGATGGATTATCTCTCCGTAAAACCTTTAGGTAAAGAAATGCATTGCAAGATAAATCTAGCACTCTTCTTATAGAATTAGAACTTTCAGTTCCAGACGCTTGTAAGCCTATCCTTTCAAAATAAAGGTCAGTTAAAAATCCAATGAGCAGTGTTAGAAAAATAATGCCATAAAGTCGCAAATTAAATTGAACGATAAACCTGGAATAATGCTTGAAAAATATAATTTGAATAAAATGAAGTGAATGTTTGTAAAATAAGTGGTACTGCTAAATATTTTCATAAGCGCTTTATTTTGCTGTAATTACCTTTCCATACAAGTCCCATTCCTATTTCGTTTATGTCAACCTAGTAATAGTATATTCGCTGTATAGCGTTTGTGTTATCTAAAGCAAAAGAGATCAGTTTATACAGTTTATTATACCTGAAATATATCCACTTTATACTTTTGATGTAACGTAATTATATGATGAGTAATCCAGTACAATGAGGCAATCTAATATTCTTTCTCTTTTTTCTATCGTGCTTATATGCACATTTTAAAAATTGTAGAAAAGATAAAGCACTGAATACTACGATGTGTACTTGTCAATAGCTATATTTGAATATGATATGACATGGCTAGTTTCTGCAATTATTCTTCTATCAATATCAACTCTATCCTAAAATATGTATGAATATATTTAACCAAATATCGCATTAACATAGACTTTATGATCTTATTTTCTATTTCAAAAAATGATTTACTAATTTCCATATTCCATTAAAGAAAATTTTGTGGCTTAGGATAAAAATATAAACCTCTGGGTTTAAATTTGTCTGTATTAAGCATTCAACATAGCTATTAATAATAAATATAGCTATCATCCAAATTATTTAATAGAGTATCAATTAGGTATATCATTGTTTCTTATAGGATATTTAACATACAGCCTTACTGTAGAAAACGTTTATAAATGCAGTACCACGTATTGTACAAGCAAACTCACATGTATACCCACCAAAACAATACATGGAAGATCGCCAAAACAATCCAAGTCATTATTGGATCTTCCCAAAGCAGAATCTTGTAGATCGTGTTAAAATATGCGTTGTACCTACTAACTTCAAGGATATTGCTTTGAGGTTTCTTAATAATAATAAGTCGAAGTTTCTTTACAAAACGTCGTAGGTATTCCATTATTGTACTATTGACTTCCCACGCGACTGTTTGGAAAAGAAATGCACACAGTCTTGTTATTCACTAGTTTCAGTTTTCTTCTAATGTTGTGTTTTGCGGATACATAAACTATAGGCACTTATCCATATTTGAAATCAAATATTTATAAACCTGTATTTTTCTGTCATCTGTAATACCATAGAATAACTTCTAACTTATAATACACAACATTTCATGACATAGTTTACTATATCATGTGAAGTAACTTGTCCTTGGCAGTGTTGCCACCAGAGGGGCGAAATTCTATTTAATTAAAGATCATTACCATTACAAAATTTGGTTCCTTTGTAAAGAGCTTAACTGAAATGGACCGTGTAAGTGTGACGTCAGTAAGTATTATCGCTAAACGTGGTGCTTGGTGACCTAATATTGGTTGATAAAGAATTTTAATTGAAGACTTACCTTCCTTTTTCAGGTGCATCACTACACAGCTACGGCATAATATTTCAAATTTGAGCACTAATCTATATGTAATTTCCTTTAATTTCAGAGGTTTTTCACTGTAAAATATTTTTATAAATGTAAATAAAAAAACTTTTTTAAACAGTTTATTTTATTATTTAAAACATGTCATCAAGCTATAATTAAGTACAGTTACGTTTACAAAAATAATTTACATATACGCACTCATATGAAATAAATTTGTAGTTTTGATATTACAAAAATTAATGTTTTCATATAGAAGATGTAAAGTTATATTGTTATCTATCAAACGAGCGTACAAATGTGGATAATTACTACTGATTTAAAGAAGAAGATAAGCAGTTGACAAAATAATAATTGTAATGAATTTCATAATTTTACTTAACGAACAAAATAATGCTGCTTACGGTCGCAAAACAGCACAGTAAATAACGTAAACATGAGGAATTGAGAGGAGCAGGTTAATTTTATCATGTCTTTGTTTTGTTTGGAAACTTTTCAGTGTAACCATAATACTTACTGACGTCAGCACTTACACGGTCCATAGCAATACAGTATTCAGGAGTGTTGAGCGATACCGTGATTTTTAAATCACGTCGTGAATGATGATCGTGATTTATAAATAATACCAATTCATCGTATCGTTACTAGTGGTGGTCGATATTTCACTGTCGGTGAATTTTTCACAGTGATTTGAAAATCACCGATCACGTCCGTCAAGGTAAATATCAGAAAGCAGTGATCGCTAATGTGGCAGCGAATACGTGAAATATCTTTCTTCGGTATCACCCAACACTAATCGTTACCGCTTGAGCATCTAGTGAAAGATATTTCACGTATTCGCTGCCAAATCACCGATCAGTGCTTTCTGATATTTATCTTGACGGGCTTGATCGTGATTTTCAAATCACGGTGAAAAATTCTCCGATAGTGAAATATAGTCCACCATTAGTATTTAGTAAGTTTATTATTAAATTTAAGTTAAGCAAAAATACAACTAAAGTTAGATTGAGTCGTTATATTAAATAGGGGAGATTCGAAATCGATGAAAATTGAATTTATAATTGTATTTCATTTATAATTATATTCTAATTTTGGTACAATACTTGGGGCAATAACAATATTTATAATACACTAGTTGAAAATAGTTCTGCCTTTTATTAACTTCATTGTTTCACAACACCACAAAATAAAAAAAATATATAAAAACTCCATGAAAAAAATTATATTTTGGTTCACCCGTGCGGATGTTGAAGGGCGCTGCTTTTATGTACACGATTTACACATCATTTTGTGACGGTTTTATTTAGGGTATTCTATTATGGTACCAACTTTAACCAAATTAAATTTAAGATATGACGAACATAACCTATATTTAAATAGTTACTTTAAACTAATCTAAAACAAAGAAGTCATTTTCCAATGAAATGTAGGGTTGCTGTTACAATTCATTTAAATTGCCCTGCATTCGTTGCACGTTATTCGGAACTCTTGCAAATAATAATTTTGCGTATCGTGTTTAGACAAAACTGTAGTACTACCGCAAAGCTGTAGATTTGCGCTTATGCTGCGATTGTTAATTCATTTGGTAATTAGTGTCGAATTTGTATGTATTCGCTAATAGTTTTTATTTGTAGTTAGCATGTATAATAGAAGCCTTATACCAATAAGATTTTTGACATTAATAACACATTTGATAATTTGTACAGCTTTACTATGGAATGTGCAAGAGAACATGAAATTCTGTTCGATGGAAAATTGCAGCCAAATTATACTAAAGATGCAAAAGAAAGAGTAAGTGTTTTTTTCCTTATTTATTTTTATGCTCAATAACTACTAGTAATTTTTTATTTTCAATATTCTATTAGTATGTAATTGTGTAAAGATTTTTACTAATATTACGTTTTTAGCTAACTGAAAATAGTAGTACTTATAAAGTGCACTTTCTAATTTGCAACTAATAAATATTTTTCATCGAAGAATAGATCTGACATTTTCACATTAGAAAAAGGAAGAGATTAAACATTTTTACATAGCTTTTGATTGTAGGAACTGCAAATTGATTAATTGATAAGAGTTCCGTATAAGGGACATCGAGTTAACGATTTTAATAGATTCTAACGGATAGCTCACACTTTGCTGTGTTTAAAATGGCCCTTCTTTTTTTTTAGGAGTTTAGATTAAGGTACCTAAAATCGATTTAAAAAGGGGTATTTCTAGGTTATGTTTAGAGGTCTATGAATTATAGTTTACGCAATTTAAGTTGGTACTTATTGTGTTTGTCCTAAAAATTACCAAAATGGATAGTAAACACTGATGAGCAGTAAAATATCATTTGAATATTCGAGAATAATCTGTTGTAGAATATTTACTATCTCATATTTTTTATTTTTGTATACAATATAGGTAAATAGAGTAGTACTGTTTTGAAACTGTATTACATTATTGGGAAGTTCTCATAGTCTTTTTTTCTATGATTATTATTACGAAGATTACTCAAGAACGGTACCGAACTGGTAGTAAATTACAAAATGCACTCTAATATTAAGGTGATTTTGTTATATGCAACAAGTAAGCTCGTCCGTCAATACGAAACATATAAAAGTAATATGGTATATTAAGTCTACACTGTTTGGAACGTCAAAATACTAATTTGCGAGTAGGGAGTAGGTCATGCAAAGCAACTACCACAAAAGGACAAATAATAATAGTTCGAAAGCAATAAATGATTTATAAATTAGAAACAATCACGCACATTGCAACAAAAACATATTTTTAAAATAATAAACGATTAATAAATTAACAAATAATCCTGGGAATAAAATAATATACTACAAAATGTTTTTAAAATAATAGATTGGAGAATAATTCTGCAAAATAAACAATATGCCAGCAAAAAAGAAAGAAAGGTAATTCTGAAACATGGTCTAAATACCCTGAGGAAAGCATCTAGGGTTTTTCAATAAAAGATGTGCAAAACTTCGATGTTTATATTATACAAGTTTAATGCATACTAATGTATGATTTTAGATAAAAAAAAATATTCCCCATTGAAAAAACCAACACACTGTCCTAATACGAGATTAATAAGAAAAAAGGGGGCCCTGAAATTTACAATGGGTACTGCTGTCTAACCGGCTACCAGTTCCCTGAATAGGTCAACAGCTCTTTCACGTATGTATGTACATCCCTACACCATTGCCATTCGACAAGGTGGTCTGCAAACGTCTGCCATGAAAACGTTTGGTGGCAAACCAAGCCTTGGTAGTCTCCACCAACACTCAATCTTCAGCTGCTGTATATATGTAATTTACTACCAGTTTGCAGTTATTGTGTAATCTTTGAAACAATAATTAGTTAATTCAAAACCAAACTAATTAATTTATTTATTGTAACTTTCATGTATTTCGTATGCTGTAATGAATAATAACATTCACTATGTCTTTATTTGTTTTTGTCCTTTTTTCCTCATTGTTTTCTATAACGAGAACCATAGAAAAAAGACTCTAAGAACTTCACAATAATGTAATACAGTTGTAAATCAATAATAGTCTATTTACCTATATTGTATACAAAAATAAAAAACCTATATTGTATACAAAAATAAATATTATAGAACAATATTCAAATGAAGTTTTACCGCTCATCAGTGTTTACTATTCATTTTGGTAATTTTTAGGGCAAACACAATAAGTACCAACTTAAATTTCGTAAACTATAATTCATATACCTCTAAACATAACCTAAAAATAGCCCTTTTCAAATCGATATTTAGGTACCTTAAACTGAACTTCTAAAAAGAAGAAGGGCCTTTTTAAATACAGTAAAACGTGAGCTTTACGTTAGAATCCATTAAAATCGCTAACTCGATGCACCTTATACGGAACTATAGCTGATTAATCATTTGCCATTAAGAAAGCATATGTGTGGATGAAATAAGTATAAAATTTTTAGTTTTATCTTCATCTATGTAAAGCCTGCAACAATATATTTTATTTATTCGTGAATAGTATTATATATTGTCGGTTCTGTAAATTGTAAGTACTGGATTTTTCAAAGCGCTATAATTTTTTTTTTTATGTGAAAGAATATAATTATGGGTATGGACAACGAACAAATGCACATATCCATGTGAACATGCTTCAAGCATCTAGTCTAAAAATCTATTGAATCACTTGGTTTCTTGCAGAATACTTTGTTGGTGCGTTTAAAGGGCGAGTCTTCCAAGCAAAAAACTACAAAACGTTTCCGATACTCTACCTTTAAAGCGTGCAACATGCTAGTTCTTATTTTCATTTGATAATGTTTAGGGTCTCGGTCGTCACACTTTTCTCGTCAAGGCCCACATAGAATAGTGTAGAACAAGTATTATTGCGGACCGCACTCACACATGTAGGTATATTGGAAATGCAGACCTATCTTTATGTGAATGGGCGTGGACATATATGAAATATAAATTTTATATGCAATTATAAATTAAAAGAAAATAGTGTATTCGACATTCTTATTGGAACCACAAATTATATTATTTGTAAGTCTATGCTATGATGTGATTTAAATATTATGGTGTACTCTTTCAATTATTTCTCCTATATCGGCGTCTTTGGGACTATATGCAATCTTCATTACGTCATGTAAATGAGTGAAGAGGCAATTGCGATATTTATTTTTCAAGAAGCTCGTTTGCTGGGTAATTATTTTATTATTGTGCGTTATGACATTGCATAAATCCTTTAGTAATTGCTTTTTAAATAAGAATTCAATTTTCAAATGTTTTTGATGATTGAGACCTTACTATTTTTAAGATTTTTTGTTAACTTACATAATTTATCGCCTTCACCAATATTTCCGATAGACATTGGTAAAGTACCTAAATTGTTATTACCACAATAAATATCATTTGATGAATTGATAAAAAGATAAAATACATTCTTATTAGAATGTCAATTGTAACATACACTAACTTTAATCTAAGAAAATAAAAAAAAAACTATTAAACAAATTAGTGCATTCAAATTTGAGTCTATTCGCGCTTTATGTTGGTCGATGTCCGTCCAGGATGGTCCAGGTTTCATTATGTACACATATGCATATTAGAATGTAATTAGGCCGATCCTCTCTTTGCACGCGATGTCGTTTGAAATTACTTCTTTTAACTATAAAAATCTGAACGTGTCACATTGTTTCAAATTGAGTTCAGTTGAGGTTAAGATATAATAAATCAGATATCCAAAGATATTTCTAATTTTCTTTAGATACTATTTTAGTATTTTCTTTTATTTTATTATGTTAACATTTTATTAAACTTTTTAGATGGTTTGAAGAATTTAATTTTAAACCGTTAACAGCTATACTTTGTTTTTTTAATTCGGAGGAGTAAAATGAAGACGCATTTACAGGACGTATTTGATAAGTTAGGATTAAATCTGAAATTAAAAAGAACAAATATTCGCGTAATAAATTTAGAGCGAAATAGATTTAGAAGTTATATATATATATATATATATATACACGATGGAAGTTACTTCTTGGCGGCAGTATAAAGTGTCCATATGTGAATGAAAAATAAGATCGTACATGTTATAATAAGAACGAACCCACTGCCCAATTTTTTTATTGACAATTACAATTTTTAATTTAAATTTCCTGTTAATGCGTTCCACGTTATGTCTTTGGAAATCACACCATTTACCAAATCGCATGCAATGATTGGACAAACAAAAAGCAGAGCATATGGTAAAATCTGGACATAAAATTGATTTACAAAATCCCAAACTTCTTAAAAACGTAAACTCGTGTAGAGAATTAGACGTGTACGAAACGATATTTATGAAAAGAACATACACTTATTGAACAGAGAACCCCACCTCCCCCTTGTACACTCGAGGCTGATTGATTTATTACCATAGACCCTGTTAAAGATACGGTTTGCTTTCGTTTCATCCTTTCCTGAAAATACATACATACCAGAGATGAGACCACCTAATAGACTGTAAATAGGCATATGTTTTAGAAATTTCTGCGTAGACAATAATTTGCATGTGTGATACAGTTTTTACTTTCAGTCGGTAACACGGTTGACAATAAGAGTCCACGTGCTTTCGAAACGCTGCGTTCCGAATAATTAATAAATTTCGTGTGAGTGAAGTTTACTACTATACCTGTGGAATATTGTCCATATGTTAAAAACATTCCAGCTCTTTTTAACAATATAGGAATAATATTGAAAAATAATTAAAATTTTTATCAAATTAAATTCTAGTTCAATATTCCAACCTTCTCCACCCCTTCAGAAGTATATCTTCAATACTGCAAAACAACTTTTTCTTACCGCGGCGATCCCCCATTTCAAATCGACGAATTTCAGTGTTGTAACGGCGAACGACTGGGCGGGTATATTGTCGTAGTGGAGGAGTGTTTTTTTCTTAGCCAAATGAGGACATTTTTAATCAATTCTTCGTAAAGTCTGGCCAATGTAACATAGTAATAGGTGCCTGTGATTGTTTTCCGCTTTTCCAAATCGTCAATAGAACTTTATCTTCCGAGTCCCAACAACAGTGGCCATGACTCTCCCTACTGATGATATCGTCTTTACTTTCTTCGGAGTACGTTCACCAAGTAAAACAACAAACGTCGTTGTAAAGAGATCATTCGATTCCGTTTTTCTTTCACAGTGAGCATACGTGCCTCACACTGTGCTGAAGGCTTTCTTATGACTAAATATTCATGGAGGATGTTCGGGACACGTTCGTCTTAGATACTCACCAGTTCAACAATATCTATAACCTTTACTACACTTCAACGGAGCGTCGTAAGCGCAGAGCATCGCTTGTGCTGGTTTAACCACATCGAAGCTCTATAAACCGCTTATAAACCAGAAGAAAAAAAAGTTTAATTCACACACGGTATTCACTTCTCTCCATTCTTTCAAAAATGTCTACGCTGTTCACTTCCGAAGGGTGCCAAAACAAAGCTATCAGAGTGGTATAAAATTCATAGAGCTTTACTAGAAAGCATGCTATTATATAGAAATATAATCGTTTTTGGGAGAGGGGTTTAAAAAGTTTCATACAAATATTTATGTATATTATTTATTATTGAGAAGTTCAAGATAAATACGTTCGTAATTAGACTTTTTTGTCTTTTTCCCTGGCAAAATGATTTAATGCATCTTTTGGATCAACTGCTACATATCTCGTTAGTTGTTTTTGATCAGTTGAAATCCGTAAATAGCTCTATAAGCCTCTCAAACATGAAAACGGCTTTTTTGGTGTAGCTGTAATTTTAAAGTATTTAATAATGTGATAATGGCGTTGAAGAGCAATAAACCAGCTATGGCACTTGTGACTTAGGGCCTAGTTTGTACTAACGTGATGCGTGCATTTGCTTTTATACGATTTAGTAAAACAAAATTATGGGTGTTTGATATACGTTAAAGGGATCTACGTACATATGTACGTCTTTCAGATTAAGGTCGTACATGTTAGAATAAGAACGAACCCATTGAACATTTTAAAAATTTCACGGAAGATTTAAGTTGTTAAGTAAAAATTATATTCGTTAATTTTTTAAGTCACCTTACAAATTTCATTTTTAATGCCGAAATTACCAGCTTAAATTGTCCATGATATTTAAAAAAATGTTTATCAGGATATGATCATTCGATATAAAAATTAAATTGGAGCACTTTCCCGATTTCAGGTTAACTATTGGTTTGAGTATCAGTCTGGGAATGATCGTCCTTGAACTACTAACATTTGTAACTGGCGTTACTATGTTCAATTTAACTTCTTCAACGTGTTGTATCCTTAGTTGGCTTTTTCAGCGACAATGCATTAAATTATGTTTGCAGTAGATATTCGAAATTGCTTGCTATAGAAGTTGTAAATTTATTACCGAAATATGGAGGGATACATTCACTAATTTTTGAAAATAGAAATCCTAAAAATAATTAGAAGAAAAGAGGTAAAAATAGATGCGTTATTAGAAATTGTCTAAAATGCTGTAGTGTAAAATGTCAAATCTTAACACGAGTTCAAATACGAATTGCTTGTTAAGCTGAATAAAAATTATATATGATCAAGGATTGGACCGCGTCATGATGAATAATATATAAAAGAAAATGGAAAATAAAAAAAGGCAGGATCCCAACGCTTCACCTTCATCGTAGAGAACTTTTTCAAGAAAGAGAGAGAGAGAAGGAAAGGGGTGCTAAAATAACTCGACGTGACAACAAACAAGAATGAAACCACTTTCGAAAGCGGTTGCGGTATCTCAATATTAACCATTCGAGAATCGAAAGCGAGGTCACTTGCTTTTTTCTTGTCCACCCCAATGACAGTTCATTTATTAATAACTTTGGTGGTGGATGTTCATGTAGTAGATACCACTTTCTTTAATGTACTAGTAAGAGCCCCAGATTTTCCACATTAGAGATTGAAGGTGTTTTAAGACTCCATGGTTATAATTTATATTTTATTTATTTTAACATTAAGAAATGTTTTAAATACACAAAGAGGTATTAAAATACGCAATCTGTGGCCAGGTTCATTCATACGGAAAGTTGCTGTCGTTCTACATCAGAACGGTATTCCACTGCTCGAATTCATGAGGGGAGTATCTCTCTCAACTCGTATATGCCATCCCGCATCGGGAATTAAAAAATAATTACATAATACATTTATTTTAACTTAAAATAGTTGAGCAATTTTCTAATATATTGAACTATTTTTTTAATAGTAACTATTTGATGAAAGGAGATGCTAGCGTTTCTATTCAGCTTGTGTAGTAATAGCTCTGCTGATATATAGAGCTGCTTGTTTCGTTAGTGTACCAGAGGTGGTGTAGGGCTTTGTCATAATTCACACAACCAAATAAGTAATACTAAATAAGAAAATAATAAGCATCTACTTATATGTTGCTATAAAATATATACCCTTTTAAACAGCGTTACCACATAAAATAGTGCATTTCATCATGTTTCTCAGCGATTGCTCTTGATTTGGGGATATCGAAACCCTGTTTGTGAAATTCTCGAATAGGTTTAGGCGACAATTAATCCGTTTACGCTTAGGTAACCTTTACGAAATTCTTTTGCTATCAGAGGTAACTCATGTAGTTTACACATGATATGTGAGGAGTTACAGCATTTGTATAACACGCATGGTTGCGGTACCATCAGTTACAAACATTAACACTTGATTTGTCGAAAGGCGACATCACACTCGCATATCTTCGCCAGTACGTGTTTGCAATCTTAACACGTACTATAATATTAATAACGGATCTTTTTACAATCTGTCCGAAAATAACCACAATTTTTTATTTAGTAACTCTGATTTTATACCGTTTTCGGTTCTTCCTTTACAGTTAGTATATACCTTGGCAATGTTTTCCAACCTGGTAACTTTATGCTGAGCTATATTTATCCCAAAAGTGCCAATTTATAACATAAAAATTAAATCAAATAGAAATTCACTTCGTTTTATATTTATACCAGTGCAATAATGCTATTTTAAGATGGTAAATTTCTCTATGAACTTATTTATTTGCTCAGTATGTGGTCATTTCTTATTTCTACTTGTAAAAGCAGTGGTATAGTACGCCACTAATAGTTCAACAACTGTTGGGAAGCTCTTTCGCTCGAGCGGAGACGTAAATTCTCCAGCTTGTATGTGCATGTATTTGCATATATTCGAGCCACTGTTCTGCCGACAAAAATGAGCAGCTCTATTGGTAGCTGTGGTAAATTGTTGCCATAAGTGTTAATGTGAAAAGTATACTTGTTTTTTTAAAGAAGGTTTCTTTTTATCTGTAGCAAGGAAGAAACAATTTTATTTATTTTCGGCAAATTTCTACTTAGTAAATCCACAGGGCACCTTTCCAGATATTAGTGTACATATAATTGTTTTTTTTTTGTGTCCTAAACTATAAAGCCATAGGTATGTTTTGTCGCCAGAATTTCTGCGAATAATAATTCGCCGATGGATGTAAATTCGGAGATAAGTCATAATTTTAAGAAAACCTGTTTAAGTTATATTTGAACTTGGTTGTATTGATATACGTAATATAAGTCCATTACTTCAAGTATTACAAAATATGGTATAACGTTTAAATGACATTTCTATGGTTGAAATGATCGTGTCTAAAAAAAATTACGCCATCTTAGCTTCATGCATAAAGCTAGAACAGTTACACAATGTGGTGTAAGAGTACATTATTGAAAAAATGCTAAACAATATTTTCAATGCAAACAAAGTTCACGTAAGTTTAACATTTATCAGGAAGGAAAATGTAAATATTTTTATAGAATCTCAAATTTATTTTTTTTTTTGCATAAAAATTATTTTGATTACACTAATTCAGGTGATACCCACTGGTATCTATAGGTATACAAAAACAACTTGATATTTTCAGTTCTGATTTTTGTCTTCGATTTAATACTAAAATACAGAAATCTCCAGAAAAAGAACAAAGGGGTTTGAAATTAACGTGATAATGAATGAACAAAATAATGAAAAGAATCAGCACCAAAGAAACAAAAGAAACAAGAGAGTAAAGGGGAATTCAAAAGAAACACGGGAAAATACGATATCAGTTATGGAAAACGCAGTGAGGGAATGATAATATGGTAGAAGCAAATCGCTCTGCTAGCTATATTTATGGGTTTATATGGAATATTTTCCTAAAATTTAGTTTATTTGCCGGAGATTGTAGGGAGTACCTCCGTTGTTATATTCGATCAGCTTCTGTGCCATACAGAATACATTTCCAAAATTTCGTTTGTCTACCGATTATTCTAGGGGATAACATTCAATAAAATATATATCTCTATTTTTATTCGCCAGTCCGCAAATCGCTCTTGTAGTTATATGTTTGTAGGTCTATAGAGAGTATATTCCCAATTGATTGTTCTCAAGATAAATATTAAGTAAAGCGATAATCCTTAACATTACTTTAGCTATAATTGGTCATGGTTGTGCCTGTACTCTATTGTGTTTTTTCATATTTGGTGAATGGTGTTGCAGCAGTTATTTGTGGATTTTTTCTACGTGTTTGGTATTTCCATTTTTGTATAACATGTATATTACATGCAATGTGTTTTATTCTAGGAAGTATTAAATATTAACATTTCAATATTAGTCTTTTTTTCAGCGTAAATATTAATACCAATTGAGATAAGTATAAGTAAAATAGAGCTGAGCAATTCCGTCCGCATTGCAGGCTTGTGAGTTGTCACATCGCCTAATTGGTAAAAAAATCTTGTTTCAGTTTTGCGATCGAGGTCGAACATTGTACAATGTGCATTTTAATAGATGTTCTTATGAAGTGCGAAATTTCCAGACCTGAATTACAACGGGGTAAAAATAATTTGTTCGGTTTGCGATGACCGTTGTTGCCATGGGATAAACAGGTGTATACCACCAATTTAAAATAAAAAGAAAGTGGCAAAAGACCGAAATCAGAATTTCTATATAAGTTACATGTTGATAGCATGCACTTTATCATTTTCTCTATTGAATCGATAACCGTTTCAGCACTTTTGGAATAAATTGCGTCGTATCATGCAGTTACAATATCACAAAACATTGCAGTCGTATAGAAACATCGCAAAATAATGTGAAATCTGAATGACTCAATAAAACTGGTGGTTATGTGCGATGGAAACGAGAGAACTTAAAAAATCTACACTAGGGTGACAGAATAAAATAGACACTTACTAATTAAAAAAAGAGATTCTATTCTCGTCATATATACAAAATATTTAAAACTTTTTAAATTAGACTAATATTTTGTCGATCCACCTTTACTTGCGTGAAGTGCTGCGAGTCGTCGTGGCATAGAATCTATTAAATGATTAATGGCGTCTTCTGGAATATTTAACCACTCTTATTGCTGGGTTTTCGGGGTCGTTTCGCCATATTTGTCTGGATTATCTGCCAAACATTCTCTATCGGATTCATGTCCGGTGATTGGCCTGGCCATGGCAAAATCCGAATCCTCTTTTCCTCTTTCCATGTAGTTGTTGTTCTTGCTTTGTGGCAGGGTGCTCCATCCTCCATAAAAGTGGCGTCTTCTTTAGATAAAATGGCGTTGTCGAATATCGGTAATAGTCCTTCTGTTAATATTTGGATATATTTTGCCGCATTTATATTTCCGTCGCAGTTTACTAATTGCGATCTTCCACCATACCATATCGCGCCCCACATCATGATGTTCATACCACCGTATTTCACCGTCTGATGTAAAAATTTGTCGTCCAGTTGCTGTGACGAACGTCTCCGTACCCACGTACGACCACTATCATTGAATTGGCAGTATCTGCTTTCGTCTGAAAAACCCGAAGAGTTTTGGCGGTCTGTCACGCTAAAACTCTTCGGGTTTCGTTCGCATTTCGATTGCCCAAGCCATTCGGCGCCGTTTTTGAAACGCCCTAAGGAGAGGTTTTTTCTTTGACACCGTTTTATACATCCCCACACTGTGGAGGTACCGCAGAACGGTACGCTGACTTTTCTGTGAAGTTGCCGCAAGCTCAGCTATACCTTTTCGCGGTTCTCTTAACACTTCGCGCACAAGCACCCTTTTACTTCTTTCAGAAGGTCCGGCACGACCTGGTCTCGGCTCCACTGTTGTTTTTTCCTTGCGTTTAAATTGTGTAATCACACGGTTAACTGTGGACAACGGAATATTTAAAAATTTACTTATTTCACGTTGCGAAGCGCCGCGTTTATTCTGGCCAACGATGCGACCCCGGGTGAAGTCGCTAATATCACTCGAACCTTGTAAGCGAGGCATAGTTGTAACGATACTAAACTATGACGAATTCCTTCCGATACATCTACCCCTACCCAAATGACAAGAGAAAGTTCTTAATTCGTTCTTAGAATTTAGCTGTTTACATATTTATACCGCTTTACCTGGTGTCTATTTTATTCTGTGACCCTAGTGTAGTGTTAATGAGAAAGTTCATGAATTGGAGCTTCTGCAACCATCACATTCATTATGACCAGCTAGCAAACAATTAAAGGTATGTTCGGGCGAAGAAATTACGGTACTGAAAGCATTAGATGAATTTTACGTTTCAAGAGAGCAAGTGATGAACATCGCTCGCTGCAATATACGAAATATTGCAGATGTATAATTGAGCTCATCTTGTACCTGATGATGTTGCTTAGGAGTGGTGTGTGTGTGTAAAGATTACATCTGAGATACTGATTGTAACAGTGGTTGATTTGTATACCAATTTTGGACTGCCGTTGCGTTAATGGCCGTTCATCCATAGTTGCCGGTATCCATCGGAGGCGTGTTATCCCAGGTACGGGATCGGCAAGAATGGGTTATTAGGTAATTTAGCTAGGCGCTGTCCAAAACGGAAGGCAATTGCTGTGTAACAAGACAGAAACTGTTAGCGTTGGTGTTGCTGTGGAGCATCTGCACAAGTATGCTGATGAGTGCGCTAATGTGACTGCTACATTACAAGAATCCAAAGTAGCGAGTAGCCGAGTGAATAGAATGTCCGCAGGAATATGATTTCGATCTCCAACACCGGGTGCACCAACGTTGGATTGTGGACCGGATGGCCTGAATTGGATGGTTGTGAGGAACATCATTGAGGATTTGTTTCAACGTACTAGCATCGACATTCGGACATCTTGCTAAGTTCAAGGCAACGATGAGAAGTCTGTACCATGTTATTGAGATGCTGAAGAGGAAGGGAATGCAGATATCTCCACGTCGCCGTTTATATTTCGTATCTTATTACTTATTTTCGTGTTAAATTAGTTTAGTTTTAAAGAAACGTTGTTTCTTCCTATATTCAGTTTAGTTTTGCATATAAATCACTCCTATTTAACCAACATCACCTGTTAGAATTAAGATTCGCCTAAAAGGTAACAGTACTATTCATATAAATATTAACATTTATATATGACGTAAATCATCATTTGTTTTACTTATAATCGGCGGTCGCCCAATCAAAATTGGATGTTCACGAAACATTGACATTTATTCGTCTTCGAATCTTCAACATCTTTCTGCATTCTGCAAACAAAACGAAAAATGAACTAAACTGTGATATCCTGTATTATAAAACTTCAGAGAGCTAACAATGAGTGAATAGTTGAATCACGTTTTCCATTTAGGTAGCGTATTTTTTTTCTGCAAACAAGAACTCGAAAACGATATGTAGGTACGTAAAAGGTTGTGCGACTACGTTCAACAAAGACGTGAGTAATGTAAATTGGTTTCTTCTTTTGTATACTGTTGTTTGTGTGCAAATTCTAAATAAAATTTAATTTCTTATCGCATTGCTTGTATTATTTATCTTTAAATAAAACTAATTTATGCGTTATATGTTTATTTTGAGGAACGTCTTAATTTAAAATGTAATTGACAGTGTAGTGATAAAAGTCTCTAGTTGAAAACATTATAATTAAATTCGATAATTTTGACGTCTACCAAATCACGTTTAAATAATTGAATGTCATTGGATTTCCTTAAATATTGGTATCGTTGCCAGTTTATATTTACAATTTCATTTAAAAATAACATTCTTACATTTGCGATGCAGTTTGAAAAGGTAAATATGTCATCTATAATTTTTTTTTTGAGTAAAACGTTAATTTACTTGGGTAAATCAATTTTGTGTACCTATTAGGAAAATGAAATAAACGACGTTGTCAGTTCAAATACGAAACTCAATTGCGCGGACTTATGGATGTACCTGTCATTCTGAGTCATAGGACTAATTTACTAACCAACCGTACTAATGTCAGGGGCGTTGCCTGTATTATTTGCAGTATTAGGTTAATGAAAAAATCGGAGCATTGGTGTTAAGTAACTTTATACTTACGCACTATAAACTGATAAACTTTCTCAAATTATAGATTTTACCTTTCTTAATATAGCTGACACAGTTTTATGCATATCCATAAGTTCATATTGCTCTGCAAGTAGTATTTTTAGATAAAGGACAAAATATGCAATTATATTTAGCACTGATATTTAACGAATAGATCTTATTATCTTTACACGAATGGACGTATCCGCAATCTTCGGTTTTGCGGAATTTCAGGTACCTGCTAATAAAATAAAACACTGTCTTCGTGGACTTTTTTGCACTACTCTACTGAATAATTTACAATAATTTTATATATTTGTAATTTATGCGATGACATGAAAAATTCAAGGAATAGGAGATGTGGCAGACACGGTGTGTTTGTGAGTTCTGATGTTAATTTTGAAATACATTATGAAATAGTGGAAAAATGCTACTTTTCTACGTTGATAATAAATATTGCTTCACTCGTTTAATAAATGTTGAATACTAGGAATATTGAACAGTATTCAATTATTATTTTAAGTTAATAGTTCAGTACACCTATCAGTTCCTTACTTCATATTTTAACTCACAGTCAGAAAATGGCCTCGTATATTTTATTAATTATCTACTTCACTATTTTTTACTTTTGCTTTCATTCATATTGCTAACCAGTTACGTATGATGTGAATTAACTTTATTTGTTTTATTTTTTAGAATACATCAGCAGATCTTTTAAGTGGTTGGACAAAATTGTTAATACTAGCTGGTTTTGCGACAACTATCGGCTTGTCTTTACCTGTGGGATATAACATAGGTGTTGTAAATTCTCCGGCAGAAGTAAGTTAAGAAATCAAATTACAAATATTGGGCTTTATTATCCTGTTTGAAGTGAATATATTTTTTTGGTGATTGTGCATGTATTCCTATCGTATTTAAGGCTACTGTACAAATAAAATCAGTTGGGACTATTTGTGCTGAAACATTTCAAGTGTTAAAAACGCCTGCGAGATGTGAAGTGATATTCATGGATTATTTCCTTGCTAGAGGGAGACATCTGCAATGGGTAATGGTGGAAGTTTATGTCATAATTTATATTGTTTATCTTGGAGTCATATGCTGAGTTCTTATGTTACTGTTTTCATATACACAATAAATCGATGAGTACTTTGTAACGAATGGAAGTCAATGAAGATAAAAGCTAGAATTTTACAAATTTCAAAATCGTAAATGTGTAATTTACTTAAAAACTAATATTTTATGGATTCCTTGCTAGTCTTTGAGATGTTTTCGCGTATATAAAGACATTTTAATATTGTTTTCATGACAGCACATTTAAAAATTATTTTAATTTATACCAACTATAATACTGTAATTCAACAAGCGAGTGTTTTAGTTTTGATCTCTGTAGAGTTGTAACTTTCTCCGTCGATTTACGTTAATTCGTTTTTAAGTTTCTCGTAAATTTTAATAGAAGTTGGATTTACATACTAAAGATTTACATTCTTTTTGTTTGCTCTGGTTTCATAGAGTGGATGGTGTCCTGCCGTTTTGCTAAATACTTTTAAGTTAACAGAAAGATGTAAGCCTAAAACATTTTGAAATAAATGTTAACCTGATATAAATAAAAATCTCTTTATTAGATTTCATCCTATATAATACACATCCACATTCGTTTCGCTGTATTCTGATTCTCTTTTTGCCACCAATTTGGGAAATGTAATTATGTATACCACATTATCAGTAACTTGTAAATATGGTACGAATAAGATCGTTCTATAAAAAATTATATTACAAATTTTTTACTTATAAATGTACATCTTTCACCCTCATACAGATAATGCCCATAATACAAACGCGGCCCATTCTAGCTAGAGAGAAGTAAAATTTTCTGAACACAAATTCCTCTAAAAATAGAATCCATTGTGTAGTTCGCATTGCTAGATTCTTTGTGTTCATCTTTTTTGTAAAAGCGGCGTGGCCTGTAGTTATTTTGAATCTAACTCCTAACAAGTAACACATGGGCTGAAAAGTCTCGGGTCTAACACATAGATGACGCTAGTTTTATCGCAGACACCTTTCTCTCAGTGAGTACTAACCTTCCAAAGACAGCTGTTAAAATTTCATGATATTCTATTCATTAGTTTGCGAGTTATTGTGCTAAGAGTCACGCTACTTTTGTTATTTTCGAAAAAATGGATCAAACACAATTTCGTGTTTCAATTTTACACTGCTTCTTGATGGGAAAAAATACCGTTCAAGCGAAGCAATGGCTCGAAAAGTGTTATGGGGACTCCGCTCCATCAGAAACAACAATAAAACGTTGGTTTGCTGACTTCAAACGTGGTCGTAGAGACACCGATGATGCAGAAAGCAGTGGACGTCCAAATGAGGCGGTAACGCCAGAAAACATCAAAAAAATCCACAATGATCGAAAAGTGAAGTTGCGTGAGTTAGCGGACATCGTAAAGATATCAAAAGAACGTATAGGCTTTATATTGCATGAGCATTTGACTATGAGAAAGCTCTGTTCAAAGTGGGTGCCGCGTTTGCTGACTGTTGACCAAAAACAAGAACCTGTTGATGATTTTGAGCAGTATCTGGCCATGTTTAAACGTAACAAACCGGAATTTTTGCGTCGATATGTGAAAATGGATGAAACATGGATCCATCACTTCACTCCGGAAACAAAACGATCGTCATCTGAGTGGACAGCAACTGGTGAACCTCGTCCAAAGCGCCCGAAAGCACAACAATCGGCTGGAAAGGTTATGACCTCGGTATTTTGGGATGTGCGTGGTGTAATATTCATCGACTATCTTGAGAAAGGAAATACCATCAACAGTGAATATTATATAGCGCTATTGGAGCGTTCGAAGACCGAAATTGCAAAGAAACGACCGCGTATGGCAAAGAAAAAATGTTGTTTCATCAAGACAACGCACCGTGCCACAAGTCAATCAAAACAATGGCAAAACTACATGAATTGAACTTCGAATTGCTCCCACATCTACCGTATTCGCCAGATTTGGCTCCCAGCGACTACTGGCTGTTCGCAGACCTCAAAAAAATGCTAGCCGGTAAGAAATTTCGCACGAATGAAGAGGTTATCGCTGAAACTGAGGCCTATTTTGAGGCAAAAGATAAATCGTTCTACAAAAGTGGAATTGAAATGTTAGAGCGGCGCTGGAACGATTGCGTTGCTCTTGATGGAGATTACGTTGATGAATAAAGCTAATTTTGAACCAAAAAAAAAACGTGTTTTCTTTCTTAGGCCCGGGACTTTTCAGCTCATGTGTTACATCGGTCGATGCTGTTCGTCGTGAGACATCCTGCATATCCATTACGACAACTGTCTACGTTATAGAACAAGTATGGGCGACCTTTGACATGTTGTGGGCCAAGCTTTGCGGGCCCCGTTTAAATTTTTAGCGATAGATATCAGACATGAAATAATACGGAAATGTTATTATTATTATATTATTAAAATAAGAAAGTGAAATAAAAAAAATAGGTACAACATTATAATTAAAAAAATTTAATTTGGTTTTTCAAAATGTCTCTCGGGCCGGATTATATCTTAGAGCGGGCCGGTTGTTGCCCACATATGTTATAGAACAATAGATATGTGTATTCTTAGTTTACTCATATCTACACTAAATACTTATATTTAATTTATACAAATCAGATTATAAATTAATTATAATTATTTCTTTGAAATGTTATCGTAATAGTTAATTTCGATTGTTTTATAATTGTTAAATCGTCGAGATTTTGTGTACAAACTGTCGCTTGCTTATCGAAACTAAAAATGCTAAATGTTGTGTACTTTACTACTACGCCATGATACAACGTCACACAAGGAATGCTATTCTTACTACGTCGTACATTAAAATATATAAATGTTAAAAATATGTAATCTATGATATTTTTTAGGAATAACAATTATCTATGTGCAATCTTTATTATTTTTTATATCTATGTTCGACTGTTTAAATTTGTTATACTGTACTGCTTTTTTCGTAAAGCCGACTATTTTTTGATAAATAAAATTGGAAATTATAATAAAAATGGAAAGTGTGCGATACCCGGTCCCCGTTATATACATATATTTTTTTCGAAATATACTTCAAATTATTTTTAAAAAGAATTTATATCTGTTACAGTTATTAACGGTAAAATTCGGAATTGCCGGAACATAAAATAGTAGAGGTGCTATTTTATTAATATTGCTACTGATAAATAGAGGAAGTACTGTTAATATAAACGTAGAAATATATATATATATACATATATGGGTCTATGAGAGAATAAAAACTGATTGGTTACTATCGTGAATTTTACACATGGATACGGGATAAAATACGTAAAAATATAAAGAAATATAGTTTTCTTTGTTTAATAAAATAGCTGTATCTCGTTTTCCCAGCTTTTATTACTGAAATTTATTTTACAACATGCCGGTGGTCCAAAAGGTATGTGGTAGCCGAAGAAAATATGTACGCAGATTAAGCATCTTTATGCGGCTTACAATAGGCCTTATAAAATCATTTTCTCTTTATTCTGTTATAATTAACTGATTAATGGATTAAACCATATAGGTGTATAGAAACATCACAGATAAATACATTTAACTTATACTTGTAGATATCCTAGAACTGTGAAAATCTTTTTAATTCTATCATTTCATAACAATTAAAATTGTAGAGTAAAAAAGTGTGTTTACATTTGATAGTAATTTATGGTTAATATAAGTCTTAGAAAATTGTAACATTATTGTGCCTATATACCGTTCAATCGCAGTGTTTGTGATTACTATATGCAGTAGGTGTGCTTATGAAATTGATGTTTGTAGAGTGATGGGAGTGTGTTGTCACTGCGAACATTCGGTTAGTAGCACGTGCTTTGAAAAAGTAGAACCGGCGAATATGGTTATGAGACAACTGTTGAAACATACCTGATATTGCAAACATTTAACCGATCTCATTCACTTTCGTGCATCGACCTAATGAAAACGCTGCTGGAAGGGGTAAGTGTTTATTTAGATTTATACCTGTTAAACCCGTTAGATGGATTCTAAACGCTCGGTACTGATCAAATGTTTGCAGTGCCAACACCTAGTGATGGGTATTGTAGTGATCAGTGCAATATTCGTGTAAGGTTTGGATTTACGAAAAGTACTAATATTAATTTCCTCATTGATTTTCTGATTCTATGTTATTTTGTTGTTTTTTCTTAATATCGCAGATTATAAAAAGATTTTGCAATGAAAGTATCTATGGAAAATATGGATATGGATTAACCGACAACCAAATAAATATACTATGGCCTACAATAGTATCTATATTTTTGGTTGGTGGTACTATTGGATCTCTAACTGGCTCGTGGTTTGCCGATAAAGTTGGAAGGAAAGGTGGTTTGTTTTGCGGTGCTGTGCTGTTGATAATTGGTGGTATCTTATTCTTTAGTACAAAAATGCTAAATTCAGTCGAAGTACTAATAGTAGCCAGATTTGTTATAGGTCTGGCGGCAGGTTAGTATTGAGGATAATTTTTAGAAATGGAGGAGCAACAAATGCTAATTTTATATTTTCTAAATTCAAAGATGCAAGCCAAAAGTAATGCTTTTAATGACAATCGGAAGTAGGTATAGTGAAACCTGTTAAATTCAACACTTCAACTGAAACAGCCGTTACTGTTTACTTTTAGTAGTGTATTTTGGTGGGAAGCGCCTTGTTAACTAATTGCTGTACATCTAGAATAAATATTGCAGTACATTTTCGTAGCAGGTATAGCAGTAAACTCCACTCACACAAATTAATTAATTGGGCTCTCATTGTCAACCGTGTTACCGACGACAATGAGAGCCCACGTGCTCCCGAAACGCTGCGTTCCGCATAATTAATTAATTTGTGTGAGTGGAGTTTACTGCTATACCTGTGAATTGTACATCCACAAAGTCCTTGCAATCGTCATTGCAGTATATAGGTAATCCTTGCTTTATGTACTAATTAAATACATTTCCTAATGTTGAATTGTGTATGTGCTGAATGTGCGATCATGTTGTTTCGTTTAGTGCAGTGGCAAATTGTATAGAACGTTCTGTTACCCTTTATACTAAATAAAAGGAAACAACCATTTTTATTTATTAAATTTGCTACTTTCCTCTTCCAAGTTTATACTTCCAAAATCATAACCGATAACAGATCCCCTTGTTCAAATAGTAACTCAACCGACCTAAATCAAAATAACGAAAAAAATGATGTGTAACGCTTCTCATCAATCTTCAGTGTGGATCACTTAAAGAAATTAACACCAGGTAAAATTTATAAATCAGAAATAAAAAACACAAAACGTTGCTTTTATCAAATTTTCAAAAATCGTGGTATGGACACTGATTGCGAAACCACTTTTTATATCGATCGGATGTTTATTGATTTCATCATTACTATAACAGGAATACACGAATTACAAAAACAAACGGCTCTCTACACTCTAACACGCCATACTAGTCTCTACTCTGGACTATTGTGTCTACACCCATGCCATGTGCTAGTATCTAGCGTTACGTTACATACAATATATACACTAGGGTGACAGAATAAAATAGACACCTACTAATTAAACAAAAAGATTCTATTCTCGTTATATATACAAAATATTTTAAAATTTTTAAATTAGATTAATATTTTGTCGATCCACCTTTACTTGCGTGAAGTGCTGCGAGTCGTCGTGGCGTAGAATCTATTAAATGATTAATGGTGTCTTCTGGAATATTTAACCACTCTTCTGTAACAGCTGCGACGAGTTCTTCCTTATTGCTGGGTTTTCGGAGTCGTTTCGCCATATTTGTCTGCATTATGTGCCAAACATTCTCTATCGGATTCATGTCTGGTGATTGGCCTGGCCATGGTAAAATCCGAATCCCCTGTTCCTCTTTCCATGTGGTTGTTGTTCTTGGTTTGTGGCAGGGTGCCTCATCCTCCATAAAAGTGGCGTCTTCTTTAGATAAAATGGCGTCGTCGAATATCGGTAGTAGTCCTTCTGTTAATATTTGGATATATTTTGCCGCATTTATATTTCCGTCACAGATTACTAATTGCAATCCTCCACCATACCATATCGCGCCCCACACCATGATGTTCACACCGCCGTATTTCACCGTCCGATGCAAAAATTTGTCGTCCAGTTGCTATGACGAACGTCTCCATACCTACGTACGACCACTATCACTGAATTGGCAGTATCTGCTTTCGTCTGAAAAAAATGACAGACCGCCAAAACTCTTCGGGCTTCGTTCGCATTTCGATTGCCCAAGCCATTCGGCGCCGTTTTTGAAACGCCGTAAGGAGAGGTTTTTTTCTTTGCCACCATTTTATACATCCCCACACTGTGGAGGAAAGAAAGAACGGTGCGCTGACTTTTCTGTGAAGTTGCCGCAAGCTCAGCTGTACTTTTCCGCGGTTCTCTTAACACTTCGCGCACAAGCACCCTTTTACTTCTTTCAGAAGGTCCGGCACGACCTGGTCTCGGCTCCACTGTTGTTTTTTCCTTGCGTTTAAATTGTGTAATCACACGGTTAACTGTGGACAACGGAATATTTAGAAATTTTCTTATTTCACGTTGGGAAGCGCCGCGTTCACTCTCGCCAACGATGCGACCCCGGGTGAAGTCGCTAATATCACTCGAACCTTGTAAACGAGGCATAGTTGTAACGATAGTAAACTATGACGAATTCCTTCCGATACATCTACCCCTACACTATCATCAATTACGTGACCGGATGCGCGCAGCGCCGTTGTACATATTCGGTCCAGTTTCAGCCCGTCGTCAGGGAGGCCATTGAAATATACAAAAACCCTATCAACATCAACACAGACGACGGACTAAAACTGAACCGAATATGGATAAAGGCACTGCGTGCATCCGGTCACGCTATTGGCCCTCGTCGCAACGGTTCAGCGGAGCTGAGCGAAGGAGCATACTTACTAAGTAGTAACAAGGTATACGAAGCTAGTACCTTTGAAAATGCGAACCGCAGTTGTTCGCGAAATGTCAGGGACAAAAAAACCTAGTGTTACGGCGGAACCCGAAAACCGTTACGATTAAAAAAATTTTGCTTGACTTACATATTCATTTAAATTATTTTGTTTTACCTTTCGCCAATCTTTAATTGTGCAATGTTGATGACGTTTAGCCCATTCTTAACGTGCTCCCTTCATCATCGGTGTTAATCTTGGCTTTTTCAGAGGGCATCTGCATGTTAATCCGACTTCGTACAATCGTCTACGTATTGTACGCGTGGATATTTGCACTTCCTGTTGAGACATTACATTTCCAATTTCCTTGGCGGATAAACCTAGGTTTTCAGTTGCTAGTTGCGGGATACGTCGATTATCTCGGTTAGTAGTGATCCTTTTCTTGCCGCAAAACTCTCTTTCGGTACTTATAATGGGTATCTTTTCTTTCATGAAAATGGCGATTTGCTGCGCTGTTTGTCGGGATACTTCTTTTGTTGTAATTGTGCGTTGAAAAGACACTCCTGTACCCAACAATCCCTCAATACGCAGTTCTTTCTCCTTTGGTATGTCCTTTTTTTACCCATAACGAAAAAATATAAAGCGCATACAAGTAATAACTAAAGTGCAACACTAACACGTAAAGACGGAAAAAAGACAGATAAGTATTCCTTCTACAATAGTAACCGATCCAAATAATATTCTACGAATTACCACTATTCTTTCAATTTTGTTTCTACCCATTTTCCATACAGTACAGAATGATTCATGAGGGGGATAATAATAGGGTCAATAGAGGTCATTAAGTGGCACTGTCTCAATTTCTTAAAAACATATTTAGCGAAAATATTTAAATAGGTATTGTAAACTCTATTCATGAATTTTATACTTGTATTTGTAAATGATCGCGTTGGAAACACACAAAAGCTTAAATTTATAAGGTGACCCTAATAAAATGGGCAGGGATATTTCCATAAAGCGAACATTGTAAGATGTGTTTCAGGAACTGTAACATGCGTTATGCCTATGTACTTAACGGAATTAGCACCATTACATTTACGAGGAGCCATGGGAGTGATGTGTCCTTTGGGAGTAACATTTGGTGTTTTACTTTCGCAAGTAATGTCTTTACGACATGTGTTAGGTACGTATTTACCATACTTAGATCTACTCTTATTTAAATAAATGGTAGCACGTTGTTTAAAAGAAAACTGAAGTATTTTATGAAGGGATTACATCATTTATACAAGCAACAAATATAAGAAAAGCAATAAACTACATAATTGTACTTAGATATTTGCGATTCAATAATAGCAACCTTTTGTCAACAATGCATTTTAGCGGAACTTGATAAATTAGTTAATTAATTATAAGTTGTCATCCCATTGCACTTTAAGTACATGTAATCTTCAGATAACACATGGGCTGAAAAGTCCCGGGCCCAACAAAGAAAACACGGTTTTTTTGGTTCAAAATTAGCTTTATTCATCAACGTAATCTCCATCAAGAGCAACGCAATCATTCCAGCGCCACTCCAACATTTCAATACCACTTTTGTAGAACGATTTCTCTTTTGCCTCAAAATAGGCCTCAGTTTCAGCGATAACCTCTTCATTCGTGCGAAATTTCTTACCGGCGAGCATTTTTTTTGAGGTCTGCGAACAGCCAGTAGTCGCTGGGAGCCAAATCTGGCGAATACGGTCGATGTGGGAGCAATTCGAAGTTCAATTCATGTAGTTTTGCCATTGTTTTGATTGATTTGTGACACGCTGCGTTGTCTTGATGAAACAAATTTTTTTCCTTGCCATATGCGGCCATTTCTTTGCAATTTCGGCCTTCAAACGCTCCAATAACGCTATATAATGTTCACTGTTGATGGTATTTCCTTTTTCAAGATAGTCGATGAATATTACACCACGCACATCCCAAAATACCGAGGCCATAACCTTTCCAGCCGGTTGTTATGCTTTCGGGCGCTTTGGACGAGGTTCACCAGTTGCTGTCCACTCAGATAACGATCGTTTTGGTTCCGGAGTGAAGTGATGGATCCATGTTTCATCCATTGTCACATATCGACGCAAAAATTCCGGTTTGTTACGTTTAAACATGGCCAAACACTTCTCAGATTCATCAACACGTTCTTGTTTTTGGTCAACAGTGAGCAAACGCGGCACCCACTTTGAACAAAGCTTTCTCATAGTCAAATGCTAATGCAATATAAAGCCAATACGTTCTTTTGATATCTTTACGATGTCAGCTAACTTACGCAACTTCTCTTTTCGATCATTCAAAACGATTTTGTGGATTTTTTTGATGTTTTCTGGTGTTACCGCTTCATTTGGACGTCCACTGCGTTCTGCATCATCGGTGTCTCTACGACCACGTTTGAAGTCAGCAAACCAACGTTTTATTGTTGTTTCTGATGGAGAGGAGTCCCCATAACACTTTTCAAGCCATTGCTTCGCTTGAACGGTATTTTTTCCCATCAAGAAGCAGTGTAAAATTAAAACACGAAATTGTTTTTGATCCATTGTTTTGAAAATAACAAAAGTAGTGTGAATCTTAGCACAATAACTCACTTTTCAGTCCATGTGTTATATTGAGCAACTGTGTGAGTGCCACTCATTTTATACTGATGAAACCTTACGTGTAGTACTATCATATTTGTCTCGGATTTTTGGGCATACACCGCATCTAGTTTCTTTAGTATTTCATATGACAATTTGCAGTTCTAAACAAGTGTTACATTGCGCTTGTTAATAAATACATCGCATATCCATCAGTTTTATTCCGCCTATAGGTTCTGGTTGTTCTTCTACTCCAGTAGCTACTTTATAGCATCCTTTGGCTTTTAAGGCACACTTAACCTGGAACTTCCATTGGTGATAATTCCTGCCATCAAATTTATTTACGTTCGTTATTTCTAATCTATCCGCCATCTTAGCTAAAAGTATGAAACACGCAGATTTCGTCAAATCACACAGACTTTACTATTTATATGATCTTTTAGATAGATACTACTTTTTAACACGAATCGCGAACGCGTCGATCTCGGCCCATAACCTGATAAGAAAATTATTTATATACTATTCGTATTTATTTAGAAATAACTAAGGCTAAACGTAAGCGTTACAACAACGATCATATACCTTGCACTTCTAGATTCTACCCTAAGTTATTACCAACTGCTTATAATAACAACAGTTCAAATTAAGCGCGAAATTCAAAATATTAATTTAGACGTAACATGATAATTCAATTACACTCGCATCCCTTGTACGGCATATGTTTGTGCGTTTCCTCCCTAAAGTGTATTAACGAATCAGATCAGAACAAGAGTGCGAAGCTTGCCTTTCCCTGAGTAAAAAAGTCCCAGCACGTCGCAGCAAGTCTCAATCTGCATTTTCTTCGTAACTAGGGCGAATCCAATTAGTTGCAGTATTGGATTATTCATATTAATGGATAGTACGTAATTTATATATCTTAACTTTATTATTTACTGAGTATAGGCCAGTGCACTGAGTGTTTTTTAGTCTAAGCTTGTTGAAACGCTATAAGTATATTTCTTACCGCATACGCTTCGGAAAATCATAATAGGTTAATGACGGATAAACCTCCCCTGTTATTCTCTCAAGGATAGTGAAAGTGCAGTTTCTGGGCATATCGATTCTTTTTACGCATTAGAATTAGGATATTTAGTTAGTTTACTTGTTCCAATAGATCTTGCTTTGTAAAGTGTAACTTGCGCCAGTGACTACATGTCGAAGTTTGAAAATAGTTAAGGACAACAGTGCCTAGAAGTATACAACTTCAAATATGGCATCTACTCTCCAATTTGACAGGTTTTATATTATCAATAGAAAACGCTGTCCAAGCATGGAAAGCATAAGTTCAAGATTAAAAAGAATTTAGGATATATTTTTTCGTGAAAACCTTATGTAAGATCTGAATGCATGTTTTAGGCACTGGAACTTTATGGCCCATTCTTTTGTCCTTTTATACGATACTAGTCGTTGTATGCTCCATAGCATTTATATTTTTACCGGAAAGTCCGAAATATTTATACGTTGTTCGGAAACAAACTCGAGTAGCAATAACAGGTAGGTTAAACTTTTAAATTAATTTAATTTAATTTTTATTATGCAGTTTTGGAAAGTATCCGTTTAATGAACGTACGTGAATTAGAGGATGAAATTAATGAATTAGAAACAGAATGCCGGGAAAATCAAAAAAGCACCAAAAGTACCTTTGGTTTCTGGCAGGTTTTGTCCGATCGCTCCCTTTTACTTCCATTGCTGCTAGTATGTTGCATGCAAGCTGGCCAACAGTTTAGTGGAATTAATGCTGTAAGTTTTACTTAACATATTCGGTTCTTTATGTAGTAGCTTCTTTTTAATGGCAAGAAAACGAGTTTACTTTAGATGTACTTATTTGTATGCGAATCGTAGCACTGTAAGTATCTGTAATAGTTTTCTCAGACCAAAGTTAGCTGCTCATTTTCCGAAAACTGCCGGACATCTATAGGCGTACGTGCCATGGGATTATGGTGGAGCTAACACATGGGCTGTTAAAATTTCATGATATTCTATTCATTAGTTTGTGAGTTATTGTGCTAAGAGTTTGTTATTTTCAAAACAGTGGATCAAAAACAATTCCGTGTTTTAATTTTACACTGCTTCCTGGTGGGAAAAAATACCGTTCAAGCGAAACAATGGCTTGAAAAGTGTTACGGGGACTCCGCTCCATCAGAAACAACAATAAAACGTTGGTTTGCTGACTTCAAACGTGGTCGTAGAGACCCCGATGATGCAGAACGCAGTGGACGTCCAAATGACGCGGTAACACCAGAAAACATCAAAAAAATCCACAAAATCGTTTCGAATGATCGAAAAGTGAAGTTGCGTGAGTTAGCTGACATCATAAAGATATCAAAAGAACGTATTGGCTGTTCAAGGTGGGTGCCGCGTTTGTTCACTGTTGACCAAGAACAAGAACGTGTTGATGATTCTGAGCAGTGTTTGGCCATGTTTAAACGTAACAAACCGGACTTTTTGCGTCGATATGTGACAATGGATGAAACATGGATCCATCACTTCACTCCGGAATCAAAACGATCGTCATCTGAGTGCACAGCAACTGGTGAACCTCGTCCAAAGCAACCGAAAGCACAACAATCGGCTGGAAAGGTTATGGCCTCGGTATTTTGGGATGTGCGTGGTGTAATATTCATCGACTATCTTGAGAAAGGAAATACCATCAACAGTGAATATTATATAGCGTTATTGGAGCGTTTGAAGGCCGCAAATACAAAGAAACGACCGCATATGGCAAAGAAAAAAATTTTGTTTCATCAAGACAACGCACCGTGTCACAAGTCAATCAAAACAATGGCAAAACTACATGAATTGAACTTCGAATTGCTCCCATATCCACCGTATTCGCCAGATTTGGCTCCCAGCGACTACTGGCTGTTCGCAGACCTCAAAAAAAATGCTCGCCGGTAAATCGTTCTACAAAAGTGGTATTGAAACGTTAGAGCGGCGCTGGAATGATTGCGTTGCTCTTGATGGAGATTACGTTGATGGATAAAGCTAATTTTGAACCAAAAAAACCGTATTTTCTTTGTTAGGCCCGGGACTTTTCAGCCCATGTGTTATGTTTTAAATTAAACGGTAGAAATAACTTTATATATTATAGAATTCGAGTATTAATTTCAAACTTTAAAAAGATTATACACATTTCGACGCTACACACAGCAACCACCAATAGAAGCATTAAAAAAATTCCTGCGTCTACACATGATTGAGTATCAATTTGAAATCCTATAGACATAGTGGACATTCTAATATTGCAAACAGCAACCACAAACTAAATCCCTTGGTAGGTGTACACTGGGGTGAAAATTCTCCCCGGAGCATTAAAAAGTACATGATCTACATACCACCAAGTATGAATTTTCAAACATATAGAAATTATTGATATTCCGATATTACCTACAGGAACCACCAACAGAATTCACTACTAGGCGTCAACGGGGATCGAAATGCGTCCCGAAGCATTAAAAACAAAAATAGACTTTGTTAATTGTCAACATTTTTCTGTTTCATTATTTTTTTGGTGCGAAAATTTAACATCTCATTGTTTCTCTATAAAAAAGTGGTATAAATCAAAACCTTAAATACAAGAATCTATAAAAAAAGCAAATTTATAAAGCTCTGGGAAATTTCACTATAATATATGTATAGATAAAATCTTTGTACTTCTTCATTGAAAATACCGACACCGACATCTGTGGCAATAAATGCTAATTTATCCGTCAGTCACTTTTTGAGTTTGGAACGAAATACTATATCATGGCTCCTGCTACAAATTTAACATAATTAATGCAAATTACCCAGTATACATGTATTGCGCTAGTCATACACACAATATAAATATCGTCGATTATCTGAAAAACCATTTCGTATTGTATACATTTGGAGTTCGCCAATATCGTAATATTAGTATCGGAGACGACACATCGGTAATCTACGTTGATATATTTCGTGTTAATAATTTAATAGTTAACCAGAATACAAAGTAAAATTAGAATCAAATACGTTCATTTTTTTCCAGTATTTTTTTTTATTCGAATAAGCTCAATTCAGTTAATCCGGTGTCAAAATCGGATGTCAAACATTGTATGTATATTCCGCTATATTACTTTTCTTAAGTAAATGTCCATTATTGTAATTTTTCTTACACTTGTTTGCGTAGTTTATTTACTAGGGTTAGTTTTTTTTTTGGAAATGTTGATACGGTTTTTTGAAAGGGGTAGGATCAGGAGAACATAATGAAATTAAAATTATTTGTAGAAACAAGATTATGGTTACTTTTCGTAAAGTGATTGTTGAATCTATTAGAAGGGTATTAAAAATATCGTTTATTTGTTTTAGGTCTTCTATTATTCAAAATCTACATTTCAAAAAGCAGGTTTATCCGAAGAAAATAGTGAGTACGCAACTGTAGGAGCTGGTGTTGTCAATTTTTTTATGGCTATTTTCTCAATTTATTTAATGTCCCGTTTTAATAGACGAACTACGTTCCAATTGAGTGCTTTATGTTCAATTATTTGCCTAATTATATTAGGCATCGCTATTACACATATTGTAGGTACATGTACGTGATTTATCAAGAAATAGGAATTAAGGACTGTTTTTGTAGAATGTAATCTCTTGGATGCCTTATCTTAGTATTTTTGGAGTCATGGCATATGTTTGTGCCTACGGCGTGGGTCTAGGTCCTATACCGTATTTTATTGGTACAGAATTGTTTGAAGTTGGACCAAGACCTGTTGCTATGGCTCTTGGTAGTATGGCCAACTGGGGAGGAAATTTCACAATCGCCATGGTTTTTCCCATTTTACAAGATAAAATTGGAGCCACATCGTTTTACATTTTCGCAGTTCTGACATTTATGCAGTTTATATTTATAAGGTACACATTGACTTTAACCTTGTTTATAAGGTATACATTGAGTTTAACTTCATGGTAGTTAGCTTGTAAAATAATATGTTATATTAAAACGCATATATGTATATCTAGGTTCTATTGAAACAGAAACTACGCGTATTCCTTGTTATCTTATTGGTATTGAATGAATTGATGAAAATATTACTAGTAGTACGTGCATTCTAAGTATGGCACCCATTGTGTTCAAATCACACTTTTATATTTTGCAGTGACACTTCATCAGTTAAAAAACTATACTAATTAATATACTATCAATGAAGAAGGCCCAATTACTACTTCTCCCAAAATTCCACCCCATGCATTACCAGGATTTCTGGTGCAATTTTTGTTTTCCAAATATCTACGAAATTATGTCTTAAATTGGAAGATACACAACTTTTTTTACAGAAAAGAGAATAAAGAATAAACGGTATGGTATCCCTTAAGAAAAAATAAAAAATATTATTTTCCTGGCGTTTCTGACCACGTATGTTGTTGGTCCCGTTCCGACAAGATCTCACTCATTTTCTTCTGGACGCTCCCGTTCGGCTACGTTTATAATAGTCTGCAGCATTTAATAATCACACAAACTAACTGAAAGCAATTACTATTTGTGCATTCCAGAACATTATTTTAATGTTCCGTTTATTCATTTTGTTCTCTTTTTTTTCCTACTTCCTTCCTTTTCTCTTCTTTCTTTTTTCCTTTTTGTGTTTTAGTTACTTTTTTTACTTGTTTTTTTATTCCTTTTTTTTCAGATTTTACTTAGCTTTATACAGTTTTGTCAATTCCTCGGTTTGTTGTAAGAATGCCAGTCTTTGCTCGGTTGTAGCATTGATACTGTTAAAGTTCAGTACCCTACGCCCAAGTATTATTTCCTCGAGCCTTTCAATCAGGATCATATCAGAATCAAGTTCACGATAGGGATGAAAGATCAAACTAATTAACGTTTTTACACTCCGTGAAAAAAAAAGACAGACGGAACTCTTGGACACATAATACAACGTAAGCCTACTTACAAGAATTGATATTTGAATGTTAATGCATGCTACCACAGTTTTATTGCAGTCACCTTCCTCTCAGTTAGTACTAACCTTCAAAAGATAGCTGTTAAAATTTCATGATATTCTATTCATTAGTTTGTGAGTTATTGCGCTAAGAGTCACGCTACTTTTGTTATTTTCAAAACAATGGATCAAAAACAATTTCGTGTTTTAATTTTACACTGCTTCCTGATGGGAAAAAAATACCGTTCAAGCGAAGCAATGGCTTGAAAAGTGTTATGGGGACTCCGCTCCATCAGAAACAACAATAAAACGTTGGTTTGCTGACTTCAAACGTGGTCGTAGAGACACCGATGATGCAGAACACAGTGGACGTCCAAATGATGCGGTAACACCAGAAAGCATGAAAAAAATCCACAAAATCGTTTTGAATGATCGAAAAGTGAAGTTGCGTGAGTTAGCTGACATCGTAAAGATATCAAGAGACCGTATTGGCTTTATATTGCATGAGCATTTGACTATGAGAAAGCTCTGTTAAGTGGGTGCCGCGTTTGCTCACTGTTGACCAAAAACAAGAACGTGTTGATGATTCTGAGCAGTGTTTGGCAATGTTTAAACGTAACAAAACGGAATTTTTGCGTCGATATGTGACAATGGATGAAACATGGATCCATCACTTCACTCCGGAATCAAAACGATCGTCATCTGAGTGGACAGCAACTGGTGAACCTCGTCCAAAGCGCCCGAAAGCACAACAATCGGCTGGAAAGGTTATGGCCTCGGTATTTTGGGATGTGGGTGGTGTAATATTCATCGACTATCTTGAGAAAGGAAATACCATCAACAGTGAATATTATATAGCGTTATTGCAGCGTTTGAAGGCCGAAATTGCAAAGAAACGACCGCATATGGCAAAGAAAAAAATTGTGTTTCATCAAGACAACGCACCGTGTCACAACTCAATCAAAACAATGGCAAAACTACATAAATTGAACTTCGAGTAGCTCCCACATCCACCGTATTCGCCAGATTTGGCTCCCAGCGACTACTAGCTGTTCGGAGACCTCAAAAAAATGCTCGCCGGTAAGAAATTTCACACGAATGAAGAGGTAATCGCTGAAACTGAGGCCTATTTTGAGGCAAAAGATAAATCGTTCTACAAAAGTGGTATTGAAATGTTGGAGCGGCGCTGGAATGATTGCGTTGCTCTTGATGGAGATTACGTTGATGAATAAAACTAATTTTGAACCAAAAAAACCGTGTTTTCTTTGTTAGGCCCGGGACTTTTCAGCCCATGTGTTATATATCGAATTTTGTGAAAATCAAAATTTGAAGGTAGCGTGACTAAGGGATTGGCGGTAATGGTAGGGCAAATGATTGTTTGTAAACATAGTTTTGACGGATTTTGTGAAGATTAGGTACCACATATATTGGTATTGTTCTGTCAATAAATGATTTTGACATAAAAATAAATTTGTGTTGAAATATATATGTTTAATCACATCAAACAGAAAATAAAGAAATAATTTACACTAGTAAACATCATAACACATTTGTATTAACACATTCATGTGATTAGTAAATACCAGAAATTAAATGAAAAATATATAATAATCTATTTTAGTGTCACAGGCTGTTATACAATAATCTTAGAATAAACGAATTATAGAGGTACTTACCATGGTTATTGGTCGGGATGCTCAATAATTTGGACACTCAACTACTTATATATCAGTTTTATCCAATCTATGACTATGTTCTAAGTTGTAATTACGACTGACCCGATGTACAGGAACTGTAGTCCTCCTTTTTCCATTTCCGAAAGGTAGCGCTTGGTTGGCATAAGTCGGTCAGCGTATAGTCCTTAACGTGAAACCCTTTAACCTTCCCAAACAACCCTGCAACTACTCGCAATTAATCTTAACAATTGTATATGTTCAAAATAACCATCTTTATTTTATAGGTGCACGTTCATACATATTTTTATGTTATTACGTACGTTTTGTAAAGTTTCAACATGAATATTATTCACTTTCTGTGTTAAATAATTTTCTAATTCTTGCAAAGTATGTAATCGGTTAGAAAACACTTTGTTCTTTTAAATATCTAAAGAGGAACAAGTCCAATGGGCTCGAGTCGGGAAACCGAACTGTCCAACGTTCCGTACCGATGAGCCTATTGTCAAAAAGCTCCCTCAGGTAATCTATAGTTTCACGTGCCCTATGTGGTGTAGCATCATTGTACTGGAAGCAACCGTTTCATTATTATTTAATTCATTAACAAAACGCTGTAGAATCAACTCTAATCACATTGATAGTAATCTAGTAGTAGTAATTTTACTGGATTTGTGCTTGTCTCTTTAAAAAACATGTAACTCATCAGTCGACCAGATGCGATAATTTTGACTAATAGTTCCATCAGTATTAGATTGATCATATTGAGCCACTGACAAGAATTTATTCTTGTCCATTGTTGTAAGTTCAGTTTTATCGACGCTCTTAATGCCAGAATTTACTCTATTCTTGGAGGAGGCTTGTCGTAACTCATAGATATAAACAATTATAAAATACGAATATGACATAATACATGTAAGGTTAATGTAGGTACATATGTGATAGGTGTATAATGCTCTATTTTCATGTGCAGATTATATTTGCCGGAAACCAAAGGTCTTGATCCTAGTGAAGTTGTTCAACTAATGAAATTTGGATTTCAATCGCGTCCATTTCCACCGGTGAACACAAGTATTGGGCATACCTCCACTAGTGAAGAATTGAAATGTTTATAAAAGATATTGTCAATGGTCTACAAAAATTACGAGAAATTCATAACTCTGTTCTGCAAATGATTGATTCAGCAATTAAACGATACATTAAGTACATTTTTTTGTTATATTTAATAAAAATATGAAACATCTCAACACGATTTTTTTTCATAAACAACCAACATACATTTTTGAATTAGAGTCTCTATAATGACGAATAAATACGAGAGGTAACAAAGGAATTATAAGAAGATAGTAGCTGCAGTAGAGGTACAAATGAGAGCTGTACTGAGTGATTTTAAATGTTTGAGCACAGTTTAAATTTCGCGCCTTGCTAAATTTTTGTCACGTTGGCGATTTGGTTTTGAATTCGTAACCAGTAGCGTAGCAAATAGATTTTGGATGGGTGATAAAATATTGACAACAGATCTTCAAAAAATCAATTTCATATTGATTTTCTAAGCAAAATGGAAAATAACACTGATAAACAGTAGCTCTAAATAATAACGAATAAAATGGATATAAATAACGAATAATAAATAACGTACCGCACAGGCAGTTGACGACCGATACTCACAATGGCCACTCTTAACATGTCAAATCCCCTAGAATCCATCGCGAAATTTAAACTGTTCTCAAACATATAAAATCACTCTGTAGACAGAAGCCAGCTTAAAAAAGAGACACGTTATCTAGGAACCAAACTAAACCGAGAAGTTGGTAAGTCACAAAACTAGGGTATGCCTCCAAAACAACTTTAAATAGAAATAGTGGAGATAGTCACTGTAGTTTATTTTAGTAGTTTTTCGTTCGCGTATAGTTCACATTAGTGAACCATTCGTAACGAATAGGTTACTTTTATCGTTCGAAATGTAGTTCATTTCTCATAGCAACTCATTCAGCACTCACTAGGCAGCCAACTATCTAAAATATTATTATAAGTTTTGAATAAAATTACAAAGAAAGTTAGTAAAACTAAAATGGGAAGAGGACGTTGAAATTGGGATTCTAATCTTGTTAAGTCATATGTAGTTACCGCGTAAAATTTGAACCGAAAGAAGAACGGGGATAGGAGTGAAGTCAGATACAACGGAACGTAAGTAGAATATGATTGAAATCGGAAGACACCAATCTCCGCGAACCACGTGACATGAGAATATAAAGACCGTTCTTAAAAATATTGGACACAAGTTTAACGTCAAAAATATATATGCATTTCATTTATTTTATAATTTAGGTTCATATCTATTCTGTAATTGTAATGTGCAATGATTTTATGCGTATTATCTTGAAAACTATTTGCTTCCAAAGGTTATTTTTTTTTATATTGACTAAATATTTTAGAGGTAGAAAATGTAGATTGTATGCCACCCTCCAAGCCAGTTTACCGATCAGAGTAATTATCCATGTCTTCATTATCAATATATATATGTCTCGTTTTTTTTAAGGTAAATATAAACATTCGAGATTATTTTACGAGAATGTTCAGGAATAATCATTATTTTCTTTGGGATGCTCCAACGCATCCTAGCGACTCCCGGCATTCTATATGATTATAAATATATAATTATAGAGAACTGATATACATACAACGGGATAGCTATGCAACACGTTATATAGTTAAAAAAACTGTTTTCAAGCACTGCAGAGTATAATATAAAAATAACATCGTAGAAAATGACTCATTGAATACCACACGCTAAGGAACGAACGGCTAATCGATAGTCGATATTTTTAGGTAGAGCTTTACAAGGGAAACGTATATCTGTTTCATTCGATTTCTTTTTAGTGCGCAAATTGGTTTCTGCGCAAGTTTCTTCCGATTTTAATAGTACTCCAACCCGGCTTTATTATTGCTATGTTTTATCGTAAATAAATCAATGTTGTGACTTCTTTCTATTATTTAAAGAAAACGACGAATATATAATTGGTCCTTCGCAACTACATGACCAGTGTACAATAAAGAATTATCTTTGGTAAACGAGAAATTATGAAGATATCACAATTTAACGCGCGAAGAACACATGCCGACTCCTACGTTAGTTTTGCCATTAAGTTTACCTATTAAGCATTCTTATTTTCACGTACATATTCAGACATAGGCTGTAGTTCCGTAAAAGGGGGATCGAGTTAGTGATTTTAATGGATTCTGTTATTATATTTAGAAATACACGCACAGATTACTTACAATATAGTATATTTGGTTTATATTATGTGCTCAACTTTTACACGTTTTACGTACATTTCTATATTCACTCTAGTCCTAATACCAACCTAAGAAAAACATTACACCTTCCATAACAATCATTGTATCCCGATAATATTATTGCCCATCTCTGCAATCTATTTGCAGCCATTTAACAACGAAATTTATCAATCCTAGTCAATTATGTCAATAGACAAGGACGGTATGCCAAAATACCATCATTTTAAGGTATAAAAATTGATGAGTGACACATATATAAGTGAGACATATTAATAATTAAACATAGTCAGTTTGCAGATATAAAAATCTTTATTGATTCACATTAACACATATTTGTTATTAGTTTTATCCACATAAATAATTTAAAGCCCTAATGATTGTCCTTTGGCAATGTACTTTTCCTTAGCTTCGTCTTGGCTCGTACCCTTTTTACCGCTCCAAGCGTCCCATTTAGCCCTGCTTTTAACATCTAGCGCGCCTGGTCTTTCTAGAATATCAGAGTTAACTTTATATGCATCCGTTATTTTCCTTCGTATAGTGTTTGATGTAAGTATATTCTTATAATTCCAAATGTTTACTTTGAGCGTAACTAATTACGTTAACATCGTAATTTAGCTTTGTATTATACGAATGTTTACCTGTATTACAATCTCCTACTGTAGCCTGTTTATAATAGCTATACAGTTCCAAAGAGTCGCTGTCATTTGGTGTTTTCATAGTTCTGACCTTTTCGGCCATAACTTTGAAACTCTAGAAATAAATATAAAAGGTGAGACTTCGGGAAATTTAAGTTTTGACTAAAACTTCTCCCATCTTATATTTGACTTTAGTCAAGACACAAGACAACAATTAAACGGGAAAGCCTCAACTCATTTATGTGAACAGTTGAAAGGGAAAATATAAGATTTGTGAGCGTCTACATTAAGAAAATATTAATAATGAAAATAAAAACAGTAACAGTAGCATACTCACTTCGTCTAAGCTCATATTAAACGATCTGAAAGAGAAAAATATATTAACCTGCCTTCTATATACGATGTAAGTAATTGTTGAGACAGATGTAAGTAATATATGTAAGTATTTCAATCTACATTTTTATGAAAATGCATACGTATCACTTGTTTCAATAAAAATATCTAAAACAGCAAACTTGATATGAGTTTTTATTGTCTTTTAATTTGCATAAATGTGGTTATTTTCATAAAATTGTTTACTATATGACATGGAGTACTTACTAATGTTTTATTTAACAACAAAACTCTGGGAACAGAAATTGCACTGTATGCGAAGGGCGGAGTGCCTTTATATATACAAATACTATGATTTAAGCGACGTATCTGATGAATAGATAAGAAAAATTTATATAGGAAAAAAGTGATAAACGTAGCTGTTGTGGATTTTGAATTTTAAGTCATGCAAACATGTGTGTGTGAAATGGTATTAAGTAAATTTCGTAAATATCACACCCGGTTTAAATTGATGATTTTACGGTATGGATTTCGTTAATAAATTAGCAACTAAAGCAATATTAATGCGATTTTTTTTTATTCATTTGTTTATAATACATTCTTCAAAATTTGTTACGAAACAGCTAGAAAATGAAAAATTAAATTATTTGAGTAGTATATTCCTAATTAAAGAAGACTTTACTGAAAGTTTGCTTGTTTCCTAGGAACAGGTAAACTTTCAATGGCTGTCACACATTCTAGAGACTAACGCAGACGAAGGTTCATCTGTTATATTTTATTAGATGATTTGTTCTGTACATTGGCCTCCAAAACTGAATGAAGAAAGAAGTCATTCCGTATTTTAAATAACATCCAAATTTTGTTACTCCTTTTTCACAGTAGTACTAGTAACTCATTGTTAGTAGTGAAAATAAAAATAAATTGCGTAAAAATTGACGAAGAAATTACATACATACGCTAATATCAAATCACGTAAATTCCTTTTTACTATAATATACATACCAGTAACAATATTTCGCTTATTCGTAAGACAGTTCCAGATTTATCAGGCATATTTTGACTAATATAAAGAAATCGACAACTAGTATCTACAGCTCTTACTAGTTTCTTTTACTAAAACCAAACGATTACATGCATAGAAGGTACAACCGCACCAACCTCCATTATTTTGCGTAACCGAAGGTGGAAGGCACAGCGATGGGTAATCCTTTATCTCCTTTTATTGCGAACCTTTTCATGAGCAAATTTGAAACGAACCTGAAAAAAGAAACCAAATATTTCCCGAGAATTTGGCTTAGGTACGTAGATGATATTTTCGCTGTGTTTGATACCAACAAAGGAAACATACAAGATTTTCTAGCAGTACTGAACTCAAAATTTACCGCGATGAAGTTTACTATTGAAGAAGAAGTGAACAATCGCCTTCCGTTTCTAGATACTCTAGTCATACGCAACAACAATAAATTAGAAATAGACATCTACAGAAAAGAAACTAATTCCAACAGATTCATCACGTTTGATTCGCACCATTGCGAACAACAAAAAATGTCCGCGATTAGTTTTCTGGTCAATGGACTCGTCAGATTTCCGCTAAACAAGAGCAGGTACGAGAAAGAATTAAAGTATATCAAAGACGTAGCGAGGTACAATGGTTTCTCTTCTATGGATGTCGACCGTATTTTAAGGAAGGTCCAATACAAACAACACATCAGAAATTCCGCGACCTTGACATCAACAAACACCGGTAATAAGAAATTTATAACTCTTCCTTTCCACCCAACAGTAAAAGGGTTAAGTAAAATTTTCCAACTAAATATGAACGTATCTTTTGTGGCAAAAAAGAACTTAAAGAATCTCTTAGGTAATCCCAAAGATAAACCGGAGATGATAAAAGGGTCTGGAATATACCAAATCGCATGCAATGATTGTGAGAAAGTTTATATTGGACAAACAAAAAGGAGTATCGAAACGAGTTCAAAGAACATATTAGACACTATCGTTTCGACAAACCTGAACTATCAAGCGTAGCAGAGCATATGGTAAAATCCAGACATAAGATTGATTTAAAAAATCTGACACTACTTAAAAACGTGAACTCGTATAGAGAATTAGACGCGTACGAAACGGTATATATGAAAAAGAACGGAAACTTATTGAACAGAGAACCACCCCGAATTGCACACTCGAGTTTGATGGATTTATTACCATAGGCCCTGTTAAAGGTACGGTTCGCTTTCGGTCCATCCTTTCCCGAAAAAGGCATTAGACCACCGAGTAGATTGTAAATAGTCATATGTTTTAGAAATTTTAGAGCCTGCTTGTGTGATACAGTTTTTACTTTCAGTGGGTAACACGATTGACAATGAGAGCCCACGTGCTCTCGAAACGCTGCATTCCGCATAATTAATTAATTTGTGTGAGTGGAGTTTACTGCTATACCTGTGAACCGAGAATTTCCATATTCTCCATATAATTCAGTTGTAGGCCTTAAAAATAATGCAAATCCTGCAAATTCTATAATGACCTCAATCAATGTTTACTATCCATGGAGGAAAAATATAGAATAAAGAGAATTACACCTTCACTTTCTTCTATGTTAACGTATCTGAGTACAAACGCGTATATTTTTTCTCTTGGATAAATAGCAGCCGATAAGAAATGATTTTGTGGTACAGTTACATTTTACCAATAAATTGCGTTGCTATTGTGCTAAAATAAGTATTTTTCCAAAACAGCAATTAGCGCAATAAAAAGGGAATCTGGAAATATTTTGTGCAAATCTCATTACAACAGAAAAATGTTAAATAGTTTTACCAAAGGGAAATATTTTCGAAGAAATTACCCTGTTGCCTTTTTGTTTTAAAATAGGTACTTACACAGTGCAAAGCCGGGTAAAACCTCAAAATCAATTAGCCCAAAAATCGATAGTATCCAAATATTGTAGGTATTAAAATAATAATTTTGCTCAAGTGATTATATAGCTTCGCTTGACGCAATAATTCATGTTGTGGCATTTATTCGTTGGCACAGCACCACTGTGAAATTACTAATTCTTTTTAAGTGCCTCTCCCAAATTAGTGAATGAGAAAGTAAGAATATTTTTTCCAGATAGTATAAAAATATACCCAGGAAATAGGTTCCATTTACGACGATAGCTTTATAGGCGCAGTTCTATTTTGATACGACTATTTAATGTATTTGCTTCATAGTAAATGTTTACAATGTTTAATGAAGAGAAATTAGACGTATGCCGGAAGGAGAGAGAATTAACGCTAATTCTTATAGCGAAATGTTTATAAAACTGCGTTGTTCAATACAAAAAAAAAACATGCTTAACCACGGTATGTTCACGTTCAAAACAATATCCATCCACATACTGCAAACGTAACAAAACAATTCCTACATGACTTTGACTCAGAATTTGATAGCCGAATCCTTGCACTTAGCGATTTTCGTCTGTTTTTATACTTTTAACCTTTCCTTCGTAGCCAGTAATTTGATAATGATAACAAGGTGCAACAACATTGTTGATATCACAAGTGGTATTCTTCTATGAAGGGGGAATACAGAAAATAGTGCCATGCTATAACTGGAGGAAAAATAGCTTAAATTGTGTATTAAATAATATATCTTTTTAACATATTAAGAGCTCCTTTTATCGCCCTTCCGAACTTACTTTCTAGATATACCTCGTATATCTACTTTGTAACTTATTTACATTTTATGTAGTGTACCGGCATGGATTATACTTATGAATTACTAATTTGTTTTTGATAATTTATCTTCTACGACTGTTTCAAGGTCGGAATAAACTTTCATCAGATAAATCGAAAAAAAAAAAGAATTAATAAACTAATGATACGTTAGGGAGATTCTTTAATGTCATGTATCGGTTACTATATTAATACGTAACTCTTCATCTATGTAATTTGTCTATCAAAAAGAGAATGAAAATTAAAACTGTGGACATTTTCATTAATAATCTATGCATATCCTTTTCCCATAAATACCTCGCACAGTTTGCTGTACCTCAAACTGTTTCAGCATGGACGAGGTGAGTTTAGATGTGATAATAATCTGTTTATGGTTAGATAATATTTTTTTCTTCAATTCTGACTCACTTTATAATACATTATCTAGTTACATTCTTACAATTGTTATCGTATCATATTATCCTTAGTATATGGAGACTGATGTATTTCACATACATATCAAACTTATTTCTAACTGTACATTTAATTTTAGTGAAAATTTATTTTGTAAGCGTAAAAATTTCAACCGAACACAGCTATAAGTTATTAGTTTATTAGTGAATATACAAATAAAAATAGAAACTCATAACTGTTCGTTAGAAATTTCTGCATGATTGCAGAGTGAATGTACTTGTGGCAGTATCGGAACCAGTGCAGATAAATGGAAATGGAAAAATACCTTTGAATAGGCGGCACATTTACAAAATGGAGGATAATAAATATAAAATTCTTTTAATTAACTAACAACTTTAGTAATTGGAAGTTCAGAATTGAAATATTATTAAAAGAGACCAGAAACAGTGTTTAGAAGAAAGGAAAGCATTTATAATGTAATGCTTTAAGGTGCCTTTAAGAAAGATTGCTGAATAAACCGAAATGAAAACATATACACTAGGGTGACAGAATAAAATAGACACCTACTAATTAAAGAAAAAGATTCTATTCTCGTTATATATACAAAATATTTTAAAATTTTTAAATTAGACTAATATTTTGTCGATCCACCTTTACTCGCGTGAAGTGCTGCGAGTCGTCGTGGCATAGAATCTATTAAATGATTAATGGTGTCTTCTGGAATATTTAACCGCTCTTCTGTAACAGCTGTCACGAGTTCTTCCTTATTGCTGGGTTTTCGGGATCGTTTCGCCATATTTGTCTGCATTATGTGCCAAACATTCTCTATCGGATTCATGTCTGGTGATTGGCCTGGCCATGGTAAAATCCGAATCCCCTGTTCCTCTTTCCATGTGGTTGTTGTTCTTGCTTTGTGGCAGGGTGCTCCATCCTCCATAAAAGTGGCGTCTTCTTTAGATAAAATGGCGTTGTCGAATATCGGTAGTAGTCCTTCCGTTAATATTTGGATATATTTTGCCGCATTTATATTTCCGTCGCAGATTACTAATTGCGATCTTCCACCATACCATATCGCGCCCCACACCATGATGTTCACAGCGCCGTATTTCACCGTCCGATGCAAAAACTTGTCGTCCAGTTGCTATGACGAACGTCTCCATACCTACGTACGACCACTATCACTGAATTGGCAGTATCTGCTTTCGTCTGAAAAGATGACAGACCGCCAAAACTCTACGGGCTTCGTTCGCATTTCAATTGCTCAAGCCATTCGGCGCCGTTTTTGAAACGCCGTAAGGAGAGGTTTTTTCTTTGCCACCCTTTTATACATCCCCACACTGTGGAGGTATCACAGAACGGTGCGCCGACTTTTCTATGAAGTTGCCGCAAGCTCAGCTGTACTTTTTCGCAGTTCTCTTAACACTTCGTGCACAAGCACCCTTTTACTTCTTTCAGAAGGCCCGGCACGACCTGGTCTCGGCTCCACTGTTGTTTTTTCCTTGCGTTTAGATTGTGTAATCACACGGTTAACTGTGGATAACGGAATATTTAAAAATTGACTTATTTCACGTTGCGAAGCGCCGCGTTCACTCTGGCCAATGATGCGACCGCGGGTGATGTCGCTAATATCACTCGAACCTTGTAAGCGAGGCATAGTTGTAACGATACTAAACTATGACGAATTCCTTCCGATACATCTACCCCTACCCTAATGACAAGAGAAAGTTCTTAATTCGTTCTTAGAATTTAACTGTTTACATATTTATACCGCTTTAGCTGGTGTCTATTTTATTCTGTCACCCTAGTATTCATGCATGTATAATACCTTTTGTCAATAGCAGCGTATCATTGATGCATTCTATTTCTATTTGTAGTTTTACTAATAAATCAGTAATTCATAACTGTGTCCCTCAGAAATCCCTACCGCAAGAGTTACGAAGAGTCGAAAGCTTCTGTAGTTTGTTACTATTTGGAATAATTACTACGGCTTTTTTCATCTCACTTTTTGTTGCTATACATTTATTATTAAGCACATATTTAGTTTAGTCTTATCGGTGAAATATTTAAATTATGTATTCAACACAAGAATAACATCTTTTCTATAGTTTGTTGTGCTTAACATAGTACTGATAATTGCATCGATGGAAGCCAGTTTGTAATCTACGTACACACATAACCATTTGTGTGCGATATTGTGACATAACTTTAGCAAAGTTTGGTTGAATGATTCGGAGTTGCTAATACATTCTTGCTTTTATACTCTCAAATCATTTCACTCTTAGTCTGTGTACTAATGCCAAGGTATCAATGTTAATTAATATTCACTTTATGAAACATATTTCATTAAAGCAAATACTATATTGAAATAACGAAATGAAGAAATCATTTTCGTGTAGGTATTTTTCTCTTTAAAAAATCGAGCAAAGATATACTTTTCTCTTCTCGTACTTCATCCATTTTCGTTGGTCAAAATAAATAATAAATTCCCATATATATTTCTTCTTATATTTTTTTTACATATTGTTTTTAATGCAATTTTCATAAAGGTTTTTTTTTTAGAAGTTTAAAACCGCATGCCAGCAGGTTAGAAATTTTACGAAGATGCCCCCAGACTCTGATATTTTGGAATTATATTCCTTGTACAAACAAGCAACTATCGGAGATGTTAATATTGGTAAGCTAAGAATAAAAACTGTATTCTGATTCTACTTACTGTTGTTGTAGTAAAGCCAACGGATGCTAAAGGTAAATCCAAATGGGATGCTTGGAATAACCGAAAAGGCATGAATCAAGTGGAAGCTAAGAAATGTTACATAGATTTAGCCAAAAATTTAGGGTCGAAATATGAATAATTTTCACTGAATTTACAATTATTGCACCAAACCACATCTATTATAATTCCTCGGTAGTAAATTGTAACTATGCGTCTTGAATTAAATATATTAGGAATGTATATCATATTTCTTTTTATCCTAAATTTTATTTAAAATTAAAATTTTCAATGCATTTTATTAAAAAAGGTGTTGCTTTTATGTTTACAGTTCTATCATTAGTTGAAACAGTTCACCAATGGAATCTTAAATAATAGAATATAAACTTGTAAAAGTTATTCTATGACAATCTGATAGCAGAAGTTGGGAGAAATAAAAATAAAGTGTTTTTATTTCTATGAAAATACTACTCGAATAAATAAATCTTCTAGTCAATTGAATTGTATACAGCATTAAAGTTAGTGCAAGCTTGCATCTGTGAGCGAAAATAGAAACATAGAGACTGTATTTTCTGCATAATTCTATTATTACAAGAACAACTTAGCGTGTATTTTATTATTTCCCTTCAAATTTTGATAAAGTCTAAGGCAGAAAAATTGTGCGAAACAAAAAAATTTATTTCATCAAATTTACAATAGATATGTTAAATCTGTTTCTGGCATGGTAATTGCAGCTGATACAATAGGTTTTAGTTCACCCTTTCTTGTAATGAAAACCCTTAACATTCTCTTTATCTCCACTGCCGAGGCTTCTGTGTCGCCAATAGTAATATTCTTTTCCTGAACTTTGATTTCTATTTTGTAGGTTAGATTGGGTGGTATTAACGGTACCTAGAAAAATATATTGAGGCATATTATATATATATATATATGTATATAATATATATATATACAGTAGAACCCGGTTATAACAACTTCGGCTGTAACGACACTCCTTTTTTAGCGTCAAATTTTAAGCGGTCCCGTATTTTACTATACAAACGTACAGGGAAAAACCCGGTTTTAGCGTAAATAACCCCTGATATAACGACAAATATTTATCACTTGAGGTATATATTTATATTATCATTTATGGCTCAATTTCTGGTATTTGCCTAGCCTGCAACCGATCGTTCGGGGATTCCAGGAGTATTACCGTTCGTTGAATTAAGATTTCTTGCAATTTGCCTCTCCTGCAATGTTCGACCGTTCGGGGATTCCAAGAATATTACCGTTTCTTGCGATGCGCCAGGCAAAGTTCGTAAGAAATTTCCTCAGTCGGCATTTGAATCGTGTGAGTGAGATTTCTTTATCGAAAATGTCAGGTTTAAAGCGAAAAAGTTTAAGCGTGAACGACAAAGTCGCGATAATCAAAGCAGTCGAAAGTGGAAGGAAGAAAGCGGACGTGTGTCGCGAATTTGGGTTAGTTAATTCTACGATTTGTACAATTGTGAAAAATAAGAATAAAACCATGAATACTTTTGTGAAAGGGAAAGAAAAGTCAAAAAAAATTCGATCGTGCGAAAACGTTGAAATCGACGAAGCGCTTTTTACGTGGTTTAAGCAATGTAGAAATGCTATTTAGGCCGAAGAATTTGGAAGTTTATTTGGAGACACAAATTTTAAGTACAGCAATGGGTGGCTGGAGCGTTTCAAACGGAGAGATTCAATAACGTTCGGAAAAGTGAGCGGTGAAGCGAAAAGTGTTAATATGACAGAAGCAGAAACGTGGCTAGATGAAGTGTGGCCTAAATTAAGACAAGATTATGAAGACAATGAAATTTACAATGGCGACGAAACGGGAATTCTTTATAAACTTCTTCCAGATAGGACTCTCAGGTTTAAAGGCGAAAAATATGTAGGCGGTAAACTAGCCAAAGAACGGTTAACTGCGTTTGTGTGCGCTGATATGACCGGTACGGAGAAACGTAAAATTCTTGTCATAGGAAAGTCAAAAAAGCCACGCTGCTTCAAAAACACTCCCAACAAATTACTGCGCAAATAAAAGAGCATGGATGATTTCAGAAGTCTTTGAAAATGAATTTCGAAAATGGGATAAAGAACTTGCGGTTAAAGGTAAAAAAATCTTGCTTTTAGTTGATAACTGCCCAGCACATCCATCATTAGCCCACTCAAAAAATATTAATTTGGTGTTTTTGCCCCCAAATTGCACTAGCATCCTTCGACCAATGGACCAAGGCGTAATAGGAAGCTTAAAATGTTTTTACAGAAAATTTCTTCTGCAGAAAATTATTACGGGTATGGACAAGAACGCACCATGTGCAGTTTCACTTCTCGACGCGTTGGACTTTTTAGAGAAGGCTTGACGTAGTATAACCTCTAAGACTATAGCAAACTGTTTTAGTCATTCAAGATTAAGGAATAATCCAGTTTGTGACAACTTAAATGAAGATGACGTTCCGTTATGTGAACTTATTAAATAGTGGCAGCAAAATCAGAGTGACGAAAACCAGTTTTGTTTCGACGAATTTGCATCCTTACACAGTTGCCTTATTACGTCGCGAATGCGTTCAGATTCTGATATCGTGGAGGACATGAAACGGCGGGATAACGAAAACGATAATGAAATCGAAGAGGAAGAAGATTCATGCGACGAAGCAGAACACGTACCGACAAACGAAGGAGCCCTAAGTGGCATAACACTTTTAAAAATTTATTATAGACAGCGAGAAACGTCACCTCAAATTATTGATAAAGTGAGAGAATTAGAAATGGATATAGAAAAACAGTTTTGGCGTGCGAAAACTGTGCAACAGAAAATTACAGATTTCTTTCATTAGACAAACAAGGTGTAAGGTTATATGGTTAAGTACATTAAATTAATTAAATTCACATATGTATCTGTTTACCACCCGTAATATTGTTTCCCACCAATTCTAGTATGTAAACATTGGAACGGGTTCTACTGTATATATATATTATAATTTCTAGTATTTAAGTGTTTATTGACGTGCATTTCCTATTGATATTAAGTTGCGTAATTTAGAAGAAAAATTAAGCAAATAGTCTACTTAACCACGTATTTGTGAGTATCCTAAAGCAAATTCAAAAATCGGAACAACATTAACGATAATTATCGTGATAATTAAAATTTAATATTTGTGCAATTGCTATAAATATCTACAGTTTATATAGATGAATACTTACTTCGAGGTAATGATCTGATAAATGATAAACGCTGGGCGTGGCATGATACACAACACTTAATCCGTAAAGGGGCTTCTCATTACTCATATTTTCCAATGTCAATATTAACGTAAATACGGGACCGAGACCTAAAACCTAATAATATTTTAATTGTAATTTCTATATCGTTAGAAATGCAGAAATAGGTATAGCATGTTTTAGTTACTTATTGCCAATGTTAACATTTTTAATAATTATTGTATTAAAAATATTATTTACATTAACGTATACTAACCGGACAATTCTGCAGATTAAAACGTTATAATCTTGTAAGTGAGAATAAAATGTAATTATTTTGTTTATATTGAAGATGAAATGTTTGAAATGAATAGAAACGTGAAGTATCGTATTATATATTTTTTTACTATAAAATTCATGGCATGCAATGAATTACACACAAAGAAAAACCATAAATTCAAAAACCCTTTTGGTTATTAAAGTCTTACTTAAAGCAATGACATTTCTTCTGTCTCTTATAAAGGATATTAATTTTCGGACATCTATTAATGATTCAACTTAGGGCTACTTACATTTATTTATAATTTAAGTGCTACGATACAAAAGTAGCTTTTAGTGCCGGTAAAATATTAACTGGTGTAACAAAAAGGGTTAGTCAGGTATTATTTTCTGGATAATCTTTTAACCACAGTTTCAAAAAATAAATTCACTTTTTCTAATCTTATAAACCGCTGAACGGTGTAGAATAACAGTTACCAATATACTTGGTACAGTGAAATTCTCCTTCGCGGACACCCCTCTTACACGGACACCTCCCTTAAACCGACAGTTTCTCATGATCCCGACCGCCTCTCATATAATTTCCATTGTATTAACTCTTTCTTGGACGGACATTCTCTTGAAGGGACGCGGACACGAGAAAATGTTCTCTTAACCGGACAAAAAATAAAATAAAAAGGAAACGCCTTATCTTATTTTTATATCGAGAATATTGCTATTGCATTTCTCAATCGCGCCAATTTCGCTGGGACTTCCCCGAGTAAACCGGAGATTTACCGACTTTAATTTTTCGGTACAAACGTAGCATATGTCGTGCATTTCCGCCTGGCGCGAATTAGGGACTTCCCCGAGTTGGTCGGGGATTTACCGTTCTTATTCTTTGGGTGTACGGTTTCGATTGAATCTGCTTTCAATATTATGTTTATGCGGAAAAGGCACAGTGGGCGACACATTCATTGTAGAAATGGCTCCAAATAGAAAAATTCTCACGCTTAAACGAAAAATTGAGAAGTTAAGGGAAGGGCACAAGTAATAAACATGAAAATCAAATTTAACATAGATTTTTCTATGCCGTTTTTTATTTGACTGAGTTGTATTCGTACACGTTTCTCGCAATCGTACCAGCACATGGAAGGGATATTGTCAACATTACGCCATAATTTCAAGCGTCGCGTATTCGGTTATAACTTGTTTATTTGGACAAGCTGTTGCCGCTTCTTCTGACAGCCGAATTACATGTGGAACGCCGTAGATTTCCGCAGCGGCCTGGTTAGGGATCTGGCGCGCCGAAGAACGAAATGAAATATATACAGATAAATTCTTAAACAGTTCCACCATATAGTACGTGCATACACAGCAGGGAGACGGAGACAGATTGGTTCAACGAACTCTGTCAATTTTCGTATCGGTCGTGCGTGTAGGCGACTGCGGACCTGGCGCGTGGAAGATCTGGCCAATCCTAGTTATCCGTACGCAAAGCGTACGATTAAAAAATCAATTTTGAATGGTCGATTATCAAAAAATACATAGTATTTATTTCATATAGAAATAACAGGTGCAGCGTACTCCAAAAAGTAAACTTAAGTAGCACTTCTAAGTATAGAGCGCTGCGCGCCATACTGAGAACGGGAATAATCAATATCTGAAAGAGGATGGAGCAAAAAAAAAAGTCAATACAACCGACGCATCTAATATATTTTAATGCTTCCCCTACGTACGGTTATATCAACATCCTTTTCTTTCTCTATACTGAATATTGCGCATGTAAGATTCCTTACATTTATGTACGACTGCTTTGGGGTTCCTATGTTTCAAAGAAAATTAAAATATGCAGCCCAGAAAGCATCAACTTTTGAAACTCCTCAATAATTTTCTAGTGCACTTTTGGAAATTTGTGATATCGGCAATGCAAAGTAATTGTATTTTTGTGCATAGTGTACGAATGATATTTATAGAAAATAGCGATAGGTATTCGTCATTTAACGAATAATTGCCAAAAAGCAAATACCATATTCCGCAATCGCTATGGAATCGCTAGTAGAATAAATGACAAAAAAGATTATAAATCATATACATACAAAGCACAGAACAGAACGTTTTAAGTAATTTTCGTTTAGTTTGTAATGCTTAAGAAAAGTTTGAGGTATTTATGTATATTTATGGGCAACAATCCATTTTAATTTTAAGAGTAACATACAAATAACACATGGGCTGAAAAGAAAACACGGTTCTTTTGGTTCAAAATTAGCTTTATTCATCAACGTAATCTCTATCAAGAGCAACGCAATCATTCCAGCGCCGCTCTAATATTTCAATACCACTTTTGTAGAACGATTTATCTTTTGCCTCAAAATAGACCTCAGTTTCAGCGATAACCTCTCCAATAGTGCGAAATTTCTTACCGGCGAGCATTCTTTTTTTGAGGTCTGCGAACAGCCAGTAGTCGCTGGGAGCCAAATCTGGCGAATACGGTGGATGTGAGAGCAATTCGAAGTTCAATTCATGTAGTTTTGCCATTGTTTTGATTGACTTGTGACACGGTGCGTTGTCTTGATGAAACAAAATTTTCTTCTTTGCCATATGCGATCGTTTCTTTGCAATTTCGGCCTTCAAACGCTTCAATAACGCTATATAATATTCACTGTTGATGGTATTTCCTTTCTCAAGATAGTCGATGAATATTACACCACGTACATCCCAAAATACCGAGGCCATAACCTTTCCAGCCGATTGTTGTGCTTTCGGACGCTTTGTACGAGGTTCACCAGTTGCTGTCCACTCAGATGACGATCGTTTTGATTCCGGAGTGAAGTGATGGATCCGTGTTTCATCCATTGTCACATATCGACGCAAAAATTCCGGTTTGTTACGTTTAAACATGGCCAAACACTGCTCAGAATCATCAGCACGTTCTTGTTTTTGGTCAACAGTGAGCAAACGCGGCACCCACTTTGAACAGAGCTTTCTCATAGTCAAATGCTCATGCAATATAAAGCCAATACGATGTCAGCTAACTCACGCAACTTCACTTTTCGATCATTCAAAACGATTTTGTGGCGGTGTGCGATTTGATGTTTTCTGGTGTTACCGCCTCATTTGGACGTCCACTGCGTTCTGCATCATTGCTGTCTCTATGACCACGTTTGAAGTCAGCAAACCAACGTTTTATTGTTGTTTCTGATGGAGCGGAGTCCCCATAACACTTTTCAAGCCATTGCTCGAACGGTATTTTTTTCCCATCAAGAAGCAGTGTAAAATTAAAACACGAAATTGTTTTTGATCCATTGTTTTGAAAATAAGAAAAGTAGCGTGACTCTTAGCACAATAACTCACAAACTAATGAATAGAATATCATGAAATTGTAACAGCTGTCTTTTGAAGGTTAGTACTAACTGAGAGGAAGGTGACTGCAATAAAACTAGCGTCATCTATGTGTTAGGCCCGGGACTTTGTGTTACGTCAAAAATTTCAGTACCCTCCAGTTCTGTTTTGCATGAAATTTAAAAACAAACTTGATAACTTCAAAACTGTTGCATGTACGTATATTATATCTTATATAAACATGCTTTAAATTTTTTAGAGTAATTTAAAGAATGCGAATATATACTACTTACTAGTTAGTACTTTTCTGATGTAACTAGGGGTAATAAATGTCAAAATATTCTGTGTTGTCCGATGCAGTTTTCAGTGTGACTCGTTGTATGCTTAGAACCGTTACTTACTATTGTTTTGAAAATGCTACATCAATTTCTTTTCAATAAAACTTATCGAAATAATAACCAGGCATCATTAAGCATATGTGGTTTTTTTGGTGACTGTCATTCAAACCAACTTGACAAAATATTTGCGTTATTAAATGAGACATCAAGGTATCAAATCATATTCAAGGGGCATCATGACCTGTACGTACAGGTATTCCTTACTTGTATACTACGCAGTACATAATAATTGTTACCAAAAACAATACCTGCGCTGATAATTTCACTAATTCTTCTTCATTTCCAATACCAGACTGATCTGAGAGCATTTGGGCCATTCCTCTTGCTGCAGTTAGTCTCAAACGAATTAGATCTTTTTGAAACGCTTGATGAATCTCTAATTTGAAGTAAATAAATATATACGTATATGGGCAAGTTCTGATATCAGTTTAATTATCATATCTAAACACTACACTAATTTTCTTACCTACAGCATTTTCTTTTTCGCGAATGCTTTGCTCTAAAAATAATTTACTCCTTTTAGGTAGTGGTAAAGGCTTCGTTTGTTGAACAGGGTTAGAATTTGTTTCTCCGTTATTTAAATTAAAATCAGCTGTTCGTTTCAGTATTTTGAAATTTATAGCACCTCCTAAAATTAATATCATCATTTTTCACGGGACAAAGAATTATGATTATATCATAAAATTTATAATTCGATAAAAATTCATTATTTTTATTTAATATTTTAAGTAATGAAAAATTGCAGTTAGAGCAACTTGAATTTTGCAGGAGTTTACGGGTAATATGAAAAATGTTGCACACCTGTAGTTATTATAATCATCACATGTTCTTCTTGACCAAGTTGTCCGAAAGCAATGGCGGAAGGTGTTTCGGTCCCAACAATTACATCCACTAAATGTCTTCCTTGAAAAAGCTGAATAGTGCCACCTCTTAAACCAACAGCTAACAATGAAGTACTGAAGTGACTTAATGGAATTAAACACAAGCATGTTATATCATTATTCATCTTCTGATTCCAAAGCTTATTGCCCTGTACAAAGAATAGATACAGAAAATTATTACCAACTACTTGACTCTCGGCTGACCATACACGTTTAGTGTAACATTGTAGCATCCTATCTGTTGTTGCTACCATAATAAAATGATCGCTAGGTATTACAGTTATATCTACAATCTTCGATATCGTTTGTGTAAGTATCTTTCCTTCCAGCCAACCACGTCTGAGTAGACTTATTGAACCTTCCCGACTAGCTATTATAATCCTAAATTCCACATCGTACATTCCTGTTGCCTGAAGTGCGCATGGGATATCCTTTACTGAGCAAGATATTGCCTTAAAGTGATGCAGGTAGTCGAAATTTAAAAATATGAATGTATGAATAAGTACCTCGTGTAAAGGCGCAAAAGTTTGCGGATCTAAAATAAAAATTTGACCAGCTTCTGTTGCTATTACTGGACAAGCACACGAATATTTGTCCTGAGTACTTCTACTTAATGTTGTCATACATGTTATAGGAGCAAACTTCTTGGGTTCACTGTTTTTGTACGTGATTACAAAATCCTTAATTTCTGACGCTTGCAGGTTTAATAGTTTCTGTGATCTATAACGGATCAATGTTTATTCTTTGTTTCAAGTCATTTTAAAAAGTATTATAAACAGAGTCGTCCGCAGTTTTCGGAATAGAAGGCGACATAGTAGGGATAGTTTTTCAACTGAATTCGAAAGCTGGAGCTATAAAGGAAACTTATTACATTTGATGACGATCATGAAAAATTATTCAGGACAAGTTGAAGCAATAAAGAAATTTTAAAATCCTTCGGAGTCGTTACTATTTATAACACCGGGTTGAAACAACAGCCGTAACGAGATATCCCTTAGATGTTTACGAAATACCATATTAACCTGTTACACAGTACAGCTACACAATCTACTACATATAAATGCAACAACAAAAGCAGTAGCGGCTTTTAATACTGACGTATCGTTATAATATAAACGATCGAATTCACTCTAGGTAGCAATAGTATGGTCAGTCCATTTTTCCAAAGCAGATTTGAAATTAGCTTTTATACAAAATAATTATTGTTCGAGTGCTTTGCGATAAGTTAGTACTTTTTAATACACTAGGATGACAGAATAAAATAGACACCAGGTAAAGCGGTATAAATATGTAAACAGCTAAATTCTAAGAACGAATTAAGAACTTTCTCTTGTCATTAGGGTAGGGGTAGATGTATCGGAAGGAATTCGTCATAGTTTAGTATCGTTACAACTATGCCTCGCTTACAAGGCTCGAGTGATATTAGCGACTTCACCCGGGGTCGCATCGTTGGCCAGAGTAAAAGCGGCGCTTCGCAACGTTAAATAAGTACATTTTTAAATATTCCGTTGTCCATAGTTAACCGTGTGATTACACAATTTAAACGCAAGGAAAAAACAACAGTGGAACCGAGACCAGGTCGTGCCGGACCTTCTGAAAGAAGTAAGAGGGTGCTTGTGCGCGAAGTGTTAAGAGAACCGCGAAAATATACAGCTGAGCTTGCGGCAACTTCACAGAAAAGTCAGCGCGCCGTTCTGCGATACCTCCACAGTGTGGGGATGTATAGAAGGGTGGCAAATAAAAAACCTCTCCTTACGGCGTTTCAAAAACGGCGCCGAATGGCTTGGGCAATCGAAATGCGAACGAAGCCCGAAGAGTTTTGGCGGTCTGTCATTTTTTCAGACGAAAGCAGATACTGCCAATTCAGTGATAGTGGTCGTACGTGGGTATGGAGACGTTCGTCACAGCAACTGGACGACAAATTTTTGCATCAGACGGTGAAATACGGCGGTGTGAACGTCATGGTGTGGGGCGCGATATGGTGTGGTGGAAGATCGCAATTAGTAATCTGCGACGGAAATATAAATGCGGCAAAATATATCCAAATATTAACAAAAGGACTACTAGCGATATTCGACAACGCCATTTTATCTAAAGAAGACGCCACTTTTATGGAGGATGGAGCACCCAGCCACAAAGCAAGAACAACAACCAGATGGAAAGAGGAACAGGGGATTCGGATTTTACCATGGCCAGGCCAATCACCAGACATGAATCCGATAGAGAATGTTTGGCACATAATCCAGACAAATATGGCGAAACGACCCCGAAAACCCAGCAATAAGGAAGAACTCGTGGCAGCTGTTACAGAAGAGTGGTTAAATATTCCAGAAGACACCATTAATCATTTAATAGATTCTATGCCACGACGACTCGCAGCACTTCACGCAAGTAAAGGTGGCTCGATAAAATATTAGTCTAATTTAAAAATTTTAAAATATTTTGTATATATAACGAGAATAGAATCTTTTTTTAATTAGTAGGTGTCTATTTTATTCTGTCACCCTAGTGTACTCTAAAAGTTTAAATACCAATATATGCTTATACAATACATTATTTTACATTTTTATTTAATAATATTTACTACGATCCATTTCGACAACACCTCATGAAGGTGGTCTTAGAAAAAATCCTGATTCTCTACTACATTATTCTGTAAACAGAATTGGATATATACCATGTAACACAAGTGTTAATGATGCTACTGTTGAACTCCAAACAACGATAATTTCGAAGTGCACCTTATTTACACAGGGTCCACGATTCTATTCAAAATCATTATTTATACAATTCAAAATATTGTATTAGTGTTCGATTAGATTAGATTACAGATACAATGCAGAGTACCTATACCTTCAATCTTTTTTGCTAAATTGAAACTATTGAATTGTGTACTTACCTTGGCGATAAAGAGTTGTAAGGTATACTACCTAAGTCATCCAAAACAGATTTCATGTCTACAGAAGGATCTTCGGAAAGTCTATTCCATACACTATGTTCCAATGCTTCTATAGGTAAAGGTGGAATAGTAAATTTAAAATAAGGCTTGCTATTCTTATAGATTAATAGGTCTGGACCACATGCCACTCCAACAACTAAAAAGTAAATTTTGAATGAGTTACAATTGCACTTTTTACATATGATAGAGTCTAAAAAGAAAATTTATACTATTTACTTGATTCCATTGGAAACTTAGAAACGTATTCGCAAAATATCATGTTGATTTCAACAGTTGGAAAACTTTATTACCCGAAAAATATTAGTTTTTTCTTAGAATTGGGTTATTTGAATTGAAATAGGTTGCGTTTGACATAGACTCGCCAACAAAATAGCACCTGTATCTTCAAAAAAAAACTACTTCAATAGCATACTTAGATCCGTAACAGATTTTTGCTTTGAAAACATTTAGAGATGTTTTGTTGCACTAAACTTCTTGGCAAAGGCACTGCTATATCGAAAATAATTAAAAAAAAGTTCCTTGTTATTTATGGTTGCAAACAGAAGCGCCTACCTGTTTCTTATCTCTGCATATGGCGGTAGGAACCAAAGAACATGTAGAAATATTGGTAAAACTATTTCCTTCGTAACTGTTTATTTTATTCAGCCTGTACACGTCGTTGCTGTGTTATTTTCTCTGTAAAAAATTGATTTGGTCCTATATTTATGCTCTTTTTCTCTTTTGTTTCTAGATAATAGCAGTAACGCAACTGTTGCAACCATCGGACTATGTGACTTTAAATAAATTCATAATAGAATGTACGATTAACAAAGTTCTTTATAAAAGATCGCTACTATTATATTTTGAAACGTAACTGTTGTACTTATTGCGGATAGTTGTTGGTGTAGATTGAGCGAAACTGTGTTGCGCTTGGGGAAATAAAATATTTACCACAATCTTGATTCGTTTTTGATTCCATAAGAAATAGATTGCAATAATAGGCAAGTAGATAACTTATTGAAAGTAATTATTAAAAAAAATGTTTTTCGGTACTAATTGCAAAATAAAACATATATTTGCAATGCCATAGAAATATGTAGTTTGTAATATCTAAATAACCTTGTTTAGTGACTGAATATTTTTCATGGTTTTTTAAATCAAATTAAAATACATAAAAATGTTATTCTATGAAGATATCATTTTAGTTACGTTTTATCCGGTTGTTTCAAAAAAGGAAACCTTAAATTTTCTGATATAGCCGTCTCCTAGCTCTAATAATAACAAAGCTAACAGTAGTGAACAGTGCAGGACCTTAGATTAGGCTTTACAAATTGAGTATCCTTTTATTTATTTATAACTTTAGTCAATCTTATTTAACGTGTTTGTTAATCTAATTTGATACTTTCTTTGTGCTTAGCTGCGAAATATAAAGGTAATACATTTCCGACTTCTGTCTAAAATTTTCTGTATAAATACGATTCTTTTTCTATTAGTACATATGTAAGTTGTTATTTTGTAATCAAAGTAGTACAGAAGATAAATATTATTAATTAATTATCGTCTAAATTCAGTACAAATAAGTGTAAAGTCCTAACAAATTAGGTAAAATTAGTCATGTCCGTGTAAAACACCTCCAATGCATTGCACATAATATATGCAACCACCATCACAGCTCACCTGGAATCTTTGTATCGTAGCTACTTGCATAGAAACTTACAATGGAACTCGGTATATCAGGTAGTGTTTGATCTGTTATTAAAACAGTACCTTTATACACTTTTAACCTAGATCTTTCAGTGGTTCCCAGCTTCAAATCAATTAAAACCAGGCGATATTCCCCGTCGCCGGATACATCCGCTAGTACTAAATTTCTTGGCAACGTCGTTAACGATGCACTCCTATCAAAGTGTGCTTCCAACCATCTGGATATGTTAAGTTCGCTAAAAGTTCAAATTACGTTAAGTATGGGAAAACAAATTTATCTTTTGCCACCATTTTGAAATGTGATGCAAAATAATCGTTTTTCTGTGAAAATTTAGCAATTAACATTATTTTAAATCGGAATTGAAATTCTAACTTAAAATTTTCTAGGATATTGCATGGTGTAGGTCTGACCCACACGCATTTTCTTTATTCAACAAATAAAATAACCACGTACTAATGTAGGATGATATGGAAAAATAACGAAAATACCATAAGTTAAAGCAATATCGCTATTCTTTGCAGATAAAATGAAATAAATTACTTAATTACTGTAGAGTGCCATGTTGCTTTAATAATAAATTTTAATATACCAATACATTGTCGCTTTCTTTAGTGCACAGTATACAATGAAAAAAGAAAAGAATATGCGAAAATCATAAAGTGTAGGGAATAAATAAAGGACGCCGAAAGAAATAGAGCAACAGAGCAAATAACTATAATTTACGAAAGTGCTACCAAAAAAGAAAAAGGCAAAGAAAGCGAATACAGGATAAGGACCTTAACAGGTAAATTTGGAAAAAATAGCCGAAAATGACCAAGAAGAAAATACAATATGGGAAAATACTTCAGACGATCATAGAGAAGGTGAAGATGTTGAAGGCGTAACCTTGTGGAAAGTTAAAAACGCAAACGAATTAATGCTAATATGGAACCCATATACGTGTTGATTAGGAATATAGGATTGAGAAAGAGGAACAACTACAGCGATCTGTAAAAGATGAGACGTAACATTATTTAGGAAATATCAAGATATGCCGCCTCTAAATGACATATGTAAGATTTTAACATCGATAATACAGAGAATAAAACGAGAAAATTGTAAAAATATGAAAATAGAACCAAGCATACCGTAAGTGGATGTCAATGTGGTGTCAAGCAGGAAAGATCTACTGTAGTAAAGCAGATCATGCAAGTATTATATGAATAGCGAAATGTTGTTTATAGATTTTAAACAGGCTCTTGATCGAATGAAGTAATATAAACTGATGCAGCCAACACCATAAAATTGAGCAGATTCGAATGGCAGTATACAATACAAGTGCAGAAAGAAAATGGATGAACAAAGCAATTTAATATTAACAAAGGCATAAGAGCAGGTGACAATATACAGAGTGATTTTATATGTTTGAGGATAGTTTAAATTTCGCGCGGTGGATTGTAGGGGATTTGACATGTTAAGAGTGGCCATTGTGAGTATCGGTCCTGTCAATTGCCTGTGCGACACGTTATTTGTTATTCGTTATTTATATTCATTTTATTCGTTATTATTTGCTTCATTTTTACTTGCAATCTGTTCTTCTTAGAGCTACTGTTTATCAGTGTTATTTTCCATTTTGTTTAGAAAATCAATATGAAATTGATTTTTTGTAGATCTGTTGTCAATATTTTACAAAATCTATATGCTACGCTACTACGTTACGAATTCAAAACCAAATCGCCAACGTGACAAAAATTTAGCAAGGCGCGAAATTTAAACTGTCCTCAAACATTTAAAATCACTCAGTATCTACAACTCAACATTATTAAAATTCGTAAATTTCATTTATGTTGACTTGTATGTTTCCAATATTCTTCCTATTTTTGATGTAAGCAATTATTTTTGATACGGTTTATAACAAATATAACACACATGCGTATGTAGTTGCCTACGTTGTAAATCAAAGACTAACAGCGTGATCAATCAAACATAGTGTTGAATAACTGTACCTACTTTTTCTCTTTCCATTATATTTTCAATATGAAACAATCGTGTTAAAAATTACAAAATTCTTGAATAAAATTTCTTGCCAGAAAGTTATGTAAGTTACTGTCTGGATTGAATATCTTAGCGTACAACATTTATTTAGAGATTATTTATTATTAGCAAATGTGTACGTTTTACGCTAAATAGCCGAGTGTTATGCTTTGCGAGTAAATTGATTTAACATATAAATACGTGCTTATTATGTAAGTCTTGCGTGCTTTAGAGTGCATGGTACGGGATTTTTCTTCGTCAGCGGTAAACGATACGGTATAGTGCTCTGTATGCGAACCAGATTGCACAATTGGTATTTTCCCGTATTGTATTATTGGCGAAGATAATACGTCCTTTTAGAACGATATACGAATGTATTCAAGTGATAGATTTCACGTGTGCAAAAATCTTAGCACAAGCCAAAAAAATTATCTTTACCTTCTGCTCATGGTGACACTGTTAAAAATATATATAAATGTGGATACTTGCAATATACTAGTAAATTCTCTTTGTTGTGAATGTGTTGCCTAGGCAACAGAGCTATCATGTCAAACGCAATAAAAGTATGGTTATAAATGCTTTATTTCTGTTGAAAACTAGTGCAAATGCCAGCGTCAAAGAAATGTACAGTATCCGGAGAAAGAATTTGCACACCAACTCAATTTTAACATTTTTAATAAATATTCCTTTTAATAAAAGAAACTTATATTGTAATACATAAAAAAATGAAACTACATTACCATATACATATACATAAACCAATATTATAGATTTTTATAAACGTCGTAATAAATAAAAAATACGTAAACAACACAAGAATTATACAGGAAATAGTATTTGCATACCATGCAGAAATTTACGAAAAGACAAATTATATTCAATATATCCAGTAATTTAAGTCTATTCGCACGGTACAAACAAAAATGGCAGCCAAAATAAGAGAAAGTGCAGTTGAACAAGGGTAGTTAGTAATAAAATTACATAACGAAGGAAAATCTCTTAGAGAAATTGGTTGCATATTAAATAAATCATTTCTAACAATTAGATACATTATAACAAAGTTTAAAAATACAGGACAGTTGAATAATTCATTGCGATCAGGTCGTCGAGGTGACGCGGTGACCGTTTATAATGGTCCTGGAAGCGTGTACGTCTCGACAACATAAAAATATGTTCTAAGGAAACATGGATATGAAACCTATACTGCGCGAAGAAATCCCTTTGTGAGTAAAGTTAACCGACGCAAACTATTGAAATTTGCAAAGGAATATATTAATCAACCTGCAGAATTTTGGAAATCTGTAAGTTTGTCTAAGGAAAGTAAATTTATAGTCACTGGCTCAGATAACAAGAAATGGTGTGCGTAATGTTGTGGGATTGTTTTGCGGCAAATGGCGTAGAAAATTTATCTTTTATTCACGGTATAATGGAGAGATATCAATATTTGACCATTTTAAAATAAAATTTCAAGCGCAGAAAAAATAAACTTAGACAGACGCTTTCATTTTCAACATGATAACGAAGGAATGGTTGCTTTATAATGTGCCGTTGCAAACATCTCCACAATCACCAGACTTGAACCTCATTTAGAATGGGATATATTGGATCAGCAAATTCGTTTACACGAAATAAAGAAAAGAGACCACTAATAACAGCTTTAACGGAAGAATGGACTAAAATCAATCCTAATATGACGGAAAATCTAATTAAGTCTGTGCCACGACGTCTACAAGCCGTGATGAAGGCTAATACATATCCCACAAAATATTAACATATGTATAATTTATATAATATTTCTGCCTTAAAATAGAAGTGTGCAAATATTTTTTCGTTGTTAATTTTGTATATATTTGTACAATAATTTATTTTACATTGTTATTTATACGAATTTATGATTTTGGTTTCTTTGTAATAAATGTAGTTCCATTTTTTTATGTATTACAATATATATCTTTTATTGAAAGTAATAGCAGCCGAAAATGTTAAAATTGAGCTAACACATGGGCTGAAAAGTCCCGGGCCTGACACATAGATGACGCTAGTTTTATTGCAGTCACCTTTCTCTCAGTTAGTACTAACCTACAAAAGACAGCTGTTAAAATTTCATGATATTCTATTCATTAGTTTTTGAGTTATTGTGCTAAGAGTCACGCTACTTTTGTTATTTTCAAAACAATGGATCAAAAACAATTTCGCGTTTTAATTTTACACTGCTTCTTGATGGGAAAAAATACCGTTCAAGCGAAGCAATGGCTTGAAAAGTGTTATGGGGACTCCGCTTCATCAGAAACAACAATAAAACGTTGGTTTGCTGACTTCAAACGTGGTCGTAGAGACACCGATGATGCAGAACGCAGTGGACTTCCAAATGAGGCTGTAACACCAGAAAACATCAAATCGCACACCGCCACAAAATCGTTTTGAATGATCGAAAAGTGAAGTTGCGTGAGTTAGCTGACATCGTAAAGATATCAAAAGAACGTATTGGCTTTATATTGCATGAGCATTTGACTATGAGAAAGCTTTGTTCAAAGTGGGTGCCGCGTTTGTTCACTGTTGACCAAAAACAAGAACGTGTTGATGATTCTGAATAGTGTTTGGCCATGTTTAAGGGTAACAAACCGGAATTTTTGTGTCAATATGTGACAATGCATGAAACATGGATCCATCACTTCACTCCGGAATCAAAACGATCGTCATCTGAGTGGACAGCAACTGGTGAACCTCGTCCAAAGCGCCCGAAAGCGCAACAATCGGCTGGAACGGTTATGGCTTCGGTATTTTGTGCGTGATGTAATATTCATCGACTATCTTGAGAAAGGAAATACCATCAACAGTGAATATTATATAGCGTTATTGGAGCGTTTGAAGGCCGAAATTGCAAATAAACGACCGCATATGTTAAAGAAAAAAATTTTGTTTCATCAAGACAACGCACCGTGTCACAAGTCGATCAAAACAATGGCAAAACTACATGAATTGAACTTCGAATTGCTCCCACATCCACCGTATTCGCCAGATTTGGCTCCCAGCGACTACTGGCTGTTCGCAGACAAGAAAATACTCGCCAGTAAGAAATTTCGCACGAATGAAGAGGTTATCGCTGAAACAGAGGCCTATTTTGAGGCAAAAGATAAATCATTTCTACAAAAGTGGTATTGAAATGTTAGAGCGGCGCTGGAATGATTGCGTTGCTCTCGATGGAGATTACGTTGATGAATAAAGCTAATTTTGAACCGAAAAAACCGTGTTTTCTTTGTTAGGCCCGGGACTTTTCAGCCTATGTGTTAGTGTGCAAATACAATTCAACAGGAATTCTATCATGAGTAAATAAGAAAATATAAATGCAATATGTAGTAGAGAGAATATAGATGTTACATATAAAGTGGAGCCATAGACTAAGATTCTTATATAGCGTCATTATTATTGGTAAAACAGAAGGACTTTTGTTTGTACAAAAATCATCAGGTATCCATAAATAAGTATTACCTTTTACAATTATGTATAGGATGAATTAGAAAAAGTTTCATTTTGAAATAATTAAGAAAAATATTTCTGCCAAAATAATTATAGCTTTATGGGCAGTACTTAACTAACAGATCAAAAAATATTTCCATTTGCAAAAATAGAATTTCTTAAGCATAAATAGGTTCTGAATGTCTCTGCTGATGCTATATAGCGTTTATTAGGTAATATATTTCTTATATCGAAATCTAAATCTTTTTGACATATTTTACGTTTTCCATTTACGAGTATTCTTCACATTTGCTGTGGTGTTAAGCTGTTTATGCAGTTTATAACCTTTATACATTTTATATTCTCTAAATTGTAATGACAGCGCAGCATGTTTCTTTCTTCTTAAGAATAATAATGACTTGTAGCCTCTAGTTTCAAATATAAATCTCATTAGGTTTGTATTATCAGCAATCAAAGTCCGAAGGTAAAAATGTGTAAAATAAATGATCAAGGGGAGACATTTTTGAATCCAATTATTTTGATGTCAAACATTGGTTTTAAGTGATATTTGTACATTTACTTTTGTTTAAACTATTTTACTTTTTGATCTGTACTCTTTTTACTGTTTAAAAATATTACTCAGGCATTTATTGAACAAAATAAACTATAGATCAGCTTATTTTTATATTGTTAAATGTTTTCAAAACGCTGTTATCGATTTGATATTGCCTGCAAACCATACGCCAAATTGTACTAAGCTTTTATGTTTACATTTATTGCTGGAAAATTTAAATCTTTTTATTTCTAACATTGTATTTGACATAAATTTGGTGAGTTAGATCGTTCAATTATGGACGAAGCATTGTCAATGATGGTTTGGTTGATAAAGTTAATGAGAAAATTCGTGTAAACAGACGGTTCACAATAAGAATGCTTAATAATAAGTTTCCACAAATTTCAAAAACTGATTTGTATGTTGTTATAAATCGTCACTGCGGGCATTTGTCGATAAAAAAGGTATAGAAAAATTGATTTTCCGTTATCACAAATATTTAAGCAATGATGGCAACAAAAAGAAATGTTATTTCATGTAGAAATAAACTTTGTTTTGAATAAAATGATTTTGAGTTTTTTTTTTCTAAAGTGGTGACGAGATAATAGGTAAATTAAATTATGTTCGTGTTAAAATTTTCTTTGTAAACTACTTTAAAAAATTACTAAGTTTCGAAATATGTATATGATTGACGCCAAATGTTACCAGGTATTTTGCTGCTTACATTATCAGAGTATGGTCAAGAGCTTACTCTTTTCGTAGATGGAAATAAGTCTATCTCTATAGGTTAAATAATACCCGAAGTAGAAACGGTCCAATTTAGTGGCGGTCTTGTTCTTCTGACTGCGTGCAAGCAAAGATATAACGCGCAACAATTAAAAAAAATTGCAGCGGATACCCGAGCTATTGTAAAAGTAACCCAGTAAAATCTGACATCTTTTGTAAATTGTAGGCTCTTCATTCGTTTTATCCATTTAACAACTCCCTTACGTGTGATACACACATACAAAAAGTATAAAAACTTTCGTAGTTTAAACGTGTACTTAACATTTTATATCGGAAATGAAATTACCTTACGACATCTTTAAAAATAATAGACTCTTCCATCAAAAAAATATTTTGCCCATTATTTCAGACGTGTGCTGCTCAATTGGTCTGTTGATCACGTGCTAAGTGGCATGAAGAAACCCAATTCTTTGATAATTTAACTGACTATGACGCCTGCAACAAGCAAGGTATCAGTAACGATCATTTAATTTTGATTATTCTGTATAGTAATAGTAATCTATTTAAGTAGAAGAATCGGTATAGATCTGAGAAGACTAACAAAAAATATTAATTTCAATATTAACAGACATAAAATCAAAAATTTTATAAAATGTAAAGGAATTTTCACTGTCATACCTGGTAAATAATCTAGAATTTATACTATTCTGGTTATATTTTTTGTTATTAAGTACTCGTTGCTAAAAAAGCTGTAATCGAGCTGGCAATTAAAGCTTTACAAGTGCAAAGAAAATATACGGAATATATCCAAGAAAAAACTACAAAATATTGTAGTTAATTTCGCGGCAATAATACACTATTCGCATTTTAGAATGTCGTGTTTATAGTACGTAGGAAGCCATGTTTTAGACGTAACATTCTATACTTTAGAATGAGATATGTATAATTACAGCAGGTAAGTAAGCTTTATAGGAACATTTCGAATGGTTTCCCTTGGAATTCTACAGCAGTTATTATAACAAAGTATACTGAATGAATATACTAAATTAATAAATAAATACCCGTTTTCAATATAAAAATACACGTTATTTTCTTGAAGGACACATTTTCATACGTTTGTTAGATGTAAGAGAATAACTCCGTATGAAATAACCTGTTATTCGAATATATCTCGCTTTTACATTAAACAATATAATTTAATACTTCTACGAATACAATTCTTCTAATTTATGAGCTACTACTGTATAATAATACAATGTTGCTAATCATAAGATAATGGGGTGTTCCAGTATAGCAACACACCATGTAAAATATGATTTTATTTGCTATTGCATATAGCATTAGAAAATATTGTGGAAAAAAGCAATATTTATGATTATTTTAACAATACACTTTTTCTTTGTGCGGATATAGGCACTGTTAAAATTATAAACTGCTACGCATATAAATTATTATGAACATTAACTTTATAATATTATAAAGTACTACAATGAAATGTTTCCAGACTAATACTTCTCTGGTTTAATAAAATTACTATACTCCATTCGCGTTAAGAATGCAGTAGGTAGCGCTACGATCGGCGGCTGTATTACACTGGTGAAATTTAACCGATGAAACTGTCAAATGACAAATGATATTAACAGATATTTGAATCAGATTCTGATGATGGTGGTCTGACGAAGATGGTATATTTGCTATTATGATAAGTTCTTGAAATATATTTTCAACAATATTAACAAGTTAATACATGTTTGATACAATAAATTTGTACTCATGTTCTTTTAAAATTACTACATTGTATAAAATACCTTAACTAAATGTATGGAATGCATGTAGATATAAATGAGCAATCAGAGTATTCTAAGTGTATACACATTTTATTAATTTATTAGGCAAAATCAGAATCTGATGTATTTGTCAATGAATCTGCTTCTGTTGCTGCATTAGTTATAATAAATTCTTCAACCATATCTTCAATTTAGCCTCTGTCTACTGTCAATATGCTTCATCAAGGGTTCTTCGATGGTCCTGCAACTGCATCTAGTACTGCTTCTTTAGCCATACCAAACCAAAGAAGTAATCGTAATAATAAAGTAGAAATTATTTTGTTTATATAATCGATTGTATAGTACCTTAATTTGAATTATGAAATGATGAGATAAAAGAACTCTGAAAAGAATTATTTTTGCCACAACTTGTTTATAGATAAAAAGTACAATGAAAAACTGCAGAACATAATTACACGAAAATTGCAAGCAAATTGGACAACTGACAGAGATCGTAGATCGAATGGGGGTTTTTAAAGTACCGGGAATCTTTTCCCTCAATTTCTCCATCCGAATGGAATTCGCTCGAACGTCCAGCTACTCAATTCACTTTTCCCCCGAGCGAATTTTCCTCGACGAATCTGGCGGACGTCGTTTCCCCGTCCTACGGTAACTCACTCAAGCTTCCGGCTACTCGATCCACCTAACTGACAGAAATTTCATACGAAGGAATTACATCAATTTCTCCTGTGTGAATATGCCTCGCCCATTAGCCAATGGCAAACCCGTATTTTAAGGCCTATCTATTCCAAGTCTGCGTTCTTAACGTGAATGGAGTATAGGTTATAGAAAACTTTATTTCGATGCTTTGAATGAAAGTTGTGCCAACATTGATGCCGCATGCAATAAATACCGCATAAGTTATACTAATAATTCTCAGGGAACATGAAGTCAATTTTGTTTTTAATTTACTGCTTTTTAAATATTTTTCTATATAGAAAATGATTAATATTGAATTAATTACTTTATCGACACTTTTTTCAAGTAGAAAATTTTGGTTTTACACTTTTGGATTCTCCAATCAAGAGCCGATTCCAAAAAGGTGTCATACATTGTGTGTGGTGTACAGTTCTATACAGGTTTATGGAAAATGAACTTCTTTGGAATAAAAATCTCGCGACATAAAGATATTTTGTAGATATCAGTAGACCCTGTCATTTTTAATGAAAACCAAACAATTGCAAAAGCGTCTTTTAAAAAATTACTTCTTTGTTTTTGTGTGATAGGAAATTTAACACATGATCTGGCGAATACGGTGGATGTGGGAGCAATTCGAAGTTCAATTCATGTAGTTTTGCCACTGTTTTGATTGTTGCGCTGTCCTGATGAAATAATTTTTTTTTCTTTGCCATATGCGGTCGTTTCTTTGTAATTTCGGCCTTCAAACGCTCCAATAACGCTATATAATATTCACTGTTGATGGTATTTCCTTTCTCAAGATAGTCGATGAATATTACACCACGCACATCCCAAAATACCGAGGCCATAACCTTTCCAGCCGATTGTTGTGCTTTCGGGCGCTTTGGACGAGGTTCACCAGTTGCTGTCCACTCAGATGACGATCGTTTTGATTCCGGAGTGAAGTGATGGATCCATGTTTCATCCATTGTCACATATCGACGCAAAAATTCCGGTTTGTTACGTTTAAACATGGCCAAACACTGCTCAGAATCATCAACACGTTCCTGTTTTTGGTCAACAGTGTGAAAATGCGGCACCCACTTTGAACAGAACTTTCTCATAGTCAAATGCTCATGCAATATAAAGCCAATACGTTCTTTTGATATCTTTACGATGTCAGCTAACTCACACAACTTCACTTTTCGATCATTCAAAACGATTTTGTGGATTTTCTTGATATTTTCTGGTGTTACCGCCTTATTTGGACGTCCACTGCGTTCTGCATCATCGGTGTCTCTACGACCACGTTTGAAGTCAGCAAACCAACGTTTTATTGTTGTTTCTGATGGAACGCAGTCCCCATAACACTTTTCAAGCCATTGCTTCGCTTTAACGGTATTTTTTCCATCAAGAAGCAGTGTAAAATTAAAACACGAAATTGTTTTTGATCCATTGTTTTGAAAATAACAAAAGTAGCGTGACTCTTAGCACAATAACTCACAAACTAATGAATAGAATATCATGAAATTTTAACAGCTGTCTTTTGAAGGTTAGTACTAACTGAGAGAAAGGTGACTGCAATAAAACTAGCGTCATCTATGTGTTAAGCCCGGGACTTTTCAGCCCATGTGTTATATATCATTTATTACCCATGATAAACTGGCAACAATTTGAGAATATGTAAACTTTAATAGTATGTATCACACTATTTTCGTATTAACTCTTGATGGAAAATTAAATACAAATTTTCTTTATTCTTCCTTATTGTAGTAGTAGTAATTTGCGAACGGATATGCTCAAAAAGGAATGGCGGTCTCATCATAAAACAAATTTGCCACCACGTTGTTTTGCTTTTCTATTATTTCCTCTTTAGTTTGCATATATTAAATTTAGTACACCGTCGGGAATATCGACGAATGTAAGCAAGGACACGAATTCGCGGCATCCTCCACGATATTCTTTATATAAACTACGAAGCACTTGTTTGTGCATGACACCGTGAGCAGCGTAACGTAGCTACCTATACATATTACGTACACGGTACCGATATGGTATAGAGGAAATTCTAAACGATTTCGGCTTGAATTTTTTACCAGTCGATTTATATCAACTCACCTAATACAGCTTATGCGTTAATACTTTAAAAGAGAATGTAATTTCGTATGTCAGTCTACGGTATCCACTACTTGTGCCCCTTGAGGAGCCTCTCGGGACAATAACATTGAAATCTTTGATGTAACTGTAATGAATATAATTTACTACTAAAATGGATAAAAGCAAGAATCAACCTACTAATAATATTATTCAACATGTAAGATGTAAATGAATAGGTACCATACTTTTATATCATTTTCGTCTTTCTGCAGATTCGACAGTTAATAAATGTATTTTTTTGATAGGAAATACTTAATATTTTATAAGAAAATTATTTGTAATCAATTTTATCAGCTTAGGTAATTTAAAATTTAAATATAATCGACTTATGCCGGGTAGCCGGAAAACGTAAACATAACCAAAAAGAATACAATTGAAAACTACCGTGTACAACTTTAGTAATTTTGTTGTCGCCGCAGTTATGAAGGCAATATCGTATGGACCGATTTGTTCAACTTTATTTGCAATTACTACAGACGGCAAAAGCGCGCGGCGATTCATTGCTGATGCGTCGAGTACATGTCCAACAGAGTTCGATATCTTACACAGACGGCATCAGTCTACATTTCGTAGCATACCTCGTTCGTACGGTGTTGTTAACTATTGTTGTACAGCATTTTGTGGGTTATATACATGTAATTATGTCGCAATAATTAATAAATTAATAAATTAGCTAATATACTAGTTAATTTCAAAAATTAAGTGCTTACTTTGTTCTGGAACAAATACGACTCGTAAATATAAAAAACCGGCATATAACTGAATAACTAATCTTCATCGGAGGGAATACGTTAATCAGCAGCGTGTGTCACGAAATGTCGAACGTTCGTGTAACGTTTGTATTACCAAATCTTTCTTGGAATTGCCGGCTAGATATACTTATGTCGTTGTAACACATGGGCTGAAAAGTCCCGGGCCTAACACATAGATGACACTAGTTTTATTACAGTCACCTTTCTCTCAGTTAGTACTAACCTTCAAAAGACAGCTGTTAAAATTTCATGATATTCTATTCATTAGTTTGTAAGTTTTGTGAGTTATTGTGCTACTTTTGTTATTTTCAAAACAATGGATCAAAAACAATTTCGTCTTTTACACTGCTTCTTGATGGGAAAAAATATCGTTCAAGCGAAGCAATGCCTTGAAAAGTGTTATAGGAACTCCGCTCCATCAGAAACAACAATAAAACGTTGGTTTGCTGACTTCAAACGTGGTCGTAGAGACACCGATGATGCAGAACGCAGTGGACGTCCAAATGAGGCGGTAACACCAGGAAACATCAAAAGAATCCACAAAATCGTTTTGAATGATCGAAAAGTGAAGTTGCGTGAGTTAGCTGACATCGTAAAGGTATCAAAAGAACGTATTGGTTTTATATTGCATGAGCATTTGACTATGAGAAAGCTCTGTTCAAAATGGGTGCCGCGTTTGCTCACTATTGACCAAAAACAAGAACGTGTTGATGATTCTGAGCTGTGTTTGGTCATGTTTAAACGTAACAAACCGGAATTTTTGCGTCGATATGTGACAATGGATGAAACGTGGATCCCTCACTTAACTCCGGAATCAAAACGATCGTCATCTGAGTGGACAGCAACTGGTGAACCTCGTCCAAAGCGCCCGAAAGCACAACAATCGGCTGGAACGGTTATGGCCTCGGTATTTTGTGCGTGGTGTAATATTCATCGACTATCTTGAGAAAGGAAATATCATCAACAGTGAATATTATATAGCGTTATTGGAGCGTTTGAAGGCCGAAATTGCAAAGAAACGACCGCATATGGCAAAGAAAAAAATGTTGTTTCATCAAGACAACGCACCGTGTCACAAGTCAATCAAAACAATGGCAAAACTACATGAATTGAACTTCGAATTGCTCCCACATCCACCGTATTCGCCAGATTTGGCTCCCAGCGACTACTGGCTGTTCGCAGACCTCAAAAAAATGCTCGCACGAATGAAGAGGTTATCGCTGGAACTGAGGCTTATTTTAAGGCAAAAGATAAATCGTTCTACAAAAGTGGTATTGAAATGTTAGAGCGGCGCTGGAATGATTGCGTTGCTCTTGATGGAGATTACGTTGATGAATAAAGCTAATTTTGAACCGAAAAAACCGTGTTTTCTTTGTTAGGCCCGGGACTTTTCAGCCCATGTGTTATTTTAACTGCTTTCAGTCGATCTTAGCGAACGGTATTACGTTTTGAGATGCACTTGAAACGTGGTGCATCTGCTTGCGCAACAGAGACTATTATCCGAACTATTGTGGACATGGCTCCGTGCGACTCGTGTAAAGAAACCTACAAGCAGCGTGGTATAGCGACAGTACCGTCCTTGTATATGTACAACATCCTGTGTTTTGCGTTTACAAATTATTATACATTCGAAAGACATCTCCATCAATACGACACGTGACAGAAAGATATTTCAAAATCGTCTCATACTGTTAAGTTTCGAAAGAAAACATTTTCTAATGCTTGTAGATTTGATCTCAAAATTACTGATACGCAATATTTAAAAAAAAACTTAGTTTATTACAAAACCACATTACATGGACGATTTCCTTGAGCTCACCTAGTAACAGTGGCTTATTTGTGCAACATGATGTATTGTATGCATCCTATATGTCTATGCGTTGTTTATTTTCGCCGGCAGTACTCCAGTGTATACTGCGTGTCATTATAAAATTAACAATTAACAATAGTAAAATATCGCTTATTTATGAAGTAATTTTTTTTAGTTACAATTATTGAGTTAGTTCTTTTCATTATTAGTGATCTAAGAAATTGTTTATCGCAATAGGAGTACGCATGTTTCAATAATCTCAACCTTGTTATTTTTTTTCAAAGCAGGTCAGTCTATAGATTTTATTCTACCTTAGTGTTCTCATGCGTGTTATCAACTGGAATGTCTATTGAAGCAGCACTCATTAAAATAACCTTTCTACTTTTTTCTCGAATCTGCCATACTCACCAATATTTTTCCGATGGTTCGTGCGTAGGCTATGCCATCGTAAAAGCAGCAATTTTCCAAAAACTGTAGCAAGTTTAAAGCAACACGCTAATAAATAGTTGATGATAATGAATTCTGCGGAAACAAATAATAATAATAATAGTCAATAAAATATAGACAAATAAGATGATGAGGTAATAATTGTAAGTAGAATGATAACGTAATTTGAATTTTTAATAGAGTTTGTTGTGGACCTGCAAATTTAAAAAATAATAATAAAATTCATTCAACAAGGTAAACAAGTATTGACAACCAATAAAGCAGGAACAAATAAGTAGCCAACGATAAAAAATAAAAAGTAACAATAGTTAAAAACAAGAAATAACGAGAATAATTTACGCCTCTAAAGTTAATATTTGAATGGTATTAATAGATTCACAGTTATGGTGATATACGAGGGGAGGTCCAGAAGTTCGTGGAATGAAAGGGTTTTAAATAAAGCCGTAGATCTAAAGCCTCAGACACATCATTAGCGCAGGTTCGACACCGTTGATCTGCCTTTGATAAAACCATGTTGCACCGGGGATAGTTTAGCAGCAACGTGCGAATATATATATTTATATAAGATTTTTTTTCAAAAACTTTAGCAAAGTTACATAATATAGATATCGGGCGATAATTCCGAATGTTATTCCTCGACACGGACTTAAAAACAGGTGTAACACGAGTTACTTTCCAACAACTTGGAAAAACTCCCTGTCTCAATATTAGTTTGTAAATGTGAAGGAACGGCCCACAAAGAACGAATCTACAGTCGCTAACAACAAAATCTGGAACGTTATCAGGACCAGCTGTCATTTTTCCCTTCACTTGACATATGGCTTGTAAGACGTCTTCCTCGTTAAATTCTTTAAGAATAAATGAATCGGAAGCGAAGGTATCGTTATCGGAATGGATAGTAGTGACGTTTGCCTCAGACATAGTCTCCGAGAAATACGAAGCAAAGGCGTCAGTAATCTGTTCAGGGGACGAAAAGTCACTGTTGTTATCCGTCATAATACCTGGTATACATGTAGATTTCAGTTTAGAATTAATGTATAGATGAATAGATAGGTCAATGTCCCTAATATAATTATCGGAAACCCGTTTAACAGATATTTGAACATATTTTCTGTATTCTTTAAATTTATTATTATATATATATTTTCCGGCTACATAATGTTGCTATTTCTCCTCGCACGGTTAGAAGACGCCTTTGTGAATTAAATTTAGGTGGATACAAAGTTCGACATAAAGCACGGTTGTCTCCGCAAGAAAAGAAAAAGAGACTGCTGTGAGCTAAAAGTCACCGCGACTGGACCATTGACAATTGGGCCAATGTTATGCGGACGGATGAGTCAAATATTGAGGTAAGTAATACATAATTATTGTATTTGCGGTATTCTGTATTCAATTCCCGGTATCTACAGTGTTTTTATTCTTTTTAATGGGTTCCAAAATGTAACAGTATTCATGTTTTTGTTGGTAGCTTTGTGGTAAACCTGGGCCTCAATACGTGCGACGCAGTCGAGGAGAGGCCTTCCATCCAGACTGTATTATCCAGACTGTCAAGTTTGGGGGTGGTAGCATAATGGTTTGGGGTTCCATGAGTGCAAGAGGCGTCGGAGAACTGTTCGTCTGCGAGGGTCGAATGAACAGTCGGATGTACATCGACATGTTGGAAGTTCTGGAACCGTGTGCGTTAAAATTATTCGATAATGATGAGCCGGAGCATTACTTCCAACAAGATAATGCACCGTGCCCTAAATCTCGCGAAGTAATCCGCTGGTTCGAGGAAAATAACGTGCGGGTCCTGGAATGGCCGGCACAATCCCTGGACTTAAACATTCGAAGAGTGGAATAAAGTCACCCCGCGAACAGTGCTACAACTTAGTGAGCAGTATGCCCCGACGAATTCGTGCGGTGATAAAAGCCCAGGGAGGAGCTACCAAATATTAAGCAATATCTGTATACATCTGTATACACTCACAATGGAACATTTTCATCGATAAATTTTCTTTTATTTCTTGTATATTCGTCGGAATAAAAAACAAAAAAGGGTGGCGAATACATATGGCCACAGCTGTATATTTTGCGTTGTTGAAATTATTTTATCGTAAAACCATTAATTAAATATAAATGTTAGTTATATTTTATGGTTAGTAGGTAAAAAAAAATTTACTGCACGTTAAAAAATGTAAATACATTATGCATTTCTTAAACGAATAAACAAAACAGGATCTTTCAAGTAAGAAAGGTGTGTAGGGTGAAAGTTGTTAAGTCCGGTTTTTCTTAATAAGTAAATATAAAACTATTCTTCGTGAACCTTTCCGGCTTAAAATGAAAAGTGTCACTTGCACAGTATTTCAAGGAATGGAGACGTAATTTACCTTTTCGTGATAGAGAAAATTAAGTGTTACAATGTCGAAATATCTCTTTAACACATTTATAATCTCGTTGATAGCGATACTTTGTACTATACGAAACTAGTTCACCATTTGTAGTATGTATATCGTTTAATGACGGAGAATCGCAGCTGGGTAACGGTAACAATAAAAAAATTTAACACGAATAACTGCAGGAAGATAAACGACTCCTGGAAACAGCTACTCCCATTTTCTTCACAATTCATCATGAAAGAACAGGAATTTTAAGAATTCAGTTTACCAACATCGGAGGATCGTAATCTTCCGTTCGCGACGAAGGCGGACGAATTCAACTTTACTCCGCTGTCTCCAGTCTGGTGAGTGTCCAGCTAGTATTTACGCTGACATGTTGTTATACAAGAAATTGCATGATCGAGCTGTGTAGTATTTATTAAACGGCAAATACAAAAATTGCAATATTTGCATACAAACGGTTGAGATTGCAATTTTACGAATCATTAACTGTCGCTTCCATATATCTTTTCAATAGCCGGACAATTGTGCAGTTTGCAAAAAATGTGATTTCCTCAGCAATACAAGGGAAAATGTGTTGTTGTGTAGTTTGTAATTGAATATAATTTTCGAAACAGTAGTGCGAGGAGTTGGTATAGGAAAAGGATGTAAAGTACTCTTTTTACCGCTTGCAGTAGAAATAATGGGTAAGTGAATCTCCCAATAGAAGTAACATTTTACATAATCTCTATCTCTAAAGAAGTATGTCAAAGTAATTGAAAGGTGCTTTCGATGTAATTGCTTGTTTGTGATGTTGAAACACAAGCACTGTATTATGCTTTTATAAGATTGCCGTTGAAATTTAATGAAAACGAAATAAGTACAAATTCGTTATTTAACGTTATTATAAAACGCAGAAAATTTTGTTACTCATTTACAGAGACTATTTAAGAACATATGGAAGATATCTCAAATAAAGCAAAAATTTCTTCCATATAATAAAACATTGCTTTCACTTTGCTTTTTTATTCAAGTTTCACTGGAAATTTTTGCCTATTTTCTAAAATTGATGTGATTTGATTATGAGGTATAGCTATATTCCACTCCGAGGCAATTTTAATTACATTATAAATGCGCTTACAAATGTGGTTTCATTCATATATTTAGACGATTATACTTGTCGATAATATCATTTTGAAGTCAATGAAACGTTACAAAATCAAATAATAAACTCTACCAATAAATTACAATTGCTTAAGTTACGCTTCCATATACGTAGTATGATGCTATTTTTTGATGCCACCAACAAACTGGAGTACCTTCCGGCACAAGCTAAATGTTTTGCCGGCTTTACCTTTAGTTTTATTAAATACATATTGCCTCATATTTTAGATGGTAATGTAATAGCTGCAGTTTTAGCTATAGATAAGCATAAGAAAAAAAAAAAGAACAGGAAAGAATGGAAAGGCCGCTGGCGAGTGCGCCATTGCGCCACTAAGCATGAATTTGCTATTTGAGAATGGTAAAAGGTCCTTAATAAATACTGGTGACTTCTAATTTGCACGAAAGAGGCATTCGATTTGACTCTGCCGTAGTAATACAACTCGAAGCAGTTCCTTCGAGAATATGAATTGTTGCAGTCGTGTATAGTTTTAGAAACCTAACCTGAGTTTTCGAAAATACTGATAGTCATGCACAAATTCATGTATTAGTTATCCTACAAAAGTTAAAAGTAAGAACCATATAAAATTAGTGGTCAATGCGTGGTATCCCGTTTTAAGACATACAGTTCCTTCAACAGTTTCAATTTTTAATTAAATAAAACGGAAAACTAAAAGGTCAAAAATACCTTTACAGATAACATTTGTATTGTCATAGTGTTTTAGTTTTGGAATTTTGTGTGTAAACTAGTACATTAGCAGGACTAAAATTTGATTTTTATGAAGAAACGCGCAGCCCAAGTTAACAAGAAGAACTTTCTTGAATTATAGATAACTAATTTTTCATCAATGATTTTAAAATTAATATACGAGAAACTTTCAATTTTGAAAATTATTATTAATATTTGTTGTATGTAATACTACAATAAAAAAGGAAAAAAATAAATTAAGTAAGATGATTTCCTAATTCAGAGAAATGAGATTTACGGCCATTAGTTTGAGTAACTTTTAATGTAAATTGTCGAACCTAGGAATAGCGCTTTTTAAATTGTTTTTTAGGTACCTTAAGTTAACCTCCTTTGGAAGTCGGTGAAATGCGAGCTTTCTGTTAGAATCTATTTAAATCGCTAATTCATTGCTCGAAATTCGAAACATACTCAACTGCTATTCTTGTTGTTCTCAACCACAACTACATATATGCCTTAGAAGTTACATACGAGGGGAGGTCCAGCAGTTCGTGGAATGAAGGGGTTTTAAATAAAATAAAACAATAAATCTATTTTTCCTTTTCAATATAATCACCCTTAAGCACAATACATTTATTAGATCTATGAATTCATTTTTCTAAACCATCATAAAAATATTTTCTATCTTTCGTCTGAAAATGGGCCAAAATTGCCTCCTTTACCTCATCGTCGTCGGAAAACTTTCTTCCACGTAAGTCTTTTTTTAAATTGGGGAACGAATAAAAATCACCAGGTGCCAGGTCTGGACTGTAGGGTGGATAGACTATTGATTGAAAGCCATGCTTGCGCAGTGCAGCCATTGCAACTTTGCTCTTGTGAACCGGCGCATTGTCTTGCAAGAGCAACGCACCCTTTTTTTCCTTGATGGCCTCCTTTAATCTTTCTAATATCGCTGCGTAATATTCTCCGGTTATGCTCCTACCTTTTTCTTTGTAATCAATCAATAATATCCCTCACAATCCCAAAAAACAATAGCCACCTACTTTCCAGCCGATTCTGACACTTTGAATTTCTTTGGTGGTGGTGTCCCTTTTTTATGCCATTGCATGGAATGCTGTTTGGACTCAGGCTCAAAGCGATGAACCGGCTCCAAAATCTGCGCAGGTTTATCTCCACACAGCTCCAAAAATTATTTGGACGCACATACGCTCTACTGTTTCTACAGCGACGTGAGCATTCTCGATACCCATCTTGCACTGACTTTGTCATACCTAGGTGGTCATGAGGATACGCAAAATGGTGGTATCTAATACTCCAACGAATGCAGATAATTGTTTTTTCTTCAAACGGGCATCTTGCAGTAGAAATTTTTGCACTTTTTCGACGATGTCTGATGTGGTGGCCTCAACTGGCCGTCCTGAGCGGGGGTCGTCTTCAATCGACTCCCGACCATGTTTAAAAAGACCATGCCACTTATAAATCATTGATTTACTAGGGCACTGTTCCCCATAAACGGTTTCCATTTCATTCAATATGGTTTGAGCGTTCTTTCCTTGCTTTGTAAGGAACTGAATCACAGCACGCAGTTTCGCAGCACATAGTTTCTTTCAGTTAATACTAACCTTCAAAAGACAGCTGATAAAATTTCATGATATTCTATTCATTAGTTTGTGAGTTATTGTGCTAAGAGTCACGCTACTTTTGTTATTTTCAAAACAATGGATCAAAAACAATTTCGTGTTTTTAATTTTACACTGCTTCTTGATGGGAAAAATACCTTTCAAGCGAAGCAATGGCTTGAAAAGTGTTATGGGGACTCCGCTCCATCAGAAACAACAATAAAACGTTGGTTTGCTGACTTCAAACGTGGTCGTAGAGACACCGATGATGCAGAACGCAGTGGACGTCCAAATGAGGCGGTAACACCAGAAAACATCAAAAAAAATCCACAAAATCGTTTTGAATGATCGAAAAGTGAAGTTGCGTGAGTTAGCTGACATCGTAAAGGTATTAAAAGAACGTATTGGCTTTTTATTGCATGAGCATTTGACTATGAGAAAGCTCTGTTCAAAGTGGGTGCCGCGTTTGCTCACTGTTGACCAAAAACAAGAACGTGTTGATGATTCTGAGCAGTGCTTGGCCATGTTTAAACGTAACAAACCGGAATTTTTGCATCGATATGTGACAATGGATGAAACACGGATCCATCACTTCACTCCGGAATCAAAACGATCGTCATCTGAGTGGACAGCAACTGGTGAACCTCGTCCAAAGCGCCCGAAAGCGCAACAATCGGCTGGAGAGGTTATGGCCTCGGTATTTTGGGACGTGCGTGGTGTAATATTCATCGACTATCTCGAGAAAGGAAATACCATCAACAGTGAATATTATATAGCGTTATTGGAGCGTTTGAAGGCCGAAATTGCAAAGAAACGACCGCATATGGCAAAGAAAAAAATGTTGTTTCATCAAGACAACGCACCGTGTCACAAGTCAATCAAAACAATGGCAAAACTACATGAATTGAACTTCGAATTGCTCCCACATCCACCGTATTCGCCAGATTTGGCTCCCAGCGACTACTGGCTGTTCGCAGACCCCAAAAAAAATGCTCGCCGGTAAGAAATTTCGCGCGAATGAAGAGGTTATCGCTGAAACTGAGGCCTATTTTGAGGCAAAAGATAAATCGTTCTACAAAAGTGGTATTGAAATGTTAGAGCGGCGCTGGAATGATTGCGTTGCTCTTGATGGAGATTACGTTGATGAATAAAGCTAATTTTGAACCAAAAAAACCGTATTTTCTTTGTTAGGCCCGGGACTTTTCAGCCCATGAGTTATATTGGTCCCATGTTATGTCTTCCAAGCTGTGCACGTGTGCCTTTTCGATGTTCGGGATCGTTATTTTTTTTGTATATAGTATTCAATCCGTCACTAAGTCGCCGAAGTAAGTTTGGTAGACATTAATAAACGTTTTCCATAAATTATTTTTGCACATTTAGGTTTTTGATAAACGATAAAGGACTTTTGGGCGTGTATATAGAAACACAGTTTCGAAGCGAGAGTACAGACTGTAATTATTGGGATAAGTTAACAAAACATTCTGTACAAGAGTCGTGTAAGTTACGAAATTATTAAAAAAAAAAAAACACGTTAGATCTCGATGGTAACACCTGTTAGTTATTTTTTTCTTATGTTTATCTAAAAGGAAATCGGTGCATGAAACCTAAAAGGCGGATGTGGACAGGAAATTCCAACGTAGCAAGTATTATAAAATTCTGTTACTGTCTTTTCTAAAATACTAATTGTACTCCGTTTATAGAGACTGCATTAAAGCAATATACATCAACAGTAAATAACGAAGGTTTGTTTAGTTCTGTAAACAATAGATTAAATATTTATTACTATTTATTACATCCTGTGCGCCATACTAATATCAAGTGTTATTGTTCGATGTTGAGGGTCTTTTGCTTATCCAACATATCGTTAAAGTCCCCTGCCGGTTCGTACCATGCCGTACGCGACGAAAGAAAATAAAAGATTTAACATCTTCGCATACAAATTACTTGCGTGTGTATGTATCTGCAATCATAGGAAATAAAATCTTTGCCGTATTTATTTACAAAATGCAGTTTCCTTTTGTAGTAACACCTTCAGGATAGGTGTCCATATCCATAAATACTAAATAATATCAAGGTATAGTTTTTATCCACGATGTGCATAGAGGAGTAATCCTAGATAGTAAATCTTCGAAACGTAAGATGAACTTTCTAAAATGCAACATGACACATGAAACTAGACTCTTATGCAATAACTTACAGGTAGGGCAAAAATGCAGGTACCCGTAATAAACAATAGACTTACGTCAGAAACAAATTATTGAAAAATTATGAAATCAAAGTTTCTTTTTGTCAACATAATGGTTTTAATAGATTATTTGGAATAAAAGTAGTTCAAGGGTTTATAAAGCATTGGATGCATCTCATGTATTTATTTCACATTTCGAGTAGTAATTAACTTTTACTCGGAAAATAACTGTTAACTTATTGTAGGAATGCTGCTACACGTGGCAGTGAAGTGGTCATACGAAGGATAAACGGTACAGAGAATTTGTATCTAGTTCTAAAATGGCGTGAAAATAGTTATATCTAATTAAAAATGGTATTCCTCTTGCAAAACAATCAATACAATTTGAATCTATAGGAGCTGTGGGTTCAAATCTTATTGGAACCGCGAAATTTGTAATGTCACGCTCTAATTAAGTTAAAATTTAACGTTAGTACAACCAAGGAAATTATATTATTTAAAAACCAACAGAAATTATACTAAAAATAATTTAATTGATAGAACACATGGCATTGATATTCAATATTGCGTCTGCCTAGATATGGGAATATACACGTCTGCAGCCATCAATACCTCAAAGTATTATTTAAAGTAGCGACCTTAACACCTCCTTACTTATCCGGCGAATAGGCGTTGCGAATTCAAATCCTGCGGGAATAGTGAAATTTTTAACTTTGCATTAAATTAGAATTACCGTTGGTAATACCAAGGAAACTAAATTATTATATAAGTCTGCGAAAATATCACAAAACAATTACGAAAAAATTAAATTTATATCGTAATAAAAATTTAAGAATTTGCCGAAACCATCTTAGAGTTCAACTATCGACTTAATCCGATAATTTGAAGAAACTGCCTAAAAGATTTTGATACATACAAAATACGAGAGCTATATTTTAAGTGGCATCCGTTTTGCAATAAAACGAAACAAGTAAAAATTGTCCAAAAATACATCTATTTTCTGAATATATATATATGTACAGCCGCGGCCAGCATTTCATGAAATATTAATATTTGATGCTACCTTCTTTAGATTCTTCTGTCTCTCTTTCCTTCTCTTACTCTTCACCTTTTCTTTTATTTTCACCCCTCCCTCCTTCTTTTCATTTTCTTCATTTTATCTCTTTGTCTTTTTATTTCTTTCTCCTCTTACTCTTATTTTTATACATTTCTCCATGACACGGTCCAATTTCGGAAGTAGTTCGTTTATTACTCTTTTAGATTTGATAACGGCTTTAACCCTTTTTGGCATGCTTGATAAAATCTTATAGCAAGTATCCGGAGGTAGTGGATCCTATTCTTGAAGTATGACGGCCTAGAATTGTTGTTTAGATGCAGTGGTGTATTTTCGCACATTTGCCTTCAACATGTGCCACAAATTTCTCAATGGAAGACAGATCGGGTGATTCCGATAGCCAGGCCAGCACGCGCACCTCATTTTCATCAAACCATTTAATTACCGGATGAGCCTTGTGACTAGGGGCATTATCCTGCTAGGAATAATTCTGGTCACATGTACTTTCAAGAAACCTTGCGATGTAGCGTATATTGTTCATCCGTCCTTCACACACGAACACCTGTCCAACAACTTTCGCCGTCATGCAGCCCCATATCATAATACTACCTCCACCATGCTTGACTGTGGGATAATACATTGAGGTAGGAAGGTCTCTCTTGTTCTACGACGCACGTATTTAGACCCAGAAGGACCGCACATCTGGTAAACATTAATCGAAACCGTTACAAATTTTAAAAGTGGCCATAAAATAGAAAAAAAATTCTTTTAAATACAAGTTATGTACTATGGTATGTATCTACTTACATTACCATTTGGTTCGTCAGACCAAATAACTTTTGCTCAATATTCTACGGTCCAATTTTTGTATTTCCGTGCCCATATTGGACGGTGCTTGCGATGTGTATCAGTCAGGAGTGGCTTGTGTCACGGTTTTCGCGCTAATAAGTGACGATCTACTAACTATCTTCGAACACCTTGCAACTAGATTCCAATTTTGAGTTCACTGCGGAGTTCTGCAGAAATTTCTCTACCACTTTTCGGCCGGTTTCCATAAGAACCAATCTCTTGCAACCGCCTAATCGTATTCTGTATCGCACAACGGAAATACTTCATACTCTTCGCAATTTTTATCTGGGAAACCCATTGTTTATGCAACAAGATAATCTTCCCTCGTGGTGCCCCAGGTAATCGCGACTTTCTCGGCATGTTTCAAAGCAGCAAGCACATATACAAACTTCAGACGACCGATTATCAAAAATAAACACGCAAGATAATTTTATGTGTCATAAACTAGTATGCAACTGGTGCGGCAATATATAATTTCCTACCACGACGTCGGGGTGCCGGTAAATGTGAGAAAATTCCATTTACAATTACATTGCCTCAATACTGTTGTTAAACCTTAGCTTTATGGGGGATGCCTATAACATGTGGCCGCAGCTGTATGTACATGAAATTATATATTTTTGTACGTAATTTTCTTGTCCATTTGAACATATATCTTATCTTTTGATAGACTTCTTGTGACGATAGTCAGTTATTCATACTCGTTTTCACTTCATCGATCGTATCCAAACGCTTGCTGTCCAGGAAGGTCTTCAGATGGCGAAGGAGGTAGTAGTCGTTAGAGTGAACTTACAGTAATCTGATGTAGTTTTTTTAGAGGCGTGAAGAGAGCGAGAAGTTATCACAAAAGGCATAATTTTATGAAAAAAATATTACAAAACTCCCTGTCCATTACGGTAAATGCTTAAATCGATAGAGAAGTTATGTAGAGAAATAGATAATTGTATGTGTATTTAGAAAATAAATATTTTTGGTAAACTTTTCGTATGCATCACACTTTATAATCTTTTGGTATGGAGAAAAATTGTTTTTCAGCGAAATCTACATACACCTAGTTGCGCAAAATAATTAAAATTTAATCTTAAATAATGTTAAAATGACAGGTAGAAACTGACATTTGTCACCACATAAAATAGAAAAAACAAGTTTTAACTTGTGTCGGTGTGACTGGCAAATACCAAATTATTAATGTGTGTTAAATAACATTTCACATTTTGTTAAATATATTTGTTATTTTCGTTACAAAATTAACCTACATATTTTTTATCGTTATATTTCGGAAAAATAAACGCTGATATACAATTGACTCATTATTAAGAACAAACGCAGCCATATTTTTTCCTAAAAGAATTGGCGTTAACGTATCCTACTATTTCTTCTCAACCATCACTGCTTCGTATTTTACTAAAGCATGTAAAATAAAATGTATTCCACAAACAGAGTTTTTTGATATATAAATTTAGCCTGTTACCGAAATAGTTAATACGGATATTGATGGCAAAATCATTGATAATTTTTGTCGTATCATTGTCGTCGAAGGTAGTTACTAACAGCTTATCGGTTGTCATATCTTTTCATCTGTTATAATTTTGTTTAGGTAAGACTTTAAGGTTTTCCTAAAATACGTTAATTGGCACTTTATGTTGTTGGAAATTTTCAAACGCTTAAAAATTGTTTGTGCTTATAGTATGTTAATCTTAAAATTAAGTAATTCTCCAAAGTATTAGCACTTATGATCTCTTGAAATGCATTTGCTTTTTTATCAACAATACTCATGCAACTGAACCAGTAAAACAGTAAAAACTCTATGCATGTAATCAAACGGCTATTCTGCTTCATATTGCTTGTATTTTACTTCCTCCAAAACGTTTAGACGCAAGACAATTTTTGATTTGTTTCCGTAGTATACGCAACCATGTTCGGAGGTGGGTGAAAGAGAATATATCTTATATTTTGACAGTGAATTGTAGTAGCATTATAGTATTGCATTTAGATATTTAATCATTAATCGAATTTGCTATCATCCCATTCATTTTACACATTGTATTGCGAAGGTAAACAACAATGGAGTGCCAGCAATCTGAAGGTTACAGATCTAATAGACCTCTTAACGCTTCTACGCACGATCTAGTCAGTATTGTCAATCGTTTTATATGTAAGAGTTTGGCCCTTAATTTTGTATTGTTTGTTTCAGTTAGAAATATATTATGTTTAAAGTATTATATCTTTTTGTCCGCCTACTAAAGGGGAAAATTTATGAAAGATTCAATGTAATCCATAATTCTGAAATATTTTTATTATTATCTTATTTTTACTCACTTCAAGGTTCTATAGATACAGTTTAAGAAGCTTTTCTATCAGAAGAAAATTGTAATATTGCCGATACGCTTGAGTGAACTACGATTTAACACATGGGCGGAAAGGTCCCGGGCCTAACAAAGAAAACACGGTTTTTTTGGTTCAAAATTAGCTTTATTCATCAACGTAATCTCCATCAAGAGCAACGCAATCATTCCAGCGCCGCTCTAATATTTCAATACCACTTTTGTAGAACGATTTATCTTTTGCCTCAAAATAGGCCTCAGTTTCAGCGATGAAGAGGTTCATTCGTGCGAAATTTCTTATCGGCGAGCATTTTTTTGAGGTCTGCGAACAGTCAGTAGTCGCTGGGAGCCAAATCTGGCGAATACGGTGGATGTGGGAGCTATTCGAAGTTCAATTCATGTAGTTCTGCCCTTGTTTTGATTGACTTGTGACACGGTGCGTTGTCTTGATGAAACAATTTTTTTTCTTTGCCATATGCGGTCGTTTCTTTGCAATTTCGGCCTTCAAACGCTCCAATAACGCTATATAATATTCACTGTTGATGGTATTTCCTTTCTCAAGATAGTCGATGAATATTACACCACGCACATCCCAAAATACCGAGGCCATAACCTTTCCAGCCGATTGTTGTGCTTTCGGGCGCTTTGGACGAAGTTCACCAGTTGCTGTCCGCTCAGATGACGATCGTTTTGATTCCGGAGTGAAGTGATGGATTCATGTTTCATCCATTGTCACATATCGACGCAAGAATTCCGGTTTGTTACGTTTAAACTTGGCCAAATACTGCTCAGAATCATCAACACGTTCTTGTTTTTGGTCAACAATGAGCAAATGCTCATGCAATATAAAGCCAATACGTTCTTTTGATATCTTTACGATGCCAGCTAACTCACGCAACTTCACTTTTCGATCATTCAAAACGATTTTGTGGATTTTTTTGATGTTTTTTGGTGTTACCGCCTTAGTTGGACGTCCACTGCGATCTGCATCATCGGTGTCTCTACGACCACGTTTGAAGTCAGCAAACCAACGTTTTATTGTTGTTTCTGATGGAGAGGAGTCCCCATAACACTTTTCAAGCCATTGCTTCGCTTGAACGGTATTTTTTCCCATCAAAAAGCAGTGTAAAATTAAAACACGAAATTGTTTTTGATCCATTGTTTTGAAAATAACAAAAGTAGCGTGACTCTTAGCACAGTAACTCACAAACTAATGAATAGAATATCATGAAATTTTAACAGCTGTCTTTTGAAAGTTAGTACTAAGTGAGAGAGAGGTGACTGCAATAATACTAGCGTCATCTATGTGTTAGGCCCGGGACTTTTCAACCCATGTGTTAAGTTGAAGATACTTTCGTTCTTAAGACAAAAATATTTGGATCGAATGAAATTGATAAATTGGTAAAATTAACACGAACAAACGGACAATATCTAATTCAAACGTTGCTAAACGTTTACATCGTATTTAAGCTTCACAGCACTAACCCTTCCAGTCATATAATTTCTTTTTCGAAAACCCATTGCATGGTTAACGAATTTTCTTTTAATCCCATCAAATCTACCAAATTTATCAAGGCTCTTGCTATATAGAAAATGTTGATTTCTGCAAGGATACGTACGCAGTTGTTATTGCTATACGTTTAAGATAAGTTTATTATGCTAACTCAAAGTGTCAATAAAATACAATGTAAACATTTTATATAAAAGACGACCTCAGAGGTCATTCACATCACATAGTATATGAATTAATTGTAAGTTCAGTGATATAAATTAATTTAAACGTACCGTTAAAATAACTGCAGTCGGTCTTTAGGATTTTTAAAACCCTCCACACGTTTTTAATTAAGCGCCTCGACGTTTTTCTACAATGTACTTCTTTTCTACAGCGCGTAAAGCGTAGCAGTAAAATGAACAGGAAAAAATAAAAAGAAAACACCAAGATGTCGGGTTGTTGACTTGACTGCTTTATTAAATCCATAATACAAACACGTATATCAACACAAAGAAGTAACGTTGCGCGTCATTTGTTCCTTCTTTTCCCTACTTTCTCTCTTGCATTCCGGCGTAAGTACAGGTTTAGTTTTAATTATTTTTTATTGCATCTGAAGTTCTGGTACAATCTCTTTCGTCTATTACGCCTCCTGCTTCAAAGACGAACTGTATGACGTTGAAAATTATACAAATGAAGTGTTATGTTCGTCTTTAATTTATCGCATACTCTTTCTGTTCTTTTCGTACGTACTGTAATGATCATAAATGTAAACATATTGTTCGTGTACACGTACTAATACCCGTCATTGTCTGCAATTATAATCACACAGAAAACAAATTCTGACAATTTACACTGTAGAACGTCGATCACTTGATGTAAAATATAAACAATAACGAGTAGGAGTACTTCCCAAATGTGAAGCTGATACTAACTGAATGTATTACGGACCTGAAGATTACATAATAAACTACGTTCCCATGTAATTTGTACCTCGTAGTTTTGCTTATCGAACGTATGCGCAACGATGCTGAAATAAAAAAATATTATTTATTCGGCAAATCTGCGGAAGATGGTGAATATACCTATACTTTTGTGAATTCATATAAACTAGGTGGAAACATATTTGCATGAGGATTTAATTATAAAATCTTTTTTGTTTGTCTTTGTGTGAATAATGTGTAGTGTTTGAATGTTGGTAGTAATAGAGGCTTTTCGTAATGATAGTCACACGTTAGGTAAAGTCTACAAGTAACGTTGAATAAATATACCAGGTTTTTTTTTATTACACATAAATTATTTCTATGCGCAACGTTAAATTGTTAATGTTAAGAAATTCCATAAAAGAAAATATGTACACTACCGCTCAAAAGTGTTTAGGCACTCTCACTGACAGCAAAAATGTATAAAAACTCAGCTAAAATGTTAATAATATTTATTTTTTATGTACAGATACACGTACTTGAATAAAAATATATTAAATAAATGTGAAAATTAAAACGTTTAATTTAAATTTTGCTTTCATCTATGTGACCTTCTCTTGATTTAATAATTGCAGCACACAATCGAGGCATTCTCGCAATAAGTTTTGCCAGGGTTTCTTGTGTTATTGAGGTCCAACTCGATTGCAATTTGTTCCACACGCCAGTAGCTGATGTAGGAGCCGATTTCCGTACTTCCCGATCTAGTTCTTCCCATAGTAACTCGATTGGATTCAAGTCGGGGCTCTGGGGATGCCATTCCATAATTTTGAGAGTTCCTTCCTCTTCTAAGTGGCGTAAATGGTCTTTACATAATTTAGAGGAATGTTTTGGGTCATTATCTTGCCGGAAGATAAAATTTTGATCCAAATATCGAATTCCGGAAGGTATTGCATGGTTCTCCAAAATTTCGCGGTAGCCTTCTTTTTTAATATACCGTCAATTTTCACAATGTCCCCTATACTAGTGCCAGCAAAACAGCCCCAAATGATGATAGAACCTCCACCATGCTTCACGGTAGCAGCAATACACTCTTCTCTGGCACGTTCACCCGCAGATCTTCTTACGAATATGCGTCTTCGGGTTCCGAACAGCTCAAATTTGGACTCATCCGTCCATAGGACGTTGTTCCACTCTTCTATGGTCCAGTGTTGGTGTTCACGAGCCCATTTAAGTCGCTTTTGCTTGTTTTGTTTGCGTAGTAATGGCTTTTTCATCGCAATACGTCCATGGAGCCCGTCTTTCTGTAGGCAACGTTTGACTGTTGACTGACTAGTTTTTGGCGACCAACATTTAATTCTGCGGTGATTTCCGGGGCTGTTTTGCGTCTATTTAACTTGCTGGTAACCACTATTCTGCGATCATCTGCAGATGTTGTCGCTTTTGGCCTTCCACTCCGTCTTTTATTAAGAAAACTGCCAGTTTCCCGATATTTTTTTACGTTATAGTGAACCGTAACGTGGTGTATTTTCATTTTTTTGGCGATTTGCCGATTACTTATGCCATTTTTATGGTAAGCTATTATAAGCACACGTGTTTCCGTACTAGTTCCTCTTCGCGGAAGCATTTTAAAAAATTATCACACGATATTTCGCTCACGACGTGAATAGAGTAAATACCACACTGCAACTGACCATGGGTTACAGATTTCACTATAATCTTCTAGGAAAGTAATTTAAACATTATCACCTACAATCTAACAGATGACTAAATTTACCCAGTAAATTCAGAGGGATTGTTATTGTAATTGCACCGCAATAAACAGTTTATGGTAATCCGACCAAGTGCAGGTAAATGATAGTAAACCTTATGCGATATAATGGGTGTTTATCTTACTGAACTACATTTTAAATACGTATTTCATTTTATTATAATGTTTCTTTTGGTAAACATAATACTATATGAATAATCCATGAAAACAGGTGCGCCTAAACACTTTTGAGCGGTAGTGTATGTTTATCAAAAAATAAATTATGAACAATGAATAACATAATACATGTAATATTAAAAAATAAAACATAAATTGTACATTATGTAGAGGAATAATGTCCTATTTTTGTTTGCGTAAATTTACGCTTGGTATTTTCTAATGCCATTATCCGTAGTTTACGGCGCACTAAAATATGGGAATATAATGTCTTTTTCTTCAGCCCAATCTAACACTTGATTAAAAATTCCTACAGCTTGCACATCACTCACCGTATTTTTTATTACAATCGGAGGGTCGTCATCTTCACTCACCCCATCTTTCTCTTCATGTGCATCCTCCACAACTTTATCTTCATTTCATAAACTAACATCGGTAACTGTGCAAACAGTATCGGGATTTATTGCTTTTAATAATTTGAGAACGTCCGTTGATGCACTGTCAATATCTTTAACATCAGATAGTAACCGTTTTCTAATGACGATTAGCGATGATTAGCGGTGCACTGTCTTCATCGTTATAATCATCACTGGAGTGAAGCAAATTTTTACCACACTTTCTGATTGTTTGCTGGTTAAGGGCATTCCACGCCATATCTAAATTTGAAATTGCTTCACGTAAAATTACTTGCCTTAAGGATTCGGAAACGTTTTTAGGATTTTTTGATAATACAGACGAAAGAAGAAATTTTCAATAATACAATTTAGTAATTTTTAATGCATCGGTTGGATAAGTGGAGTTACGTTGAGCGGCAAGAACATAACAAAAATTGAGCCACCGTTGCTTCTTAAATGTTCCTCTGGAGGATGACTTGCTGCGTCAAGATGAACACCGCCTTTATTAGAAGATTTTGCTTTCTTAAGAAATCTTTCATCTACAAATTAAACACTTACATTACATTACTCATTATTACAGTTTTATTTCCATACCTGAGGCTTGTGGAACCATTTCAAAAATATGCGTTTGGTCATCCAAGCGGATTTTGAACAGATATAATCAACGGGACTAAAATTTATAAATGAACGTGAATTTGTTGCCTTTCCTATTACTAGTTGCCATATTTTGTATGTACCACTAGCATTAGTACACGGTAGAAAAGTTATGCGGAGCAGATTTTTCATGTGATTCATCGTAGGTAATAATTTCCAATAAAGACTGGTTTCATCTGGATTGCGTATTTGTTCCTCATTTAAATGTAGCTCCTTGATTTTGTTCATTAACTTTTCCTTAAACGGTTGCACTAGTTGCGATGGTGCCGATAATTTTTCACCAGATATCGATAGCAGTCGAATTCCATACCTCCTTTTACATCTTTTTAGCGAGCCATCAGTGGCAACACTGGTTGTTTTAGGTTCTGTATAGATGTATAGATTTCGTTAATAAGTACAAATTCTCGATTTTCTATCATCGTCCGTCGAGGCTACTGTGTCCGTTGTCGTCTATACATACTTTTAGTCTTCGGTTAAGTTTGTGTCGGAAATTATTTTGGTGAGAATGTCGGCGCGCATGTATAGACATCTACAAGTACGATCACTCCGCTTCTTGCTGACGGTCGTTGCGGCCGCAGCGACCCTTGTCTTTTGTACGTTTGTTCGGTCCTTTGTCGCATCGGGACTTAGACATTTTTTCATTTAGTTGCTCGTCGTAGCGGACGAGTTTTACGGACCAGTTTTCTTATGTAATGTCGGCATCATCGCTCCGTTTTACTTGTCGGTGCGCAGTTCGCACATTTGCTGGCTACTGGATTTTTCCCTTCTTTGGGGCGCAGTAGCAGAGAGCTAAAGATTGCACATAGCGTATTATTTCAAACGAGAACGCCTGGGTAGCTGTCACATTACTTTTGTTTTGAGATCGGCTATTGTCGCTACTGCCGCCCTCGACCAGGCGTTCAAGCTCTAAGAGATAGGGTGGGTTCCCCTATAAACGTGAAAATAAAGAACGTATTTGGTTCAAGTACAAATACATGCCAATAATACAGGGCCAAGTCCCTTAGGCAAATTTAAAACAAGGCAAATATATTAGGCTCCCGGAAAGGGACATATAAATAAGCATAGCACCGAGGTGCGCTTATAAATTTAAGAAATAAATAGGGTTGGATCCCCTATAAAAAGGTAGTGGTGCATGCAAATAGATAGAGGCATTAGTACATGCCTCTACCATAGCTTCTGCGGAAGCATATAAGAAACATACATATACACATGCTAATGTACATTACATGTATAAGAGAGCTCGAATAATTGCAATTATTGCAAATATATATATATCTTACGTACATCGTAAATGTACATAGGCAAGAGTGGAAACCGTGTACACATTTTATTTTTAAATATATTTTCTTGCGCATGCAGTTTCACTGTACAACCTTTCATATAGTAAATAAGCGAACATGCTCTACAAGTAAGTATTGGTCAAGTAATTTAGGAATTTACGAGCTGGCTACAGCGGCGCTGTTCTTCAAACCAGGAGAACGTAACAATACTATAATAAAAAAATAAATTATAATTAGGTATAAAGTATGCTGGTAATTTAACAAAAACTGCGCGTTGAAGTGAAAATTGAATCCATGATTTCTCAATTACCATGCTACATTTTGTTACATATACGGTTAGGTGTTATATCGATATTCGTTAAAAATAATTTTAGGATACTTTTAATGCAATTAATTTAAATTTTACTGTCCCATATAACTTCTCCAAGTATTTATATTACACATTGTCTATAATTTCATCATGTTATACACGTGACACGCGTGAAAATACGTTGTTCGGTGGCAAAACTGGTTATAATATTCAAATGTTAATCATTCACATCAATCTGCAATTATATTTCAAGGACGTTAATACAACGTCATAAAGGTGCTATTTCTTTTACGACAGTAATGATAATATTACATTCTACGTTATTGGACGTTGCCACTTGCCACATAAGTGGTTGCTTGTAACAAATATGCTTACAGAGATGTAATGTATGTATGTGCAATGATTTTCAATAATTAAAATGAAAAGGAACTTAGATTAGTTAATCGATGTATAACATTTTGCAGTAAATAATGTTGCTAAGAAACTTTTACCTAATTAATGATGATGCTAATGACAATTAATTTTGTTATCACTTTCCTGTAAAAATATAATTTTATTATTGAAAGTGGGTAAACGGCGACCGGGGAGTAATATCGATCATATCAATTTTTCCCAAACTGAACTAAAAGAAGTAATTTTTTTTCTCATCGCCATGTACTACTTAATATGTACATACACTACCGCTCAAAAGTGTTTAGGCACTCTCACTGACAGCAAACATGTATAAAAACTCAGCAAAAATGTTAATATTTATTTTTTTATGTACAGATACACGTACATGAATAAAAATATATTAAATAAATGTGAAAATTAAAACGTTTAATTTAAATTTTACTTTCATCTATGTGACCTCTTCTTGATTTAATAATTGCAGCACACAATGGAGCCATTTTCGCAATAAGTTTTGCCAGAGTTTCTTGTGTTATTGAGGTCCAACTCGATTGCAATTTGTGCCACATGCCAGTAGCTGATATAGGAACCGATTTCCGTACTTCCCGATCTAGTTCTTCCCATAGTAACTCGATTGGATTCAAGTCGGGGCTCTGGGGAGGCCATTCCTTTATTTTGAGAGTTCCTTCCTCTTCTAAGTGGCGTAAATGGTCTTTACATAATTTAGAGGAATGTTTTGGGTCATTATCTTGCTGGAAGATAAAATTTTGACCCAAAAGTCGAATTCCGGAAGGTATTGCGTGGTTCTCCAAAATTTCGCGGTAGCCTTCTTTTTTTAATATACCGTCAATTTTCACAATGTCCCCTACACTAGTGCCAGCAAAACAGCCCCAAATGATGATAGAACCTCCACCATGCTTCACGGTAGCAGCAATACACTCTTCTCTGGCACGTTCACCCATCGATCTTCTTACGAATATGCGTCTTCGGGTTCCGAACAGCTTCAATTTGGACTCATCCGTCCATAGGACGTTGTTCCACTCTTCTATGGTCCAGTGTTGGTGTTCACGAGCCCATTTAAGTCGCTTTTGCTTTTTTTGTTTGCGTAGTAATAGCTTTTTCATCGCAATACGTCCATGGAGCCCGACTTTCTGTAGGCGACGTTTGATTGTAGAAACACTGACTAGTTTTTGGCGACCAACATTTAATTCTGCGGTGATTTCCGGGGCTGTATTTAACTTGCCGGTAACCACTATTCTGCGATCATCTGCAGATGTTGTCGCTTTTGGCCTTCAACTCTCGTACGCTGGAAGGATGGCCCGCCTGACTTACCGCGTGGCCTGTCATATAGGTAAACAAGCTGAATATAGCGAGTGTATCGCGTCCCGTAAACGACGTAATATAACATAACGATTGTGCCAAAGTCACAAATGTCGGAGTTGTTTCTCCAGAGAAAAAATCGTTATGTTTCCAATTAATTATACTTTTTGAAATTATTCAAAGTTATTTGAAGTTAAATGTGTCCCAGCTGATATTTTCACAATAATTTGGTGTTCCGGATACATTGGTGGAAGCCGAAACCCCCAGGATATCTAGAATACAATACAGTACATGTAAGTGTGAGTACGATTATAAAATTAAAGACTTCAAAGTATAATAAATTATCAAAATTTACTGTTCTTTCGCTGTCATTTTGTATTTCGTTTATAATTTACAAATTTAGCTAGACAGGAATTGATTTAAGTATTTGTTAAAAAAAGATATTTTGTTAAAGAGCAATATATATATATATATGTTTTGTTTTGTCAATACAGCGAAATCTCCATTGAACGGACACCAACGGGACCAACTGAAGATGTCTATTCACGAGGGGTGTCCGCATAAAAGAAATATGTAGTAGATACAACAAAAATCGTGTTTTGACGAAAAATGAATATATTAAAGAAACTGGGACATTCAAATCGTATATGTATATAAATGTTTTTAAAATAAATAAGAAACTTTAAACTTAAGAAAAAAAGTTTATTTCCTTTAGATATATACATACATACAAAGTATAATATATGTACATAGATATATTGGTGTATGTAATACACAACAATGAAATGAATAGTCACCTTAAAGACGCAAAAATTCATATATTGTTGTTTGTCTTTTCTTTTTCTTTAAAATGGCGTCTTGAAATCGTGTTTCTAATTTAGAAAGAAGCTCCAAAGACTCTGTATTTCCGTGATTTTCGACAAAACTTTTGAGCTGCTTGGTCAGGGTAATAGCTTTACCATAATTTGGGATAGCTTCTGTTGGCACTGGAACCTCATCGACATCAGAATCTTCCGAGAGTTCTTGTATTTCAACTGGATTTGCAATTTCTTGTTCTGAATCTGGATCTTCAACATACAAATCTTCATCTACGTTCAAAAAATCATTAAGGTTTTCATTATCCGTCAATTTCAATAAATTCTTATTTTTGAGGATATCTGAAAGTACACTAAGATGTAAGTCATCTAGGTCAGATGGATCAGCCTCAGTTAACTGGTCTTCACTTCGCATATTTACACGATTAATTCCTGCTTTGCGGAAGCAATTTTGAACTGTCTCTTTGGTTATTTGGTCCCAAGCGGTTTTTGCCAAATAAACTGCATCCAGTGGTGTAATTTTCTTTATTAACTCAAAAGCTGTACCAGCAGTTTCAATGTTTACTAGCAGATATTTGAGTATTAGACTTCGATAACAAGTTTTAAAATTCTTTATAATCCCCTGGTCAAGTGGTTGACAAGCTGATGCACAATTAGGGGGTAAAAATAATATTTGTATATTATTTAAGCGAACGTCTTTCGGATGAAATCCCGCATTGTCTAAAAATAACAAAATGTTTCATTTCTCTTTAGCCATTTTTCAATCTAGGTCTTGCAACCTCTCTGTCACAATTTGTCCTGTCATCCAGGGTTTCTTATTGTATTTCCAAGTTACAGGCAGGTTATTTATATTAATGTTTTTAAAAGCTCTGGGTTTAGCTGCCCTACCAATGAGTAGGAGTTTTTCTTTTTCACCCGCCATATTTGCACAATGCAAAATTGTAAACCTCTCTTTGGGATACTTACCCCAACACATTTTTCCTTCTTTAATGTGAGCGTTTTGTCGGGGAGAGCCCTAAATTTGTAGAAGACTTAGAAGTGACGTTAACTTTGCGTTAATCCTAAACGGTGTTATAACGTTACTTAGGGAGCTGGAGGACAATCCTATGCTCGTTAGACATTATTGATTAATAATTCGTTATTATAAATTTACGGTGAAGATTGAGAAAAAGGAACTACTGTATTGTATTTTTTCTTTGTATACAAGATCGAGACGGTAATTACGCTACCAATAAGAGGAGTGTTCTAGTTGCGATCCCTTGATTTTCCTTTAAATCTGTACATAATTTAATATATGACTTAAATATACTTCACATCTTTGATAACTTTCTAGCTCTTAAATAATACAGATTACATCGTATTCTTACGATTTTGATTTAAAAATTATGTTATTCTTGTAATTATTGTATTAATCTTCATATTTATAGAAATTGTTGTTATAATTATATCTTTTATACCATGCTGTATGCATTACAAAGTAGATAAATTAATACAACGTCAATCACTTTTAATTAGTCGGTGCTCAAGAAAGAAAATCATGTTTTGAAACAATGTTTACAAACATGTCTTTCTTATAGAACGATGCGTGTTGCTCGTTGTAAGTTCAGTTGTAAATAAGCAATCTAATGTGAAAAAGTAAATCAAAAAATCGAAAACAAGTATAAACCTTACATTACGTCTGATAACTTTCATCGTAGCTTTCATATAAAGAGTTTGTGACTGCGGAAAGAACTGTACCCATTGTCAAATTTAGAATTTCTAGTACTAACCTACTTATTTCTCGTTCTCTTATCAGCGTATTATCGAGCGATACGTGATACAATAGGCGTAATATTCATCGTATGTATGCGTTGTGGTCGTATATTGTTACAGATTCTTTGCGCACATATACATCATGCGGTTATTTTTACAAGTAAATATTCTAACCCAAGTGATATAAAGACTAGCGTACTAACGCAACATACATGCGTAAATATGTATTCTGTTTACTGCATATATTTGCTGTCCTAAATATTTTCACATTATAAGATATTAATTCGGTTAAATCAAATGAACTATTTTTGAGCATTAAAAGGGTCGATAGCTGTTTTAAATCTAAAATTCTATGTACTGCAAAGTTATATTGCATTCTAACTCTCGTATCGTAATCGATTTTTTCCTTCGCCTTCCGTTTATCAATTTCACTACCTTAATTTGGTAATTTTAGTGGAATACAAAGTAGACTTTCGATCAGTGGAGTGTCTTTTTCTGCTATTTATATTATAATATAAGATATGCAGTATCTGTCTGAAAAATATAAACGAAAATTGGAAAATGTGCTTCTCAAAACAGTTCTAGTTAGCTTTCAAAAAAAAAAATCCTTCTGATTCTAATAGCAAAATGGGAAGCGATTAACTCTTTATAAATAATGTTGGGAATTCTCCTCTAGTATACTCGCATGTTACGTGTCTAGTGCAATTTTATTAGTTTTATTAGTTCCAATTCTTAAAATTGTTATGAACAAATCATTATATTTAAAACACGTAGGTAGCTATGTAAATGAAATTATCAAAATAATTATGAAAACTACGATTAAAAATTGAGTAAGTCTTAAAATTAAAGGAGATAACTAAAATCTGCAAGGAGAAAAGCTCGAATACAAATATTTGCAGAGTGCAGAGAAAATTATAAATACAGAGATAAAAGTACAGAATATAAATATTCTGTACTTTTACAAAGAACCGTACCAGTTATGAAAAATGTGCTTATCAATTTGCTGTCAAAGATAATCATAAATTAACTTGACTATTTGCAATTCGTCAATGTTTCCATCTTTAGCTTTTATTACTGCCGCACACAACATTCTCATTTTCTCTAGCAGCTTTGACAATGTTAGCTTCCTTCCACATATCCTGTAGTCGTGCTCAAAGTACTGTTGTCGAATTTGATTTTAGAACTGCTTCGTCGAGTTCTTCCCACGAAAACTCGGCCGCATTGGGATCTGGACTTCGGGGTGGCTACTTCATAACAACAGTTTTTCCCTGTTCTCCGGTTGTTCTAAATATTCATGGCATATCATTGCAGGGTGTTTTGGATCGTTATTGTGTAGGAGTACGGAGTTTTCACCGATTAATAGAATTCCAGTTGAGACGGCATTCCTTTTTTAAACTCTCCCTATAACCCTCTTTTCTCTCTCTCTCCTTCCGTCCCCCCTCCCTATATCACCCCTCTACCTCCGCCCCCTTCTCCCTCCCTCCCTCGCCCACTTCCTCTCTCTTTCTCCCAACCTCTCTTCTCTAAGGATACCATCTATTTTGATCAAATCGCCCACAGAGGTACCGCCAAAACAACCCCAAATCATGACTGATTCTCCTCCTTGTTTTATTGTTTTTATAATACAGGATTCAAGTACTCGTTCCTCCTTTCAATGTACGGAGAAATGTTCTACTATTTGAACCAAATATGAGATATTTAGATTCGCCTGTCCAGAGCACTCGTTTTCCAATCTTCCAATGTCCAGTCTTTGTGCTTTCTGGCCCATGCTAACCGTCTTTTGTTTGCTTTGTATAATAACGGTTTTCGCATAGCAATTCTTACATACAAACAAGTTTGGCGCAAACGCCTTTCTACCGTGGCAACGCTAACTGGTCTTGGGCGCTAAAACATTCACTTCAGCACCAATATCTGGTGCTGTTTTTCGTCTATTTTGTTTGCTCGTGATTACAATTGCGCGAACTTCTACTGGTGTTGTTGTTTTTGGCCGTCCAGGTCGCTATTTATTGAATATGTGACTTTTTAACATTGTAATCCAGGGTTCTACGATTTAATTTCAGTGATTTAGTTGTGGTATGCCACTATTTGAGCACGCGTTTCCGTAGATAATTCTTTTCTCGCCGACATTACTTTAACGTTACCCTCGGTTTTAAAACACTTTGAATAAATCCTTCACTATTCACTGCTTGCAGTGCGAAAGTTCTCTACAGGGGGAGGTCAAGAAGTTCGTGGAATGGAGGGGATGGAGTGGGGATACGGGCGCTAGGTATCATTGTGATTGGCGACCCATCATTAGTATATAAGTTAAGTTACACCCCTATAGCGTCAGTCGTTTACGAATAGTTGCCTGCTAAACAAGTCAATCCGGAAGAAAACTGAAACTATGGAGGAAATTGAACACCGTGCTGTGATAAAGTTCCTTACAAAGCAAGGCAAGAATGCTCAAACCATATTGAATGAAATGGAAACCGTTTGTAAGGGGATATTATTGATTGACTACAAAGAAAAAGGTAGCATAATCGGAGAATATTACGCAGCGACATTAGAAAAATTAAAGGAGGCCATCAAGGTAAACGTTGAGGAAAATTGACCAAAGGTGTGTTACTCTTGCAAGACAATACGCCGGTTCACAAGAGCAAAGTTGCAATGGCTGCTCTGCACAAGCATGACTTTCAATCAATAGTCCATCCACCCTACAGTCCAGACCTGGCACCTAGTGATTTTTATTTATTCCCCAATTTAAAAAAAGACTTACGTGGAAGAAAGTTTTCCGACGACAATGGGGTAAAGGAGGCAATTTTGGCCCATTTTGAGGCGAAAGATAAAAAATATTTTTATGATGGTTTAGAAAAATTAATTCATAGATCTAATAAATGTATTGTGCTTAAGGGTGATTATATTGAAAAGGAGAAATAGATTTATTGTTTTATTTTATTTAAAACCCTTTCATTCCACGAACTTCTGGACCTCCCCTCGTATTTTCGTGTTTTATATGATGATAAACATTTCTGAGAAATTGCTCTTCATCTAATTCGTGTACCTGAACGCGCCTGATCCACAGAGAGAGTCAATCTGAATATCCTAATACCAGTCGGCCCACTACGTACACACAGAACATTATAGAGGAATTATAATCTATCTCGCAAATATTTTTCTAGGATATAAAAAAAGGTTTCTTTGAATAACTTCAATTATGCAGGTGGGTAAATACTTATGGCCGTTAGTGTAGTGGCACATTATAAATTAAGTAACCCAGTTTCAATTTTCCTATCGATCACGATAAGAGAGTTTTTACAAAAAAGAAGAAATTACTGTTTTCCTTTTTTCTTGCCATAACTTCTGAGATTTTGCAAAATACATGATAACTTGATGATAACTAATGCCAAAGAGTATTTCATTTAATTTAACCGAATCCACATCTCTTATAGTAAATAACATCCTCGTACTGAAAATGTTATCTGGGCCAGTGCATGTATTCATTTACTCTCTCGAGATAATATATATGTGTACTTTCTTTATGGAGATATTGCGTGTATAGTAGTGCCTTTACTCAATACTGTTTATTGCGTACACTTGGGTATCTTTAGATTCAATTCTTATTCCACAGTTCACTCGATAGCTCCAACAAAGAATATTGAAGTTATTACTATAATACATAGGCATAGAAAACCAATGATAAACGTTTAGATATCGAAATCTTAATGCCTGCTGTAGCAATACAAAAACTAGTCTTTTCTTTGATATTGTGTAGTAGATAGGTGTTTTTAAGAGTGACTAGTACCGGGAGTTATGAGAGAGCGCGGTATAAAATTTAGCCAGAGCAACGAAGACTTCAAAATGTCTATTGAAAACAATTGCCAAGGTCTTCGGCGATCACGTAATAATTTGCTAAGGATTGACGTAAGATAGCCTAGATATGTGAGTTGTGGAGGATGTACAATACATTCCAATAACATTTTAGCAATGTCTAGATTGCTTTTCTACATCGTACACAAACGTGAACCATTTAGAGCTACGGAGTATACGTTACTTTGTGAAATAGATATGCATTACAATGATATAAGTTTTTAAAAATGTCAATGTAGAAACTCATAAATACTGTTATGTTGACGCATACCAAATCGAAATATGACTTGTGAATCTAGGGGAAATGCTGGGCTGAAAAGTCTCGGGCCCAACAAAGAAAACACGGTTTTTTTGGTTCAAAATTAGCTTTATTCATCAACGTAATCTCCATCAAGAGCAACGCAATCATTTCAGCGCCGCTCCCACATTTCAATACCACTTTTGTAGAACGATTTATCTTTTGCCTCAAAATAGGCCTCAGTTTCAGCGATAACCTCTTCATTCGCGCGAAATTTCTTATCGGCGAGCATTTTTTTGAGGTCTGCGAACAGCCAGTAGTCGCTGGGAGCCAAATCTGGCGAATACGGTGGATGTGGGAGCAATTCGAAGTTCAATTCATGTAGTTTTGCCATTGTTTTGATTGACTTGTGACACGGTGCGTTGTCTTGATGAAACAAAATATTTTTCTTTGCCATATGCGGTCGTTTCTTTGCAATTTCGGCCTTCAAACGCTCCAATAACGCTATATAATATTCACTGTTGATGGTATTTCCTTTCTCAAGATAGTCGATGAATATTACACCACGCACATCCCAAAATACCGAGGCCATAACCTTTCCAGCCGATTGTTGTGCTTTCGGGCGCTTTGGACGAGGTTCACCAGTTGCTGTCCACTCGGATGACGATCGTTTTGATCGGAGTGAAGTGATGGATCCATGTTTCATCCATTGTCACATATCGACGCAAAAATTCCGGTTTGTTACGTTTAAACATGGCCAAACACTGCTCAGAATCATCAACACGTTCTTGTTTTTGGTCAACAGTGAGCAAACGCGGCATCCACTTTGAACAGAGCTTTCTCATAGTCATGCAATATAAAGCCAATACGTTCTTTTGATATCTTTACGATGTCAGCTAACTCACGCAACTTCACTTTTCCATCATTCAAACCGATTTTGTGGATTTTTTTGATGTTTTCTGGTGTTACGGCCTCATTTGGACGTCCACTGCGTTCTGCATCATCGGTGTCTGTACGACCACGTTTGAAGTCAGCAAACCAACGTTTTACTGTTGTTTCTGATCAAGCCATTGCTTCGCTTCAACGGTATTTTTTCCCATCAAGAAGCAGTGTAAAATTAAAACACGAAATTGTTTTTGATCGACTGTTTTTTGAAAATAACAAAAGTAGCGTGACTCTTAGCATAATAACTCACAAACTAATGAATAGAATATCATGAAATTTTAACAAGTACTAACTGAGAGAAAGGTGACTGCAATAAAACTAGCGTCATCTATGTGTTAGGCCCGGGACTTTTCAGCCCATGTGTTATATTGCAAAAAAGAGAATATACATATACAGCAATAAAGATCAATATTTTGCTAAATTGCCTTCTGCTACGATCAAGGTAATTCCGTCTAATAAAACTTTACTTTTTAGCATTGCTTCCTCACCTGAATGACATGCTCGTCAAAAATTAATAAAATGCAACTAACGTAACAGTCTTGTCTAATTCCAACTTTGAGAAAAAAAAGTGCATTGATGCAACGATACCATAATTCAGCATAAAGGAACTCAAACATTATCAGTGAAACTAATAATTTAGCCACGAACTATAAGTATAAGGAATTTTGCTAATCGAACGGATAACCCCATACATTTTGAAATTTCTTCGATTCATACTGTCTTATAGAGATGCCTTTGAAATAAAATAAAAAAGTATGGAAAATGAAAAGCTGTAATTCTATAGAACATAAATCCAAAACATTTTTAGTCAATTAGGACGCGAACGTCAGACTTTAAAAAACCTACAAAATTGTAATATGTGCCGCCTATGGATGCAGAATGTGTATCCATAATACATCCGTCCAATCAAACTCGCATACACACACGTAGACTGCATACACTACTTATTAACACAGCTGTCAATGTCATAAAACTACAAGATAACACTGTCTATCTTTCAAAGGGCAAGTTAACAGTTCAACCATATGTTTACATCTGAGAATAATAAAGAAATTTTTATTTTAAATATATTTAACATTTTCTCTCAAAGGAATTTTCGCAAAATATTTTGGATTTAAGTCTAATAAAATTAGATCTTTCAATTTTTTATACTTTTCTATTTTATTTCATGGACATCCTGTATGTTCATGGATGCAGGTCCCAGTAGAACACCTATATTCAACATATTCTTTAGATTAACACATACTTTGACTTTAACCAATTGTTATAATTTCTATAAATAAAAAACAAAATAAATTGTAAGAAATTGATTATAACTTTAATTTTAATATCCATAAGAACATAACACATTTAGATATTATAACTTGATTTTGTACTCTACTTTCAATTTTTTTCGATCCCTTTTTCCTGAGACGCAATAAGAAGCGACGCAAAGACTAATAAACTGTTAATACAAATCTAAATGGCGAAGATGATGTTTTATATTTTAGATGTGTAATACCAAATAGGAAAAGACATGTGATAACGCCTGAGTCGAGTTGCGGCTTAGAAAATACAAAATCGAATCTAAAGTGTGAATTTTATTAGACATTTATCGGAGAAATAACGTACTTTTGTTAATAAAAACTTCTTTGGCATCATCAAATATCTAGACATAGTAAGAAACCGAGTTCCGTCTCAATATTATTGATAAGGAGGACTGCTATTAATATGTTTCCACCCACGCCAATGCACGTATCGATTAAATTACTTAATCTTCAAGTTGAACTTCATAACATCCACTGTGTATTCGAAGGTGCCTATGATCCGTAGTGAACTGTTTAAGTAGAAACGATTTCTCAACGTTCATTGATGAAAGTTAAAAAGTATGACACAGAAAGCGGATAACACGTGCACGTGAATTTAACAATAAGAATAATTATTCATATTAAGTTCTCGGAATCAACGCAGTGATTACTCCAAATTGCGGTAGGCTTAGATAAAAAATGAAAGAAAATGAAAAATGAATAATATCGTATATTCCGTAAAGTAGAAGAAATTTACGTCTTTTACTTGTCTATTGTAATATATAACGATATACTAACAAGCTTCATTAAATTGGTCGGTTTAAATAGGATTCCTACTTATATAAAAAGTAGAAAGCAATCAAATTAAGATGCATATACATATGCGTATTGCAAAAAGTATTTACGTTCAGTTGTAACGCTCTAAAAATTATTGACGAATTATTTATATGCAAGTAAGCGATAAATTGTAAATTGTAATTATCATCACTTCCTTAATATTTTATCCAAATAATTGGTTATTCTCATCCTTCTTTTGCGAAACTGACATAAATAATAATTACTACATAATTCTAAAATGACAACACAGCACGTAGCCGCAGTACTGTAATTATTTTTCACGGCCGTAACGTACTACTTTTGTTTGGCGACACCAGCGGCTTTTACGTATTCGTAATTGTGAAATCTGAACGTGAGTTCGCGATAAATTATTTGTATTATAATTACACGATAGAGAAACACGCCTTTAATTTATAAGTAAACCAAAACAGCTTCAAGATCATGTATATTATCACGATATTTTTGCTTTAGAACCAGGTTTATATATTAACATCATAGTAGCTTTCAAGGAAAATGTATTCGTCAAATACATATTTCACTTGATTTTTGACGATTTTTACATGCATTCGTAATCTCGATTACTACGTGCATTACTTTATTATGCTTGTACATTCTTTTACTTACAATTAGTTCAAATCTGGCGCCATTTTATTTCGACTTGTATGTTTGCTCTTGCGCGAGTGAATCGTATGCCTTTCTGCTAATCTTTCCTCTGTCAGCTTTGAAGAATTAAGCCACATTGATGTTAAGTGATAGTAATGTCGAAACAGACTTTTGAGTTTAACTAAAGTTTAGCCATATTTCTCATATTGCACTTCTGTACCACGAATTTAAGATTGAAAGATTTATTTGGTCGATTGTTATATTTAATTTGACATCACCTAAGATTAGGTCAGGTTTTGCGTAATTATATCTTTCTTTCATTTATTAATATTAATTTCGAATATGCTATTAATTTCAAGGCTTTTTAAAACTTATTTCACGTTGTTTTTTCTTTTTTTCGCCGTATTGCTTTTGGGGTATTTGCAAATAACTCACAAACTAATGAATAGAATATCATGAAATTTTAACAGCTGTCTTTTGAAGGTTAGTACTAACTGAGAGAAAATTGACTGCAATAAAACTAGCGTCATCTATGTGTTAGGCCCGGGACTTTTCAGCGCATGTGTTATGTAAGCCAAATGAATGACATCTATCTGTCAATTTTAAAACCTTCCTACATGCATATATACAATTACCTACACCAATTTGTTATACAAGTTAGGGGTTTTTGTAGACCCATGGTTATCCATCTAGTGAATGAGATATTGATGGAGATCTGTCCAACATCTCTTGAGATTCCTTGGAAATATGTGGAAGACGCATTAAGTAAACCCGTTCAAGATTGATAGTTCCTCATACCATATGTTCGGGTCTAGATTCTTGCTGTGTATAGCATCTGACAAAGCGGTTTCCGTAACTACAGAAATAACCACCACTTGTTCACAGAGAAAACCTTCTTCCGATATTAAATAATATTCTATGAATCATTCCACTTTCAATAAGGAGTATTATTCTTATGGACTATATCCATCTTTTTTTATTTGATACGTATTTGTACGTTGCTATTTTTTCTTGTCACGGGGATTGATACCACATTATCTGATGTTTTAACCTTTGTAACATATGTCATTCTATTTGTATTTCTCTGTTTTTATTTTCTCGCATTACGTTCTATACATATAGTCAGTTTTTTTCAAAACTATCATATTATAATTAATTACATATAATATAGTTTGTGAAGTTAGAATGTGGAAACTTGCAAGCGAAAAAGTGTAATATCAATTTGTTCCAAAGCTTTCCGCGATAAATTAACATTTACGTGTTACCCTTGTGAAACTTACTAACATGTTTAGAGCCACAATATTCATAAAATTAAATACCTCAAATTCCTTCGTATAATTGCACGGAATAGTGATCTATTCGCATGCAGGAATTAGATATTGGCGACAACGCGAACGCATGCGGAGGTATACATTATGGGAGAATTCTAAAATCGCCGAGCACTAATCATAATGCTACTATACTAATAAGAAGTTTCCTTCCGGATGTTGGTTATTTTGCTTTCCGTTAATACGTGTGTGTATGGTACTATTCGAATGGAACCTACAGCCGTAGTGGTTTTAGTACACAGCATCCGACTGACCATGGTTGTCTCGATCAAGATATTGGTTAGCTGGTATTTATAGTATCAATGGAAAGCGATCAAAGCCGTAAAAAGGTGAACAGTGTTCATTGAACACATAGCTTTATTTAAAATAAACTACATAAAGTTTTCATAAATAATATATGAAATATACATAGAAGTCCCGGAAGACTCGAATAACTTTATTGTTTACACATATGTATTTTTTAAATTTAATGTGAATATATAATTAACAATAACAAATCTATATAGTATTTATATTTTGTTTTTCGTTTTCAGTTTGACAGCAAATTCTTCTTAGTTATTTACTTTAACGTGACATCCAGTACATTGCTTCATTTTCGGATGCAAACTGAGGAACTACTTTCAGACATATTAACATGTTAATTTTTGTGGATAAAAACGCAATACAAAAATAAAATAATATAAAATCAGGATATCTTTAAAAATTAAGACTACAATAAATATTCAAATTTATGCTCCGTTTACAATTTGGCTATGATGTAATTCTCCAAGAAAATATTATTATAATTATTATTATCTAGCGTTCAAGAAATATTTTTTCAAATAATGACACTCAATACGTGCAAAATGTGGCGGAACATCCTATTGGAATCAAGTGCCTTCATTTGCAGCAACAACAATTGCACTTGTTAACAATACCATTGAAACAAAACGTTGCTTCATCAGAAAAGAATGTTTGATCCACCAAAATAAGCTGTCATTAATTTGGAAAAATGTATTCTGCGATTTAGATCTCTTTAAAAGATGTAGGAAGGATTACGTGTCATACCAGAAGCGAAAAACTGAGAAAATGTTAAAATAAATGGATTTTAAACTGTACATCCTACCAAATTTTAAAAAGTACTTGTCAAACAAGAAAGTTGGTCGACTGTTCCGAAACTTTTTACTTACTTTGTATATATAGATAAATGTAGATAATATGAGATTAGATTCATTATCTGGTTATATTTTGAGGCTCTATTTGTAGGTTCGTTAAATAATTATAATTACGTGATAATTTCTCAAGTAGTATTGATAACAAAATGCATTATTGACGGTAATGTTAAGAAAATACCAATTTTCAATTTCAGCAGGTCAAATTTATGAGCACTGTAGATTGGAACCAAAATAAGCTCCCCCAAAATAGTACTTAATTTTACTAGAGGTCAAAATTAATTTCAAATCGGCAGAATGTATGTTTGTTCGCTTCTATATGAAGTTGGTCACAGCAAGAACACAGTATTGTTTACCACACAAACGCAGTTCGATTACAAGGATTTATAATTTTCGTGCTTTAACGGCAACAAGATGTTAGATCCATTAAACGAAACAAAAAACTACCGAAAAAACGCCTACGTTTAATATTTCCTGTGCTGTGGTTGTCATGTGGCACTGTTAATATTGAACATATTTATGTATGTATGGTTAAACGAAATGAAGCTTTCTTTCATCTTACATCTCACCAAAAGCAAGTACAAACATTAATTAACAAAAAACGATTTGTAGGCGCGTTTGATTTGATTGCTAATGTCTAATTTAAAATACATCTACAGATCGTTGCGTTTGGAAACGAATTACTAATATATCTTTCATTTGGTCCCTCTTTTGGCAAGCACTGTAAGAAGAATTACATAAACTTAACGATATTTAAATTCGGCAAAATGCGACTACGTAATGAAGCAACATTTCACCCGCTTATTTTGCTAAAATTTGATTTTTGGCAATTTTTATAGTTTTCAGCTGCGGAGGAGCGCTTACTACCGCTTGCTAATGATTCTTCGCTCGTGCCATACACATAGCTATTATTTTATCTTTCTTTAGTACGTTTAAATCCGTGGTTTATACCACAAAAAATATAATAAAATATAAACACCCATAACAGGCCTGCTCTAAATACAATGATATGATATCTGTATGGAAGTATAAGATATAAATATGGTTTTTTTTGCATTTGCGTGCATCTGAGAAGAAAGAAACAACGCATACTACACCCCTCAAATACACCATTTATATATGTTTATATATACATCGTATAATATATATAGATATATAAATTTAACAATTTCTGAATTAAAAAACTAGGGCCCTAAAAATCACTATTCTAAGCTCATTTAGGACATTATCGCAGATCGCAGTGACTAAAAACACTATACAATATTCCAAAAAGACAGAGACAAATATCTGAACAGACCCAAATGATATCACACCGTACAACATCCCCTTTTTGCCGTAAATTATCAATGATTTTGGCATCCTTACCTTTGTTTATATCACGTTTGCGTTTCGACAATTTTGTTCGCGATTATTATATTACCTTAGCTATCTCGCGCTATAGATTAACTCTTCTCAGAGCCTTGATTTGAAAATTAATAAATTATGTAAGTAATATGCAAATACAGAGAACTTTAGAGTTGTACTGAAATTATAATTATGCAGCTTTCAATTATGGATGCAGAACCTAGCACAAGTACTGCTAAAAGTACAGGTATGTATTCTCCTCCAAAGAAACGAGAGAAAGCAAATCACTTCAGTAACGCTGAAAAGCAGACAATTTTGAACGCTTACAAAAAAATTGTAATGGATACACCCAACACAAGAAAAGGTGACATGATAAAGCAGATTTCACTAATAGGTAAAAAATTATATAATGAATGTTTCGCAAAACTGCGGTATATGACCCTGCTTCAAAATTATTTCGTACGGTAGCGTTATCTAAAAGGGAATACATTTTTTCAGGGTGATTTCTCTCAAACAATAGGTAACATATGTTCGTCGTTGTGCGTAAATACCGTATATGCTTCTGTATATAAATTTACCTGGGATTAAATGTTTACGTATTTGTAGCATCTTTTCACATTCATTTTGTATTTATGTATTGAAAGTACATTGTTAGAACCGCCTTAAGACGTGTATTAAGATTGTTGTTGAAGTTGTGTAATCAAGATTGTTGGCGTAATAACTTACAAGAAAGCAGTATCACATTGGATGTATACATACATAAGTATACAATAATTGCCATGATCTGCAGCAGTGCAGCCATTTCCAGTCGAATTTACGTCATAATATAGGAAGTTCTGAACGATTATTCGAAGATCAATTAAATTAAATTGCGTTGAATTATATTGAAACGCACCACGGCGGTACCTTTAAGAGCAGATGTACATACAACTGGAATAAGAAACTGTTTAGAAACTGAAATTATAATGGTCGTTGCACAATATCAGAGGATCTTAAAGAGATAAAGTAAATACTTATTAGAATATAAACAACACTTTTGATTATATAATAATAATAATAATAATAATAGTGATTTATTTCCAGCAGGTTACAACACCCAATTATAGGAAATTACTAAAATACATAACAGCAAGTAAACAGCAATTCATATAAATAACACATGGGCTGAAAAGTCCCGGGCCTAACACATAGATGACGCTAGTTTTATTGCAGCCACCTTTCTCTCAGTTAGTACTAACCTTCAAAAGACAGCTGTTAAAATTTCATGATATTCTATTCATTAGTTTGTGACGTATTGTGCTAAGAGTCACGCTACTTTTGTTATTTACAAAACAATGGATCAAAAACAATTTCGTGTTTTAATTTTACACTGCTTCTTGATGGGAAAAAAATACCGTTCAAGCGAGGCAATGGCTTGAAAAGTGTTATGGGGACTCCGCTCTATCAGAAGCAACAATAGAACGTTGGTTTGCCGACTTCAAACGTGGTCGTAGAGACACCGATGATGCAGAACGCAGTGGACGTCCAAATAAGGCGGTAACACCAGAAAACATCAAAAAAATCCACAAAATCGTTTTGAATGATCGAAAAGTGAAGTTGCGTGAGTTAGCTGACATCGTAAAGATATCAATACAACGTATTGGCTTTATATTGCATGAGCATTTGACTATGAGAAAGCTCTGTTCAAAGTGGGTGCCGCATTTGCCCACTGTTGACCAAAAACAAGAACGTGTTGATGATTCTGAGCGGTGTTTGGCCATGTTTAAACGTAACAAACCGGAATTTTCGCGTCGATATGTGACAATGGATGAAACATGGATCCATCACTTCACTCCGGAATCAAAACGATCGTCATCTGAGTGGACAGCAACTGGTGAACCTCGTCCAAAGCGCCCGAAAGCACAACAATCGGCTGGAAAGGTTATGGCCTCGGTATTTTGGGATGTGCGTGGTGTAATATTCATCGACTATCTTGAGAAAGGAAATACCATCAACAGTGAATATTATATAGCGTTATTGGAGCGTTTGAAGGCCGAAATTGCAAAGAAACGACCGCATATGGCAAAGAAAAAATTTTGTTTCACCAAGACAACGCACCGTGTCACAAGTCAATCAAAACAATAGCAAAACTACATGAATTGAACTTCGAATTGCTCCCACATCCACCGTATTCGCCAGATTTGGCTCCCAGCGACTACTGGCTGTTCGCAGACCTCAAAAAAATGCTCGCCGGTAAGAAATTTCGCACGAATGAAGAGGTTATCGCTGAAACCGAGGCCTATTTTGAGGCAAAAGATAAATCGTTCTACAAAAGTGGTATTGAAATGTTAGAGCGGCGCTGGAATGATTGCGTTGCTCTTGATGGAGATTACGTTGATGAATAAAGCTAATTTTGAACCAAACAAATCGTGTTTTCTTTGTTAGGCCCGGGACTTTTCAGCCCATGTGTTATATAAATATACTAATCCAAACTAAACAATACCAACACGTTAGGGAGCATAAAATAGTAAATATTACAATTACCCCATGGTATAAGAGTATATATAAAGAGGATTATTCGACAAATACTAAAATTAAATTAAATTAAATCAAATTAACTCAAATCAAGTCAAATTAAATTAAATTGGTGATGAAATATTGACAAATGTCAGGGGGAAGAGATCAGACGAAGAAAGACTGCATCAATGATAGATCTAATTGGGTCAGAGTGGATGTCACAAAGAGATGCTGTTGAAGTTAGTACACATCAGGTGCACTGGGAACCTTATAAGAACATTTGTTTGAGCGCGACCACAATGGAAGGCAAAAAACCCAAGAGCCAGCGAAATTTTAGTAAAGTAATCGTTCGTCTGGTAGAAAGAGATACAAAATTAAATTTCCGCAGCAATACACCATGTTCGAAGTCTCTATGTGGATAAGACTCCTCCAACAGATAATAGAGAAATTTCAGAAACCTTCTCTGTACCATCTCAATATAGTTGATGTGTGCTTCATAAATAGGAAGGATAGACCAACACGGCGTACTCCAACCGAGATCGAATGAGAGAAAAAAATAACGTAGATAGAGCTTGTACATATACTGCGAAAATCCCTACAATTACGGTAAATAAATTCATATATTTTATGACATCGCGATACCAACTGAGATATGTGTTCAGAAAAAGACAGAGTGGTGTCAAAAAGCACCCCCAAATCTTTGACAGATGTTGACACCTAATTATATGAAAAACCTACCGAATAACTACCATATTTGAAAAGACCCCTATGATGTAGACAGTATCTATACCAAACTTTTAAATTCACTTTAATTTATTTGTTTTTGTTATATGGTCGATGTTTACCAACCAGCCTCTCACCAGTTTGACATAAAAATAATTTATTGTTTTATTTATTATACGATGTAACCATAATAATTTAGTAATTGATAGCATACATTAAAGTATTCATGAAGTTAAATTTTAATATAATTTGTCAAAAACACGGTTATTCAAACAGATACAACTTATACGTGCGGGGCATGGCGCTCTAATATGTAAATTCAAAAAGAGAGGTATAAAATTTTAAAATTCACTTTAAGTAAAGATATATTTTTTGTCATTAGTGCTTAAATACCATTTGTGACCTACGACCGTCGCGGCTGGCTCGAATAAAATGCAATCTTGAAGTCCAATTTTCGAGCATTTTCTCGAGCGGCTGTTACCGTACATCGGCAATGTTGGTTTCCAAGTGGTTCAAAGTCTGTGGTTTATCAGCATAGACTAGCGACTTTACATATCCTCACAGAAAATAATCCACAGGTGTGATATGACACGTTGGTGGAGGCCAAAGTATTGCCCCATTTTACGAAATTATTATCGACCGTGTCTGTATTAAATTGATTGGGTCTGCGTGGCATGTTGCGCTGTCTTGTTAAAATCGGAGCTTTTCTACATTAACGCTATTGTGGCAAACGAAAAAATTAGTAACCATGCTTGACATCATCCTTGAAAAAAATATGGGTCAATCACTCCATTGGGCCATAAAGCACACCAAACAGTGATTTTTTTGTGGGTGTAACGGTGTCTCAATAATGGCTTCTGGATTTTCTTCACTCTCAATCCGGCAATTTTGCTTATTGACGTACCCATTCAACCAAAAAGGAACCTCATCACTGGATAAAATTTTGTGGTGAAAACGAAGATTGAGAGCAATCTTGTTTTCTGAACATACAACGGGCATAATGGTCACGCGGTCTCAATTTTTGCACGAACTGGGTCTTATAATCTCTGAAGCCAAGGTCTTTCGCGAAATCCTTCATAAAGTTGACCGCTACAATTGCTGCGCACAATGACGAATCAACTCATTCAGGTCCTCCTCAACACTACATTCCACAGCAGAAATAGCTCCTTCGGCGAGCAATGTACGATATCTCTGCGGATGCGGCTTATCAATTACAGTATACGGGGTGCGAAAACGATACATATACACTAGGGTGACAAAATAAAATAGACACCAAGCAAAGCGGTATAAATATGTAAACAGCTAAATTCTAAGAACGAATTAAGAACTTTCTCTTGTCATTAGGGTAGGGGTAGATGTATCGGAAGGAATTCGTCATAGTTTAGTATCGTTACAACTATGCCTCGCTTACAAGGTTCGAGTGATATTAGCGACTCCAGCCGGGGTGTCGCATCGTTGGCCAGAGTGAACGCGGTGTTTCGCAACGTGAAATAAGTAAATTTTTAAATATTCCGTTGTCCACAGTTAACCGTGTGATTACACAATTTAAACGCAAGGAAAAAAAACAACAGCGGAGCCGAGACCAGATCGTGCAGGACCTTCTGAAAGAAGTAAAACGGTGCTTGTGCGCGAAGGAAACCGCGAAAAAGTACAGTTGACCTTGCGGCAACTTCACAGAAAAGTCAGCGCACCGTTCTGCGATACCTCCACAGTGTGGGGATGTATAAAAGGGTGGCAAAGAAAAAACCTCACGTTTCAAAAACGGCGCCGAATGGCTTGGGCAATCGAAATGCGAACCAAGCCCGAAGAGTTTTGGCGGTCTGTTATTTTTTCAGACGAAAGCAGATAGTGCCAATTCAGTGATAGTGGTCGTACGTGGGTATGGAGACGTTCGTCACAGCAACTGGACGACAAGTTTTTGCATCGGACGGTGAAATACGGCGGAGTGAACATCATCGTGTGGGGCGCGATATGGTATGGTGGAAGATCGCAATTAGTAATTTGCGACGGAAATATAAATGCGGCAAAATATATCCAAATATTAACAGAAGGACTACTACCGATATTCGACAACGCCATTTTATCTAAAGAAGACGCAACTTTAATGGAGGACGGAGCACCCTGCCACAAAGCAAGAACAACAACCACATGGAAAGAGGAACAAGGGATTCAGATTTTACCATGGTGAGGCCAATCACCAGACATGAATCCGATAGAGAATGTTTGGCACATAATCCAGACAAATATGGCGAAACGACTCCGAAAAACCAGCAATAAGGAAGAACTCGTGGCAGCTGTTACGGAAGAGTGGTTAAATATTCCAGAAGACACCATTAATCATTTAATAGATTCTATGCCACGACGACTCGCAGCACTTCACGCAAGTAAAGGTGGATCGACAAAATATTAGTCTAATTTAAAAATTTTAAAATATTTTGTATATTTTTTTAATTAGTAGGTGTCTATTTTATTCTGTCACCCTAGTGTATATAACTTATAGTATTTAGACAATTTTTTATGAAATTAATTCTGATAAATGTTAAATTATTACTAAGACGTTTCCTAATAACAAGCAATATCGTATTACAGGTTTATTTGTCAATGCTTAAAAAAAGTGGCTTTCTTAAACAAGAAGAATGTGTAATTTTGAATACCAGTATGACTTGGATACACTAATTTCGCTAAAAAGTTTAGATCGTACAAAATTTGCCTGTTTCTTCATATGTAGAGGGGCGCATCCTTTATCTTTGTAGGAAATATTTCAATAGTGAATGATTATTAATTCAATGTTCAGCAAAAGTTATTGTCCTGTTCGCGTATTTTTCTCTCAATAAATTTTTCAATAATATTGTTTTTATATTGCTGATGTCTTAGTGAGGAAAAAAATTTTTACGAGTTTCTAAAATAATTCCTTAAACGTTATAAACCTTTTATTGTCACACACTTAACAAAGCAATTGTTTGGCTACAATTTTAATGAAAGTTTCTGAAAATGTTTCTTTAGCGCATGTATTAGACCTCAGATCTCTCTAATTTTTAATTCATATCTGTTGTATGGAAAGCTGAAATTCAAACCATAATTGAGTAATTTTACCTTTCTAAAACTAATCTGCATGTGTTTAATATTAAAGGATATTTAATTATTTATTATTAATCTGAAGGCAGTCAGATATCTCTTGTTTGATAATATAATTTAGAATTCCTTTATAACGAACGCTATCTAGTATAAAAAAGTTGATTTTATCATTAATGAACGATTTATTGAGCGATTAAGTTTAGAAATTGATGACCATTGACCGTTTCTGCAATTTCGAATAACAAGTTCGTAGAATGTGTAAAGCATTCCGTTTGCGGACAGCTGTCGGTCGCCTTTTTATCATTAAGGAATGTATTAGGGTTATTATGTGAACAATTCGAAATAAGTTACAAATTGAATAAAGTAGGATGTTAGAAAAGTGTAGTTGTGGGTATAACATGGATGAGTTTTAAAGAAGACCTATTTACAGGAATCCAGCGCAAGCATTGCTATTTATCTTTTGTAATTGTAACGCAATTAAAGATTCATAAGAAGAATAAGTCTATTTCTTACATAATGTAGTTTACTTGCTTAGAAATGTTAATATTGGCGATTCCTGGAAAAGTGTGGATTAGAGGAATCTGCAAACTTGGAGTCAGCTCACCTAAACTACAGTGGAACTCCCCTAACTCGAACCACCCAAATCCCCAAATAAAATTCGAGTTAGAGAAAATTTGAGCGACAGAAAATTCACAATTTACTTTTCATTATATGTATATATTTATAAAGCATAATATGTAATAACAATATTATAAAATAAATAATAAAATGATTTAAAAACAAACTGTAAATACAAACTACATGCATTAGGATATATATATATGTACTATATGTATGAAATTAAACAAAAATTGTCCTATACACATAGGTATTAAATGTGTACTTGTACATGGGAACATAAAACAGTCGCATAATTAAATTGTTTTTTTAAAGAAATCCGTTATCAACTGTTGCGGAACATTGGCCGCTCGGATATGTTCATACGATTTTTGAATTTTATTAATGAACATATATGTCTTATCGGATGTTTGTTCATGAGATATAAAATAATTCTTTAGTGTCTCGAATGCTTGTAAAACTTGTTTGTGTGATGGTTGCTCCACAATTTCTTCATCGCTTTCTTCGGAGGTTTCTTCATCTGTAATGCTTGATACACTCCTTAGAATGTCTTCGTCTGTCGGATAGTCAGTAGTTAAGAGGTTACTATCAATTTCAAGAAGAAGTGTCAAGAGATACATTCTCGACATTTAGCAAAATCTTGCCTTACTTCAACAGGAAATTCTTTATCTTCTGGATTTTGCAGTCGTTGTTTTAGTTGAGCAAGGGGAATTTCGTCTTCGTTACCAAAACCAGCCTTTTTAAAACAGTTTTGAATGGTTTTTTGTTTAACATCCACATGCCATGCCATGGCAACCTCCCTCACACAGTCGAGAAGTGATATGCTAGAAGAACCATTATTCTCTAATGCATATAAAGTTTTTTTAAGGATTCTTCCTTTGTAATGATCTTTGAAACTTTTAATGATGCCTTGATCTAAAGGTTGCAGTTTGGAAATTCCGTTTGGTGGCAAATATTGCAATTTGATGGCCTTCAGTTTCTGTTGTATGGGAGGATGAGCAGGGCAGTTGTCTATAAACATTATTATTTTTCGATTCTCGTGTGAAAATTGCTTGTCCAATTTAACCAACCATTTTTCAAAAATTTCAGAGGTCATCCATGCCTTTACGTTGTTCTCGTAATCTACGGAAGGCATTTTACCCCTTTAAAACATCGTGGCTTTGCACTTCTGCCAATTATGAGAGGTTTTAGTTTTTCAGTGCCAGTCATATTCGTTGCTAGAAGGCATGTGACCCGTTTTCCACTAATGGCTAAAGTTTTCTTAGGTAGACATTTGAAAAATAACCCTGTCTCGTCAGCATTGAAAGTATTATCTTCGCTATACCGCCCCAAAATCCCCGGCAATACATTTCGAATCCAATCACTAACCTGACGATCATCCACTGTGGCACTTTCACCATAGATATTCTTATGCGATATGTCATGTCTAAATTTAAAAAATAAAATATAAATTTCATATGTGTATATGTATGTCTAATACAATAACGTAAATTTTACCTTTTTTTAAATTTATGAAGCCAGCCGGTGCTGGCCTTAAAATTTGTTGTTCCTAAATGTTGACTGTATTCCAGTGCTTTCTCCTGTAGAAGTGGCCCCGCCACCGGAATGTTTTTTTTCTAGTAGACACAAACCACTGAAACACCGCACGGTTTACATTTTTGTTTGAAACTCGGTTTCGCTTGAAATTGGCAGGTTTTGTAAGTTTACTCGCGAAACTTCGAATATGTTCCTTGTTTTTAATTATAGTTGACAATGTACTCGCTGGTATGTCATATTCCGCAGCTATTACCTTCTTTTTTATTCCATTGTCCACTTTTTTTAATGTTTCTAGTTTCTGTTGCACTGTTAAACTTTTAAGTTTTCGTTGCTGGGGCATATTGATGACAAACACTAACGAATACGACTGAATACATAGCGCAACACGCAGATGAATAAGAATCATAGAACCTGTTGTCATTGGTACTTCCCCGAATTCCTTCCATAGATATTACGTTATATCCGCTAACAGATGGCGTATCACGTACCTTTAGTGAAAATTTCGAGTTACAGAGATTCTACGTCCTAAATTTGGTTAAATTTTTTTCGAGTTAGGGATAAATTCGAGTTAAGGACAGTCATATGCATATAAATTTAATAGATAACGCACGGGATAAAAAAATATTCGAGTTAGGGGAGTTCGAGTTGGGGGAGTTCCACTGTATTTTCACATTAACTACTTCCAATTATACCGGAAAAATTTGCTTATTCCAATGTTTTATGCGTGTTTATTATGTTTTTGTTAAGTTCATGTAAATTTCTCTATGCGTATATGCGACTATTTTCGAGATGTTTAAGATGCTTGTATGATTTATAAGATATGTTTACTTGTTATTATAATATCTTTGAAATTAATTTTATTGTATACTATGATTGCCTAAATTGGTGTGTGCAGAAGGTATTGAACAGCATCGAGTATTATTGATAAATCATAATCGTTAATAATTTGACAATTGTTTCATATACTTTTAACTTTGAAAGACAATAAAATAAAAATACGGAAATTACTGGAAGCGATGTTTCTTTTCTCGCGGGTTCTGTGCGTTTCTTGACTGTGCAATTGCTATAAGATGGACATTGTCACGCGTCAAATTCCAAAAACAAAAATTGTGCCTCCTTTACTTCTTTGTTTTAGCATATAATGCATAGCATAAAAATGGGAAATTTCATTATGAATAAAAATGCGTTGCTTTTCTGTTATTATGCGACTTATCTTAAAATCAGTGTATCAACAACAAAAAGATACGTAGATGTGGTAGTTTCAAACTTGTATTGTGCAGTTGTCTGGATTACCGTCTCGTTCGCAGAGGCTATTGACTGAATTCGTAGAATCCCCGCTCTACATTCAAGCTCTGGTTTGTATGTGGGTCCGCATTATTTAAAAGATTTGCGCCTGAACCATTCAGGTACCTTACAAGTATCAATTACGTTGTTACATATTTTATGCTAAGCGTTGCATTAGAACGTTGGAATGTGAAGGCTGTTAAAAAAATAATAATAAATAGGAAAACGTAATTAAGTCAGCATATATATATATTGTGGTGGAAAATCTCAGGCTCTTAATTTACCCAATGATAAATAATATTAAATAATTGAAATAGCCAAATGTAAGATTCCAAAAATATATTGACAAACCAAAATGTATATATACACTACCGGTCAACAGTGTTTAGGCACTCTCACTGACAGCAAAAATATTAATATTTATTTTTTATGTACAGATACACGTACATGAATAAAAATATATTAAATAAATGTGAAAATTAAAACGTTTAATTTATATGTTGCTTTCATCTATGTAACCTCCTCTTGATTTAATAATTGCAGCACACAATCGAGGCATTCTCGCAATAAGTTTTGCCGGAGTTTTTTGTGTTATTGAGGTCCAACGCGATTGCAATTTGTTCTACACGTCAGTAGCTGATGTCGGAGCGGATTTCCGTACTTCCCGATCTAGTTCTTCCCATAGTAACTCGATTGGATTCAAGTCGGGGCTCTGGGGAGGCCATTCCATAATTTTGAGAGTTCCCCCCTTTTCTAAACGCCGTAAATAGTCTTTACATAATTTAGAGGAATGTTTTGGGTCATTATCTTGCTGGAAGATAAAATTTTGATCCAAAAGTTGAATTCCGTAATGTATTTCGTGGTTTCCCAACATTTCGCGGTAGCCTTCTTCTTTTAATATACCGTCAATTTTCACAATGTCCCCTACACTAGTGCCAACAAAATCATGTAGGATACGCAAAATGGTGGTATCTGATGCTCCAACTAATGCAGATAATTGTTTTTTCTTCAAACAGGCATCTTATAGTAGAAATTTTTGCACTTTCTCGACGATATCTGATGTGGTGGCCTCAACTGGCCGTCCTGAGCGGGGTTCGTCTTCAATCGACTCCCGAGCATGTTTAAAAAGACCATGCCACTTATAAATCATTGATTTACTAGGGCACTGTTCCCCATAAACGGTTTCCATTTCATTCAATATGGTTTGAGCGTTCTTTCCTTGCTTTGTAAGGAACTTTATCACAGCACGGTGTTCAATTTCCTCCATAGTTTCAGTTTTCTTCCGGATTGACTTGTGTAGCAGGCAACTATTCGTAAACGCTAGAGGGCTGCAACTTAACTTATATACTAATGATGAGTCGCCAATCAGAATGACACCTAGCGAGCGCCCCTATCCCCACTCCATCCCCTCCATTCCACGAACTTCTCGACCTCCCCTCGTATTATAAGTAAATTAAAGAAAAGGGAATCCTAACTGACTTAAAAGGATTATGAAAAAATTGACTTTTTGCAGATTACTTTTACGATGCTATACTTACTAGTACTTATTGTCTTCCAAATAAACTGTATTGTTTTCATCAACAATATTGCCTTCTTATAATTGCTCCAATTAAAAGCAAACATACGTATGCAGTGTAAGTTAATGTCGTACGAAAAAGTTCTAGGCAAATATATACAGTAGGTACATTAAACACAAATGGATCTCTTCGAAATATGCAAATCTTACGCATGCCCGCGAAAGGACGAAGTTGAAACTTGGTTGCAAAAAAGTGCACGTCTTCACGGTTTATCAAAATTACTTCCTATTTCCTACTATCACCGGCAAGCAGTAACTATTAAAGTACAATTGAACTAAATTACCATGCAAATGAATATATTTTGTAGAATTGATGGAAAATGTTTCTTAGGACCATATACCAGCAGATGTGCGGTTATTAAATTAAATTTAGTAGACGGTTTCATTAAAATTTCCAAGAAGTGTGTGTTCACATTAAAACAAAAATAAATGTTCGAAAGATTATTGCGCTACATGTTACCACAATAGTACTGCCATGATATTGATTTTTTAACATTTGCTATTTTTCGATAGGTGATCCTTAAATTTATGAGCGATAGTGTATAATACTGACCAACAATATTGTATAAATGGCGGCTTATATGCATACAAGACTGTATCTGAAGCTACGTCCGAGTAATCAAATTAATATGATTGTTGAAAATGCATAATCAGAGTTTAAATAATGATTTAAATCAACGTGATTTTTCATTTTAAAACTCATGATTTATTTCTTGTAATAGTCTTTTAGGTGTTTTGCTTTGCGTTCTTATAATTGATTGCGTTACGACGGGAAATTAAAGAAAAGATTATATTTACTGGTTAACAGGTGACATATATTAGTTAAAATATTTTCTAAAATCAAAAATACGAATTTTATAACATTCATTAGCAGGGCCGTCCGTTCTTAGAATAAGATAATAAAAATGAATTAGTTGAAACCTTCCCTTTTCAATGGTTTATATTGGATTTGTTAGTCTCTAAACATTTACATAAAGGCCCCGCAAAACTATTTTGCACCAGGCCCCGCTTTTGCTAAAGACGGCTCTGTTCATTAGTTACAATGGAATACTTTAGATCCAGGCGCTCTGAGTATTTTCTAATACTATAAGTAGTAGCCGCATTATCTGCGACGAAGCTGGCGATTAGATTATGACCTTGTAGTTGCACTCAGTGCGACATTTATTACACGGCCATATCTATAAGATAACGAGATGTACGTGGAAACTGTTTCCATCTTTTGTTATCAAAATTACACAAATTATTGGTTCACTATGAACGTTTGATCATCCATTAAGGGACGCAGAAACTGAGCTGCTTCGTGTAGATTTTTACGATTTCTACAATCTCCTTCCTCAAATGTTTCACTTAAAAGAACGAATGGTAACTCTAACCTAGTAGATGTATTATACATTCTGGCCCAGTATTTTATTGTTTTTCGAACTTCTTTACGTTCAGTTGAGTTGAAGCTACAATTTATTACAAAAATTGCCTTGACCTTTTTTTAACAATAATGGAACTTAAAAAGGTCGCCACTGCTACGGTTAGTTTCTTTTGCGACGATTGTATAAGAGGGTTATATTTATCATGTACAGCATAGTATCGTAGAAGTATCACATTTATAATGCACACCATTGTACGCACCTCTACCCCTAAATGAGTTATGTTACGGAATGTAGTTGTTTGTATATTAAACGTATTATTGTTTTTAAACTGAGAGTTATTAATAACAATATTAAAATTCCATCAAATTGGGATCGATTTATATTTTCACTTTCACGATTTTTTATACCTATTATCACCTTCACTCAATCATATCGAAAGATTAACCACAACCATTACAATATCGACACGTTCAAGACGTTCGGAGAAGGCTTGTTGACTTACAAAAATAAATATCTTGGCAGGTTTTCACCAATTCCAGATTATTGCGCACTATCTTATCAGTGCTTTTTTTTATGAAAAATAAAACAAGCCATCCTTATAAAGTATTAATTGACAATTGTCCCAGTGCCTTGCGCGCTTGGCTATCAGTCTCGGGATCTCGGGTTCTCGAACCCCGGAGCTGTTTCTAGGTGTCTAGGTTGATATTTTTCTGTGGTTCTCCTCACTCCATGGCGAATGCTAAGAACGGATATCTTAGGACGCAACATGGGCACAGACGTAATAATAACTTATGGCCGGCCAATGCCTTCTGTATTTCGCGAGAGCTGATGCGGGGATGCGAAGGCATCGATTATTATTGTTATTAATTGGTTACAAGTTACTGAGGAAAAAAACAACCATGGGGTGAAAAGTCCCGGGCCAGCAGTTAGTACTAACCTTCAAAAGACGGCTGTTAAAATTTCATGATATTCTATTCATTAGTTTGTGAGTTATTGTGCTAAGAGTCACGCTACTTTTGTTATTTTCAAACCAATGGATCAAAAACAATTTCGTGTTTTAATTTTACGCTGCTTCTTGATGGGAAAAAAATACCGTTCAAGCGAAGCAATGGCTTGAAAAGTGTTATGGGGACTCCGCTCCATCAGAAACAACAATAAAACGTTGGTTTGCTGACTTCAAACGTGGTCGTAGAGACACCGATGATGCAGAACGCAGTGGACGTCCAAATGAGGCGGTAACACCAGAAAACATCAAAAAAATCCACAAAATCGTTTTGAATGATCGAAAAGTGAAGTTGCGTGAGTTAGCTGACATCGTATTGGCTTTATATTGCATGAGCATTTGACTATGAGAAAGCTCTGTTCAAAGTGGATGCCGCGTTTGCTCACTGTTGACCAAAAGCAAGAACTTGAGCAGTGTTTGGCCATGTTTAAACGTAACGAACTTTTGCGTCGATATGTGACAATGGATGAAACGTGGATCCAATCACTTCACTCCGGAATCAAAACGATCGTCATCTGAGTGGACAGCAACTGGCGAACCTCGTCCAAAGCGCCCGAAAACACAACAATCGGCTGGAAAGGTTATGGCCTCGATATTTTGGGATGTGCATGGTGTAATTCATCGACTATCTTGAGAAAGGAAATACCATCAACAGTGAATATTATATAGCGTTATTGGAGCGTTTGAAGGCCGAAATTGCAAAGAAACGACCGCATATGGCAAAGAAAAAAATTTTGTTTCATCAAGACAACGCATCGTGCCACAAGTCAATCAAAACAATGACAAAACTACATGAATTGAACTTCGAATTGCTCCCACATCCACCGTATTCGCCAGATTTGGCTCCCAGCGACTACTGGCTGTTCGCAGACCTCAAAAAAATGCTCGTCGGTATGAAATTTCGCACGAATGAAGAGGTTATCGCTGAAACTGAGGCCTATTTTGAGGCAAAAGATAAATCGTTCTACAAAAGTGGTATTGAAATATTAGAGCGGCGCTGGAATGATTGCGTTGCTCTTGATGGAGATTACGTTGATGAATAAAGCTAATTTTGAAGCAAAAAAACCGTGTTTTCTTTGTTAGGCCCGGGACTTTTCAGCCCATGTGTTACATCTACCCAATCAACATTCGATTGTGTGGAAGATGTAATTATTTTAAAACTATTCGTGTGCTAGATCTTGGTGTACATAAACAATTGCGAAATGTCCTAGTAACATGTAAAAGAGGTGCGGTAAGCAAGAAAGAACGTCGATTTGAATAACTTCGCTGTTTTTCCAATGACAAAGCACGCCGATTGTAATATAAACGTGTACTATAATATACCTCAAGCATTCCGGCCGGTCATTTCAAAACGGTATTCTGACATACATGGCTTGAATTATATATTCCTCCCTAAGTTATTGTTCTCTGTTGGTATTTGTTTTTTGTTTTGGCAGTCGTTATTTTTGCATAAATGTGTCTAATTTGTATTAAGACTGTATATATTTATATACTTACCATCGCCCAGATTAAAAAAAAAATGTGTTTTGTTATGCACTTTTACGTTATGATTAAATTATATTGAGAAGTTATAAAGTGAATATTAAACTGTTCGTTTTCTTGTTTGTTGTTCGTAGCGTTTATTCGAAATTAAGTAGAAGTTTTAGTAGTATCTTTAGCAATAAGCAATTTATGCATTTAAAGCATTTATGGAATTATAGCTGCGTGGATAATGATCTTCACGCTATTGTTGAATTTATGCTGCTTCCAACAACTATAAATTCATAGTTGTTGAAACTATGGGAAGCAAATTTGAGCAGAAAATATGCACTTGCGAAATATATAAAGAAGTCAATGAGGAAGGACATTTTGAGACTACTAATAGAATGGAGAACTTAATGTCAAAAAACTTTTTTGATTATATGGTAAGTGCCGCAACGAGGTTTTAAACTATTTGAGCTTGTCATAATTCCCATAAGTGTATACTCCTACAGTATTCCAAGTCCGAACTCAGGACTTCTGGCGCTACCACGGAAGTGGGCCCTCTTACCGCTGCTGCGAAGCTGTTACTAAGCTAAATTAATTTACAACAAGCATTTATTACAGTTAAACATACATCAGTACAATTTCCTAAGTGAAAATATACAAATCGGTATTGCCAGAACCAGTAATCGTAACTTCTTCATAGTAAAACTGATATATCATAGAGCTACTCGCGAAGTACTAGTAAAGATACTCATGTATGTATCTTTCTGAGAGTTAATTTCATCGTATACTGCTGTTGACCACAGGAATTTAAAGCTTTAGATCTTTTAATGTCTATAGATTGATGGATTTTAAAAATATTTTGTCGAAAGATCATTGACATCGCTTTATAAGATGGAGAAAGAATATTTTGTATTTATTTTCCTTCACCCCTTCGACGGCCCTCCAATGAACTAGCGTCGGTATGACAAAAGTCAGTGCAAGATGGGTACCGAGAATGCTCACGCCGCTGCAGAAACAGCAGCGCGTCTGTGCGTCCAAACAATTTTTGGAGCTGTGTGGAGACAAACCTGCACAGGTTTTGGAGCGGATTGTTACCGGAGATGAAACATGGGTTCATCACTTTGAGCCTGAGTCCAAACAGAAGTCCATGTTCCCCCACCGCCAAAGAAATTCAAAGTGTCAAAATCGGCTGGAAAGTTGATGGCTACTATTTTTTGGGATTGTGAGGGGATATTATTGATTGATTACAAAGAAAAAAATAGGAGCATAACCGGAGAATATTATGCAGCGATATTAGAAAAATTAAAAGAGGCCATCAAGGAAAGACGTCGAGGAAAATTGACCAAGGGTGTGTTGCTCTTGCAAGACAATGCGTCGGTTCGCAAGAGCAAAGTTGCAATGGCTGCTCTGCACAAGCATGGCTTTCAATCAATAGTCCATCCACCCTACAGTCCAGACCTGGGACTTAGTGATTTTTATTTGTTCCCCAATTTAAAAAAGAGTATTTAGATCGATACAATATACATAATGATTTAATGATATTTATTTTTTATTCTGTGGAATGTTACCAGAAAAATAGCAATGATGACATATTTGTTTACCAGTCATCACCGGATCAATTGTTTTACGTGGACTGCTTGATTTGTGAAGCAAATATCTGCATATATATTTTTATATGAATGGTCTTCGTTCTTTTATATACCAACAATTTGAAGTGCACAATTACTTTGCAGGTTTCCAAATAGTTTTATTGAACTCTTTATTGTGAGAAAAATAGGTACATTTAAACGGATTATCTATAATACACCTCCCTCTATATCCCTTGTTGTAACTAAACTAAACTACATGCATGGTAAGGGTGGTACGACTAATCTGCTCATACACCGAAAGTAATTGGATATTGATGGCGCTCGAATGTGTAGGTGGCTATGATGGAAGTTTATAAGGCTATGATCTGCAAATACTTTATTTTACAGTATGTATTCCTCTATATAGACCATAATAACAAATATAATACTAGATATTGTCCACGTATAAGTACATAATTGTGAAATGAAGTAGCCGTAATTTTAACGGCTCTTATAATACGTAGAGTAGCGATTTACTGGCTCTGCCGATAACATTTCTACTCAATACGCGCAGCTAGCTTCCTCTACTTCGATAGCATTCTAAGAATATTATTGACGGAATAACCCTCGGTCGATATGACTCATCTTCTGCTTTCTTCTTTTTTCTGTAATACGATCGCATACCTGAGTTACTCACTGTAATGGCAGACGAATATGCAAAAAAACCTCAAACATGCTTGTCCGGTGTTTTAATAACTGTTAACCGCTTTTCTTGCTCTACCGTTTAATTATTACTTTGGTATATTCCAAATTGTTGATAGGATGTATTCAGTACAGGGCATATGTCATGTTAATCGTCTTCCGGCTTTACAAATGAGTGTCTACACCCAAATTATTCGTAAATATAACGAGAAATATAATAATATATAATAGAAAATCGTATAATAATTATAAATAGTTATATGCGATTTTAGGTTTATACACGAACACAATTTCTATCAATCGATCTTAGCACTTGTGATGTGGACGCGAAAACCACATTACTTTATTATTCGTGACCAATAACCAAGAGGTAAGGGAAATGAAAAGGTTGATAAGCTGCCTAGAAAGGCAACGAATGTGTGTATCATTATTGCGCTGAAATTCTATTATGATCTACGAAAGATGGTAGGAAAACTAAGAGATCTCGCATTGGAAAAACGTACCAAGACAAAGTTAAACAAAAACATTCGGTCCATCCTCATTAAGAACAACAAAGATTATTCTATTTTGCAAGAAAGGAGATCGCAGAATACTAGCAGAACTATTGACAGGACATGCAACTCGAAAGCGTGAGATATGTACTACATAATATTGCAGAATTTATTGTAATTTATCTTAAAATCATTTCCTAAACATATTTACGAAACGGCAAAAGTAGGCGTGTACAGTAATGGAAACACTATTGTACACACCTACCTCTTAAGTTTTCACTCATGCGTGCATATTGGCAGTATGGCTTCACCTACAGATTGTGTAATAAGAAACGCAGGCTAATATCTTTTCTAGGAAAAGAGATAGAGGGGCGGTAATAATATAGCAGGTAACAATGACAATAATAGTATGCGTAGTAAGTTGCACGCTAGTTCTTGTTGACTTTTGGAAGAGACGGTAGTAAAGGCATATATAGGCGCAGTGTATGCGAAGGGTTTTTTAGCAGTGTTTCTGTGTAACCACCCAAAGGGTCCAAGAATGACTATTGCAGCGGCTATTAGGTACGTACATAAAACATCAGATTATATACGACGCTAGAGAAAGCGGTACCAACAGACCGAATGTTGCAGGACGCGGTCAACCTCGTACGACGACAACCAGCCAAGTTAAGGCAATAATTAATTTATTCAGTAGAAAACCGCATTTAAAAATTGCATCAAGGGCAGTCTATGTTGGCGAGGAGAAATATAAATATTACTTTAATGATTCTTACAAGCCGATTGCTTGAGCACGAACATTGCTTACTGCAGCACGCTACAGAAATCATTGCTCTCGGACAAACACCATCAGGTGCGCTTAACATGGGCGCGGGAAAACTGGACGAGTGTGGTGTTTACGGATGAATCTTCTTTTTTGGACCTGGGTGCCAAGAAGCAAAGCATGGTCTAGCTGTAAAAGCGCATTGTCGAACAAACTGTAAAACATGCAGTGAAGGTCCATGTTTGGGGATGTTTTAATGTTCGTGGTTTTAGAATGTTATGTGTCTTTACTAAGAGTCGTACTGAGAACTAGATTTTACAAGAGGATAACAATCCAAAACACCGAAGCAGACTGTGTACGGGCTACTAGTTGGAAAATCACATTACAACATTGGATTGGCCTTCGCAGTCTCCTAATGCTAATCCGATTGAGGATGTAGAGATATCATAAAGCACAAACTGCGAAATGAGCGTACATATAAAATAGAAGAGCTATCTCGTAGTATAAGAAAAGCTATGGCGTCTATTACCTACGTTTTACGTTGTCAAGCTATTCTGGATAGTAATGGGGATTGGCGCGTATTAATTTTAAAGATGTTCATTTTAAAAATACAAATACATATTTTTCTTCATTAAAATTTCTTTGAATTTGGGCCCTGCGTTTCTTGTTGTACAGATTGTATACATCTTATTCATAAATAAAGTAGAAATAATTTTCTATTTAAGTACTTACTACGAAATTACAGCGAACAGTGGCTTTGCAAACTCTTGTGTGATTTCCTACCAGATCATTATCACGATAACATGTGTTAACATAGTGGTGTCAACGAGAACTATAAATACAGACGTGAGATATATGATCCGTTGATCTATTTACATAAAATGACCGTAAGCTAACGGTAATACACCTGTTCTCTTTTAAACTGTGTTATCTACACACCGACTCTACTTTCAAATATCACATCAGCGTTTCCCCTCTATTATAAAATATTTTTTTGTAAATACCAAGTTTGGTTTAGCATTAAGATATTTAAAACACGTTTTAATAATTACACTTCAATATATGGGATCGTCCACCACAACAGTCTGTTAAACGCATTTCTAAAAGTTAGTGAAACTCCCGTTCTGAAATCTTACCGTGTGATATAAATACAGTGAAAATCCCCTTGGCGGACACCCCTTTTACACGGACACCTCCCTTAAACGGACAGTTTCTCATGGTTCCGACCGGCTCTCATATAATTTCCATTGTATTAACTCTTTCTTGGACGGACATTCTCTTGAACAGACGCGGACACGAGAAAATGTTCTCTTAACTTTAAGCGTGAGAATTTTTCTATTTGGAGCCATTTCTACAATGAATGTGTCGTGTCGCCCACTGTGTCTTTTTCGCATAGACATCAGACCAATATTGAAAGCAGATTCAACTGAAAGCGTACACCCAAAGAAAAGAACGGTAAATCCCCGACCAACTAACCCAAACTCACGCCAGGCAGAAATACACGACATAGGCTGCGTTTGTACCGAAAGATTAAAGTCGGTAAATCTCCGGTTTACTCTGGGAAGTCCCAGCGAAATTGGCGCGCGGCGCGATTGAGAAATGCAATAGCAATACTCTCGATATAGAAATAAGATAAGGCGTTTCTTTTTATTTTATTTTTTGTCCGGTTAAGAGAACATTTTCTCGTGTCCGCATCCGTTCAAGGGAATGTCCGTCCAAGAAAGAGTTAATACAACGGAAATTATATGAGAGCCGATCGGGACCATCAGAAACTGTCCGTTTAAGGGAGGTGTCCGTGTAAGAGGGGTGTCCGCGAAGGGGAATTTCACTGCATATACTTTGCACTGTAATTGTTATATCACAAACCTAATATGCCAATTTGAAAATTTTGTCATGTGAGGTCCTATAATTTTTATGGTACCATTTAGATAATTCATTGGTTTGTCACAATAAACAAAAATCGGAAGTTCTTATTTAAAAAAAATTACGCCATTACTTGAAAGCCAGAAGTGGGAGAAAAACCGCAAAAGATTTTTTTCTTAATTTTGCTGTGCAAACTATTTAATAAACAAAGTGTATAAAAAACAGAAGACTACACCACGACTAATACTTATTATGTAATAATTTAGACATAGAGCATGCTGGAGATAGGTTGTAATGTGTATTTGTTTACTTATATTTGTTCCTGGACATTACTACTCTATAATGTACCTTAAAATATTCATACGTCAACGAAAAGAACTATACATTAACCAACTAATATGTAGTCAATAAGAGGAAAAGCCAATTTATCCTGTTCTTTCCTTAAAATGGGAAGTTTGACAAAATGCTCTGCATAATAATTCATAAAATGCTACTTTGCTAAAAAAATTAAAAAATGCTGCTTTTCTGTAGTTCTGTTGAAATAATTGCGAAGTAAATAATTAAGCAAGAAAATGTAAAATATTACTTTACAAATTATCAAGAGAATAAAATTCAAAAAATACATTTATATACAGTATCAAAGGGGTTTTAATTCTCATCGAAGTAGTTATTACATTTGAGCATATCATGCAAAATTCATTTGTGTTATATGTACAAACAAGCGTATAGCTACGTGACACCAAGAAGATATTAATGACAAGCTTTAATTGTGCAAGTTATTTTTGGTTTGATTTCGTACCAGTTCTCTTTTGCACTCGGACGATGCTATTCTAACTAACCTATTCATGGCATGCCTATTCGATACGCGATTAAAAGTCATATCTTACCTTTCGCTGATACGTGAAACGACAACAAGCTATCGTATATTAATACGAAAATCGATATACTGACTTGCGAATTGGGAATTCCAAACACATTGTGTATCGTTACTACGAACTGCAATCCAGATTCCATTGCAGCTCCGTCTACCGTTCAAACACGTTAAAAATTTTAATTGGGACAAGTCTAAGAACCTTCTGAGAGCAAATTCGGGCTAAAATTAAAGTAGTAATTTTTAAATCAAAATTATAATTTGTGGAATAGAGACTTGCCAATTTTTATGTTAGCAAAACCATTTTGTGAGAATTTGGGATTTTTATTTCAACCATATTTGTGCAACAAATCGGAGTCGTAATGAATACGTTATACGGATCCACAGTCATGTGCACTACCGTCCATATTTATGGAGACGACTATAACATTAACGTTATCTTTAATTTGAATTAAAATATAGAGTTGGTTTCTAGTAATATTTATTAATAGACATTTGACATCGCGAAAAGAATGTTTAAGAACCAAAAAGAAACAGAAAATATTACAAAATTTTAATTGAAAGTGATCTTTCGTCAATATGTCCTCTTCGAAATTGAATTATGGCGGCACATATCCTTTGCATCTTTCTAGTCAGAGATTCCAAATAATTGCATGTAATTTCAGTCCATGCTACCTAGAGCCTCTGCCAAAGATCTCGCCGGCACACTAGTTGTATTGGCAATAGATCTGGAGATTAGGGTGGTCAAATCATCCATATCATGTTGCCTTCTTCCCCGAGTGAAATGAAATAAGTTTTACATAAACAAGATGAATGTTTGAGATCGTCATCTTCTAGGAAGATAAGGTTTTAGTCACCTAATCTTCTCAAATAACCCTCCATACGCACGAGTCCCATTTATTTTTATCCAAACGTCTATTGTTTCAGCAATAGCTTCTTCAAAGCAATTTTTCCCCTTAGCCCTGCTGCCGGAAGTCTGCGTTAACGTTTATGTAAGGTACTGGTGTTCTTCTTGAAATATTCAGTTGTTCAGTGATCTCTGGAACGGTGAGAAACCTATCCTGTTTCAAGATACTATAATAAACTGATCCTGGCTGTCGTTGCTCTCTTTCGTCCTAGCCATTTTCTATTGGGAAGTCAGCCCGTTTCCTGCATTCTATTAAGAGTGATAAATACCCAGTCTTTTTTTTTGTTGCCTTTATATTTTTGGCGTTTTATGCTATTGAATACCCTTCTCCACGTAATGTTGTAATAGCTAAATGATTTTCAATTCATATTTCTTGTGATTTCGGCATTTTTAACTATGATCTTACACGTACGATAACAAGTTTTCAACTAATGCTTTATTCAAAATAGTTGCACACATTTTCGGGTATTCTTATAATTTTTTTCTTGGAACCGTTTTGTCTTACATTACAAACAATTCATTCCTAGAATTCAACTGAATCTGATTACAGTAGTGATTAAGACAGTTGACATAAAATTTAAAATAAGGCAGATGTCGAAAAATCTACCCCTTAGTATGATTGCTCTTATACTTAGAAATAGTATTTACGTATTTACGAAATTTAATATACCAACAACAAAAATCATTTCACCGACCAACACTTTCTTGTGTTTATTGAAAAGAGCTGCATTTGATTTTCCAGTGACTTAAAAAAAGTCTTATAATTTATTACGTCGTAATGAACAGTCGACATACCATCGTTAGTAATGATTCATTACAATTGTATAAAATTCAATGCTAGCTTAGATATTTGTACAAAGAGGTTAGAAACAAGTGATTTAGTACATCTATCAACTACTACTGATCGATAATTTGTTAAAAATTAAATAGTCGAAATAAAATGTACTATGTTCTAAATAATCAATCAATCAAAACAGCAATAATATAATTCTTTTGTAATTTCTTGTTATGTTTTCTTAAAAAAATGAATAACTTTAATTTTTAATCTAAAAATCACTGTTATGTCAAATAAAATGGAAAATAGACTCCGTTTAGGACTCTACCCTTACCTTTTTTCTTACTATGCACGGGTTAAAAATTAAATTGTAAGAGGGAGCTGTTTCAGTGCTTTAAAAAATTATTGAAATATACATATCATCATAAAAATACTTTCATTCATTTCTGTGGGATGCATGAGTATTACACGCGAGAATGAACAATACTGAAAAAGAAATAAGGGGTGCTGTCATTTCTACCACTAGTATCTCCCTCATCACGGCACCATGCCTATGAACGCAGATTTTTTTACGCACAGTAAAGAGCACGCCAAATAAAATTATAATGATGTATAGGGCCGTGCGCACCTTAAAATTCAGTATTGGGTCTGATGGAATGTTATTCTCTCTTTCTATTAACAGAGAGTTTATGTAGGTACATCTGTTTGCAAAACCTGGGATGAGTTGCGTAATTTTTTTGTACTAGCGACTTTTTTTGACAGCTGCATTACCCATAATTCCCATGACGTTTGGTGTCAGCTGAAAAATCTTATGTCTGCCTTTACTATCAATAGCTTCATGTCAAATATTCTTAATGTTTGTTAATATACATAGAAGACCACTATTTATATTATATCATTGCAGCAGTATTGTCAATAAATAAATCAGTGTACTAACCTTGTTATAGTCAATTGTAGAATCAATTCTAAAAGAAAAAGAAATGTTCCATTCGTAAATTATATTTTAATAAAAACCGTTTCGTATAATTTGGAAAATATAGTAATAACTTGTAACATGCATATTAAATACTATGATGTAACATAATACTATAATAATTATTCAGTTGTAAATCTGCCTCCGTGTTTTGTGGATTTCCTTTGCTAATCCTTACGATTACTGTCTGTTTCAAGATATAGTGCGGCATGCAAACAGTAGTACGAGGACAGTAGGTGGTACGCAAAACACTTAAGCTTCAGAACATTCTTAATCTGCACAGAAACTTTGACGGTTTGTGTTTACCTTCAAGGGTTCATGAGAAAAATGAGAAAATCCCAGTAAGTCAGTAATGGATCTCTTTATAATTGTGCACTATAAATTGAAACGGACAGTATACGATCTTCTGTTGGCATCGTTTTTTTAGATACCCACTTCTCTTTTTGTTGGAAAAACTACCACTATTTGTCAATGTGTTTACTTTGTAGTCTACTCAGTAATGTTCAATTCGCGTGCAGTTTTATTTATTTATTATATTTTACGTCTATTTGTAGATGTCTTACACAGTGTAATACATCTACATATAGAGTATAAAATATAATAAATAAATAAAATAAAATTAATGCACTTTGCATATAATCCAATCTCTAGTAGTAACGAATGGATATTTTAATTTTTGCACATCTTGAAAACGTATTAATTAAATTAGATAGCACACAAACGGTGAGAATAAGGAGTTGATTGTTTATTTAGTAAAACATATTGCGCGAAAAATACGTACAAACCTCAAGTAGAATCTTTCTGGAAAGTATGCATAAAAATAATTTTGTAAAAAACAAAATATATATATATGAATGTAACATTGATACTTTACTGTTGTTAATATATATGCACAGCTATTTGCAGAAAATTTATTGTATTCTAAGGAGGCTTAGACGTATTGCCAGCATCTGCTTTCACTGGACTGACAGTAACAATAAAACTAGTAGTCAGATCTAACCGCTAAAATTATTACTTATACATTCATTCTGATTATTCTTTAGGTAAAGTCTTATATCCGTTGGTACGTTCACCCACAGATCTTCTTACGAATATGCGTCTTCGGGTTCCGAACAGCTCAAATTTGAACCCATCCGTCCATAGGACGTTGTTCCACTCTTCTATGGTCCAGTGTTGGTGTTCACGAGCCCATTTAAGTCGCTTTTGCTTGTTTTGTTTGCGTAGTAATGGCTTTTTCATCGCAATACGTCCATGGAGCCCGGCTTTCTGTAGGCGACGTTTGACTGTAGAAATACTGACTAGTTTTTGGCGACCAACAGTTAATTCTGCGGTGATTTCCGGGGCTGTTTTCCGTCTATTTAACTTGCTGGTAACCACTACTCTGCGATCATCTGCACATGTTGTCGCTTTTGGCCTTCCACTCCGTCTTTTATTAAGAAAACTGCCAGTTTCCCGATATCTTTTTACGTTATAGTCAACCGTAGCGTGGTGTATTTTCATTTTTTTGGCAATTTGGCGATAACTTATGCCACTTCTATGGTAAGCTATTATAAGCGCACTTGTTTCCGTACTAATTTCTCTTCGCGGAGGCATTTTAAAAAATTGTCAAACAATATTTCGCTCACGACGTGAATAGAGTAACCATAGGTTACAGATTTCACTATAATCTTCTAGAAAGGTAATTTAAACATTATTACCTACAATCTAACAGATGACTGAATTTACCCAGTAAATTCAGAGGGATTGTTATTGTAATTGCACCGCAATAAACAGTTTATGGTAATCCGACCAAGTGCAGGTAAATGATAATAAACCTTATGCGATATAATGGGTGTTTATCTTACTGAACTACATTTTAAATACGTATTTTATTTTATTATAATGTTTTTTTGGTAAACATAATACTATATGAATAATCCATGAAAACAGGAGTGCCTAAACACTTTTGAGCGGTACTGTATATGCACAGCTATTTGCAGAGAATTTATTGTATTCCAAGGAGGCTTAGACGTATTCCCAGCATATGCTTTCGCTGGACTGACAATTACAATAAAACTAGTAGTCAGAATTATTACTTATACATTCATTCTGATTATTTTTTAGGTAAAGTCTTATATCGATTGGTACGTTAAATTGTTTTGAATTCCTTGGGAATAGAATGATTTCCCAAAAATGCAAAAGAAATTCATTTTATTAAACTATGTTATTGATTTCTCTTTATATGCATCGTAACACTTTTAAAGCTTTAAACCATATAAAGTTTCGAAATATTTAAATACATTTTTTTTTTTGGTTTTAAGCAGGTTATCATCAGAACGTGTATTTACACGTTATTTGTGTTATTATGGAAATTGTATTTAACCTGGATAACTCATGACATTTTGCGAGTTTAGTCTATTTTTAACTTCAAGTACTGATCTAAGAATGTAAACATATTACACATGATCACTTATATCGCTTCACGTACATTCCTTTAAATATATATTACTTATGATGTATAATTCCTGTTGTTATTTCAAATTTCATTGATTTTTTGGTGTGTGCGGATGTTTATGTAATGAAAACAGAATGAAATAGAGGAGAAGTCTATTTTATTATTAGTGCTATTAATATTACAATAATTCTGCTAACCACATAGATGGACGTTCCAGTTATACTTGTGTGTAATAGTTATACTTCCATTTATAAAGATAAAGTAATCAGACCGTAACTCGGCCAACAAACCTAGTCGGCCTTATTTATAATTTCTTACACTATACATTAAAGAGAATGATAATAAAATACAATGTAGTTTGTTGTTAATATATATAAAGTTATATAATAGTAAATTAATGCATGTACACAGGACCTAAATATCGTTCAATTTGCAAATGGTCTACATGTTTTAAAAATAGTATTCAGCGGTTATAGATTTGGTGTAAAATATCCAATTTATTATATTCGTAAACAAAAAATAGGCTGATTAGTTTCGACCTAGACGTTCTTCCTCTCGGAGACTATGAATTTGTTTGCGCTATTACAGTTGATAAATGTAATGGGATAAGTAGTAAAATTGTCAGAAGCAAAAATGTTGTCAAATGTTAACATTTGTTGGTAATTATGCCCCATATTAACTTCATTAAAGAAAGTTATACAGCATCTTAAATTTGTAGCATTCATGTAAAGGTAAACATATGTAAAAGTAGTTACGGATACTGGCTTTTCATTAACTGTCTCGGTACGCAGTCAATTCCGTGATGATTGTTGTATCTTTATGGTTTCGTTCAACTTGGATTTATTTGTCTAATTGAACTGAAACGCTTATAGTTAATTAAGAATATCAACTCTACTTAATACAGTAGTAATAAACAAACAAAAACAGAAACAAACAATAAAATAGTATCTTGTCTAAAAAGCTTCAGCCGATAAGCATAGCGAAATAGCCTCCGAAAAAAAAATAATAAAACGATGTACATGTTGATATGAAACTGGTAAATGATAAGAAATAAGTCATGTGTGACTGTTGCTTCTGAGCTAACACATGGGCTGAAAAGTCCCGGGCCTAACACATAGATGACGCTAGTTTTATTGCAGTCACCTTTCTCTCAGTTAGTACTAACCTTCAAAAGACAGCTGTTAAAATTTCATGATATTCTATTCATTAGTTTGTGAGTTATTGTGCTAAGAGTCGCGCTACTTTTGTTATTTTCAAAACAATGGATCAAAAACAATTTCGTGTTTTAATTTTACACTGCTTCTTGATGGGAAAAAATACCGTTCAAGCGAAGCAACGGCTTGAACAGTGTTATGGGGACTCCGCTCCATCAGAAACAACAATAAAACGTTGGTTTGCTGACTTCAAACGTGGTCGTAGAGACACCGATGATGCAGAACGCAGTAGACGTCCAAATGAGGCGGTAACACCAGAAAACATCAAAAAAATTCATAAAATCGTTTTGAATGATCGAAAAGTTGCGTGAGTTAGCTGATATCGTAGATATCAAAAGAACGTATTGGCTTTATATTGCATGAGCATTTGACTATGAGAAAGCTCTGTTCAAAGTGGGTGCCGCGTTTGCTCACTGTTGACCAAAAACAAGAACGTGTTGATGATTCTGAGCAATATTTGGCCATGTTTAAACGAAACAAACCGGAATTTTTGCGTCGATATGTGACAATGGATGAAACATGGATCCATCACTTCACTCCGGAATCAAAACGATCGTCATCTGAAAGTATTTAAAACATCAACAGAGAAACCTTCCGAACAATTCTTCACGAGGCAAAACCAAGCTCTGCGTAAAATTTGTTCCGCACATTTTGGTGGATGGCCAAAACTGCGTACGTGTTAATCATTTAACAGAAGTCGTTGCTGTGCGGTGCTTTCAGTATAACCCAAAAACCAAGCGTCAAAGTGCGGAATGGAAATTGAAAAGTTCATGTTCGTGATCCAGACCTTGGTGTCTGTTGTACGAAATCAAATCTGTGTGTTGAATCATCCGCCGTATTCACTTGGCCCCATGCTATTTCTTAAATTAAAACTGAAGTTGAAAGGATGCTTTTTTAAAGATATTTCTATCATCAAAGCAATAACTACAACCCAAGCACTAGAGCCATTTCAACAAAATGTGCTAGAATATTAATTTGAATCGCTGTAACAAATATATTGAAGCTAGAGGAAATTATTTAGAATAAAAAATTGTAAAATATTCAGATTTCTTGTTTCAATGATTTTACCCACAGCCACGCTGGAATCTTATTTGTTCCGCTGTGTATTCTGATTTTTTGATATTTCTTTTAATAACAATAATAATATAAAATTAATTATAATCGGGGTAAAAAAACCAATATAACAACAAATTGAAATATGCATCCTGGAAAGTGTAATTTCTTTTAATATATTTTAATATCGCATTATTTATAACGCAAAATAATACTGTGCTAAGAATACGTTATGCTAAATAATTTTAGAGGACATGATTACCTGTTCTTGGATGTATTCTTTCTTTGGATGTATTTTGAGGTATATACAGCTTTATAAAAGTCTTCATCGCATGCATCATTCTCTGATTGGCGATTTGCCATTTAGCAGCATACTTGGGCTAGAACTTGAACAAATAACGATCTGTGGTTACATTTCACAGATAATTCGATAAACTACCTATTTTCCAAAGATAATTTGCCATTTTAGTGATTTCTTAAAACAAAATAGGCCAATATTATTGCATATATACGGATGTTGTTTACACCGACTTCATTCTCGATTCTGCTGTCGATCATCCTAGGTTATTATCACAGTTTTAAGTACGTTCGGTTTTACCAGATCGCTACTAAGTTTTATGGATTTCTACTAGTAGTCACGATCTTGTAGTTTACAATGGGCACAAGATAACAGTTATGTACGTTTCAAGTTGTAGGATACTTCAAACATCCAATCTCTACCACTTTTATGCAGTGTCCTTATTGGCAAGTTAATAGGTTTCATTGATTATATATTATGGTGATGATTTGGATATAGAAGTCTCTCATATTATTCACAACATGACAGACGCAAAGTTGCTGCTGAATGGATACTGACTGACGCAAGATTAACAAGCTGAACGCGAATGTCGATAATTGGTATTGCATCTCTTTTCTCGAAGATCAACCAGTGTGAGTACCAACTCTCACATCTATGTATAAGACCCCAATAATGCGAAAGACTCATGAAGAATCTGGGTATCACGTTTCACAGACTCAACTTTTCAAAACATGTGCGTACATGTCTTTGGTTACAGCATCAGTTTATTGAACTGTGGACGTTTTCATACGAATTTACAAAGATTTTGTTAATTTATCGAGTACCAGAATGCGGTAATGTGCAATTCTACGACACTGATATTGATACACTAAAATCGGTGTCACGCAATTTCTTGAAATTTCCGTTCTTTAAAATTCAAGGAGTCCATTATTAATTATGGATTTTCGATGGAGTGACTTTGTTTCGAGGCACTTAAAAAAAAGGCATAAACACAATGGACTCACTTGTACTGTTCTCCAAGGTTTATTTTCGGATGCCTCGACCGTCTTGGAGGTTATTTAGATAATCAGAATTGTAACGTTTAAAACAAATATCAGAAAGCGTCAATGATTTAAAGTGAAGCGCGTCCCCTTTATTGAATGTGTTTGAATATGTATTAGCTTTATAATTCTCTGCATCTTTGCGTTGTTGCGCGTATTGGGTTTTATGTTGAATAACTAAATAAATAAACAGTGTTATTATATATAAGTGCATCTAAGCAATATGCGGATAGAACATAAAACCAGGAAATTGCCACAATGAACTAAGAAGCGTATGCTTTAACGGCAGTATCTATGGATAACAAGTTATGACGTTGACGCTATAAACGCCACATATAGCATGTCTGCTTTGAGCAGGAAGAAATTCCTCATCGCGATCATGATACAATTTCTATTCTTCCGAGCAGAAAAGCTCGTTGAATTATATGTTATTACTACAATGGACATTAGAAGCGTGCCGTTCCTATTTCAAGCACTTTCTCGTTTTCCCTAACGAATTCATTGCCGCAAGAAAACACCGCGAGAATATATAAAATGTTTTCGACGCTTTGTCTATTAACTATTTTCCTTAATTGGTTCATTATAATTGCTTGTCATGAGTATAGTAATAAAACCTGTCTGCATACGATTAATACCCATATTGTATAGTAATATTTTCAATGTTGTTTGAAGAGAGAGTTTTTTTTACTGGGGTCTACCCCGGGCGGCTCTCGCTGAACAAAGAAAGTACCTGTTTTTATTATTAATATTTCGATGTCATCCTTTGTATTGAAATAATACTTTACTAACTTCTCATTATGACTGTTAATTATTTAGTAATATGTGACAAATCGCTCAAAAATTTGCTAAATGCCGGCACTTAGCGGCCGCGTTCAGGACGACACTCGAGCTAACGGAGCTCAGCCCTGAAGGCACGGATTGTCTGGATAACACTGCCACTAGCATAAAATTATTATCGTCCATAAATATGAAATTTTCTCCCTAATGGAAGTGTTTGGTGTTTTAGACTGTCCCAGTAGTGCTCCTTTCTTAAAATCACATTAATTTGCTGTAAATTGTCTGTACTCTTATGCGTGAAACAACCTCAAACCTGAATAAAATCACACCTGTGCAATAATCTGTTTGAGAAATCTGTAGTATTATTAACGGCGGATTTTTGTAATTCCAATTTTTAGACTAATTTACCAAATAGAATGATTTTCATGCAGAGAAATGATAGTGGATCTTTCCTAAAACTTACTTTTAAAACAATTTCACTTGATTTAGGTTAAATTCATATAATCGCGTACTAACACTTCATAAGGGCACTGTTTAGTTTGCGATGATGATGAAAACTCTTTTAACAATATAGAGCGCAATTGAAAAGATCAATTGTGAAAGAATAGAGGAACTACTGTTTTATTCCTTTAATAGCCCTGGTTAATAATTCGAATTGCTGTTGTCAATCATGATTGTCTTAACTAATAATAACCAATAATAAATAGCTACATATTCGCTTTAACCTTCTAGTTTTTCGACATAACAGTGTTTTACAAAAGTTTTTCAAGTGTTCAATATCCACGAATGCCTATAAAGCGCTAGCTACACCTGAACTAACCTCCTTCGTGACTTCTTGAGTACTTTGTAAACGCAATTGTAAATGGATCGAAATTTTGAATTAGCTAGCACAAAATTTCTGTATACTATCCTGTGTATGTAACCGAATCTTATCTCCAATGGAAAAATGTTCCAGTCCCGATTGATAATTACCAAACATTCATATAAATGAAATCTAAGTATGCTGGAAAATATAGTAAATATTTATAAAATCTATTTTCTTTAATAAAACGATTCATATCTCTTCGATAACACAACATTTGATCAACCTGCGTTGCGTTGAATAAATAATGTACCGTATAACCTAATTGTATTTACATCTAAATTTAGTTACTAAAACCAGCAATGTATTTTATCAATAATCAATACACTGATACTATTCGATAAGTTTGATAAGATAACTATTTTTTCAGGTGATACGGCAATGCAAATAAATCCAGTCTTGTGGTCTGAGCCGTTAGCTCCCGATCCTACTCACCTTAAAGAATCGAACAACACGAACGAAGGGGAAGATTCATCCCCAGAGGAAGCCACTACTTTCGAGATACTCGAACCGAATCATTCTTTCTTGTATTCTACTATATCTACTAGAAATTTACAAGTGTCCTTCTTAAATCTATCACTTCCCACAACAACCGAAGAAGAAGAAGGAGAAGAAGAGGTAATAGTGCAGCTAGATGGTGAATCCAATGTGGTTAATAGTTGCGCCGAGAGTATTGAAGAAGAAAAACCAATCCCTAAGAAGACTACACCATGTAAACGAATTAGTTACAAAATCAAGCGATCATCTTCCGCTTATAGAAAAACGAATAGGAATTTAATAAGAGGCACTACAGTTGCGGAATTAGCTTCTAAATTCGATAAGCTTTGCACGGAAAAGAGGTTTATCCTTGACGACCCAAAATTTGCGCAAATTATCAAACGTGTAAACAGTCAAAATTATTCTCAAGGTGATGCGGGCAAAATTAATCGTAAAACTAGCGTTAAGATGAATATCGAAGATAGGATTTCACGGAAACCGTCCTTCAGACAGCATGATGACTCACCGGAAGATGTCGAGCATGTTAGCGTTAGAGCGGCAATTAAAATTTTCGAATGCCGTCAACAAAATGACATGCAAAATTCGCAGATAAAATCGAAACTCCAAGAGAAAAGGATTTCAAAATCCGTCGAAGTTATACCAAGTATCACAATAAGCCACGCAGACGACGTTCATGATAATACGACTGATAAGATTATAGACAAAAGTGACGATTTTGAAGTGCCTGTTATCATAGTAAACATTCCGGTAGAAAAAACCATCCGATCAGAATCCGCGTATGAAATATCTCACGTGAAGTCAAAAAACAAAAGATTACAACTAGATTTTAATTCTACCATAAAATCGAAAGGAAGTCAATCTGTCTCACCCTCACAGGTTATTCAAGAAGAACGTTTATATGATTTTGTATCACCAGTTATTGAGAGACCTGTGGTGGAGAAGAAAGTACAACCGCCTGTTCCACCGAAACCAAAAAATATAGAGAATAGAAGAGTAGATAAAAACAGAACGCAGGAACATGTCATACAATTAGTAGAGCCGGCGGAGTCAACCGAAACGATACCAAAATTGTTCGATCCAGTCGTTGATGTTCATGTGCATCAAATACGAGTGCATGATCAAGAGAAAGCCTATGAAGAATTGTTAATCCCTCCTTGTGAAGCAACGCATAACTATGAAGATATTGAACAAAGAAGTGATGATGGTTACGAAGCAATCATTCCTTTGAATATTTTAGAACAAAATATATATGAAACACTACCGTCTATTTGTGACAGTCCCCCACCTTTGCCTAGAAGGCAAGAAGAGCTGCTTCCTCCTAAGTTACCATCTAAACATACGTATTACAAAGTACACAACCATGACGAAACGAATAGTTACGAGATTATTGACACGGGTGATATCTTACGGACAAATATAGTTAGTGAAGCATCATCAGAGAGCAGTTATGACACCTTATTACAACTTAAGTGGAATAGTTCGGGTTCAAATCGAGGCTCTTTAATATCGTGCGATCAACAAAGCAATAGTTTATACGGACGATCAATACCTGGTTGGACAGAAGACTACAAAGCAGACGATGATAGTTTTAGTGATAGGAGTGAGGATTGGAGCGATGTAGACGACAACGAGGGAGGACATTATCCAGAAACCACCATGTAAGTTGATACCAGTCAATATTTATTGTTAACTAAGGCAAATATATAAACAAAGAGCACGAAACAATCAAATTTCAAAATAGTAATAGCGTCCATCCATTCACAAAGAGTTTACGCTCCTATTACCTTCTTTTTGAAAGAATTCTATATTACTACATTAATAAATAAAGTTATGTATGAACACGTTCAACAATTTGATGGTTTATTTGCATTGCAGATCAAGTCATTGGACTTCCTTTTTAGTTTGTTGTATGATACGAAAACGGATCAATAAAATTTATTTATAAGTATGGAATAAAAAGTAAAAATACATGAGCAAAAGTCAAAATAAATTTGTAAATTCTTTATATGTTTAACGCCATCTATAAATAAAATATTGAGTACACTTTGGCAAAAAGGTTTTTGATATTTTCTTTTCAAAGAACTAATGTGTTTACAGATATTTTTGTCTGACTCATTGTAGATGGTAGAGAAGGTGTACTTATACCCTTATTGTGTTTGCCGATAAATAAATTTAACAAGTGAGAAAAACATGAAAGTGCCCGTTCACATTCTCCACTCAAACTGCTGTAGTTTCTACTTACTTCTCTTACTGTACTACTGGTTATTACCTAAAGGTATTAATGTGGGTAATGAACACAGTCATAACTCATGCTTCCATTGCATTTTCATACATCTACAAACACCAAGCAATAAGTATAACAAAAAAAAAGTATCTCAAAATTTATTCAAATAATTAAACTTGAATAGTATCTCAGACTTTCACGGCCGTTTGACTTAGTTGTAATGGTTGTCGGGTTCCGCCGTGTCACTAGGTTTTTTGTCCCGGACGTTTCGCGAACAATTGCGGTTTGCATTTTCAAAGGTACTGGCCAAAGAATATACTCAAGAGAAGAAGCGACATGCAATAGAAATAGATCGCAACTGCATTTTACGCCAACTATGAACGTATGGACACACTAATGAAAAATGGCGGGATAATATGAAATATAGTTTTACTGATAATATTGCATTTATTTTTATTTGTACACGGTGAATTATATAACATTAAATTACCGACCTTCCTAGCGTGGTAACTTCATGTTATAACACATGGACTGAAAAGTCCCGGGCCTAACAAGGAAAACACGGTTTTTTTGGTTCAAAATTAGCGTTATTCATCAACGTAATCTAGATCAAGAGCCACGCAATCATTCCAGCGCCGCTCTAACATTTCAATACCACTTTTGTAGAACGATTTATCTTTTGCCTCAAAATAGGCCTCAGTTTCAGCGATAACCTCTTCATTCGTGCGAAATTTCTTACCGGCGAGCATTGTTTTTAGGTCTGCGAACAGCCAGTAGTCGCTGGGAGCCAAATCTGGCGAATACGATGGATGTGGGAGCAATTCGAAGTTCAATTCATTTAGTTTTGCCATTGTTTTGATTGACTTGTGACACGGTGCGTTGTCTTGATGAAACGAAATTTTTTTCTTTGCCATATCCGGTCGTTTCTTTGCAATTTCGGCCTTCAAACGCTCCAATAACGCTATATAATATTCACTGTTGATGGTATTTCCTTTCTCAAGATAGTCGATGAATATTACACCACGCACATCCTAAAATACCGAGGCCATAACCTTTCCAGCCGATTGTTGTGCTTTCGGGCGCTTTGGAGGAGGTTCATCAGTTGCTGTCCACTCAGATGGCGATCGTTTTGATTCCGGAGTGAAGTGATGGATCCATGTTTCATCCATTGTCACATATCGACACAAAAATTCCGGTTTGTTACGTTTAAACATGGCCAAACACTGCTCAGAATCCTCAACACGTTCTTGTTTTTGGTCAACAGTGAGCAAACGCGGCACCCACTTTGAACAGAGCTTCCTCATAGTCAAATGCTCATGCAATATAAAGCCAATACGTTCTTTTGATATCTTTACGATGTCAGCTAACTCACGCCACTTCACTTTTCGATCATTCAAAACGATTTTGTGGATTTTTTTGATGTTCTCTGGTGTTACCGCCTCATTTGGACGTCCACTGCGTTCTGCTTCATCGGTGTCTCTACGACCACGTTTGAAGTCAGCAAACCAACGTTTTATTGTTGTTTCTGATCAAGCCATTGCTTCGCTTGAACGGTATTTTTTCCCATCAAGAAGCAGTGTAAAATTAAAACACGAAATTGTTTTTGATCCATTGTTTTGGAAATAAGAAAAGTAGCGTAACTCTTAGCACAATAACTCACAAACTAATGAGTAGAATATCATGAAATTTTAACAGCTGTCTTTTGAGGTTAGTACTAACTGAGAGAAAGGTGACTGCAATAAAACTAGCGTCATCTATGTGTTAGGCCCGGGACTTTTCAGCCCATGTGTTATAATTAACAATGCACAAAATGAAAATTATGTGTTAAAGGATGTACAATAAAGAACGTCGTCTTACAATTACGATTTTATTACATAATATAAAATACATATTTATTTACTTACAGATGCATATTATTTTATTTATTTTGCTATTATGGCAGTAATGTTTTTTATAAAATTTTCTATTAATGACACTGCACATATGATGGCACATAATCGTACAGGTCACAAAAAGGCTGCACTTCTAGTAAATTCAACTAACAAATATGAAGTATGACAGAGTTATACAAAAGCATAATAGATCTCAGCGACCGCAAAAATTATATTTTATAAACATATTAAAAAAGTCTGAAATGGTCACTATATAGCACTTTTCAAAATCTATATGTACAGATATATAAACAAACAAAGAGTATGGTACTTAAATACACATTCGTTTCATATGCGAGATGAAGCAAATTTATCATACATGAGAATTTTTCTTATCATCAAATTCTTTTGTACGTAGCATTCCTTCCGTATGCATACGTTCAGTCTAGTTTTAGAAATGGTAGCAGTATGAAAGGAAAAAATTTTAAATTGCGCTTGTTACTGGCAGCCTATCGAGCGTAAGTGAGATACAATTATTCATATATTATCAATATTATGTGTTAGTAGCAAGTAATTAATGTTAGCGTATGTCGGGTTAGATAACATTAAAGTAAGTTATATAAATTATTCCGCGAATTATTGATAACTTTTATCAATAAAATATGAACATGTGCCCTACAGAAGTAATTTCTCATACACTATTGTATTTTTCCTCCATATTAGTTATATGTGATAGATAGATTATTAATAATTAATACTTCTCAGTGCAACATCATTTTTTTACTGATATCAATCATTATTTAACATATACACTACCGCTCAAAAGTGTTTAGGCACTCTCACTGACAGCAAAAATGTATAAAAACTAAGCAAAAATGTTAATAATATTTATTTTTTTATGTACAGATACACGTACATGAATAAAAATATATTAAATAAATGTGTAAATTAAAACGTTTAATTTAAATTTTGCTTTCATCTATGTGACCTCCTCTTGATTTAATAATTGCAGCACACAATCGAGCCATTCTCGCAATAAGTTCTGCTAGAGTTTCTTGTGTTATTGAGGTCCAACTCGATTGCAATTTGTTCCACACGTCAGTAGCTGATGTCGGAGCCGATTTCCGTACTTCCCGATCTAGTTCTTCCCATAGTAACTCGTTTGGATTCAAGTCGGGGCTCTGGGGAGGCCATTCCATAATTTTGGGAGTTCCTTCCTCTTCTAAACGGCGTAAATAGTCTTTACATATTTTAGAGGGGTCATTGCCTTGCTGGAAGATAAAATTTTGACCCAAAAATCGAATTCCGGAAGGTATTGCGTGGTTCTCCAAAATTTCGCGGTAGCCTTCTTTTTTTAATATACCGTCAATTTTCACAATGTCCCCTACACTAGTGCCAGCAAAACAGCCCCAAATAATTATAGAACCTCCACAATGCTTCACGGTAGCAACAATACACTCTTCTCTGGCACGTTCACCCACAGATCTTCTTACGAATATGCGTCTTCGGATTCCGAACAGCTCAAATTTGGACTCATCCGTCCATAGGACGTTGTTCCACTCTTCTATGATCCAGTGTTGCTGTTCACGAGCCCATTTAAGTCGCTTTTGTTTGTTTTGTTTGCGTAGTAATGGCTTTTTCATCGCAATACGTCCATGGAGCCCGGCTTTTTGTAGGCGACGTTTGACTGTAGAAACACTGAACTAGTTTTTGGCGACCAACATTTAATTCTGCGGTGATTTCCGGGGCTGTTTTGCGTCTATTTAACTTGCTAGTAACCGCTATTCTGCGATAATCTGTAGATGTTGTCGCTTTTGGCCTTCCACTCCGTCTTTTATTAAGAAAACTGCCAGTTTCCCGATATCTTTTTACGTTATAGTCAACCGTAGCGTGGTGTATTTTCATTTTTTTGGCAATTTGGCGATAACTTATGCCACTTCTATGGTAAGCTATTATAAGCGCACTTGTTTCCGTACTAATTTCTCTTCGCGGAGGCATTTTAAAAAATTGTCAAACGATATTTCGCTCACGACGTGAATAGAGTAACCATAGGTTACAGATTTCACTATAATCTTCTAGAAAGGTAATTTAAACATTATTACCTACAATCTAACAGATGACTAAATTTACCCAGTAAATTCAGAGGGATTGTTATTGTAATTGCACCGCAATAAACAGTTTATGGTAATCCGACCAAGTGCAGGTAAATGATAGTAAACCTTATGCGATATAATGGGTGTTTATCTTACTGAACTACATTTTAAATACGTATTTCATTTTATTATAATGTTTTTTTGGTAAACATAATACTATATGTATAATCCATGAAAACAGGGGTGCCTAAACACTTTTGAGCGGTAGTGTACATCAATAAGACTTGAACTGTTGGACAAACATTGCATTTAATCTACTAGCGCGTTTTTAAGGAATATTCAAGAATATTGCGTATGATGTCATGTTAATTAATAATTAGATTGATAAGTATTTCAACGTCCACTCACATCAGGAAGCAATATTTTTCTTTGTGCAAGTAATTCTAAGCAAAAACGTTGGCAATAGGCTTATATATTATTATCCATATTAATCACTTGCATACTGAAAAATCCAGTGTTTTTTCTATTATACTTTGAAGGAAATGAGATGACCGCAGGCAAGGTTATTGAAGTGTCAGCCGTTAAAAAAGTGAACAGGTATGGACGTTTCATTAAAGCATGTGGGATACTCTAACGGTTAGACCATTTTTATCAAAATTATATCCTCTTGCTCTGGCAAAAAAAAACCACCATATAATTTTAACGCTGGGTGTATGTTTTTTTTTTCTTGAAGATTTTCTCTCCATTTTTAATAGACTACCAACATTATTATTTTCTATATATTCCCAAACGAATATCCTTATCACTTCGATGTTTGCTTGTCAGTCGGCACTACCTTAGTCTTTTAAACTGTCTGTTCCCGTCACACATAAACGCACCTTCCTCTATAAAAAAAATGAACTCGTTCATCCATGGAAGGAGTTTCTAATTATCATTTGTTCCTTTCAGTAAAAACGGTTTTTTGATATACAGGCTACTGCTGTCAATCGGCGCCCAATGGTGATACTACAAGTGGAGTATTTCTATTTGTGTTAAAATTATTAGCAATTTCAGTGCCGTTAATCGTCTTGTTCTTCTATTAGTAATAGTAAGTTCATCATTTCGGCCAATAGTAATTCAGTAACCCTTCCTCCCATTTTAATGCACTGTATACTTTATGCTTGAAAGCATTCAACCGACTGGGAATTTTATCGACTTTGATTACTAAGTCTACCCCTTTATAGTAAACTAAGCGTATGAAGTACTATTCCGGACTTTATAGATTTTTACGCGGGCTACTATTTAGATTTTTGTGCCACTCTTTTAGAAGATAAATAAATAACAATATTTTACCTTAAATAACCCCAATATTCGATTTTCTATTAATAGGTAGAAGCTTCGACACAATACTGTAAGATACTGGATATTTCCGGACTATTTTGAATAAAAAAGTTCACATAAATACATATCCAATTTTTAGTGGTTGGAAAGATACGGAAGTTTGAATATTACCCATAAAGAACTTGCAGAAAATGTTAAGCAAAAGCAGATAACTTATTCATTTTATTCATTAATCACTTAAATGACATAAAACTCACAAATAATTAACTTCAAAGTTGATTTTCAATAGTCCTACCGCCAGCTTCTATGCACTTTCGAATTCTCCTGAGAATACCATGTTCTAGCCATTGAATAATTCTCCTCCTACTTCACAGGTATAGCAGTAAACTCCACTCACACAAATTAATTAATTATGCGGAACGCAGCGTTTCGAGAGCACGCGGGCTCTCCCAAAGATAAACCGGAGATGATAAAAAGGTCTGGAATATACCAAATCGCATGCAATGATTGTGAGAAAGTTTATATTGGACAAACAAAAAGGAGTATCGAAACGAGGTTCAACGAACATATTAGACACTACCGTTTCGACAAACCTGAACTATCAAGCGTAGCGAAGCATATGGTAAAATCCGGACATAAGATTGATTTCAAAAATCTCACACTACTTAAAAACGTGAACTCGTATAGGGAATTAGACGCGTACGAAACGATATGTATGAAAAAGAACGGAAACTTATTGAACAGAGAACCACCCCCAATTGCACACTCGAGTTTGATGGATTTATTACCATAGGCCCTGTTAAAGATACGGTTCGCTTTCGGTCCATCCTTCCCCGTAAAAGGCATGAGGCCACCTAGTAGATTGTAAATAGTCATATGGTTAGAAATTTTAGAGCCTGCGTAGAAAATAATTTGCATGTGTGATACAGTTTTTACTTTCAGTCGGTAACACACTGAGACAATGAGAGCCCACGTGCTCTCGAAACGCTGCGTTCCGCATAATTAATTAATTTGTGTGAGTGGAGTTTACTGCAATACCTGTGAATTATACATCCACACAGTCCTTGCAATCGTCACACCTCTTACTTCAATCACATTATCTTTATTTGATATTTAATGAAAACGCTGGTGAACACTTTGAAATCTGGTACTCTGCGGTTCGAAAATCATATGCGGTATTCTCTATAGGCAACAGGAAATGCCATTACAAAAACCTATAAACAAATGGCGCATCGGCATATTCAGCATGTAAATACGTACGGCATTATTATAAGCACTTATAATACAAAACAGAGTCAGGTTCAACAAATCAAACGCCTATTTCAGAATGCCGAGTGGAACATGTACGCGCCACCTTCAAACAGCTCTCTGTTTATAACTGTTAAGAATTGGACACATATGAACTTTATTATTCAAAATAGTCCGTGCTATCGCTACTTAAAGTATTTACAATTCAACCTGAAACATCCTGTACACAAAAATTAGTTGGATACAAAGTCACGCAGTTATACCACAGTAGAATTAGTTTATAACGCCATAGGTTGTAACGGCAACTCGGGTATAGCGTCACAATCATCTTGGTCCCTGGAATTACCTATAGTAGACAACCTAAAAACATTGCATATAGCGGCATCAAATTCTGGTGAACCTCGAGATCAATTGAATTACATGTGTAGGCAATAACTACTTGGGAATTCTCATATTATCGGCATTTTACACAAGTATTTTGTAGGAAATAACAATGACCTCAAATCCTAGAATTCTAACAAATCAAAATTTCACTTTTTGAAAATATAAATATCGGACAGGCAGTTGACAGGACCGATACTCACAATGGCCACTCTTAACATGTCAAATCCCCTAGAATCCACCGCGCGAAATTTAAACTGTCCTCAAACATATAAAATCACTCTATATATAATAATGTAAAATAGGAAATAAAGCATGTTCCGTATCGGATAAGTTATGTGAAAATTACCGTTTTTCGAAACTCGCCTACTTCGCGAGCATCACTCCGTTACCTCAAAAAACTGTCGGTCCCGATGATGACGCTATAACTGAGTGCTACTGTATTTATCATACATATTACGTCATTTATTCTAAAATTCTAAATTATTACTACATAATACGTGTAAATAAAAGGAACCCCTCTGGCAAATCCTCATTCCTCATATTTTACTGTACTAAACCATCAAGTGAAAGGGAGGGTATAAGAAAGATAACAATATGTATAGCTTCGGTACATTTCGCCTCTACAATGTCCTACGATTAAAGAAACCGAGTGTACTTTTCTAGAGGTTTGCGTCGCGCTACTCCAATCACCTATTCCACACACAAATTTGTCGGTCGTTATTTTAAAATAAAAAAAAAACACGTAATTTATCGTATTAATCGTATCATAAAATGCTTTTTAAATTTTGTATTAAAAGTGTCATGATATTTTGTGAGTATGGTGGGGTCTCTAATAGTAATTTTCAATAACAAAATACTGATTTGATTTGCCATTGTATCGATAATTAGTATTAACACAGCTTATCAGAGCGATTGCGTATTACAATAATAATCTTAATCATGGATATTTTATCTTTAAATGATTTCGCTTACACCTGAATAAAATACAAGATACAGTTGCCAATTTTTTTTTATATAAAAAATTATCTCCCAAATAATCGCAAGTTATAAAAAATACGTAAAAGAGATTTTTTAGCTAGGGTTTATACGTTGACTGCATTTTGTTCCACAATCATAAATAACGTAAAGCTTTTTAGTACGAGGGCGGCCTGAAATGTTTCCGGAATCGGCAAGAGATAGCGCACGAAGGTTGACGTGAATTCATTGGTTGGCAACTGTCAAAATTTCAGACGTCTACTGTCAATAGCTGTAAAGGAATCCTCTTAAGCCGAGCTGCTGTAAACCAGTCATAACACAATTTGTCAATGTTAGTACCATCACCCGTCAAAAAGCTTCTTTTTTCATTCAAATTGCTGTTCGACATCCATTTGTTTAGAACGATTTCTTTATGTTTAATTATATCTACAGCTTGTGTTTTTCCAATATTAAAACGCTTGGATAAGTTCCTTACACTTAATTTCTCTTTATTGTAAACTTCAACAATCTCAATTTTTTGTTTAAGCGTGAGAATTTTTCTATTTGGAGCCATTTTTACAATGAATGTATCGCCCAATGTGTCTTTTCCGCATAGACATCAGACTAATAGTAAAAGCAGATTCAATCGAAAGCGTACACCCAAAGAATAAGAACGGCCAACTTGGGGAAGTCCCTAATTCACGTCAGGCAGAAATACACGACAGAGGCTGCGTTTATACCGAAAGATTAAAGTTTGCTCGGGGAAGTCACAACGAAATTGGCGCGCGGCGCGATTGAGAAATGCAATAGCAGTACTCTCGATATAGAAATAAGAGAAGGCGTTTCTTTTTATTTTATTTTTTGTCCGGTTAAGAGAATATTTTCTCGTGTCCGCGTCCGTTCAAGAGAATGTCCGTCCAAGAAAGAGTTAATACAATGGAAATTATATGAGAGCCGGTCGAGACCATGAAAAACTGTCCGTTTAAGAGAGGTGTCCGTGTAAGAGGGGTGTCCGCGAAGGGGAATTTCACTGTATATCGTTTTTCTTTAAAATATATTTGTGATTAAATATAATTTCTTCCAAATTGTTAAAGATGCGTAACGTACTGCACTTACACGGTTTTATCAAATTGTAAAAAATAAGTATTGTCAGGAAAAATTAAAACAGACCAGGTATTATTATTATTATAAAAAAAAAAGAAAGTCAACCGGGTAAAACGATTATGTAAAAAATTGAAAGCCACAAGGACACTATATTTTAGTAGCAGTATTTTTTCTTTCCTAAAGTTAACGAAATTTGACAAAAAGACCCTACAAAATTTTACGTTGTGTATTCTAGATTTATAAAAGCTTGAAATTTTCTTATTTCAGATTGGTCGATATTTTAAATTTCCTACGTTGTACAGTTCTAAACCCTATTATAAGGATAAGATTCGCTTGAATATGTGAAAATGTATTGTATCTTTCGAATTGATCTGCACAATCTGCAGGCTTCAGTTTAGTAGAGTATGTATGACATTTCACCAAAAAAAATCAGGTAATTCATTTATAAATCAAAATAAAAAATGTCTGGGAAACCATTTCTTTAGCGCCATTAAGAAAAGTTAGGAGGTCACATACATAAGTTAATTTGTATGTTGAATTGTACAATGTTGCTTTCATTTTAAATGTATTTCAATAAATTTTTTGACCAAAACTGTAGGTACTATATCTACACGTACGTTAGCAATTAGGGCGTAAAACTAGCAGACGCAAAATTCTCTTCGGTGTACGTGCGAATCGTTTATTGTTATAAAACATTTGTAAACACGACTAGGGTAATTTCTATAAATAAATCCATACAATCACTTGTGTGAATAGGCAACTTACATTACAACGCTGTATTTAATGTTCTCTGGAAGAATATCAAACAAGACGAATACTTATTGGTATTATTACTTTCACCTGTAGTAGATGTCACTAGCATTTAAACTTAAAAATTATACAGTTCTACTTTCAAAATTTTAAGTATAAAAAACATTGCAGCTTTATCGCAATATACAATATACTCTTTACTCGAATTGACGTATATAGTATTAATACTTGCTAATGTTGCGGTGTGTGCGCGACGCAGATAAACTATTCCTCAACCTTATTGTTAGGGTATACTTTTAGGATTTAAATTTACCGCGTTGTATTACGCCACCTGGTGGTGGCGTAGGGAAGAAAAGGGAGAGTCACGGGACGTGATTATTGTGTGTGGATTTATGTGTTATGTATTGTAATATTTTTATGTTGTTTACGATAGAATAAAGAGGATAATATTATTATAATAGGATGAGCACAATAAAACTATAAAACTTTATCAAATCTCACATCAAATAATCGTCTCAATTGTTAATAATTATGATGACATCTAAATTTGCGTTAACGAGATTGTTTAATTTATTTAAGTTGTAAAAAATGTTTCTACACTTATTTTGTATTTTTCTCCCATATATTCTTTCCTATTTGTGGGGCGCCGTAAATAGTAAACACTGTAGTAGCAAGTGCATAAATTTTGGGAATCCATGGGTTAAATGATTAGAGTGGACAGTTATACTTGTGCTTATTAGTTTGTATTAGTTGCATAAATTGATCTGAGATCCCAGAGATATTTGTAAGCACGTAGTGAAATGTCAATATATGTCTTTTCTTAGAATTGCGCGATTTTTGAGTATCTATTTTCCCAACATTCGTAAAGCTTTATCTATAAAACCTGCAAAACATCTACATCAGTAGAATGTATTTCATTACTTATATTCGTTTATTCGCATAGTGAAGACTGTACTTGTGTTCTATTATTTACCACTAGAGCTGCTCGGCGGCATATATATGAATACGCGCGGACGGCGAATCGATGGAACTCTATCTCCGTTCGATCGATCGAGTTTCGCAGTACTTCAACTGCGGGTGGTGCGCTGTGCATTTTGAGACCAGTGTTTTGCATTGCAAAGTATTAATTAATTAATTATGTCGGACATACGTAGAAAATAAGAAAACAACTACTCCAATCAATTAAGTAAGTTTATAAAGGGTTTTATTGATTTAATATATATAAATAATTTATGCTCTTGTCACTTATACGTCATACCACTAGACCATGTGTCTAATGGCATGACGTTCGCCCGGAAAGCGAGAGAGCGTAGCTTCAATACCTATCGAGACCGACATTTTTGGTGAAAATTATAACTTTGGTAATTAAAAGGAAATTATAATTTATCGTTATAAAAATTAACGAAAGCTCCTGCATTATACATTTTAATTGTATTTAGATTGATTTATAGCACAATTTGCACAAACAATACCCTAGTATAATACAGTTTAAAACTAATTTACATTTTACGATAGCTGAAACTATGTTAATCCCTTGTAATATAATGTAATCAGATTCAAGTAAATTCTAGGAAAGAATTGTTTGTAATGTAGGACGAAACGGTTTCGGGAAGTAAATTTTAAAAATACCAGAAAAGTATTTTGAATAATGCGTTAGTTTAAAATTTGTTATCGTGTGTGTGAGATTGTAGTTAGAAATGCGTGTATTTTGGTTATTAAATTTCTCCGCAAGGAAATAAATAAGGTAACAAATAAAATATGAACTAACTGATAAACATGTTATTGCATTAACGCGTCTACATAATACTCAAGACATGCACAGCGTTGTATATACCCTTTCTTATTTTTGTACATAAGTTTAACGACTTAAACATGGTGGAAATTTGTAAATTCTGCTTTGACATTGTCAAAGGGATCTGCAATATATATTTAAAATAAGTAAGTTCGTATAAAAACCTCCAAAACACGTAAAATCTACGTGGATTTGAGTATCATATGAGTTAATGACGTAATTGCCGCATCAATCACCACTAAAAGTTAAATGTACATTCGTTACTTTGATGAATATCAAAAAAACCGCCACATATAAATAAAAACCCATCCTAGATTTAATTACAGTATTAACAACTAATACTGGGGGTCTGTTTTGATAGAAACGAAGTTATAACGGAGTTATAACAGTTTCCTTGTTTTTATTTTTAGGAAGTTATGTGAATATTATACATATAATTTCGAAATAAGAAACAGATTATATATATATATATATATATATGTATATATATATATATATATATATATATATATATATATATAATAAACATCCACAACGGAATTCCGAAACTCTGAATCGTAAAGTGAAACAACTTAAAAAAATTGCCGACGAAAGAAACCTCACCGTAGACGCACCAACAGAGGATACGCACTTTCATGCGCCAATCGATTCAACGGACGTTCTAGATCTAGTAATCCTAAAGAACGGCACTACACCTTACTACCTTGAAACTATAAACGACCTGTCATCTGACCACCTTCCTGTGATTATTACAGTGTCGATTGAGAGTTCTAACATCCAACAAACAATTCTCACCGTAAATTGGCAAAAGTTTGAGAGTCTAAAACTAAGACCAACGTATATCAGCACCGACAAGGACATCGACACCGCGGTAAAACAATTCGAAGAGGACATAACATTGGCACTGAACTCAGCTACAACCACAAAATTTAGAACACTAAGAGAAAGAATACCGAATTACATAAAAATAAAAATAGATACTGCTTTACAAACAGTACAAAAGAACACTTCGCCCGAACACAAAGACACTTCTGAACAACATCACAAATGAAATTAAAGAAGACCTTGCCGAACACTACAATGATCAATGGGACGCCAAAATGGAAAGTATAAACGGCGATGACACCGAACTGTGGAAAATAACTAAGACCTACCATCGATACTCAGAACACGCGGTATTATCAACAACAATTCCGACAAAACCGAGGAATTTGCTAACTACTTCGAGGGGACTTTCCGTCCTAATCCACCAGCGGACAGAGATCACGAAAAATTCATCGACATCATCAATAAACAAGTGCACACGGAATACAGAGACGCCGTAGACGTCCAAGAAACGACGACCGAGGAACTCTGGAACATTATAAAAGCCCATCGGGACCGTAAAGCGCTAGGACTCGACGGAATTACTAATACCGCTATCAAACATCTGATCTTAGAAGCCGTAGACACGCTGAAAGAAATTATAAACGCTATAATTAGATATCAATAAAGATATATACAGGGAAAGTCACAGCCATCTATTTCACGCCACGTAAAACACAAAAATCCCGAGGAAATCCAAATTAATAACTACGCCATCGGATGGCCCAAGAAGGCGAAGTACCTAGGGGTTGTTCTAGACGAACAATATACACGTGGCACATCAAGGAAATCAAAAGGAAGATAGCAGGAGCCTCGAAGGTTTTGTATCCACTATTAAACGAAAAAAGTAAGCTATCACTGGATAACAAGATCAAGATCATCAAAACTATAGTAATACCGATCGCCACCTACGCTGGTGAACTTTAGTATCAGGCAACCGAAGCGCAAAAGAAGAAGATACAGGGAAAACTCAACAAACTAACGAGGTTTTCATCAGGGGCACCGCGTTACATCGCAAATACAACACTATATCAAGAACTTAACCTGGAAACATTTGAGACCATAATACACAAAAGAACACAAAACACATTAGACAGAATGGAGACGCATGATAACAACAGTCAGAAGAATAATACAACCAACACGACAAGTAAGGAAAGAAGGAGTAGCACAAATTAAACGAAAAGCCGAGGAAAAAGGCATTACGTTGCACAAGACAAAAAGAAACAAAACATAGGAAATATACACGCACACTAGACCCACAAATGAAATAAAAGCCGCCGATCTACGAAACAAGAAGAGGAAATCGAGTATCTCTCCAACCCTCGTTCGATTTACTACGAGGCATTTCGAACAGTGTTGTTCGCTTACTGTACCGCTGATCACAATAATATTCAAACTGAACTGTTGTGAGTTTGGTAATCGTAGTAAACGTTCGAGCTGGGCAGGGATGAGCCCTAAGAGAGAGAGAGAGAGAGAGAGAGAGAGAGAGAGAGAGAGAGAGAGAGAGAGAGAGAGAGAGAATACAATAAAATCTTTACCTGCTTAGTCCCATCGATACAAGTTATCTGATAAATAGATTAGTATAACACACTATAAATGAGGACGATTGTTCCGGGCCATAAAGTGCTCGATTACTTCTTTTCTTCGCAATACTTTCAATACTTAAATGTGGTAGGTATATATTAAACTGAATGTAACCACTGTCATATAGGAATAATAAATAAATATTATACGAAACTGTGTATATAAAACATATTTCCTAGTATTTTTACCTTGCTCAAAATGGAAAGAAATCCTCTAATTCAAGCGTTACATTCAGTATTTTACAGTATTTAAATTAACAATACAAGAGCTGTTACCCGTCTCTAGTTTAGAATAGTTTAAGATAATTGTTTCTTTTTCTGTGTTTCAGAGTCCAAAAAAAGAATAATACTGCACGTTATTCCCATAAAATATCTGATACACATAGTGGTAAGTAATTTATTTGTATTTGTAACATTTACAACATAAATATGTTAGTTATAGAAAAATAGTCGCTATATAGAAGAGCACTAACAATATACAGCTGTGGCCATATGTATTTGCCACCCTTTTTTGTTTTTTATTCCGACGAATATATAAGAAATAAAAGAAAATTGATCGATGAAAATGTTTCATTTCATTACAGTCCGGGGATTGTGCCGGCCATTCCAAGACCCGCACGTTATTTTCCTCGAACCAGCGCATTACTTCGCGAGATTTATGGCACGGTGCATTATCTTGTTGGAAGTAATACTCTGGCTCATCATTATCGAATAATTTTAACGCACACGGTTCCAGAACTTCTTCCAACATGTCGATGTACGTCCGACTGTTCATTCGGGCCTCGCAGACGAACAGTTCTCCGACGCCTGTTGCACTCATGGAACCCCAAACCATTATGCTACCACCCCCAAACTTGACAGTCGGGATGATACAGTCTGGATGGAAGGCCTCTCCTCGCCTGCGTCGCACCTATTGAGGCCCAGGTTTACCACAAAGCTACCAACAAAAACATGAATACTGTTACATTTTGGAACCCATTAAAAAGAATAAAAACACTGTAGATACCAGGAATTGAATACAGAATACCGCAAATACAATAATTATGTATTACTTACCTCAATATTTGACTCATCCGTCCGCATAACATTGGCCCAATTGTCAATGGTCCTGTCGCGGTGACTTTTAGCCCATAGCAGTCTCTTTTTCTTTTGTTGCGGAGACAACCGTGGTTTATGTCGAGCTTTGTATCCACCTAAATTTAATTCACAAAGGCATCTTCTAACCGTGCGAGGAGAAATAGCAATATTATGTAGCCGGAAAAGCTCACTGGAAAGCTGTTTAGACCCTTTTTTCCGGTCTCGCAAAGACATCCGCTCTAAGACTCGCTCATCTCTGCTAGTTGTCTTCCTTTTTCGACCAGTTTTCGGTTTGTTTGTCAAAGATCCACTCTCTTTGTATCGTTTTATCGTCATTCTAACTGTCGATCGCGCACATTTCACTTGTCGGGCAATAGCAGACACCGACAACCCTTGCTTTTCTAACACCACAATTTGTCCTCGCTCTACCTCCGTCAATTCGCGTGTTTTCGGCATTACTTTTTACTGTATACTATCGTATTACACAGACAAAATCACAGACACAATATCTTCACTCTAACTAGCTCGAGCTTACTCTTACAACTTTTAAGAAAGACTGAAGAAATATTCAGAAATTACAATTTTACGTCTATTTTCTAATGTACTCAGAATGGCTTACAATAAACCATTAAACCCTCATTACCAGATACCTAGTTAAGTCCGTCATCGACCCTGCTTCTTAAAAATACAATAATATTCGTGTAACACGTTCAAAACGAGAGTGGCGAATACATATGGCCACAGCTGTATTCTATTCTATATTACAATTTTTAAGTACTAAAATTGCTGAAAACCAATGTACACAACCTTCAAGATAGATTTAAAATTGGAGCATTTTACAAATTCTACGCTAATAACTAACAAACTTGATATTGAATTTTCTGTGTCAGGGTTTAAAAATCCATTCACAATGCTACCGCAGAAGAGAGCTTGTACTTTCACTGCATTTACTTTGAAATTTTATAACCGATTTTAAAATGAGATTAATGAGCATTAACTATCTCATTTTCTGGCATGACTGTAATTAGTTCGTTAGTCTTAAGATGAAAGATTCCTCCTGCACTACGTGATTTCTATTGTATGGGTAACAATTCCTCGAGGAATTCACTTTTTAAGATGCATAGTGAAATTTATTATTTGGAGTAGCAAAAAGTTTTGAATTTTTCTATCAACGTATAGGCATGGTCAACGTAGATATTTTACGAAATGTAAGCATTAAGAATTAGAAGGATAACTGTTTCGAGAATAATGGATATATGAAATTTTAGTTTAATTTATAGTCTGTAGAATATTGTTGAATGTATTTTTGGAAAATATAATTAATCTTTATCAGAAGAAAAGTACGGAAATAACCATAACATTTGATACGAAGAAAATTTGTTAGAATAATATTATCCAAAAATTTGCAAATTTTATCGTAAAACTGTCGAGTTGTTTTATCTAACGATAAACATGAGGTATTTATCGTCTGTTATAGAGTGAAAAAGACCGCTAAGTCTAACTGCGTAATTGAATGCACAGACACAATGACGTGCTATTAAAGAAAGATACACAAGCTTTTAAGATTCTTCTCGAAACGTTGAAAAGTAAATATATTGCTGCACAAGACCTTAATACTTACTCCTCTTTTGAGAAGTACTGTCCAGATTGTGAATAGACAACGGCCCAGTGTGTTGAAATCACATTAGACGTCATTGCTGGAAGTAATTCCCCAAAACCGCCACGTAAAACAGTTAGACATTTATAAAGTTTATTCTGATTCCGCGAGAAATTACCTTGTTTTATATTTTTGCTCTATCACATGTTGAATTTATTCCTAACTGAGCGTACAATATTTTCCTTCTTAGTCTTATCACGTAATTTCTGTATCAGTAATGAAAACGTTACCAACTTTTACTTTTTCCCGAGTGTAAGTAGATAGCTACTTTTACTTTTCTCTAAATCTCATTTGCTACACATGATCACGTCATTCCAATAAAACGGTATGCATACATTTATATTAAGTATGAATGTTGTACACCCTATGATATCTTTGAAGATATTCTCTTTGTCGGACGATCGACGTAAGCGAGTTGAGCTATGAAACAATCGTAAACCCACATTGCAGTGTATCCCGTAATAAACGCAATGGTGCTATCACGCAAAAATAAAAGTTGACAATCTGTGTCGATGCTTGCTGTACTTTTTAAAACACCTAAACAGGAAATCTCTGATTTGTTAAGGCAGAGTATTGTTAGTATTGAAGGTTTCCGGAGAAAAGTTATAATAAAATAAAAATAAGTTTCTCTTCTCATATGATGTCAGTCCATATCACCTTACATTCAACAAATTTGTCTATTCTTGGTCTTGTTTTCTATTGTGCCGGATATATTTTTTGACATTTAACATGTCTGCGACGGCTAAAGTAGGAACTACGCCATAGTCAAGGCCTGACACGATGTAGACCGGTTCGCGATTTTCGATTCGCTACCTCGTTGATTCTCGAGAGTCAACTATTTCAATGTATACATATACGTTTTAATGGCGGATAACACAAGGTAACAAGTGAAAGTTTTCTGCTATTAGCTTTTCGACTATGAAGTTGACGTTGCGCGCTCCAGTCTTAACCGGTGCAAGTTACGGATAACTCTTAAGATTAAAAAAAATAAGTACTCTATAAACATTCCAATTATTCGTACTTGACGTAAAATTTATAGTGTTGTGAGCTATTAAGAAGCTTATGGTGCAGGTGGTGAAGGACGTATCGAGCAAAGTCCTTTGTTATTATTTAGTGCGCATTATAACTCGTTTAACGCCAGACATTTGCATTTACACGCAGAAATCTATAATTTAAATGGATGACGATGAGCTTGCAAAGTTTTCGAAAACGAACGTTGTCCAGTTTCAGTGGAAAGAAAAAGGACTCTTCTTTTAAACCTATACCACCACCTAGATCTTTGCCCACAACATTCAGAAAACCGAGGAAGAATATTGGTGATGTAGTTTTAATATCCAGCACATCCAAAGTGTATTTAGAATTCAGAGACGATAATTACAATTACGCGTGCGTACGAAGACAAAACGTACCTTTAACCGACGAGGCTGTGGAAAAAAAGTGCGAATTAATTTATGTTAATGTTCTAGATAGTAGAACTAAAGGAAATATCTCAAAGTTTAAAAATAAGTTTTATGTTGGTGCTCTGGAATCACAGGAAATAAGTTGTTATATAGGTAAAGTTGATATACCTTTAATTTATCTGTAAATTACGTAGTTGCCGGCTATTATAAAAAAAAGTATATCTACTTCATCGGAAAAAAAAGTAACGCATGACATCACTGATATTATTAAACACGTACTTTTTATGCAATATACCTACGTATTTGACCTTTTTAAGATGACAGTTCAAATATGTTACGTTACAAGTACATCCCCACTTAGCAACACTGGTTCACCGGTAACCATAGCTATCAATATTTTTAACAATATGAGTAAAGGAAATCTGAAAATTCTATAAATGTCTAGTGATACAAATGTGGTTAGTTGAAATATTTTAGAGCGTTTACCACTTTAGAGTAAGGCTACCAATTCCTTGATTTCAAGTGGTACATTACCGCGCTCTTAAATTATATGCGAGTGCAAGTTAGCTTAATTTGGATTTTCCTATACTTAAACGTGCGATCTGAAATGTTTCCGGAATCGGCAAGAGATGGCGCACGAAGGTTGAATTGACTTCACTCGTCGGCAAAGGCAACCTTTTCTATGACAACTGTCAAAATTTCAGACGTCTACTGTCAGTTAGTTTAAGAGTGTATTTATTTATTATAAGTTGAAGAAACTGGAGCACCGTTTGAAAAAGTGTGTTGATCTTCGAGGAGACTACAACGAAAATTAAAAATAAAAAAAAAACACCAATACCGTCATTTTCTTGTCGATTTCGGAAACATTCAGGTCGCCATCGTATCTGTTGACCGAGATCTATAAATAAAGCAAATGGTTACCTAACGAACTGTTGTATTTCTTTCGCGTTAAAATAATATCAAGATTAATTTATAAACAATTAGCGCAGTGTTTTAAAGATACCTTGGTAATTTATTCCTTAATATTACCAAAATCATATTTACTTTTGAAGGTTATAAAAAGTAAAGTTTGCGAATGCCAGAATCGCATATGTATGTGAGACTACTGTATGCGAAGGAAAACAAATGGAATTTAAACACTGCCAAGATCAATTTAAAATGATTATCTGTGAAGATTCGAAAATAAATTAAAATTTACATCCTAATAGAACTCTTCATCGGACTAGTATCTTAAAAAATGCCAAACCTTTTACGTTTGATTTCTTCCTCCTTGTGTCTATCCAAATCTGTTTTGTCTTACGTTCGCAATGTTGACAACACCTATATAATTTGGTTTGCTTTATAGTGAAAGCAGATTTGTCGTATAATTAGTAAAAGAAATATTGGAAAAGACACCCCGTAAATAATAATATAGCTTCTGTTAATGTTGTTTTAGTAAAAATTGTATCTCTTGAACTAACCCTTCAATATCATTAATGATGTAAGGCAAGTGTCAGAAACACTTATATTTTTAATTAATTTGTGTAGTGAGAATAATAAATTCTAAATAGGGAATTTGTGAAATTAATTCGTATGTTCGAATTATAAAATAAATTAAAATAAAATAACTGCACTAATTATTTTTGTATGCTTATTTAGGAATATTTTTCTCGATAAGGATGAAGTACAATTTCTCCAAATAAAGAAATATAATAATATAATTATATCTTGTATACACATTTCTTCTAATAAAAATGTCTGTTTCTCAGCACCAAAAACATATACTTTCTTATTTTCACTGTAATGTTCGTATATATAGACTGTTCCAGTTCGTGTGCTTGCCATTCGGGATTTCGCAAATAGTAAGAGATAGAGAGATTTAGCTAAATGACGCAATATATGCGTCATGTCAAACAAAGATTATTTTTCTAAATAAAATAAGAAATTGAACGATACGCGTTCGGTAGGGAAAAAACTAACAATTAACAAACTAAATTCGCTGATTTTATTTAAAAGAAGCGTAATAGTGATTTGATATGATGATTAATTCGTGAAATATTCTTCTAAGATCTCCACCATTATACCACATTTACATTTTGCTCTAACTAGCTTCTAACTCAACGACAAACGGTAACACTCCTATAACAAAATAATATTTAGAAATTATTTGTGAAATTTATTTTTTTTTCTTTAGTTGACAACGGGTACTCATTTTTATTCCTAATTTACAAACAAACATGCTAAAAAGTGAAAAGACGCTGTTTGTTCACATCTTCAACTGAATTCTCTCAAGTGACATAAATTAGTGTCAGTAATTTAAAAAAATGATGATTTTTTAATCTGAGTATTCTAAACCTTTTAAAAATCATTGGATTAATGTCATCTTCATGACAATTAGTATATTTCATCAGGCAGCTTTAGTTTCTCGCCTGCTTTCTCTCCATACCAATATTTGAGCAAATGGTTATTGCGAAAATACAACTTAAATTACATGTTCTTTTGATTGGTTCTTTAATTTCTTTTGCCTCAAAATAGGCCTCAGTTTCAGCGATAACCTCTTCATTCGTGCGAAATTTCTTACCGGCGAGCATTTTTTTGAGGTCTGCGAACAGTCAGTAGTCGCTGGGAGCCAAATCTGGCGAATACGGTGGATGTGGGAGCAATTCGAAGTTCAATTCATGTAGTTTTGCCATTGTTTTGATTGACTTGTGACACGGTGCGTTGTCTCGATGAAACAAATTTTTTTTCTTTGCCATATGCGGTCGTTTCTTTGCAATTTCGTCCTTCAAACGCTCCAATAACGCTATATAATATTCACTGTTGATGGTATTTCCTTTCTCAAGATAGTCAATGAATATTACACCACGCACATCCCAAAATACCGAGGCCATAACCCTTCCAACCGATTGTTGTGCTTTCGAGCGCTTTGGACGAGGTTCACCAGTTGCTGTCCACTCAGATGACGATCGTTTCGATTCCGGAGTGAAGTGATGGATCCATGTTTCATCCATTGTCGCATATCGACGCAAAAATTCCGGTTTGTTACGTTTAAACATGGCCAAACACTGCTCAGAATCATCAACGCGTTCTTGTTTTTGGTCAACAGTGAGCAAACGCGGCACCCACTTTGAACAGAGCTTTCTCATAGTCAAATGCTCATGCAATATAAAGCCAATACGTTCTTTTGATATCTTTACGATATCAGCTAACTCACGCAACTTCACTTTTCGATCATTCAAAACGATTTTGTGGATTTTTTTGATGTTTTCTGGTGTTACCGCCTCATTTGGACGTCCACTGCGTTCTGTATCATCGGTGTCTCTACGACCACGTTTGAAGTCGGCAAACCAACGTTTTATTGTTGTTTCTGATGGAGCGGAGTCCCCATAACACTTTTCAAGCCATTGCTTCGCTTGAACGGTATTTTTTCCCATCAAGAAGCAGTGTAAAATTAAAACAAGAAATTGTTTTTGATCAATTGTTTTGAAAATAACAAAAGTAGCGTGACTCTTAGCACAATAACTCACAAACTAATGAATAGAATATCATGAAACTTTAACAGCTGTCTTTTGAAGGTTAGTACTAACTGAGAGGAAGGTGACTGCAATAAAACTAGCGTCATCTATGTGTTAGGCCCGGGACTTTTCAGCCCATGTGTTATATGCGCGGTTATGTATATCATCACAAAATCACAATTCGGTTGAGTGGACAATTAATTTATTCATTCTTAATTGACCTCCTTAATGATATGATTATTTCTTCTAGTTTTAAATATAATTAGAAACTCCTTCACACTAAAATAATTCTTTCATCAACTAGATAAAATATTAATAAAAAATTATTACTATTCGTTTCGAAGGAAGTGATTGGATAAATATTAAAGAGGTTACGCTCAGAAAATAGCATAAATACACAAATAAATTGAATACGAAGTATGGAATCGTAAAAATGGACGGTATGTTTGCTCAATTAGTATTTACTAGTATGTATCATACAATGCTTTTATATAAGCACATAACGAAAAAAAACTTTCACTTAACGACCAGCTGTTTTCATACAATAGATTTCACGCAATCATAATAGTGTCATATGATAATTGTCTTTATAAATTAATTGGGGATTTGGTCCAATCTTTTACTCAGAAATATACACGATTCATTGGAAAACTAGTATTTTATTCTTCTTCAAAATGGTAATGAACTTGCGCCACATTCGTAAGTAACTTCCTCTAGATATTTCACGTCTTCAGTAAATGTGATTTTTTTTTATTTAATGACTAATTTTTGCCTAGAAAGCCTGCTTATAAACTTTTGTTATTCTAAGACTCAATGTTAATCACACTGGTGGTAGTACTAGCCTTCATACCACAACATTAATATTAAAGTTACAAATTACCTTATTTTTTTAACATATGAGGATCTAGTTGCAAAAAATACTTTATAACTTTAAAATACGAGGATCATTCGGAAAGTAACGAACTTTTTTTTCTATAGACATTTTTATTAGATGTAATTAAACGAAACTGTACTTTACATAAAATTAGATACCCAAGCTACTTTTCTAGTTAGCCGCCGTTCAAATTTAGGTACTTGTACCACCAAGTTGTTGAACCACTGATTAACGGCTTTCTTAAGTGTATGATCGCTGTTCGCTCAAAAAATCTTTCATTTTGGAGAATAAATGAAAATCGCTTAGGACTGAGTCCGCTCTGTATGTAAAACTTCCCACCGCAACTGCCGATTTTTGTATGATCATTCCATCTACATCTTTCGCCGTTATTGTTCACTTCAATACTGTGCTACATAGCTCCACTGACAACCCATCGTGGGCACACGTATATCGGTTCATTCCTCACCATGCAAATAAAGTGAGTTCACGACGAAAGCCCACGCATTTTCGAAACACTGTGCTCTGGATGGCCATTTAATTTGAATGGTATTGAATCTACCAAGATACTATCTATCATACGTCCCCACAGTCCTTGTGATCCTTATGCCATCAATATTGCTGTTGATCCGTCTATTGCTATTTTCATTGATTTTGTTCTAATTCGTTTGCCTTTTTATAATTTTCATGAGCTGTCAAATGGCAGCTTAAAGTTTGCAAAAGTTATTTCTATATCAATACTTTTATAATAATTTGAAAATAGCCAGTGCAATTATTAAATTGTAATAGTATTTTGCCAACAGCAGTTTAAGAATCAAGAGATTAAAACCAAAACATATTGGCCACACCCATATTTATAATTTACATAAATACATGTATATTTAAGGTCGTCATGTACTTCGGTTATACACATACAATTCAAGGTCCACCATGAGAAAAATAACAGGTTCTCTTTGGTACATAAATACTAAAACGCAACATTAGAATAGTAGCAAATTAAGAGTTGAGAAATACGTAGATATTTAATTCCTCTAAGACGTTACATTATAGGCATGGTGCAATCGTTAATAACGAAGGTTAGATGAAGGTTACACCAATTAAAGTTGAACACATTTTGTATCATCCTACGTTCAAGACCATATTATTTCGATACTATTGTCTCAACGATTCAAATCTAAATCATAGTACTGTAAAAGGAACATGTAACGACTCAGCTGTGCACCGTATTCGTGTTGCGCACTGAGTTGCTACATGTACAAGGTGGAACTGGGTTTCCCAGGGTAATAAATGGGCCTTTTTGTCGCATAATATCTTACTATACACCTTTCTGTACCATTTGTCTGCGATTTAATTTTTTTTTTTACGAACTACAAAGTAAACTTTTTATTGTATATCGTTTATTTATGATTATTATTGCTTCATCTTACAATGATAAACAAATAACATGCGGTCACATAAGTTTTACCTCAAAGTAGCCTTTGAAATTATAATTATGTCTTAGCTTGTTACTGAAACTCTTAATACGAATTTTATTTGGTATGAGCTAGTTAAATGACATGGCAAATGTCAAAATCATAAAACGAAAATGTTTAACTGAATGAAATATGTTTATTTGCAACAGACAAGTAAGGTTTTATAAAAATTGTTTAAGAATTAATACTTGAATGGTGTAAGTACGAGTGAAGGTATGGCTTTTCTCTTCCTTACACTGTCTCAGTACTAATTATCACTGTACGTCATTACTTGCAATTTTGGTTGTACTATTGTTGAAAGTGCTTATTTGCTTATTTATTACTTATTACATGTTGCACTTCGCCCTTACGGCTTTTTCGTTTTATATCCCTCCCTGTTGTTACTCCGTCACTCATAGTATCAATGTATCTCAAATATCGTATCTAATAATTGTGTATCTAAAAGTAACTCTGTAAGCTGCGTATGAATTATATATATACTTGTATTTGACAGACACTTTAACCTATAAAATGTCAAGTTCTTGGTTAAAAATAGCGTATTTAAAGCTTATTTTTTACCAAAAACTTAGCAAAATTGCTGAGATATAATAATGGTATTGGTGATGACGTATCTCGTCCACTAACATAAAAGAGTTGTATCAAATGTCATTGTACCAAAGAATTACTAACCCTACTACCACACATACATATATATGGATATTCTGAACTGAAGTTCCCAAACAGTAAAACGGTAAAATGTTGCATCCAACATTCTAATTTATGTACGACAATAGAATAATTATAAAGCATGCAGGAGTCTTTCGATTTTACTTTTTCGTATGTCACGTATATTGTTATAGACGCTCACATAAGTAGGGCGGCTTTGCTTGAACAAACGAAAAACAAATTAATAGACAAGCAACTTTCCCTTTAATTTTAATAGCGGTAGCTCATTAGACACTGCGATCTTAACTGTTTAATATATTATTGCAAGTTACGTCCCCATTATTTGCTAATTTATGAATATATCTCTTTTCACTCGATATTATTCTGATCAGCATGCAAAGAAATATTGCAATGTGCATATGTGTAGCCATTAGTTACGCTGCATAGCATTCTAAATATATGAAATACTTTCCGACATCTATAACATGCTAAATAACAACTGCCTATAGTAACTAATTATTCCGAATAAATTATAATAATAATCTCATATCTACTTGACAGTTGTAACGATGAAATAATTGCATGGAATCCTAAATGGAGAGAAAACATAATGTAAGCTTTTGATAATTGACATACGTGCAGTTCTATTTTCAAATCAGTGATATGTAAACTGTTCCTTTATTTAAAACACTATTAAACTGTTTTTATAGAAGGTGTTTAACTGTGAGTGTTTATCACTCATTATTTGTAGTAAGTCCACTAAGGACCATGAAGAATTTTATAATTTTTCTATCGCTTCAACTATTTCTTTGTAATTCTTGTAAATTCGTTTCATATTTCACATAGAGAATGCTGATGCATTTAGCATGACACCATGTATTAATCTCATTTCAACTTTGAACTTTCCCTATCCTCTTACGAAACTATATTTCAATTTGTATTTGAGTTGATCAATTATGTAATTCAAAGAACATAAATTCACTTACATAATATACGATTATTCAGATGATTTATTAAGTATAATAAAATTTGGTAAACAAAATTCAAAGAAGCGTTTTAATTGATTGTAATATGTATGAATCAAGTTGCATGTATATCCAAAGGTTAACGAACTAACTTTTGCTATTTTTTAGTCTAATAATTAACGGTAAGACATCAAATCTTCATCATTCTAAAGATGAATTCGATTCCATATCTCATAGCATTTGCACCGAGTGCAATTCAGAAGATTCGAAAGAATAAGCAGCATAAAACCAGATAAACATTTACAGGTGGTATCATACGTATAGAGTACGGCCTGAAAACAGGTTTTCCAATGCGATAGTACAAAATTTAGCGGACACTGCGCATTAAATTACGACTCAAATAAATAGTAAACATATTCAGATCTCTTTTTTGCTTTTAGAGATTTGACTGTATTTTGTTATTTCAGCTGACATCGATCATCATTACGAAAGTGTTCCGGAAGGATGTGTAGAAAGCCATTATGTCGCAGAATCTTTTGACAGTGATTATGAAACATCGGAAAATCGAATTAACACGGTATGTTTTTTAATTTACTTTTCTTATTCACTTTAGTATATTTTCTTAGTTCTATTTGGTTTCTTGCATGTTAGCGGTTTATTAATGGTCCAATACTTAGTTTGCTAACTGTAATGAAAACATTTCTGTTCCAATCTTTGTAATTTGTTAATAATCTCAGTGATGTCAAAAATCATGTCATCATTGTTCAGATTATATTGGCATTACATTGGTATGTATGGAGAAAGTAAAAACGGTTATCCTAATGCTAGACTACCTTCAATATTTACTTCCATTTCGACGTGCGGCTATGCATAGGCGTAGAATGTTTTAATATTTTGTCGTTAATATGGGCAATTAGTCAACCTATTATACATTTTCGTGATGAATAACCGAATTTATAATTATAGGTTATACCTTTTTTACATTATCACACTAGCAAGAGAGAAATACATAAAATATATTGATATGGAATAAATTTGCTTTTCACATGACGATATTTTGTACAATAATATATTTACGATACTGAATAATAATTATCAAAATAATAACTCCATGTTCACCGTTTCTAAAGTACGCGTCCAAATAAATTGGTTGTGTTCAGGCATAAGTGGGATCTTTCTCAAATTTTCCGCAATTAACTGCTATTTAAAAATATTGATTTTAATTCAAATCCAAACAAAATTAATATTAATTGATACAAAACACACCTAACCGTATTACTATAGAGAGAAAATGACAATTATCACACATTATTTGGTGAAATTCATTAAAAATAACTAATAACGATATCCGCACAATTATTTTTGCCCTCTTTTAGGCACAGTATAAGAATACACCAATCACACTGAGGCTATTTATGAATGAAATTTTAGCCAATTGTGAGGGCCTTGAAATCAACTGCTCATTCATTTGTGATCATCACGCGCATAAATGAGTTCAAAGTTTGAAACGTGAAACTATTATTCCGTCATGCGCATTTTACTACGCTTTGAAAAATTGGGTGAGCGAAAATGCTTCAATGTCAATATCGTATTTCTATACCTGCTATACCTGTGAATCGTATTTCTTCCTATATTGTGTTAGTATTGGATATTCATATTAAAAGTATGTGCCCGTTATCGACGTAAACTTCAGGCTAACAAATATAAACCGAATAAAATATCCATTGGCACGTATACAACTATAAATGTATCACTGCAAACGACGCTCGCATTGTTGACACGTTTTCTATACGTCAGTTTGGCATTTAGGTTATGCAGTTTCTAACGTCTCTAGAATGATATTTAACTAATAAATGGCAAACCTACAGAGTTTTGTGTTGTTCTTTTACTAGGAGCGGAATTACAAATGATGAGGTACTTTATCTACTAACGTAAAAGACCTGTATATGAATTTTAAAAAAATGTATACTTAGTACATTCGCTTTTAGTTTGAATTCGTTTTATTTCTAATCGTAATTGATATTAGCATTTACTAAATAATAAAAGCTCCAAAAAGTTTTGTCCAAATTTAATATTTTGGCATTTTAGTCTATTTAGTATTTTATCTTACTTTGCTTCTGAATTTGACGTTAAAATACATATTTTGAAGTTCTAACCTTGACCGATGAGAAAGGGAGAGGGCATTTCACACCCCCCTGTGATATAACCTTCATATTAGTTCACCTTTCTGTAGTAAATGAAGTTGGCTCTCTAGAACCGTCTCTTAAGTAAGTAGTCGCGTGTCGAATTGTCAGTCTCAGAGAAATGCTTATTTGCGCTATTTATCTATCGGCCTCGCTCATCCTAACCACAATGCGCGTCTAGCAGACACATATCGTTCAGATATTGTTCAGTATTGGCTACTATTTAAATGCGTTCTAATTCTTCTACGTTATCAATTTCATCTCCATCACTAATACATAAATGGGCAACAATTCATAAAATAAATACATATAGGTGTCTTAAAATAAAAAAGTACGGAAAATGAGAAGGTGTAATTACATAGAACATAACCTTAAGAAATTGTAATATGGATTGTAAAATGTGTATATGTAATACATACGTCCAACCAAACTCATATACATACACGCAAACTACATACACTCCAATAACAACTATCGATGTTATAAAAACTACAAAATAACATTATCTACCTTTCAAATGACATACTAAGGGTTTAATATGCTTACGTTGGAGATGCGGCGGCTGGGTTACTATCAATATTATAAAAATAGTATGTAAGTAATTACATTAATTATTTTCAATATTGATAATAATCAAGCCGCACGTAGCAGATCGTTTCGACGAGTGGATATTTCGGCTGTGAATAATTAAGAATTTTTTTTATATTAAACGTACACATGAATTATTCAAAACTAACATCATAAATCGCTTTATTGCAATAAAGATAGAATTAAGATGCTAAGTAAAGATGTATTTGTTACAGTTACGTGTGTTCATATTTTTCTTTCTCTTAATCATAACTTGTGTAAGGCATCCTGAAAATATCCACACGTAACGCTAGAAACAGACTGACAATGAATCACTATGCTAGTATAAACGTTGTGGGTCGTGTGCTGGCAGAATTGCTATCACCTACCGCTATCCCTACTCTTTACGTTGTAACGTGCACTTTTGAAAGTGTAGTGAGGCGACTAATATTTTATAAATATCATCATTTTTTCCCGCGTGCACGAAGGAATTTTCAAAATATCTTGCATAAATCATATCCTTCCATTTTTCATACTTTTTTATTTTATTTCATGTCCTGCATATAACACATGGGCTGGAAAAGTCCCGGGCCTAACACATAGATGACGCTAGTTTTATTGCAGTCACCTTTCTCTCAGTTAGTACTAACCTTCAAAAGACAGCTGTTAAAATTTTATGATATTCTATTCATTAGTTTGTGAGTTATTGTGCTAAGAGTCACGCTACTTTTGTTATTTTCAAAACAATGGATCAAAAACAATTTCGTGTTTTAATTTTACACTGCTTCTTAATGGGAAAATATACCGTTCAAGCGACGCAATGGCTTGAAAAGTGTTATGCGGACTCCGCTCCATCAGAAACAACAATAAAACGTTGGTTTGCTGACTTCAAACGTGGTCGTAGAGACACCGATGATGCAGAACGCAGTGGACGTCCAAATGACTCGGTAACACGAGAAAACATCAAAATATCCACAAAATGGTTTTGAATGATCGAAAAGTGAAGTTGCGTGAGTTAGCTGACATCGTAAAGATATCAAAAGAACGTATTGGCTCTATATTGCATGAGCATTGACTATGAGAAAGCTCTGTTCAAAGTGGGTGCCGCGTTTGCTCACTGTTGACCAAAAACAAGAACGTGTTAATGATTCTGAGCAGTGTTTGGCCATGTTTAAACGTAACAAACCGGAATTTTCGCGTCGATATATGACAATGGATGAAACATGGATCCATCACTTCACTCCGGAATCAAAACGATCGTCATCTGAGTGGACAGCAACTGGTGAACTTCGTCCAAAGCGCCCGAAAGCACAACAATCGGCTGGAAAGGTTATGGCCTCGGTATTTTGGGATGTGCGTGGTGTAATATTCATCGACTATCTTGAGAAAGGAAATACCATCAACACTGAATATTATATAGCGTTATTGGAGCGTTTGAAGGCCGAAATTGCAAAGAAATGACCGCATATGGCAAAGAAAAAAAATTTGTTTCATCAAGACAACGCACCGTGTCACAAGTCAATCAAAACAATGGCAAAACTACATGAATTGAACTTAGAATTGCTCCGACATCCACCGTATTCGCCAGATTTGGCTCCCAGCGACTACTGGCTGTTCGCAGACCTCAAAAAAATGCTCGCCGGTAAGAAATTTCGCACGAATGAAGAGGTTATCGCTGAAACTGAGTCTTATTTTGAGGCAAAAGATAAATCGTTCTACAAAAGTGGTATTGAAATGTTAGAGCGGCGTTTTCTTTGTTAGGCCGGGGACTTTTCAGCCCATGTGTTAATTGAGAAAACTCAAGGTAATCTCTATTAGAACACAAAAAATACTAAAAGAGTGGCTAGCAATTAACTAGGGTAAAACACTGAAAGTATAAAATTTGCAACGAAAAATAGCATAATTATCATTTACTTGTCAAATAATTAAAGGCTTATGTGTACATGTACTAAACATCACAAATTGGAGTGGCAATTATTTCAATGCGATTGTGAATTTTGGGTGTAATTTCTTTCGCTGTAAACTAAATAGAACAAATAAACATCAATTAATAATGCGAAAAGCAAACGACTTCGAAAATACACAGGATGCAATAACTATTAAAACCTGTGACCACAATTATCAATAACGACTGGGTTTGGGAATAGGGATAGTAACTATATGGTATAATGATGTTACGCCACAAATATGTTTACAGCGTATTCACTGCAATTATGCATGTAGTTTTTTAAGTGGTTTTTGTTTGACCGTCCTTTTAAAATTATAAAATTACCTTGTGAAACGCTCTGTATAAAAATGAAGCATCTATAATCTTTATGTTGCTTTGCCTTAACATCGCTAATTTATCATTTCTTTACAGCCCTATAACAACGTCGATATTACCAATGCGCAATTACCTGATACACCTAATAATCAGACGAACGTACTAGATAGACTATCAACTGCTGGGAAGAATTTAAAACGTTTGTTCTCAAAAAATGATCTAACGAAATCTCTTGGTCGGATAACCAAAAGGAAATCTCGAGGCGATCTGGATAACACGAACAATTCGTTGGATAGGGGTAATGCGTCGAGTTCGACTAAGCTCGATCAAAAAATAGATACAAGTACAACGCCCAGGAGCAGCCTTACCAGCCAGGAATCATCTTATTCGGAGCAGAATAGCGTTGACAGCGCTTACGAAAAGCATAAATTCAAAAATAAGGCGAAGAGTACATTTTATTTGACTGACACTATAGATATGATTAATAATACGGATACAGCCGATTGTGATAGGAAGAACAGCTTGTCGCCTGTTATTCAGAAGTCCAAAAATATTAAATCTAGTCCTGTAAGACCGTCTGTACCTCCACCACCTCTACCAAAACCAGTTTACGTCAATGGTAAGTTCGCTACGTAGATCTTCACTTTCACATTTTAGAACTGATGAAGAAGGATTAAGATACCAAAATAGTTTTTTATGTGAAATCCATCAAATTTAAATTAGTCAATGATTTTGTTAATCTTATCGATATACAGCTGCGAGCAAATGTTATAGACGGTGTAACTTTTTTAGCGTTACGATAAGACGAGAATTTCAAAACTAAAAAAAAACACATAATTCAGTTTATAAGGTTCTTTTATTAAATAAATCAGTATTTAATGCTGCCTCCTCTAACCTTTATTACAGCTTTAATTCTTTTAGGCATAGTAGCTAGCAGTTTGTAACATGTTTCAGGGGAAATAGACGCCCATACCATAAACACTGTTTGCTTTAGGGCTTCTTTAGAGGCATGGTTGTATTTTTGAACCCTGTCCTTCAATATATGCCATAGATTTTCAATAGGCGAGATGTCAGGTGATTGTGGGGGCCAGTCCAAAATTTTCACTTGGTTATCAGTAAACCATTTCATTACAGGTCGAGCCTTGTGGCAAGGAGCATTGCCTTAAACTCCTCTAAGTCCATATCATAAAATCTGACAATTTTCGAGAACCTCTTCCAACATCGCGATGTAGCGTACCCCATTCATGGAGCCGTCGCACACATGGACTTCCCATACACCTTGTGCAGACATACATCCCCAAATCATATTGCTTCTACCGCCGTGTTTAACAATAGGTAAAATACGCTCTGGGAAAAATGCTTCGCCGGACCTCCTCCGAACATAACTTGCTCCGGAAACTTTATATAATAATTCTACTTTGGTGAGAAAAGTAGGGGCGCTGAGTTCAATTATGTATATTATATTAAGGATTATATAAATATTTTTAAGCACTTACGTCTATATTAGATTAATCGGACCAAAGTACTTTGACCCAGTCATCCACAGTCCAATGTCGGTACTTCTTTGCCCACGTAAAGCATTGCTTGCGGTGTAGCTCAGTCAGCAAAGGCTTGTGTCGCGGTTTCCGGGCACGTAAATTCGCCGCAGTTACCCTTCTTCTTACCGTATGCACGGAGATTGCAAAACTAATTAAAAAAAAATAAACAACGAGCAATAATAACACTAACACTGAATTAATATTTCACTAAAAGGAATATTATTCTTCGCCCTGTATATGTATTTTACAGCACCTTCAGTACAACACTCAATCAACGACTCCCTTGCTCCAGAGAACAGGCCGCACTTACAATTAACCGCTACATTCCCGAAAGTTGAGAATGTTCTCGCGCTTCCCGCGTCCACACTATTGTAACCCTCGTAACAATATTATGGGAAATAAACTACACTTCTTTTCAAACTGTAAAAATGAAGTATTCATTTAAGAAAAGTTGTTTGTTGTGGAACTACTAAAATAAACTGAAACGTGCGCTACTTTTCAAATTTCTCAAATTCATACCGAAACTGAAAGGTACTGTTCATTTCTCTACACATTTACGGCAACAATGTTTTTACTAGATCTAGATTAAAGACAGATGACGTAATATTTTATTACGTACAAAAGTAAGCAACATACAACACTATTTAGGTTTCTTATCAGTATTTTCCCTGTGTTATACCACTCTGATAAAATTAAGTCAAAAAGTGTGCAATATACGACTAAAAACAATTTGGACGAGAGGTATTTTCTATTCTATACTGTATTTTTTAATTTGGAAGAGTATTTTTAAATTGAAGCGCCAGTTGTTGGTCAGTTTTCGACAGAAATTGCATTAGCGATATATGCATATACCAAACATCGCCGGCCGTCATATTTTTACAACTGATTAACATTTAGATCGTCCATTTTTCTGAGAGGGTTTATATTTAATTTTTCTCCCTAAATTTGCGTTGTAATAATAATTACGTAACTACAGCTTATATAAAATCCTGAATAGTTTTAAAACTGCTGCCAAAAAGTAGATTTGAAAAATTCCATTATGTAAACGCGTCTTTTACTCCTCCGAATTAAAAAATAGAGTATAACAGAGCATTTGGTAATACAGAGTGTCTGCGGTATTTGAAGACTGTCTTTCATGATAAGATTTTTGTTTTTATTTTTCTTATTTGACAAGTCTTATTATTTAGCTAATATCTGAAAAAGAAAGCAATGCTGCCAGATTATGATACCGGTATTAAGAGATACTCTGGAGATCCTTAAGTATGATAAATGATAAATTAAAAGCGTAAATAAATAGAAATAAAAACAAAGATACTTAATAAACGAAAGGGTTAAGATTAGGATTATTGCAGATAATTGTGATAATTGCAAGAATATTCTTGCTTTTATTTTTGTGCCGTAAAATATATTTATAATAAAATGCGTTGAATGTTATTTTTAATTTCCAGAGGCAGCGGTGATAAAAACTGATACGAGACGATCCACGTCTTGGTACGTTGAGAGTGGTCTCTTCAAAAATTCAGATAATGTCCCGAATAATAATAAGAGAATTTCCGCTTCATGGTACGCAGAAATTGGGTTATACCAAAGTGGACCGAAAAGTACTCCGAGTACAAGTTCCGCGGAGAATAGCGGTAGCGGAATTAGCAACCGGAATGAATTGGATGAAGTGAACTTTAGAAATACCGAAGAGTACAATAATTTAAGGAATGAAACCGAATATAACAACAGCATGGACAGTTTTAGCAGTAATGAAACGAAAATGGATAAATCTTCAACGGTTTTATCAGAGGATATGCAACAAATTCTGCAGGAAGAGCCATTATATCAATTTTATAATGCAGCTATTGTCGAGGTAAATCTTATTTTGTATTTTTTGTTGTTGTGAACATTTTTTAGACCATTATAATGGTGCTTTTTATTCATACTGCAGTTATAAACATAAAAATATAATTGGTGCAATTGCACCATACACATTGGATTTTTTTAAGAGAACAGTTAATAGACACTACTTTTTAATGTATTCTACCATGATATAGTGGTACTCCTCAAACAAGAAATAATTCTTTCTCCCCATGCCTTTATTTATTTGTATCCAAATTAAACGGCCGAAAAATAAATACTAAATAAATACATACGACATATCAAAAGCCATCCATGTTATGTCTATTGGGTCGATACTAATACCTCCTAATACCTGATACTTTAGATATTGGAGAGAATATCCATAAAGTATCTATATGGCATCCATTAAATAAACTTTTTTTTAATAACACGTCCATTTAGGTATATTAAAAACACTTTCTTATTATTCACTACATCCACTGCACTTCTGCATGAGATTTTGAATGGATCTCTTGATCCCAAACACAAAAGTTACCGTTTACCGATCCAGAAATGATATTTCATAGAACACGATGGATTCTGTTATTGCCGCAATGTAATTGGATTTTTTTAAACTATGAACCAGTCATACTTTTCGCCATCTGGCTGTTGACCATCCTGGAAACTGTAAAAAACTTATGGAACAATGACAAATTTAGTATGAAAGTTTGGGAAGGCGTAAAAGTAATCGGTCTATTGCCAGGTTTGCAGGGTGGATGCAGTTGTTTTTTGTACTTATGGAATAGCAGAACCAGAGAGCATTACATTACAAAAATGTGGTTGATTAGACATAAATTAATCATTGGAAAAATTAATGTAAACGATAATTGCATAGTTCCACAAAAAAACATAATTTTGCAGTGCTTACAAAATGTTTTTTTTTTAAGTTATCGAAACCAAACTTAAATTAGAAATTTTAAAGAATTAAAAATTTGAAAACGGCTTGTTTTATAGATCGAAGAGGCCGCATAGATATCTTTTAGAATCGATATAAAAGAATTCTTGGGAAATTAACGATTTTTTAGTTAATTACCACAAAATGGGCACTAATATGTCTTAAAAAATCCATTTTCTGGATTTACACCTTTATTTTTTTTCCCTGAAAATCTAGGAAGCATGGGTAACAAGCACGGTGAACGTTTTTACCAGGATTTAAAGCAGTTTGACCAAAGATTTTGGGATGAAAATATTTTATCAGACTACTATTGAGTAGTAATAAGAGAAACCAATTCACATTTTTACAAAAAGGGAGAGTAAAGCAGTGCATTTTTAGTTTTCTTTATATGTGAATTTTTCTGTAAAATGTGAATAAACATATATTTCAAAAATGTGTAGGTAGCGCTACGATCGGCGGCTGTATTACACTGATGAAATTTAACCGATGGAACTGTCAAATGACAACATCGTAAACATCCAAGTTTGGTTATTGAAATCGTGTATAATAAATAGGAAGTGTTTCATATTTTATGTGCAACATTATGGTTATATGACCTGGTAAAATAATACCGCAACAGTAAAGTAAAAGTAACATCAATTGCAAATGTATCCTTCGGTTGTTTCATTTACCGAAATAGTTGGAGCTTATTTAATTATGTTAAAAAGTAAATGTGATTGCATTTGGTGTCAATCGAAGACAACATAAATGTCATATGACAAGCTTTAAAATGATAATATTGCTATGGATAAACTTGAAGCAAAAATATATCTTTGACATGAGTGGTTATATACATAGTGTTATACCGTCATTTGTTAAGAAGTAAATCTTTCCGTTGGTAATCTCCATCAATTTTAAAAGAGAAAGTTTCAATGGTATGATTGAAACTAACCAATTCAATATATACAAGATAAAGCCAAACAAGGAGGAATATTGCTGATTGTGAACAATACATCATGGGCTCAACGGGACTGTATCCAAGTCCATCGAATGACTTCAAAGTATATGCCGACACACAATATCCTTAAATCTTGCATAGAATTTGGTTATTATCAATGATGAAATAAGATGAGCTGCTCGGTGAACAAGAAAACAGCAGTGCAAATATCTTTGTCTACTGTAGTCCGACTGCGGTAAAACCAATGTACATTTTCAGCGACAGCACAATCAATAAAGAATTGCATGCATATTAATGACTACAATAAAATATCAAATATAATTAGTTAATTATAAAAATCTCTTAACTGCACATATTACAAATTTATATAGTTGTCTTCTATTTATATCTGCAACAAATTTAATAAAAAAGATTTCTTTACTGTTAGCATTTTATTTATAAAATAACAAATGAAATAAACATATGAATTAGATTTATAAACAAATAATTTCAATTTATTTAATTTACTAATCCTAGTTAAATACCGACGTCTCCATAGCACAATGTCTTGTTGTTACATTAGCACACTATTTCGATTCCTCTTTAACCACTTAAATCCTAACAGGGCAAATTGTCATATACAGTAATAACCTGCAAAGGATTAATAAGTTGGTTTAAATCGAAGGTCAAAATGTATTATATTTACATTTAATAATTTTGTACATGTAGGCAAGTCATTTCTTAAAAAGAATGAGTGAACATGTCGCCTAATTATAGATTTTTGAGTTTCGTCTAAGTGATCGTATATTGTTTCTCAAAGGCATTTCATAGGGGGCAAGCTGGAAATTTATCTTGTATTAATCTCTTTGGCATTGTTCTCATACTATTCTTTCACTTTGCAATTTTCTTGCTTCAATTGTACATATAAATTGTATGCCATTAGCCTCTGCCTGCTGCCAATATGTTTCCCTTGAGGGTTTTTCAATGGTCCTACAACTCGATGTACTATTGCTTCCTCGGGCATACCATAATCAAGGCTGTAATTTTTTAATAGTAGAGTAAAACTTATTTTGTTTGTATAATTAATTTAGTACCTTGAATTATTAAATGATGAGATAAAAGAACTCCGAAAAGAATTGTTTTTGCCACAACTTGTTTATAAAGATGAAATTCCATGAAAAACCGCAGGAAACAACGGCAACAAAATCGTAAGTAAATTTGACAACTGACAGAAATTTCATATAAAAAAATTGCATGAATTTCTCCTGTGTGAAATGCCTCGCCCATTAGCCAATAGCAAGCTCGTATTTTAAGGCCTGTCTATTCCAAGTATGCATTCTTAACGTGAATGGAGTATAGAGTTATTTTTTGGTATTCTGCCACACACTCAATCACCATTTATTAACAAGTTTATCGGAAAATAAACCGTGGTATTTTCAATGTTATGTATTGATAAAATAGAACATAATGTTGCCGGTGCTATAATTGTAGCCATGGTCTTGACGAAGTATTTAAAAAATTCAAAATTGTTAACACATAAAGTAATGTATTTGTATATCCATTAGATATATCGGTTCTCATCTTACAATTTCCTAATTTATTACAAGTATTTTATGTAAATGAACAAGAAAAGCAAGTGTATATAAAAGATTACTAGCAATAATTTATTGAATACTATGCTAGTATGTTTCTGTTTTCTTGCATAAATTTTATTTCCAGTCCATTTGTCATGAAGGTACCGACTGGGACTCTGATGGTTATGAAGAAATATCAAAAACCGAGGGTACTGAAAAACAACCAAGACCAAGCGCAATGGATCTGATTAATTCGAATGGAAATGTTTCCATTTCTAGAACGTTGTGGTGCGAAATCCCTGAAGTCAAACAATCTGAAATTTTTAGTAAGTACTGAATAAGAACTAAATAATTTTTGGTGAAAGGTTTCATTATAATACCTTTTTGTTTTTGGAACAGATACTTTACATATAGAACAAAAGAAACTACAAGAAGCTAAATTCGAAATGATGACTTCGGAAGCATCTTATTTAAATTCATTGAACGTTCTCACGAAACATTTTATCCAGAATTTGTACAAATGTAAAACTGCATCAAAAGACAATATGGATATTCTTTTTGGAAAAATACCCCAAGGTAAACGTAAACTAAATGTTAAATTTTTAAAACTAATATAGTGCGTCACATTTTCAGTTAAAAACTGTTCCGAGAAATTACTTTTGGATTTGGAAAAATGCTGGCAAGATAATATACTACTGCAAAATATATGTAATATCATCAGTAAACACGCGGAGGAGAATTTTTCCGTGTATATTTCCTACGTAGAGAATCAAGTTTTGTTGGAAAGTACCTTAAAAAAATTAAGGTAATTGCGAAACTATTAATAGAAAATTAATTGATAACTTAAAGATTTCTAAATTCTTAGAGAAAGCGCAGAATTTAGGGAAACTCTACAAAAATTGGAAACAAGTATGGACTGTCAGGCTTTAACACTCTCTTCTTTTCTCATGTTACCCATGCAAAGGGTCACAAGATGGCCATTACTTCTTGACGCAGTTTTGAAACGGCTCTCGTCTGAGGATCCCGAACATCTAGCATGCCGATGTGCTTTAACAACTATAAATAAGGTAAGGTAACAGATAGATAACACATGGGCTGAAAAGTCCCGGCCCTAACAAAGAAAACACGGTTTTTTTGGTTCAAAATTAGCTTTATTCATCAACGTAATCTCCATCAAGAGCAACGCAATCATTTCAGCGCCGCTCCCACATTTCAATACCATTTTTGTAGAACGATTTATCTTTTGCCTCAAAATAGGCCTCAGTTTCAGCGATAACCTCTTCATTCGTGCGAAATTTCTTACCGGCGAGCATTTTTTTTTTGAGGTCTGCGAACAGCCAGTAGTCGCTGGGAGCCAAATCTGGCGAATACGGTGGATGTGGGAGCAATTCGAAGTTCAATTCATGTAGTTTTGCCATTGTTTTGATTGACTTGTGACACGGTGCGTTGTCTTGACGAAACAACATTTTTTTCTTTGCCATATGCGGTCGTTTCTTTGCAATTTCGACCTTCAAACGCTCCAATAACGCTATATAATCACTGTTGATGGTATTTCCTTTCTCAAGATAGTCGATGAATATTACACCACGCACATCCCAAAATACCGAGGCCATAGCCTTTCCAGCCGATTGTTGTGCTTTCGGGGCTTTGGACGAGGTTCACCAGTTGCTGTCCACTCAGATGACGATCGTTTTGATTCCGGAGTGAAGTGATGGATCCATGTTTCATCCATTGTCACATATCGACGCAAAAATTCCGGTTTGTTACGTTTAAACATGACCAAACACTGCTCAGAATCATCAACACGTTCTTGTTTTTTGGTCAACAGTGAGCAAACGCGGCACCCACTTTGAACAGAGCTTTCTCATAGTCAAATCCTCATGCAATATAAAGCCAATACGTTCTTTGGATATCTTTACGATGTCAGCTAACTCACGCAACTTCACTTTTCGATCATTCAAAACGATTTTAAGGATTTTTTTGATGTTTTCTGGTGTTACCGCCTCACTTGGACGTCCACTGCGTTCTGCATCATCGGTGTCTCTACGACCACGTTTGAAGTCGGCAAACCAACGTTTTATTGTTGTTTCTGATGGAGCGGAGTCCCCATAACACTTTTCAAGGCATTGCTTCGCTTGAACGGTATTTTTTCCCATCAAGAAGCAGTGTAAAATTAAAGCACGAAATTGTTTTTGATCCATTGTTTTGAAAATAACAAAAGTAGCGTGACTCTTAGCACTATAACTCACAAACTAATGAATAGAATATCATGAAATTTTAACAGCTGTCTTTTGAAGATTAGTACTAACTGAGAGGAAGGTGACTGCAATAAAACTAGCGTCATCTATGTGTTAGGCCCGGGACTTTTCAGCCTATGTGTTAATTCAACTTATCTTGAGATAGCTGGACATTTAAATGTTCCGAATACAATTAATTTCGGATGACACCTAAAATGTGTAAGGCATGGCCTAAAATTCACCGTATTCGTAGAACATTGACACCAGTAATGCATTAAAGCATAATAGAAAGAAACAACTATCAAACCGAGTGTCATCCAATTTGAATCAAACTCTTCTAATATATTGGAAAATTAGTTTTTAAATGTTATCTTATAGTTAGAATGGTAATAATAGCAAAAATAAATAAATTAATTTTCTTATTTCTATAATTTGTAGATTGCAAATCAATGTAACGAAGCAGCAAGACGAAAAGAACGCGAAACAGAAATGAAGTCTATCGTTGATCGAATTGACTTCGGTACACATAAACCTCGATTTAATCTAATGTCAGAAGGTCGCTGGTTAATTAAAGAAGGTCGAGTAACGCAGTTGTTAACTAGAGGAGATGATGGAAAACTTACTTTCGGAAAGAAATTTATAAAGAAGCCTTTGTATATTTTCTTATTCAATGATCTCTTCATAGTTAGTAAAATTACCGACGACAACTTCACGGTAATGCATTATTGTCCAAGAAATATGATTGAAGTCAATGTAGATATGGCACCAAATGTACCTGTTAAAGATACAAATAATTCTCACCAAATATTCTTAACGATCTTAGAAAATCAATATGAAAAGTTGGTTGAAATACTCTTCTCATCTGATTCGTCTACCGACAAAGAACGATGGCTCAACGTTCTTGCACCAGCCAAATCGGAAAATCCTGATGAAACATTATACGAACGTTGGGATTGTCCGCAAGTTACCGTTATTTATGACTACAGTAGTCGCCAACCAGATGAACTGAACATAACCAAAGGGGATATTATACATGTCGTAAGAAAAATGTCTGATGGTAAGCACATTTCATAACATAACAAAATATCTAAAGTACAAATATAAACACTAACAACCTACATTATATGCTTATACTTGAATTCTTTCAAGGAAGTAGAATACCAATACTAGGAGTAGCTGTATTAACAGCATTATGTTAGGTATTGGTTTCTAAGCATTTATTTTTATTTTACATATTCATATTTTGTTTTTCAATACTAGTATACACGCTAATAATTCAGATAACAGATATAGAAGATGTATTCCGATTGTTGAAAATTTGGTTACGCTGTCATTTTATGCTGAGTTGTGTGGTAATAAAATCGTTTTATGCTAATAGTCTCATTTCGAAGATATTCAAGATCAAAAGGAGTTGTGACTTTCATGACTACCACACCAATTAAATGAAAATCAATAATTACAGAGTTTCCTATTCGTTTGTGCTGATTTGTATTGTAAAAGTTTCATTTTATGCTCGTCCCTTTCGCGAGATATAAAATTAAATTCGAAATTTTCGTAAATTTGGTCATGTATGTTAAGAAAAACATTGCAACAGCCAGTGCAACCCGCACCCTGATTTAGACCTAAAATGAAAAATTTTGTTGAAATGCGGATCCCCCAAAACGTTGCCATTACGGGATTTCCCAAAGTTAAAATAAGTGCAGCTGCTGCAAAATAAGGGACTCCATCACCACTTAGTCTCGAATATATTCAGTACAACAGGGACACTAAATGTTGCCGTTATCAAATATTTAATCATCATATATCACTAGTATGTTAGAAATAAAGAAAAATGTCTTTTTTAATATTTGGTGCTACTTAGGTAGTTGCGTCGGTTTGTTCTAAGTTTACATGAAATACAACTGCCTATTATTTTAAAATAATTATTTTGTATTAGATAAATTGGACGAATAGATAAATTTTAGGAGTATAAACTGCAAAATTCAATAAAATCTAACACATGGGCTGAAAAGTCCCGGGCCTAACACATAGATGACGCTAGTTTTATTGCTCTCACCTTTCTCTCAGCTAGTACTAACCTTCAAAAGACAGCTGTTAAAATTTCATGATATTCTATTCATTAGTTTGTGAGTTATTGTGCTAAGAGTCACGCTACTTTTGTTATTTTCAAAACAATGGATCAAAAACAATTTCGTGTTTTAATTTTACACTGCTTCTTGACGGGAAAAAATACCGTTCAAGCGAAGCAATGGCTTGAAAAGTGTTATGGGGACTCCGCCCCATCAGAAACAACAATAAAACGTTGGTTTGCTGACTTCAAACGTGGTCGTATAGACACCGATGATGCAGAACGCAGTGGACGTCCAAGTGAGGCGGTAACACCGGAAAACATAAAAAAATCCACAAAATCGTTTTGAATGATCGAAAAGTGAAGTTGCGTGAGTTAGCTGACATCGTAAAGATATCAAAAGAACATATTGGCTTTATATTGCATGAGCATTTGACTATGAGGAAGCTCTGTTCAAAGTGGGTGCCGCGTTTGCTCACTGTCGACCAAAAACAAGAACGTGTTGATGATTCTGAGCAGTGTTTGGTCATGTTTAAACGTAACAAACCGGAATTTTTGGGTCGATATGTGACAGTGGATGAAACATGGATCCATCACTTCACTCCGGAATCAAAACGATCGTCATCTGAGTGGACAGCAACTGGTGAACCTCGTCCAAAGCGCCCGAAGGCACAACAATCGGCTGTAAAGGTTATGGCCTCGGTATTTTGGGATGTGCGTGGTGTAATATTCATCGACTATCTTGAGAAAGGAAATACCATCAACAGTGAATATTATATAGCGTTATTGGAGCGTTTGAAGGCCGAAATTGCAAAGAAACGACCGCATATGGCAAAGAAAAAAAATTTGTTTCATCAAGACAACGCATCGTGTCACAAGTCAATCAAAACAATGGCAAAACTAAATGAATTGAACTTCGAATTGCTCCCACAACCACCGTATTCGCCAGATTTGGGTCCCAGCGACTACTGGCTGTTCGCAGACCTCAAAAAAATGCTCGCCGGTAAGAAATTTCGCACGAATGAAGAGGTTATCGCTGAAACTGAGGCCTATTTTGAGGCAAAAGATAAATCGTTCTACAAAAGTGGTATTGAAATGTTAGTGCGGCGGTGGAATGATTGCGTTGCTCTTGATGGAGATTGCGTTGATGAATAAAGTTAATTTTGAACCAAAAAAACCGCGTTTTCTTTGTTAGGCCCGGGACTTTTCAGCCCATGTGTTATAGTAGTAAATTAAAAAGAATAGCGTAATTGTATATGTAATTTCTTTGTTAATGTCTAATACAGCCTTTATCTATTTTGCAGGTTGGTATTTTGGTGATAGACTACGAGATGGCGAATGTGGTTGGTTTCCTGCAAATCATGTGAAAGAAATAGTAAACCCACATGTAAGAGCAAGAAATTTACGACAGCGATATCGTTTATTAGCGTTTACTCAAAACTATGTTAACTCAAAGCAATAAGGAAGTATACGTCACACTGTTCAACATTCCATAAATTTATTGTATTAATTTGTATATTTGACAAAAAAATAGCAATATCTGATTATTTCTGAATGATAATATATTTAGGTAAGGTTCACTGTACAAAATCATTCACTTGAATGAATGATTCTATATATACCTGTGTATTATGTATATCTATATATATATATATATATCGTATGTAATATTTATGAACAGACAGTGAAGGTAGTGAACAAAGTTGTGTATATTTAATAAATTTATATTTTATAAAAATATTTCATTATAATAAAAGTATATAAAATATATGTATATCAATTTTGCATATGTATACAAATTTCCTGTATTACCTAACATAGAAAGATGTTTGGGACAATAACTACATTCTTATTTCTAACACTAATAATAATAATAGGTATTCCGGTTAAAATTAACAGATACCTTCGCATTACCAAATGTGGCATATATATAGAATCTTCATGTTTAGAGTAGTATTAAAATCGGGAGAAACCAATCTGCGCGAACCACGTGACATGAGAATGTACACTAGGGTGACAGAATAAAATAGACACCAGGTAAAGCCATATAAATATGTAAACAGATAAATTCTAAGAACGAATTAAGAACTTTCTCTTGTCATTAGGGTAGAGATAGATGTATCGGAAGGAATTCGTCATAGTTTAGTATCGTTACAACTATGCCTCGCTTACAAGGTTCGAGTGATATTAGCGACTTCACCCGGGGTGTCGCATCGTTGGCCAGAGTGAACGCGGCGCTTCGCAACGTGGAATAAGTAAATTTTTAAATATTCCGTTGTCCACAGTTAACCGTGTGATTACACAATTTAAACGCAAGGAAAAAACAACAGTGGAACCGAGACCAGGTCGTGCCGGACCTTCTGAAAGAAGTAAAAGGGTGCTTGTGCGCGAACTGTTAAGAGAACCGCGAAAAAGTACAGCTGAGCTTGCGGCAACTTCACAGAAAAGTCAGCGCACCGTTCTGCGATACCTCCACAGTGTGGGGATGTATAAAAGGGTGGCAAAGAAAAACCTCTCCTTACGGCGTTTCAAAAACGGCGCCGAATGAGTTGGGCAATCGAAATGCGAACGAAGCCCGAAGAGTTTTGGCGGTCTGTCATTTTTTCAGACGAAAGCAGACACTGCCAATTCAGTGATAGTGGTCGTACGTGGGTATGGAGACGTTCGTCACACCAACTGGACGACAAATTTTTGCATCAGACAGTGAAATACGGCGGTGTGAACATCATGGTGTGGGGCGCGATATGGTAGGGTGGAAGATCGCAATTAGTAATCTGCGACGGAAATATAAATGCGGCAAAATATATCCAAATATTAACAGAAAGACTACTACCGATATTCGACAACGCCATTTTATCTAAAGAAGGCACCACTTTTATGGAGTATGGAGCACCCTGCCACAAAGCAAGAACAACCACATGGAAAGAGGAACAGGGGATTCGGATTTTACCATGGCCCAGGTCAATCACCAGACATGAATCCGATAGGGAATGTTTAGCACATAATCCAGACAAATATGACGAAACGACCCGGAAAACCCAGCAATAAGGAAGAACTCGTGGCAGCTGTTACAGAAGAGTGGTTAAATATTCTAGAAGATACCATTAATCATTTAATAGATTCTATGCCACGACGACTCGCAGCACTTCACGCAAGTGAAGGTGGATCGACAAAATATTAGTCTAATTTAAAAATTTTAAAATATTTTGTATATATAACGAGAATAGAATCTTTTTTTTAATTAGTAGGTGTCTATTTTATTCTGTCACCCTAGTGTATATAGAATCTTCATGTTTACAGTAGTATTAAAATCGGAAGAAACCAATCTGCGCGAACCACGTGACATGAGAATGTATAGACCGTTCTAAAAATATTCGATACAGAGACATATGCTTAACGTCAAGTACATGACCTTATTCTAAAAATACTTTGCGCACTAGTTTTATTTTATAACTTAAGTTCATATCTATTCTATAATTGTAATGTGCAATGATTTTGTGTATCATCTTGAAAAGTATTATATATTTAACTTGTAATAACATAAAAATCCTACAATGCAATTGCTCTTATTAATATTGAGCAAAAATCTTATGCACGCGGTATTAATAGAAATGCTGGTTTCTACTTTACATCAGAGACACTAAATTCTAATGAAATAAATAACGGTAAATAAGAAACTAATCAGTACCTACTTAAAAGTTATAATTTATAAACAGTATGCGTGTTGTCTGTCACCTAGCAGACCTCGTAATCGTGTTCACTGTGTCACGATGAAATACGAATAATGGAAACAAAACAAAAACAAAATACGGAAAGATTAAAAAACTGATTATACAAAAAAAAGTATAAAACACAACAATGGTAATAATAAGTAATAAAAAAGGAGAAAAATAACTTTGAAACTATTAAATGAGCGCTGTTGCGTGATCCTTATCCTATTTTGTCTATTATGGTGTTTGCTCCCTAACATAACTTTGCAAATGAACCTACCGTTTATTTTAAGTTTCTTACACTTAAGGCAGCTGCACAATTAAACGGAAAGTCTTCCCCTAGATTCACAATTAGAGATTACATATAGACTATGAGGGAATTTTTACATGTTTATTGTTTACATCACTTTTCTCCTGCCACATTAACAAAATTTAATCTCTATCATGAATTTTTCAATTATTTTTCACTTAACTAAATAAAAGAATAGATTTCTTAGATAAAGATACATATGTTTCTCATGTATATGCATTTTATAATATATATATTTATTCTAATGTTGTAACTCGTCATTGTTACTTGTCCTGTGATATAATAATGATTGCTATTTATATCCTTGATTATTATTTTTTTGGTCGATTTGTGGTTATGAAGGGTTATGTGTATATTTACGATTTATAAGACGAACCACGTGCATATTACACTCAGCCTTTCCAGTCACGCTATTGATACTGTGAAGATCCCGAGAACGAGAAAATTGAAACTCAACCAACTTTCCTGTTTTCGTTCTCGCTCTCGAAAATGTATTGTGCACGTATACACTAGTATCCCACGATTTAACTTTTTAATCGTTCGTGTTACCGTTTCCTTTCTCGTTACCGTTCAATTGAGCAACCGCCTTTTAAACTCCTCCACTCTGACACACACACTCTCCGTCTCTCACTTCACGTACATTTGTTCTCATATTTGTCAGGTGCGTTCAGCCAATTCCTAACAGAAACCTTATACCTATATACCGTGTATTTAGCTGGAATATGTAAAGATACAATATTAATATAATAGTTTACCTTTTATATCTAATTTACATCTTAATTATCACCTCTACAATATTTTTATACAACTATTATTTATTTACATAGATAAAATGAATACATCCGGCAGCACAGTCCTGTCCTTTCGTTTCTAAGTTATTAATTATATTAAATCTTCGGCAATAAATATATAATACAATTCTCTTCTAAAAAGTTTTTCTTAATTACCATCTCTATAATATTTATTACACAACTGTCATCTGCTTACATACGTAAATAAAATAATTACATCCCACAACAATGTCTACATATTTTTGTTTCTAAATTAAGTAGAATTTAATAGAAGTATAAAGTATTCAGCAGTAAGTATAAAATATAATCCTCTTCCAAAAAAGTAGTTGTATTCAGAATATTGTTAAAAGCGCGAGTTAACGCGAAAATTAGGCCAAAAGCGGTACTACTTCTTAATTATACAGAATGCCTGTAAGTAGCATAAATAATAAGACGTTTTGTCCCAACACAACGGTTTATTGCAAACAAAACATTACTTTTGTGTGTGTGGTTTTACCAGCACAATGTATTTCATGCTAAACAATTACAGTAAATGTAGACTGATTGAGAACTCGCCCACACATCTCCATATCTCCCATAGCAGAAGCGTATTAGACTCTATTGAAAGTTGTAGTACCAAAAGTCTAGTGTCAGATAAGAGTTTGTTCTTAGTTCCTTCTGTTTTGATTTGTTAATTTATAACCCTTCAGTGGTCCTTATATTATACTTGAATGTTCAAACCCCCACCCGTGATAAGAAATAGCCCAATAATAATAATAATGATATTTAGAATACTAATCTTTTATTGGTTACCGGCACTAAATTTATTTGTTCTAGTTTTTGGTCTATCTAATATATTAACGCAGTCTATGAGTGTCATAATATTATCCTGTAATATATTAGTATCACATAGGGTCAAATAGCGATATGAATTCAACTCAAATAAAGGAATAATTGCACAAAAATTTTATCAATTTAAATTCTACAAAATAACCGCTTAATTTTACTTTTTACATTTATATTGCATCATTTCGCATACTGCATCTGTTAGGCGATTTTTGACTTTACAGTAGTAAGCTTTTCACTGATTTCCGCCCATGTAAATGTATGGCATTATTTCCATTTGTATGGCTACACAAAAGACTATTTTAGAGGATAAATGTTACAACATAGCCTAAGCAGTAGACGAAACATGAGATGCAAACCAAACAACGACACGAAGAAGCCCAACAACCGCTACAACGATACAGGCAATAATTATCACCTAATTATCTGTACCACAATACGCGTATACTTTTACTACTTGTAATCAACTACTTTTAGTAATACGATCCTCTGACGTGCTACGTGTCTCTTATTTCTATTGATTAGTTTTAATGCACCCCCCCACCTATGTCGGTGCTGCTGCAGAAGTTTACGTTAATCACCATATCTTGAAACAAAGTATACTGCATATCCCTACCAGTAAAATTTTATATCTTATTGTTGGCTACCATTCTAAATAATTAAATCTAACCAATCTTAACATTTGCGCGCGAAAGTACATATTGATAGTATATATATAACTACTTTGGAAATTTGAATAACAGAATATACTGTACAGAATCAATTACAATGAAATTTACGGAGTATAAGGAAGAAACATTACCAGATGTATTACCACTATATTATAAACGTTTGTTTCCATATGAAATTTTTTATAGATGGTTAAGTTATGGTTTGTATAGAAATAAATTAATTATGTATTTATTATACTTGTCCTAACTTTGCAGGATTAGACTCTTATTTTTCCAGACGAGAGATGTCTTTTACGTTATTTGGCGATATATATATTAGATTTCAATCATTCAATAATCAACAAGAATTAATAAAAGAATTGCAGAGATACAATCCAGTTAAAATTGATATCGGTGCTGTTTATAATATTTGTCCCAAGGATTATAAGAGATCCAGAGAATTTACTCCACAAGAAAGAGAATTAGTATTTGATATAGATATGACCGATTATGATGAAGTTCGAACATGTTGCAGTGGCACTGATGTTTGTAATAAATGTTGGAAATTTTTATCAATAGCTTGTAAAATATTGGATGCTGCTTTACGGCAAGATTTTGGCTATGAACATTTACTTTGGGTATTTTCTGGTCGTAGAGGAATTCATTGCTGGGTTTGCGATAAGGAAGCTAGATATCTGGACGATACAGCACGGTCAGCAGTCGCAGAGTATTTGCAAATAATTAAAGGAGGAGCACAACAATCGAAGAAAGTTAATTTGCCTTGGGAGACTATACATTATTCTATAAGGAGAGCTTTAAAATTTGTCGAACCACATTTTGTGGATTTTATTATAAAAGAGCAAAACATGTTAGGAACTGATAATGGATTTAGGTATTTTCTTTCATTATTGGATCCTAAACTAAAAAGCAACTTTGAAGACCTTATGTCAAAGATGACAACTTCAGAAGAAAGGTGGAATGCTTTTGTAGCAGAATTTGATTACATATTAAAAAAGGTAAGGGCAATGCCTTTAAAGCTGTTTATTGTTTAGGCTCTTATGAAATAATATAAAATTTCATAATTGTCTTTTTAAGCGCAATTAATAGAAGTGAAACTCATTAATATATAGAAAAAGACACCTTCCAAGTCATATAAGTATATCGTTATGAATTTATGTTCATCATGATTAAAAGTGGAAAACAGACCAATCTGCAGCACTACCGATTGTTCAATTTTAAATAGAGTGGTAGTGGGATGTTATTGTGTTAGCTCTTGGTTATATTTCCTAGATTAATGCAAGATATACAGTGAGCAAAATACCCTCTTTTGTTTGCAAACTAAATTTTGATGTTATCGGTAGTTTTCGGAATCACTGGAAGCAATCACAACTCTTGTTGCACACATACAATGTTATCATAAAAATTTCTCAATTTCACTCAATCAATTTATTTCTGCTTACGCCTACCTTTGATTTTGCTCATTTCTTGATTACAATTTTCTCTTAACTAATCTGTTGTTGAAGAGGAAATAGTGGACATAGGTAACATTTTTCTTCCAATAATTTCAATATTATAATTAACTTTACTTACTCAATAATTTAAAAATTATTTTTTGTAAGAAAGGAAACTCTTAATACGGAAGGAGAGTTATTAACTTCTCCGATGTAAAGATTATACGATAAAGACTATTCATAACTAATGTAAAAATGTTTTCCATGCACTGTGATTTGCAAATTCCAAATTCAAAATCAGCATCTTCAGATTTGAAATTACATAGAATATATTTTCGTTGATGATAATGGTATGATGGCTAATGACATGTCAAGTGCGACATGCTATTACTTTATTTTACAACTAGGCAAAAACAGGGAATTGGTTGCAATTGTTGGTTACGAGGAAAAATATAGACAGTTTCGAAAAGTAATAATTTATTGAAATTCTAAATTGATAGAATGAAAACTAAATCTAAATTTACAATTCATCTCTCTCTTGCTGATAATCCACGTAACATCCTTAGACTGAGGAGAGTTTCATTCATCTAGCACATGCACCACAGCCTACTATTGGGATCATCATGAATTCTTCGGTACCTACAAAATTGTAAAATGCTATGAGAGTGGAGTGAAGTCGGTTAAAACCATAATAATTATAAAATACAATATTGTGACTTGGAATGTTTATATCTTTATTCTCTTCTTTATTAAAAAAGAAAAACAAACCAAGTTCAAAAAGTCAATCATATTGAAAATATAACCTCTAAAAATGTTCACTATTATATATAGCCAGAAATTACGCCAAAAAATTTGATTAAAAGTTTACTGTCTATCCGATGTATCTGTTATGCAGTCTTCTGTGTTGTTGATTGTCGTTACTATTTGTTTTCTTTATGGAAATTTATTGTTATTCTTGGTGAAGGCTTGTTTAAACTTTTAGTTCTTCGTAGACGATATGTTTATTTTTCAGCTGTTATTTATACGATGACATTGCTCATGAACGTATTATGCGAAGTAAAGTTAATATTGGAGTATTTGGGAGAAATTACTACGAAACCGAAGCATATTAGATGAATACATTGCTATAGCCGATAACATCGAAGATAATTTTCTACTGAAGTTGTGAACTGATACATACAGCCAAATTTGGTAGAAAATATTAAAATTGAAATTATTCAAGAATTTGTAGCGGCAAACTCCTTGCGTAGTTAACAATAAAGAAATTCTTTCCGTACAAAAATAACTTCAACAAAGTAAATAAATAATAGGAATAATAATACCCTATTTAAATTCTGTTTAATGTTCAATGAAAGAACTGTGATTGTTATGAACTGCGGGGTGCATTCTCCTGGTTGCCAGTAAATGCAAAATACACTGTTAAATAATGTCTGTTTGTTCGTCGTTAGTGACGTGCCTCGCTTTGTTCGGTGAATCTTGTATAGCAATATTTAACAGCTACTGATAAAAGGATAAAAAAATTAATTATTAAAATATCTTAGAACATAATCGTCCTGAGAATTCATACCTTTACTACGTCTTTAAATTTAATAACTATATAAAAATTAGTAATTCCTTTTCAGCAAGAAGTGCCGAAAAATCTAAGACACTTAAAAGAAGAAATAATGCTTCAATATACATATCCTCGCCTAGATATCAATGTATCCAGATGCGTTAATCATTTGCTCAAGGCACCTTTCTGTGTGCATCCAAAATCTGGGAAAGTATCAATACCAATTAATCCCAAATTGATTGATAAGTTCGATCCAAATAATGTTCCAACAATAAGGTAATTCTTATTTCTATTGCGTAATTATAAATTTAGAAAAATGGGTAGATATGTCGATAGTTCTAATTTCCAGTTTACTAGTGGACGAAATTAATGCGTACGATGCCCTTACTAAAAAACAAGAAGAAGACCTAGGAGATACAGGAGATATTTCGTTTGCAAGAATAAGAGATTACAGAAAAACTAGTTTGCTGAAACCAGTAAACACGTTTGAAGAATTTATAAGTGTGCTAGAGAGGAGTTACAACGCGAAGAACGAATTGACAGAGTATTAATGTATTTCCATGTGACTCATTAAAATGAGATTTAACCGGAGTACTTCTAGAAATTAAATTTGAATTTTATTTTCTACACATAGCAATTGTACATATGTTTAAATAAACGTATCATTATTTATACGATTTTGTCGTGCGATGAATTGAATGAACAAACTGTTGAATCCATTTATAACGTATATACACTAGGGTGACGGAGTAAAATAGACACCAGGTAAAGCGATATAAATATGTAAACAGCTAAATTCTAAGAACGAATTAAGAACTTTCTCTTGTCATTAGGGTAGGGGTAGATGTATCGGAAGGAATTCGTCATAGTTTAGTATCGTTACAACTATGTCTCGCTTACAAGGTTCGAGTGATATTAGCGACTTCACCCGGGGTCGCATCGTTGGCCAGGGTGAACGCGGCGCTTCGCAACGTGAAATAAGTAAATTTTTAAATATTCCGTTGTCCACAGTTAACCGTGGGATTACACAATTTAAACGCAAGGAAAAAACAACAGTGGAGCCGAAACCAAGTCGTGCCGGAGCTTCTGAAAGAAGTAAACGGGTGCTTGTGCGCGAAGTGTTAAGAGAACCGCGAAAAAGTACAGATGAGCTTGCGGCAATTTCACAGAAAAGTCAGCGCACCGTTCTGCGATACCTACACAGTGTGGGGATGTATAAAAGGGTGGCAAAGAAAAAACCTCTCCTTACGGCGTTTCGAAAACGGCGCCGAATGGCTTGGGCAATCGAAATGCGAACGAAGCCCGAAGAGTTTTGGCGGTCTGTAATTTTTTCAGACGAAAGCAGACACTGCCAATTCAGTGATAGTGGTCGTACGTGGGTATGGAGACGTTCGTCACAGTAACTGGACGACAAATTTTTGCATCAGACGGTGAAATACGGCGGTGTGAACATCATGGTGTGGGGCGCGATATGATATGGTGGAAGATCGCAATTAGTAATCTGCGACGGAAATATAAATGCGGCAAAATATATCCAAATATTAACAGAAGGACTATTACCGATATTCGACAACGCCATTTTATCTAAAGAAGACGCCATTTTTATGGAGGATGGAGCACCCTGCCACAAAGCAAGAACAACAAACACATGGAAAGAGGAACAGGGGATTCGGATTTTACGATGGCCAGGCCAATCACCAGACATGAATCCGATAGAGAATGTTTGGCACATAATCCAGACAAATATGGCGAAACGACCCCGAAACCCCAGCAACAAGGAGGAACTCGTGGCAGCTGTTACAGAAGAGTGATTAAATATTCCAGAAGACACCATTAATCCTTTAATAGATTCTATGCCACGACGATTCGCAGCACTTCACGCAAGTAAAGGTGGATCGACAAAATATTAGTCTAATTTAAAAATATTTTGTATATATAACGAGAATAGAATCTTTTTTTTAATTAGTAGGTGTCTATTTTATTCTGTCACTCTAATGTATATCTAACACTTTACAAATTGTTCCATTTTCAACGTCTACTCGGTATTTTTATACACACCAATTAAAGTACTGTGAAAATGATAATGCAACACTTTGTTTGGAAATTTTTGTATAAATATGATCAGTAAAATTCTTTGATCTGTACATGTTTCTAAGGAAATGTACGAGATTTTATGAAGGTAATGTGATTTCGATACGCATTGGAAGATAATACGGTATTCTTATTTGAGAGTTATCAGCTTAAAGAAATAAAATGGAGAACTTGACGATTTATTGAATCCCAGTTATCGGTGTGATAATGAAGCGTTGTTAATTTGTTTTCAAATTTGGGTTTTACCACTTAGTAAAAGATTGTAGGTGGTTGTTAGATGTGAAAGTGGTCTTAGATTCACATCCTCCGTTATAAGCAAAGCACACATATGGTTTTTGTTGAATAATAGTTAGTAAGTACTTCTTTAATACCTGTTTGCTTGATTTCCAAACAATGTCTTATTTTGCTTTTGCTTTACGATAGTGTTCACATCTATCGCTTTTATAACCTCAGCATAATCTGGAGGAGCTTCATAATTTGGAGGATCGTCGGATATAATAATTTCAACTTCTTCAATTCTGGAACTTTCTTCTAAAATATAATTATCACATCAAAAAGGAGAGGAATACGATCTAATAGAATATAATAAAAACAAAAGCTTTACTACACTTTACAAATGAATTATTAACTTATTTGCAAAAGGGATCTTACCTAGTAACTCATTTATGCTTTGCAGATGATCTTGTAAATGTCTTCTATTATTACCCTTCGCGCTAATTTTGTACAATAGTACAATTAACGATACTATCAAACACATCAATGCTGAAATATTATTATTAACTGAAGAAGATTCCTTTAACTTCTCAATTTGAACTAAGCATACCTAAGCTACTTATTATAAAAACAATTGTAGCAGTTTTCAAATCAAAGTCTCCATTACTTTTGGGAAAATAAAAATTCGGAACGTGAGCTGAAATTGTCCTTTTGTTTCCTAAAATTGTGACAAACAGTTTAATAATAATTACTTTGCCTAGAAATTATGTGTACAGATCTGAACTTTTACCTGCATCACAAACTTCGGGTTCGTCGCTCAAATCCCCACAATTATCGAAGCCATCGCACTGCAACGTTATAGAAATACATCTTTCATTTTGACATAAGAAATCTGAGCCAACTACACAGTCTGAAATATTTCATTAAACATTATTTGCCGTAATTGCTATTTATCAAGCATACCTTTATAGCTGAAAGCGGAGTATACCACAATTTTAAAATATTTCGTATATATAACGAGAATAGAGAAACCTTTTTTTTAATTAGTAGGTGTCTATTTTATTCTGTCACCCTAGTGTACTAGCAGTCTTTAACGAACTCATGAATCTTCAGAATTTACAAATTCTTTTCATTCGAGGTAATTAAAATATTCTTTTACACGGAAAATTTACTGGTGCTATAGGTTGTTTTTAATTTCTCAGTTCTTTGAAAAAGTCTAGTTGGATAAAGTCAAAATCATCTCTAAAATTCACTGTTGGAGCGATTTACGGATGGTTATTATTAAACTAGAAACATGATGTAAGTATAGCTTTACTTGGATCATGAGATTCACGTATTTCAGAACTAATTAAAGAAGTAGCCTGCAGCGATGCAATTTTTTAAAATGTTTTAGTAACTATAAGTATTGTATATGTAATACTTAAAGATTTACGACCCAGACAAGTATTATGATGATTTCATCCTATATATTGACATTGGTTATTTCAGTCACTTTGTACGTAACGGAATGTTCCACTAATAACACTGCACTAATTTTTTATAACAAGATTAGGACAACTCTTTTAAGGTTTCGCTTTTTATTTAATATAGAAATTGGCCTTTATTTGACATCGAGGTGAGATAGAGTTATGTTGTAACTAAATTGTTAATAATAGCAGCTCCCATGACTCAAAAACTAGTAGCTATATTTTTAACTTTGTTTTGTGCAAGTAATGTCAAAGCTAAAAGCATTCATCATGATGAAATTTGTGGAGGATTTGATGGTAGACGATTGTATTTAGAATTAGGGGAGCATGGTACGTTACTGGCAACTAACGTTAGCAATAGCATAGAGAATTTACTAGAGAAAAGTAAACAATGTAATTTAGAGATTGTCACTTGTCCTTCTTGTATTATTTCAATACAATTCAGGTAAGTATATTTGAGTTTACTATTATTACGTTCGGGAAAAAGAAAATACTGCAGCTTCGGCCCTTATTTCATTTGTTATAACTATTAAGTATTTAGTATTTTAAGTATATTGCCTACGTAGTTTTTCATATGAAAACTGTGACTTTAAAATAAGAAATATTCTCAAGTATTTTATTTTTACCTTAACGTGTTTATTTGAATACCATATAATTATTGAAGCAATTTCAAAATTCCATACAATAACGGGCTGTAGGATGTAGCAAACGCTTTACGGCAATCACAACAGAATCACTGGTGCTACGAATTTTTATTTAAATCTTGAATAAACTTCACAAGTAACTAGTACGCAGATATTAAACTAAAATAAGGAGCATTTTTTTACTTGCATTTGCTTTCTAACTTTGAATTCAAAAATTCAAAATTAATACAGCATAATTCGGACGCTATGAATTAAATTATAATAGAAATTTTATTCACTACATAATACACTTACAATATTCTGTTAATTTGAAAGAATATTAAATTATTTTTCGAACGACAACCGAGTCCATTCTCATTACAACAACAATTTTTAGTTTGTTGAATATAACAGATGGCTGCATACAGAACTTGTCTAGAACTGGTAGCAGATGCGAATGCGATTACGTTTGGATATACGAATCTTCATATGAAACAGTTTCTGGAGAACGGTATTGTGGAAAGTTTATCGAATCGACAAATACAAGTTTGACTTACAAAAGTAAAACTCGTTCAACTGTTATTAGATTTCTTTACACAAAATCCCATAGTCAAGCATTTGTTTTGAAATACTTTTCAGAACGTAAGTTTCCAATTATTATCATTTACAAAACGTGAAATTAGATAAACGTATTGTCTTAGGTAATCGCCATTTCATAAATAGTTATCCTAAGAGAAGTGCAGAAGATATCGACAAATATTTGACATCCCCGTTCTTTCCAAAAAATTATCCCAAGGATTTAAGCGTTGAATATGTATTAAATTGTCGAACGATAGAGGCTTGCAGAATAAAATTAACTTTCACTGACTTCCAAATATCGAGATCTTCTTTGATTGAGGTACGACAGTACAATTAAGTTATTACCACGACATACTCACGATATCTGACACGTTTTATAGTTTTTTGATTGGAATGGTGAAAGAATGTTCGTTACAACCGGTTCTTTATTTAGACCACCTATCTTAATAAGCACAGGTCCTAGTATAGTAATACGTTTCTACGCAAATGGCGGAACAAATACGGGATTTAAGTTGAAGTACGGTTACATTTTAGAAAGTCAAAATAATGGTACAGCAAAAACTAACACAGGTAGGTGTAACTTTACTCTTTAGTAACTAAAAGAACGTGAGCTTTACTTTGGCTAGATTGCGGAGGATTGGTAGATAATTTAGGAGGTGCAATAACTATGATGGAAATGACTGAGGACGAAAATAAAATATATAACTGTTTTTGGATCATTAAACCGCCACAGGGATATTTACACGTTAAAACTCATCTCTATGCTAAAGTTACAAAATTTGAAGATTTTGGTAAGTACTAAATTACGCAATATGTGTTAATTAGCATTAATTAACTTTGATCAGTGTAAGACATGTACAAATAAACGTAAAATATAATAAATAAATAAAATAACACATGGGCTGAAAAGTTCCGGGCCTAACACATAGATGACGCTAGTTTTATTGCAGTCACCTTTCTCTCAGTTAGTACTAACCTTCAAAAGACAGCTGTTAAAATTTCATGATATTCTATTCATGTGAGTTATTGTGCTAAGAGTCACGCTACTTTTGTTATTTTCAAAACAATGGATCAAAAACAATTTCGTGTTTTAATTGTACACTGCCTCTTGATGGGAAAAAATACCGTTCAAGCGAAGCAATGGCTTGAAAAGTGTTATGGGGACTCCGCTCCATCGGAACCAACAATAAAACGTTGATTTGCTGACTTCAAACGTGGTCGTAGAGACGCCGATGATGCAGAACGCAGTGGACGTCCAAATCAGGCGGTAACACCAGAAAACATCAAAAAAATCCACAAAATCGTTTTGAATGATCGAAAAGTGAAGTTGCGTGAGTTAGCTGACATCGTAAACATATCAAAAGAACGTATTGGCTTTATGTTGCATAAGCATTTGACTATGAGAAAGCTCTGTTCAAAGTGGGTGCCGCGTTTGCTCACTATTGACCAAAAACAAGAACGTGTTGATGATTCTGAGCAGTGTTTGGCCATGTTTAAACGTAACAAACCGGCATTTTTGCGTCGATATGTGACAATGGATGAAACATGGATCCATCACTTCACTCCGGAATCAAAACGATCGTCATCTGAGTGGACAACAACTGGTGAACCTCGTCCAAAGCGCCCGAAAGCACAACAATCGGCTGGAAAGGTTATGGCCTCGGTATTTTGGAATGTGCGTAGTGTAATATTCATCGATTATCAAATACCATCAACAGTGAATATTATATAGCGTTATTGGAGCGTTTGAATGTCGAAATTGCAAAGAAACAACCGCATATGGCAAAGAAAAAAATTTTGTTTCATCGAGACAGCGTACCGTGTCACAAGTCAATCAAAGCAATGGCAAAACTACATGAATTGAACTTCGAATTGCTCCCACATCCACCGTATTCGCCAGATTTGGCTCCCAGCGACCACTGGCTGTTCGCAGACCTCAAAAAAATGCTCGCCGGTAAGAAATTTCGCACGAATGAAAAGATTATCGCTGAAACTGAGGCCTACTTTGAGGCAAAAGATAAATCGTTCTACAAAAGTGGTGTTGAAATGTTAGAGCGGTGCTGGAATGATTGCGTTGCTGTTGATGGAGATTACGTTGATGAATAAAGCTAATTTTGAACCAAAAAAAGCGTGTTTTCTTTGTTAGGCCCGGGACTTTTCAGCCCATGTGTTAACACATGCGATCATCATGCATCTTGAATTTAGTTTAATATTGCATTGCATTGTGTGTGGCGTACGCGTATTCGGTAATCTGTATTCGAATCTTGCACAGAATCGGTTACCTTCAGGTCAGCTGCAGGTCCGATTTTATGAATTAGGTGTGGCGCAGATCAAGGACTCTACAGCAACGAAACTTTGTGTACGAGATTAAATCCTGCTCATGCTGTTTTAGCTTGTGATTTACAGCAGCGATCACACTAATGCGTTTAAATGTTACAACTTGATATGCAAACATCATTATATTCACACTACTCATTTTCTCATATATCATCATGGAAATGCAAACGTGAAATTTACCAATTCGATGTAGTAACTAATTGTGAGACTGATGGTTAAGTAAAGTAGGCAGGCACTGAGTTATCAGTACTATAAAATCCACAGATGTGAACCTAAGTTTGAAGTTCCATTTTAAAGTCAATTTACCATAGACTTTCCGTTTTCGTTCTATATAATGATGTATACACGGTATGGGAATGGAAAGAACCGTTAATACATTTGTAAAAATGTGTGCTTAGAATGTATAGTGTGAATCGGTTTTTCTAGCAAGTTTTTTTGATTATCTAAGTTATTTCCTTAATCTTATTTTGTCTTTCTGCAACAAGTACTATTTATAAAAGACATAAACTATATGACGATTGCAAGGACTGTGTGGATGTACAATTCACAGGTATAGCAGTAAACTCCACTCACACAAATTAATTAATTATGCGGAACGCAGCGTTTCGGGAGCACGTGGGCTCCCATTGTCAACCGTGTTACCGACTAAAAGTAAAAACTGTATCACACATGCAAATTATTTTCTACGCAGGCTCTAAAATTTCTAACCATATGACTATTTACAATCTACCGTCAATGATTAGAATCACTAAAGATACTATTAAGGACTGTCCCAACTTAATCAATAATAACCTGAAATTCAAAATAACAAGTTCAAACCCTACCATACCAAAAATGTATTGTCTTCCAAAAATCCACAAACCAGGCAATTCCATGAGACCTATAGTATCCGGCATTGATTCTCCAACATACAAATTGTCCAAATGGCTAGTGAATGAATATAAGAACTTGCCCCATAAAGTAGATAACCTATGTGTAGAAAACTCCGTAGATTTTGTAAATAAAATTGAAAATATTGAATTAAAAGATGGGGAAGTCCTTGTATCATTCGACGTTTGTTCACTTTTCCCAAGCGTACCAATTCCAGAAACGATGGAGTATTTGGTTGAATTTTTGAAATTAAATAACGTAGATGATGTGAAAACCGCGGAATATATAAGGTTAATCTAAGTTATGCATGTCACAAAATTGTTTTCAAATAGGCGGAAAATGGTTCGAACAGGTGGAAGGCACGGCGATGGGTAATCCTCTATCGCCTTTTATTGCGAACCTTTTCATGAGCAAATTTGAAACAAACCTGAAAAAGAAACCAAATATTTCCCGAGAATTTGGCTTAGGTACGTAGATGATATTTTCGCTGTGTTTGACACCAACAAAGGAAACATACAAGATTTCCTAGCAGAACTGAACTCAAAATTTACCACGATCAAGTTTACCATTGAAGAAGAAGTGAACAATCGCCTTCCGTTTCTAGATACTCTAGTCATACGCAATAATAATAAATTAGAAATAGACATCTACAGAAAAGAAACTAATTCCAACAGATTCATCACGTTTGATTCGCACCATTGCGAACAACAAAATGTCCGCGATTAGTTTTCTGGTCAATAGACTCGTCAGATTTCCGCTAAACAAGAGCAGGTATGACAAAGAATTAAAATATATCAAAGATGTAGCGAGGTACAATGGTTTCTCTTCTATGGATGTCGACCGTATTTTAAGGAAGGTCCAATACAAACAACACATCAGGAATTCCACGACTTTGACATCAACAAACATCGGTAACAAGAAATTTATAACTCTTCCTTTTCACCCAACAGTAAAAGGGTTAAGTAAAATTTTCCGACAACTAAATATGAACGTGTCTTTTGTGTCAAAAAACAACTTAAAGAATCTCTTAGGGAATCCCAAAGATAAACCGGAGATGATAAAAAGTCTGGAATATACCAAATCGCATGCAATGATTGTGAGAAAGTTTATATTGGACAAACAAAAGGAGTATCGAAACGAGGTTCAAAGAACATATTAGACACTATCGTTTCGACAAACCTGAACTATCAAGCGTAGCAGAGCATATGGTAAAATCCGGACATAAGATTGATTTAAAAAATCTGACACTACTTAAAAACGTGAACTCGTATAGAGAATTAGACGCGTACGAAACGGTATATATGAAAAAGAACGGAAACTTATTGAACAGAGAACCACCCCAATTGCACACTCGAGTTTGATGGATTTATTACCATAGACCCTGTTAAATGATACGGTTCGCTTTCGGTCCATCCTTCCCCGTAAAAGGCATGAGGCCACCTAGTAGATTGTAAATAGTCATATGGTTAGAAATTTTAGAGCCTGCGTAGAAAATAATTTGCATGTGTGATACAGTTTTTACTTTTAGTCGGTAACACGGTTGACAATGGGAGCCCACGTGCTCCCGAAACGCTGCGTTCCGCATAATTAATTAATTTGTGTGAGTGGAGTTTACTGCTATACCTGTGAACATAAACTATATGTTTAAGCCGGGAATACTCAATTACTTATGAAAGAAGGACTAACATCCGAAGGATTTTTGTTATCTAATATAACATACCCCAGTAATTCGAAAATTAAAGAATATATCGTGTCTATAAATGAAGGCATTTATATGAGTCTAGTTGGTGCGTTTAAGTTTGATTCGAAGTTAGAGGTGGTATACTCCGCTTTCAGCTATAAAGGTATGCTTGATAAATAGCAATTACGGCAAATAATGTTTAATGAAATATTTCAGACTGTGTAGTTGGCTCAGATTTCTTATGTCAAAATGAAAGATGTATTTCTATAACGTTGCAGTGCGATGGCTTCGATAATTGTGGGGATTTGAGCGACGAACCCGAAGTTTGTGATGCAGGTAAAAGTTCAGATCTGTACACATAATTTCTAGGCAAAGTAATTATTATTAAATTGTTTGTCACAATTTTAGGAAACAAAAGGACAATTTCAGCTCACGTTCCGAATTTTTATTTTCCCAAAAGTAATGGAGACTTTGATTTGAAAACTGCTACAATTGTTTTTATAATAAGTAGCTTAGGTAGGCTTAGTTCAAATTGAGAAGTTAAAGGAATCTTCTTCAGTTAATAATAATATTTCAGCATTGATGTGTTTGATAGTATCGTTAATTGTACTATTGTACAAAATTAGCGCGAAGGGTAATAATAGAAGACATTTACAAGATCATCTGCAAAGCATAAATGAGTTACTAGGTAAGATCCCTTTTGCAAATAAGTTAATAATTCATTTGTAAAGTGTAGTAAAGCTTTTGTTTTTATTATATTCTATTAGATCGTATTCCTCTCCTTTTTGTTGTGATAATTATATTTTAGAAGAAAGTTCCAGAATTGAAGAAGTTGAAATTATTATATCCGACGATCCTCCAAATTATGAAGCTCCTCCAGATTATGCTGAGGTTATAAAAGCGATAGATGTGAACACTATCGTAAAGCAAAAGCAAAATAAGACATTATTTGGAAATCAAGCAAACAGGTATTAAAGAAGTACTTACTAACTATTATTCAACAAAAACCATATGTGTGCTTTGCTTATAACGGAGGATGTGAATCTAAGACCACTTACACAGCTAACAACCACCTACAATCTTTTACTAAGTGGTAAAACCCAAATTTGAAAACAAATTAACAACGCTTCATTCTCACACCGATAACTGGGATTCAATAAATCTTCAAGTTCTCCATTTTATTTCTTTAAGCTGATAACTCTCAAATAAGAATACCGTATTACCTTCCAATGCGTATCGAAATCACATTACCTTCATAAAATCCCGTACATTTCCTTAGAAACATGTACAGATCAAAGAATTTTACTGATCACATTTACACAAAAATTTCCATACAAAGTGTTGCATTTCATTTTCACTGTACTTTAATTGGTGTGTGTAAAAATACCGATTAGACGTTGAAAATGGAACAATTTGTAAAGTGTTAGATATACACTAGGGTGACAGAATAAAATAGATACCTACTAATTAAAAAAAAGATTCTATTCTCGTTGTATATACAAAATATTTTTAAATTAGACTAATATTTTGTCGATCCACCTTTACTTGCGTGAAGTGCTGCGAGTCGTCGTGGCATAGAATCTATTACATGATTAATGGTATCTTTTGGAATATTTAACCACTCTTCTATAACAGCTGCCACGAGTTCCTCCTTATTGCTGGGTTTTCGGGGTCGTTTCGCCATATTTGTCTGGATTATGTGCCAAACATTCTCTATCGGATTCATGTCTGGTGATTGGTCTGGCCATGGTAAAATCCGAATACCCTGTTCCTCTTTCCATGTGGTTGTTCTTGCTTTGTGGCAGGGTGCTCCATCCCCCATAAAAGTGGCGTCTTCTTTAGATAAAATGGCGTTGTCGAATATCGGTAGTAGTCCTTCTGTTAATATTTGGATATATTTTGCCGCATTTATTTCCGTCGCAGATTACTAATTGCGATCTTCCACCATACCATATCGCGCCCCACACCATGATGTTCACACCGCCGTATTTCACCGTCTGATGCAAAAATTTGTCGTCCAGTTGCTGTGACGAACGTCTTCATACCCACGTTCGACCACCATCACTGAATAGGCAGTATCTGCTTTCGTCTGAAAAAATGACAGACCGCCAAAACTCTTCGGGCTTCGTTCGCATTTCGATTGCCCAAGCCGTTCGGCGCCGTTTTTGAAATGCCGTAAGGAGAGGTTTTTTCTTTGCCACCCTTTTATACATCCCCACACTGTGTAGGTATTGCAGAACGGTGCGCTGACTTTTCTGTGAAGTTGCCGCAAGCTCAGCTGTACTTTTTCGCGGTTCTCTTAACACTTCGCGCACAAGCACACTTTTACTTCTTTCAGAAGGTCCGGGACGACCTGGTCTCGGCTCCACTGTTGTTTCTTCCTTGCGTTTAAATTGTGTAATCACACGGTTAACTGTGGATAACGGAATATTTAAAAATTTACTTACTTCACGTTGCGAAGCGCCGCGTTCACTCTGGCCAACGATGCGACCCCGGGTGAAGTCGCTAATATCACTCGAACCTTGTAAGCGAGGCATAGTTGTGACGATACTAAACTATGACGAATTCCTTCCGATACATCTACCCCTACCCTAATGACAAGAGAAAGTTCTTAATTCGTTAGAATTTAGCTGTTTACATATTTATACCGCTTTACTTGGTGTCTATTTTATTCTTTCACCCTAGTGTATATGTGAAATTAATTTCTTACTGGTCCTAATTTAACTGTCAATGATTATAACTCACGCTTAAAATTCTGATCTTCCTAATTATTACTTCTCTCTGGACAGTTATATTGGTTTTAGTTACTTCTTTTTTGCAATATAGATTGCTACCTACCAGTAAGGATGACATCGATACTGCAAGCTTATCAACAACCGGTAGCACGTCCAATTTACTGCCAGGAAATAGTGTAATCGGTTCCATAATGTTACCTGCCCCAGTCAACACAATCGAAAGTAATGGTAATGAAACGGCGAAAAATATTGGTAGGTGCAGTAACTGCGAGCATATAACTAATATTTATACAACACATATTTTGCAGCGGTGAATGCTGATAGACCTAATACTAGCAATTATCCCGAAAATACGAAATTAAATAAAACATTTGTCAAATGGACAGAGAACGGACGAAAATTTGAATTCAATCCAATTAACTTAAGTAATAGTGATAGAATTTGCTTTTTTTCTCATTTGCGAGTAACAACTAGGCATCATTGCTTGTCCGATAGTGATCTTTCATCAATCAAGAGCTTTTCCGAAGAAGTGTCGCATACTAAACAATCGAAAATTGTTAGAAGTATATCTACAGAAAAACTTAATTAAACCGACGCCATTGTTTTTGGTTACGTCAAAAAATAACACACTCAATATATCTATGTACATATAGAACGACTAGCAAATGTGTGTAAATGCTAACTAAAGTAGTGAAATCGATTAAATAATTCTAGTACATTCCATTGTATACAATCCCCAATCGTCTTAACAATACAGTAATTTATATAGTACATTTATTTTCTGCGTAATGCTTATATGGTACATACCTAATAACTGTGTGGCTCAACTAATCTATAATGATGCAGTTGAAATCCTAGAAGCCGATAGAGCTACATTCCGAGCGATTCAAGTATGTAAATATGTACGTGCAAATGACATCTACATTTATGTAAATCGATATATACTTAGTCGTAAGGGTTGTCGGGTTCCGCCGCGTCACTAGGTTTTTTACCCCTGACGTTTCGCGAACTGTTAGAATAGTGATTTTATTTATATGTATATGGCAGTAACTAACAGAAGTAGAAGTTGGTATTGACCAATATAGAAGTAGGAGTAAAATAATAGAAAAATATGGCGGTGGTAATATTTTTGTATTGTATTATTATTGTTATTGTAAAACTAATGGTTAATAAAACCTACCAAATACCAAACAGAATATTTACACCAACAACTGCGGTTCGCAGTTTCAAACGTACTGCAATAGTAAAACCTAGTGACACGGCGGAACCCGACAACCGCTACGATTATGACAAACGACCGTGAAAGTCTGAGATACTTGGTATATACTTATTAGGCATTCATAATACTTAAACTACCGCAATAGAACTACTTTGACAGTTCTCTCCTTTTTTATAATGCAATTGTAATTTTATCCATCTTTGATTTACTTTGATGTATTTGCACAATTAGTTCAAAACATAATTCTGGATATTAATTGTTTTGTTAACGGTTTTGGTACGTGCAGTAAAAGATTATCAAATATTATCAGATCTAACGCATATTTGCATGATGCATTACCCTTTACCCCAAATTTCGTTATTTAAATTAATCCTAGAGTTTTTGCGTTTTATTTCAGCTTGAAGGCAGCTACAATTAGTAAGCACAGATGAAACATCCTAAATAAATTTCAAACTTTTTACCAAACAATATACACAATTGCATATGGAATCATCCAGCACTTATCATTATCTCTGTTAGTGTTGGCTGCACAACACGGCGTGGTGTCATTCCTAAGGTTAACAAGTGCTAGTTAAACTCGCATTCGTTCCTAAGTTTGTTGAAGGACGTCGAGCGAATGCATCTACACGTTATTACAAAAAAAAAATATTTGACTTCAACAAGGACGACGACATATGACAGTGTATTTTCTATATGACAAATAATTTTTGCTAGTAGCACATGTTATCAGCGATTAACTCAAAGCTTGAATAAGTCTTAAAAATCAAAAGCATGGTGACAGCAATCCTTTATAATTTGACAAGAGTTCTGTGTAAAAGTGGATTAACTATATTCATTTGGTTTTCAACATTAACGGTAGGAAACATTTTAATGTGGTGTTTTATTATTTACTTTTATCAAAACAAGGTAGTCGAAGAAAGGGATATAAGTTGGATACCATTTAATGCAGGTACGTTAACACCATTAATAGTAACCCAATATTTGCTAACTTTTCTCTATTTGGATAAGGGCTATTTTTTTTTTGAAATCAAATAGAAAGACAGCATTGAACCCATTAAGAATTGAAAGAACAGCGCAATTTCTGAACATTTTGGTTGTAATAAAAACGCTATTGCAGAATCTCACACCGTTACCTCGCTTTATATACTCGGTGATTTTAAATGTTTGAGGACAGTTTAAATTTCGCGCCTTGCTAAATTTTTGTCGCGTTGGCGATTTGGTTTTGAATTCGTAACCAGTAGCGTAGGAAATAGATTTTGGATGGGTGATAAAATATTGACAACAGATCTTCAAAAAATCAATTTCATATTGATTTTCTAAGCAAAATGGAAAATAACACTGATAAACAGTAGCTCTAAGAAGAACAGATTACAATAAAAATGAAGCAAATAATAACGAATAAAATGAATATAAATAACGTATCGCACAGGCAGTCGACAGGACCGATACTCACAATGGCCACTCTTAACATGTCAAATCCCCTAGAATCCACCGCGCGAAATTTAAACTGTCCTCAAACATATAAAATCACTCTGTATAATAATTAATAAATATTAAGGGTGTTTCATAAATAGTATGTCTGGAATTTTAATAGTGGCAACATTGCCATGGAAGCGATTCGAGACAGAACGAATTGTTCTCACTGCTAAAACGTGCCTTACCTATCTTACAAGAAATGGACTCTTCCTTCCGAGTCTAAGCGCATACGATATGGCGAGAAAAAGATAGTCTTTTAGGTTTACCGATCTAAACTGCTGTGTTCTGCGTTTTTGTAATGTTCAGAAAAAGAGAACAACGAAGTTGCTCGAAAATTGTAAGTACTCGTAGTCGTGTGTGGGGAAGCAGCGTGATCATACCGAACAATGACGAGATGGGTTAAAGCTTTCAAGGAGGGACATGGGTGTGTAACAGATCTGGTTCGATCGGGTCGGCCTAGCGTACAAGCTGTCGCCGCATTTTTGGACACAAACCAATGTCATATTCGATTCCGAATTGTTACCGGGATTATGCAAGCAATAGGTCCCTTTCCTGTATCGGTAAATAATTGCTACTATTAAAGTTCCAGCCCTCGTATTAAGGCTAAGACGCAACAAAAACAAAATAAGTGTTTTTCATTAAATTCATGACAAAACATGCACAGAAATATATTCTAAATAAAAATTTACTGGCATTCACGATGTAAGTCCTTTTATTTAAAAAGATAACAAGAGTCCTTTCAGTTACGTGCATAGTGGAGATGTAAACTCCACTGTCAAGTGTTATATACATACATATATCATTCTTAAAAGATATAATTTATGTTAAAAATTTTCAAAATTATTTCTAACGTGAAAAGCATGCTATACTCATATACACGTTATATGACTAATTATTACTTGAAAAATATTTACCTGGAAATACACAAATAATAATTAAGAGTTTACATAGTTCTTGCAATCATCGTGATCGAACATTAACATTAATTTTGTATGTCAACCACATTTTTCATTAATTCTCGAAATAAATAACACATGGGCTATAAAGTCCCGGACCTAACAGAGAAAACACGGTTTTTTTGGTTCAAAATTAGCTTTATTCATCAACGTAATCTCCATCAAGAGCAACGCAATCATTTCAGCGCCGCTCTAACATTTCAATACCACTTTTGTAGAACGATTTATCTTTTGCCTCAAAATAGGCCTCAGTTTCAGCGATAACCTCTTCATTCGTGCGAAATTTCTTACCGGCGGGCATTTTTTTGAGGTCTGCGAACAGCCAGTAGTCGCTGGTAGCCAAATCTGGCGAATACGGTGGATGTGGGAGCAATTCGAAGTTCAATTCATGTAGTTTTGCCATTGTTTTGATTGACTTGTGACACTGTGCGTTGTCTTGATGAAACAAAATTTTTTTCTTTGCCATGTGCGGTCGTTTCTTTGCAATTTCGGCCTTCAAACGCTCCAATAACGCTATATAATATTCACTGTTGATGGGATTTCCTTTCTCAAGATAGTCGATGAACATTACACCACGCACATCCCAATATACCGAGGCCGTAACCTTTCCAGCCGATTGTTGTGCTTGCGGGCGCTTTGGACGAGGTTCACCAGTTGCTGTCCACTTGATTCCGGAGTGAAGTGATGGATCCATGTTTCATCCATTGTCACATATCGATGCAAAAATTCCGGTTTGTTACGTTTAAACATGGGCAAACACTGCTCAGAATCATCAACACGTTCTTGTTTTTGGTCAACAGTGAGCAAACGCGGCACCCACTTTGAACAGAGCTTTCTCACAGTCAAATGCTCATGCAATATAAAGCCAATACGTTCTTTTGATATCTTTACGATGTCAGCTAACTCACGCAACATCACTTTTCGATCATTCAAAACGATTTTGTGGATTTTTTTGATGTTTTCTGGTGTCACCGCCTCATTTGGACGTCCACTACGTTCTGCATCATCGGTGTCTCTACGACTACGTTTGAAGTCAGCAAACCAACGTTTTATTGTTGTTTCTGATGGAGCGGAGTCCCCATAACACTTTTCAAGCCATTGCTTCGCTTGAACGGTATTTTTGCCCATCAAGAAGCAGTGTAAAATTAAAACACGAAATTGTTTTTGATCCAATGTTTTGAAAATAACAAAAGTAGCGTGACTCTTATCACAATAACTCACAAACTAATGAATAGAATATCATGAAATTTTAACAGCTGTCTTTTGAAGGTTAGTACTAACTGAGAGAAAGGTGACTGCAATAAAACTAGCGTCATCTATGTGTTAGGCCCGGGACTGTTCAGCCCATGTGTTATATAACAAACAATTATGCCATGTTAAATCTTGTTTAAAGAGATGGAGGAGAAGTTCTTGGTATATAATTCAAAATGTCACATTGTGGATTTGCATCCTTGGAATCAAGAAGTTATTATTTTTCATAAGAAGAAAAATTATCGGCCTTGTTCGGATAAATCTCTTTTAACAGAAATAAGAAAGGAGAAATACGATGCTTTTTTGGTGGTTAATATATCTGCAAAAAAGTTATATGCAGATGATAAAATATCATGTTGTTATAGCAATATTAGTAGAGATGTTACAAGGCACAGTCCTGATCATTATGTCAAGTGAGTAAGTTACCATTTTTTATCTATATTCTGTCAAGAATACGAAGAAGTTTTAAATTTTAGACGTTTTAAAGTTTGTATTATGAGTTGTAAAGTATTAGGGGTCTTCAAACTGTCGTATAGGGTACCACTTATAGGCACTTAAAATAGCAAATACGTAGAATAATGTTACTAGAAACTAAAAACATTCGAGATGTACTATTAACAAGTTATAAAAAGAACGTACAAAACAAAATACAACAGAACGAATATGGCGGCAATGGAGGGCGATTCAGAAGACAGCGGTGCCCAAACAAAGCATGCAAAACATAACTGAGAGACTATATCCACGTATTTACCAGTTGGGAAAATTCAGGACGTTTATGAGTGGTTGTATGTGATTAATGTCGAGTATCTCGGCGAGTACGTTGGTTGCTTTATTTCTTCTAATTACTTTAAAAAGAGTCATAACAAAATTGTTTAAATTAAACGATAACTTAAGTACCTAACTAATAACATCTTGGACACCCTTGTCTACTGAAACAAACTTTGCATCTGGAATTTGCATTATATGAAACTGATAATTGAAATATTTACTTGCAACATCCGCGTTGACTTATATTACTCTAACAGGAGAAATATAACGTCAACTGTATTGTTTGGAGACCTCTGATTCATGGCATAAAATATATACCTATTGACATATTTTTTACAGAATATCAAAATGCTTAACATTTTCCAATAAAGTTAAAATAACAAATGACGCAATTAAGGTAAATTGCTACGTTAAAAAAAATCGTGCGAGGAAGGTCTATGCAAATACACACGCTATCGCCCTAATGACCGATGACTTGAAGCGAAGAAAAAATAAATTTCACAAAGCAAATCCTCCAAGCGTTCTAATTATAGGTATAGATAGTGTCTCGAGATTAAACTTTGCACGTACATTACCATCAACATCAAATTATTTGAAACAGTGGAAATGGATAAGCTACAAAGCGTTCAATAAAGTAGGTTATAATACCTTTCCGAATATAATGGCGCTGTTAACTGGTCTCAATTTGAAAGCAATTAAACAGATAGCAGATTTAAAATTAAATTTCTTAGACGTATATCATATGATTTGGAAGGATTTCCAGCGCCTTGGTTACGTAACAGCTTACGCTGAAGATCAGGCTGATATGAATACATTTACATTCGGCAAAAAGGGCTTTAAAGATCAGCCGACGGATTTCTATTTTAGACCTTATACTTTGGCAACAGAGACGATGACAATTCGGAAGGAGTACAGTTTATTTTATTGCGCTGGACCAGAATCTTACGGAGAACGGATTTTAAATATAGCTAAAGACTTTACACGCACATTTTCCAAACAACCTGTTTTTGGTTTCTTCTGGATGAACAGCTTCAGTCATGATAACGTTAATACACCTATGAGAATGGATGATAAGATTAAGTTGTTTTTTAGAACCTTACAGAATAATGGTGTGATGAATACAACTATTATAATTTTTTTAAGCGACCATGGAATTCGACAGGGGAAAATTCGTCATACGCGAACCGGTTGGTTCGAAGAACGTTTACCTTTTCTGCATTTTTGGATACCTAAAACGTTTAGGGACTCACACAAACGTGAATATAAGAATCTACAACAAAATAGTGAAAAATTAACAACGCCTTACGACATCTACATGACTCTGCAACATATTTTAAATCTCTCCAATTTGAATTATATAATGAAACCGAGTTTGTCGTGCCCCAAGTGTAGATCATTATTTAGCCCAATATCTTCTACGAGATCCTGTGCAGATGCCTTGATAGATACAGAATTTTGCACTTGCATGTTTTATAAAGATTTCGATCCACGCCATCCTCTTGTTTTGAAAGTGGCGAAATTTGTAATTAATGAAACGAGAAGAAGTATGTTCACTAGGAGTAATTCAGTTACCAATTGTGCTGTATTAGAAGTTGGTCACATTCACTATTCGAGGATAGCTGTTAATTACCCGTATCGTAAAAAGAACGTGACATATATGGTTATACAGTTTGAGACGAAACCTAGAACTGTTTTAGAGGCTACTGTAAGATTAGAGGAAACCGAGTTTGGACCACAAATCTATGTTGAAGGGCAAGTGCATAGATTAGATTTATACAAATATACTGGTTGGTGTGTGAATGTGGAGACTGTTAAAAAATATTGCTATTGCACGTGGCATACAAAAATTTTGCATAAAATTAAGGAAACCTTGCGAATTGGTCAGATTGATAAGAAACATTTTGTTTGAATTTTAAGTGTCCGGAACAATGAAATTTAAAATATATATGTCATATTTAATCTAATTATAAAATATATTCATTGTTAATAATATTATATGTTGATCAGTTTATTTAAAATAAATTATTTGACATAAATTGTTGTTTTAATAATGCATTTTGAGAATGTAAACGGGGTTACGAATGAAAGATCCAATGACCGGAAAACAACTCCACGTTATAATAAAAACTGATAGTAAGAAGATTGGCTCAAAGGAAAAAAATTGAATTTTCAAAGACGAGGAATTTCGATAACAGCTTAAATGTGAACACATTTTATATAGCGAATTAAAAATGTTTAAATCAACGTGAGGAACGAATGAATGAATAAAAATTCCTTAATAAAACATATTCTTTAAGACAAATTTTTGCAAAAAGCAACTATTAATTAATATTTTATTAAAAAAAATGTGTTAGCATCATAATTATCGGATATTATTATTATATTAATGGGGATATTCTTCGAATCATAATCACATATACTTTGAAGGATGTTGTGTATTTTATATTGATTTTGTCTTTCTTTAAATAAAAGACTTTTTAGTTTTCTCTAACTGTATTTATTTTTTCTTGACTTATTATCCGCACTACTCTACTCTACTTCTACCTCTCGACCCGCGCCAACTTCATACTATATACCACAAGTCGTGGATTACACTATTACCAACTTAGATATATTTCAACATACTTCATCCCGGAATTGGCATCTTGTCCTTTGCAAAGGTATTGTGATAAGATAGACATCCGTTGTTACATGTCACACAAAATTCGAATACTGTGGCATTGGTACACTGAATACTGAACTAACAAACTAAACTAAAACTACACTATTCATACCTCATTAAAATTACGATCGACTGACTGTGGCCTGCATGATTTAATAATGAGTAAAAGCTGGAATTTAGAGTGGCCTAAATATGTATTCATCATTGGTTTATCGTTTATTTAATTTCCCTTTTACTCAAAATAAGTAAGTAAACATATCTTGATAAATACAGATTTAGGCTTTTACTGTTTATTAAATCATGCATGACCACAGTCCCGTAATATGGTATAAATGGAATTTATCAGTTCAGTGTTACCGCTGAAGATGATAATTTAGCTGTTGGAAGGTGCTCCCAGTTTTTAGTGAACTGTTATGATTATGGATATAGTGAAGTAGTGAACACATTGGTTTATTTTATACATTGGCTCTACCACCAAACCTAGAAAAGCATCTCCATACCATTGCCAATACCGCTACGTTTGATAATCTCCTTGGCGTATTGTGAAAGATATTCCATGTTTACGGGTGTTATTATTTATCAGTTTTATTATGGAATAATTGCATTATAATTTCGTTGAACTATAAGAAATTAAGCCATTTGTATGACACCCTACCTTGATGCGAAAGTCGACCTATTTTTAATAAATTTTTTTAGTAAGAAGTGTCTCATTTTTACCATATACTAGCCTCTGCCAAGCTTACTTAATTACTGAAACGCTAATATTAAATCTTAGTGCTCTTAGTATACTTGCAAAAGCGATAAGTAGTTTTATTGTTTCAATAGTACTGCTGTCTGGTTTAACCTATATAAATTGTATTTTAGATAAATTTCTGAATAATTTTTTAACTCTCAAAATACTCGATTTGGTTTACGAACCGAATTTTACCAAAAGAGATAAATGTTTAAATTCGCAAGCAAACCACTCTAGAATAACCGAATCATATTTTTTGATTCTCCGTATCTTGCTCTGCATAAAATTGAGTGGTAACTAGAAGGGAAATGATACACCATCTATGTAGAAACAATATTACGATATCCCATTAACGTAATTTATTAAATACAAAGATTTCATCGGATGAAGGAAGGTAATGCAAATTGCTGATGACGATACACTAGGGTAACAGAATAAAATAGACACCTATTAATTAAAAAAAGATCTATTTTCGTTATATATACAAAATATTTTAAAATTTTTAAATTAGACTAATATTTTGTCGATCCACCTTTACTTGCGAGTCGTCGTGGCATAGAATCTATTAAATGATTAATGGTGTCTTCTGGAATATTTAACCACTCTTCTGTGACAGCTGCGACGAGTTCTTCCTTATTGCTGGGTTTTCGGGGTCGTTTCGCCATATTTGTCTGGATTACGTGCCAAACATTCTCTATCGGATTCATGTCTGGTGATTGGCCTGGCCATGGTAAAATCGGAATCCTCTGTTCCTCTTTCCATGCGGTTGTTGTTCTTGCTTTGTGGCAGGGTGCTCCATCCTCCGTAAAAGTGGCGTCTTCTTTAGATAAAATGGCGTTGTCGAATATCAGTAGTAGTCCTTCTATTAATATTTGAATATATTTTGCCGCATTTATATTTCCGTCGCAGATTACTAATTGCGATCTTCCACCATACCACATCGCGCCCCACACCATGATGTTCACACCGCCGTATTTCACCGTCTGATGCAAAAATTTGTCGTCCAGTTGCCGTGACGAACGCCTCCATACCCATGTACGGCAACCATCACTGAATTGGCAGTATCTGTTTTCGTCTGAAAAAATAACAGACCGCCAAAACTCTTCGGGCTTCGTTCGCATTTCGATTGCCCAAGCCATTCGGCCTCGTTTTTGAAACGCCGTAAGGAGAGGTTTTTTCTTTGCCACCCTTTTATACATCACCGCACTGTGGACGTATCGCAGAACGGTGCGTTGACTTTTCTGTGAAGTTGCCGCAAGCTCAGCTGTATTTTTTCGTGGTTCTCTTAACACTTCGCGCACAAGCACGCTTTTACTTCTTTTAAAAGGTACGGCACGACCTGGTCTCGGCTCCACTGTTGTTTTTTCCTTGCGTTTAAATTGTATAATCACACGGTTAACCGTGGATAACGGAATATTAAAAAATGTACTTATTTCACGTTGCGAAGCGCCGCGTTCACTCTGGCCAACGATGCGACCCCGCGCGAAGTCGCTAATATCACTCGAATCTTGTAAGCGAGGCATAGTTGTAACGATACTAAACAATGACGAATTCCTTCCGATACATCTACCCCTACCCTAATGACAAGAGAAAGTTCTTAATTCGTTCTTAGAATTTATCTGTTTACATATTTATACCGCGCTAATTGATATATGATACGTCGATTTGAGAACTTAAATAAGTAAATGAAGAATTAAGTATTAAGAAACAGAGAAAATCAGGCCATAAATTTGTCAAAAAATGTATTACATTATAAAATATATACATATAAACTTATAGAAAAGTTAAAAGGTAAAATACAAAGTTAACTAAAAACTATAAAATGGGTCATATACGTTCTTTCTCACATATCTCAGATACTAACTTCTTATTTAGACCTTTAATTTTACCTACCAGATTAAAATATTGACTATCTTTGTTATCACCTATTCGCAATGTTGCTTCTAGAAGAAAAAACGGATAAGTTTCAATGCTTATTATTAAGAAGTTGTCGTCAATTTCATAAATATCACTTCGATTTTCTGATATCCACGCATAATTAACCTTACGAGGTTTAAGTTCCTGACATTTGTAGATATATTGCTTGTTCTTTCTTTTAGTTATCTCATTGTTTGTGAAATTACAAAGGAACATCTGGGCACGCTGGACTAATACATCGTTTTTAGGAAGGACTTTATATCCCAAACAGGAACAATATTCATAGCTAATTGATGCTTCTTTACACGATCTAGCCGCATTTCTACTAAATAGAGATCTACATATATAACTAGGATTACACTTTTTCGAAGTGTAATTATTATCGAGCATCGCTAAAATTTCTTGCATTGTTAAGTATATATCAGCATGGGTAATTAACGCGTTACGTGCTTCTCGAATTCGTTTAAACCTATGAAAATAGTTCCGTCTAAGTACAGGCGGTATCCATATAAACAAAAAAGGAAGTTGCCTAGCATACCATCCTTTAAGATCGCGGACGTTTTCGTCATTAGATCCATCACTTAGAAAGAACATTACTGTATTTTGTAGAATTTTGTTTTCATGCAAATATTGAAAAAAATCTTTTAGTTTTACGTCTAAACCATGTAACGATGCTGTAGTAGTTCTATTAAAGCTATCCATCCAAAACAAACCAAAAGTAGATTTTCCTATGAATGTTGTCGAATAATCCTTTGCAACATTCAAAATTCGTTCTACCGTTGATTCAGGTCCTGTGCAATAGATAGAGCTATTCATCATCACTTTTGGTAGCATGTGTGTTGCAATTACGTAGGATCTAAAATAAAAGTCTGTAGGCGGCTCACGAAAAGATTGCACGTGAGATCGTGCTATTCCGTTATCTATAGAATCTTTAGCGTATGCTGTAATGTAACCCATTTTTTTAAAGTCTGTCCATATAAATGGCGAATTTGAGATATGAGTCGTATTATAATCTAATTCGAGGTAAGTTCTTCCGGTTAGCATAGCTGCTATGTTGATTTTATTGTTATTGGACAGCTTGTTGAAGACTTTATACTCTGCCCAATTCTTGTACCTTAAGTAATAATAAGTTTTCGGAAATACCTGCGTAAAATATATTCTAGATATAGCACTGACACCTATAATTAAAAGGTTTGGTCTTTTAACGTGATTAAGACCAGAAAATTGACGTCGAACCAAATGCTCTACGTCTAGAATTATAACATGCACATTGCTGTAGATTAAAATCTTGTCGATATGGCACTTAACAAATATCATATTATGGGTGATTTCCGTATTGTTTTCAACGTGCTGGCATTCTGACACCCTAAATATAAAATAGGATAAAATAATTTACATTTTCTAAATATGTAAACATATATGATTAAACTCCAAAGATATTATGATATAAAAAAAAGAAACAATACATACAACATTCAATTTTGAAACACGCAAGTACTATTTTAGCTACCCACATAACAGCAATGGAGTTTCATCGTATCGCGTGGTGAAGGCTTACTCTATTCTTTCATCTGGTAATTCATTATCAGCAGTAACATTGCTGTAACAGCATTCTATTGACATATTGTTTAGGATGCTAGTTTCTATTACGAGGAAGGCCTTATTTTGTTTCTTTACAATTTTTGTGAATGACTGGTTTCCAGAACATGAAATATAATCGTGTTGTATATAGTATAGATTATTTTCATGTAATTCATAATCTGGCACTTTGCATTTGGAATTAAATGTTACATATCTTTGGTACCTTTCTAAAAAAAAGGGTTTATTTCGCCTCTAAAACAAAATCTATGTTATTCTAATGGTTACTCACCTCTTTCGTAGTCCATATTTTGTTCTTCTACCGTTTTACTCCACCAAAGATAAAACATTAAATTTATCAATAAAATAATTATTACAATCCAAATGTAAATTTTAGCCAATTTCATGCGATATTTTTCTAAATTTAATTTTTAACAACCGCAAAATATATTCTCCCACAATTTTCATTACATTGGTGGCATCGATATTGGACTGACAAGAATGACAATTTGTCACAATTCTGAGAGTACAATATGAATATTTCAAATTGGCTGGATAGTAGTTGTTTTAAATTATCGCTGAAAATCTCGTAATAACGTGTCAGTGTGATGACCGTTACATAAAAGGTTCCCAGTAAACATTGGAATATTTGTCAATTTAATAAAGTATAATAATGAAGGGCAGTGGTGCTAAAATTGTCAATCGTAACTTAATTTGTTATCGATTATTTATTTCTTTAAAACAAAAAGTTAATATCAAACTATTTCCTTATAAATAATTTAAGTAGAAACTTTACATTATAGACGTTCGATTTTGATTTAATTAATTTCAATTTGCTTAATTTTTTCTCGTTTAAAGTCTTTACGTAAGCATTACTTTTTCCTTCTTTTATTTGCTATTACCCACATCGCTCTTATTTTTTGTTTAAATTGAATTCCTCGTGATTCAAGATTCTCGACCTTACACATGGTGGCTCAAAACGGAGTAATGTTAGGGCAAGATTCTATCTCCCTGAGAACTAACCGAGTTAGTGGAACATCTTCGGGAGAGTGGCAGGTAGGTGGGGTGGCATCGAAGAGTGGTTATAAGTACATTTTAAATACGTATTTCATTTTATTATAATGTTTTATTGGTAAACATAATACTATATGAATAATCCATGAAAACCGGGGTGCCTAAACACTTTTGAGCGGTAGTGTATGCGTTATGTATTTCTAGATTTTTTTTGATTATGCGTTTATTGCATCCGTAGATGTCAAGCAGTCATTTTTTAAATATATGATCTATTGAGCACGGCACACGTTGTTCTCGGAGACAAACGTGGAAACTTACATCATGTTGCAGACTTATCGTGAGTCATATTCCCTTTACGCTAGGCAACAATGGCTGTGTGTTATTTATAAATCATAACACATATGTGATATAAATCATGCATGCATCGCAATGTTGCCCCTTTGTTCGTACACTCGCCTTGTTACGATCCTGGCACCCGGGAAAAATATTCCAACTCTAGTTATGTGTAAGCGGGTCAGCCGATTCTTGGTAAATCCTAGGGATGTCGTTTTGTTGGCATAGCAATTAAAACACAGTTTAAACAATGAAATATTTATTACAACGTTACAGAAGCAATCGTACAATAGTATTTGTATATTAGGCACCCGTTTTTTTTTCTGAAATATAATAAAAAACATCAATACTCTATAAAAGATTCTATAAAAATACTTGTTTTTTTTTCTCAATCTTGAAATGCTCAGAAAACTTGCAATTTAATAATTAATATATAAATTGCTACAACTAAAGAATAAATGGCTTAATAGGAATAGGAACCAACTTTGTATTTACAGTATGTTATTGTGTTGCATAGAATTTTGATGCTAGAAATTATAATACTTTTCAATCTTTATTTAATTTAATCGTATCCGTAGTATTTCGATGCTCATTGAAAATGCGTGTAATTCATAAAAGAATACGAGATGCAAACACTGGTGATTTCTTACAACTGTAGAAAAGACAGCGTATTTTATATGAAGTACGCTTCGAAATGCGAAATTGCATCAAAAAACACAGCAGCAATCTTAAGGCGCGTTTATTTGGTATACTTTGATTAATACTTAAATGATTAGCTAATATAAATAATAAATTAAAAAGAAGTAATGTTTGGCATTGGAAACAAATGTAGAACTGGTGAAGTACTTTAAAGTTACTAACGTATGCATACGTATCGTATCAAATCGTGTTGGTTGGTGTGTTTTTCAAATAAATTTCAAATCGAATATCATTAATGCGTATTCGTACGGAGTTAGATCTTTGTTACATTGGGAAATGAAGTAAATTTATATCTTTAATAAATAATAGTGCATACTGTCTATAACCGTAAATGATAACAGATCTACTTCCAAATATCGGCACATAAAACTACGCAGTTGTTTCAATATTTTCTCAAAAGAGTTAAAAGACTAAAAAAATATCTCAATATAACATTGTGAACGTATTTTTATATTATCACGGTCATAAATCAAGTGCGCTTGTTAGTTTCATACCTCGAACCAGAAACTAAAAAAATTCATATCCAAGAGCTGATTAACCTTGCAGTAGCAATAGATTTTGTAGGTCCACGCACTTATGCATTGGCTAGTAAATTTGTAGAAGTCTAATCTACTAATATCGCCTTGTAATTCGAATGCCGTTCGCTCATTAGGATCGTTAATCACCTTAACAGTTGCTCGAAGGATAGTTTCTGGAATAGTTGTGAAAACAACTATTAAATAGGTATTATTTTTATACCAATGGGCATCACTCTCCGATATGCTGGCAGATATGATTTTATTAGTCTTTAAGAGGGTACATCTCGATGCTGCTATATCATTAGTAAGTGTTTTTTTGTTTAAGCTATTCAAAATAAAATTAACTGCACTCTTGCTTAGGGAACTATTTGGATCATGGTATTTATATCCAGTGCAAGTACAGTAGTGTACTGGTATACCTGCATCCTCACAGGATCTTATCTCATCCGCTTCCTGGAATAGAGATTTACAAGTTGGACATCCGGCGCATACATTTCTATTGGCAGTATTACTATAAATTTGTAAGACATCTTTCAAGGTTAAGTGCAAGTCGTAAGGTGACGTTAAACGCATCAGATTAGTCTTAATGTTCTCATACTTTTTCGGATATGATTTTCTAAATTTTGGCGGAAATGAGAGGTATAAAAATGGTAGCCTCTCCTCTAGCCAACCATTTGTGGTTAGCAGTATGTTTCCGAAACGTAATCCATGGTCGCTAAGAAATATAACAATAGTATTGTCCAAAATTCCATTTTCATATACATCCCGAAAGAACTTGAAGTAAACCTCATCGAATCTAGTTGGAGAATTGAGGTAGTCATGGCTACCAGTGCTTGTCCAAAATAAACCAAATTTAGGATAACCGCTTAGTGCAGTAACAAAATCTTTTGCTGCATTTAAAGTTCTTTCCGTGGACGTTTCAGGACCGGAACAGTAAGACCTGTGATCAAGCATTGACGTCCATAAGGATTCCGATGCTAGCATGTACGATAAATAACAGAAATCGGTTGGTTGTTCTGAAAAACCGGCTTTCATGTAATTAAAGGTGTTAATGTTTGTTTCATCTTCCGCGTATGCAGTTATATATCCGGCTTTTTTAAAATCGTCCCAGAGAAAAGTACATTTACTAAGACTTCCATTATATGGGTTGCAATCCTCAATTATTTTAGACATATTATTACCAGTTAATATGGCCATTAGATTAGGAAATGTATTGTCTTCCACTTTGTTATAACCTTTGTATTCGATAAATTCGATGTCTTGCAGATATTTGACGGTTTTCGGCATCGTTCGATAAATATTAAGTCGAGAAACACTATCAATGCCAATTAGTAAGACGTTAGGTTTGCTTTCATCTGGTATCGCCGTTTTTCTTATGTTTTCATTCAATATAGCAACGGTATGTGCGTTGGCGTATACTTCCTCTTCCGTCCATTTACTGTAACATTTCACTATAATTGTATTTCCTTTGAGTGATGTTCCGCTTTCGAACTCAACGTATTCGGTAAGGCTAAAACAAAACACTTATTAGAAAACTAAAATTTCATCTTAAAAACAAAGTACTTTATATGCATGTCGTCAATTCTGCTTACATAGCTCAGACGACATGTTGTTCCAGTGATTGCATAATGTGGTTCTACCGTTTTATTTATATATATTATCGCTGTGCTACCATTATTTTCAACATAAGTCAAGAGATCCTTTGTTGTACAAGGGACATAAGTCTTCTTCTCATGAAATTGAATCACATCTCGATTAAAAGGATCTAAGTCAGGGAGCCTGCATTTTGAGTTGTATATGATATAACGTTCAGGTTCTGCAACAAAGAAAAAATTACAATTACTTTAACAGTATTGCAGGATTAACCACCATTACCTATTAGACGTGTCTGAATGTAATGAAAATATTTTGAAATTCTTGAAAGCAATATTATGGATATTTCTTACTTTTGCACTACAGACAAATACTAACTTACTAATTCCACGTGAATTCTGCCTATGCATCAACTGTTTGAACAACTCTACTAAAACAAATTCCCTGATACATGTAGTTGTAGTGTTAACAGTTGACGGGTTTCGGAATGCCCCGTATAAGACTTCACTTACTACAATTATAAAACAATATTCAATAACATTCAGAGACACGTGTAACAGGCTTAAAGCTTAAAGCCATCTCAGCGAAAAATGTTCCGGCATCTATTACCTACTTAAGTTCTGACAACGCCGAGAGGGGTTGACGCGATATATTGGAATCAAACGCGAATGAAGCTTTACGTTGTTTATTCTACATTAGTCATTATTTTCATCATTTTCTTTCAATTATTGTATGCACAAAATAAGTAAATGTTTGGGAGGTAGTTCTTGAAAGCAATACGCAGAGTACTGCCGAACAAAGAGATCAGAAATAATTTACCAGTAGTTGACTACCACATATTTATGTTTGGGAAGGATCAATTTATCGGAATAAGATTTAAAGTACAATCACTGATGCAATTCATTCAGACAAACTACGTTATATGCATGTACGAGGCCGACCTGGTATGTTTCCGGAATCCATAAGAAAAACACGATATTGGTGTGGTTTTTTATTTTTATTCTTCGATTTTAAGCGGTGCTCCAGTCTCTTCAAGCCGCCGGAAAAGTAGGATATTTCGCGGTCTGCAAAATAGCGATCTGCAGCGGCGATTTACCTCCTCGTTTGAGGCAAATTTCTTTCCTCCCAGTGATGTTTTCAGATTTGATAATAGGAAAAAGTCACCAGGGGCTAGGTCCGGTGAATATGGTGGGTGAGAGACTAATTCGTAACGCAACTCATTCAATTCCGACACGACGATACGGGATAAATGAGCCGGTAAAAAAGTTACCCTTGCCGACCAATGAATCCACTTCAACCTTCATGCGCCATCTCTTGCCGATGCCGGAAACATTTCAGGTCGCCTTCGTTGCCGGATGCACACACATCAACTCGCTATCAAACGTAACCTAACATACTAATGTAACCTAGTCTATGAACTGTCAACATTTAAAATGGCCGGACCAAAGACAACCGACAACATTGTATTTCACCAAAGATAGCCAATAACAGCAACGTAAAAGTACTGCGATATGGAAACTATAATAATTAACTAAATAACTATTTGTTTTACATTTTTAACTTTGATAAAACGAGCGTTTGTATAAAAAAACAGTGCGTTGCGTTATCCATTGAAATTTACTTATTATAATTACGTATAACGCCATTTGATTATATATATGACGTCTTAATGAAATTTGTAAATAATTTGTAATGCTAAAATAAAACGTTATGTAAATTCTGTACTACTAATTAGTGACAAAATTATTTACAAATTTTGTTTACCCAATGCTGCCTGTTATTTAATTTATTCCTTATGAACCGTAGTATTAACGATCTGTAAGTGTTATATTTTGTGCGAGAGACATTGTGTAAATCAGACAGCACAAATCAATAAAATTGCGACGTAAACTTATTGCTAAATAGGTTAATACGAAACGGATGCTGCGCTACACCCATAAATGGCGCCGACACGGATGTTTTATGTTACCACATTTATTATACATATATACATCGGTAGGCACATGTTGCCAATAATTTTTAAAACAAAATTGAAGTAATATGGTGCAGTCTATTGTTTAGCTGTTGCAAAAGCAAAAAAAAATTCTCTGCCTCTTAATTATATTCTAATTAAAATCACATGATCTGAAACACTTTTATTTGTAAATATTAAGAATTGTATCATGAATCTTATGTAAAAAATAAGTTAGCTTGACGTTGTCATTATTAAGTTATTGTTATAAGAGAACAACATTTCTTTCTTGTTAATTTCAACCGTACATTTCTTCTTTTAGGATGTATTAATTGATGTATTTTCATACTTGACGCTGAATAATATAATAATAATAATAATAATAATCTTTATTACCCAACAGAAAATAATTCCATTTACAGGATAATGTGACAATAACATAAAATAGTATAATACAGCATAATGTAGTAATGATATAATATATACAGTGCAGTAATAAACTTAAATTACAAAAATGATACAACTGAATCATGAACATAAAAATAGCTCGGTGACACCAGAATGCAAGAACAAAATAGGACGACATTGTAAATCCATGTACACACTTCAACAAAAAGGATCATCGAGTAATTCATTGGCATTCCTAATCATATGCGTAAAGGGTGCTTTAAGCAGAACATTAGTTTTGCATGACGGGACCTTAAAATTAGGGAAGGACCTGGTATCGTACTGAGGTACCACAAAATTAATTTTGGGATGGAGCGTCAATAGCGTGATTAATTAGTTTAAGTAGAAATTGACTGCTAAATTCCTTCCTTCGATCCGATAACGATACAAAGCCGTGTCTCCTCAGCAGACCAGCATAATCAACATCGCGTCCAGGGTAAGTGCCATCAATTTTGAAGGACAGGTATTTCAAAAATCGTTTTTGCACTCTTTCAAGTAGTACTTGCAGATGGAGATAGTGAGGATACCAAATTATGGAGGCATACTCCAACCCAGTGCGGACAAGCGAATAGTATAATGCTTTTAGCGAGGCAGGATTATTGAATGATCTGCAGGATCGTATGAGAAATCCTAAGGATTTCATCGCAGAATTTCGTATGGACAATATGTGGTCTGCAAACGACAAATTTGCATCAAACTGCACGCCCAGGTCCATCACAGACGAGTGCCTAGGAACAATAGCCTGACTTACAGCATAGTGAAAATTGTATAGTCTATGACATCTGGAGTAGCTTACAACAGCACACTTATCCAGATTCAAATGAATTCCATTCTGTGTACACCATCTAACAATTGTATCCAGACTGTTCTGGAGAAACAGACAATCTGCCGGGGAGGTTATGGTATTGTAGATCTTAAGATCGTCCGCGTAAGCCAGTACATTGCAGTCCAGCCCCTGTAGGAGATCATCCAAATAAATATTAAACAAAAGGGGACCCAAATTGGATCCCTGGCACACACCAGAGGAAGCAGAGAATGTTAAGGATGTATATCCATTGTAGTGAACATAGCATGAACGATCAGTTAAATACGAGCGGATCAATTCTGTTACACTTGGCGGAAAACCAAAACTACTCAGCTTAGATACCATAAGGGAATGATTGATAGTGTCAAATGCTTTACTAAAATCGGTGTATAATACATCTACTTGTTGACGTCGTTCCATGGATTCGGCAATATGCTGTGCTAACTCAGCAAGGTTGGTTGTAGTAGACCTTCCTGGAATGAAACCATGTTGTCGCGAAGATAAGTAAGGCTTGACACTAACGTAAATTCTGTGAGACAGAAGATATTCAAAAATTTTTGCAAAGTTGGATAAAATATTTATTGGTCTATAATTTTGGAAGTCAGAACGATTGCCTTTCTTAAACACGGGTGTGATTCTGCTAATCTTTCAAGCGTCAGGAAAGGTAGAAGAACTTACGGCCAAGTTAAATATTCTAGCTAGAGGTTCGCATAGTACTACACAACAATCACGTGCAAAAAATGCGGGAGGCCGTCATGACCAGCAGTAAAATTAGATTTTAACTTCTTAGATGCTTTTAAGATATCGTGTGCTGTAAAAGATCCAATCAAAGAACTACCACTAATGAGATCCCTATCAAGAGGCCGGGGCCCCAGTAATGCTTGTGAACCAGACACAAACACTCTAGAGAATTCATCTGCGAAGGTCTGAACAATGTTGCTGGGATCATCAACAGTGGAGCCGTTCAAAGTGAGACATCCAGGTATTCTTGATGCATTACGACGCGCGTTTATGTACTGCCAGATTAGCTTTGGATTTTGTGCTATATCTTCTGCAGCCGCCGTCTGATATTCCACATATACAACTCTAATTTTGTCTTTAACTAATTTCCTCAAACGCTTAAATTCAATGTGGTAAATCTCGCGTCCACTCTTGTTCCACCTACGAAGGTAATAATTCTTTATTTGAAGAAGCTTGATTATTTCGAAATTATACCAAGGCGGGTATCTTCGAGAAGGGTGTTTGGACAAAGGTACAGAACGACGGATGACAATGTCCAAGCAATTATAAAAAGCTGATACTGCTTCGTTAACGCAATTAAGATTCTCCAAAAAAGTCCAGTCAATTTCAGCTATATCACTGCAGCTATTGATAGTTTATCTTTCTACTTCTTTTCTTACAGTAAATGGCAACGGTATTGTTGTACGGATGAGAATTAAGTAACCGGTCCATCAAATCCAAAAGATATCACTTCTAATCGCCGTTACCCCTCCCCCATTAGAGATGCAATTGAAACGGACTTCGAGGGAGGGGAACCTTTTATTCCCATTTGTAACAACAAGGTCGCATTTTCGACTTTAGAAAATGGGCATGTATCTCATTACGTACAGTTACGAGCAGAAGTACTGAAACGAAATGCTAGAAATCCTAATGAAACTCATCTATATCGACAATTCTATGGTTCGGGACGTCTACGTCAGAGGAAGGACTGCAAGAAAACTGACTAAAATACATTTATAGATATAATAGACGCGGATGGTTTGCCAAATTTCAATTTAGGATGGCCAATTTGGAAATGCCTGATTTCAATATTGCCTTCGCTATGCGTTCGATTACATCCGATCGAAAACCGACACAATCGGCCGGATATAACAATAAGTATACACTAGGGTGACAGAATAAAATAGACACCAGGTAAAGCGGTATAAATATGTAAACAGCTACATTCCAAGAACGAATTAAGAACTTTCTGTTGTCATTAGGGTAGGGATAGATGTATCGGAAGCAATTCGTCATTGTTTAGTATCGTTACAACTATGCCTCGCTTACAAGATTCGAGTGATATTAGCGACTTCACCCGGGGTCGCATCATTGGCCAGAGTGAACGCGGCGCTTCGCAACGTGAAATAAGTACATTTTTAAATATTCCGTTGTCCACAGTTAACCGTGTGATTACACAATTTAAACGCAAGGAAAAAACAACAGTGGAGCCGAGACCAGGTCGTGCCGGACCTTCTGAAAGAAGTAAAAGGGTGCTTGTGCGCGACGTGTTAAGAGAACCGTGAAAATACCAATCACTATAATAATCACTATAATAAAATTATAGCTTCCATTTAAATAAAGTAGGCTTGCATGAAAAAAAAAAAAAAAACTACGAAAAACAGTATGTCTTGAGAATGTCAAATGTAATCTAACCAACATTTCTGAAACAAGTAGATTAACTAATTTGTAAAAGCTGCAAGAGGTCTGATTTGGACGTTAGATCAGTAATCATAAAAATGAAAACGGCTTGAAAGGAGGTGCGAATTTATTTTACAAGTGATGTAATCCCAAACATTCATTACGACTTAAAAATAGAAGCAGTACGTACTTATGCTACTCGTATTCTAGGAAAACTCTACGTCGCAACATTGGGTACAGTAAAAATACTACTTTAAGAGCACGCTGTCGAATTATATTTTTCATAACAAAAGCTTTCCAGTTGGCCTTCTCTGAATTTGATAAAACCTGCCTACGATCCAACTGGTCAACTGCATTTTTATAGAGTCTAATGATCATTTATCCGTAAAAATAAATGTTAATCTTTAATTATAGAAATATACATATTATATGATAACAAGTTTTGATACTGTTTTTTTTTTTTTTGGGGAAAAATGTGGGAGAAACGCACAGACATCTTTACTATTACGGTTTTCTGTAATAATTCATATTTAATCAATTAAAGTTTCGGCAATAACATATCCAGCTAAGATATAAACTCCACCAACATTCATGACGCTTCTGTATAGATTATTTTATATTAAAAGTAAATGCTCAATTCAAGTTTTCATGGCCATTCTTCTGGCTGCTTTTTAGTGTTCGGTCTCTCTGCCATGTAGAAATTTTGTAGTACTTGACGTTTAGATCATGTTGTCGGGATCTTCTTCAGAAGTGAAGTGGTTTTTGGATTCTGTCTATTCAATTGGGTGTGTTGTCCTTGCTATTTAGCAGCATGGCAGATAAGTACATGGAATGATTTAAGGAAGGTACTTTCTTATAACGTACACGTGGCGTCTTCTTTAGATAAAATGGGGTTGTCGAATATCGGTAGTAGTCCTTCTGTTAATATTTGGATATATTTTGCCGCATTTATATTTCCGTCGCAGATTACTAATTGCGATCTTCCACCATACCACATCGCGACCCACACCATGATGTTCACACCGCCGTATTTCACAGTCTGATGCAAAAATTTGTCGCCCAGTTGCTGTGACGAACGTCTCCATACCCACGTACTACCACTATCACTGAACTGCAGGATCTGCTTTCGTCTGAAAAAAATGACAGACCGCCAAAACTCTTCGGGCTTGGTTCGCATTTCGATTGCCCAAGCCATTCGGCGCCGTTTTCGAAACGCCGTAAGGAGAGGTTTTTTCTTTGCCACCCTTTTATACATCCCCACACTGTGGAGATATCGCAGAACGGTGCGCTGACATTTCTGTGAAGTTGCCGCTAGCTCAGCTGTACTTTTTCGCGGTTCTCTTAACACTTCGCCCAGAAGCACCCTTTTACTTCTTTCAGAAGGTCCGGCACGACCTGGTCTCGGCTCTACTGTTGTTTTTTCCTTGCGTTTAAATTGTGTAATCACACGGTTAACTGTGGGGACAACGGAATATTTAGAAATTTACTTATTTCACGTTGCGAAGCGCCGCGTTCACTCTGGCCAACAATGTGACACCCCGGGTGAAGTCGCTAATATCACTCGAACCTTGTAAGCGAGGCATAGTTGTAACGATACTAAACTATGACGAATTCCTTCCGATACATCTACCCCTACCCTAATGACAAGAGAAAGTTCTTAATTCGTTCTTAGAATTTAGCTGTTGACATATTTATACCGCTTTACCTGGTGTCTATTTTATTCTGTCACCCTAGTGATAATAAATGATAAAAATGAAAATAAAGTAATATTCTAAATGAAGATAAGGTGATAGTGCTAACCCATACGGTTGCAAAGAAGATAAAATCATATAAAATACATAAAGTAGTAAAGAAATGGATAAAACAAAATACATTTCCTTATCAACTTAAAATTCATTTACAAAAACACAAAAACAATGTTAAGTCCTTAACAAGCATAAAGAGAAAAGATTAATATGCTGGTTACTGGATGATTTGAATGCAGTCTTATGGACCGACGAGTCCAAATTTCAGGTATTTGGTACGCAACGGGAAGCTTTTATTTTGTTGACAATCAGGGGAAGGAGCTAGTAACGCCTGGTTAGCGGCGTCCGTCAAACACGGAGGTAGTAATGTTATGGTTTGGGCTTGTCTTGCTGGAACAACTACGAGTGATTTCGCGTAAATTAGTGATACAAGGCGGAAAGAAGAGCATTTTGCAAAATCATGCTATTCCGTGTGGAAGCCATCTTGGTGGTGAGCCGTTTATGTTCCAGCACGGCAATGACCCCAAACAAACGGCTCGTATCTGCAAAAACGTTTTAGAGGAGAAAGCAGCAAGAAATTAATGGTCTGGCCTCCATAAAGTCCGAATTTATCTTCCTGAGCGCATGGCAACAAATTTGCGCGGACTGACTTGAAGAATTTGTGCAGCGGTTATCAAAGCCAAAGGAGGTCATATCGATGAAAATAAACTTACGAACTAAATGATGCATAAATATTATTACATTTGAATTAATTCATTTTATTTGACGGCAGTCACTTATGTTGCATAAATTCATTAATAATCATAATGTTACGTTCTCCTGGTTTGAAGAACAACGCCGCTGTAGCCTGCTCGTAATTTCCTAAATTACTTGACCAATACTTACTTGTAGAGTATGTTCGCTTATTTACTAGAGGAGAGGTTGTACAGTGAAACTCAATGCGCATGCGCAAAAAAAAATATATTTAAAAATGAAATGATTACACGGTTTCCACTCTTGCCTATGTACATGTACGATGTACGTAAGATATATAGATTTGCAATAATTGCAGTTATTCGAGCTCTCTTATACATGTAATGTACATTAGCATTTGTATATGTATTTTCATTGGTAGCAACATAAAGTAATGCCTCAGCATGTACGTTGCAACGCTATGTCTTAATTCTGTTTAAAAGGTTAAACTCTTATATGCTTCCGCTGAAGCTTTGTCAGAGGCATGTACTAATGCCTCTATCTGTTTGCATGCACCACTACCTTTTTATAGGGGAGCCAACCCTATTTATTTCTTAAATTTATAAGCGCACCTCGGTGCTATGCTTATTTATATGTCCCTTTCCGGGAGCCTAATATACTTTCCTTGTTTTAAATTTGCCTAAGGGACTTGGCCCTGTATTATTGGCATGTATTTGTACTTGACCAAATACGTTTGTTATATTCACATTTATAGGGGAACCCACCCTATCTCTTAGAGCTTGAACGCCTGGTCGAGGGCGACAGTAGCGATAATAGCCGATCTCAATACAAAAGTAATGTCACAGCTACCCAGGCGTTCTCGTTTGAAATATTACGCTATGTGCAATCTTTAGCTCTGTACTACTGCGCCCCAAAGAAGGGAAAAATCCAGTAACCAGCAAATGTGCGAACTGCGCACCGACAAGTAAAACGGAGCGATGATGCCGACATTACATAAGAAAACTGGTCCGTGACACTCGTCCGCTACGACGAGCAACTAAATGAAAAATTTCTAAGTCCCGATACAACAAGGACCGAACAAACGTACAAAAGACAACGGGCGCTGCGGCCGCAACGACCGTCAGCAAGAAGCGGAGTGATCGTACTTGTAGAGGAGGTCTATACATGCGCGCCGACAATCTCACCAAAATAATTTCCGACACAAACTTAACTGAAGACTAAAAATATGTATAGACGACAATGGACACAGTAGCCTCGACGTACGATGATAGAAAATCGAGAATTTATACTTATTAAAAAATCTATACATGCGATCCGACGACGTTACCAAATGACTCCCGCCAGAAATAAATGTATAGACAACGTCCTCGACGATTCCCGCCAAAACTAGAAAAACTTAGAAATCTCTAATAATCTTACGACGACGTTACTGTACACGTTACGACGAGGCACGAAAGGTGACCGAGAGTGCACGATCGCTAATACCTCGACTGTCGCGCGGGAGACGACTGCCTATGCTTGTGTACCTTAAATTTCAAGAAAACTCCCATTACATATCCGACGACGTTGCAGTGAATGATTTCTAATTAGGCAGTTTTAGCTAGCGTAATGCGAATGGCTGACTTGCATACATATACAATGCGTAATGTACATACATATTAAAATAAAATTGGATATAAGAGAGCAAAATAAATAAATATAAGAATGAAAATAAATAAATATAAAAATGAAAATAAAATAATATTCTAAATGAAAATAATAATGCAAAGAAGATAAAATACATAGTAGTAAAAAAAAATATAAAATATAAAAAACAATGTTAAGTCCTTAACACATAACATAATGTATCTGCGATTTTTTGTAAAATCAGTTGTTGCTTGCAAACTTTTGGACGGTAGTGTATATGCAATGTATTTAGCAAGAAAATAATTTTTTCACAAACATGTATTATATACTAAAAATTTGTTAATGTAAAAATCTATTTATTAATGCAATAAATGTTTGCTTGAACTCAATGTAAATGTTTTTTTTTTGTATAATATTTAAATATTTATTAAATAATAAATAAATAAATTTATAATTATTTTTTAATTAAAACATGTCGGATACTCTATTTAATGAAATGATTCTATCTAATGAAATCCAAACAAAGTTTCATCAATTCACTAATTTTATTGATTTTGTAGTTCTAATAATAAATACCGTTGTGGTAAGCATATGGCTAGACAGGGACCACATATACATATGCATATTCAAAATATACCTAATGATTACTTACGAAATGCAAATATTTATCAGCTAACTTCAAACGCATGTACGTTTTGTGTACGTTGCTTTAATGCTTTAAGTTGCTGCTTTTCTTTGTGCTTCAAGACGCATACATATATATTATTTCCAATTAATTGATGTTTTTAATGAAGATTGGTATAACTAGTTGAATTGGTCGAGGTCAATTGGCAGCAAAAAAGTAGCACAAGAACGTGCTACAATACCAAGGAGATATATATATATATATATCTATATATATATCTATATATATATATATCTATATATATATCTATATATATATATATCTATATATATATCTATACATCAAATGGATTTATGTAGTTTATAAATAATTAATAGTTATTTATATCGACGGAAGCACTTACCAAAGCAATGGAGTAAGTTAATGCGGTGTAATCACAATAAATTACCCTTTAGGAAGTACATATACATATGTAAGTATCTACCGCACGCACGGAAAGTAGATAATTTAGTTTCCTTTTAAATTAATTAGATGATGCGCATTACTGTCACTCTAATTTGGAATGAGTGCTTTTTCAAGGCGTATTCGTCAAAGCATTAAGCAATGCCTTTGTTAATACGATGGACGCAATAAAATTATAGTAGTAAGTAACACCTGCGGCGCCTCCGCGTAAATGTCTAAGCATTACCCTTCCTTCTCTTCAAAACTACAGCGCCATAACAAAATAGAAACTAAAAAGTTAAAATTGCTAAGTTATTTTATCTATTTATAAAGTATATAATGTCTAAACTGAAGTAAAATACGAAATTTGATAACATTACTACAATACAGGGTGGCGCAAGGGAACGGGAAATTTTGAACGTTACAGTTGTCAGCACTGTAGAGCTGGCAGTTCGTAACGTCGCACAATTGTTGTGAACGCATTGCCATTTAGTAATCATGGATCGTTGGAGTGGTGCGGAACGTGCAGTAACTGTGAGAGCGTTTTATAAAAATGGTGATAGTGCGACTGCCGCGCAGAAAATATTTCGACAGCATTACCAGCTTGGACGTCATGGACGTGTCCCATCTGCGCATGCGATTACAACGTGGGTGCGTAATTTTGAAGAAACAGGATCTGTCTTGAAAAAAAAAGCTCCAGGTGGTATTCGAACGGTACGTACCCCAGAGAGCATTGAGGCTGTTAGAGCTGCAATCGAATATGCGTCTACGCTAGGGATTAAGCGACGAAGCTTACAAAGAATACTGCACGAATTACATTGCCATCCCTATAAGTTACAGATTGTGCAACAATTACATGAACGAGACCCAGCGTCACGTATGCAGTTTAGTAGATATTGGCTAAAATTAACGAGGACGCGAATTTCGTTGGTAACATATGGATATCAGACGAAGTCCATTTCCACCTGAACGGTTTCGTAAACAAACAGAATTTTCGTTATTGGGCCCAGGACAATCCTTGTGAGTTACAACAGCGACCACTACATAGCGACAAGGTCACAATATGGTGTGCTGTATCATGTCGTGGTGTTATCGGCCCTTATTTTTTTGCACGTGAGGATGGTAGTGCAGCGACAGTAACATCCGCTCGATATGTTGAAATGCTTTAAACATTCTTTACACCGAGACCGTACGAGCTTGATCTTAACATGGAAAACATGTGGTTTCAGCAGGACGGAGCCACGTCACACATTGTTCGACATTCGATGGCAGCAGTTCGCTAATTTTTTGAGAAGACGCATTATTTCACGTAACGGTGACATTGAATGGCCTGCGAGATTTCTTGATCTTATTGTGTGCGACTTCTTCCCGTGGGGATATCTTAAAGGCAAGGTGTACCGTACACGACCTGCAACAATCCATGAACTGAAAGAGAACATTCAACAAGAAATCACTGCCATTCCCCAAGATTTGCTACACCGCGCATTCCAGAGTTTTCATAACAGGCTGTTAGAGTGTGAACGCCGAATGGGAGGACATCTTTCCGATGTCAACCTTAAAAAGTAAAAAGACACCTTTGGACATTTTAATTGTAAAAACATAAATGGCATGCTGCATACATGCAATTGCGTTAATAAATGACTAGTTTTATGAATTTATTCGTGGAAATGACGTTATTTCAAAATTTCCCGTTCCCCTGCGTCACCCTGTATATAAAGATAAAAATAAATACAATATTACAATGCTACTCTTCGAGTGGCACTGGCAACTTTATTGATTACCTTTTTTAAGGTTTATTTAATATTTTCCTATTGACCAGGTAAGTAAAATTCTTAATGCTATTCATACATTTGCATATAAAGCTTCTAACGTATTTGCATAATTTAATGGGCTAGAAGAATTTTCAAAATTATTTAATTCTAATCGGAACATATCCTTAATGAAAATTAAATAACTCATTGAACATTATAGCTTTCTCTTCTGTACCTTTCAAATAAATTTCAAAATTACCATATCTTTTCCGCAGTGTTTCATTATTTGAATCTGGTAATTTCTTTAAAGTATACGGAAATTAAAAATAATTGTGTGTTACTAGCTGTTTATACGTTTCTTCTACGTATTAATGTAGTCGTATGTTGTTAAAATTTATCCGAAATCAATCTTTTCGATTTTGCGGTATTTCGTCGTCATGTTTGTAATTGCGTTGTCGGCTTTGTTGCCTTTTTCGTCAATTCGTTTAACGGCACAAATTCGGCATGTACTATGCTTAATAATTTCATTTGAACGATGATTATTAAGATTGTGATTTGTACTACATTATCGGTGGCTGTATTTAGATTTTGAAGCATCTGCCTGCGGTGACCTTTACATGATACATAAACATATAATTTTTTCACGCCCGGAAAATTTAAATGGCGTTTATGTCTATACTCTTTTTGTTTCTCTATGGGGAACCAGGTGCTCACTGCTATCGTTATCTGACTACGATCTTCTTATAAGCTCAAACAACGTGAAATCAAAAAGCAAATACCGGCAAGCAAATTTGTATACCAATATGAAAACATTACCATTTGGCAACAAAGAGCAAACTTGGCTTAATATAGCACTAATTATACGCATCTATAACATTGGTACTGACAACTATGCATAAAATTAGGGTTCTTCTTAGATGAAAATATATCAGTGTGACTGACGTTTCGGATATATTTGAATAATTATAATACATATGTCAAAAATTATTCTTTTTAATACATTTATATTTTTTCTACAATTAACATAAAATTCTAATAATTCGACAATTAAAATAAATCCAAATTCTAATTATAACTAAAGCTAATGTGTTTTACGACGAAATACATCGCCTGAAGAAGAGTTCGAATAATCCCGAAACGTCGCATATATACGTATACGTATATACACATATGTATATATATGTATAAGAATATATAACACATGGGCTGAAAAGTTCCGGGCCTAACACATAGATGACGCTAGTTTTATTGGAGTCACCTTTCTCTCAGTTAGTACTAACCTTCAAAAGACAGCTGTTAAAATTTCATGATATTCTATTCATTAGTTTTTGAGTTATTGTGCTAAGAGTTACGCTACTTTTGTTATTTTCAAAACAATGGATCAAGAACAATTTCGTGTTTTAATTTTACACTGCCTCTTGATGGGAAAAAATACCGTTCAAGCGAAGCAATGGCTTGAAAAGTGTTATGGGAATCCGCTCCATCAGAAACAACAATAAAACGTTGGTTTGCTGACTTCAAACATGGTCGTAGAGACACCGATGATGCAGAACGCAGTGGACGTCCAAATGAGGCGGTAACACCAGAAAACATCAAAAAAATCCACAAAATCGTTTTGAATGATCGAAAAGTGAAGTTGCGTGAGTTAGCTGACATCGTAAAGATATCAAAACAACGTATTGGCTTTATATTGCATGAGCATTTGACTATGAGAAAGCTCTGTTCAAAGTGGGTGCCGCGTTTGCTCACTGTTGACCAAAAACAAGAACGTGTTGATGATTCTGAGCAGTGTTTGGCCATGTTTAAACGTAACAAACCGGAATTTTTGCGTCGATATGTGACAATGGATGAAACATGGATCCATCACTTCACTCCGGAATCAAAACGATCGTCATCTGAGTGGACAGCAACTGGTGAACCTCGTCTAAAGCGCCCGAAAGCACAACAATAGGCTGGAAAGGTTATGGCCTCGGTATTTTGGGATGTGCGTGGTGTAATATTCATCGACTATCTTGCGAAAGGAAATACCATCAATAGTGAATATTATATAGCGTTATTGGAGCGTTTGAAGGCCGAAATTGCAAAGAAACGACCGCATATGGCAATGAAAAAAATTTTGTTTCATCAACACAACGCACCGTGTCACAAGATAATCAAAACAATGGCAAAACTACATGAATTGCTCCCACATCCACCGTATTCGCCAGATTTGGCTCCCAGCGACTAGTACAAAAATTGCGATATGGTAATATAAAAGATCTCGCGTGTGAGCCTGCGCTATTATACGGCAGGTCTCCATTGTCTCCATCACTAACATATTTAGTCATATTCTCGCATGATTGCGGTTCAATTTCATGAATACCATCCGTAATATTCTGCTAAAGATTATCAATCATTTTTGTCAGCGTAAAATTTTCACATTAAATACATCCAAAAACAAATTCATCGGAGTTGAAACCGCATAATCTAGTCGACAAATTGATTTGAAAAATTATTCAATTACCAAATCGTCGAGGTAAAACGTCTACTGTTTCAGCGGCTGTATGAAACGTGGCACCGTGCTGGAGAAACCAGATGTTCACACAAAAAGATACGCTCTTAACACTAACTCACGCACAAACAGATTTATTCAGAAACTAAAGCATTTATCAATACAGTTTCGAGTGCAATATTTTTCCAAAAATAATCCTATTTGTGGCGATGAGGATTATTCTGAAAATTACTATATTGGGTCACAAAATGTAATAGGTTTTCAATCATTCTCTAATCGATATTGTTGGAAGTTTGCCTGTACAATTAAAAAACAATGAAGTTCATAAAGGACCTAGTATAAATGTTATTTATATATAAAAGCAATTATATTATTTTTTAATAGAGTTTACTTTGCACTGGGTGTCCGAACTAATATGGACAGTAGTATATGTACATACATATGTATTTGAGTCCGTCATCGACTCGGCTACGCGTTCGAGTTAGGCAACGGGTGGGGTATCGATCGGGCAAGGGTATAGCATAATGTTTGAAACTATACTTCATTCAGGTTAAGAATGCAGTAGGTAGCGCTACGATCGGCGGTTGTATTACACTGGTGAAATTTAACCGATGGAACTGTCAAATGACAACTTCGTAAACATCCAAATTTGGTTATCGAAATCTTGTATAATAAACAGGAAGTTTTCCATATTTTATGTGCAATACATTATGGTTATATGCCTGGGAAAATAATACCGCAACAATAAAGTAAAAGTAACCTCAATTGCAATATAAATGTATCCTTCGGTTGTTTCATTTACCCAAATAGTTGGAGTTTATTTAATTATGTTAAAAAGTAAATGAGAATGCATTTGGTGTTAATCGAAGACAACATAAATGTCACATGACAAGCTTTAAAATGACAAAATTGCCATGGATAAACTGAAAGCGAAAATATAACTTTGACATGAGTGGTTATATACATAGTGTTATACCCAGCTATTTGTCATGACGTAAACCTCTCCGTTGCCCAACTAAACGAACTTCTGGTATAATTTATGTAACCCCTTAAGGAGTTAATAACATACCTTGAGTGAACTAGAAATTTAGAAACCTGGATAGGTGTGGTTTGCATTAATCTACATGAAATAAATTATTCATAAAATTTGATAATGCAAAAGAAGCCATTACAACGTACAATGAATATCGCGCCAGTCCTATGTACTAACGATAAAATATTTTGTAATAAAAGATTACGAATTAATACAATGTATTATCTGATAAACCTTTGGCACATACTATAATTAAAATGATCCATAGTACATGTATCCTCTGTAGAAGCTAATCGTCATTAAAGGTTTCAAGATTTGATGTAATTATTGATAATGTTGTTCCTGATTGCCTAAAATCACGTTGAAGTTTAGCTTTAAAAGTTCCAAGTAAGCCAATGACTAAATTAGTGTAATCGTATTGATTTTGTTTAATTTCATAACGTTATTATAATCGCTCGTATCCATTATCGAGTGTCACAAGTTGTTATCCCATTCGTCGTATTTAATGCTTCTGAAAGCAAGAGCAAAATAAACAACTGATGCCCTTTTACTGCGATACAAACAAACCTATTTATACGTTGTTTTTTAAGACAATGCATGATATATAATAGTGAGTAGTTGACATTTTTTGATTCGTATCCGTAATGACAAAAGTCGAACGTAAATACACGGGTATTATAAAGGTAGCAGTCGAGAAGTTTCCATATAATGTAGTTCAAAGTTGTTTACATTTAGTACTTTATTATATAATAGAAATTCCTTAAATTGAAAGAGTTCTATTATTCGGCTATATACGGGAAAATATTACGTCAAAAAACCATGACTAAATTATGAACATTATTCAACGTTATTAAAAAAATCAAATTTCTTAGGAATCAAATACTATTTACAGGTGGGAGTAAGTATGCCAAGATGTCGATCTGTGTTGATTTATTTATCATATTTTATTTAACACATCGGCTGACAAGTCCCGGGCCTAACGCATAGATGACGCCAGTTTTATCGCAGTCACCTTTCTCTCAGTTAGTACTAACCTTCAAAAGACAGCCGTTAAAATTTCATGATATTCTATTCATTAGTTTGTGAGTTATTGTGCCAAGAGTCACGCTACTTTTGTTATTTTCAAAACAATGGATCGAAAACAATTTCGTGTTTTAATTTTACACTGCTTCTTGATGGGAAAAAATACCGTTCAAGCGAAGCAATGCCTTGAAAAGTGTTATGGGGACTCCGCTCCATCAGAAACAACAATAAAACGTTGGTTTGCTGACTTCAAACGTAGTCGTAGAGACACCGATGATGCAGAACGCAGTGGACGTCCAAATGAGGCGGTAACACCAGAAAACATCAAAGAAATCCACAAAATCGTTTTGAATGATCGAAAAGTGAAGTTGCGTGAGTTAGCTGACATCGTAGAGATATCAAAAGAACGTATTGGCTTTATATTCCATGAGCATTTGACTATGAGAATGCTCTGTTCAAAGTGGGTGCCGCGTTTGCTCACTGTTGACCAAAAACAAGAACGTGTTAGGCCATGTTTGAACGTAACAAACCGGAATTTTTGCGTCGATATGTGACAATGGATCCATCACTTCCCTCCGGAATCAAAACGATCGTCATCTGAGTGGACAGCAACTGGTGAACCTCGTCCAAAGCGCCCGAAAGCACAACAATCGGCTGGAAAGGTTATGGCCTCGGTATTTTGGGATGTGCGTGGTGTAATATTCATCGACCATCTTGGGAAAGGAAATACCATCAACAGTGAATATTATATAGCGTTATTGGAGCGTTTGAAGGCCGAAATTGCAAAGGAACGACCGCATATGGCAAAAAAAAATTGTTTCATCAAGACAACGCACCGTGTCACAAGTCAATCACAACAATGGCAAAACTACATGAATTGAACTTCGAATTGCTCCCACATCCACCGTATTCGCCAGATTTGGCTCCCAGCGACTACTGGCTGTTCGCAGACCTCAAAAAAATTTCGCACGAATGAAGAGGTTATCGCTGAAACTGAGGCCTATTTTGATGCAAAAGATAAATCGTTCTACAAAAGTGGTATTGAAATGTTAGAGCGGCGCTGGAATGATTGCGTTGCTCTTGGTGGAGATTACGTTGATGAATAAAGCTAATTTTGAACCAAGAAAACCGTGTTTTCTTTGTTAGGCCCGGGACTTTTCAGCCCATGTGTTATATGGACACATATATACATTTAGCTTATTGCTTAAACCAATTTAATTTAATGGCCAAAGACTACGTATATATTTTTATAAGTTAACAGCACAATAAAAATTTGCTGAACAATAGATGCCTTAATGCAACCGTAGTTATAAAACGTAGCAAAGCAATGCAGTGTAGCGTACTTCCTGGAGGGGGCAGTGTTTTCTTCGAATAAAAAAAACATACGTGTATGTGTCAATGCTAGTTGTTTCTGTCGTTTTAATTTAGAAGTTTGGAAAAAAGATATGGTGAATGTAAGCCTTTAGAGCATTATCATTTCTGTATACTTTCAAGTACGATATCGGCGTTATCATGAAATAGCGTTGTAGATTATCGCATCCAATATATTTCTAGTACCTGAGATAAGCCACAAAATGTTTATTATTGGATCAATACTGACTTGCTATGATTTCAATTTCTGAGGCCGGGCAGATTATTCGGAGATAATTTGCTTAATAAAAATGTACATTGAGGTGCTATTTATTGAGTTTAATTCTAGAGATATCGGATAAAAATTAACAACTGATAAAGAATTTAAAAAATTGCACTGCATTTCCAAAGGGTAAATACGTAGTCTTTAAAACATTAGTTATCACCTTTCCCCATTACTTGTCAATAAAGCATATATCACGACGAGAAACTATTAAAGTTAACGAAATAATTTTTGTATACATAGGATTTATTCAACCTTCTGAGATGTTAATTAATTTTTATAGAAATACAATCATATTTGACATAATCTTGTTTCAGTATAAATAAGGGAATATTGCAGTATCAACGCAAATTTTCCGATTTAAACAGATAAATTGAAGCATACACCGATTTTTGTGTTTTATACCCAGTTTTGAAATACAGATGTCGTATCATAACAGATTGGTTAGAATTGATGATAATGGTCAATTGCTATATTGATTGACGTAAATCACCGTGAATTAAAGCATTCAAACTCCGATGGTGTTCCTCGACATGGGGAATTGTTCAAGCCAAAATGGCTCTGTTTAAAACAAGAGAACTATTTTCCTTTCCCCAATGACGTTCTTTTTGTAAACGTCACAAGAGGTTCTAGGGAATTTCGAAACGTTTGTTGAACTCAAACAAAAAATATATATCGGAAATGATCGTTGGTTCTCTGTAAAAATGGTTTCGTGGTAATAGAGTTGGCACCTTAACACATGGGCTGAAAAGTCCCGGGCCTAACAAAGAAAACAAGGTTTCTTTGGTTCAAAATTAGCTTTATTCATCAACGTAATCTCCATCAAGAGCAACGCAATCATTCCAGCGCGGCTCTAACATTTCAAAACCACTTTTGTAGAACAATTTATCTTTTCCCTCAAAAGAGGCCTCAGTTTCAGTGATAACCTCTTCATTCGTGCGAAATTTCTTACCGGCGAGCATTCTTTTTTCTTTGCAATATGCGGTCGTTTCTTTGCAATTTCGGCCTTCAAACGCTCCAATAACGCTATATAATATTCACTGTTGATGGTCTTTCCTTTCTCAAGATAGTCGATAAATATTACACCACGCAAATCCCAAAATACCGAGGCCCTAACCTTTCCAGCCGATTGTTGTGCTTTCGGGCGCTTTGGACGAGGTTCACCAGTTGCTGTCCACTCAGATGACGATCGTTTTGATTCCGGAGTGAAGTGATGGATTCATGTTTCATCCATTGTCACATATCGACGCAAAAATTCCGGTTTGTTACGTTTAAACATGGCCAAACACTGCTCAGGATCATCAACACGTTCTTGTTTTTGGTCAACAGTGAGCAAACGCGGCACCCACTTTGAACAGAGCTTTCTCATAGTCAAATGCTCATGCAATATAAAGCCAATACGTTCTTTTGATATCTTTACGATGTCAGTTAACTCACGCAACTTCACTTTTCAATCATTCAAAGCGATTTTGTGGATTTTTTTGATGTTTTCTGGTGTTACCGCCTCGTTTGGACGTCCGCTGCGTTCTGCATCATCGGTGTCTCTACGACCACGTTTGAAGTCGGCAAACAAACTTTTTATTGTTGTTTCTGATGGAGCGGAGTCCCCATAACACTTTTCAAGCCATTGCTTCGCTTGAACGGTATTTTTTCCCATCAAGAAGCAGTGTAAAATTAAAACACGAAATTATTTTTGATCCATTGTTTTGAAAATAACAAAAGTAGCGTGACTCTTAGCACAATAACTTACAAACTAATGAATTGAACTTCGAATTGCTCCCACATCCACCGTATTCGCCAGATTTGGCTCCCAGCGACTATTGGCTGTTCGCAGACCTCAAAAAATGCTCGCCGGTAAGAAATTTCGCACGAATGAAGAGGTTATCGCTGAAACTGAGGCCTATTTTGAGGCAAAAGATAAATCGTTCTACAAAAGTGGTATTGAAATGTTAGAGCGGCGCTGGAATGATTGCGTTGCTCTTGATGGAGATTACGTTGATGAATAAAGCTAATTTTGAACCAAAAAAAACGTGTTTTCTTTGTTAAGCCCGGGACTTTTCAGCCTATGTGTTATATCCGTAAAATCTACTGATTAATTGAATATTTTGTTAACGGAAAATTTACCGCTATTTATTGATTGGTGTTGAGTTTCGTCTTATGAGAAATTATCGCGTATTTGATGTAACACTTGACAGCACTTTATTTTTTCCTGTTACACAGTTCAAGGGACGTGATTCATATCTATCAGCATTCCGACAGTATTACATATATTGTTTAAAATAATTTTTATGTTCTCAGTAAAATCTTTGGTATTTCGAAATGAAATGGTACTTAGAATCTTATAAAATTATAGACACTACAAGGATGCAATAAAAATTAAACAAGTGAAGATTTTCACACACCGGTTATTTTTCTACATAACCTCCACGCCATTTAAAATTTTATAGTAACGAACGAGTTTTTTTTATACTCTGGCCGCACCAGATCGTTGTTATTGTATTGCAGTTGGCGGTCGCCCAATTTTCTTAAACACTATGTCACGCTTCGAAGCATACCACATACAAGAGATGAGATGAGAAACTATCTACGAGGGGAGGTCCAGAAGTTCGTGGAATGAAAGGGTTTTAAATAAAATAAAACAATAAATCTATTTTTCCTTTTCAATATAATCACTCTTAAGCACAATACATTTATTAGATCTATGAATTAATTTTTCTAAACCATCATAAAAATATTTTTTATCTTTCGCCTCAAAATGGGCCAAAATTGCCTCCTTTACCTCATTGTCGTCGGCAGACTTTCTTCCACGTAAGTCCTTTTTAAATTGGGGAACAAATAAAAATCACTACGTGCCAGGTCTGGACTGTAGGGTGGATGGACTATTGATTGAAAGCCATGCTTGTGCAGGGCAGCCATTGCAACTTTGCTCTTGTGAACCAGCGCATTGTCTTGCAATAGCAACACACCCTTTTTTTCCTTCTTTAATTTTTCTAATATCGCTGCGTCATATTCTCCGGTTATGCTCCTACCTTTTTCTTTGTAATCAATCAATAATATCCCCTCACAATCCCAAAAAAACAGTAGCCACCTACTTTCCAGCCGATTCTGACACTTTGAATTTCTTTGGCGGTGGTGTCCCCTCTTCATGCCATTGCATGGACTCCTGTTTGGACTCAGGCTGAAAGTGATGAACCCATGTTCCATCTCCGATAATAATCCGTTCGAAAATCTGTGCAGGTTTGTCTCCACACAGCTCCAAAAATTGTTTGGACGCACAGACGCGCTGCTGTTTTTGCAGCGGCGTGAGCATTCTCGATACCCATCTTGCACTGACTTTTGTCATACCCAGGTAGTCATGTAGGATACGCAAAATGGTGGTATCTGATACTCCAACTAATGCAGATAATTGTTTTTTCTTCAAACGGGCATCTTGCAGTACAAATGTTTGCAGTTTTTCGGCCTCAATTGGCAGTCCTGAGCGGGGGTCGTCTTCAATCGACTCCCGACCATGTTTAAAAAGACCATGCCACTTATAAATCATTGATTTACTACGGCACTGTTCCTCATAAACGGTTTCCATTTCATTCAATATGGTTTGAGCGTCCTTTCCTTGCTTTGTAAGGAACTTTATCACAGCACGGTGTTCAATTTCCTCCATAGTTTCAGTTTTATTCCGGATTGACTTGTTTAGCAGGCAACTATTCGTAAACGACTGAAGCTATAGGGCTGCAACTTATATACTAATGATAAGTCGCCAATCAGAATGACACCTAGCGAGCGCCCCTATCCCCACTCCATCCCCTCCATTCCACGAACTTCTGGACCTCCGCTCGTATATTAATTTTATACTATTTGATGTACACCCATCGTGCAAATTGGATATTATTCCAAATTTTAATAACGTATATTGTACAGTATATAGTATTTGGTGAGTAACTGGTTCTGTCATTTGATGGCATGTTATGTTTTGCGACGAGGCAGCTTCGTTTGCGTCGTTTACTGTATTGGTTACCGACTCCGCGGCAATTGAGACATTCTTTTGATTCATATTCATCCATATGCAAGATTGAATTGTATTACCCCTACAACGTTTACTACTTATAGAACTGCAATTTATTTTGAAATGACCAGGATGTAAACAATTATCACGTGATTTGCGTTTTTCTTTGCGTCCGGTAACCGACTTTCCACATGAATCTTTAGACTTTATCGCGTTTAAGATTAAAATGTGTGCCAGAACAAAACGCGCAGCTTACTTTTTCCGTCGAAACACAGGTCAATGCTTTTTCATTAGAACGATAATTGGTTTTAGACGATATTGTTAATCGAAAACTTATAAGTGTAACGGTTGGAGAAGACATCAGCATCAATTAATATTTTTTCCATTGTAGTTGATAGTTATCTTAAGTAGTAAATATTTGCAACAATTCAGGTAGTACAACTATAGACAGCTAAACTTTAAAACAATATTTTTATTGCATGAAATAAAATATTTTGCGAAAAGTCCTTCGCGAGAAAAAATATTTACAATAAAAATTTATTATTCACAGCCGACACATTTCATTCACCTATAACAATCCCTGTCTAGGAACGAAATATGAATTAGACTAAGAAAACAGAAAATTTTGATAAGATTTACAATCCCCACTCCATCCGCTCCATTCCACGAACTTCTGGACCTCCCCTCGTATATCCCGCAATGTTTCTCTCCTTTTGTACTCACTCTCTCTAATACTTCAAACCGTGTTCTACGCAAATATCATCAGGTTATTTTTCATATATGTTTCATAACTTAGACAAAAGATGCTTACGGATATCCCGAAATTTTTATTAAATGTTTTGATAATAAAATAAGGAAAATAATTAAATAATAATAATAATAAATTTATGTAAAGGTGTTTTAGAAATATGAATTAGACTAAGAAAACAGAAAATTTTGATAAGATTTACAATCTTAAGTCATTAATGTTGGTATAGTACTCATACACACATACAGTAGATTTCTTGGGCTGCGACTCCGTAAGTGTACCGACAACTCCAAATTATTGTAAGTACTGTTTCAGTTGGCTTTGAAGATTTTAATCACCCGATGTTTCCGCGGTCACTGTCACATTATTTAACTTGTTTACCTGCTCTACAAGATCAAAGAACTGTTACTGCCGATATGTATACAACCATTTATTTGTCGCAAGCCACCATTGAGCTCCGAAGAACTAACCTCAAACGACAAATCATCCTCCACCAAGACAATGCATGTTCACACACAGAACGCAAGATAATTGAATTTTTAAACGCAACAAAACGTCGAATTGTTCGATCATCTTCCGTACAGTCCGGCACTAAGTTCCAACAACCTCTTTACCTTTCCAAAAATCAAGAGGGGACGTGTGGTCATAGGTTCCAGTCGTTGGAAGGAGCAGCGATGCCTTCAAAAGCGCCATCTTGACTGTACCAATAAACAAGTGGAATAACTGCTTCCAGAGTTGATTCGAGCGTATGCAAGACTGCATTAATCTTCGTGGAGAATGTCAGCCGTAATTCGGGATAACTGTAAATATTAAATCCTATTTACATAGTAATATATTTCTATTTCTACTAAATTTCCTTAACGTACAGTTGCATGTTCAAACTTATTCTTAGTAACACCTGATTTTCTTTAATTGAACTAACATTTCTTCAATTAAACTCGTTGATGGTCGTTAATATATTCACGTAATTGTATGTATATGAGCAGTAAAAATGTTGGGATTGAATTATATCAGCTTAATTGGAGAAGTTCGTACTAAAGCATTAATACATAACACAACGTTTCGATCTTATCGCAGGTTTAAGAAATCAAAAAAAAAAAACGTGTAGCATGTGTCTGACTAGTGATTCAAGTCCATGATGTTTTTTTTTATCTTCAAAGATAAATAATTACGTTATTTTCAATATCTCAAAAAGTAACAGCGAACAATAAAGTTGTTTTTAGTATATAACTTGCAATTAGTGATGCAATAGATACACCGTCTACATATGTATGGGTATATATATTTATGTTTACTCGAACTTCAAACACAATTTGCATAATCTATATACTCATACTTATTAATATCCAATTGGAAATGTAAACTTTGAAATGTAATTTCTCAGTAAATTCTGCTATATGTAAATGTATTAAGCGACCTTGCAAAAACCTACTGTTCTAAAAACGATTTGGGTTTGAGATAATCGGGTAAAAATCTATTTTTATGTACGGCATGAAAGAGATGTTTGTGTGTAAGACTTATGATGCAATGAAATAATCACGCGCATTTATAGGTACAGTCCCTGTCCATTTTATCAGGGCCACCTTACAAATTTAAGCTTTTGTGTGTTTCCAAGGCGATAATTTACAAATACAAGTATAAAACTCACGAATAGGGTTTACAATACCTATCTAACACATGGGCCGAAAAGTCCCGGGCCTAACACATAGGTGACGCTAGTTTTATTGCAGTCACCTTTCCCTCAGTTAGTACTAACGTTCAAAAGACAGCTGTTAAAATTTCATGATATTCTATTCATTAGTTTGTGAGTTATTGTGCTAAGAGTCACGCTACTTTTGTTATTTTCAAAACAATGGATCGAAAACAATTTCGTGTTTTGATTTTACACTGCTTCTTGATGGGAAAAAATACCGTTCAAGCGAAGCAATGGCTTGAAAAGTGTTATGGGGATTCCGCTCCATCAGAAACAACAATAAAACGTTGGTTTGCTGACTTCAAACGTGGTCGTAGTGACACCGATGATGCAGAACGCAGTGGACGTCCAAATGAGGCGGTAACACCAGAAAACATCAAAAAAATCCACAAAATCGTTTCGAATGATCGAAAAGTGAAGTTGCGTGAGTTAGCTGACATCGTAAGGATATCAAAAGAACGTATTGGCTTTATATTGCATGAGCATTTGACTATGAGAAAGCTCTGTTCAAAATGGGTGCCGCGTTTGCTCACTGTTGACCAAAAACAAGAACGTGTTGATGATTCTGAGCAGTGTTTGGCCATGTTTAGCCGTAACAAACCGGAATTTTTTCGTCGATATGTGACAATGGATGAAACATGGATCCATCACTTCACTCCGGAATCAAAACGATCGTCATCTGAGTGGACAGCAACTGGTGAACCTCGTCCAAAGCGCCCGAAAGCACAACAATCGGCTGGAAATGTTAGGGCCTCGGTATTTTGGGATTTGCGTGGTGTAATATTTATCGACTATCTTGAGAAAGGAAATACCATCAACAGTGAATATTATATAGCGTTATTGGAGCGTTTGAAGGCCGAAATTGCAAAGAAACGACCGCATATGGCAAAGAAAAAAATTTTGTTTCATCAAGACAACGCACCGTATCACAACTCAATCAAAACAATGGCAAAACTACATGAATTGAACTTCGAATTGCTCCCACATCCACCGTATTCGCCAGATTTGGCTCCCAGCGACTACCGGCTGTTCGCAGACCTCAAAAAAAATGCTCGCCGGTAAGAAATTTCGCACGAATGAAGAGGTTATCGCTGAAACTGAGGCCTATTTTGAGGGAAAAGATAAATCGTTCTACAAAAGTGGTATTGAAATGTTAGAGCGGCGCTGGAATGATTGCGTTGCTCTCGATGGAGATTACGTTGATGAATAAAGCTAATTTTGAACCAAAAAAACCGTGTTTTCCTTGTCAGGCCCGGGACTTTTCAGCCCATGTGTTATATACCGTATATGCACGTATATAGGGGACCTCGACCGTTCGGAACGATCGGCGTTTTCTTCGACGTCTCCTCCTTCCCGTCGAACGCATTACGGAGCAATCGGACGGCCAACCGTCTCACGAAATTAAAAATCGTCTCATTCCCGCCGACGACGTTACCGAATATATACCTACTGAAGAAAACTTAGAATATGCTCTCCTTCTATAATTATGTATTAAAAACACTATTCGAAAAATTATTATCCAAAAAGAGACTTTAATTACCTAAACACTCAATATTCTCTATTTTCGAATGTATTTTTGTACGTTAATTTAAAAGAATATTAATTATTGACAATCATATTTTTCAATGAATATAACTATAATATAATATTGAGGTGTCCGCAAATATTGTGTCCTGAAATACCATCAATAAAATAGTAAAGTACGCATTCACAATGTGCTTAGAAATTTGGTATCGATTACACCTAAGAAAGCATGTGAATTACCCGGCAAAGAACACGACATTTTGAATGACGCCGATTGTACACACTCAAACATATATAGACTAATAACGTCATCTAAACTTATCTATTTTTAAACACTGATATATCCTGAATTATTATTGCCTATTGTCTTGATTTCGAACTCTATCGATAACGGATGGAATGAGTAGTGATTGAAATAAAAACGTATATTTGTTACAACCATTCTTTATGTATAAATATATATACCCATAGATACTTTTTACTCAATTGACATATGAACCGTAGATTGTACGCCTACTTGCACGTACGTAGATGAATTACATACACAATATTATTATACATTAAGATATGGTGGGTAACGTAAAAAAGTTTGCATTTTGCAATAAACAAATACAAAAAAAAATTGTAATAAAACACCATATTTTCTTCGGGAAAAGAAAACAGTAATTTGCTCGAAAAAAATACGTACTAATAAGAACAAGCGGCATGTTTAAATAACCCACGGTCAATTTCGAATTTATTATTTATATAAATACAAGATTAGCTTTAAAAATTGAAATTAGTGGAATCATATCTTTATTTCGTAGTATACCACAATCAAAATTAATTATATATTAATTCGTATTATTCATTATGAGATATAAAATTTCTTTAATCACAAGTTGAATACTGAGAAATAATTGAATGGGTTATAATTACGGAAACATAAATAATAAGAACTAATTGAGTGGCTTCTAATTACGGTAACATAACTAAGGTTCGTAAAGGTTCCTGACCAGCACTGTTAGAACTTTTCTGCGAACTTCGGACACGAATTGTGGATATTATATTAAGTAGAATGTTACAAACACTCAGCATAAATATTAAATCCATAAAAAACCCAGCATACGGTTTTTAAATGCGCTTCCATTTTTTGGTTTGCACCACTTACATAAATTTTTCATTGCGATCGTTTCCAATTCAGTAAATTCGTATTGCCCACGATATCCCTCGTATTTGAAATATCGATATTTTGAAATAAACTTTCGAACATTGTCCACCATGCGGTTTATTCCTTGACTCATATTCCACCAAACTGAAATTATATCTACTCACTACTACACACAAATGACGATTGCAAGGACTGTGTGGATGTACAATTCACAGGTATAGCAGTAAACTCCACTCACACAAATTTATTAACTATGCGGAACGCAGCGTTTCGAGAGCACGTGGGTTACCGACTGTCGGTAACACGGTTGACAATGAGAGCCCACGTGCTCTCGGAACGCTGCGTTCCGCATAATTAATAAATTTGTGTGAGTGAAGTTTACTGCTATACCTGTGAATACTACACACAAATGTTTTTATTCGTACGGCGCACGGTATTATCGGAATACCACCAGTCTCTCTACACGCAGGCGATCCTGTATCGGCTTTACGTACCTTTAACGTAACAAAGATAATAATGGCCTATTTTCCAGTTGAAGTAAAACGCGGAAAAATAGAAAAAAAATTGTTTAAAGAATCTAAAATGAATGTTTAAATATTTCTGGAAACGATATAACGAAACATAAAATTAATCACGTGACTTATTATTTTTCAGAGTATTCGCCAATGACATCAATACACCTTTGTATAACCAATTTGTGAAGCATTTTTCCATTCTTGAACTGATATGTGGAAGTCTTACAACAGCTGTTTCAGGCAACAAAAATCGTCCAGCACAGAGTTCATTTTTTATGTTTGTAAATAAAGCAAAATTGTGATTTGGGGCCGTAAATTATTAATTCCATATTTTTAGTGACTAAAATGTGAACGATTTTGATTATTTCTTTTTATTTCACCGATGACTTTCAGCAAACAGATACTAACTGGAGCGTTTGGTGTTTACAATTCTTCAATTTTCTAGAATTGTGGCAGTAATACGTCCAATAAAACCTAAGAAACAAGGGACCATTTGCGGCACTGCGTAAACGAACTATTGTTGGTTTTGGCTCATTTTGAAACGCCGAAACTTCGATTATTGTTTACCTTCGGACACATATGAATAAATGTATGTTTCACCATTAACAACGATGTAAACTAGATTTGATCGACCTTGAGTTTTTCAACTCTGTTAAATTGTGTAGCACCAAACAACTGCAAAGTTTACGTACGTTCAAATGTTCATGTAAAATCGTGTGTAGTCCTTTCACGCCAATGCTTAAGGACGCTTCAATTTCACGGTACATGGCACGCCGATCTCGTTTAGTTACTGCACACACAGCATTAACATTAGTCACAACAGACGCCGATGGGAAGCGAAATTCGTTCATGGGAATGCTGCGTCCACGCTGGACGATTGGACGATGCTTAATTCCTAGAAGCCGCATAGCGTCGATCGATGCGTTGTTTCGGCGTTGAAACCTCATTTGAAGTCATAGATAAACTAGGCTCGAAAATGTTCACACGAATGGAACAGTAGAGGAAATGCAAATTATTAAATGATTTTATGCAGGTCGTACACGCACAGAAATCACCTAAAAACGTTGCCATGTAACGTCATAAAATTCTGGCCAACTTCGGGTTTTACGTCAATTGATATACATACACTACCGCTCAAAAGTGTTTAGGCACCCCTGTTTTCATGGATTATTCATATAGTATTATGTTTACCAAAAAAACATTATAATAAAATGAAATACGTATTTAGAATGTAGTTCAGTAAGATAAACACCCATTATATCGCATAACGTTTACTATAATTTACCTGCACTTGGTCGGATTACCATAAACTGTTTATTGCGGTGCAATTACAATAACAATCCCTCTGAATTTACTGGGTAAATTTAGTCATCTGTTAGATTGTAGGTAATAATGTTTAAATTACCTTCCTAGAAGATTATAGTGAAATCTGTAACCTATTGGTCAGTTGCAGTGTGGTATTTACTCTATTCACGTCGTGAGCGAAATATCGTGTGACAATTTTTTAAAATGCCTCCGCGAAGAGAAATTAGTACGGAAACACGTGCGCTTATAATAGCTTACCATAAAAGTGACATAACTTATCAACAAATTGACGGTTGACTATAACGTAAAAATATATCGGTAAAGCACCAAAAACTGTGTCCATATTAACAGAATTCGTAAAAATACTATATCAACATTTACGGTCAAGCGACGGCTAAATACAGCGAACCTAAAACACCACTACATCGTAAAGAAAATCAAAACCCAGTTAGACCGTTAACTGAGTTTCGAAGCATAGAAATTTGACAGAAGAAGATTGAGCAAATATTCTATGGAGCAAGGAATCAAGATTCGAAATTTGTATATGGAGAATTTTTATTTAAAAAATATTTAAGAAAGAATGTTGCTAAAAACGGATGCATTGTCATTTGTAAAACAGGGAAAAGTTGGATGATGGCATGGGGACCTTTTTTTTGTGAGTGGAGTAGGAAATTTGGTATGAATTGAAGAAATACGGAGAATTTAGAGCACTACATAATTCGATTTGATTTGTTGTTGGTAGAGAAGCAAATTTACTTTCCAGTACTATAACAATCTCAAACACTTATCGAAGATCATCAAAAATATGGTCTGGGCACCACAATCACCAGATTTTAATCCTATACAGAAATTGTAAGATGAACTGAACAGGAAACGACTTCAACGGACTCCAAGTTCAGCAAAACATTAGTGGTAGTTACCAGTATCTCAGACTTTCACGGCCGTTTGTCATAGTCGTAACAGTTGTCGGGTGCCGCCGTGTCACTAGGTTTCTTGTCCTTGACGTTTCGCATTTTCGTAAGGTACTGGAGTACCTTTCAAAATGCAGAAAACCTAGTGACACGGCGGATTAAAATTAACGCAGAAGACAAATTAGATAATTTAGATAAATTAGTAAAAACAATGCCAAAGTTGTACCAATCTGTAATAAAACACAGAGGTATAGTTTTTTACGAAACCACGATTTAATACCGGTGTGAAGTTAGCAATAGATTTCAGCAATAGGAAATAGCTTCGTGAACAAAAATCTCAAATAAGGGTGGCGAACATTACGAAAAAAAAAAGTTCTTCACCTATTCCATAAACCAACAGGACAACCAACTTTAATTGTTTATAAAAATTGTTACAAAAACGTTTATATTTTTAAACTTTTCTGGCGAATTCCACTTTCCCTTAGCAACACCTTCGTGAGCAAAAATCTCAAATAAAAGGTGGCGAATACTACGAAAAAAAAATAATTCTTTACGTATTCCATAAACGAATAGGGTACCCAACTTTAATTGTTTATAAAAATTATTACAAAAATGTTTACATTTTAATACTTTTTAGGGGGGTTGTTTGGTGTCCTTGAAATGGCTCAGTGTGCAAAAATCGTGAATTAAATGTGGCGCTCACTTCGGAAATAGATGATTCTTTACCTATTGTACTAGTAGATGGTATGGGTAACTTTAATTGTTTATAAAATTCGTTACAAACTTGTTTACATCTTAAAACTCTTCCGACTAGTTGTCTCCGACACCAGCAATATCCCAGTGTTCGAAAGTCACCAGTTAAATGTAGCGAATTGAGATAGATTTTTTATTGCTGAAATCTATTGCTAACTTCACACCAGTCAATTTAATTCTAACTTACATATTTTATAATACAATTTCCTCCGTTTTAGTATTACAATTTCAAACAAATATGTACATGTTTTCTGCCAGACCTTAAGCTGCTGTTTTGACATCGGTTACCAAAAATTGTTAGTCCAAATTTGCATACATGTACTTTTGTATTCTCACTCGTTGACGATGACAGCTAGATAAAAATTTAGAATGAGGAACAATCAATCAAACATGTTAAAAACTATTTAATCACTCTATAGGTGCGTTTATATATCTATCTGAATTCAGAATATCTTATACGTAAATATTTACTTAATATATTACGAGTTTGAAGCATAACGTTGTAATCTACTAAACAGCACGCTGTTTATTCAATATTTTGAAGCTTTATATGAGATCACTATAAAAAAAACTGATCGGTGACATGACGCTGAAGGCATTTCGAACTAGCAATTAGAGTCATACAATTGGGTCTCGGGTACCGGTCGGGTGCGAATATACCAATAACCGCGGGACGTAACAAATGAACAATGTAGCAATTTTGCAATGTTTCATTAATGAATACTAAACATATATACAATAGTGGACAAAATAATAGTGGTAGGAAACTAAGAATACCTTTTTCAACATTACCTGAAAATAGAAATAGTTCCAGTTACACCTGAAGTGAGACTAACTTAACAGACATAAAAATACGTAAAAGCCAATGACTTAGTTATTGTATCAGGGAAGTTCCTATATTTTATACAAGCAGTATGTGTTATGCCCGAACAAGATAATATATTAATTTTAATTCGAGAATCGCCGCGTGCTGACTAAAAAGTTTTATTTGTTGAAATACTTTTTAAGAGTTGAAGAAACATTGCAGGGAAGAAACGCGGCAACTGATTATAAAATTATGAAATGAAGGAAAAACGTGTCAATTTATTCAAAAACTTTTAAAGTGTTCGGCTAAAATGATTTCAAATTTACTACCATATCGAGAGAAAAATAAAGAAAACAGATCGCAAAGATATACACTACCGCTCAAAAGTGTTTAGGCACACCTGTTTTCATGGATTATTCTATAGTATTATGTTTACCAAAAGAAACATTATAATAAAATGAAATACGTATTTAAAATGTGGTTCAATAAGATAAACACCCATTATATCGCATGAGGTTTACCATCATTTACCTGCACTTGGTCGGATTACCATAAACTGTTTATTGCGGTGCAATTACAATAACAATCCCTCTGAATTTACTGGGTAAATTTAGTCATCTGTTAGATTAGAAGATTATAGTGAAATCTGTAACCTATGGTCAGTTGCAGTGTGGTATTTACTCTATTCATGTCGTGAGCGAAATATTGTGTGACAATTTTTTAAAATGCCTCCGCGAAGAGAAATTAGTACGGAAACGCGTGCGCTTATAATAGCTTACCATAAAAGTGACATAACTTATCAACAAATTGACGATTGACTATAACGTAAAAATATATCGGAAAACTGGCAGTTTTCTTAATAAAAGACGGAGTGGAAGGCCAAAAGCGAAAAACATCTACAGATGATCGCAGAATAGTGGTTACCAGCAAGTTCAATAGACGCAAAACAGCTCCGGAAATCACCGCAGAATTAAATGTTGGTCGCCAAAAACTAGTCAGTGTTTCTACAGTTAAACGTCGCCTACAGAAAGCCGGGCTCCATAGACGTATTGCGATGAAAAAGCCATTAATACGCAAACAAAACAAGCAAAAGCGACTTAAATGGGCTCGTGAACACCAACACTGCACCATAGAAGAGTAGAACAACGTCCTATGGACGGATGAGTCCAAATTTGAACTGTTCGGAACCCGAAGACGCATATTCGTAAGAAGATCTGTGAGTGAACATGCCAGAGAAGAGTGTATTGCTGCTACCGTGAAGCACGGTGGAGGTTCTATCATCATTTGGCGCTGTTTTGCTGGCACTAGTGTAGGGGACATTGTGAAAATTGACGGTATATTAAAAAAAGAAGGCTACCGCGAAATTTTGGAGAACCACGCAATACCTTCCGGAATTCGACTTTTGGGTCAAAATTTTATCTTCCGGCAAGATAAGGACCCAAAACATTCCTCTAAATTATGTAGAGACTATTTACGCCATTTAGAAGAGGAAGAAACTCTCAAAATTATGGAATGGCCTCCCCAGAGCCCCGACTTGAATCCAATCGAGTTACTATGGGAAGAACTAGATCGGGAAGTACGGAAATCGGCTCCGACATCAGCTACTGACGTGTGGATCAAATTGCAATCGAGTTGGACCTCAATAACAGAAGAAACTCTGGCAAAACTTATTGCGAGAATGCCTCGATTGTGTGCTGCAATTATTAAATCAAGAGGAGGTCACATAGATGAAAGCAAAATTTAAATTAAACGTTTTAATTTTCACATTTATTTAATATATTTTTATTCCTGTACGTGTATCTGTACATAAAAAATAAATATTATTAACATGTTTGCTGATTTTTTATACATTTTTGCTGTCAGTGAGAGTGCCTAAACACTTTTGAGTGGTAGTGTATATATCAATGGTACACAAAAAAAGCATTTTTGATAGCTCCTCAACTACTAAGAGAGTTACATTTAAAAGCAAGTTATTTGATAGCTAGAAATGCAAGAAAATTGACACTTTTAAAAAAGCAACATATTAAGCGTCGTTTCACGTTTGTTAGAAATCATGAAAACCTGTAATAAGGTTGACAGAGTCCACATGCTCTGGAAACGCTGCGTTCCGAACAAATAATTACATTATGTGAGATGGAGTTTACTACGATACCTGTGAATTATACATCCACACAGTCTTTGAAATCGTCGCGATAATATTGTTTTTATTTCTATCCGTTACAGCAGCATCTGGAGACCGGCCACTATCCACATGATGATGATTAAAAAAATCAGAAGGCAAACTAAATGCTCCGATATCCTTCCTATCTTAGTGTTTTTTTTATTTTTGATGATTTTTCAATTTTGATAATTCTTACTATTTCGTAATTTGATATTTGCGGAGGAAACCTACGATTTAAAGCTCCGTCACTGGTGTATGTATACAAATACGTATTACTATAAAGATTTTATATTTAAATCAACCGTCAAATTAGCGCCACAGTAACGCATGCGCCAACGTATTTAATACATATTAGCCTAGAACTTTAGTTAAATTTTGGATTGTATGTGGTATATACATGTATTATAAAGTCGAATGCAGGTCTGATTAGGGGAACCTATGCAGGGCTCTTCATGAGTTATTCGATAACCTTCAAATTATTCGCGATCTAGGTCAAAATTGTACGTAACCCTAAAACATCGCGCTTCGAAAACGTAGTTATATTTATAGTAGACTACAAAAAAAACGTAATATAAACTACGTTTATAAATGATTGAAATTCGCTTCTAGGTAGAATCGTGTTACTTCCTAGGTAAATCCGGAGAATATATGTTAATATATCTTTTATCAAGCACATAAGTAATATTCAATATTTTTATTTCGTTTTTACTACAACTTTTTCTTCTGTAAATTTTTTCAAATATGTACACATATACCTTTATAAATACGTTACGGAATCTCTGTATTAAAAACACAAAATAACGACTATTTTTTTAACGTACCTATAGTAGTTGTATCCTCTTGATTAAACCATACACCAGCAATATCGGCATCTATCGTGTTGCTGAATTCGTACACATACATTGTGGTAAACAAGACTATCATTAAAAAAACTGCCACTGAACTGTTAACGTAGTACGCTCCCATAATACTATCATAATATTACATGACGTTTTTAACTTAAATTTTGTTGAAGAGGTAGACAATTGTTTGGTCATTTATACGCATGTTTTCGCATAATGCCTACTAAGCAGATTAACAACCGAAGCCAAGTAGAACCGCATCAATTATTACCGCAAACATTAATTTCGAACATGTTATTAATGTAAAACTATTTTGAAGTTATTCAACTGAACGGCAGAAGGTGGTAACTTATTCCATATAAACACGGGAAGTTGTCGCCACATTCACGACGCTCGTCCTTCGTATCCGTGAAAAACTCCGAAATGTGTTCTCGAATGATGTACCTACCGGACCGAAGTGTGAATCGAAATGTGCACTTTTTAAATTTAACCTATTTGGCTTTACTGTCATGCGCGTTAGGTTGACTCTTATTTTACACAATACAGCAACAAAATATACGGCGAGTGGCGTTAGATACCTTTAAGCGTAGAAAGAATAATAAGCAAAAGTGAGAGAGAAAAGACGCTGTTCAAGATATTACGTAACTCATTTGAAAACTCTTACATAAGCAGAATTCATTCCAGGTGTATTTATTTAATATATGTCCATGGGTACCCCGAGAATTTACCAAACTAACTTGATTATGTGCATAGTATTTACTACGGTATACAAAGTAATAGCGATATTAAAAAACAAAGTACTACTCGATGTTAGTAAAGAAATGGAATCAGTTACCGCAAATATTTGTAGTGCACTGTAGTTTATAAAAATAATAAATATTAAAACACTGGTGTTCAAATTAATATTACAGAATAAAAATAAATTTGTGTATCAACATTATTTATTAAAAGAAATTCTATTAGCTAATACATTATTGTATGACTTTTGTTAATAAAAGCTTGTATTCAGCGTAGTAGTAGTTTTTGTTTAATCCAAATTGGCTTCTATCAATCCCTCTCTAACAACCCAAAGACTATCAGAAATAATTATTTCCTTCTTGTAAGCGTGGAAGTAGTAGATTTTCTCGATTTTGTTTTATTTGTTATTATTATGGTATGGAACAACTATGTATCTTGTATGAATTTCTAAGATTTTCCTACATTTAGCATTTTTACAATTACATTCATTGTTCTTTCATGCAACTTTTTTCAGACCATAATTAATAATGCGGTGAATTTAAAATAAGCTGCACGACCAAATTTTATTAAATGATAAATCATGACGGGTACCGAACTACACTAAGGTGGCAGAATAAAATAGACCCGAGGTAAAGCGGTATAAATATGTAAACAGCTAAATTCTAAGAACGAATTAAGAACTTTCTCTTGTCATTAGGGTAGAGGTAGATGTATCGGAAGGAATTCGTCATAGTTTAGTATCGTTACAACTATGCCTCGCTTACGAGGTCGAGCGATATTAGCGACTTCACCCGGGGTGTCGCATCGTTGGCCAGAGTGAACGCGGCGCTTCGCAACGTGAAATAAGTAAATTTTTAAATATTCCGTTGTCCACAGTTAACCGTGTGATTACACAATTTAAACGCAAGGAAAAAACAACAGTGGAGCCGAAACCAGGTCGTGCCAGACCTTCTGAAAGAAGTAAAAGGGTGCTTGTGCGCGAAGTGTTAAGAGAACCGCGAAAAAGTACAGCTGAGCTTCCGGCAACTTCACAGAAAAGTCAGCGCACCGTTCTGCGATACCTCCACAGTGTGGGGATGTATAAAAGGGTGGCAAAGAAGGAACCTCTCCTTACGGCGTTTCAAAAACGGCGCCGAATGGCTTGGGCAATCGAAATGCGAACGAAGCCATTTTTTCAGATGAAAGCAGATACTGCCAATTCAGTGATAGTGGTCGTACGTAGGTATGGAGACTTTCGTCACAGCAACTTGACGACAAATTTTTGCATCAGACGGTGAAATACGGCGGTGTGAACATCATGGCGTGGGGCGCGATATGGTATGGTGGAAGATCGCAATTAGTAATCTGCGACGGAAATATAAATGCGGCAAAATATATCCAAATATTAACGGATGGACTACTACCGATATTCAATAACGCCATTTTATCTAAACAAGACGCCACTTTTATGGAGGATGGAGCACCCTGCCACAAAGCAAGAACAACAACCACATGGCAAGGGGAACAGGGGATTCGGATTTTACCATGGCCAGGCCAATCACCGGACATGAATCCGATAGAGAATGTTTGGCACATAATCCAGACAAATATGGCGAAACGACCCCGAAAACCCACCATTAAGGAGGAACTCGTGGCAGCTGTTACAGGAAAGTGGTTAAATATTCCAGAAGACACCGTTAATCATTTAATAGATTCTATGCTACGGCGACTAGCAGCACTTCACGCAAGTAAAGGTGGATCGACAAAATATTAGTCTAATTTAAAATATTTTGTATATATAACGAGAATAGAATCTGTTTTTTAATTAGTAGGTGTCTATTTTACTCTGTCACCCTAGTGTAATTCAAACTGGGAGTTCCATCTGTGATTGCATACGATATGTTATAAAGATTTACTTAAATATATTCGGAATTGTAAGACATTATTATTTTGCACACAACCGTATACTGATGTATCGATATTTTTTATGTATCTACGTATATACAGTATCTTGGTCAGATACATATATTTGTAACAATATTAAGATAAACCTTTGTTAGTAGAAAATAATCTACATTTTAATTACATATTTAATTTGATAATTTAAACAATTACAAGTTGACCATCAATTCTGCCACCAACATATTTAGTGCACGGTCATTGGTACTGGTTGCTTCTAATAAGCGTAACTGCAACAAATCGGCCCTTTTTGAAGATTTATTAATTTGACGGGTATACGTGATAAAAGCCTATTTGAGATTACTTTTATCAATAATCAAGCAATAAAAGATTATATGCGTATTACATTTACGTGTGCTACATTAAATATATCTTCTTATCAATGTACATAATTCGATGAAATCGAAAACTAGAACGACCTTTTAATTGAAACCAATTTAAACAAGACGGTGTTCTGTTGAAAGCTTGCATTACGAAATTCTATATTTATACAAATGTAACAAGTGGTTGAAGCAACTATTCGATATTCGGATGCAGCAAATGAATAATGGAATCATTATTAATATAAGGCGCCGTAAATTGCGCCAAATTTTCACGAAAATACACATCTTAATTATTGAATATGATAGTATCTTTTTGGCGGCTTAGTTCCTTAGTGCTCTTGAGTGATTATCAGTCTCCGGATCTCTGGTTCGAACTCTCCGAGGCTGTTGCTTTTCAGAGTTGAGATTTTCTATGGTCTTCCTCACTCCGTGACGAATGCTAAAGGCGAATATCTTAAAAAGTAATAATAACTCATAACTGATCGAGTATAATGATATATTTTTTCTGTATTGCACTCTTATGGTACGGTGGTTAGTTAAAATAAGATGAGTTTCAATATCAACAATATAGTTATGATATGCACATGTAATAAAGGCAACGGCAATACCCCTTCTTCTTTACAATTTAACATATTTCCACCCTTATATTTTGCAAATTGTTTTTCGCAGTTACTACGATTTTTGTTCATAGTATGTTGTTGTTTTCTTATTTTATAAAACAGGCATTAGAAAAATGTATCGATATCGTAAATGTAACATCTCCGCCGAATTGTATATATTGTCCTTATTTATTTCGAAACTGGTATACGGTTAATTAATCGTGAACAATTTAAATTGAGTTCACATCTGTTTTTAAGTAACCGCTTGAAAACATACTTAACATCTTGTTAATTATACTTTTTATATGTAGGTGTATGCAATACGTTTCTCAATAAACTTCCAATAACCAATAAGTGATCACACATAATTATTTAATTGAATATTAAGTTCTGCTTAAGGATAGTAAGTATTTTATTGTTGTACAATTTAATATTGTATTGTTTGATACCTTTATACGAGGTCCAGAAGTTCATGGAATGGAGTGGAGATAGAGGCGCTCGCTAGGTGTCATTCTAATTGGCGACTCATCATTAGTGTATAAATTAAGTTGCAGCAGTATAGCGTCAGTCGTTTACGAATAGTTGCGTGCTAAACAAGTCAATCCGGAAGAAAACTGAAACTATGGAGGAAATTGAACACCGTGCTGTGATAAACTTCCTTACAAAGCAAGGAAAGAACGCTCAAACCATATCGAATGAAATGGAAACCGTTTATGGGGAACAGTGCCTTAGTAAATCAATGATTTATAAGTGGCATGGTCTTTTTAAATATGGTCGGGAGTCGATTGAAGACGACCCCCGCTCAGGACTGCCAATTGAGGCCGAAAAACTGCAAACATTTGTACTGCAAGATGCCCGTTTGAAGAAAAAACAATTATCTGCATTAGTTGGAGTATCAGATACCACCATTTTGCGTATCCCACATGACCACCTGGGTATGACAAAAGTCAGTGCAAGATGGGTACCGAGAATGCTCACGCCGCTGCAGAAACAGCAGCGCGTCTGTGCGTCCAAACAATTTTTGGAGCTGTGTGGGGACAAACCTGCACAGATTTTGGAGCGGATTGTTACCGGAGATAAAACATGGGTTCATCACTTTGAACCTGAGTCCAAACAGGAGTCCATGCAATGGTATAAAAAGGGGACACCACCGCCAAAGAAATTCAAAGTGTCTGAATCGGCTGGAAAGTTGATGGCTACTGTTTTTTGGGATTGTGAGGGATATTATTGATTGATTACTAAGAAAGAGGTAGGAGCATAACCGGAGAATATTACGCAGCGATATTAGAAAAATTAAAGGAGGCCATCAAGGAAAAATAGGGTGTGTTGCTCTTGCAAGACAATGCGCCGGTTCACAAGAGCAAAGTTGCAATGGCTGCTCTGCACAAGCATGGCTTTCAATCAATAGTCCATCCACCCTACAGTCCAGACCTGGCACCTAGTGGTTTTTATTTGTTCCCCAATTTAAAAAAAGACTTACGTGGAAGAAAGTTTTCCGACAGGCTATGGGTACTTCGGCTGTGAATAATTTATTTGAATTTTTATTTGGAATAATTTTATCATTTTTTATCTCAGGTCGGCGAAGGAATTTTCACAAAATATTTTGGATTTGGATATTTTGGAATTAGGTCTTTCCATTTTTCATTTTATTTCGTGGACACCTATATAAGAATTTAGTATCGCGGCGATATTTATTGATTGATACACGGACTTCAGTTACCTACGTAAGTAACCAGAAGACGCTTTAAATATAAATTCTTTTGTAATTTTTCTTGATCTTGTCATCGATGTGTCTGTTACCAGTTTCTATTACGATGATGTCATTTGTTTAGAATGCATAATTAAAATCAAACCAGGCGCGAATGAAACTGAAATTCAACGTAAGAATCAAACTTTAGAGTTGGTCCTATAAGAATATTCAATGCTATTTATATGCAATCTCCATAACTGCTTTGACCTTCCCCATTGCCATAGTTAGTGTTACGTAATCGCGTTTAATTAGTAAAATCACGCGTTTCTTGGAAGTTGTTTTGTTGAGTTATTGATTGTAAAACTAAAATAATTTTGTTTACAATTACATCTTTCATCAAAAACATTATAATGGATTTGTGAGAAGTAAATCTACAGATTGAACTTGCGCCGATTCTATAGAATACAGAGCACTTAATAGGTAAAATAATACAATGTGTTTATAGATTTACTTTTAAAATCTCCAACAAACGCACATGGAAGAAAGTACCTTCGTAATTATTACTATAAAATTAAGATATTGTAGGATTAGTTACGCCCAATAGTGCGATCCAATTGTCGAATATTTCTACATTTTATTGTAGCGCTCAGTTTATAGAAAATTCTACTATATTTTATCGAGATTATTGCCTTAATTTTTGTATGCATACAAATATACATATGTATGACTTGTTACTGTAATATTCAATACGACAACACAACTTCCTTTGATGGAACACCTAAATACTTTTGAATAGTCTGTTTCTTGGTTAGAATCTTAATCTGAAGAATTACCTCACTATATTCTTCCAGTTATTGAAATGAACACGATGAACAAGATAGTTATTGTTTATAAGAAATATATTTACAACTGTACCGCAGTTCATATATTTAAGTAAACTTGTAAACCACTGCAAAAATTTTATTTTACATTGTATTCTTAATTAATACAGCTCATTGTTCTTCAAAAAGAAAAACTAACATTTTAACAAAGTAATAGAATATTCACTAGATAACATAGCAAAAATTACCACAACTTTTGTATGTAATTTTCTAAAAAAAAACGAGTGCTACAAACTGAGCCTCGACCCCATTGTGCTGTAAATTATACTACACATTGTGTTAAATAGTAATTTTGATTTTCGGTGTAGTTTAAGTTAGATACAATTCTTCACATTGCAACTAAAATATTTAGAAATGGCATTTTCGTAATAACAATTTGTTGGGAAGTGATGGATTAAATGTTATTTCTCGTTAGTGCTGGACATAACACAATTTTATCAAATCTTACAAAATCTTGTTCTCTTTTAAACTAACTCTATTTCACTTTTAAATTAAGATGTAAGCAGAATTGCTCAAGAAGAGTTTACGAAGGTGTCTGCAAGAAAGTGGTATGATATTTGTGCCCATGTTAAGAATTTTGAAGATTATATTATTAAAGAAAATATGATGGATGATTTCCATGAAGAATGTATTGTTAATGTAAATTATGACAGTAATTGGATCGGACTCTACTTACACATACATCACCGATCATAAGTGTTTACTCACGCTTAAAATATTACAAAAACAAGTCAAAAACTAATTATAAAATAAACCTTTATTCTGTACTTATACAAAGAACTGTAACAGTTATAAAAACAATATGTTTATCAATTTGCTAACAAAGATAATCATAAATTAACTTAAATTTGCGATTCGTCAATGTATCCAGCTTTTATTACTGCCATACACAATCTTGGCCTTCTCTCTAGCAACTTTGGCAGTGTTAACGGCTTTATTTTCCTCCACGTATCCTGTAGTTGGGCCCAAAGTACTGTAGCTGATGGTATTTCTTTGCAAAATCCTCCTATAACCTTCTTTTCTTAGAATACCATTTACTTTGACGAAATTGCCCACAGAGGTACCGCCGAAACAACCCCAAATAATGACTGGTCCTCTTGTATGTTTTATTGTTGGTATAGTGTAGGATCAAGTGCTCATTCCACTTTCGATCTAGGAACTAACCTTCTGCTGGAACTAAAGGATAGACATTTATATTTTTTGGTCCAGACCACTTTCTTTCGATCTTCCAACGCCAGTCTTTGTGTTCTCTTCCCCAGGCCACTCGCTTAGCTTTATATAATTTTTGTGATAATGGTTTCCGCATAGCTTGCTGCTAACGGTTTTTTGGTGTGGTGATGTTAACTAGTTTTGGACGCGAAGTATTCACTTTGGGAGTAATTTCTGGCGCTGTTTTTCATCTATTTCGTTGGCTCGTGATTATAATTACGCGAGCTTGTGATGATGGCTGCTTTTTAACCTCCCATAGCTCATAAAAACAAGACAAGTGTAAATAACAGAATGAATTTATTACCAAAAGTTATGTTAAACATGGTTATTTTTCTACATAATCACCATGAAGATTGATGCATTTGTTATGCACATCGATGGACGAGCCTTTCTATCCCCTCGGCATAGAATGTTGCCGCCGGTGAGTTGAGATGGTCCGCGACGTTGTTTTGAAGTTCCTCTGTACTCTGGAAGCTCTACCCTCCTCGCCACTTGCTCAGTTCACGAAAGAGATGGAAGCCCCTTAGCGTTAAATCGGGGCTATACGCCGGGTGTTCAAAAATTTCCCATCGAAATTCGTTAAGTTACAACAGCAGTATGAGGTCGTGCATTGTCATGAATCAGAAGAACTTCAAAAGTTAGCATGCGTTTTCTTTTGTTTTGAATGGCTCTCCGTCGTCGTTGTAAAGTCTGAGAATAAACAGCTGCATTGATCGTAGTCCCCAGTTCCATAAATTCAAGAAGCAACACACCCATTTTATCTCAAAACACTGTAGCCATAGCTTTCCTGTTGTTGAATGTTCGTTTTCGGTTTGTTTGGTGAATTTGAGCGAATCAATTATTCCTTGTTTCAGAGATGCAATATTGAATCCAGGTCTCATCTACTGTCACAATTGATTCGACTGAATCGCGACTCGCGCTTGGCGGGAGAATCAATTGTGGCAGGAATGTTTACGTGCAAGTGACAGATATTATAGAGGGAGAAATATGCAGTCACCTTCTGGGCATCCTCATATCCCACCGCTCGCGTAACTGTTTACAGGCACGAATGGAGGTTGAAAAAAATAACGGCCTACGTAGTTTTACCGATGTTTTGATATGCCACTATTTGAACGCGCATTTGTGAAGATAATTCCTTTCTTGCCGACATTACTTTAACGCTACTCGGTGTTTTAAAAAAGTTTACACAGATTCTTTACTATTCACTGCTTGCAATACAAAAGCCGAATGCAACATAAATTTTTCATTATGTTAATTGAATTAATTCGTTATATTAATTGAATTTGCATGAACGTGCATCATTGGCCTGGTAACATGTAACTAAAACAAACGGAACCACTACGTTTTAATTAAAAATATTTATGATGTAAGAGATGTTTTCCCGAATTTACGTAGTTTTTCCCAAAGGCAATGCTAAAAATACACTACGGTCGAACTCAACACATAATAGCACTGCATGCATGTAGGTCAAACATATTTGTGCGTATATGTACATACACTACCGCTCAAAAGTGTTTAGGCACCCCTGTTTTTATGGATTATTCATATAGTATTATGTTTACCAAAAAAACATTATAATAAAATGACATACGTATTTAAAATGTAGTTCAGTACGATAAACACCCATTATATCGCATAAGGTTTACTACCATTTACCTGCACTTGGTCGGATTACCATAAACTGTTTATTGCGGTACAATTACAATAGCAATCCCTTTGAATTTACTGGGTAAATTTAGTCATCTGTTAGATTGTAGGTAATTATGTTTAAATTACCTTCCTAGAAGATTATAGTGAAATCTGTAACCTATGGTCAGTCGCAGTGTGGTATTTACTCTATTCACGTCGTGAGCGAAATATCGTGTGACAATTTTTTAAAATGCTTACCATAAAAGTGGCATAAGTAATCGACAAATTACCAAAAAAAATGAAAATACACCACGCTACGGTTGACTATAACGTAAAAATATATTGGGAAACTGACAGTTTTCTTAATAAAAGACGGAATGGAAGGCCAAAAGCGACAACATCTGCAGATGATCGCAGAATAGTAGTTACCAGCAAGTTAAATAGACGCAAAACAGCCCCGGAAATCACCGCAGAATTAAATGTTGGTCGCCTAAAACAAGTCGGTGTTTCTACAGTCAAACGTCGCCTACAGAAAGCCGGGCTTCATGGACGTATTGCGATGAAAAAGCCATTACTACGCAAACAAAACAAGCAAAAGCGACTTAAATGGGCTCGTGAACACCAACACTGGACCATAGAAGAGTGGAACAGCGTCCTATGGACAGATGAGTCCAAATTTGAGCTGTTGTGAAAATTGACGGCACATTAAAAAAAGAAGGCCATCGCGAAATTTTGGAGAACCACGCAATACCTTCCGGAATTCGACTTTTGGGTCAAAATTTTATCTTCCAGCAAAACAATGACCCAGAACATTCCTCTAAATTATGTAAAGACTATTTACGCCATTTAAAAGAGGAAGGAACTCTCAAAATTATGGAATGGCCTCCCCAGCGCCCCGACTTGAATCCAATCGAGTTACTACGGGAAGAACTAGATCGGGAAGTACGGAAATCGGCTCCGCCATCAGCTACTGACGTGTGGAACAAATTGCAATCGAGTTGGACCTCAATAACACAAGAAAATCTGGCAAAACTTATTGCGAGAATGCCTCGATTGTGTGCCGCAATTATTAAATCAAGAGGGGGTCACATAGATGAAAGCAAAATTTAAATTAAACGTTTTATTTAACAACATTTATTTAATATATTTTTATTCATGTACGTGTATCTGTACATAAAAAGTAAATATTATTAACATATTTGCTGAGTTTTTATACGTTTTTGCTGTCAGTGAGAGTGCCTAAACACTTTTGAGCGGTAGTGTACATTACAGCCTGTTTCGTTTTCATTTGTAGTATTTTATCATCTTCTTAATGCCATGAAGAGTTAAAATTTCAAATTTACATTTCTATCTTACATCAAATATTCAGTGACATTCTCAGCACTAAACTGTATGACCTACTTAAGCATCATAATTCTTTCACCACTTTCATTAATTTGTATACAACGCGGGCAGTCTTCCAATGGGACCACTAGTGCTGTACTAATTCATTTAAAAATGAGAAGGAATGTAATACGTGACTCATTTATTATTTTTAATTGTAAAATTAGTCATTTTCCCACCTATTACGGCATTAGTTTTGACATTTGGTAGTAGGGGTGTGACTAATCTAATTGTGTATGTACATACATATATACATACGAGCACAAAAGTTAAATTGATCTAGTAATAGTTGATATTGTGATGGTAAAAGACAAAAACTAGATTGTTACTAGTAATTAAAACCACAATTAGGGTTTAGGAAACAAAATTAGAAGACCATTTAAAGTGCCATTTCGAGATTTAGTTTTATCTTTTTTTGAGGCACTATAATGCCTGTTTGCATCATTTCCTACTAAAGCGACGTTTAACCCAAGGTTTTAGATGATTGGATTTAATTTAACCCCATAATCTTTCTACCGTTGTAAACTCTGAGAAGTTTGGGTAAGTCAGGATTATAACTGGCAACCTCGGATATCATGTATTCATTTATTCAAATGCACCGTGCGAATCTAATTAGGTAATTACATTCATTATTTTCAGGTTCAATTGTAAATTATGCGTGAATCTATGAAAACAAAATTTACTTTACTATTGAGTACGCAAACGGACGATGCCGACGATATAACACATGGGCTGAAAAGTCCCGGGCCTAACACATAGATGACGCTAGTTTTATTGCAGTCACCTTTCTCTCAATTAGTACTAACCTTCAAAAGACAGCTGTTAAAATTTCATGATATTCTATTCATTAGTTTGTGAGTTATTGTGCCAAAAGTCACGCTAATTTTGTTATTTTCAAAACAATGGATCAGAAACAATTTCGTGTTTTAATTTTACACTGCTTGTTGATGGGAAAAAATACCGTTCAAGCGAAGCAATGGCTTGAAAAGTGTTATGGGGACTCCGCTCTATCAGAAACAACAATAAAACGTTGGTTTGCTGACTTCAAACGTGGTCGTAGAGACACCGATGATGCAGAACGCACTGGACGTCCAAATGAGGCGGTAACACCAGAAAATATCAAAAAAATCCACAAAATCGTTTTGAATGATCAAAAAGTGAAATTGCGTGAGGTAGCTGACATCGTAAAGATATCAAAAGAACGTATTGGCTTTATATTGCATGAGTATTTGACTATGAGAAAGCTCTGTTCAAAGTGGGTGCCGCGTTTGCTCACTGTTGACCAAAAACAAGAACGTGTTGATGATCCTGAGCAGTGTTGGCCATGTTTAAACGTAACAAACCGGAATTTTTGCGTCGATATGTGACAATGGATAAAACATGGATCCATCACTTCACTCCGGAATCAAAACGATCGTCATCTGAGTGGACAGCAACTGGTGAATCTTGTCCAAAGCGCCTCAACGCACAACAATCGGCTGGAAAGGTTATGAGCTCGGTATTTTGGGATGTGCGTGGTGTAATATTCATCGACTATCTTGAGAAAGGAAATACCATCAACAGTGAATATTATATAGCGTTATTGAAGCGTTTGAAGGCCGAAATTGCAAAGAAACGACCGCATATGGCAAAGAAAAAATGTTGTTTCATCAAGACAACGCACCGTGTCACAAGTCAATCAAAACAATGGCAAAACTAAATGAATTGAACTTCGAATTGCACCCACATCCACCGTATTCGCCAGATTTGGCTCCCAGCGACTACTGGCTGTTCGCGGACCTCAAAAAAATGCTCGCCGGTAAGAAATTTCGCACGAATGAAGAGGTTATCGCTGAAACTGAGGCCTATTTTGAGGCAAAAGATAAATCGTTCTACAAAAGTGGTATTGAAATGTTAGAGCGGCGCTGGAATGATTGCATTGCTCTTGATGGAAATTACGTTGATGAGTAAAGCTAATTTTGAACCAAAAGAATCGTGTTTTCTTTGTTAGGCCCGGGACTTTTCAGCCCATGTGTTATCCATTGCTGCACACAGGCGGATCGCTTTAGTATTTCACATTTTCCAATATGTGACGGAGTTTTAGCGTGTCGGTATTTTCTCTCACAAGACACGTACAGCAACAATTGTCATTTTATATCAAAAGTTAAAGAATTTAAAACAATTGTAAAGCTTTTAGTAAAATTAAACTTACCAGTTTACTGCAGGCTCGACAAAATATTTTGTCGCCATCCTTTACCAGTTCAGGAAACGGCTTAATCCATAAAGAAATTTTGTTCGCTATACTCATTGTATGTAGGCGTAGTATTTAAAAATGTAACACAATTACATGCTGTTTCGCTCAAGGATACTCAATGAATGAATAGTTTATTTGGGAATTTATAATAATAAAAAGTACGACGTCTGCTAGGCGAATTTAAACACGTGCAGTTCTTGGAAAAAAGTATGAGAAACTAATGTAAAAGGTTCATCACTCCGTTGTCGATCTACATTAGGAACTACTAGGAATTTTTACTAATAGAAAGGATAAGAAAAAGTCTAAATATGCAATATATGCAACCTTTGTGAAAATATGCATAGAAATGCCTAAATATGGAATATATGCAATCACTTATTAGCGCTAATTAACTTCAATTAGTGTAATACGTCTACATATAGACTATAATTAAAGATATGCAAAAAATAAAGTATATGCACTTTGCATATAATCCCGTCTCTAACTATCATTAGCCAAACAAACCTTAAATAATCATTGACGTATTTTACATTTATTAAGAAGATAATATGAGATATATCTATAAAAGGATCTATAAATATAAGTTTTGTTTCTTGGAATAAGCTTTTGTAATAACCTTAAAATCTATTTGACATAGTAGCAGTCGTACTTTTTATAAATAGTTATAATTACAATATGTGATAGAAATAAAAATGTATACTTATAATTTCACCACCTACTTAAACTGGCAAATGTTTATTTCTCGTCATCATTGTAATTTCAGGTTTATTTAACCTCGACGTAATCGTTGTCGATGTACTTCATTTTCTCGTCGGTCTTGTATGTAAAGGTGTTGTCGAAATCTTCTATAGGAAAATTAAACTTTAAATTCTTTCCCTCAACATGTTCAATAAATTGCACTTTATGTGGGAAAAAGCATAGTTCTCCACCTCTAGACATAGTTTCGTCTAAAACTGTCGAACACTTAATCGCTTTTTGAGCTTGCGCACTAAAAACTAGAACTGTCACGACTACCAAAACAATTTTAAATGTCATCTTGCGAATAGGTTATTTCGCGATTGATAAATGATAATCAGACTTTAAGAATGAAGTAGTTTGAGGTTTCCTACACGTTCTTTTATACCAGGGGCTACAGGATGTTCTTTGATGTTGGAATTTTATCAAGGTATAAATGTCCATTCATGGATTATAAATATAATTTTTACGTCAGTGTTTCTAAAAAGAATACCGTATTCGAAGGATTACTCATGCTTATTTCTACTTAAAACGTTTATTTTTATAAGCTTAACAAGTATAATTTTATTTCTGAGTATAATTTAGCCATAAGACAAACTTAATCACATTCAGTTTTAAAGTGATTCTTAAGAAGCGTATAATTGCATTGGTGGATACGTAGTTTATGTAAAAACTTTTACTTCTAAATAGAGGTTAACATATACTTTGCATAACAAAACTGTTATGCAAATAATATTTCTTTTTTAAGTGAAAACCGTCGTATTTATTATCATTTGCAACTGCACGTATTGTATGCATGTATTTATTATTACTACTCCGCATTGCTGAATTCTAATGGAAATTACAATAATAATGCATTTAACTAAAACTACGCGGCAATATCTAGAGAAACATAAATAGAGAACAATTAAAAACTGGGAGATTGATTAATGTCAATGTAATCAATTAACTAAAATATCTTGACTTATGCCTTCATCTTATATTTTATATAGACAGTATAAATAAGGTGAAATTGAGTAAATGCTAGGTAAAATTTAACTAGTGTAACTAAATGTAATTTTATTTTCGTTTTAAAAGGTAGCTTTCGTGGCTATAAATCATTTCCATCTGAATATTTATTTTATTTTATTTTTCTTAATATATATTTTTTTACATTTAGTAAGAGGGTAAATACAGTGGAACTCCCCTAACTCGAACCACCTAAATCCCCAAATAAAATTCGAGTTAGAGAAAATTTGTGTTACAGAAAATTCACAATTTACTTTTCATTATATGTATATATTTATAAAGCATAATATGTAATAACAATATTATATAAAATAAATAAAAAAATGATTTAAAAACAAACTGAAAATACAAACTACATGCATTAGGATATATATATATGTACTATATGTATATGTATGAAATTAAACAAAAATTGTCCTAATACATAGGTATTAAATGTGTACTTGTACATGGGAACATAAAACAACTAATTCAGTAATCAGTTGGAGAAGCACGCAAACTTTTTGAGAGAAATGAAGTCGATTCACAGGTATAGCAGTAAACTCCACTCACACAAATTAATTAATTATGCGGAACGCAGCGTTTCGAGAGCATGTGGGCTCTCATTGGCAACCGTGTTGCCGACTGGTTAACGCTGCGTTCCGCATAATTAATTAATTTGTGTGAGTGGAGTTTACTGCTATACCTGTGAATTGTACATCCACACAGTCCTTGCAATCGTCAATTAAATGACATCGAGTTATCAAAGGTTGCGCCAACAACTCGGCGATTAAGTGCGAGAAGAAAATAAGAAAAAATGAGTTAAAATTCTATCTAGTCAATATTGCAATTTGTATCTGGAACTCCTCCGCAGTTAGAAAAAGACCATTGGTCAAACTTTGATAGAATAATTCGAAATGAAATTTCGATAACACTGCACGTTCGAATGCTAGTTTATAGCGACATTTTGAAGTAATAGTAGTAATAATAATAAAGATGTGTGATCATTTTATTCCATGTTTAAATTCCGCTTGGAAAATAGGTTAAAACTAATTGCTTTCGTATAAAAAAAATAGTATTATTTATACTAATAATATAATATTACAATAAAAAACCATTATTAAATATGGTTTCATATTTTAAACGTAAGTGGAACGCTCACCCCTTAAACAAAACGACAAACTCGACAATTTACAATTCGCCGCAACTCGATTCCTCTGTTTATACGGTTTCCATGACAACGACACGTAGGCCGTTCACATTACGTCATCGCAATGAAGGAACACAATACGTATTCAGTCCGCATTTGTTGTGTATTTCAAAAAGAAAAATATTTACGCAGTACCACGGCAGAGGGCAGACTTACAAATTTGTCAAAAATTTCAATTGAAAAACGAACTGCTGAATGTATTGTTCGATAACATCATTGATAATTTGTCGTCTTAAAGTGCTGATGTTCGAAGTCCATAATTACATGTAAATGGTTACTTATATTACATCCAGTTTTTTTATATACTTGAAAGGACTTCGTAAATCTATTGTTATTGCCCACACGCTTTGAGTATGGGTAGTAGAAGTGTCAAGTTTTCATATACAAGGGTTAATACGTTGAATTTACATATAAATAAATCTCCTTGAAAGTAACGTAAAGTTTTTATTCACCGCGAATGTCCTATATTTGCTTTAGTGTTATATATTTAAAACTACTTTAGTGAGTACCACTAATTAATATTAAATTATAATTCTTACTTCACTTACATGTGGTATATCGTATAGAATTTCGTAAAATTTATAAGAAACGGTACTTTTAATTCAAATTTGAAATATATTTATCTCCACTAAAACAGTTACTCATTTTTTAATCGGACCAATAGTCAAAAATACACCGTCCAATACTTATTTTTTCGGTCCCCCCATCTAATTATCATGATATGTTTCATATAATACAGAAAATTGCAATTATCTCAGCATATTTAATTAGTTACATACATTCGTTGTAGGAACACTGTTCAATTTCAATCCAACCAGACACTTTTAAATTTCGAGGGCGATTTAAATTGGCAGTTCCAAAAATAAAGACCATATTCACTCGCAATTGCTTGAAAAATTATCGAATACGACCTTTATTCAATTCCCCGCAAAATTACAAATGCCTGCTTCGGTAACCAATATGATATTAAAATAGAACGAAGGCTACGAAAATAGATTAGATATTCATTTCATTTCTCATATTTTAATATAATCTACTTTCAAGCAGAGTATGTCACTTGCAACAAACCTGTTTGGTGGTTTAAATTTCCCATTATTTCTTTATCGTGCGTTACTATATATTACTACTATACTCCATTCTCGTTAACAATGCGGACTTAAAATAGGGGTTTGCTATTGGCTAATGGGCGAGGTATATTCACACAGAAGAAATTTATGTAATTTCTTCATATGAAAGTTCTGTCAGTTGATTTATAAATCGAATTCATATGTTTATTTCATTTGTTATTGTATAAATAAAATGCTAGCAGTAAAGAAATCTTTTTTATTAAATTTATTCCTGATATGAACAGAAGAAAACTATATAAGATTGTTATAATTCATAAGTATATTTGGTTTTTTATTGTACTCATTGATATGCATGCAATTATTTATTGACTGTACTATCATTGAAAATGTACATTGGTTTTACTACAGCCGGGGTACAGTAGATAAGTATACTTGGAGCGCTGTTTTCTTTTTCATTGAGCAGCTCATCTAATTTCATCATTGACAATAATCAAATTCTATGCAAGATTTAAGGATATTGGGTGTTGCCATGTACTCTGAAGCCACTCGATTGACTTAGATACACTTCTGTTGAGCCCATTATGTATTGTTCATAATCAGCAACATTCTTTCTTGTTTGGCTTTTTCTTGTATATATTGAATTATTTACTTTCAACCATACCATTGAAATTGGAGATTATCAATGGAGAGATTTAGTTCATGACAAATGACTTGGTATAAATAACACTGTATACATATGTTACCTTTCATGTCGAAGTTATATTTTTGATTCAAATCTATCCATGGCAATATTGTTATTTTAAAACTTGTCATATGGCATTTATGTTCTCTTCAATTTATACCAAATGCAATCACATTTACTTTCTAACATAGTTAAATAGGCTCCAACTATTTCGGTAAATGAAATAACGAAAGGATACATTTATATTGCAATTGATGTTACTTTTACTTTATTATTGCGGTATTATTTTACCAGGTCATATAACCATAATGTATTGCACATAAAATATGAAAAACTTTGCTATTTATTACACAAAATTTTGATAACCAAACTTTCATGTTTACGATGTTGTCATTTGACAGTTTCATCGGTTAAATTTCACCAGTGTAATACAGCCGCCGATCGTAGCGCTACCTTCTGCATTCTTAACGTGAATGAAGTATAGTTTCTAAATTTCGTTTAAAAAAAAATGAAAAACCTTACTTCTTAAAGGACCGATCGTATTATTCTGTAATATTGTTTGAACGTCTCATAAACATTTTTGCATTGATGTAATAAATGCGATAAATTGTTCCTAAAAACGGGTAGCTTCTTGCGACATATTCAATAGAATTAAAACAAGCTATTATAAAGCTTAGTATATACGTTTCTTTATTATTTACAAAATTGATAAAACATGCAGAAGAGCATCTCATATAAATTGTATTGGCCAGAATGTGGGACTGCCATATACACTCTGCATGCCTACAGGCAACCAAAGCTACAGATACATTCGTTGTGTAGCAGGAGGGGATATAAAAACAGAGTAAAAATACATTACACTTGAAATAAAACAATATATTTCATAATTAAATTCTCAATGTTCCTTAAGTAAACGTGAAATATTAAAAATATATACTTATGTACAAAAGATACTTGATTACAATAAACATTTGTTATAGACATCTAATGATGGATATGGTTAGTAGCAAATTAAAGTACGTAAATGTATTGTGAATAAAAAGCGACATTTAATTTAAGATGATTCGTAGTTTAACAACAGTATAAAATGCTCAAACGGACTTAACAATATTATAAGAAAACTTGAGTATCACGAAATAAATTCTTAAAAGGTAAGCAGTACAAATATTTTGCAAATAAACTGCGCTAAAGGCTATATAACAGAATCGACATATGTTCTCAGATCCTGTTAACACTCACATACTTCAAATAATTAAAATTTGACAAAATTTTGCTCCGCAAATCACTTTCATTCGATAAAATTTGCATTTTTAACCTCAATTATGCTGTCATTTCAATTTGGATTCCATAATTGACAGTTGTTACGTTCTCCTGGTTTGAAGAACAACGCCGCTGTAGCCTGCTCGTAATTTCCTAAATTACTTGACCAATACTTACTTGTAGAGTATGTTCGCTTATTTACTAGTACAGCGAAACTCAATGCGCATGCGCAAAAAAATATATTTAAAAATGAAATGGTTACACGGTTTCCACTCTTGCCTATGTACATGTACGATGTACGTAAGATATATAGATTTGCAATAATTGCAGTTATTCGAGCTCTCTTATACATGTAATGTACATTAGCATTTGTATATGTATTTTCATTGGTAACAACATAAAGTAATGCCTCAGCATGTACGTTGCAACGCTATGTCTTAATTCTGTTTAAAAGGTTAAACTCTTATATGCTTCCGCTGAAGCTTTGTCAGAGGCATGTACTAATGCCTCTATCTGTTTGCATGCACCACTACCTTTTTATAGAGAGCCAACCTTATTTATTTCTTAAATTTATAAGCGCACCTCGGTGCTATGCTTATTTATATGTCCCTTTCCGGGAGCCTAATATACTTTCCTTGTTTGAAATTTGCCTAAGGGACTTGGCCCTGTATTATTGGCACGTATTTGTACTTGACCAAATACGTTTGTTATATTCACATTTATAGGGGAACCCACCCTATCTCTTAGAGCTTGAACGCCTGGTCGAGGGCGACAGTAGCGATAATAGCCGATCTCAATACAAAGTAATGTCACAGCTACCCAGGCGTTCTCGTTTGAAATATTACGCTATGTGCAATCTTTAGCTCTCTACTCTACTGCGCCCCAAAGAAGGGAAAAATCCAGTAACCAGCAAATGTGCGAACTGTGCACCGACAAGTAAAACGGAGCGATGATGCCGACATTACATAAGAAAACTGGTCCCGGACACTCGTCCGCTACGACGAGCAACTAAATGAAAAATTTCTAAGTCCCGATACGACAAGGACCGAACAAACGTACAAAAGACAACGGGCGCTGCGGCCGCAACGACCGTCAGCAAGAAGCGGAGTGATCGTACTTGTAGAGGAGGTCTATACATGCGCGCCGACAATCTCACCAAAATAATTTCCGACACAAACTTAACTGAAGACTAAAAATATGTATAGACGACAATGGACACAGTAGCCTCGACGTACGATGATAGAAAATCGAGAATTTATACTTATTAAAAAAATCTATACGTGTGGTCCGACGACGTACCAAATGACTCCTGCCAGAAATAAATGTATAGACAACGTCCTCGACGATTCCCGCCAAAACTAGAAAAACTTAGAAATCTCTAATAAACTTACGACGACGTTACTGTACACGTTACGACGAGGCACGAAAGGTGACCGAGAGTGCACGATCGCTAATACCTCGACTGACGCGCGGGAGACGACTGCCTATGCTTGTGTACCTTAAATTTCAAGAAAACTCCCATTACATATCCGACGACGTTGCAGTGAATGATTTCTAATTAGGCAGTTTTAGCTAGTATAATGCGAATGGCTGACTTGCATACATATACAATGCGTAATGTACATACATATTAAAATAAAATTGGATATAAGAGAGCAAAATAAATAAATATAAGAATGAAAATAAATAAATATAAAAATGAAAATAAAATAATATTCTAAATGAAAATAATAATGCAAAGAAGATAAAATACATAATAGTAAAAAATTCATAAAATATAAAAAACAATGTTAAGTCCTTAACAACAGTTAACACTAAAAACAGACGTTTAATTTAAAATTAATACTCTGTTAATTTAAAATTCTGTTGGTAGTCAATGTGTTGAAGTTTTGTTATGTTGAAGTAAATAAATACAAGCAGCGTTTTATTTTGGTTATGGTTACTACCACCATACATACCTTTCAGTCAAGCTTATTTTATTTCTTATTTTGCACTCATGTTTTTCACTTTACTAATTTCTTCTAATAATAATTCTTCTTGCTTGTTAACATTTGAGGAAGGAACTCCTTTTTGAGCACATTCAGAATTCTTTATATAACGAATTATTATATCGACGTGAAATATAGTCGAAGTATTCAAAAAGTAAGCTTATGAATTAGAAGATTGCTTTGGACGACAGAAAGGAAGGATGAATATTTATTTTTTCGCACTTGAAAATTGGGGGATACTCCTTCGAGTGTAGCTAATTAATTACGGCAATAGTTAACAGCCCTGGGCGCTCTTAATACGGAACCTAGTAATTTTAATGGGTTATTAAAGATGACAATATCTTTAATTCCCAATTAGGTAATTCTCCGTTAGAGGTTATATTATGAAACTTTAGTAAATTCCCAGTAGAATGTAAGAATATGTGACAATTCTGCTATTTAGTCTAAAAATACGTCTTCATTAAATATCATACGGAAAAGGGAATCGCCTTAACGTATGTTCTACATTGATATGTCTAGCATGAGGGTATGTCGCTAAAATGGAGACGTAAGATGAGGTAGTTGTTGTAGGTTGGTATTCATTATGTTTTCTATATCGGGTTGATCAGCTGATATTGTCCTCTCTTGATGCATTCGATTTATACACCAACAAGTAATAAAGTGAAATTGCAATTATACTATTATTACTAAAACCTGTCAAATGCCATAATATAAGTATCTGAAATGAATACGTAGACTTCCACGGCCAGAGTTAGTAATAAACGAACTACGTCCGGAATTGGACATGACACGGTCCAGTTCCGGAAGTAGTTCGTTTATTAAAAGTACCTTCTCATTAATCACATGAACGTTTAAATTGTTAGTGACTTTAACAATTATAAGTTGGTATAAAATCGTATATACTTTCTAGTTAATACACTTAGACAGTAGTAGAACAATATTCATTAAATTAACCATTAGTAAGGTGTATTTGTGTTGATTTCCTATCGATAACATAAACATAAATAACGTACAATTGAATTAGAACTTCTAGGTTGTAAAAAATCGTTAAATTTACGAAAAAAATGTTGCGTTGAATAACATTATTTACGATTGAAAATTCGACGTTTTAACTATACATCGAAACGTTTATAATACGTAAACAACACGATGTTTACAAAGCAAATACCACATTTTCAAAATGCAAGCGAATAAGACGCTTAATATTACTACAAATTTATTTATAACATTACACAACTCAGAAACACACATTTTCATTTGCCAAACTATAAATGCCTCAACATAAAAAGGGCATATATTAAAGTTCTTATATATTTTCACTTTTTATTCTTCATTCTAGCCTTAGAGTCTTTAACGGTTTCTCAACTATATTAAAATGTATCAAAAAATTTCGTTGCCTTTAAAAAATTACAAGAAATAGGCGATAAAAAGTTTTTGCATCTTACCGTATACCAAGTTGTTGGTGCGTCTTTTTTAAAAACCAATTTACCTTTCCGACCTTGTTACAGATTTCGAACCCCTTGACTGATGGTGAACCTAAAACCCTGGTTTTATTATAATTTATACGTCAAAATCTTCATTTCATCAGCAAACCTTCTGATATATGTATTTTTCAATCCGTATGTTTTTTCTTTTGCTGTCGTCTCTATGCGATATCTATGCATGTAGTTTTCTCCTCCATTCATTGATAGTGCATCTACAAATCTAACCATGCTTAATAAAAATAGCGGCTATTGTACATTGTGTAACTCTGCAATCGGTGATGTTGCACTCCCAATGATAAACATTAAGGTTTTCTTTTAATGTATGTTGTTCTTTGGAGTCGCTGGAGTCACTCACCTTTTGTACTTAAAGATTTTTGGTTAAAATTTCTTGAACTGCCCTGGAGCGTGTTTACTTAATTTATCAAAAAATTAATTCAGTTTCTTTTTAGCTTTAGAATAGAAATCTGTTCATTTGCTTTAAAAATTGCAATTGTATGATAATTTTACGTTTTTAAATAATATCTGAATGTCTTATATATATATATATATACAGCTGCGAGCAAATGTTATAGGTACCCTAATCAAACAAGTGTTTCGCGCAGCAGGTAGCGCTTTTTAGAACAAGGGTACTGCGAACCTATACCTGGTCGTTATCTAAAATAGAAATTCCTAGAAAATATAAATTACGAAGTTATATAAGACAGAAATTAAATTTTTTAGGTTGAGTAATATATTGTGTGTAGAGAAAGAAACGTCGGTTTCAAAAGTTCATTTAGAGTGCGGACCTTCTTTTGTAAGTTTGCGTATACACAATATGCAAAAAAGCCCCAAATATCTGAGACTTTACGAGGCCAGATAATTTTTATCCACAAACAAGGATTGTCACAAATAAGAATTGCTAAGACAATAAAATGTTCGCGTTGTGCAGTGCAAAACACAATTAGCCGCTACCAAAGGACTGGAGAGTATCATAATCTACCCAAGAGCGGTAGAAAACGTGTAACGACATCCGTACTTTTATAAGATTGTAAAAGTTTATATAAAATATCTCTGTATTACCATATTATTTATTGCTATTTAATGTTGCTTTCATTACATGATGCATTTAACTTATAGTTTTTGTGTCTAAGATAATTATAGTGTTTTCCAACAAGACGACCAATTTCCACATGAATAAGTTTGTAATTTACTTTTTGTCAATAGAAAGACCACTGCATGCCTGTATGTATGCTGAGTATTCGTAGGTATGTATGTATGTATGTACATACAACGAATCAGTGAATCAAAATTCTAAAAATTGTCATGGAAATTAAAGTAAAATGAAGGCAAAGCTATAAGCGTATTCTATTTTTTTTTAGAAATAAGACAAACCAAGGCGAATTACACAAGCTAAACTAGTTAAAATGATCTGTACGTCGAAAAAAAAGTTTTCTCAAAATCGACAAACCCAGTCAACATAAACAATTTAATTTCACTTGCTTGCAGGATTAAATAAAACATAACATGCAAAAAATAATGTTTACGTCCTTGTTCAAACCTAAAACCTGTTTAACGGTATAGTTTAACCGTAGTAATATTACATATGATGCTATTCATTTAATTAAGTTTAGTTACGATAGAAACGTCTTATTTATAACAATCTCTAGACAAATCATTACCCTAACATCCAGAACTAAAATGATGTCATAACATTGCCGCAACAGTTTTATTAGCTTAAGGAACAAAAAATTAAAATGGCATTCTACGCACAGTGGTTAAAATATTTCTTGTAATAAGAACCTATTAAGAATTTATAGAATTATAAGATATTCTGTTTATACACATACACTACCGCTCAAAAGTGTTTAGGCACCCCTGTTTTCATGGATTATTCATATAGTATTATGTTTACTAAAAAAACATTATAATAAGATGAAATACCTATTTGAAATGTAGTTTAGTAAGATAAACACCTATTATATCGCATAAGGTTTACTATCATTTACCTGCACTTGATCGGATTACCATAAACTGTTTATTGCGGTGCAATTACAATAACAATCCCTCTGAATTTACTGGGTAAATTTAGTCATCTGTTAGATTGTAGGTAATAATGTTTAAATTATCTATCTAGAAGATTATAGTGAAATCTGTAACCTATGGTCAGTTGCAGTGTGGTATTTACTCTATTCACGTCGTGAGCGAAATATCGTGTGACAATTTTTTAAAATGCCTCCGCGAAGAGAAATTAGTACGGAAACGCGTGCGCTTATAATAGCTTACCATAAAAGTGACATAACTTATCAACAAATTGACGGTTGACTATAACGTAAAAAAATATCGGGAAACTGGCAGTTTTCTTAATAAAAGACGGAATGGAAGGCCAGAAGCGACAACATCTGCAGATGATCGCAGAATAGTGGTTACCAGCAAGTTAAATAGACGCAAAACAGCCCCGGAAATCACCGCAGAATTAAATGTTGGTCGCCAAAAACTAGTCAGTGTTTCTACAGTCAAACGTCGCCTACAGAAAGCCGGGCTCCATGGACGTATTGCGATGAAAAAGCCGTTACTACGCAAACAAAACAAGCAAAAGCGACTTAAATGGGCTCGTGAACACCAACACTCGACCATAGAAGAGTGGAACAACGTCCTATAGACGGATGAGTCCATATTTGAGCTGTTCGGAACCCGAAGATGCATATTCGTAAGAAGATCTGTGGGTGAACGTGCCAGAGAAGAGTGTATTGCTGCTACCGTGAAGCATGGTGGAGGTTCTATCATCATGGGGCTGTTCTGCTGACACTAGTGTAGGGGACATTGTGAAAATTGACGGTATATTAAAAAAAGAAGGCTACCGCGAAATTTTGGAGAACCACGGAATTCGACTTTTGGGTCAAAATTTTATCTTCCAGCAAGACAATGACCCAAAACATTCCTCTAAATTATGTAAAGACTATTAGCGCCATTTAGAAGAGGAAGGAACTCTCAAAATTATGGAATGGCCTCCCCAGAGCCCCGACTTGAATCCAATCGAGTTACTATGGGAAGAACTAGATCGGGAAGTACGGAAGTCGGCTCCGACATCAGCTACTGACGTGTGGAATAAATTGCAATCGAGTTGGACCTCGATAACATAAGAAACTCTGGCAGAACTTATTGCGGGAATGCCTCGATTGTGTGCTGCAATTATTAAACCAAGAGGAGCTCACATAGATGAAAGCAAAATTTAAATTAAACGTCTTAATTTTCACATTTATTTAGTATATTTTTATTCATGTACGTGTATCTGTACATAAAAAATAAATATTATTAACATTTTTGCTGTCAGTGAGAGTACCTAAACACTTTTGAGCGGTAGTGTATATAAGAAACTTCGAGCAATTTGTATAATTGTAGAAGTATCTAAACTATTTCACCGCACACCTAATAAATTAGCCATTTTTTAAAAATTTGCAAATATATTGTTCGACTATTCCTTATAATAATATCCGTTAATGAATTGAACTGCGTTTTAAAAGAAATATAAGATCAATAGTTTTGTATTATTTTTATTTGTTTACCAATAATATTTTCTAATTAAATACAATTACAAAAATATCACCTGAAAATAGTGAATATCACATGAATGAATCTTCAAACTTCGAACCAGAAGTTGGAGAATCTCAAATTAAATAACATAATCCATTTACAATAGCAGTAAATTTTATCATCAGTAACGCAGGTACTTGTAGATTCATATCTATCTAATCGGCTTATACTGCCTTCGTTCAGTAAGGACCTTTCTTTTTCATCGTAATTAACACTAACAGTAATTTCGTATTTAGCTATCGGTATAGTTTCGATGATCAATAGTAACAGTGTTTTGTTGTAGATATTATCCGTAGATATTCCAGCAGAGATTATTTTTCGGACTGTGAACCTTGCACACTTATAGTACAAATGTGCCCTTTTGTCTATTAAAGTATTGATTTCAGCAACGGCGAAACGAGAAGCTGTTAAAGCTAGTTCCGAGGATGGATCGAAATATTTGTATCCAAAACACGTACACCAATGAAATTGAATCGATGCTTCCTGGCACGATCTGTCGTCTATATGTGTAAATAGAGATCTGCAGTTTGGACATCCATCGCTCGGTTTGGAAACATAATTTAGATTGTAGAGTTCCAAGACATGTTGTAAGGTCATGTAAATATCATATGGTGTAACAAGTTTTACCGCATTCTCTATTGAATTTTTCGCTTCGTTTGGAAATTTTCTCTTAAATTCCTTTGGGATCCATAAGTACAAAAATGGCAGTCGCTCTTCTAACCATCCCGATCTTGTTAGTCGAATATTACCGAATCTGATACCGTGATCGCTTATGAATATTATCATTGTATTATCGTCTATGTGACGTTGCAATTCTGAAAAGAAATTCGCGAATATTCCATCAACTCTTGTAGGACCGTTTATATCATCATGGCTGAAAGAATTCATCCAAAAGAATCCAAATTTCGGATGCTCAGGATAGTTTAATATCATTTCCCTAGCGATACTGAGCACTCTTTCTGCTGAAGTTTCTGGTCCGGCGCAGAACGTCATTCCATCTAAACGTTTCACACGAAGTAACTTTTCGGACGCTCTCATGTAAGGTACGAAATAAAAATCAGTAGGTTGCTTACGGAACCCTTTATAAGCGTACGTTGTAAATGTGCTTATCGAGATTTCGTCTTCTGCGAAAGCAGTGATGTATCCTAAGTTACTGTATTTCTTCCAGATAAAATTGCATTTGTCAACATTCTTTCGAGGATCGCACTCCTTTAAAATCGTAGATAGATTTTTACCTGTTAATACTGCCATGAGATTCGGTAATGTATTGTCGCCTATTTTATTATAACCTTTGTATTCCAACCAGTTATTTTCGTGAAGGAACTGTTTTGTTTTAGAAAATACTCGATGGAAGTTTAGACGTGACATACTGTCGATGCCTATAAGTATAATATTAGGCGGCTTGTCCTTACCAACAGACGCCCCTATTTTCATTCTCTCGTCAAACCTTTTCGGTAATAAGGAGTGTGTATTGGAATATATCTCAATACCGTCGATTGTCTTACATGATACTAAAATTGACGTTTCTATAAGTTGAATCTCTGACTCGAAAACACTGCATGGAGTTACACTGAAACAAATTTATTAATTATATCTATAATTAGAGGTTATACGTTATTACAGAAGCATTGATAAAGTTGATATGATTGAATTTACGAAAGTTGAGTGCTTCTAAGCGTAATTTTAATATACTATTCCCAATAAGGAAACGATAATGCGTTTCTTTTTTCCATTTTTTAAGCAACATACAGTCCCTGTTCATTTTATTAGGACCACCTTGTGTGTTTCCAACGCGATAATTTACAAATACAAGTATAACATTCATGGATAGACTTTACAATACCTATCCAGATACGTTCCCTAAACATCTTTCTAATACACAGTAACGAAACCGAATAGTATATACATAGACACATGCAACAATTTATTAACAACGACTCTTCATTATACATAATGATTTATATGGTATAAAATTATACAGTTAAGGAAATATTGTTAGCGTCTTTTTATAACTAGTACGCGTTTCGTTGTATTTGCTAACAATATGGCTAAATAGTCGCAATGGAAATCCTAGTAATGACGAAACAGATGCACTATGTCTGCGTTCTATAAGAAAATCACAACCATCATCCATTAAAAGATATTAGGAACTGTCCAGAAGAGATCTTCGCATTATTGTGGGGATTCTGAATGGAAATTATCGGCTAAAGAAGTACCTCTATAGGATGCGATTAATCAAAGATTCAGATTATTCAGAGGCAGCCATGTCGAAGACGAGACAGAGTTGTACGTTATGAAATGTCACTGGTTCTTGTAGTAAAAAATAAACTACTGTAATTGTTTTATTTGTTGTATTCGACGTTAAATAAGTTAACTATAAGCAGCCACTGCTGTTAATTGTACATTGAACATTGTGTTGTTGTCAATACAATTCATCTATATATATATACACATAAGCCCTAATGAGCTCGCCCCTCCAATGGTAATTAGTGCGGGAAATTTGATTTAAACATATGGCGCCAACAGAGTACTTACTTTGTCACCGTCTAGTGTCAACGTCGACAGTTGAATCATACAAGATTACCTTTTTTACGGATTACATTAGGAGAACTCTTTCTGAAACATATCATATCCAAAAATTGAGACATTGTTTGGCCGGCAGATTTGTTTGGGATCTTTTCATTCGGGGTTTGCTCTAAAGCATATGTGGGCGACAACCGGCCCGCGGGCCGGATCCGCCCCACTGTAAGATTTGATCCGACCCGCCAGAAATTTTGGAAAACCCAATTAGAAAAAAAATCACGATTTAATTATAATGTTGTACCTATTTTTTATATGTCTGATATCTATCGCTAAAAATTATGAACACTACTTTAAAACACTACTTTTAAACGCGGCCCGTGAACCTATTTACACACTAAAGTTTGGCCCACAACATGTCGAAGCTTGCCCATATTTGCTCTAGTGACTAGAGTAAGGTGCATCTCGAGCAACGGCAAACGTTAATGGAATTAGAATTAAATATTGAGGAAAAAGTTGCACGTATCACATTGGATGGCAAGCGATGGAAAATTTTTGACTGAGACCTTAAGAATGCATAGATTCTAATGGAATCTACCTGTCAAGTGTTAAAAGGAAAAAACAATCGAATATCTTACTCAATAAAAATTAAAAATATTTATATTAAAATAAAAGTTGCACGCCATTACTGACACCATAAGCATTTATGTTTGTTACCATTGTTAAACTTAAAATTTATATTTACCAATACATAATAAGATACTGTACAAAACATATATATATTTTTTTAATTATATACAAGGTATATATACCGGTGTCTTGACCTCAAAAGTAGAGAAAAATTCCATCTTTTTGTTGTGCAATAACTAAAAAAAAATGTTTAGTATTTTATTTTTTAATAGTTGCTAGTACGACAAAATATCGGACGTTGCTAAAGTTCGATTTGGCTTTAGGTTATTTGCGTTATAGAGTGCATCTTATTCAATGCAGTCGGTCAAGCAGCGTTTTGAAACGTACGCTGGGAGAAAAAAAATTATGGCGCTTAATTCAAAAGTTTGACATTTACTGTTATAATGTAGACAGTTGTGGATACGAGCTTATGACTTGCTTATTAAATATCAAAATAAAGGCTTTTTATTTAGTTGTTAATATTTAATTTTAACAAATATATATATATATATATATATAGCTTTGCTAGACTGATCAACATATATATATATATATATATATATATATATATATATTTGGGAATAGGATATGAGTGCAACTGAGGTGGAGGGGAGCAACGCGATAAGGACAGTAAGAATATTAGTATTCGGAGTGATGATGTGAAGACGGTTGTGTTAATCTTTATACAATATATTAGTAAATTAGTTTACCTAGTGTGTACTCAATTCCATCCCTACATATATAACAAAACTAGTAACAATTATGGAGATTAAAGAGCAAATTATACATTTATTGATTACGCTACAATATAAAATATATCTGTGTTATTTAAAGCATATTTTAAGTACTTGTCTGTGGCCATTTTTCTCTTAGCCGTACTCTAAATTAGCTCTATATGTGAGATTCAAGCCAGTGATACGGAGGAAGACATAATGTATTACGACCCTTAGATTTCGCATACTCATCCATTACATATTGCGACATTGGCTTGTACCTCCTAATGATTTCTAGCCGTTCGCACATATGTGGATGGTATGGTATATTCATCGATTGCAGCCAAGAAATTGTCACATTTCTTTGATGAAGAAGTAGGGGGCTTATTTGTAGTGAATGGTAGGATGTATTACCCATAACGATTATTGCATTGTTTAGTTAATTTCGTACTAGTTGCGTTTTAAACCATTTTAAAAATTAATTTCATCGTGATAGTCACTTTGGTTTTCCATCTAAGTAAAAATAAAGCATTTTGAATAAAATCTATAATATCTGCGCAATGAGTAATTACATAGGTTACATTAGTATGTTAGGTTAGGTTCGATAGCGAGTTTAACACTTTTAAAAACTTATTATAGACGGCGAGAAACGTCACCTCAAATTATTGATAACGTGAGAGAATTAGAAATGGATATAGAAAAACAGTTTTGGCGTGCGAAAACTGTGCAACGGAAAATTACAGATTTCTTTCATTAGACAAACAAGTTAGCATGTACGTACATGTGTAAGGTTATATGGTTAAGTACATTAAATTAATTAAATTCTATATGTATCTGTTTACCACCCGTAATATTGTTTCCCACCAATTCGTGTATGTAAAGATGGAACTTGTAAAAACTACGCCTACAGCGTCGAAAAATTGGCAGTCCCGTGACTGTCGTTATAACCGGGTTCTACTGTATTTGACGTGGCTAAATTAAGACGAGATTATGAAGACAGTGAAATTTACAATGGCGACGAAACGGGAATTTTTTATAAACTTCTTCCAGATAAGACTCTAAGGTTTAAAGGCGAAAAATGTGCAGGCGGTAAACTAGCCAAAGAACGGTTAACTGCATTTGTGTGCGCTAATATGACCGATACGGAGAAACGTAAAATTCTCGTCATAGGAAAGTCAAAAGAGCCACGCTGCTTCAAAAACATAAAAACACTCCCAACAAATTACTGCGCAAACAAAAGAGCATGAATGACTTCAGAAATCTTTGAAAATGAAATTCGAAAATGGGATAAAGAACTTGCGGTTAAAGGTAAAAAAATTTTGCTTTTAATCGATAACTGCCCAGCACATCCATCATTAGCCCACTCAAAAAATATTAATTTGGTGTTTCTGCCCCCAAATTGCACTAGCATCCTTCAACCAATGGACCAAGGCGTAATAAGAAGCTTAAAATGTTTTTACAGAAAATTTCTTCCGCAGAAAATTATTACGGGTATGGGCAAGAACGCACCACGTGCAGTTGCACTTCTCGACGCGTTGGACTTTTTAGAGAAGGCTTGACGTAGTTAACCTCTGAGACTATAGCAAACTGCTTTAGTCATTCAAGATTAAGTAATAATCCATTTTGTGAAAACTTAAATGAAGATGACGTTCCATTATGTGAGCTTATTAAAAAGTAGCAGCGAAATCAGAGTGACGAAAACCAGTTTTGTTTCGACGACTTTACATCCGTGGACAGTTGCCTTATTACGTCGGGAATGCGTTCAGATTCTGATATCGTGGAGGACATAAATTGGGGGGATAACGAAAACGATAATGAAATCGAAGAGGAAGAAGATTCATGCGACGAAGCAGAACACGTACCGACAAACGAAGAAGCCCTAAGTGCCACAACACTTTTAAAAACTTATTATAGACAGCGAGAAACGTCACCTCAAATATTGATAAAGCGAGAGAATTAGAAATGGATATAGAAAAACAGTTTTGGCGTGCGAAAACTGTGCAGCGGAAAATTACAGATTTCTTTCATTAGACAAACAAGTTAGTATGTACGTACATGTGTAAGGCTATATGGTTAAGTACATTAAATTAATTAAATTCACATATGTATCTGTTTACCACCCGTAATATTGTTTCCCACCAATTCTTGTATGTAAACATCGAACTAGTAAAAACTCCGCCTATAGCGTCACCTTGTTATAGCGTAAAAAAATTCGCAGTCCCGTGACTGTCGTTATAATCGGGTTCTACTGTATCACCTCATTTATTGCAACGTAAATTACCTGTTTATTTTTTACTAATATCTAATGCTACTATTTACAAGCACAAATTAGATGCCTAATATTTTAATACTGCATAGAAATTAACGTAAATTGAAAAGTGTAGTTTGATACTTCATTATGTGCACGCTATAACATTTTTGAGATACTAGAAGGAATTACGATATCTAATATGACGCTGTAATACTGATTTAATTCGGATATTGACTTGTTAATGATGTAGAGCTCTTCTCTTATGATTCTAACAGTATACTCAATTAGATAGAGCGATTTATACATATGTGTTTGATGTAACCGCGGAGCGTAATGACGTAGCGGTTTTAGCAAATATATTGATTTTGAAAAAGTCGCCTTCTTGTAGGAAATCGCGAGCGGCGGCTAGAAATAATTAGAAACCGTTCTTTTATAGATTATTGAAATGAATCGTTTATATTGGATATGGATACCGAAAAAATCATTTAAATTTCACTTAAATGAAATTCCAAAAACAAATTTACGGGTATTTTTTATATTCTACAAATGTAAATATATTTCAATATTTTTGCTATTAAAAGTTACCTTATACCTAAGTCAGGAGCTTCTCCTTTTTCCCTGTATATGTTACTGTAGCAACAGCGGATTATACCATTGTTATATTTTGGTTTAATTTTTTCATCTATTTGTAGAAAAACTCCATCATCTCTATACACGATCTTAGTTAGTTTTTCGATATTTGAGCAATTTACATACTTCTTCTTAATGTAAAATGGGGTTACTTCTGAGTTCCATGGATTTATGTTAGGTATTTTACATTTATCTGTATTAACAACAAATTCATCTACAACAATTAGAAAGTGAGAAAACCTACAAACACAGATCCCATATTTACCTAGGAGATGCTCTAAATTATATTCGCCTAAAGAAGGAGGTTTCGTTAATAAAATGTCTTCTAACTGTGTTAAGGATTCTTTAAATATTATAAGTAGAACACAAAACAATCCGGCAAATGTAAAGGCGAGACCCCATTTCCGCAGGCTGCATAACATATTTGTTTGACCATAGATACTGATGCTTAATATTGGTTATCGCATAATCACGAAAGAGGTTGACGGTACCAGCATACCTGGAATTAAAAATCGAGATTAAATAAAGTTACCCCATTTATGAAATTACTCATTTATTTAATTAGTAAGTATGTTGTAAACACCATAATACACTAGGGTGACAGAATAAAATAGACACCAGGTAAAGCGGTATAAATATGTAAACAGCTAAATTCTAAGAACGAATTAAGAACTTTCTCTTGTCATTAGGGTAGGGGTAGATGTATCGGAAGGAATTCGTTATAGTTTAGTATCGTTACAACTATGCCTCGCTTACAAGGTTCGAGTGATATTAGCGACTTCATCCGGGGTCGCATCGTTGGCCAGAGTGAACGCAGCGCTTCGCAACGTGAAATAAGTATTTTTTTTTAATATTCCGTTGTCTCCACAGTTAACCGTGTGATTACACAATTTAAACGCAAGGAAAAAACAACAGTGGAGCCAAGACCAGGTCGTGCCGGACCTTCTGAAAAAAGTAAAACGGTGCTTGTGCGCGAAGTGTTAAGAGAACCGCGAAAAAGTACAGCTGCGCTTGCGGCAACTTCACAGAAAAGTCAGCGCACCGTTCTGCGATATCTCCACAGTGTGGGGATGTATAAAAGGGTGGCAAAGAAAAAGCCTCTCCTTACGGCGTTTGAAAAACGGCGCCGAATGGCTTGGGCAATCGAAATGCGAACGAAGCCCGAAGAGTTTTGGCGGTCTGTCATTGTTTCAGACGAAAGCAGATACTGCCAATTCAGTGATAGTGGTCGTACGTGAGTGTGGAGACGTTCGTCACAGCAACTGGACAACAAATTTTTGCATCAGACGGTGAAATACGGCGGTGTGAACATCGTGGTGTGGGGCGCGATATGGTATGGTGGAAGATCGCAATTAGTAATCTGCGACGGAAATATAAATGCAAAATATATCCAAATATTAACGGAAGGACTACTACCGATATTCGACAACGCCATTTTATCTAAAGAAGACGCCACTTTTATGGAGGATGGACCACCGTGCGACAAAGCAAGAATAACAACCACATGGAAAGAGGAACAGGGGAGTCGGATTCTACCATGGCCAGGCCAATCAGCAGACATGAATCCGATAGAGAATGTTTGGCACATAATCCAGACAAATATGGCGAAACGACCTCGAAAACCCAGCAATAAGGAAGAACTCGTGGCAGCTGTTACAGAAGAGTGGTTAAATATTCCAGAAGACGCCATTAATCATTTAATAGATTCTATGCCACGACGATTCGCAGTACTTCACGCAAGTAAAGGTGGATCGACAAAATATTAGTCTAATTTAGAAATTTAAAAATATTTTGTAGATATAACGAGAATAGAATATTTTTTTAATTAGTAGGTGTCTATTTTATTCTGTCACCCTAATGTATTTGACAAACATGCGCCTTGTCCTAAAATAAAAGAAAAAAATTACAGTACTGTACCCAAGCTTCAGTGAACTTATTGCTATCTGAAGAGGCACATCCATGTGTAAATATGTGCTTCTTCCTTATACTCGGATTCTAATGCATTGATTTACCTCCCCTCTATCCCTTTTTTAATCTTAGAAATTTCGAACAATTTCATTTTCTAAGTATTAATCTGTTAATAATTTCAGTTTTATTATTTTATGCTTTATGCATTTTCATTTTTAATATTTTTCCAAATAAATACCATGTCATTCCACTATATTTTGAGAATTTAGAAGATTATTCTAATCGATGACGAATTGAATTGTGAAAACTAGGAATAGAGTAAATTTAAAATATATCTAAGAAATCTAGAGAAAATAAAATTGTTTTGTACATATTTTGATCTGTTTCTACAAGAGTAATTAACTACGTACTTATTACTTTGGTTTACTCGGCAATTGCGATTATTGCATCGTAAATACTATAATGCATTGTATCATTTAAAGTACTATTTTCGGAAAAAATCTTGGTGATTGGTGCAATCATATTTACCAAAACCACAAGATACATCTGCTATCACTTAATACACACCTTTCATTTATCTCCAAGTACATATGTAAAAGCAGAAAAATTATGTACATATACTTAACATACTAAGAATAAAGCCAGACAAACTATAAATGATTGTTATACATTACGAGTAACGCAATAAGTCAAGGGAGGTTCCTGTTCTACAAGAAATATTATGAATAAATTAGTAAATGGAACGACTACATACTAGGATCTCTGACTGAAACTATCCTAGGTACTGTGGCTGTGAATTATAAATACTTCGTTGTTCGATTCGCCACATGCGCGATTGTAAATTTATTTTAGAATATTTTGTGTATGCTAGAGATTTGTAAAATCGTTGTTATAGGTTACAATAGGTATTTTATACAGAAATTTTACAAAAAGACCATATTCTTTGCAATGTAAAAAATACTTATTTAACAAGTGCGTTTCTTATTCTTTATGAGTAAAATTCTAATAAAATCGTTTAACTAAATAAAGCCGTATAAAATTATAATATATATTAAACTGTATTAAACTCACCTGGCATGATTCGTTATAAAAATTACCAAATGCACATAAAAATATAAGCAGTGATTTACGATAATTAAAAGGGAGCACATACACTAGTCAAGTGATAATCATATAATCGGCGTTCAGAGAAATACAGATTCAAAGTAAATCCATGAAGACATGTATGATATAAGAGCGCGATAATATGAAATATTTACTAACATTTTATAGGTTATCGTGTACGCAAATGTCAGTTTATGACAAGAGATATTTGCGTTTGCATTTAACTATAATATTGCTTGGAAACTTCATGAAAATGCCATATTAACAGTAATTAATCGAGTAATAATCTTAGAAGGTAAGAATAATTAACATGCAATCTTAAAATTAAGAATTTTCATGTTTTAGAGATTTATTGCTAACTAATACTTCTCTATGAGATGGATTTTGGAAAAATTACACAGCCCTATTCATATGCTGTTCATCATTTATTGATGCATAAAATAATTTTGAAACAGATTAATTGTTCATGTATAAATTAACCATAGTCAAAGCCATAGTAAATTATAGAAGATATTGGGATTGCCTGCTACCATTCCTCAAGCATTTTAGACTCCTATCAATGCTGCCAAATATATGCATTGCAACTACTTCCAGTTTAATTAATTTTCTGTATAATTCTATTTTGCAAATTTATGTAATCTTGCACTGGTATTTGATAAATTATTTTTAAGGCAATAAAAAAATTACAGTGTGTAAGACCATAAAATCTTGGAGGAAATTCATGGTCGCTGTTCTGTTAATAGGCAACACTCATATATTTAAATATGTGTAAGGTAAAATACTGAACACACCAAATAGGTAGGGATATAGTAGTAAAAAATAAAAAAAAGAAGTGAGTAGTGTGAAGTGTAAATGGTTTTGATATAGAGATAAGGTAGTCAGGAACATATAGTAATATTAGATGTGCTGTATTTACAAAACGCTATGTTAAAGAACAGAAGAAGTTTAAAACGATTACCAGACACTTCTCGTACCATATTTACTGCTTCAAGTATTGAAAAATGATTAAAGAAAGCCAAGAGTATTTCTTTTTGATATCTTTTTGTATTCAAAGTACCTTAAAAAATATAACCGACAATCCCTCTACTTACAGCGCTCTCTCTTTTTGGAATGAATTACAGTTAACGTACCTACAAGGAGGTAACCATGCTTCGTTCGAAAAGAACGCTTATAATACATGTATTGCGATTGCATATTTTGTAATAAATAAACGTTGTACTAGTATTTCTTATTAAGTAAACAAATAAATAAGCAATTTATACAATTATTGCAACACATATTTTTAACTGTAATAGTTAATCTATAAATTTAACGCCAGGAAGTAAAGTTTAGTTCACAAATATAAAAATAATTATTCCTGCGTAGAATTAGTTTTTAAAGTTTTCGTGTATGCAATTTGGGCTGGGAGGATGTACAGAAATTCGTCGCTTTATTTTTGAAATAAAGTTATTAATAGCTTTCTTTCGTACGCGTTTTTTCATTATTCTGATTAGTCAATGAAGAGATTTTATTAATAGTAAGAACGTAAATATTTAAAAGATTTGCTACTCTCTAAAAATTCGAAAGAATTAACAAATCGAATTATTAATGATATATAATCACCGCACAGTACTTAACGGCAATAACGGTTCGTGGAATTAATATAAGAGTCCATTATAATCGCATTGTGCTTCAAAATACGTAATTATCAAAACAATAGCTTTTTTGACTGCTTACTTAAAGGCGTTGGCGATGTTCAGTTGTAAAAATATCTTATTTTTACGGGCGTGAAGTTAGCAACGGTTTTTCCAGCAACGGTCTTGCGGTGCGGTAATCTCGTCCAAGCTGTATAGTACACGTATAGTAAAGGTTACAAAAAGATTATCCGGTATCCACAAGGTAAACAATAATTATCCCTAATGCCTCCGTTGCCTATTACAACGTGAACCGACGACGACGCTAGATCACTGTCGGGTCGTCGAAGGGGTGAAACAAAAAAAAATAAAATAAATACAAAATATTTCTTCTTCATCTTATAAAGCGATGTCAATAACTTCTAAATAGCTAGAATTGTAGTAGGCGGGACGCTTTACATCAACAAGTAACAAAAGTTCATTGTCGGGTCGTCAAAGGGGTGCAAAAAAATAAAATAAATACAAAATATTTTGTTCTCCATCTTATAAAGCGATGTCAACGATTTCTAGATAGCGCAGATTATAGCAGGTGGAACGCTTTACATCATCAAATGACGAAAGTTGTTTGTTGGGTCGCCGAAGGGGGGCAAAAGAATTAAAAAAATACAAAATATGTTTTCTCCATCTTATAAAGCGATGTTAATAATTTCTAAATAGCTAGAATTGTAGTAGACGAGATGCTTTACATCACCAAGTAACAAAAGTTCATTGTCGGGTCGTCAAAGGGGTGCAAAAATAAAATAAATACAAAATATTTTTTTCTCCATCTTATAAAGCGATGTCAATGATTTCTAGATAGCGCAGATTATAGCAGGTGGAACGCTTTACATCACCAAATGACGAAATTTGTTTGTTGGGCCGCCGAAGGGGGGCAAAAGAATTAAAAAAATACAAAATATGTTTTCTCCATCTTATAAAGCGATGTTAATAATTTCTAAATAGCTAGAATTGTAGTAGACGAGATGCTTTACATCACCAAGTAACAAAAGTTCATTGTCGGGTCGTCAAAGGGGTGCAAAAAATAAAATAAATACAAAATATTTTTTTCTCCATCTTATAAAGCGATGTCAATGATTTCTAGATAGCGCAGATTATAGCAGGTGGAACGCTTTACATCACCAAATGACGAAAATTGTTTGTTGGGCCGCCGAAGGGGGGCAAAAGAATTAAAAAAATACAAAATATGTTTTCTCCATCTTATAAAGCGATGTTAATAATTTCTAAATAGCTAGAATTGTAGTAGACGAGATGCTTTACATGACCAAGTAACAAAAGTTAATTGTCGGGTCGTCAAAGGGGTGCAAAGAAATAAAATAAATACAAAATATTTTTGCTCCATCTTATAAAGCAATGTCAATGATTTCTAGATAGCGCAGATTATAGCAGGTGGAACGCTTTACATCATCAAATGACAAAAGTTGTTTTTTGGGTCGCCGAAGGGGTGGAAAAAAAAATTAAAAAATACAAAATATTTTTTCTCCATCTTATAAAACGATGTCAATGATTTGTAAATAGCTAGAATTGTAGTAGGCAGGATACTTTACATCACCAAATAACAATAGTTCGTTGTAGTTCGTAAATACACAATATTTTTTCTCCATCTTATAAAATAGACGAAGTGTATATATATAGCCATAACCATTGTTTCATCCGCTGTGACAATGGACTCCAAAATCGGTTTTGTGTCGTCTCCACACATGTTTAAATACAACCGCGCACATTTGACTCGACGTTCACGTTGGAGAACAAAGAAGTCGCGGTACCCATCTTGCACTAATTTTGTTCATACCCAAATGGTCATGGAGAATTCGGCGAATACTTGTTTCGGATATGTTTGTTATTACTGCTAATTCCTTCACTTTTAAACGGCGATCTTCTAGCGCTAAATCTTCAATAATTGAAATTTGTTGAGGCGTTATGACTTCAATTGGTTGACCCGATCGTTCAGCATCTTCCAAGGAGCTTGCCTCAAACGGAAACATTTTCCCCACTTTTTTTACAGTGGAATACGAAGGAGATGAATCACCGTAAACGCCGTCTAAACGTTGTTTTATGTGACTAGGCGTATGTCCCTCTTTTGTTAAAAATTTGATGACCGCGCGGTACTCAGTTTTCATTACTTCAGACATTTTCATGCGCTAGTCACGTTGGTTGGTTGGCAGCTAAAAACTACTACTCTTCGAACCATCATATTTATAGCGTAGACCTCGCGTATGTGCCGTGACGGAGTTTGAACACGCTTGAACCTATAAGCCTGTCACGCCGAGAATTTATGGTGCCTACCTCGTAGATATCTAGAAACTCGTGTGTGCTTTGACTGTTTTTTTTATATCGTTCATAGCTTTTATTTTTTGCTATATATATATATATATATATATATATATATATATATTCATTACAAAATTCATAAATGAAATGGAAAATTTATTCTTTAAAGAATGTCAAGTACCAACGTTCCAATTATATGATAGAATTCAATTTAGAACAGCTGTTCATAATCTGACCGCACGTTTCGTGTCATCACTACAGACTGGTTCAAATTACGAAGGTCATTTTTATGTTACTTTGCATGTTATTTTCTATTTCCTCTTTATTTACTACAGTTAATACTATTTTTTCTAATTTTAAATTCAGGATCATTATATTTATTGTATTTTCCTTTTTTTTTATATAAATTATAATCACACGTGCAAGAAAATTGCTATATTCTCTTTAAGTAAGTATTGACGAGAATATACTTTCTACTATTTTAATCTTTCTAAATACGGAAATAATTCATGGTCAACTTTCAAAAATTTAGATAATAACTCCTAAATTATTTGTAAGATTTGATCCGGCCCGCGAGACATTTTGAAAAACCCAATTAAAAAAAAAATATTACACTACTCACTCCAAATGAGGAAGGATATGGGGTTTGCCGCGGGCCGCGAACGTAACACTAAAGTTTGGCCCACATGTCAAAGGTTGCCCATACTTGACTTAAAGTATCGAATGCCCGGTTCCTAGGACGTAAGTTCGGTATGTATCGGTTCGGTAACGCGACGTAAACCATGCGAGCACCGAGAGATGGCAGCTACACTTGCGGCATTTCGCACTGGTTCGTATAAATTCGAGGCTGTCATTTCCAAAGCGAAAAATATGATTCAAACCTTGTACGTACGTTAATTTTAAAATAATAAAGGTTGGAGGTAAATTACGCTTATGTTTATCTTTTACCATTTCCTTTTCTTACGTCAAATATTATTTCAACATTTTTGTAAAGATAAAATGATCTCTGTGTTGACACTAAGGCTATAGAAGCGGGTGCTTCGAGAGGTGCGTGCGGTTTGGTTACTATTAATATTAAAAATGATAAATGTAAGTACTTAGCATTTTAATTTTATTGTGTTGTTAATGTAGGCTTTGCCGACGTAGAGTCTGTATTAGACAAACGATAGCTTTATGCATACCACTATCATCCCCAATTATAATTTGCAATGAACCTAAAAAATATGTAAGACTTATTTTTAAAAAGACATGCATATAACTTCGATAAACTACCTGTTGCATAAAAACGTAATGTTATTAATATTCTCTCGGCAGCTGAAAGCGAGTTATTGCTAAAAGTGACTGAAGAAATATCATTATCTAGTAAATTTATAATTACAGTCACAGTTTCTTTGTTAAAACGGTATCTGCTTCTAAATTCACCGTGGCTGTACATTTCAAAAAGGTTACGCTTGATTTTAAAGAGTTCACCGCTATTTCTATGGCCTCTTCATCTGAGGAACTCGACGCAGATTCCGTTACTATTTAATCAACAATGTCGTAAGTAAAAAAGGCTCAAATAAATTTCACCTCTGGTAGTCCAGTCCAATAAAAGCTTTTGTGGTAACTTGTACTATTTTCAGTTGCATTAGTTCTCAATTTGATAGAGTATTTGTTGCATCATTCAACTAGGTTATACCAAACAAAATTCGTATTAAGAGTTTCAGTACGACATAATTATAATTTCAAAGGCTAGTTTGAGGTAAAATTTATTTGAACGGATACTGTTTTATAAATGAAAAAGAATCGTCACCATTTTAAAATAAAAAATCTTAAACTTTATTAATAAGCGCAAAAGGGAAGGTTTTGATATAGTTCAATTTCTCCAAGGCTTCTGTTATTAATCTTAGCATTCACCTTTAATTTAAAAAAAAAACTTAATCTTAATAATCAACAATACGCGAAAGTGAAATACGGGAATACTCGAACGGTTCCGAACGGTTGTTGAGCGAACTAAGCATGCGTCAAACAAGTTGTCTGAGCCTTTTAGGTTCGATAACTTGTTGAAGCGTTATTGACTCAATAAATGCTATATACTCTTCCAGAAACGATGTTTGCAGTTTATCAAATCCATAATTTTATGGAACCGTTATCCTTTCAGAAACCGAGCATAATTTTAATAGAGAATATGGTAATTCCATAAACCAAGCATGTTAAGGGTTATGTAGGTTATGTAGATATTTTTTTGGAAATGCATTATCAACAGTTCTTACCAACAAATATTTAGATTTCAATAACAATCATTTGTTAGAAGCAGCAGCCAGTATTTACAGTAACATAAGTATAAAATAGATTACCTGTAACTGTGATACCGTTCTTCAAAATTGGCATTATTTTCTTAGCCAGGGTTTAGAATTATTTCAGAGGTGCTTATTTCTCAAACTGCCTTGTAATACAAGTTTCTAAACTATTCTTGCGTATACCTTAAGTAATTTTACTGCTTAATACTGCTACGTACTTTGTTTTCTGAAGAAAATCACGCCAACTCGTGCACAAATACACTATCTCACAGAAATGTAATCTTTAGTGTAAATACGAGTTTCATAAAAAATTTCTTTATCATTTAGAATATAAATTGTGAAAAATACAAATACAATTAAGTGCAATATGTTGCGTGTAGATAACTGGTGTGAGAGTCTGAAACTCTCACTATAAATATGTGTTGAATACAAAAAGGGCGCGAAATCAATTTCGTATAATTACAGTTTGTGATTTATAATGTATTTTTTAATGTTACAACAGAGATCTCTGAAACGCTAAGACATAAAATTAAACTTTAAATCGAAAAAGTCTGCAGGTTTTTGAAATTCGCCATAAATCAATGAACGCCCACTAAACGGTCGCATATTTTATTGAAACTTTTTGGAAGTACGCATTCGTTTATTATAAGACACAATGAAACTTTCAACAAAATACGATCGGTACTATTCATCTAAGCATTAATAATGCGTCGATCCTCCTTTGTTTTTCAAGCATTTAGCTACATCTTCGAAACCAAAAGCATGAGCGTTTTCATGATGATGAATGGTGTAATTGCTCTGATCTAGACAATATCGTCAGTTTTTAATAGTTAGCTGGTTGTGCCGGCAGTCACTGCAGGAGTTGGAATAAATTATAATAAAGTTAAGCTCCTTACGAATATTATTGTTAATTTGGATGTCCATATACATACATTGGATCATTTCTTAAAAATTTTACAGATATTTTTAGTTAGTAACATTACGTGATTAAATCTATTAAAATATATTATGATGACGCCTTTTACTCTAACGATATTTGTATTTCAGAGAGAAGGTTGGAAGTGTATTAAAACTGTATCGTAAATCAAGTATTAAACATGATCTTATGGACTACAGTTTATCGATAACTATTGTTAAGAGAAATGTTGAAAAATGTACGTTTTTATTTTCCTAAATGAGGGGTAAAATTCTGTTTCGAGAAGTAGGTGATATACTGTCCAAAGTAGGTGGGTGAAGTATACAAATTTACATTAATCTGTTGGTCAGATAACCTTATCACTCTAGTGTCCAAAAATGACACCGAGTTCTCTTTTTATACTCCGCTGTAAATTGAATTGACGTATGGAACTAAATTAAAGAAGTAGGTAAAACGGTATCCAGTTAACATAGTCAGAATAGCTGACTAACCATAAGGATGCCATACTTGTCCGTAAAATGTTTCCTTCGCAAGAGAACAAACCAATGATTTGTCGTTTCGCAACACTTCTATATGTGTATGTTCTTGTCCATTTACTTTTGACAATACCAGTATTCCAATAAGTCTGTTCATCTGGTTGCTTTTTATTCGCTCAGTTGTCATGCTACTGTTTTCACGCTATAATCCCGTTAGTGCAGACGTTCCTCTGTAATATAGATCATCTTTTGCTTTTTTTAATGTTAATATGCAATTCATTGTTTTGTGTCAGTTTGTAATCGCTTTTTATAGTGTTATTGCAACATAATTAAAGTGTCTGAAAATACGCGGAAAAGTTTAGTATCACGCAAGTAGTGATATGTTGAAAAATAAAAGCGAAATTAACAGCAACAAAAAAAAAAGCGAAGAGAATGGAAGGCTGGAGTAAAACAGGATATTTCAACAAAATTTTGGTTTGGCAATAAATAAAACTGTTTTCAAATGGTTTTGTAAGGTACATAACAAAAATATTGCCATATCTGCACCTCCACTCAAAAAACAAGGAATTGAAAGGATTAATCGCTTGTTGGAAAAATTTCCTTTAATACCGTATATGGTGAATTCACTCGCATAAACTTACGAAATATTGACGACTGAAAAAGTTAAAATAGAATAAATAGACATCAGGTAAAGCGGTATAAATATGTAAACAGCTAAATTCTAAGAACGAATTAAGAACTTTCTCTTGTCATTAGGGTAGGGGTAGATGTATCGGAAGGAATTCGTCATAGTTTAGTATCGTTACAACTATGCCTCGCTTACAAAGTTCGAGTGATATTAGCGACTTCACCCGGGGTGTCGCATCGTTGGCCAGAGTGAACGCAGCGCTTCGCAACGTGAAATAAGTAAATTTTTAAATATTCCGTTGTCCACAATTAACCGTGTGATTACACAATTTAAACGCAAGGAAAAAACAACAGTGAAGCCGAGACCAGATCGTGCAGGACCTTCTGAAAGAAGTAAAAGGGTGCTTGTGCGCGAAGTGTTAAGAGAACCGCGAAAAAGTACAGCTGAGCTTGCGCCAACTTCACAGAAAAGTCAGCGCACCGTTCTGCGATACCTTCAGTGTGGGGATATATAAAAGGGTGGCAAAGAAAGAACCTCTCCTTACGGCGTTTCAAAAACGGCGCCGAATGGCTTGGGCAATCGAAATGCGAACGAAGCCCGAAGAGTTTTGGCGGTCTATCATTTTTCAAACGAAAGCAGACACTGCCAATTCAGTGATAGTGGTCGTACGTGGGTATGGAGACGTTCGTCACAGCAACTGGACGACAAATTTTTGCATCGGACGATGAAATACGGCGGTGTGAACATCATGGTGTGGGACGCGATATGGTATGGTGGAAGATCGCAATTAGTAATCTGCAACGGAAATATAAATGCGGCAAAATATATTCAAATATTAACGGAAGGACTACTACCGATATTCATCTGAAGAAGACGCTACTTTTATGGGGGATGGAGCACCCTGCCACAAAGCAAGAACAACAACCACATGGAAAGAGGAACAAGGGATGCGGATTTTACCATGGCCAGGCCAATCACCAGACATGAATCCGATAGAGAATGTTTGGCACATAATCCAGACAAATATGGCGAAACGACCCCGAAAACCCAGCAATAAGGAAGAACTCGTGGCAGCTGTTACAGAAGAGTGGTTAAATATTCCAGAAGACACCATTAATCATTTAATAGATTCTCCACGATGACTGGCAGCACTTCACGCAAGTAAAGGTGGATCGACAAAATATTAGTCTAATTTAAAAATTTAAACATATTTTGTATATATAACGAGAATAGAATCTTTTTTTTAATTAGTCGGTGTCTGTTTTATTCTGCCACCCTAGTGTATGTAGGCGGAAAAGTCTGCGAAGGAGAGACTGTTTGGTAAAAGTAAGTAGTAGTCTTATTTCTCAATCATGTAACTATATTCGACTATTTCATTAGAACACGTGAAATTGATTTTGCTTCCAGCAAATACTATCTCGTTCTGCTAAGCTACGAACCGGAATATCATCAAAACTTAAGTAATTTGTAGGAGTATGTTAAGACACTTTCGTACACTGGAAATGGTATAGAAAAGCATTATAGTTGCTAATACATTAACATGGATTTTAACAACTTGAAAACATTATTGACTGAAGTTTTTGAAATGTGGGTTTAATGTATGTGTGTGATAGTGATATACGATTAGCATTTTTATTTCCAAATTTCAATGTCACTATCTTTAGATTTCGAAACACAGTCATTCATCGATGATTTAAGAACTGAATAACTCTATTGATTTTATAGAGACAAAACAAATGACAATTACAAATTATTTGAAATAAGCATACATATGCAGTTTTACGGGTGTTATAGTGTAAAATTAAACTCTGTTTCCTTCTCCCATGCATAAAATTGTAATTACATTATGCCCTTTTAATTCTTAGTCTTTTTTTAGAATCGCGCAAAGTTTTATTTATATCGAAACATATTATATACTACATACCGGACATTTTAGGTTTCCCCGTTAGTTATTACATGATTAAACTCTATTTCATAAAGTTTGAAGCAAAAACTATTTGAAATAAGGTAGGTTCAAGGTTAAAAACATCCATTCAATACACATCCTTTTTAAATTAGTTAGAAGCTACAAGGCATAAGAAAACGGACGGCTTATTTTCACAGGATATTAGAAAATAGGCGCTACGTTCTAAGTTAAATACGCGTTTGTTTTTCTTTAATCGTTATTGCGTACTGATTATAAAAGAACTACGCTATCTCCCTCACAAAGAAAAAATCTACTGGTTTGGGAATAAATACCTAGAATCACCCTCAATATACTTGAAATGCTGTTTTACAATGGTTAAACGAGTCTTATAATTCAGCATTTCTACTACCGTACTTCATACATTGTTAAGATATTCTTTCAATACGAATTTTGATACATTTTTTATTATCTGTTAATCATTTTTATGATTCCACGACATGTAACTGGGTTTTTAAGGAGGTACAGTGAATGCACCAAGTAGCTCGTGTTAATTAAAACAAAAGAATAAACATTGATACATACAGTTCTGTTATAAATGTGTTATTTCATATAGTCATTTATGTATATGCGTATGCACTAAATCGCACTAATACTAAATATTCAGATGATATAACTGGAAGATAAATAAATGAAATAAAATATTGGCTTGGACCATAATCTCAGGTAGTAAATTTTAAACTTTTATAGATAAAATCCTTTTTTTTTTTGTTACAATCAATGGCTTTATTCACATATTTATGTTGCCTTTCTTATATGATTCACAAAACAAATCTCATTCGTTGGAGGGTAAAGGTATCCTAAATAATACGAATAAATATCGTAGTAACCTCCTAGTTTTCAGTAATTGCGACATACATTTATTTTATAAACAGTCTATATTAAGAAAGCAGGTTCTCTTTAACTTAATATACTTACTTGAAAATATACATATGTATACACTACATACACAGTTTTAGAGCCACACAGAGTCACTAGTTATTCAACAGTTTCTTTGCAAAAAGGAGATTAATTCTTTGCAGTACTTAAAACGAGCACAAAACTGAATTACGAGTACAACTGATACAGACTCGGTTAGTCGCTTGTTGTGTACCAGGGTGGCGCAGATGGTCGATATTACTTACGGCCTGCCTGCCGAAAGTCTAGCTTCCATCTGCTTTCCTGATGTATACAAATTTTCAATTAATACGAATCAAAGTTATATTTATATATCTTTTTTCGTGTTATTTACGAGAAGAAAGATTTCTTATTGCACTTATATAACTCGTCTTGTATATATGATGTTATTTTCATGCCTGCTTTTACAGGGTGTTTCTATTTACTGGGCGTTTTGTATATGAATATTCGCACAAATGTAATGTCATCTCAGAATCAACTGGAGTGTGTTTAACACCAACACTAATACTTACTCACCTGCAGAAGCAAATTACAAATTAAGTTTCAAATTATTACAATTAGCATCGTGGTAAAAGTGAATGATGTACAGTGAAATCTCCTTTGAACGGACACCAACGGGACCAACTGAAGATGTCCGTTCAGGAGGGGTGTCCGCATAAAAGAAATATGTAGTAGATACAACAGAAATCGTGTTTTAACGAAAAATGAATATATTAAAGAAACTGGGATATTTAAATCGCATATGTATATAAATGTTTTTAAAATAAATAAGAAACTTTAAACTTAAGAAAAAAAGTTTATTTCCTTTAGATATAGATATACAAAGTATAATATATATACATAGATACATAGATGTAGTATGTAATACAAAACAGTGAAATGAATAGTTACTTTAAGGACGCAAAAATTCATATATTGTTGTTTGTCTTCTCTTTTTCTTTAAAATAGCGTCTTGAAATCGTATTTCTAATTTAGAAAGAAACTCCAAAGACTCTGTATCTCCGTGATTTTCGACCAAACTTTTGAGCTGCTTGGTCAGGGTAATAGCTTTACCATAATTTGGGATAGCTTCTGTTGGCACTGGAACCTCATACACATCAGAATCATGCAATTTCTTGTTTTGAATCTGGATCTTCAACATACAAATCTTCATCTACGTTCAAAAAATCATTAACGTTTTCATTATCCGTCAAGAAGGAGAAGAAGAAGAGGATATCTGAAAGTACACTAAAAGGCAAATCATCTTCTAGGTGAGATGTATCAGCCTCAGTTAACTGGTCTTCACTTTGCATATTCACATGATTAAATCCTGCTTTGCGGAAGCAATCTTGAACTGTCTCTTTGGTTACTTGGTCACAAACGGTTTTTGCCAAATAAACTGCATCCAGTGGTGTAATTTTCTTTATTAATTCAAAAGCTGTACCAGCAGTTTCAATGTTTATTAGCAGATGTTTCAGTATTCGACGTCGGTAATAAGTTTTAAAATTCTTTATAATCCCCTGGTCAAGTGGTTGACAAGCTGATGTACAATTAGGGGGTAAAAATAATATTTTTATATTATTTAAGCGAACGTCTTTCGGATGAGGTCCCGCATTGTCTAAAAATAAAATATTTCTTTTTTCTTTAGCCATTTTCCAATCTAGGTCCTGCAACCACTCTGTCATAATTTGTCCAGTCATCCAAGCTTTCTTATTGTATTTCCAAGTTACAGACAGGTTATTTATATTAATGCTTTTAAAAGCTCTTGGTTTAGCTGCCAGGAGTTTTTCTTTTTCACCCGCCATACTTGCACAATGCAAAATTGTAAACCTTTCTTTGGGATACTTACCCCCAACACATTTTTCCTTCTTTAATGTGAGCGTTTTGTCGGGTAGAGCCCTAAAATACAGGCGTGTCTCATTGGCATTATAGATGTCTCTCGGTGAATATCCCTTAATCAAATAAGGACATTTTTTTAAGAACGCAGCATTAACCGAAGCTCCTTCTCCCGAAATCGCTTTAAAACATATTGTGGCGGATTCTAAATTTATTGAGCCAACCAGAAGAAGCACTGAATGTAGAATGTCCCAAAGAAGCGGCTATTTCTCTTGCTTTACATCGTATTAGCGGACCTAAAAAAAAATAAGTTTTTTGCGTTTTTGTCACGACAAATCTATTGGTAATCTCACTTTTTTTTATCTGTTTTAGAATTTAATATGAAAAGAGAAACAACGCATTAATACAAGAAAACCTTATCTAAAAAAAGCATATGCATACCTGTTAAAGGAATCTTCTTATGCCGAGCTGCTGTAAACCAGTCATAACACAATTTGTCAATTTTAGTACCATCACCCGTCAAAAAGCTTCTTTACTCATTCAAATTGCTATTCGACATCCATTTGTTGAGAAGGAGTTCCTTATGCTTAATTATATCTGCAGCTTGTGTTTTTCCAATATTAAAACGCTTGGATAAGTTCCTTACACTTAATTTCTCTTTATTGTAAACTTCAACAATCTCAATTTTTTGTTTAAGCGTGAGAATTTTTCTATTTAGAGCCATTTCTACAATGAATGTGTCGCCCACTGTGTTTCTTCCGCACAGACATCAGACTAATATTGAAAGCAGATTCAATCGAAAACGTACACCCAAAGAATAAGAACGGTAAATCCCCAACCAACTTGGGGAAGTCCGTAAATCACGCCACGCAGAAATGCACTACATAGGCTGCGTTTGCACCGAAAGATTAAAGTCGGTAAATCTCCGGTTTACTCGGGGAAGTCCCAGCGAAATTGGCGCGCGGCGCGATTGAGAAATGCAATAGCAATACTCTCGATATAAAAATAAGATAAGGCGTTTCTTTTTATTTTATTTTTTGTCCGGTTAAGAGAACATTTTCTCGTGTCCGCGTCCGTTCAAGAGAACGTCCGTCCAAGAAAGAGTTAATACAATGGAAATTATATGAGAGCCGGACGGGACCATGAAAAACTGTCCGTTTAAGGGAGGTGTCCGTGTAAGAGGGGTGTCCACGAAGGGGAATTTCGCTGTATATAATTATTTCCTAAAAGACGTAGAGTTTAGTTTTTGAATTAGTTAAGGTTTTTCCCTTTATAAGTTAAATCAACGCTCAGAAAATAAAATCTAACTAAATAACAAGTAACTAAATCTTGTGAATATTTTAAATGAGAAAATCTTTCACTTTTAACTGTTTTAATACAGGAACAGCGTAACTACCTATCTACGTATAATTATGCATCGAAGACGAGGAACATGGCCTCATTTCATATAAGAATGTTAAAATAATGTCGCTTAGATACTAATATTTAAATATTAGCGATTCTTGTTTTGGAGATAAAAGCGATATCTACACCTGCAAGATCACGATGGCCGCTTTGCAGAAAATATTCTTATATTTTTATTAATTTCTTATGGATTAAATAGTTATCGGATCAATAAAATTATAGATTTCATAAGTTCAAACTCTATTTCTGAAATGACAGTTCCAAAATTGTTCACTCAGTAAGTATGAGTTCGATAAATATGACGCGACGTAAAGCACGAGAGAACCGAAAAATCCAGGCTGTCATTCCCAGAGCGGAAACATATGATTCAAAACTAGTGCGCTTATAAAAGTTCCTGTTAATTTGGAAAACGGAAGTTTTTGAGGTGAATGAAAACAAAAATAAGAAAGTTATTATTCAATATCGCAAAACAGAATTAGAAGAGATAAATTACATTTATATTTCGATCTCACCATTTAGTTTTCTCACGTCAAATATTGCGATTATGTTATCTTACCTTATTTTGTTTATTCTGTTAGCACAAGTTGGCGCCAATAAGGCTCACTCGAACTGTAAGTTTAAATATGGTGATATCACCGTGACGTATTGCGTAGCAGAGCGGAAGTTGCAATGTGTTGAGCAAAAAATCTCTCGAAACCATGCAGATGGCTGCCGGCTACGCAGAAACATGTCCGGATGTTACACATTGTCTTTCTCGCGAATGATTTAACCAATACCATGAGTAGCATTATTATGTTAGGCATTGTTTTCTAGGCATTTTGGAGGTGATTTTAATACGAGCCTTATTGAACTTTCATTCATCTTGCACATTCCACCATAATTTTAAGAATCTCCCATTTTGATGAGAATCGAATTTATATTATTTTATTATCGCTCATTTTAATTAGTATAAGGAAAATAGTTCATGTAGTCTAAAGGTTCATATTTTACTGAAGAAAATTTCAGCAGATTCTATTGTCGTCCAGCTCTTAAGGAAGAGGAACCTGTTTAGATTAATGTAAAAAATTTAGACGTCCAAACGGTGCTATTCAATAAATTCATAGAGAGACAGAGAATACTACCGTATCCAAGAATTTTTACACCGTAGCCGTAAGTTTGAACACAAAAAGAACACCGGAACGGATAAAATGCAAGTCCCCAACGAAGAATATCTACAGCGGAAGTTCCAACATTATACAATTTTGTACTTAACTCACATCCTTCACACCGTGGCGGGGCTGTAACTACATCATAGTATTTTCATTCCGCCAATTTTAACAACGAGGCAAATGTACGCGAAAGAACGACTAGAAGTTAAAGCGGTATTAAATTCAACACTGTACTTTTTGTGTGTAGCGCGGTTGAAATTGCTACGTGTACGGAGGCAGTACAAGTAAATGGTTAATTGGTAATTGAAGTAAAGGCATCAATGAAAAGTGTGTCTGATTCGACGAGCTCTCCGTCTTGTATCAGGATGGAAATGTCGTTATTGCGAGAATTCACATCAAAATTATTTTTTCTGCAATAGCTCTTCTGATAAATACATATCTAACGTAAATATTAATACTCCTAGCGATTGCGGGGAAATCTGGGATAATATAATACGTATAATATTCGTAATACACCCTTTCAAACTGATGTTAAAATTAATAACAGTGTATATTCGATGGAGATGGACACAGGATCTGTGACGTCAAAAGTATCTATAGATAGTCAGAGTGAAAATCATCCACCTACCTTACAGGTTAATTTGTTGTAAAATTTGGCTTAATTAATTTCATATTAATATGTCCAATATATCATTTTATAAAATAGAGTAAAATACAGAAATATAAATATTTTTATGAAGAACATCCACTGGAAATAAGTACAATATTTATGATCACAGTGAAAACCGTCCACTTTAAAACAGCATACAACTAAACAAATAAAACATTTATCAATTTTTGCAATATTTAGCATTGCAATTTTTGACGGCACTTGTTCTGTTGTTCACAGAAAGCACCGACTTAATAGTTACTTCGGGTGATATTTTTGACCATTCTTCTTCAATTGCATGTTGGAGTTGTTGTTTATTTCAAAAGGTTTCTATTTTTAATATAAATTTTAATTCTGGCCATATGTGCTTTATTGCATTCAAGTCTAACGATTGCGGTGGAGCTTCAAGAACTTTTGGACAGTTGCAAAGTAACAAACGGGCTGAAAAGTCCCGGGCTTAACAAAGAAAACACGGTTCTTTTGGTTCAAAATTAGCTTTATTCATCAACGTAATCTCCATCAAGAGCAACGCAATCATTCCAGCGCCGCTCTAACGTTTCAATACCACTTTTGCGGAACGATTTATCTTTTGCCTCAAAATAGGCCTCAGTTTCAACGATAACCTCTTCATTCGTGCGAAATTTCTTATCGGCGAGCATTTTTTTGCGGTCTGTGAACAGCCAGTAGTCGCTGGGAGCCAAATCTGGCGAATACGGTGGATGTGGGAGCAATTCGAAGTTCAACTCATGTAGTTTTGCCATTGTTTTGATTGACTTGTGACACGGTGCGTTGTCTTGATGAAACATATAATATTCACTGTTGATGGTATTTCCTTTCTCAAGATAGTCGATGAATATTACACCACGCACATCCCAAAATACCGAGGCCATAACCTTTCCAGCCGATTGTTGTGCCTTCGGGCGCTTTGGACGAGGTTCACCAGTTGCTGTCCACTCAGATGACGATCGTTTTAATTCCGGAGTGAAGTGATGGATCCATGTTTCATCCATTGTCACATATCGACGCAAAAATTCCTGTTTGTTACGTTTAAACATGGCCAAACACTGCTCAGAATCATCAACACGTTCTTGTGTTTTGGTCAACAGTGAGCAAACGAGGCACCCACTGTGAACAGAGCTTTCACATATTTTTGTCAAACGCTCATGCAATATAAAGCCAATACGTTCTTTTGATATCTTTACGATGTCAGCTAACTCTCGCAACTTAACTTTTCTATCATTCAGAACGATTTTGTGGATTTTTTTGATGTTTTCTGGTGTTACCGCCTCATTCGAACGTCCACTGCGTTCTGCATCATCGGTGTCTCTACGACCACGTTTGAAGTCAGCAAATCAACGTTTTATTGTTGTTTCTGATGGAGCGGAGTCCCCATAACACTTTTCAAGCCATTGCTTCGCTTGAACGGTATTTTTTTCCCATCAGGAAGCAGTGTAAAATTAAAACACGAAATTGTTTTTGATCCATTGCTTTGAAAATAACAAAAGTAGCGTGACTCTTAGCACAATAACTCACAAACTAATGAATAGAATATCATGAAATTTTAACAGCTGTCTTTTGAAGGTTAGTACTAACTGAGAGAAAGGTGACTGCAATAAAACTAGCGTCATCTATGTGTTAGGCCCGGGACTTTTCAGCCCATGTGTTAGTCATTCTCTTACAACACCGGACTTATGCTTCGGATCATTATCCTGATAAAAAATAAATGTGTTCAAAATACCTAATGTGTGTTTGACATTTTTCTTTAATATGTCTAAATATTGCCATTTTCCATGGTGTCTTCGGTAAAATGAATATTATTTTGAAAATAATACTACACTTAAAAGTATTATATAAGTATTTCATCAATTGCAGAATATTCTAGAGGGAAAAGTAATAGTCTCAGTTTCAAAACTATATTGAAAATAAACAACCTGAGTCAGTTACTTTCTCCACAGTACCGTCCTCAAAATAACGATGCCACGAAAATGCCGTTGAAATGGTTAAAAGCGTTATATGGAGGGCGTATTTAGAAAATCAAGACGTAAGCTCCGCTATAGGGTTTTTGTTTTATTATCGAGAGCAGATTAGATTGCTACAAAGATATAACAATATTAAAATAAGAATAGCTACATAACTAGAAAACCTCGAAATGGTATCCAAACATATGAATATAAATGACAAAATTTTATTGAAGGATTATTTAGCACCAAATAAATTAACTTGGGCACAAATTGCAACTAATATAGATAGTGTTTATGATGCTAAAACAGAAAATGACGATGAAGTTTGTAGATGTTATAATTAGATTGACAGCGAATTGAAATTGTCTTACGAATATAATTTGGTTATTTACATTTATTCACGTTCTCGTTATTTACATATGTATAAAATGAAATATATTCTTATTTATAAAATTACAAATTAATTTATTTATTTACAATAGCAATACTTTTGAAATTCACCTTTTACGCAGCCACTGTGGGAAAAGTAACTGTCTAGCCTGCTGAGATAACTTCTATCTGTAATATTTCCATTCACTACAGTTACGGTACTTTCGAATACGGCTTCTGGTGTAGTTTCTACGACGATCAAAAGGTATGATTTACTTTCATTTGATATCCCAACCGATATAGCAGCTCTTCTTACTTTGGATAAAGTATATTTGGCACATTTGTTAACCAGCCTATTATTTGACGCTATGACGTCATTAATGCTGCCGAGAACAAAATTACTGGCTCGTTTAACAATTTCTTGAGTGACGCCTATGCTTTTGTAACCAAAACATGTGCACCAATGAATATCTATAGCAACATCTTCACAGGACCTTGACGGCAATTGCTCAAAAAGAGATTTACAAGCGGGACAACCTTCACTCGACTTGATGTTGTAATTAAAACCGGATAGTACGAGTATATCTTGAATTGTCATATATAAATCGTATGGTGTTGTTAGTTGGCTTTCCGCGTTTACTTTCAAATTATAATATTTCTCTGGGTACTTGTTTTGAAACCACTTCGGAAACCAGAAGTATAGATATGGCAGACGCTCTTCTAACCAACCGGTATGAGTTGTACGGACTTTTCCAAATCTAATACCATGGTCGCTCAGGAAAATGATCACAGAATTATTCAGGTATCCAGATTCATAAATATCTTCAAGAAACTTTACTACCTTATTGTCCATTCGAGTAGGCGAATTAAGTTTGTTGTGGCTGAAGCTATTCATCCAAAAGAAGCCAAAATTTGGATAATCGATAAATGTGGTCGCGAAATCTTTCGCTATATTCAGAATTCTTTCTCCGGACGATTCTGGACCTGTACAATAATCCATTTCGTCGATTTTCTTCTTCTTCAGATGATCCATAGCTACCGCATAAGTCCGAAAATAGTAATCCGTTGGTTTTTGGGAGAAGCCCTTTTTGTTGAAATTGAAAGTGTTTATATCGCTTTCATCTTCTGCGTACGCTGTAACATATCCCAGATTTTGATAATCTTTCCATATAAAACCGTATTTGTCTATGCAACCTATCCTCGTAGGAAAACATTTGGTGAGCGCGTATTCTTTTCCTGTTAGTATAGCGACCAAATTCGGGAATGTATTGTCGCCAATTTTATTGTATCCTTTGAATTCAACCCAATCGGTATTCACAAGGAATTCGTGTGTTTTTGGCATTGTTCGAATAAAATTTAAACGGGATATGCTGTCTATTCCTATAAATAAAACGTTTAACGGTCGCGTTTCTAACTTCGTGAGATTGGCGTAAGTTGACATTTTGTTCTTCACCTCTTCAGTAATGCTGACGGGAGCGTAGGTGTTGCTATAAATTACATTTTTAGAACGACATTTAACGGTTACAACACTACCGCTGATATCTAACTGGTTTTTAAAATCCTTGCAATCGGAGAATCTGTAAAAAATAAAAGCTTTGATTAACGGAGGAGATATGTTACGTTTGATGTTGGCAGCAAATACCTACAGCCATACACATATACACGCTACTGCACACCATGTGTCATATACAGTAGAACCCGGTTATAACAACTTCGGCTGTAACGACACTCCTTTTTTAGCGTCAAATTTTAAGCGGTCCCGTACTTTACTATTCCAACGTACAGGGAAAAACCCGGTTTTAGCGTCAATAACCCCTGATATAACGACAAATATTTACCACTTGGGGTATGTATTTATATTATCATTTATGGCTCAATTCCCGGTATTTGCTTAGCCTACAGCCGACCGTTCGGGGATTCCAAGAGTATTACCGTTCGTTGAATTAAGATTTCTTGCAATTTGCCAAACCTGCAACGTTCGACCGTTCGGGGATTCCAAGAATATTACCGTTTCTTGCAATGCACCAGGCAAAGTTCGTAAGAAATTTCCTCAGTCGGCATTTGAATCGTGTGAGTGAAACATCGAGATTTCTTTATCGAAGATGTCAGGTTTAAGATTAAGGAAGAAAGCGGACGTGTATCGCGAATTTGGGTTAGTTAATTCTACGATTTGTACAATTGTGAAAAATAAGAATAAAATCGTGAATACCTTTGTGAAAGGGAAAGAAAAGTCAAAAAAAAAATTCGATGGTGCGAAAAGGTTGAAGTCGACGAAGCACTTATTACGTGGTTTAAGCAATGTAGAAGTGCAAATTTACCCGTTAATGGACCACTGCTTTTGCAAAAGGCCGAAGAATTTGGAAGTTTATTTGGAGACACAAATTTTTAGTGCAGCAATGGGTGGCTGGAGCGTTTCAAGCGGAGACACTCAATAACGTTCGGAAAAGTGAGCGGTGAAGCGAAAAGTGTTAATATGATAGAAGCAGAGACGTGGCTAAATGAAGTGTGGCCTAAATTAAGACGAGATTATGAAGACAATGAAATTTACAATGGCGACGAAACGGGAAGTTTCTATAATCTTCTTCGAGATAAGACTCTGAGGTTTAAAGGCGAAAAATGTGTAGGCGGTAAATTAGCCAAAGAACGGTTAACTGCATTTGTGTGTGCTAATATGACCGGTACGGAGAAACGTAAAATTCTTGTCATAGGAAAGTCAAAAAAGCCACGCCGCTTCAGAAACATAAAAACACTCCCAACAAATTACTGCGCAAACAAAACAGCATGGATGACTTCAGAAATCTTTGAAAATGAAATTCGAAAATGGGATAAAGAACTTGCGGTTAAAGGTAAAACAATCCTGCTTTTAGTCGATAACTGCCCAGCGCATCCATCATTAGTCCACTTAAAAAATATTAATTTGGTGTTTTTGTCCACAAATTGTACTAGCATCCTTCAACCAATGGACCAAGGCGTAATACGAAGTTTAAAACGAAAGAAAATTTCTTCTGGAGAAAATTATTACGGGTACGGATAAGAAGGCACCATGTGCAGTTTCACCTCTCGACGCGTTGGACTTTCTAGAGAAGGCTTGGCGTAGTATAACCTCTGAGACTATAGCAATCTGCTTTAGTCATTCAAGATTAAGGAATAATCCAGTTTGTGACAACTTAAATGAAGATGACGTTCCGTTATGCGAGCTTATTAAAAAGTGACAGCAAAATCAGAGTGAAGAAAACCAGTTTTGTTTCGACGACTTTGCATCCGTGGACAGTTACCTTATTACGATAGGAATGCGTTTAGATTCTGATATCGTGGAGGACATAAAACAGCGGGATAACGAAAACGATAATGAAATCAAAGAGCAAGAAGATCCATGCGACGAAGTTGAACACGTACCGACAAACGAAGAAGCCCAAAGTGTCATAACACTTTTAAAAACTTATTATAGACAGCGAAAAACGTCACCACAAATTATTGATAAAGTGAGAGAATTAGAAATGGCTATAGCAAAACAGTTTTGGCGTGCGAAAACTGTGCAATGGAAAATTACAGATTTCTTTCATTAGGCAAACAAGTTAGTATGTACCTACGTGTGTAAGGTTACATGGTTAAGTACATTAAATTAATTAAATTCACATATGTATCTGTTTACCACCCGTAATATTGTTTCCCACCAATTCTTGTATGTAAACATGGAACTAGTAAAAACTCCGCCTATAACGTCACCTTGTTATAGCGTCAAAAAATTCGCAGTCTCGTGACTGTCGTTATAACCAGGTTCTACTGTATATGTATATAGGTAGAGACAATACGGTACGACCCAATAATATCTAATAAGTAAAAACTTATGTGAAAATAAAGTGTTGCAACGCCTACACGAGTAGTTACTTACAACAGACACAACAAATTGGCGAGGAGACGGAAGAAGTAAACCGCGAAACCAATACATATGTCAGATACAGGTCAAAATTTATTTTTATTCTTCTATGTACGAACATAATGCTACAGTTACGTACCTACGTATGTAGACTACCGGCCATAAATGTTTACCCACCTGCATAATTGGAGGTTATTTTGCAGACCTCGAAACATCCTAATTTTTCGACGGCTTGAGGAACCGGAGCACTGTTTGAAGATGTCTATTGATTTTTGAGCAGACTACATCGAAAAATAAAAATAAGGAACCACACCAATACCGTATTTTTCTCGTCGATTCCGAAAAAAATTTCAGGTCGCCCTCGTAGATTAACTAACATGAATACACGAATCAATTTATCAAATATTTTCGAAATCACACATTACCGATGGGACGCAGGTCACCGAACTCTTCAGAACGTCGCCAGAAGAGGAACAAGATGGGCTTTTTAGCGCAGACGTAAGGAAAGAAACCAGTGGAAATGTGTGGATTGACAATGTGACTGAAGAACGGTAAAATATGAGAATGACACAATTTAATCTAATCAATGGTGCTTGCATCACAGCCAATATATTTCGATGAAATATTACGAATACCCGAAAATATATCATCATCTTTAGATACAGTATGAAGGTTAAAGTAAGGTTTCAGTGAGTCAATTAGTCGGAAGATTTCTGTAAAAGGTGGCAATATCGGTGACTCGTATCGGAAACAACTGAACACAATTTATTAATGATATCTTCATTAGAAAGAAGAGATGATACGAGTTAAATATTTTCGTGAAAATCTCCATACGTTTCTACTATTCAAAATTTGCACACTAAAATTCAGGTAAGTAGTTTTTTCTCTTCTAATAGGGCTATTGTAGAAAAGTACATTTTAAGAAAGCATGATCCCCCAGAATCTACAATATTTTAACGGTTTCAGTTATTCACGGCTTCACATGTAATCGGATGTGATGGTCAAATAGGAAGTGCAATTTTCTGAATAACATCATCGAAATCGAAAAATATAACATGTGGTTAGGTAAACTAAATCAGAATACAAAGTTCCGTAATCTAAGTGTTTAAAATCCCTAAAATCCCTATGTTACGTACATAATATTTTATGTTCTTATAATGTGGATTTTGTTTTCTTCCTTAATGAAATTTAGGAATATGTGATAATTTACAATTGTATAGGTGTACGATTTTTAGGTGTACAAAGTAAACTGTAAGTCACAAATCGAACATTATTCACTTGTAGTTGTTTTGGAAAAAAAAGTGTTTTCTCCGCATCCATTCACTAAGCAAAAGACTGCGAATTTACTGAGCCAGTGTCAATATACTTACTTGATGTTATTATCTGGTACTGAAGATTTCTCATTTCTAGTTACGTTGATGTAACAACATTTGATGGGTTTCGTGCTATAGTGTTTTTTAGCGCTCGAATCTAAATATAAGACGGCACTGGTATCATTTTTGACTACATACGTAAGTAATTTGTATTTGCTGCACGATACGTATGGCAGTTTCTTATAAAAAGGTTTGATCTCATTGTTCCAGGCATTAACATCGGGTAACATACATTTTGGAGTAAATACTAGATAATCTGTAACAAATGAATTATAATTAAATATTTAATCAGTAACATATTTCTCACGATTTTAATTTTAGAAATGCAGGAGCGCAAATTTACAAAATACTGAAATTTCATGTAATAATTAATACAACTCGACTTTTAGACGTGAAACATAAATATTATTACATTATATTTGGAAAATTTAATTAATTTCATACCAAATTTTAAAAAGAGTTGTTTTTGCAACACATATTCACCGTATAATATGTCGGTAATAGTGAGAGACACCGGGTAATAAGGTAATTATGGACGAATACGTATAGGAATCTTGAAGTACGTGAAAATTATATTATTAAATATTATACACTAGGATGACAGAATAAAATAGACACCTACTAATTAAAAAAAAAAGATTCTATTCTCGTTATACATACAAAATATTTTAAAATTTTTAAATTAGACTAATATTTTGTCGATCCACCTTTACTTGCGTGAAGTGCTGCGAGTCGTCGTGGCATAGAATCTATTAAATGATTAATGGTGTCTTATGGAATATTTAACCACTCTTCTGTAACAGCTGCCACGAGTTCTTCCTTATTGCTGGGTTTTCGGGGTCGTTTCGCCATATTTGTCTGGATTATGTGCCAAACATTCTCTATCGGATTCATGTCTGGTGATTGGCCTGGCCGTAATAAAATCCGAATCCCCTGTTCCTCTATCCATGTGGTTGTTGTTCTTGGTTTGTGGCAGGGTGCCTCATCCTCCATAAAAGTGGCGTCTTCTTTAGATAAAATGGCGTCGTCGAATATCGGTAGTAGTCCTTCTGTTAATATTTGGATATATTTTGCCGCATTTATATTTCCGTCGCAGATTACTAATTGCGATCTTCCACGCCTCACACCATGATGTTCACACCGCCGTATTTCACCGTCTGATATAAAAAATTGTCGTCCAGTTGCTGTGACGAACGTCTCCATACCCACGTGCGACCACTATCATTGAATTGGCAGTATCTGCTTTCGTCTGAAAAAATGACAGACCGACAAAGCTCTTCGTGGTTCGTTCGCATTTCGATTGCCCAAGCCATTCGGCGCCGTTTTTGAAACGCCGTAAGGAGAGGTTTTTTCTTTGCCACCCTTTTATACGTCCCCACACTGTGGAGGTATCGCAGAACGGTGCGCTGACTTTTGTGTGAAGTTTTGTTACTTTTTCGCGGTTCTCTTAACACTTCGCGCACAAGCACCCTTTTACTTCTTTCAGAAGGTCCGGCACGACCTGGTCTCGGCTCCACTGTTGTTTTTTCCTTGCGTTTAAATTGTGTAATCACACGGTTAACTGTGGAATATTTAGAAATTTTCTTATTTCACTCTGCCGAAGGATGCCACCCCGGGTGAAGTCGCTAATATCACTCGAACCTTGTAAGCGAGGCGTAGTTGTAACGATACTAAACTATGACGAATTCCTTCCGATACATCTACCCCTACCCTAATGACAAGAGAAAGTTCTTAATTCGTTTTTAGAATTTAGCTGTTTACATATTTATACCGCTTTACCTGATGTCTATTTTATTCTGTCACTCTAGTGTATATAAGGCCAAGATAAGACCGCTGTAACTACAGCTTTTCTCATAGTATTGGTGAAATCAGTTACGGAGAAAGACAATGTGAAGAGACAAAAAACGCTGACACATCGACATGTTTCTGAACGGTTTTTTGCTAGACACATTGCGATTCCCTCTCTGCTACTATCGCCATATCTAACCCTACAATTCAAGTGATTATTCTTGGTGCTAACTAGTGCCAAAAGAATGAACGACTTATTTGCAAATGTCAGACAGAGAAAAAAAAGCGGGTACAGTTTCCCGCCCTTTTCTCGAGCAGTACTTGGATTGTCGGGGCGCTCACGTAAAGGGCAGTGATATATAACGTTTTTCTTCGATGCGAAGTATGAATTAAATAAGTCTGTTGTTATCAAAGAGTTTATAAGGTGTTTAGGAAGAAGGTGAATGAGACAGAACAACTAAAATTAAAGCAGCTACAAGAAATTAATATTACTTACAAAGGTATTCTTAAATCAGTGCAGGAATGTAATAACATATTGTGGGAGTATTTAAATAAAGACAATCCCTAATGTTAACTATTTTATTTTTTTGTTTCTTACTAGAAATTATGTACTGTTTGTTTTGCAATACAACATTAATACATAATGTCTTTTTACTGTTACGTTTTCTGTTTTTGTCGTCGCAGCGATCACGCCAATATTACGCCAATTTAGCAATCAAGTGACAAACGGGCATGCATTAGAAAAAGCAATTCTGTAGACCGTTTCGCTAGTCCCATCGCTGGATGCAAGCGCCCGCCATTAATGACTTCTAGCTCCGTAAATCTCTGAACGCACCCAATATCAAATAATTACTGACACTCTAGGCAAGTTGTAGTTAACAGTAGGTAGTTACTTAAACCAGGATTAAGAACGTAGTTGTTAATCGGGTTTTAAATATGTACCGTGTGGTACTTTTTGCATCTGATAAATATTAGGCACATTCTGTGACAAACATACTAGTTTTATAAGTAAAAGCAGCTACTGCACTACCATACAAATTGTTAATTGTTTTTTAGAATTCAAAGGCTATGCACATTGAAGTGGCGTTCGGTATTCCGATGAACAATTAGCATGTTTTTGTTTCTGTAGTATAAAAATACTCATTTAAATTCAAAGTTTCATAGTATTTGACAGAATAGATATGTTATGATAAGAATTAATATAGAAAAATAATACCTTAAGCGGAGTTATTTATTCTGGAGATTTGTAACTGCAGTATTTGTGTCATGATGTAAACGTACTAAAGTGAAAAATTATCAGACATATACATGGGTTGTGCACTTGCATGATAGTTATACAGCAATATTTTCTTTCATATTTATTTTGTTTTAATTGCAACGCTTCGTTGATATGGTGGCCGACCGTATTTCATTTGTTCTTTCCGGAAAACCTTATTAGGACGATCTCAAAGTTGTTAATCAAAAATTCAGTTGTCCAATTTCTATGCCAACAAACTAAACCATGCACTAACTTGACAGTTAACCAGGATTTCTGTGAAAGGCTATATTTACGAAGAATGTATATTTTTTAAATACTAGCTACGTTATCACTTACCGACTTTGAACTCGTTTGAAAATCGTATTATACAAAATAATTGATAATGCATGTTATGTTACAATGATACTGCTTGTGTTTTTCGTAATAAAGAAATATTTCATAGACGTTTAAGGGCATAATTTGAGGAAAGACTTTTATACCATTCTTACAAAAATACAAGAAAAGTATGTAGTTAAATCTTCTAACTCATAATTATTTTTATATCGAGTTATTTAGTTTTATATAAGAGCAGCTTAATAACAAAGCTATTATGTTTGAATTTAAAATGAGATAATTAGAAAGGAATTGACGTAAATCGTTTTTTTTTTAATGGAACAGTCTATAAAGAGGTTTGCTTCACTCTTAAGATTTTTTATAATAATTCTTTTTACTCACCTTTGTTTGTGGTATTAGTTTGAGTATCATTTATCACAACAGTTGTTGGTCCGAGTATGGCACTTGGTTCTATATATAACATTGAGAAGAAAATGAAATTTCCAATGAGAAAAATGTAAATGAAATATTTTGATATCCATAACTTTTTCGTTTCCATTTCATTTCATAAGCCTGTAAAAAATGCATACAGATATTTTAAAATACAGATATTTTAAAATAAAAATCCGTTAGAGCTGTATAAAGTAGTACTAAGAAAACTACATATTGGTGGTATACATTGGATATCATTTTATTATTTATAATTACCTTTAATTTCGTTATCAATGTTATCTATTGCAAATTTTAAAAGAGCTACACTACCGCTCAAAAGTGTTTAGGCACCCCTGTTTTCATGGATTATTCATATAGTATTATGTTTACCAAAAAAACATTATAATAAAATGAAATACGTATTTAAAATGTGGTTCAGTAAGATAAACACCCATTATATCGCATAAGGTTTACTATTATTTACCTGCACTTGCTCGGATTACCATAAACTGTTTATTGCGGTGCAATTACAATAACAATCCCTTTGAATTTACTGGGTAAATTTAGTCATCTGTTAGATTGTAGGTAATAATGTTTAAATTACCTTCCTAGAAGATTATAGTGAAATCTATAACCTATGGTCAGTTGCAGTGTGGTATTTACTCTCTACTTAGAAATGTAACAATGTAACAATTTTCATAAACAATTAAAGTTGGGTATCCTATGCGTTTATGGAATAGGTATAGAATTATTATTTTTTTCGTAGCGTTCGGCACTTTTTATTTGAGATTTCTGCTCACCAAGCTATCGCTAAGGGAAAGGGACGTCCGCCAGAAAAGTTTAAAAATGTAATAATTTTTGTAACAAATTTCATAAACAATTAAAGTTGGGTATCCTATGCGTTTATGGAATAGGTACAGAATTATTGTTTTCGCCACTTTTTATTTGAGATTTTTCCTCACAGAGATATTACCAAGGGAAAGAGGAGTTCGCTAGAAAAGTTTAAAAATGTAAACATTTTTGTAATAATTTTTATAAACAATTGAAGTTGGGTATCCTATTCGTATATGAAATAGCTAAAGAATTATTTTTTTCGTAGTGTTCACCATCTTTTATTAGAGATTTCTGCCAACGAAGCTATCCCTAAGGGAAAAGGGAGTTCGCCAGAAAAGTTTAAAAATGGAATTATTTTTGTAAAAAATTTTATAAACAATTAAAGTTAGCCATCACATCTACTAATATAATAAGTAAAGAATCATCTATATCCGTAGTGCTACATTTAATTCACGATTTTTCTACAATGAGGCATTGCAAAGATACACAGCAATCCCCCAGAAAAGTTTTAAAATATAAATGTTTTCGTAAAAATTTTTTTTAATTGGCAAACTGCAGTTCTATGTATGTATTCCATCATATTAAATTGTAATTTTACACTCTTATAAGAATTAATAAGAAGGGGTGTAGAAAGGTTGTACCACAAGACTGTACCATAGAGTAGTTTCTAACATATTATGAAATTTCTGTATGATTTAATTATTTTCAGAGCTATCGACAATATACTATAAGTTCAGTGATGTAAGATTATATATTCTATTGTAAAATATTATATACGTTTTAAATTAAGACAGATTAAGATAGAATAGCCACATATTTTCATTAAGCAACTGACGTTTATGTATATAATGTGAATATTTATGTACATATAAGTGTATATATTTCAACTTCATGCTTTTTTGAGCTTTGTTACAGAGAGATGTTAGCGTACTAATAATATTCAACAGAAATCGCAAACATATATGCAAATATGCGAATTATGATAAAATGATGAAGGAAAGCTATGAATTTTGGAATGTTTTGTTTCTACAGCATAAGAAAACATATTAAGGAGCTAAGCTCACTGAGACTACACGAATTATAATTAACATGCATAAGGTATAATTTTTACGAAACATGCTAACAACGTATCAGACTCACAATATTTTCGAGAAATATCTGAAACGAAGTCGAGCACTTTCGTTTATAAAAAACAATAGCTTCTATGGTAGAATGTTAACTGCTTCACCACGCGCAAAGCTCCTGGTCGTAATATCAATGATTGCGATTCTGCGTAGATTGCGCAGCAGAGGAATAATAGAATAATAACGGGAGTATTGGGTAGGAAGATATTTAAACAAAATAATTGGTCTTTAATAAAATTATGAGAAGTAAGTATTTTATTCTTAAATACTCTATTGATTTCCAATAATAAGACGCTAAATATATCAGTTTTAGTACGTACTTGTTAGGTGAGTATTGTTGTCTACGTCAATTCTCTCTAATTAATAACAACAAATACATAGTGAGATGCATTTCAAGTCTTGCATGTTAAACTCAAATACCCAAAAAAATGTTTTTATTAAGTATGAGGTTCGGATATCTTTCTTGTATGTACACTACCGCTCAAAAGTGTTTAGGCACCCCTGTTTTCATGGATTATTCATATAGTATTATGTTTACAAAAAAAACATTATAATAAAATGAAATACGTATTTAAAATGTAGTTCAGTAAGATAAACGCCCATTATATCGCATAAGGTTTACTATCATTTACCTGCACTTGGTCGGATTACCATAAACTGTTTATTGCGGTGCAATTACAATAACAATCCCTTAGTCATCTGTTAGATTGTAGGTAATAATGTTTAAATTACCCTCCTAGAAGATTATAGTAAAATCTGTAACCTATGGTCAGTTGCAGTGTGGTATTTACTCTATTCACGTCGTGAGCGAAATATCGTGTGATAATTTTTTAAAATGCCTCCGCGAAGAGAAATTAGTACGGAAACACGTGCGCTTATAATAGCTTACCATAAAAGTGGCATAAGTAATCGACAAATTCCCAAAAAAATGAAAATACACCACGCTACGGTTGACTATAACGTAAAAAAATATCGGGAAACTGGCAGCGTTTCTACAGTCAACCGTCCCCTACAGAAAGCCGGGCTCCATGGACGTATTGCGAAGAAAAAGCCATTACTACGCAAACAAAATAAGCAAAAGCGACTTAAATGGGCTCGTGAACACCAACACTGGACCATAGAAGTGTATAACAACGTCCTATGGACGGATGAGTCCAAATTTGAGCTGTTCGGAACCCGAACACGCATATTCGTAAAAAGATCTGTGGGTGAACGTGCCAGAGAAGAGCGTATTACTGCTACCGTGAAGCATGGTGGAGGTTCCATCATCATTTGGGGCTGTTTTGCTGGCACTAGTGTAGGGGACATTGTGAAAATTGACGGTATATTAAAAAAGGAAGGCTACCGTGAAATTTTGGAGAACCACGCAATACCTTCCGGAATTCGACTTTTGGGTCAAAATTTTATCTCCCAGCAAGATAATGACCCAAAACATTCCTCTAAATTATGTAAAGACTATTTACGCCATTTAGAAGAAGAAGGAACTCTCAAAATTATGGAATGGCCTCCCCAGAGCCCCGACTTGAATCCATTCGAGTTACTATGGGAAGAACTAGATCGGGAAGTACGGAAGTCGGCTCCGACATCAGCTACTGACGTGTGGAACAAATTGCAATCGAGTTGGACCTCAATAACACAAGAAACTCTAGCAGAACTTATTGCGAGAATGCCGCGATTGTGTGCTGCAATTATTAAATCAAGAGGAGGTCACATAGATGAAAGCAAAATTTAAATTAAACGTTTTAATTTTCACAATTATTTAATATATTTTTATTCATGTACGTGTATCTGTACATAAAAAATAAATATTATTAACATTTTGGTTCCTGAGGTTTCCAGAAGCACCATCCACAGGATTTTAACGGAAAAGTTGCAATATCGGAAGGTGTGTGCATAATGGGTGCCGCGTATGCTGACAGAAGACCACAAACGGTAACGGGTTGATTCTTCCCGCGAATTTCTTCGCCGCTATGGAGACGAAAAGGACAACTTCTTGGACTCGATTGTCACGGGTGACGAAACCCGGGCATTCTACTTTACACCTGAGACAAAACAACAGTCACGCGAGTGGCCGCATCCCCCTTCGCCCAAGCCACGAAAATTCAAGCAAACACAATCTGCCGGTAAAGTCATGGCAACTGTGTTTTGGGACAGGAAGAGGGCATTGTTGGTCGACTTTCTGCCTGCTGGGACAACAGTCAACGCTGACAGGTACTGTGAAACGCTGAAGAAACTCAGAAGGCAATTTAGAACCGGACAAGAGGGATGTTGAGTAAGGGTGTAAACATTCTCCACGACAACGCCCGTCAAAACGTCGATCTCCTACAAAATGTTGGTTGGAACGTCATCACACACCCACCCTACAGTCCGGACTTGGCACCCAGCGATTTCCACCTGTTCCCTAAGTTGAAGGAACATTTGTGTGGACGGCGATTCTGCTCCGATGATGAGGTGAAAGATGAGGTTCAACGCTTTCTGAAGGGAATGGCGGCAAGCTGGTATGACATGGGCATTGTAAAACTGCCACAGCGTCTACAAAAATGCATCGACCGAAATGGCGATTGTGTTGAAAAATAAAGCATTCTTCAATCTTTAAAGTGATGTAGCAATTATAGAAAATAAACGGTTCCTTGTATATCTAAAAATATAGGAGACCTTTTTTTTGGGATTGCCCTCGTAGAATTGTAGATCCCACAAGTATATTATATGCACGACTTTTACAACAAGTTAGTATTTAATGACAATCTTTACATAAGGACTTAATTATGAAAAAAGGTTTTATATATTTAGACCGCTTTTTCTGTTTAAAAAATGTAATGACCATGGTACTAATTTAAAAAATAGGGAAGTTAACTTAAAGTTCAATCCCACAAAATACAAATTTTTAAGGGAGAGATACATTTTCGAAGTATATCATTAGGCAGACACATGAAGTTTCTATTTAAGAAGAGTAATCAACATGATTTTTCTAATTATCGTCTTACAAATTTATTATTATCATTAATCTATATATGTATATTAGTCTATACTGCCTGCTTTTGTTTTTGAGGTATTACAAGCGTAAGTAGAACTGCACATGTTTCTATTAACCCTTACCTTATTTAAACCAAATGCGTTCGCTAACCCATAAAATTTGTTACTGAAGCGTGGTTGAAGTGTTGTAGTTAACCATCCATATCTGCACATTGACACATAATTGACATTTCTACTTTACGAAATAATTTCTTGGTTCTCAATTAATCTTCTTGACACGAATATAGGGAAAGAGTTGATATTTCACATTTCCAGCAAAATGTATGTTTTACATACGAATACGTAGAATTCATGCCTTTAAACAATGCCTACGTGTTGGAGCAGTGATGCTATTGTTATGTATTGTAGTAAGTACCTCATTGTTTATGATAATGCGGTTCTAATCAGTGTTCATTAACAATCAAGTTTATGGATGGCTATTTAATGTCGTGAATTGTCTTACAAAAATAAAACGGGTGACTAAGAACGAATTAAGATCCTTCTCTTATCATTAGGGTAGGGGTAGATGTATCGGAAGGAATTCGTCATAGTTTAGTATCGTTACAACTATGCCTCGCTTACAAGGTTCGAGTGATATTAGCGACTTCACCCGGGGTGTCGCATCGTTGGCCAGAGTGAACGCGGCGCTTCGCAACGTGAAATAAGTAAATTTTTAAATATTCCGTTGTCCACAGTTAACCGTATGATTACACAATTTAAACGCAAGGAAAAAACAACAGTGGAGCCGAGACCAGGTCGTGCCGGACCCTCTGAAAGAAGTGAAAGGGTGCTTGTGCGCGAAGTGTTAAGAGAACCGCGAAAAAGTACAGCTGAGCTTGCGGCAACTTCACAGAAAAGTCAGCGCACCGTTCTGCGATACCTCCACAGTGTGGGGATGTATAAAAGGGTGGCAAAGAAAAAACCTCTCCTTACGGCGTTTCAAAAACGGCGCCGAATGGCTTGGGCAATCGAAATGCGAACGAAGCCCGAAGAGTTTTGGCGGTCTGTCATTTTTTCAGACGAAAGCGGATACTGCCAATTCAGTGATAGTGGTCGTACGTGGGTATGGAGACGTTCGTCACAGCAACTGGACGACAAATTTTTGCATCAAGCGGTGAAATACGGCGGTGTGAACATCATGGTGTGGGGCGCGGTATGGTATGGTGGAAGATCGCAATTAGTAATCTGCGACGGAAATATAAATGCGGCAAAATGTATCCAAATATTAACAGAAGGACTACTACCGATATTCGACAACGCCATTTTATCTAAAGAAGACGCCACTTTTATGGAGGATGGAGCACCCTGCCACAAAGCAAGAACAACAACCGCATAGAAAGAGGAACAGGGGATTCGGATTTTACCATGGCCAGGCCAATTACCAGACATGAATCCGACAGAGAATGTTTGGCACATAATCCAGACAAATATGGCGAAACGACCCCGAATACCCAGCAATAAGGAAGAACTCGTGGCACCTGTTACAGAAGAGTGGTTAAATATTCCAGAAGACACCATTAATCATTTAATAGATTCTATGCCACGACGATTCGTAGCACTTCACGCAAGTAAAGGTGGATCGACAAAATATTAGTCTAATTTAAAAATTTTAAAATATTTTGTATATATAACGAGAATAGAATCTTTTTTTTAATTAATAGGTGTCTATTTTATTCTGTCACCCTAGTGTATATACAGTTTTCTACAGCAAAACAAAACGCTTTGAAATAACAAAAACAATTTTGTTAGGTGGAAAAGTATTGGCATAACAAATTTTGTAATTGAATTCCTAGTATTCATATAATAGTTTAGCTTGTATCAAGTTTTGATCGAGGAACACATGATAAGCGAAAAAGAAGCTGTTTCGATAAAACTCAAAGTGATACCATAATAACGAAGCTGTAGCGGTCTCACAGAAATAAAAACTATTTTATTTAACCAAAAAATTGAATTTGTTAATCAAAATGATTATTGATATCTAGTAAGCACTAAATACTCATTTGTAATTAATAATGTCTATTATTAACAACATAACAAATGTGATGGTTTATTTTACAAAACATAAGACTTCAGGATATTTTGGGTGTTCAGTTAATCAATTTTTATTGGTTATGGTGGGACGATATTGCCTTGCATAATTTCTATAGCATCAATGACATTGAATTGTACTGGCAAAAAATTTGAATGAGAATAGAATCTATTTTTTAATTAGTAGGTGTCTATTTTATTCTGTCACCCTAGTGTATGTACGATATACGTTGATCCGATGATACACGAACAAAAGTTACGGAGTGTCTATTTGCTATATCATCAAAGCAAAGCAATATCAACGGTCCCACTATAAAACACGTTGTAATCTTACCGCCAAAAATAAAGAGTTTCTTAAAAGTCCCGCCGTTGCCGTTTTTATAAAATGAATAACCATAACTGAATTAACAGGAAACAGAAGCTATCCGACAAAAATATAGGTATAATATATACAGGAAAGTTTCGTTGGGAATTTTGCCAACGAATTGTATGTTGTCAAATAGATAATGTAGTGTGATCATGTAGTTATGGCGTTTAACTAAGCCAAAAATTTTCATAGCAAAATGGGTTTTGTTAAACGGATGCATTTTCTTTTACACATCTAATTTTTTATGACTTTTAGCTTTTAACAGAATTCTGATGGACAATGGTACATTATAATTGACTTGCGTATATTCTGAAGATATTCTTTCTACATATTGGTCTGATCTAAAAGTACTATGACACTCTCTTATTAGGTGCATTACTCAATTTCTATAAGTACTAAAGCATTGATGATTGATGGATTTTAAATTCAACAAAATATATTGGAATTTACCGCAAGTCAGATTTGCGTTTACATTTTCTTTCAATTCATTTATTATTTAATTTTGATGGCTTAATGCGAACAATTGCAATAGGTAGAGGCCAATTATGACGTTGTTGAGAGTGATGCATTGTGAGTGCTTAGTCTTCGAATACCACTACCGCATCAAGTTTTCTGTTATAATGCTTATAATACTCCAAAAAAACTGCATATGGTTTGCATGCAATTTTTACCTGAATTTATATTTTTCAGAATTTTCTAAGCTAATCGTTTAAATAAACTAAGTATTAACAAAAAAACAGTAAATAAATAAGAAAGAATATTAGTCCATTCTATCGTTTTTGAACGATATTAAACATTAGATTATACATCTCGGTTTAAATAGAAATGTAGAATATACTTACATAGTAAATTAGCATCGGTAAAACCTAAACTACCTAAAATATACCAGCAGCATTACGATACCACGACCAAAGAGAACTGGTAATTATAAAGAGTAAATTCAAACAATACATATACATACTACAAGTTATCACACAGGAAGGAAATGGTTTATACGATTAACGCTTTCCTAGCTTTGCATTTAGTTGAAATATTGCTACTTGCTATGCACGCAACCTTTATTATTTTATACGTTACTAGACATTTTGCGCTAACGAGAACCCCATTAAATGCAACGCGGCTATTTTGGCACTAATCTAGTTTATTTAATTTAGGCAGCTTAACACGCAGAAGCGTAGCGACGCATATACATATATACAATCTGCATTAGTCTTTATGTGCATTTAAAGCGGTGTTAAATTATGTACATAGGTGCTCCAGAAAGAGTGGCGTATCAAAATTATATATTTTTTTAGGGAGCACCTATTTCCGTTTCGCTCGGACAGAAATCATTACATTGGTAACCGCTGCAGAGCAAAATTTGAAGTGCTATTTAAACGGATTAAAGAGAGCATCGTTAGGAAAAGGCGCAAGGAGACATATTTTGAGAAATAAGATTGATTTTGGCGAAAAAGCTTATTTCTGTATTAAGCTGTAAATTTTTCAGACTACCTACGTTACATTTATATCATAAATGCTATTTAATTTCCAGAAGAATATTTATTTTTAAATTATTTTACGATTAACTTACGGTTTTATATCATCTGATTATTATTACATTATTTTTCATGAATATCTGAAATAAAGACAATTATTATTAATAATGTCAAAGTACTTTATACCCAATACTTTTCTTAGCTACTTATAGCATTTTTTCAAGCTCATTTTCAAATAATTTGTGTTAAGGAAATATGAAACTCCTTATAGCTATAGTTATAGTTCAAGCGAAGCAATGGCTTGAAAAGTGTTATGGGGACTCCGCTCCATCAGAAACCACAATAAAACGTTGGTTTCCTGACTTCAAACGCGGTCGTAGAGACACCAATGATGCAGAACGCAGTGGACGTCCAAATGAGGCGGTAACACCAGAAAACATCAAAAAAATCCACAAAATCGTTTTGAATGATCGAAAAGTGAAGTTGCGTGAGTTAGCTGACATCGTAAAGATATCAAAAGAACGTATTGGCTTTATATTGCATGAGCATTTGACTATGAGAAAGCTCTGTTCAAAGTGGGTGCCGCGTTTGCTCACTGTTGACCAAAATCAAGAACGTGTTGATGATTCTGAGCAGTGTTTGGCCATGTTTAAACGTAACAAAGGGAATTTTTGCGTCGATATGTGACAATGGATGAAACATGGATCGATCACTTCACTCCGGAATCAAAACGATCGTCATCTGAGTGGACAGCAACTGGTGAACCTCGTCCAAAGCGCTCGAAAGCACAACAATCGGCTGGAAAGGTTATGGCCTCGGTATTTTGGGATGTGCGTGGTGTAATATTTATCGACTATCTTGAGAAAGGAAATACCATCAACAGTGAATATTATATAGCGTTATTGGAGCGTTTGAAGGCCGAAATTGCAAAGAAACGATCGCATATGGCAAAGAAAAAATTTTGTTTCATCAAGACAACGCACCGTGTCACAAGTCAATCAGAACAACGGCAAAACTACATGAATTGAACTTCGAATTGCTCCCACATCCACCGTATTCGCCAGATTTGGCTCCCAGCGACTACTGGCTGTTCGCAGACCTCAAAAAAATGCTCGCCGGTAAGAAATTTCGCACGAATGAGGAGGTTATCGCTGAAACTGAGGCCTATTTTGAGGCAAAATATAAATCGTTCTACAAAAGTGGTATTGAAACGTTAGAGCGGCGCTGGATTGATTGCGTTGCTCTTGGTGGAGATTACGTTGATGAATAAAGCTAATTTTGAACTAAAGAAACCGTTTTCTTTGTTAGGCCCGGGACTTTTCAGCCCATGTCTTATTACTAAACGAAACTTATAATTACTTGCCTAATCTTATTTCTTTTATTACCATCCATTAACTTGATCCTCTGAATTCTTTGAAATCTTCAAACGTCGAGTCGTAGACACACGTCATTCCTGCACTTAATTTTGATTATTTTGGATGGTAAACTTCCAATCCTTCACAAGTTCTTATTAGTGTGTTTAACACTTTGTATATTAAAATGGTATCTTTAGGAAAACGTAATTAATAGACACATTAGCAAAGAATCATATTAATTCGTAATGTTCCATCGAAGGTGTAAGATTACATACCTGGAAAGTAATTACCTGTTCCTTTGTTTCATCACATATGTACTTGCTAATAGAAGAAGTGAAGGCCGATAATTATTTTCTCAGTAGTTCTTTCAATGGTTTGTCCGGTTGGTTATTTCATTGTACAACACTTCAACTTTTGAGTATTTTTGCATAATTCATGGCCAAAATTATAAAAGTTAATATCGTATGCTAGTATTATTAATAGGGGAAATCTGTTGTAGGCCGTGGTGTTACGCTTTATTACCTACGAATATTAATATAGCAATCGTAGTATTTATATATAAAATTATTTACGTATTTATTCAATGATTTCCGTACAATTCCAATTTGTAATCTTCAAAAAACATGAATCAGTAATTTCTTTCTGAATTCTATTCAGGCATACATTAGACACTAAATTATTGTGTAGTTTAAATACAGAACTACTTGAAGTTAATTAGCACCTCTAGGTTAGATTAACAGCTACGTTTATGTACGACTAATCCTTAGGACCAGTAACACTTCCTGTTACGGCACGTGGCTATAAATAAATATTTTTCTATTAATTAAGAAGGTACCCCGCCAAGGATCTATCACACATGGTAGATGCCACCAAAATATAGAGAAGGCCATATACATTACGTACCATAATCATGATTTGGTGAGAACAAACTAACATTTTGTATAATAAAAGTCTGTAATCAAATGGGATATTAGGCTACACCATTAATTCTCCCGTGCCTAGACTATTTCAAATTTACAGAAAAAAGTGAATGTTGTTTTTTCAATGCTTTTGTACAAAATATTCTTGCACTCGTTTTATAAAAAATATATAGAAAAGTGTCCATGGGCGGCGCTATAGGCATGGTGTCTCTACGACCACGTTTGAAGCCAACAAACCAACGTTTTATTGTTGTTACTGATGGAGCGGAGTCCCCATAACACTTTTCAAGCCATTGCTTCGCTTGAACGGTATTTTTTCCCATCAAGAAGCAGTGCAAAATTAAAAGACGAAATTGTTTTTGATCCATTGTTTTGAAAATAACAAAAGTAGCGGGACTCTTAACGCAATAACTCACAAACTAATGAATAGAATATCATGAAATTTTAACAGCTGTCTTTTGAAGGTTAGTACTAAGTGAGAGAAAGGTGACTGCAATAAAACTAGCGTCATCTATGTGTTAGGCCCGGGACTTTTCAGCCCATGTGTTACATATGTTCTACAAATGGATAACTATTAGATGGTAAATGAAATAGTTAAAGTTGGAATATGAGGCTTACGTATTGCCATAAGTAATTTAATAGGAATACTATTTTGGAATTTTGTTTGACTCTTCTTGATAGCCGTAGCTTCCTTCGGATCGAATTTTAAAACGACGGTCGGTACTCTGATTTTTGCCGTAATAGAATCAATTGGAACACTGCGAAGTTCTCGAATCCGTTTGAGAAAGTATTGCCTTTGTATTTACAATCAATGTATCTACATTCGAATAACACTGCCAATAGTTTCTACTATAAGATGTAACGAACGAATTTTACACGTCGTGTGTATCATATTACCATACACAACGCATTGCACTGGCTCCGTCATTAACAAACATTCATGTTTGATTTGTGGATTGTTGAAATTGTTACGATGTACTCGTATGTGGCACCAGCTTCGTAATTACTTCGCATGTAGATTGTTGTACTCTCTTAGTAGCTAGTAATAATGTAGAGGATCAAGAGCGCATACTATGACGTTGTCAATAGAACGTTACTTTATATCTGTTGTCTTGTTCGCGCATAACTAAGTTGCTTATTTGGTAATTCAGATTTAGTCCTTTCTATAATTTCTTCTGGCACAATTGGTGCGTTTCTTCGCAACGTTGTTCGACTTAGTAATTTTACACTATATTTATTCCAGTGCTAAGTAGTGGTTGGCATTACCAGGCAGCGTAAAGCATCCGTTAATTGATGGCAGTATTACCATTCCCCTCGAGTGGCTGTTCTTATTATATCATTTGTGGTCCGGTACAAGTGGGTGATTTTAGTTATTATTTTTAATAGAAAAACCTGTAACCGGCTTCGTAGTTTTAGCATCTTAGCCACAGCAATATTCTGCGAACAAATTTGATAGGACATTGCATATTTCTTAATCTTATAAATTATTACTTCAAACACCTCTTTCCTCCATATTATCATTATAAAAGTACAGCAAGTCCGGTCACATTTGTAAATGTGATGATTGTAGAGACAGGAATGTATTACGTACGGCGTTCTGTGTTGAAGTCATTTAGGATATCATTTTTCGTCTCCGAATCAATTATTACTAACCTGGTATATACCCGTATATTCATTTTTTTTTGATAACATAACTAATAACATTTTTCTAGCTTTCAATAATCACGGATTTGAAGCACATATGTACATCGGAGCGACTATTAAAGGTGAATGAGAGAATTACGTGCATATTTATATCTTGTGATGTGAAAGGTATGTCAGCAATTAACTTGATAACCCATGTCTATAAATACTTTACATTGTTCTTATCTTGTTTGAATAAATTTCTTAGTTTAGAAATCTGTTCTAATTTGTGTTTTTTAAGATACACTAGGGTGCCAAAATAAAATAGACACTTACTAATTAAAAAAAAGATTCTATTCTCGTTATATATACAAAATATTATAAAATTTTTAAATTAAACTAATATTTTGTCGATCCACCTTTACTTGCGTGAAGTGCTGCCAGTCGTCGTGGCGTAGAATCTATTAAATAATTAATGGTGCCTTCTGGAATATTTAACCACTCTTCTGTAACAGCTGCCACGAGTTCTTCCTTATTTCTGGGTTTTCGGGGTCGTTTCGCCATATTTGTCTGTATTCTATGCCAAACATTCTCTATCGGATTCATGTCTGGTGATTGGCCTGGCCATGGTAAATTCCGAATCCCCTGTTCCTCTTTCCATGTGGTTGTTGTTCCTACTTTGTGGCAGGGTGCTCCATCCTCCATAAAAGTGGCGTCTTCTTCAGATCAAATGGCGTTGTCGAATATCGGTAGTAGTCCTTCCGTTAATATTTGGATATATTTTGCCGCATTTATATTTCCGTCGCAGATTACTAATTGCGATCTGCCACCATACGATATCGCGCCCCACACCATGATGTTCACACCACCCTATTTCACCGTCTGACGCAAAAATTTGTGGTCCAGTTGCCGCGACGAACGTCTCCATACCCACGTACGACCACTATCACTGAATTGGCAGTATCTGCTTTCGTCTGAAACAATGACAGACCGCCAAAACTCTTCGGGGTTCGTTCGCATTTCGATTTCCCAAGCCATTCGGCGCCGTTTTTCAAACGCCGTAAGGAGAGGCTTTTTCTTTGCCACCCTTTTATACATCCCCACACTGTGGAGGTATCGCAGAACGGTGCGCTGACTTTTCCGTGAAGTTGCCGCAAGCTCAGCTGTACTTTTTCGCGGTTCTCTTAACACTTCGCGCACAAGCACCCTTTTACTTCTTCCAGAAGGTCCGGCACGACCTGGTCCCGGCTCCACTGTTGTTTTTTCCTTGCGTTTAAATTGTGTAATCACACGGTTAACTGTGGACAACGGAATATTTAGAAATTTTCTTATTTCACGTTGCGAAGCGACCCCAGGTGAAGTCGCTAATATCACTCGAACCTTCTAAGCGAGGCATAGTTGTAACGATACTAAACTATGACGAATTCCTTCCGATACATCTACCCCCTACCCTAATGACAAGAGAAAGTTCTTAATTCGTTCTTAGAATTTAGCTGTTTACATATTTATACCGCTTTACGTGGTGTCTATTTTATTCTGTCACCCTAGTGTATATAGATATTATTAAGTTTTAGAAGAATTTCTACTCTTTCTTTCCTAAAAGATTATTTTCGAAAATTTCTATACTATTTATATGTATATATTTATATTTTGTTACTTACAGTATTTAGTTCCAGGAGGCCTACGAGAAACCTTAAATGTTAATCTAACAAAAATTATTGTAGCGAACTGCAGCAATGTGCATTTATAAACTCTAGCTTACATTATTGTGATAGACGCACCGAAGTAACAGAATTTCAGCAAATAAAGTTCTTTATAGTAGAGACAGTTATTTATCATCTATAGTTAGGCATTACCTAAAATCAAGTACGTAAGTGTCAAAACTTGGCAGTTTTTGCAATGCGTGTTCATTGAATAAATTAACTAGTATGTACAACACACGTTTGCCCAAAATGATAAATTCGATTTTCTTGGTTTTACCAACGGCTAATTAACGCGTTCGTAGAATTAGACGTTTGTAAAAACCGAGGAAGCTGAATTTATCATATTTATTTATTGTTTCACAATGTTGGTAAATATGCCTTTTACGATAGTAGGTTAATCAAGGAATGTTAGAAGCAATCTTTGGGGTATCAAAAACAAAATATTTACAAAAAAAATCCTTATTCTAAATTACAGCTTTTACTAGATTTCCAATAACAACTTTTATTCAAAGAATAAAAATTCGGACTTCATGCATGTGTATTAGTATCAATTCAGAATTTAACGAACAACATCGAGCAAATTTATACGCACTTTATACAGGTACTTTATTTGATTCTTTTACATCTGCTTATATTATTTACGTTTATCAACTACTATGGTTTATAAAGAAGAGGAACTACTAGTAGTTAGTTTTTAATCCCTTTGCTGCTTCAGACTATGTAAACAGTAATTGTATCCATTTTATTATTGTGGAGCGAAGGCTAAAGGTATAAATTACAAGCATTGGTAGAAAATAATTCAGTTTTATAATGACATTTTATAACTCTGACTACTAGATTAACTTTTATCATTGTTTACATATATAAATCAATTGAAACTTAATACATGCTTAATCGAGAAACAAACACAGCAACTATTTCACTTTCAGTTGTAACTATAAAAGAAAATTATTTAGCTTACCACTGGATATTTATAAAATTGAGTTTCACTAACACATTTGTTACACCACTAATAATTTTTAAATTAAAACGTATGTCTCGTGAAATTTATTTTAACAAACAGTGCTTAGGTGTCGCTCCATCACTATATGTAACCTAATGTGAATTACTCCTATCATGTTCAGATTTTATACTCGTAATTCTCATTTAAATACGAAACAATAACGACCGATACAACCTTTATGATTTTTTTAAAAAATATATTATTCTTTCTAACATTGTATAGAATTAGTAAACAATGAAACGTTTTTTTTGCAGGTAAGTGATTATTTAATAGCCGCATGATATACGGCTACCTAGAGGTGGTAAATAGATGTAAATATAAAATATGCGTAATACCAATATGTAATTAGCAAGATTTCTCTTTGTAATAATGAAAAGCATATTCGAACATAAAGTGAAACTTCTGTAAAGCGACCAATTTACGATTTATTTCAAGATGTTAGTACACTATTGATTATATTGCCACTAACTAAAAATGGTATGCGCAAAATATGCGAGCTAATATTACCGTGTACCCCCGCTCACCAAGACTACTAGGTACCGTGCAAATATTAAAAAGACGCTTACATTTTACTATAAATTGTATTAGAATTAAAACGATTGCATTGTTCGAAATGTCACTTGTATTTCGTTTAACGACAACAAATTGAAATGTTTGTCTTCCAAGACCAATACACCCTTGGTCAATTTTTCTCGACGTTTTTCCTTGATGGCCTCCTTTAATTTTTCTAATATTGCTGCGTAATATTCTCCGGTTATGCTCATACCTTTATCTTTGTAATCAAGCAATAATATCCCCACACAATCTCAAAAAACAGTACCCATCAACTTTCCAGCCGATTCTCACACTTTGAATTTCTTTGGCGGTGGTGTCCCCTTTCTACGCTATTTGGACTCAGGCTCAAAGTGATGAACCCATGTTTCATTTCCGGTAACAATCCGCTCCAAAATCTGCGCAGGTTTGTCTCCACACAGCTCCAATAATTGTTTGGACGTACAGACGCGCTGCTGTTTCTGCAGCGGCGTGAGCATTCTCGGTACCCATGTTGCACTGACTTTTGTCATATCCAGGTGGTCATGTAGGATACGTAAAATGGTGGTATCTGATACTCCAACTAATGCAGATAATTGTTTTTTCTTCAAACGACGATGTCTGATGTGGTGGCCTCGCCTGGCCGTCCTGAGCGGGGGTCGTCTTCAATCGATTCCCGACCATATTTAAAAAGACCATACCACTTATAAATCATTGATTTACTAGGGCACTGTTCCCGATAAACGGTTTCCATTTCATTCAATATGGTTTGAGCGTTCTTTCCTTGCTTTATAAGGAACTTTATCACAGCACAGTGTTCAATTTCCTCCATAGTTTCAGTTTTCTTCCGGATTGACTTGTTTAGCAAACAACTATTCGTAAACTACTGCCGCTATAGGGCTGCAACTAAACTTATATACTAAAGATGAGTCGCCAATCAGAATGACACCTAGCGGGCGCCCCTGTCCCCTCCATTCCACGAACTTCTGGACCTCCCCTCGTAAGATTCTAAATGAAATTATAGAAATGACTTAAGTGTATGCAACCCAAAGTTCAAGTTTTTCTATATTCATATTAAATATTTCCTTTATTTTAATCTATATAGTTATTTTATTCGTTGGCAATCATATAGTTACAAAACTATTCAATATTTTGTTATTGAAAATTACCGTGAGATGTAGATATGAATAATCGTCTAAAAATTTAGAAACATGCTATTACAAGTAAATTTTGTTTTATTGGTTGAAAGTTATTGCTTACTATTTTGTAACCAGCTGAAAATATAATGTATTAAGTAAGGATTGTAGTGAAATATACTTTTTAAAGACTATGTAGTATTTAAGCAGTAAATTAGTGCCACCGCACATTAATTTTAACTGTATTATTAAAAATTACGTAAGACATGCAATATACGTTATCAATTGAACAATTCATAAACGGATTCAACTTTTAATTGTACGAATAAAGATAATTGGTACTTACCACAAAAAAAACAAACCTCCATTGTTATGTATATGCACTAGCTACACTACCGCTCAAAAGTGTTTAGGCACTCTCACTAACAGCAAAAATGTATAAAGACTCAGCAAAAATGTTAATAATATTTATTTTCTATGCACAGATACACGTACATGAATAAAAATATATTAAATAAATGTGAAAATTAAAACGTTTAATTTAAATTTTGCTTTCATCTATGTGACCTTCTCTTGATTTAATAATTGCAGTGCCAGAGTTTCTTGAGGTCCAACTCGATTGCAATTTGTTCGACGCGTCAGTAGCTGATGTCGGAACCCATTTCCGCACTTCCCGATCTAGTTCTTCCCCGGAGTAACTCGATTGGATTAAAGTGGGGCCTCGGTGGAGGTCATCCCATAATTTTGAGAGTTCCTTCCTCTTCTAAATGGCGTAAATAGTCTTTACATAATTTAGAGGATTGTTTTGGGTCATTACCTTGCTGGAAGATAAAATTTTCACCCAAAAGGCGAATTCCGGAAGGTATTGCGTGGTTCTCCAGAATTTCGCGGTAGCCTACTCATTTTAATATACCGTCAATTTTCACAATGTCCCCTACACTAGTGCCAGCAAAACAGCCCCAAATGATGATAGAACCTCCACCATGGTTCACGGTAGCAGCAATACACTCTTCTCTGGCACGTTCACCCACAGATCTTCTTACGAACATGCGTCTTCGGCTTCCGAACAGCTCAAATTTCATCCGTCTCATAGGACGTTGTTCCACTCTTCTATGGTCCAGTGTTAGTGTTCACGAGCCCATTTAAGTCGCTTTTGCTTGTTTTGTTTGCGTAGTAATGGCTTTTTCATCGCAATACGTCCATGGAGCCCGGTTTTCTGTAGGCGACGTTTGACTGTAGAAACACTGACTAGTTTTTGGCGACCAACATTTAATTCTGCGGTGATTTCCGGGGCTGTTTTGTGTCTATTTAACTTGCTGGTAACCACTATTCTGCGATCATCTGCAGATGTTGTCGCTTCTGGCCTTCCACTCCGTCTTTTATTAAGAAAACTATAGTCAACCGTAGCGTGGTGTATTTTCATTTTTTTGGCAATTTGTCGATTACTTATGCCACTTTTATGGTAAGCTATTATAAATGCACGTGTTTCCGTACGAATTTCTCTTCGCGGAGGCAGTTTAAAAAATTGTCACACGATATTTCGCTCACGACGTGAATAGAGTAAATACCACACTGCAACTGATCGTAGGTTACACATCTCACTATAATCTTCTAGGAAGGTAATTTAAACATTATTACCTACAATCTAACAGATGACTAAGTTTACCCAGTAAATTCAGATTCAGAGGGATTCTTATTGTAATTGCACCGCAATAAACAGTTTATGGTAATCCGACCAAGTGCAGGTAAATGATAGTAAACCTTGTGCGATATAATGGGTGTTTATCTTACTGAACTACATTTTAAATACAGAGATAATAAAGGGATATATTAGATTAGACCTAGAGTAAGTTTTTGTTTAATCAATATACACAATTAAAAAAAAACAAGCAGGCAATAGATTGTTGGTGTAATCCATGCTGCAAAACAGTTTATCAAATATTGTTTTGCTTCTCTTTTAAATTGTTACAAAGAATTAATGATTTTGGGCTCATTAGGTACTTTGCTATAGAAGATTACGGCGAAGTAATGCACACAAGCAATAGATCTGGTGAACGATTTGATGTGAACAGCACTTTAGTGCTCCACTTTGGTCGTACACTTTCAAAAGAAAAGACTTGCGATATCATTTATACTTCGCCTTAAAAACTATTTTTTACACGTACATATATATATTTACATCACGTTTTATATATCCAAATGTGTGGGGTAATTCGTGACACATACAAAATGTCCTAAAAGTCCTATTCAAAATAAAAGGAATATAATAAATTAATGGCGAGGTTTAATGAATAAATGTTTATTTACGGGCTGGTGGTTCAGTGCCTAGAGCGTTTGACTATCAGTCCGGGTTCCACCCGTTGAGTTCCAAATAATCCAATCTCATTACTGGGGTTCGTCTTTCTATGCTATAAGATTACAACAAAAGAAAGTTATCAAGTGTATGGTCGCACAAACGCTGGAACTTCTTGTCGGCCGTTATTCAAACTTGACATACTACCTCTCGCGTCTCTTTTTGTACGAGGTGTCTACAGAAAAAAAATCATCCATTCGTCAAAAACCGTGACATCTTTGGCGGTATGCAGAGAAGGAATTGCAAGTCTTTCTGTACCTAAACTTGTAGGAAACGGGTCCCTGATACAATGCAATAACATTTTGGAGCAAATTACCTTTCAATATAAAAATATTCATTTACTGTGGATCTGTTCCCCATTTTAAAATTGAATTAACAAACTCAGTCATTTTATACAGTGAGCGAGTTTTTGGATAGCAAAACCTTTTATTTTATTCATATTAACTATTTTAATACGTTTTGTTTTGTTTTAGTGTTTATTTTGATAATATTACAGGATAGTAAATATATATTGCCTGAAAATAAAAACCATTTTAGGATATTTTTTAACGCTACAGGTATCTACGCTTTTTACACGTTGAACTTTTGTTTATTTGATTACAAAATATTATAGTTTTAAACTTCTTGAGCTAATAATTACTTTATTACGATTTAGTCAACATTACACATCTACAATACTTGTTAATTCAAGGTCGCAATTAAATTATATACAGAGTATCATCGTACATATTGCTTGTTTTTGTTGCAGTATTATTTCATATTGATTATCTGGTACATGCCCCTAAGATACGTAGGTATTCATTTGTACATAATTATCTCTTCACATATAGAATTTCGAAATCACATGCAAGAATCCTTTAGATACATGGTGTTGGAGGAAGATGATGGTACTAAAGTTTTGTAGTCTCTTATTATCTTACAACTATAAACTCTTGGCCTTTATTATTGGACATCCTAGAAATAAATAAAAAAGTTAGTAGGTTCTGAAGATGAGAAATCAACAGAAAGACAATAATAATTTCAATGTGGAGTTTAAGGGTATGTAGATCATTGAGGTAATAATGAATAGTAAATATTAATACGAACATTGTTCATGTTACTAATCTGTACCTGCAGTGTTAAGAATTATAACACATGGGCTGAAAAGTCCTAGATGACGCTAATTTTATTGCAGTCACCTTTCTCTCAGTTAGTACTAACCTTCAAAAGACAGCTGTTAAAATTTCATGATATTCTATTCATTAGTTTGTGAGTTATTGTGCTAAGAGTCACGCTACTTTTGTTATTTTCAAAACAATGGATCAAAAACAATTTCGTGTTTTAATTTTACACTGCTTCTTGATGGGAAAAAATATCGTTCAGGCGAAGCAATGGCTTGAAAAGTGTTATGGCCTCGGTATTTTGGGATGTGCGTGGTGTAATATTCTTCGACTATCTTGAGAAAGGAAATACCATCAACAGTGAATATTATATAGCGTTATTGGAGCGGTTGAAGGCCGAAATTGCAAAGAAACGACCGCATATGGCAAAGAAAGAAAATTGGTTTCATCAAGACAACGCACCGTGTCACAAGTCAATCAAAACAATGGCAAAACTACATGAATTGACCTTCGAATTGCTCCCAGATCCACCGTATTCGCCAGATTTGGCTCCCAGCGACTGCTGGCTGTTCGCAGACCTCAAAAAAATGCTCGCCGGTAAGAAATTTCGCACGAATGAAGAGGTTATCGCTGAAACTGAGGCCTATTTCGAAGCAAAAGATAAATCGTTCTACAAAAGTGGTATTGAAATATTAGAGCGGCGCTGGAATGATTGCGTTGCTCTTGATGGAGATTACGTTGATGAATAAATCTAATTTTGAACTGAAAAAACCGTGTTTTCTTTGTTAGGCCCGGGACTTTTCAGCCCATGTGTTACTACATTACATTGTGATAATGTAGTAACACATGATTTAAATGATAAGCAAAATTTGCATATCGATTACTTACTGCACACAGAACAGCTAATTTCATCAGTGCCATCTCCACACCCATCCCTACCAGAGCAAGCTATTGCGCTTGATCTGCATCTACCATTTCCACACCTTAAAGGACAATATTCAGAAATTCTTCTTCTCGATCTACTCTTGCACATATGAGGCGGTTCGTCGCTAGCATCACTGCATGCAATAATTGCGTTGCAAAATTCGTATTCCGGTACACATTTTCCGTCAGCACATTGGAAAGTATCCGGCGGGCAACTTCTTCTCCCAGATGCGTGGCAATCCACTTCGTCCTCGCCCCCAGAACAATCACGTATGCCGTCGCAGCGACTGGCTTTCGAAATACATTGACCGTTGGATTTGCATCTGAATGCTTCGTACGGGCATTTTGTGTGGGTGCATTCTTCATCTGAACCATCGCTGCAATCCTTTCGACCATCACACACGAAGAACCAGCTGATACAAGTTCCGGTACTGCGACACTAAAAATAAGAATTACTAGAACTAGTTGATCATCCTTTGATGGCTATTCAATAATTTCACTCTTTATCACTAATATAAATTTTGTGCCTAATATAATGTATATTAAACCATCACCAGTAGGTACTTCCGGATATATCGCAAAGAAGTTGTCTTTGTCACGATTACTATCGCTATTACTCACTTGGAAGGTACCAGCCATGCAGCCTGTATTTCTCGCTGAACAAACTCTTGTCGAGTTCGTTTTCCATATACAGTCGCATACACCATCTATGCATTTCGAGGATGGATCACCTGCTCGGCATTGAAGATCTGTGACGCAAGGCAGTCCTAAACTCACTGCAGCGTAACTGTCTTCAATTCTTCTACGAATTTCTTGTGTTGATGATGACTCTGAAAACACAAGGAACTTTATAAAATTCATTTTGCTATACCATGTCTTTATGAATCTTCTACGGAGTTCGTCGATAGACCCGTAATAGTGTAATGTAACGTCGCTATTGTGGTTATAGGTGGTTTCTTATGGGACAATATACACTAGGATGACAGAGTAAAATAGACACCTACTAATTAAAAAAAAAATTCTATTCTCGTTATATATACAAAATATTTTTAAATTTTTAAATTAGACTAATATTTTGTCGATCCACCTTTACTTGCGTGAAGTGCTGCGAGTCGTCGTGGCATAGAATCTATTAAATGATTAATGGTGTCCTCTGGAATATTTAGCCACTCTTCTGTAACAGCTGCCACGAGTTCTTCCTTATTGCTGGGTTTTCGGGGTCGTTTCGCCATATTTGTCTGGATTACGTGCCAAACATTCTCCATCGGATTCATGTCTGGTGATTGGCCTGGCCATGGTAAAATCCGAATCCCCTGTTCCTCTATCCATGTGGTTGTTGTTCTTGCTTTGTAGCAGGGTGCTCCATCCTCCATAAAAGTGGCGTCTTCTTTAGATAAAATGGCGTTGTCGAATATCGGTAGTAGTCCTTCAATTAATATTTGGATATATTTTGCCGCATTTATATTTCCGTCGCAGATTACTAATTGCGATCTTCCACCATACCATATCGCGCCCCACACCGTGATGTTCACACTGCCGTATTTCACCGTCTGATGCAAAAATTTGTCGTCCAGTTGCTGTGGCGAACGTCTCCATACCCACGTACGACCACTATCACTGAATTGGCGGTATCTGCTTTCGTCTGAAAAAATGACAGACCGCCAAAACTCTTCGGACTTCGTTCGCATTTCGATTGCCCAAGCCATTCGGCGCCGTTTTGAAACGCCGTAAGGAGAGGGTTTTTCTTTGCCATCCTTTTATACATCCCCACACTGTGGAGGTATCGGCGAACGGTGCGCTGACTTTTTTGTGAATTTGCCGCAAGCTCAGCTGTACATTTTCGCGGTTCTCTTAACACTTCGCGCACAAGCATCCTTTTATTTCTTTCAGAAGGTCCGGCACGACCTGGTCTCGGTTCCACTGTTGTTTTTTCCTTGCGTTTAAATTGTGTAATCACACGGTTAACTGTGGACAACGGATTATTTAAAAATTTACTTATTTCACGTTGCGAAGCGCCGCGTTCACTCCGCGCCAACGTTGCGACCCCGGGTGAAGTCGCTAATATCACTCGAACCTTGTAAGCGAGGCATAGTTGTAACGATACTAAACTATGACGAATTCCTTCCGATACATCTACCCCTACCCTAATGACAAGGGAAAGTTCTTAATTCGTTCTTAGAATTTAGCTGTTTACATATTTATACCGCTTTACCTGGTATCTATTTTATTCTGTCACCCTAGTGTATTGTCTTCAAACTTGTGTATTTTATTATGATTGTTATAGTAATTAGTATATTTTAAAATTTAATATATATATATATATGTATATAATAAAATGCAACTGGAATAAAACGAAGTCTTACCTGAGCAACGAAATAGTAGTGTTTACCGGTATGAATATGGAATAAGTACACTACACAATTTAATTTTGCGAGTAGCGGTAATTTCTTAGCACTTACATTACATTACCTACATTACTGTTAGTACTATTAACCGTGTAAGGGATTTCTAACAGCATACATATTACGATATACCGCATACAATTATTTAAAATTATATTTAATCACACATAATAACGATTATTATGTGGCGTTCTGTTTGAAAATGGCACAATATAGTAGGCTACTCACATTATGTGTATTTAGTATACTTTTAGTTTTGTTATTAGCAAATTCCATATGTGTGCCAATGTTGGTTTTTCGTAATTGTACATCATTTTCGGATGAATTTAAAATATAGATTTTACAGAAACTAAAAAATAAATATCAATTTGGCAGTTGTTACTTATACTGCTATTTAAGATTAAGAAATGTGAAATCTAAAACAAATAATGTGGATAGCAGCCAATAAAATATCCGGTTTAGATAGAGTAAGAGTATATAAGAGAAGGATATCATAGTAATACGAGGGCACCAGAAACTCTGCCAGAGAGAAAATGAAATTGTGAATTTTTTTTTGAATAAACAGAAATGTGTCGAAATACCAAAAATACAATTCAAAGAACGGATGTCAAGAAGAAAATTACGGAATCCAAGAAGATATCGTGGGAAAAATTTGGAAAATTAATGAAACCGCGTAGTAAAGAAAATTAAGAGATATTTTATAGAGAAATAAAGACCTTCAGAGATAAAACTGGAAAGAATACATAGAGCAAAATGAAAAGATGGAAGGAAAGGTTAATAGAAAACGGTAAAATTATTAGCAGATAGTAGGAAGGTTTTGAAGGATTATTATAAATAGGCGTTAGAAAAGAGGACACTGAGGGAAATAACTTCCCAGAAGGAAAAAAATGGGTCGCACCATGGGGAAAATAAAAATCGGAAAAGCAGCTGAAATATATATAGTAAGCAGTAAGCCCAGAACTAATAAAACATATTGGAGAAGAAGGAAAAGGTGGAATACCTCAACTATTAAATGTATACTGCAAATAAAAAGAAATACCTAATAAATGGAAGATGGGAATCATCACATCGATATATGTATAAGAAAAACTCATACGTCTGTTTCCGACCAGGACGATGTCTTCACGATAAATCAGATAATAGAGAAAAAACCAGAGAAAGATACCTGTACACGATATCTAGATATGACAAAAGCATTTGATTTCATATAAACATTCTCGTTCTGTTTTAACCATGTTTCTGAGAAGAAAAAAACGTCGACACTACTGAGTTTAATAAAATCCAGTGAATTGTAGCTATTTGCTTTAACAGATCTACTGCATTGACCTATATATGACCATATATGCCATATGACCTATTGCATACTCCCACTTTACAATTTATTACTCTTTATTTCTGTTAGACACTATTATTGTTACCTCCAATATCTTTTACACAAATAACACCTTCCCTTTCACTTCTAACTGTGTTTTCATATCAATTATATATAAACATGTATGTCTTACCCGTTGTTGTTAACTCTGCTTTTGTAGTTAAACGTTGAAACATAGTTGATGGAGTGGTTGCAATTATCTTGGTACTCTTGACTGCTACTGGTGTAGTTGTACGTGACGAAAATAAGAGAGCCGTTGGTACGGGCGTTGATTTAGGTTCCATTACCGTCGTTCGTCTCGAAACAGCGATCCTCGTTGTTGCATCTAGTGGTCTAGCTGGTGTTGTCCTTGTTTTGTATCTTGGCAATTCTGTCGTAGATGCCGGCCTTCTTCTTTTTTTGTATCCATGATTTGGTTTATATGTTTTTTTCGGAAAAGAAGTTGTAGAATAGTCAGTGATATAGTTGGACTTGAGGTCGGTTGTTGTAGACTTTATTAAGGGCACAGCTGAAGATTTAAAAGCGGATGCGGTTGGTGCAGCTGCAGTAGTAGTAGTAGTAGTAATTGTTCTTATTGTTGTTGTTGTTGTTGTTGATGTTGACGTTGGTGTTGATGGTGATGAAGAAACTTCTTGAGTAAATATATTCGAAGAAGAATCCGGGAAAGCTGAACGGACGCAAGAATCTCCCAGCTGCCTAAACGGGGCGTTACATTGGCAACGACCAAATAAGTTAGGAATTAAAAAGTCGCAGTGACTATCAGCAGTCCATAGGCGACAATGGGCATTACTGTAGCAAACGTTTCCCGGCCTAGCAGCTGGAAGGATAAAAAGATACATTAAAGGCAGTAATGTTCATTAATTATAGAACTTAACCTAATTATTCGAATCATGAGAATGAATGAATGCTTACTCATTTTAAACGTTCAAACATACGAATATCAAAATTATTCCTGACAGTATCCTTTTGGTGAATGTGTTCACTAAAAGATGCAAAGACACATACGTGTGACATGGTTAGTATCGATCAAATTCTTATTGTTAGCTATTTCTATTATTGGTACTATTACAAAGAAGAATATTTGGAGACAGATTTCTTAATTTGTAAATTGCAATATGTTTTATGATAGATAAAGAAATTATCTATCTACTACTGTTATTATGGAACGTATAAAAAAATTTAAATTCTTCTACCATCAACAAATCATATTTTTGGGGAAAATAAGCAAACATTTAATGTTTTTTAACCCGTACCATTAACACATTGATAAGTAGTTTTCTTTGAAAAGTTCTTTTAACGACTCCGAAGCGTATTACGAATACTTTTTAAATCAATTTAATTTTGCATGCATCTTTATATTTCGAAGGAATTAGCATTTAATATGAGTTAAACACGCGATTAACTTTTTCAATTTAAAGAATATGACAAGATAACGATCATTTTCGTCTTCACAATATTTTTAGTATTTGCTATATGACGACGCTTAAGAATATTTATTAATATTGATTTTGCTTTATCCTATTTACCGACTTTAATCTTTCGGTACAAACGCAGCCTATGTCGCGCATAATTTCCATTCCTTCCTGGCGTGAATTAGGAACTTTCCCAAGTTGGTCGGGGATTTACCGTTCTTATTCTTTGGGTGTACGATTTCGATTGAATCTGCTTCCAATATTAGTCTGATGTCTGTGCGGAAAAAACACAGTGGGCGACACATTCATTGTAGAAATGGATCCAAATAGAAAAATTCTCACGCTTAAACAAAAATTGAGATTGTTGGAGTTAAGAATAAAGAGAAATTAAATGTAAGGAACTTATTCAAGCGTTTGAATATTGGAAAAGCACAAGCTGTAGATATGATTAAATATAAAGAAATCCTTCTAAACAAATGGATGTCGAACAGCAATTTGAATGAAAGAAGAAGCTTTTTGACGGGTGATGGTATTAAAATTGACAAATTGTGTTATGACTGGTTTACAGTAGCTCGGCATAAGGGGATTCCTTTAACAGGTATGCATATGATTTTTTTAGATAAGGGTGTAAAGCAAGAGAAATAGCCGCTTCTTTGGGACATTCTACATTCAATGCTTCTTCTGGTTGGCTCAATAAATTTAGAATCCGCCACAATATAAGTTTTAAAGCGATTTCGGGAGAAGAAGCTTTATTTAATGCTGAAGATGTTTCTTCGTTTTTAAAAAAAATGTCCTTCTTTGATTAAGGGATATTCACCGAGAGACATCTATAATGCCGATGAGACAGGCCTGTATTTTAGGGCTCCACCCGACAAAACGCCCACATTCAAGAAGGAAAAATGTGTTGGGGTTAAGTATCCCAAAGAGAGGTTTAGAATTTTGCATTGTGCAAATCTGACGGGTGAAAAAGAAAAACTCCTAGTCATTGGTAGGGCAGCTAAACCCAGAGCTTTTAAAAACATTAATATAAATAACATTAACTTGTAAAATAAGTAACTTGGAAATACAATAAGAAAGCTTGGATGACAGGACAAATTATGAGATATAGAGTGGTTGCAAGACCTAGATTGGAAAATGGCTAAAGAAAAAAAAAGCATTTTGTTATCTTTAGACAATGCGGGATCTCATCGCTTAAATAATATAAAAATATTATTTTCACCTCCTAATTGTACATCAGCTTGTCAACTACTTGACCAGGGGATTGTAAAGAATTTTAAAACTTATTACCGAACTCTAATACTCAAACATCTGCTAGTAAACATTGAAACTGCCGGTACAGCTTTTGAATTAATAAAGAAAATTATACCACTGGATGCATTCTATTTGGCAAAACCGCTCAGGACCAAGTAACCAAAGAGACAGTTCAAAATTGCTTCCGCAAAGCAGGATTTCATCATGTAAATATGCAAAGTGAAGACCAGTTAACTGAGGCTGATACATCTGACCTAGAAGATGATTTGCCTCTTAGTGTACTTTCAGATATCCTCAAAATTGACGGATAATGAAAACCATAATGATTTTTTTAACGTAGATGAAGATTTGTATGTTGAAGATCCAGATTTAGAGAAAGAAATTGCAAATCCGGTTGAAATACAAGAACTTTCGGAAGATTCTGATGTCGATGAGGTTCCGGTGCCAATAAAAGCTATCGCAAATTATGGTAAAGCTATTACCCTGACCAAGTAGCTCAAAAGTTTTGTCGAAAATCACGGAGATACAGAGTCTTTAAATCTTCTTTCTAAATTAGAAATACGATTTCAAGACGCCATTTTAAAGAAAAAGAGAAGGCGAACAACAATATATGAATTTTTGCGTCCTTAAAGTGACTATTCATTTCATTGTTTTGTATTACATAGTTGGTCCCGTTGGTGTCCTTTCAAGGGAAATTTCACTGTACACCACAGGCACCGCTATTTATGTCGCTAAATTTCAAATAGAAAATTTAATAACTAGATGTAATAGTGCTGCAGATATACCCCTGACATCTAAGCGGATACGATATTAATTAAAAATACCAAGAAACTAGATTATCAATATTATATGACATACTGGTGAGAAGACTTTTGAATAAAATGTACGCGAGCCTTCCAGATATATACGTATTCACTAACAGACATAAATCTCTAATTTTTTTGCTAAATCGATAAAGCAAATGTGGAAATCGAACTTGGAAATAGTAAAAAATCTAATTAAAATAATTTTAAAAATCTATGACGTACAAATTGTTATTTTGAAACAGCACTTACTTAAATGTATTTCAGTAGCATTTATGTACGACTATCTGAAATCGTGCAAGAAAAAGGATGTGGACATAAAAAAAATAAAATGGGAAAAAGAACGAAGCAGCACCGATTGAAAAGTGAGAACGAATTTCGTCGTCATAATAACATTAAATTCCACTCGAGTTCCTCTTTTCCGGTACGACCGGTCTATCGGCGATAAAAGAAATAGCAAGAGCAATTCGCATCACCTCACCTAACAGTAATATGACGGAAATCAAAAATCGGAGTCGGGCCTTACGCAGCCGCTGCAGATGACAAGAACTTTCCCCTAGGGTGGCACGGCATCTAAACTCGATTAGTTTCGGTTCGAGATGCTTTTCGCTTTCACGCAGCTTATCTTCGGCGCGCAGATGCAATATATTGCGAGGGTTACAAATCTTTCGCATAGAATATTTATCAAGGAAAAGAAAGTCGAAAAATATTGTTCGTTCATTTTAGAATAGATTGTCATGAGATTTCAAATTTTGCGTAACTCTAATTTGATTATGTCTTATCAAAACCACGTCTGCTTGCCAATACCTCTCTATTTTTTTCTCTTCGTTTCGTACCTTATCACTTATCTATGGATGAAAAAGCTCTCAATATACATGATATACAGCGAAATCTCCCTTGAACGGACACCAACGGGACCAACTGAAGATGTTCGTTCAGGAGGGGTGTCCGCATAAAAGAAATATGTAGCAGATACAACAAAAATTGTGTTTTAACGAAAAATGAATATATTAAAGAAACTGGGACATTTAAATCGTATATGTATATAAATGTTTTTAAAATAAATAAGAAACTCTTAAGAAAAAAAGGGTTATAATATGTGTACATAGGTACATAGATGTACTATGTAATATAAAACAAATAAATGAATAGTCACTTTAAGGACACAAAATTCATATGTTGTTGTTTGTCTTCTCTTTTTCTTTAAAATGGCGTCTTGAAATCGTATTTCTAATTTAGAAAGAAGCTAAAAGACTCTGTATCTCCGTGATTTTCGACCAAACTTTTGAGCTGCTTGGTCAGGGTAACAGCTTTACCATAATTAGGGATAGCTTCTGTTGGCACTGGGACCTCATCGACATCAGAATCTTGTATTTCAACTGGATTTGCAATTTCTTGTTCTGAATCTGGATCTTCAACATACAAATCTTCATCTACGTTCAAAAAATCATTAAGGTTTTCATTATCCGTCAATTTCAATAAATTCTCATTCTTGAGGATATTTGAAAGTACACTAAGAGGCAAATCATCTTCTAGGTCAGATGTATCAGCCTCAGTTAACTGGTCTTCACTTTGCATATTTACATGATTAAATCCTGCTTTGCGGAAGTAATTTTGAATTGTCTCTTTGGTTACTTGGTCCCAAGAGGTTTTTAGCCAAACAAACTGCATCCAGTACTGTAATTTTCTTTATTAATTCAAAAGCTGTACCAGCAGTTTCAATGTTTACTAGCAGATGTTTGAGTATTAGACTTCGGTAATAAGTTTTAAAATTCTTTATAATCCCCTAGTCAAGTGGTTGACAAGCTGATGTACAATTAGGAGGTCAAAATAATATTTTTATATTATTTAGGCGAACGTCTTTCGTATGAGATCCCGCATTGTCTAAAAATAACGAAATGTTTCTTTTTTCTTTAGCCATTTTCCCATCTAGGTCTTACAACCACTCTATATCTCATAATTTGTCCTGTCATCCAAACTTTCTTATTGTATTTCCAAGTTACAGACAGGTTATTTATATTAATGTTTTTAAAAGCTCTGGGTTTAGCTGCCCTGCCAGTGACTAGGAGTTTTTCTTTTTCACCCGCCATATTTGCACAATGCAAAATTGTAAACCTCTCTTTGGGATATTTACCCCCAACACAGTCTTCTTTCTGTAATGTGAACGTTTTGTGAGTTAGAGTCCTACAATACATGCCTGTCTCATCGGCATTATAGATGTCTCTCGATGAATATTTTCGATTTGGAGCCATTTCTACAATGAATGTGTCGCCCACTGTGTCTTTTCCGCATACACATCAGACTAATATTGAAAGCAGATTCAATCGAAAGAGTACCCAAACAATAAGAACGGTAAATCTCCGACCAACTTGGGGAAGTCGCTAATTCACACCAGGCAGAAATGCACGACACAGGCTGCGTTTATATCGAAAGATTAAAGTCGGTAAATCTCCGGTTTACTCGGGGAAGTCCCTGAGAAATTGACTCAAGGTACGATTGAGAAATGCAATAGCAATACTCTCGATATAAAAATAAGATAAGGCGTTTCTTATTATCTTATTTTTTGCCCGGTTAAGAGAACATTTTCTCGTGTCCGCGTCCGTTCAAGAGAATCTCCGTCCAAGAAAGAGTTTTGCTGGCACTAGTGTAGGGGAGATTGTGAAAATTGACGGTATATTAAAAAAAGAAAGCTACCGTGTGATTACACAATTTAAACTCAAGCAAAAAACAGCAGTGGAGCCGAGACCAGGTCGTGCCGGACCTTCTGAAAGAAGTAAAAGAGTGCTTGTGCGCGAAGTGTTAAGAGAACCACGAAAAACTACAGCTGAACTTACGGCAACTTCACAGAAAAGTCAGCGCACCGTTCTGCGATACCTTCACAGTGTGGGGATGTATGAGGGGTGGCAAAAGAAAAAACTCTCCTAACGGCGTTTCAAAAACGGCGCCGAATGGCTTGGGCAATCGAAATGTGAACGAAGCCCGAAGAGTTTTGGCGGTCTGTCATTTTTTCAGACGAAAGCAGGTACTGCCAATTCAGTGATAGTGGTCGTACGTGGGTATGGAGAGGTTCGTCACAGTAACTGGCCGACAAATTTTTGCATCAGACGGTGAAATACGGCGGTGTGAACATCATGGTGTGGGGCACGATATGGTATGGTGGAAGATTGCAATTAGTAATCTGCGACGGAAATATAAATGCGGCAAAATATATCCAAATATTAACTGAAGGACTACTACTGATATTCGACAACGCCATTTTATCTAAATAAGATGCCACTTTTATGGAGGATGGAGCGCCCTGCCACAAAGCAAGAACAACAACCACATGGAAAGAGGAACAGGGGATTCGGATTTTACCATGGCCGAGCCAATCACCAGACATGAATCCGATAGAGAATGTTTGGCACATAACCCAGACAAATATGGCGAAACAACCCCGAAAACCCAGCAACAACGAAGAACTCGTGGCAGCTGTTACAGAAGAGTGGTTAAATATTTCAGAAGACGCCATTAATCACTTAATAGATTCTATGCCACGACGACTCGCAGCACTTCACGCAAGTAAAGGTGGATCGACAAAATATTAGCCTAATTTTAAAATTTTAAAATATTTTGTATATATAACGAGAATAGAATCTTTTTTTTTAATTAGTAGGTGTCTATTTTATTCTGTCACCCTAGTGTATTAGAAATCGGCATAGTGCCTTAAAGTTCTATACTATTACAGCACATTTACAGACAAATTTTTACAGAAAAATGTTTAATGAATTATGTTTCCCAGAAGTTGCTAAATTACTGCAAAGTAAATGAAGGAGTTAGAACATAGCACAGGAAATTGTCATCACTTAATGATTCTTAAAGAAAAAAAAAACAAAATGAAGCAAATAAAAGAAACAAAAACTTAATAAGAAGTAATAACCAAAAAAAATAAATTAAAACAGAGGTAACTAAACTATTTTTTGTTTGTGAATTTCATTAAATATTACAATATATCAACGTGCGGAAATACTGCCTAAACATTTTTATGAAAGACTTTATCCAAAAGCTTGTAAACCAGATATGTAGATCTTTGTACATAAGTGCTAAAAAGATGACTATCACTTTACCTCCTACGTGATTATTTCCTGTTTATATAACGTATGGTTAAAGGTTTTTCCTGTTTGCAGTGGGATATTCCGTTAGAATGTATACGCGGGGAATAAAATATGTATGCCTTTTCTTTGTCTTTACCGACAGCGAACATCCTTTATCTCTTAAAGAATACTTATTAATGCACATACTTTAACGTAGCGCAACATATAAGTATGAAAATGAACCCGCATATATAAGAAAGCGTTCTATAGGTAATGAATACTGAGTGCCTCAGATTTCAGTTAGCAAGCGATGATACCTATGATAGCTACATGAAAACTTGAACAAACTAAAGAAAAAGAGAATTAAATAAGAAATCTATAAAATCTTTTCTTATTACCCTTAAGAAATTATCTTAAATTTTCTATTTTTATACATTCAGCACTCCTTTTAACGGCTGTCGATTATAAACAGCTTACTGAGGTTTAACTTAAACTTTCTTAAGGCAATAAATATAGTTTAATTTGTATTCAATTGTTCAAAATTTTCTTCTCTTCCTTACATAAAACTTATCTATTTTCAATTTGATCATGTGTAAAACATGGTTCATGAGTTAACTTCCATAACTTGCTGCCATGCTAATTGCCTCCCATTGCATTGGTTTCCCTGTCGACTCGTTTAAGGAAGATAGTAGAAAGTAAATATTTAACACTGTAAAGTGTAAAGTATAAATAAAATCATTGAAGAAAAAATATACAAAATTTAAAGACATGAAGGAGATGTTGTCCATTCAGGCCAGTAAGAAAGAAAATTTAGCGGTGTCAACATACATTTTCCACATTATCACTTATACGGATGCAAAACATTTTCCGGGTTCAAGAGATGTATTTTTACGTATGTTTCTTTAATTTAAAACTATATTTTTTTGGATCCAAGAGAAAGAGGCTTCTAACGAAGAAAGTTGTTTTCTTTGATGATTTATTTAGCTTAAAGGACACGTTGAGTGACTACCTATCTTCCAAGACAATTATCTCAACAACAATACCTTGCTAAGACCGTTTCTGTTTACGGCACACATTAGTCAACAATTTCCGGTTGGTGTGGAGAATTTATACTTGGACGGATTACTCCTAACGAAAATCCAAGACCAAATTCACCAAAAACTCAGGAGAGCGTCGATACTGTACGCAAAATTATCAATGAAGATCGAGGCATGACATACCGTGAAATTAAGGCATTATTGCGGCTTTCAAAGACCTCAATTCAAAAGATTTTGCATGAAGCATTGTGTGTAAAAAATTAGCTTCCCGTTGGCTACCGCATCTGTCGATCGATGAATAGAAAGCAGCTATTGTAGATTGGTGTCAAAAAACTTTAGAAACTCTAAAAACGTGTACAATATCATCAGCAGCGATGACTCTTGGATTTACTCATACGAGCCAGAAAATAAACGCCAGTCGTCTGTTTAGATGTTTCAGGGTGAAGGAAAGCGGATAAAGGTTAGCCATTCTCGAAGTGTCTTCAAAACGATGGTCACAACAGTTTCTCGAAAGCAGGTCATCCAGCGACAATTCCTCTATAAGATCAAAGAATTGTTACTGCCTATTAGCATACAACCAGTTGTTTGCCGCAAGTCAATGCAGAGCTTCGGAAAACTAACGCCTATCGATGAATTATCCTCAACCAAGATAATGCAGGTTCGTACACAGTACGTAAGACAATTGAATTTTTAATGTAGCAAAACGTTGAATTGTTAGACCATCCTCATCCAAGTGCTAACGATTTCTTCATCTTTCCGAAAATTAAGAACGGATTGCATGATCAAAGGTTCCAGTTGTCAGAAGGAGGTGGTTCGAGCGCATGCAAAAGAGCGTTATTAATCCTCGTGGAGCCCACTTCGAAAAATAATAGTCTTTGAAAGCTATCTACTATTTTATTTCAGTTCTATATGCAAAAAATAAAAGACAACCCTCGTATATATGTAATTGCGAACAGTTCATTTTAGAAACAGAATATGCTGTTCTCAACGTTTCGTTTTCTTCCAAATAATTGTTTTCGGGTACTGAAAATAAATATTATTTTTGATTAGAAAGTATACCTTTAAAAAGAATTAAATATTTTATGATTCAAGTAAATCATTATAATTTATTTTAAATTCAAGTATGTTTAAATGAGCTAGCTAAGATACCAATTCAGTGCCATTCGTATTTCTCATATCTTCATCTTGTGGATTTCCAGTGGAAATAATCTGTTTGCAAATGAAAAAGAGGAATTGCATCTGGAGTAAATATCTTTGCCCCTAGTAACATACACTACCGCTCAAAAGTGTCTAGGCACTCTCACTGACAGCAAAAATGTTAATAATATTTATTTTTTATGTACAGATACACGCGCATGAATAAAAATATATTAAATAAATGTGAAAATTAAAACGTTTAATTTAAATTTTGCTTTCATCTATGTGACCTCCTCTTGATTTAATAATTGCAGGACACAATCGAGGCATTCTCGCAATAAGTTTTACCAGAGCTTCTTGAGCTTATTGAGGTCCAACTCGATTGCAATTTGTTCCACACGTCAGTAGCTGATGTCGGGGCCGATTTCCGTACTTCCCGATCTAGTTCTTCCCATAGTAACTCGATTGGATTCAAGTCGGGGCTCTGGGGAGGCCATTCCATAAATTTGAGAGTTCCTTCATCTTCTAAATGGCGTAAATAGTCTTTACATAATTTAGAGGAATGTTTTGGGTAATTATCTTGCTGGAAGACAAAATTTTGACCCAAAAGTCGAATTCCGGAAGGTATTGCGTGGTTCTCTAAAATTTCGCGGTGGCCTTCTTTTTTTAATATACCGTCAATTGTCACAATGTCCCCTACACTAGTGCCAGCAAAACAGCCCCAAATGATGATAGAACCTCCACCATCCTTCACGGTAGCAGCAATACACTCTTCTCTGGCACGCCGACCCACAGATCTTCGGGTTCCAAACAGCTCAACTTTGGACTCATCCGTCCATAGGACGTTGTTCCACTCTTCTATTGTCCAGTGTTGGTGTTCACGGGCTCATTTAAGTCGTTTTTGCTTGTTTTGTTTGCGTAGTAATGACTTTTTCATCGCAATACGTCCATGGAGGCCGGCTTTCTGTAGCCGACGTTTGACTGTAGAAACACCGACCAGTTTTGGCGACCTACATCTAATTCTGCGGTGATTTCCGGGGATGTTTTATGTCTATTTAACTTGCTGGTAACCACTATTCTGCGATCATCTGCAGATGTTGTCGCTTTTGGCCTTCCACTCCGTCTTTTATTAAGAAAACTGCCAGTTTCCCGATATTTTTTTACGTTATAGTCAACCGTAGCGTGGTGTATTTTCATTTTTTTGGCAATTTATCGATTACTTATGCCACTTTTATGGTAAGCTATTATAAGTGTACGTGTTTCCATACTAATTTTACTTCGCGGAGGCATTTTAAAAAATTGTCACACGATATTTCGCTCACGATGTGAATAGAGTAAATACCACACTGCAACTGACCATAGGTTACAGATTTCACTATAATCTTCCAGGAAAGTAATTTAAACATTATTACCTACAATCTAACAGATGACTAAATTTGCCCAGTAAATTCAGAGGGATTGTTATTGTAATTGCACCGCAATAAACGGTTTATGGTAATCCAACCAAGTGCAGGTAAATGATAGTAAACCTTATGCGATATAATGGGTGTTTATCTTACTGAACCACATTTTAAATACGTATTTCATTTTATTATAATGTTTCTTTGGTAAACATAATACTATATGAATAATCCATGAAAACAGGGATGCTTAAACACTTTTGAGCGGTAGTGTACATATGTCTCCTCAGCATAAAAAGTAGGTCTTAGAACCCAAAGTTTCTTAGTAATAGAAGGTCCATCCTAAATAAGAATAGGATTCTTTTTTGAAAACGCTTATTCTATGTTATCTAAGTGATACAGTGGCATTTTGTCATTTATATTATAAATTGGGTTTGTCATGATTACTACTTATATCTTCCTTCGTTTTATTACGAATTTTCAATATTTCTTTTGTATTTTAAGTTACGTTAGTGGTGTCAAGTTCGTTGCCGTCACCATTCTACGATCCTCAAAGATTTCAGTCAATATAGTAGTAATAGGAACGATTTCACAAGGTAATATCGCAATTGCATTATTTTCTCTACAACTGAAACACAACTTTACAATTCGCGTCAATTAATATACAATATTATTAAATATTGTATCAACTCTGTTATGGGTCCTTTGAATGGATTATTAGAAGGTTGTCCATTTGAATTGGTGAGTTAGCTAGAACTTCATAGTGATTGTGTTAGGCACTTTAATGAAAGCAATTCTTCAATATTTAACAACGATCATTCTATTGCAACTTGGGTGAGAACGCAGTCATTGAAATGATTATTCAACCATTACATGTATGTGTGCACTTGTGACGTTCTGTTAAGAAACCATGTAGTAAATCAATAAGTACACCATCTAAAAGAGTTTGACTTACGATAGGTGATTTTGTCAGGTACAAGGTACAAGTATATATAAGACTGTCAGAATTTTTTATTACAATGGCTAATTATTAAACTAAGACAAGATTTGACATCACTGTACTTAATGTATGTTATTGAAAACTGCTGCATACTTACGTGCTAAACAGGTGTGTTTTCTAAATTGCAGAAATCCATCAACACATCTACAAACACCATCCAGGCAACTACTGTTCGCTACCTTCATGGAACATTGCTCAGGTACCAAGCAATCATATCCAAGTAAAGTTGCTAGAAAATACTTTTCTGTATCTTTTAACTTACTCTACCAGAAAAACTTACATTGGATGCAGAAAGTGCTGTTAACTCTGGCGTAGTACGATTGGCATGTGCATCTATTTTGTAGACACTGTGAAGCTACTACGTCGTCTTTACAATCACGTTCGGTACTACACTCCGATCCGAGTTCTCGAGCTGATATCTTGTATGAGAAGATTTGGATCTGCAGCAAAGAAGAAGAGAGAATGGATTACATTACTACAATATATTGCACTTCATTTTGGGTTATTGCTATTTATCCGGTTGAAATATGAAAATAATTAATGGATCGCGGTATTGGTTGCAAGAGATTGAATTGAGCTTTGTAAAATCGAAACAATATACAGTGGAACTCCCCCAACTCGAACTCCCCTAACTCGAAAATTTCTCTAACTAGAATATTTTTTTTATCCCGTGCGTTATCTATTAAATTTATATGCATATGACTGTTCTTAACTCGAATTTCTCTAACTCGAATTTATCCCTAACTCGAAAAAAATTTAACCAAATTTAAGACGTAGAATCTCTGTAACTCGAAATTTTCACTAAAGATACGTGTTACGCCATCTGTTAGCGGATATAACGTAATATCTATCGAAGGAATTCGGGGAAGTACCAATGACAACGGGTTTTATCATTCTTATTCATCTGCGTGTTGCGCTATATATTCAGTCGTATTCGTTAGTGTTTTGTCATCAACACGCCCCGGCAACGAAAACTTAAAAGTTTAACAGCGCAACAGAAATTAGAAATATTAAAAAAAGTGGACAATGGAATAAAAAAGAAGATAATAGCTGCGGAATATGACATACCAGCGAGTACATTGTCAACTATAATTAAAAACAAGGAACACATTCGAAGTTTCGCGAGTAAACTTACAAAACCTGCCAATTTCAAGCGAAGCCGAGTTTCAAACTAAAATGTAAACAGTGCGGTGTTTAAGTGGTTGGTGTCTACTAGAGAAAAAAACATTCCGGTGTCGAGGCCACTTCTACAGGAGAAAGCACTGGAGGAATACAGTCAACATTTAGGAACAACAAATTTTAAGGCCAGCATCGGCTGGCTTCATAAATTTAAAAAAAGGTAAAATTTACGTTATTGTATTAGACATACGTTTACATATGAAATTTATATTTTATTTTTTAAATTTAGACATGACATATCGCATAAGAATATCTGTGGTGAAAGTGCCACAGTGGATGATCGTCAGGTTAGTGATTGGATTCGAAATGTATTGCCGGGGTTTTTGGGGCGGTATAGCGAAGATGATACTTTCAATGCTGACGAGACAGGGTTATTTTTCAAATGTCTACCTAAGAAAACTTTAGCCATTAGAGACGACAAATGCTATGGTGGAAAACTTAGTAAAGATCGGGTCACATGCCTTCTAGCAACGAATATGAGTGGCACTGAAAAACTAAAACCTCTCATAATTGGCAGAAGTGCAAAGCCACGATGTTTTAACAGGGGTAAAATGGCTTCCTGTAGATTACGAGAACAACGTAATGGATGTCCTCTGAAATTTTTAAAAAATGGTTGGTTAAATTGGACAAGCAATTTTCACACGAGAATCGAAAAATAATAATGTTTATAGACAACTGCCCTGCCCATCTTGCAATACAACAGAAGCTGAAGGCCATCAAATTGCATATATTTGCCACTAAACGGAACTTCCGAACTGCAACCTTTAGATCAAGGCATCATTAAAAGTTTCAAAGATCATTGCAAAGGAAGAATCCTTAAAAAAACTTTATATGCATTAGGGAATAACGGTTCTCCTAGCATATCACTTCTGGACTGTGAGAGGTTGCCATGACATGGCATGTGGATGTTAAACAAAAAACCATTCAAAACTGTTTTAAAAGGCTGGTTTTGGTAACGAAGACGAAATTCCCCTTGCTCAACTAAAAGAACGCCTGCAAAATTCAGAAGATAAAGAATTTCCTGTTGAAGTAAGGCAAGATTTTGAAAACTATGTTGAGTTGCTAAATGTCGAGAATGTATCTCTTGACACTTATCTTGAAATTGATAGTAACCTCTTAACTACTGACTATCCGACAGACGAAGACATTCTAAGGAGTGTATCAAGCATTACAGATGAAGAAACCTTCGAAGAAAGCGATGAAGAAATTGTGGAGCAACTATCACACAAACAAGTTTTACAAGCATTCGAGACACTAAAGAATTATTTTATGTCTCATGAACAAACATCCGATAAGACATATATGTTCATTAATAAAATTCAAAAATCGTATGAACACATCCGAGCGGCCAATGTTCGGCAACAGTTGATAACGGATTTCTTTAAAGAAACAATTTAATTATGCAATTGTTTTATGTTCCCATGTACAAGTATACATTTAATACCTATGTATATAGGACAATTTTTGTTTAATTTCATACATATACATATAGCACATATATATATATATATCCTAATGCATGTAGTTTGTATTTTCAGTTTGTTTTTAAATCATTTTTTTTATTTATTTTATATAATATTGTTATTACATATTATGCTTTATAAATATATACATATAATGAAAAGTAAATTGTGAATTTTCTGTAACTCAAATTTTCTGTAACTCAAATTTTCTCTAACTCGAATTTTATTTGGGGATTTAGGTGGTTCGAGTTAGGGGAGTTCCACTGTACATACATATTATGCGATTTATTTCCATTTTAATGTGGGTACCTATTAAAAAAATAACATCTTCGTATCGATTTCATCAAACAAAGGGAAGAATTGTGTTAATTCTGGTTTCATAAATTCCTACATTATTGAAAAATAGTCTTAGAAAGCTTGAATTGCAAAAGAAACGATATATGATTGAGAATATATTTTGTATTTACTTTATTTTTTGTACTCCTCTGACGGCCCGACGATAAACTTACGTCTTTTTGCTATGTAGAGCGTCCCACGTACTAAAACTTTGCCTCTTTTCAAATCATTGACATCGGTTTGTAAGATCGGGAAAATTATTTTGTATTTATTTTATTTTTAGCGTCTACTAATGATTTTTAAATAGTTGCTTCTAAGTCCTGTAACATGGCACTCTTTTCAATACTGCAATTAGTTGTTATTATTTAACGGAATGGTCTTCATGTTCATATTTAACGCAGATTTGGAATATTACCGCCATTTAATATTCACATAAACGTAAATATGACTATTAAACGAAACATTCTCCATAAATTCTTCATCGGGCTTCATAAACTATGTATTGTAATTCGTTGGTAACGGTACGTCGCTATAAGAATGTAATTGCAACACGTACATAACGTTTACAAACAGACGCACTTTAATAAATACATCCAAACAGCCAGGGAATTCGATGCTGTCATTATTATGAGGCAGGAATTTTCGAATCGTTCTAACGGTCTTAGTGAGTACGATGTAATTGATGCGCTTCTGTCAGCACGATATAAAAAGGTTTCGTTCATAAACGCGGCAAACGTGTATACCTTTTCTCTCAGGCTACGTTATTCAGCCATCGTGTTTTTAGGAAGCATAAAGTCGTTAACGATTTACCATGAACGAGTGTTTGGATAGCGATAATGGAACAGATTTTACACGCGTAGTGCAAAAGGAGGAAATTAACCGTTTTCAATGTTTCATACTGCTTAAACGAGGGATATGTTCCACCGGTACGCATACAAATAATAGTTGCAGACTATATAAGGCGTTGCGTCGCTGTATAAGCGACGATTATACGAATGATGGCCACTACTAGGCGTTGACTATACTGATTGATGTTATAAAAGTAATGAAAGTGAGGAAGAATGGAATCTAAAATTTTTTTAAAGGGAACCTCCATAATCGTACCGTTTCTAAGCGCTAATTCATCGGGGCATTTCCCATACCTTCTTGCCTACGTCATCATATATCGCAATATAAAAAAAAACTGATTAATATTTGTTATCCTCTAATCAATTTTCTTCTTAAGCAATAGAACCGAGGAAAGAGATTCTTTATACCTATCAGTTAACACATGGGCTGAAAAGTCCCGGGCCTAACACATAGATGATGCTAGTTTTATTGCAGTCACCTTTCCCTCAGTTAGTATTAACCTTCAAAAGACAGCTGTTAAAATTTCATGATATTCTATTCATTAGTTTGTGAGTTATTGCGCCAAGAGTCACGCTACTTTTGTTATTTTCAAAACAATGGATCAAAAACAATTTCGTGTTTTAATTTTACACTGCTTCTTGATGGGAAAAAATACCGTTCAAGCGAAGCAATGGCTTGAAAAGTGTTATGGGGACTACGCTCCATCAGAACCAACAATAAAACGTTGGTTTGCTGACTTAAAACGTGGTCGTAGAGACACCGATGGTGCAGAACGCAGTGGACGTCCAAACGAGGCGGTAACACCAGAAAACATCAAAAAAATCCACAAAATCGTTTCGAATGATCGAAAAGTGAAGTTGCGTGAGTTAGCTGACATCGTAAAGATATCAAAAGAATTTATTGGCTTTATATTGCATGAGCATTTGACTATGAGAAAGCTCCTGTTTAAAGTGGGTGCCGCGTTTGCTCACTGTTGACCAGAAACCATAACGTGTTGATGATTCTGAGCAGTGTTTGCCCATGTTTAAACGTAACAAACCGGAATTTTTGCGTCGATATGTGACAGTGGATGAAACATGGATCGATCACTTCACTCCGGAATCAAAACGATCGTCATCTGAGTGGACAGCAACTGGTGAACCTCGTCCAAAGCGACCGAAAGCACAACAATCGGCTGGAAAGGTTATGGCCTCGGTATTTTGGGATGTGCGTGGTGTAATATTCATCGACTATCTTGAGAAAGGAAATACCATCAACAGTGAATATTATATAGCGTTATTGGAGCGTTTGAAGGCCGAAATTGCAAAGAAACGACCGCATATGGCAATGAAAAAATGTTGTTTCATCAAGACAACGCACCGTGTGACAAGTAAATCAAAACAATGGCAAAACTACATGAATTGAACTTTGAATTGCTCCCACATCCACCGTATTCGCCAGATTTGGCTCCGAGCGACTACTGGCTGTTGGCAGACCTCAAAAAAATGCTCGCCGGTAAGAAATTTCGCACGAATGAAGAGGTTATCGCTAAAACAGGCCTATTTTGAGGCAAAAGATAAATCGTTCTACAAAAGTGGTATTGAAATGTTAGAGCGGCGCTGGAATGATTGCGTTGCTCTTGATGGAGATTACGTTGATGAATAAAGCTAATTTTGAACCAAGAGAACCGTGTTTTCTTTGTTAGGCCCGGGACTTTTCAGCCCATGTGTTATTTTAAATCATTCTTATAAATTTAAAATATTTGTATTGTAAGTCACAAAGTGTATGATTGTAGCACTTCGTGTATCATTTGAATCTGTCGCATTATTTAGACATCGCTTTCATTCTTTCTCAATAATTTAATGTTATGCACCTTCCCCCAAAAATCAATGAAACAAATGTAGCGGAATATATGCGTCTAGACAACACATGCGCCGATTAGCAAGGAAATATTAAAATGCTTTCACAAAAACGTATATAGTAGGTACTCATGTGCAATTGTAAAGCTACATTTGTAATTAGTGATACTGATGAAACAGTTAGTGCATTTAACCAATGTAATTAATAGGATCGGATATGTTATATCCGAAAAGAATTACAATAATTATTAGTTACGAAATACAGTCAAACTTGAGTAAGTGAGAACTGGGTAAGCGAGAAAACTCTATTGATGAGAGTATTTACCAGGTCCCGTCATTTTGCCCTCCTAAAACCTCTATAAGTGAGAAACATAAAACCTGTATCAGTGACAGTCTCTTTTCACGCCTGAACCTCTTCAAGTGAGATTGATACCTGCCTATACCTCTATAAGCGACAGTTAAACGCGTTCATGACTACTATGCTATTTATGACTTATTATTAAATTTCCAGGGACTTTTATTTAATTCAAACCAAATGTGCGTCTGTTTATTGTTTTGTTATCATAGTTCGAGGAACTCATTCTACACAGAAAGCCAAATGTGCTTGTTACAGTCAGTTCATAAGCAGCAGCTGCGAAGAAAGTTACCGTACTTACTGATAATGTCTAAACGAAAACTCAATGCGTTGTCTTTACGTGATAAACTAAAAATTCTGAATGCTTTTGAATCTGGGAAATTACGAAAACAAATACAGAGTGACTTTGGCTTAGCAGAATGCACCTATTATAAAATCAAAAGAATTAATTAAGTCTCAGTGCTCTGAGGGACACGGAAATATCAAGAGAAGCCGGCTTTCTGAGTTTCCCGACATTGAAAAGTGCCCGTTACAATGGATTAAACAAACCCTCGATAAGAACATTCCCATAGATGGACCACTGCTGAAACAAAAAGTCTAAAGACTTCGCCACAAAATTAGGAATCCGGAACTTTTCAGCTAATAACGGCTGGTTAGAGGGTTTTAAAAAACGCCATGATATAACTTTCAAAAAAGCAGCCGGAGAAAGTAAATCTGTGGATCAGGGAGTATGTGACCAATGGACTGAAGTTTTTGCCGAATCTTTTAAGAGGATATGATCCAAACAATATTTATAACGCCGATGAAACTGCTTTGTTCTTTAAATGTCTGCCAGACAAAACATTCATTTTCAAGGGCGAAAAATGCCACGGAGGTAAACAAAGCAAGGAACGCCTTACTGTTCATCAATGTGTTAACATGACCGGTACAGACAAACTCCCTCTTCTAATCATTGGGAAATCTAAGCGACCTAGATGCTTTAAAGGTGTCAAGACTCTACCTGTTGATTATGCGAGTAATGCAAAAGCTTGGATGACTAAGGAATTGTTCAAAGATTGGTTAAAAAAAGTTGACAAGCAAATGAAAAAGAAGCGAAAAAATATTTTGCTTTTTATTGACAACTGTACTGCTCATACGGACTTACCAACACTTGTAAATGTCAAAGTTATATTTTTCCCTGCCAATACCACCAGTAAACTTCAACCTTTAGATCAAGATATCATTCATACATTCAAACGGGTTTATCGCAGAGAAGTTATAAAGCATAGGCTTACCTGCTTGGAAGAGAACATTAGCCCTGAGAGAAATATACTCCTGGCTATGAAATTTGCAAGAAGAGCATGGTATACAGTGAGTGACATAAATTTCCATTTTGTGCGTTCTCTAGTAGTACTAATTTACCTAATAAAATATATATTGTTAGCAAAATGCTCTAAAATATAAATGCAATATTGCATCTGCTCTAACAGCTATTAAAGATGTAATCACGTAAGTTAGAAATTATCGTTCAGATGAGAGTCTTATGAAATGATTAGTAATATCTACATAATTAGCAAGTACGGGGTGTCCATGGAATAAAATAAAAAGGTATGAAAGATTGGAAAGATTTAATATTATTAGACTTAAATCCAAAATATTTTGCGAAAATTTGCAAAATTATTGAAAATAAAAATGTGTTTATTATTCACAGCCGAAATATTCCTACGCAAACATGTTATTGAACTTCTAGCACGCCGCTTGGAAGGTAGACAGTTTTATCTTATAGTTTTTATAATATCGGCAACCCTGTTATTGCAGTGTATGCAGTAGGCGTGTATGTATGCGAGTTTGGTCGGATGGATGTATACACATTCTGCATCCATAGGCGGGTTTACGTTTTGTATAATTACAATTTTTATTTTTCGTACTTTTATATTTTATTTCAAAGACATCTTGTACATTTAAAGAATGTATACTGCCAAACAATTATGAACATGAAGACGAAATACCAGAAAATTTAAAAGATTTACTTAAGATAAATATTTACAACATATTTTTAGATACAATTAGTACGCTGGAAAAAAGATATGAACAGTTAGCAACATATAACACATGGGCTGAAAAGTGCCGCCCTAACAAGGAAAGCACGGTTTCTTTGGTTCAAAATTAGCTTTATTCATCAACGTAATCTCCATCAAGAGCAACGCAATCATTCCAGCGCCGCTCTAACATTTCAATATCACTTTTGTAGAACGATTTATCTTTTGCCTCAAAATAGACCTCAGTTTCAGCGATAGTTGCAATTGCATCCAACGACGGCTAACAAGATTTTTATCATTTTATCCTGAATTGTAAGAAGCAGGAATATAGTACCGATACCCAACAACAAGTGGATATAATATTTCTCTTTGTTTCTAGTGACAAAAAGAATCTAACGAGAAAACGTCGGAGCAAAAAGGCCATCACTCACAATAGTCACGTATCGTTTTAAATTCCATCGTCTTACGTTACCGCCAACCTTATAACGGTTCGTTTATTCGAAACCCGCATCGAACCAGCGATCCGCTACTGGCTACATTCCTATTCGGCGTTCCCCGGCGCACCGGGACTTTTCCCACAATTCGTACAACCGAATAAATATTCAGCGAGTTATGCAATTTATTGCGTCCCCGGTCGCTACATTTTCTCGTATTCGATATGCGTATATGTCTGCTACAATCTTGCTGTTGTAGTCTTCTTGTTTGTCATTTGGTTGATGTATTTTACATATAAGGCGTGTTAAGGGACGGATACCGTTTGTGGTCGTTTTGGCCATCTATTACAATGCAGACGTAACCACCTTCGACTATACTCGTCGATAAATCAGATTTTCTTAGGAAAAACAAAGCTGTACTTCAACATTTTATGGGCAAAATGTTGAAGTACGGTTGAGGTATAAAAAAACAAAGGTAATAAAAGAGGAGAAAACCACTTATTTTGACTTCTTCTTTTTGTTATAAGGGTAAGATTTTTATTGACGTAATTTTATTTTATTATTTTTGCTTTTGTTTTATTTCGTAATGGATGTAATAAATACGGATTTTTTCTGTTCCAACTTACATGAAATTTTCTCTTCACTAACATACACTTATTTTGATTGAAATGCAAAAAAGTTTTCTGTAGCAAAGTATTGAAATATTTATTGTCTTGTAATGTATGCATTTTAGCATTAAGTATGAAACAAAATGTCTTAAATATTTCGTAGATTACCGCCATACCTTTGCTGTCATATGCGTACCCTTTTGAAGAAATTTGCAATAACACTGTATACATATGGTGGTATTTCATTCATAGAGCATCTAATTTCGATCTTCAATGCTTTGGTAGTCGCGGGCTTGTTCGCATAAATCTGTGACTTCAGATAACCCCACAGCCAGAAGTCCAAAGGTGCTAAATCGCAAACCGGGAAATGACATGACCAGCAGCAAGCTTGTGCTTCACGGGCGATATGACATGTGACACCGTCCTGCTGCAATCACATGCCGTCAAAAGCAATATTTTCCAATTGAGGCACAAAAAAGTGCATTATCGTAGTAAAAACGTTCGCCATTCATCGCCATTGCATTACCTTCCTCACCTTCAAAGAAATACGGTCCAAGTATTCCTCCAGACCACAATGTACACCAGCTAGTGATACGTTTTGAATGTATTGCTTTCTGATGAATCATTTGTTGACGCAGGCGTTGCGATGCAAATCTTTAGTTGGAATAAGTTCAAGAGTTGCAAGAGTTGCAATGTCCTGCGTATGATGACGAGTCGAGGTCTCGCGGATTGCCATGATATTTTCTTCTCAACGACCTCTACGAACTTGTGTCGTGTGTTTCACATTATTAACCTAACCAGTACTTTGGAATTTTTCGTTTATTCTTTTCACAGTAGATGAATTAGGAACATTCGATGCACTTTACAAATGGTGGCAATCAAATTTTCGCTATTTTGATAATAATGTTTAACAATCAGGACTCCATCTTTACTAACTTCCATCTGTCAGCTTTCGATCTGTCATGTCGTAATCACGTGTCATTATGACTGTCACACATGGCAGGCAATTCAAATCTTGCGCTCTTATTGAAACCCACTGTGTGTGTGCTATAAATATCGCTCATTGTAAGATATATAATACATGGGCTGAAAAGTCCCGGGCCTAATAAAGAAAATAGGGTTTTTTTGGTTCAAAATTAGCTTTATTCGTCAACGTAATCTCCATCAAGAGCAACGCAATCATTCCAGCGCCGCTCCAACATTTCAATAAAACTTGTGTAGAACGATTTATCTTTCGCCTCAAAATAGGCCTCAGTTTCAGCGATAACCTCTTCATTCGTACGAAATTTCTTACCGGCGAGCATTTTTTTCAGGTCTGCGAACAGCCAGCAGTCGCTGGGAGCCAAATCTGGCGAATACGATGGATGTGGGAGCAATTCGAAGTTCAATTCATGTAGTTTTGCCATTGTATTGATTGACTTGTGACACGGTGCGTTGTCTTGATGAAACAAAATTTTTTTCTTTGCCATATGCGGTCGTTTCTTTGCAATTTCGGCCTTCAAACGCTCCAATAACGCTATATAATATTCACTGTTGATGGTATTTCCTTTCTCAAGATAGTCGATGAATATTACACCACGCATATCCCAAAATACCGAGGCCATAACCTTTCCAGGCGATTGTTGTGCTTTCGGGCGCTTTGGACGAGGTTCACCAGTTGCTGTCCACTCACATGACGATCGTTTTGATTCCGGAGTGAAGTGATCGATCCATGTTTCATCCACTGTCACATATCGACGCAAAAATTCCGGTTTGTTACGTTTAAACATAGCCAAACACTGCTCAGAATCATCAACACGTTCTTGTTTTTGGTCAACAGTGAGCAAACGCGGCACCCACTTTGAACAGAGCTTTCTCATAGTCAAATGCTCATGCAATATAAAGCCAATACGTTCTTTTGATATCTTTACGATGTCAGCTAACTCACGCCACTTCACTTTTTCGATCATTCAAAACGATTTTGTGGATTTTTTTGATGTTTTCTGGTGTTACCGCCTCGTTTGGACGTGCACTGCGTTCTGCACCATCGGTGTCTCTACGACCACGTTTTAAGTCAGCAAACCAACGTTTTATTGTTGTTTCTGATGGAGCGTAGTCCCCATAACACTTTTCAAGCCATTGCTTCGCTTGAACGGTATTTTTTTCCCATCAAGAAGCAGTGCAAAATTAAAAGACGAAATTGTTTTTGATCCATTGTTTTGAAAATAACAAAAGTAGCGTGACTCTTAGCACAATAACTCACAAACTAATGAATAGAATATCATGAAATTTTAACAGCTGTCTTTTGAAGGTTAGTACTAACTGAGAGAAAGGTGACTGCAATAAAACTAGCGTCATCTATGTGTTAGGCGCGGGACTTTTCAGCCCATACAAGGTATAACATTTCAAATTTATTATTTAAATTATAATATTTAATAAAAGAACAATGTCTCTAGAAAAGTTGTCCCAGTAATCAATCGCAAATGTAATATCTGATTTCAATTCAAATTATGCCCCAGAAATACCACAGGGTTTTAACACAAAACTAAGATAATATCAAAAAATTCAAAATAAACGTTAAATAGTGTATTACAACGTGAATAAAGTAAATAAAGTGTAAGAAGACTATTTATTATTCAAACCTACAAGGCAATATCGCAGTAATAATTGTCGACTGGGAATACTATTCGATGAAACACGGAGAAATGAAAAAGCGGCCAAAAATTTGTTTTTATGTTAGTATAAGGAACAAAGATAGAGGTGTATAAAAGAGTGGTCAGACCAACATTAACGTATGGTAATGAGTCATGGATAACCACGAATAGAATCAAAAGCAGAGTTACGGCTATGGAAATTAGATTCCTAAGGAGAATAGAAGGAGTAACTAGAAGAGACAGAATCAGAAACACGACAATCACTAATAGTCTGTGTATCAAACCAGTAGAAGAGAGACAAAACAGAGGGCAAAAAGAGAATAGGTAGACCCCGAAACACCTGGAAGGAGCAGGTGTACAGAACATTGGAAAAGAGAAGTATGGGATGGATTGAAGCCAATAAATAGTCCGACACCGCAAGGTATAAAGGACATAGCATTAAAAAGAAATAATAAGGAACATTGGTACTATTATTCTGATCGATATAAAGGTATATTTAAATAGAACATCCTGTTAAAATAAGCTCTAATTGATGTGGTAATATTCTTTCGCAAAAGAAACTATTAGCTGTTTCAAATCTTACAAAAATTCACAAAGGTACGCGTGAGAAAGAAGAGATTTCTCAGGACGGTAAACAATTGAAATTTAAAAAATAATTCATTACTAACATTCTCAAAACAGTTGAAACAATGCAAAACCTATAAAACTACAATCATGCAAAATATTCGTATAGGAACGCATCAAAGAAGTAAACATAGTTAATATGTATGTACCAGTTCACATGAAACTGGGATTACTGTAAACGATTACAACAGGTGCTCGCCTAGTTTTTAGGCGAATCAGAAGTACGATCGCATAGCGGGCGCAGCCTACGTTTTGCGTGTCTAAAACCATGCCATACAACTCTAGAAACACTACTTTCGTCGGCTTAATTGGCCGGCTTTATCTTTCACCTTCTCTGTTTTCCCCTTTGCTCGGCGACTATAACGTTCCTAATTGAAATTGTCACTTAAGCCGGATTGTTTATGAGAGCTGCAAGTATCAAGCGCATATCGTTACTCGCTTTAACTATAAATGTGTACTAATGATATCCAATGCTGTTATCTGCGTTGTCTTAACCTCAACAAACAACGCGTAACTTTTTTTGCTGTGTTTACCGAATATTAACTTTAGATTCGATCAAAAAAATATCAAACCCTAAGATACCATTCACTGTTCTTGAGCGTTTCTATCATTATTCTTTCATTTTGTCTTAGAAACATAATAATATAAAGAGAAGATTCGTTAATAATTATCCTTGTTTGCTACAACCGTGTTATATAACTGTTTAATGAAAATTTATTTTGTTGTCATGATGGCAAGGTGCAGCTTGAGTAACTATCAACGAGCGTTTAACAAGGACGTTCTTAAGTTGGAAATTCAGAATTTAATGATACTTAAATGGTTTGTAGACCTTATAAGGCTATGTAAAATACAGGTTTCACTTTCTGCCAAAATAACGGTTTTGAAGAATAAAAACGGTAGTAAAAAAGAAGGAAAAAATATGAAAGTAGGAAACTGGAAAATGAATGCAATTAACGTACAGGATTGCAGATGATATGGTACTGATAGCACACTCGGAAGAGACGTTACAGCAAAACTTGAAGATATACCAAGAAGAACTAACAAAGATAAACATGGAGATAAACACGCGGAGAACAAACACAATGATAATAGCAGCAGAAGAAAGAAAACATAGCATCAAAATCGGGGAAAAAGCATTGGAACAAGTTAAAAGTTACAACTACTTAGGAACAATCATTGAAGACAATAGGAGAATAGAGAAAGAGGTAAATGAGAGGATAGGGAAATTCGCAAAAATATTGAGAAATTCGTTTCTGGATAAAAAAGAGTGGTCAGACCAACATTAACATATGGTTGTGAGTCATGGATAACCACGAATAGAATCAAAAGCAGAGTTACGGCCATGGAAATGAGATTCCTAAGAAGAATAGAAGGAGTAACTAGAAGAGACAGAATCAGAAACACGACAATCACTAATAGTCTGGGTATCAAACGAGTAGAAGTGGTCATAGATGAGAGACAACTGGGATGGCTTGAACACCTACACAGAATGGAAGAAGATCGAATCACAAAGAGGATATTTGAAGCCAAAACAGAGGGCAAAAACAGAATAGGTAAACCCCGAAACACCTGGAAGGAGCAGGTGTATAGAACATTGGAAAAGAGAAGTATGGGATGGATTGAAAGCCAAACAACTGGCTCAGAACAGGAACCTGTGAAAGATAAAAATACGACAATAAATAGTCCGACACCGCAAGGTACAAAGGACATAGGATTCAGAAAAAAAAAACCGGTACTTGAAAATTGGGGTTTTCCTTCTTTTTCGTTAATTAATATAATCTTCTTCGAAATTCTTAACAAGGGCACACATATCATACCACTCTTTTGCAGACATCTTCGTAAGCTCTTCTTGAGCAATTCTGCTCACATCTAATTTAAAAGTGAAATAGTGTTAAAAACAATAACAAGATTTTGTAAAAGATGTGATAAATTATGTATAAATTATGAAAAATGTACCGAAAGACCATACTCGACGTATTTCGAATTTCGATTTTTTTTTACGAAACTTTACGACACTTACTATTTCGAAAGTGTTAGGAAAGTGGCCTTAACAATCTAAAAAATATAATTGTTCCGGATATAATAAAAACAAGCAACGAATCCATAGGTATATTTGTAAATTTAATAAAAGTCCAATATTGCTTTTGTTATCCTTTTCGGAATATGTGCAATACTGCAATGCTAAAATTACACCTTCGTAGACTACATGTAAAATTAGAATAAACGCTATAGGTAAATTTATTAATTTAATTTAACTTGCTACAATAAATTGTAACCATAAGGCGATATTCGGAAAAGTGAATTGGCATCCAGGAACTATAACCGATAAGTATGAACGTCACGTCGCTGAACTGGTAGCATGGCTTGAGTACTTCAGCAATGCAGTTCACACCTAAAACGACACCGTAGAGCGGTTTCAGAACACATATATTTAACGTGCTTTTCTTTTTAGAAAAGAACGGTACAGTAGTGCAGCGACGTATTATATTGTCTACTGTCTACAAATCCAATTCAAACTTTTTATTAACATTTGATATATTTTCAGTACATTTTTGTTAAAGAATAATTTGCGATCAATTTATCCGTAATGGAACAAGAAATTACGTGCCCCGGTAATAAATTGGGGCTCTATTTGACGTTAGAACCTCTCTGTCTCGCTGGGACATCGGACATGTATTTCAAGTCTCTGCTCACAATTTTGTTAAAAGTAATTAGCTTGCAAATATTTAATTTATTCATTTTCTTATTTAAGCAATGAAAATTTGTTACAGAGAGATTTATGTCGTTGCTTTCGAATTTAGACAATAATACTTTTTTTGGAGATGTCGATGTTATGTGCTACATTACTATTACTTTCGATAATTTGTTTCGTCAACACTCTATGTGCAAATTTTAGATATTTACTTGATAACCTCGATCCCCTACAATTTTTCAACAAAGCCTAGCTTATATAACATTGTTACAAAGAAGCAAGTTTCTATTAGGAAATTAGAAGTATATATACCCATTATTTTAACTGGTTTAATTTCAATAGTTTATGCATGCGCATAAAACTTCTTGCGACAGTTTCATGGTAAACACTGTCGTTTCGTACCATTCCACAATTAGAGTACATACACTACCGCTCAAAATTGTTTAGGCACTCTCACTGACAGCAAAAATGTATAAAAACTCAGCAAAAATGTTAATAATATTTATTTTCTATGTGCAGATACACGTACATGAATAAAAATATATTAAATAAATGTGAAAATTAAAACGTTTAATTTAAATTTCGCTTTCATCTATGTGACCTCCTCTTGATTTAATAATTGCAGCACAAAATCGAGGCATTCACGCAATAAGTTCTGCCAGAGTTTCTTGTGTTATTGAGGTCCAATTCGATAGCAATTTGTTCCGCACGTCAGTAGCTGATGTCGGAGCCGATTTCCGTACTTCCCGATCTAGTTCTTCCCATAGTAACTCGATTGGATTCAAGCCGGAAGATAAAATTTTGACCCAAAAGTCGAATTCCGGAAGGTATTACGTGGTTCTCCAAAATTCGCGGTAGCCTTCTTTTTTTAATATACCGTCAATTTTCACAATGTCCCCTATACTAGTACCAGCAAAACAGCCCCAAATGATTATAGAACCTCCACCATGCTTCACGGTAGCAGCAATACACTCTTCTCTGGCACGTTCACCCACAGATCTTCTTACGAATATGCGTCTTCGGGTTCCGAACAGCTCAAATTCGGACTCATCCGTCCATAGGACGTTGTTCCACTCTTCTATGACCCAGTGTTGGTGTTCACGAGCCCATTTAAGTCGGTTTTGCTTGTTTTGTTTCCGTAGTAATGGCTTTTTCATCGCAATACGTGCATGGAGCCCGGCTTTCTGTAGGCGACGTTTGACTGTAGAAACACTGACTAGTTTTTGGCGACCAACATTTAGTTCTGCGGTGATTTCCGGGGCTGTTTTGCGTCTATTTAACTTGCTGGTAACCACTATTCTGCGATCATCTGCGAATGTTGTCGCTTTTGGCCTTACACTCCGTCTTTTATTAAGAAAACTGCCAGTTTCACGATATTTTTTTTACGTTATAGTCAACCGTAGCGTGGAGTATTTTCCTTTTTTTGCAATTTGTCGATTACTTATGCCACTTTTATGGTAACCTATTATAAGCGCACGTGTTTCCGTACTAATTTCTCTTCGCGGAGGCATTTTAAAAAATTGTCACACGATATTTCGCTCACGACGTGAATAGAGTAAATAGCACACTGCAACTGACCATAGGTTTCAGATTTCACTATAATCTTCTAGGAAGGTAATTTAAGCATTATTACCTACAATCTAACAGATGACTAAATTTACCCAGTAAATTCAGAGGGATTGTTATTGTAATTGCACCGCAATAAACGGTTTATGGTAATCCGACCAAATGCAGGTAAATGATAGTAAACCTTATGCGATATAATGGGTGTTTATCTTACTGAACTACATTTTAAATACGTATTTCATTTTATTATAATGTTTTTTTGGTAAACATAATACTATATGAATAATCCATGAAAACAGGGGTGCCTAAACATTTTTGAGCGGTAGTGTATATTTCTGTTTCTGGAAGAATACACTTTCTTGTATTCTTCGCCGTTCTATTCTTTTTCTTACCTGTAACAACACTCATTAAAACGTCTTATAACAAAATAAATTTAAATTTATGACACAGTACATCAGTAAGACGTTCATTTTAATTTTGGAACATACAGCATACGTTATCTTCGCTGTACGGCAGTACATATGTATTATAATAAATGGGCTTAATTATAGTGCAGTACAACAACTAATAATCCTTCTAAAAGAATTAAAAGTAGTCCGCATGTATTTAATTATGCAATCTGATTGTACATTGAAAATGAAATCTTAGAAAATAATAGAACTAAACAAATAAGTTACTGTGGCCCTGGAATAAAAGGTAATCCTATGTTGCAAAAAATAAAATGTCAATTTTCGCTTTATATCTTTATATCTGACCAAATTTCAATTTCAATTGTATTCTTATCAATTACGAATAGGTTATTTTACGCTTGTACTTACTAGTGTTGGCATCGACTAGTCAAATTAATTGCGTAGATGATCCATGTACGTCTTTAGCATATTTCTCGTCTACAAATAAACATAAATTTCCATAAGTCTTTTAAAAATTTTAGATCTAATTCGTTATAATTTCATTTTTCTCTTATAAAATTCCAATAACATAAAAAATAGCGATATGGTAGTTTAGTTCGGTTGTCCGTAACAAATCCAGTTTACCTTGCCCCATGATACATAGCGTCATCTTGAAAGACTTTGTTAAGGTGCATCTTATCCAATTGGACCCAAAAACTCTTAACATATTGCAGTAGCGTTTGCCACTAATATTTATCGTCTTATTATTATGTACATGAAAAGATAGTCTCATAGTCCTTCCAGCCCAAAATACACATCACATGGTTGCTCAAAGAGTATGGAAAGATGTTTTGCAACCGCTTCAGGATTTTCATTATCTCAAATCCTACAATTCTAGTTGTTAACACAACCTCGGACGTGAAAATGAGCTTTGTCGGAAAGAATAATGTTATTGGAAAATTGTGCAATTTTGAGATAATATTAGATAGCACATGTAATACCTACAGTCTTTAGCTCTTGAGTTAATTCAATTTTAAATGAGAGCAGGTTTTACGTTTAACGGTCAAGATCGACGACGAATTGGGGTTCTGTGATTAAACAATTTATAATCAAATTGCCCGCTCTCTAAATAACACATGCAAGATATAAAATTTCTAGGTTAAGTCGTTGACAAATGGCGTTAAATTTAGATGTACTCGAAATTCTTAAAAGAAAAGCTTAAATGAGAGAGAGTTTTTAAAGAGGACTTTAAAATTACTATGCCATTCAGAACAAGGTTTTTATAATGAGGTTTTTCTATTTAATATTAAATGATACAGTTTGAGGAAAAACATTTTTACTTTCAGAAGTTCCATAAAAATAATGTATACAATTTAAAAGCGTTTTTGTGATAGAAAAATATATACGTATATACATATTTATAATCTAATATTAAGCCTTAAAATCTTCATACTGAACAATTCCCAACAAACAATAAGAAAATAGCCGCACCAGTTTTTGTCATATTGTACCTGACAGTGTTTACAAGTTGTTACTTACAACCATACTGCTCTTATTTACAGCTTCATCAACTTCATGCTTGATAATATTAATTGCTAAATAACAACACACACCAGTTTTTCATTCGTGATCTTTGTCGCTTCCGTATTCGCTGCGATGGTAAGTTTTAATTTACATTTTAATAACAACTTTAAACGTGGAAAATAATGTTGGGCACTGCAGGTCGTGTGCAAGACATTAAGCAGTAAATTATTTTAATGTGCATTAATCGTGTCTTATTAAAAGCATTTCCGGAATTGCGCGAAATGTTAAGTAGGCTTTGATGACTCACAAAACATATAACATTAAATGTTCTCACCGGCGCGCCGTAAAGATTAATTAATGAATATTGAAGAAAACGGCGCGACGGTTACCGAATTCGCCAGACAAATTTTCAGCGACGAATCCACGAAAATAAGTACGTGTTAGGAATTGACGTGCCGTAAGCCACAACAATAGCATTCGGAATACCAATTAGACGTTTCCACAAGTGCATGATCGCGCCGCGTATTCCAGGGTCAGATGTCGTCGACCTGCTGTCATTCACGAAAGAGAGTGACACGCTCCTTAAACACTTCATTCGGCTTATTGAAAACGTGTACGTTGAAGAATGGGTATTACGCTACAGGTTTCATAATTGGATGTTATCACAGTATCATCTTACTAATAAGAACAAATTAGGGCACGCAATTCAGGTTCTTGAAAAATCGGCATTATTTCGTGTTACGAAATAGTTTATGCAGTGATTCAGGGGTTTCGTCGCGTTGTTTGTCTGATAGATTGTTAACATGAGGCTTTCTCCTTTTCTTGCATTATATTTGTTTCAGCTCTGATTCGGCCAGTGTTATCGATTCTGCTCCATATTACCGGGTGCATTTTATTATTTAAGCGAATGTGATGAATGAACTGAGTTTTATTCTGGTTTATCGAATTAAAAACTATGCCAACCACATATTCGCTACATATCATAACAGTTAAACAACTCGATGAGCCCTCTCTATGAATAATTATGGATCAGTCTTGCTAATCCAACCCAACATTCCAGCAACATTAATGTCAATACTATTTAGACACCGTGTGAGCAAGTAGTGATATTTCAAACCAACTATAATGTTGTAGCACTCCGTTTTTGGTGAGATAAAGCCAAGCTTTTTGCGGTTTGTCTTTTATAATCCTGATCTCGCGTTTTCACGTTGATCTGTAATTACATCAGCATTGATACAACTGCATATCACCTGATATTTATTTTGCGTTCTATGTTTTATATGTGCCTTAAGGAAACATTTTTGACAAATAACTCAATATTGTGTAGTTTTTTTCTAGTTCAGGTCTAGTGGTGGCGCAATTTCATATTTTCTCGAGGTCTTCTAGTTCCATGGATTCATATCTTTATATGTGTTCAAATGGGTGACGTAAATTGTTTATTTTCCTACAGTATCGAGAGAGATTTCGTTAAACTTTTTCATTAAGTTTTAATCTTTATTGTAATGAGAATGATGTGGAATGTTTGTACTCTTCTATACTGTTTAGATGATGAAGATTATTATGTGCCTTTGAATAGCTTCGCTTTTCTAACTTCAAAGGTAACTTGATTGGATCACTGGTAAAGCAGTCACTACAACTATTTAATTTCGTTAAACTTTTTAGTAAATATCTCTTTCATCCTAATCTTTTTAGCATTTTCCTTTAAAACAGTAGTAAATATGGTAGGGACTCTAAGGAGTCAGCATGACTTTCGTTTTATGAACGCTTCAGTTATCACGATATTTTGAGAAATCAGTACCACCCATAACACGTTCCTCGTCCATTAAATAGCTTCTATATTTGAAAATGAGATTACTGACACTTGGAGTTCCAATGTAATTTTAATTTGACCATAGTTGAAAACAATATATTGAATTCTATGGACCATTTCTGGTTATCCATCTAGGCAACAGTTATCTTCCAAACTTTGATTTTATTTCCCTAACGCATAATTATGAATTTTAGTAAACGATATTTATTTGTTCTAAAAATATTTGGAAACAGTGTGTTACTTGATTATTTATGCAATTGATACATTCATCTCAAAGAATTGTTAACGTAAAATGTTTTGCCAAAGTTTTACCAAACTTTGTAGGTTAAATATGTATGATAACTACTAAAATATTACATTCGGCTGCCCTCTATACGTAATTGTACGAATTCCTTCTTGATTAAACAAGTTTTCGCTACTTAGTACGAAAAATTTAAGTTTGAAGTTCTTATCAGAAACTCCAAATTACTTCTGCCGTGATAGATGGTATAAAACAGAAGTAAAAGTAAAAGTGGTGTCAAATAATTTTCCGTTGAATCTCTACATATAGAATATGACTATATTATTTGGAAAAAAACTATATTCCGAGGCGTTGCATGAAATCAATATATCTTATGTTAAACAAATGAGTTTTACGAGAGCAGCCAACTCAAGAGTAAATATGCACCGTGTACAGTTGGTCATAATTATGACTTCACATGGCTGATTTAAATGATTCGAGATCAAAGAAAATTAAGTCGTTCACTATAATGACTGGATATCCAGTAGGTTAATGTCAGAGATATGTTTAGCATTACAGAGTAATTACAAACTTATACGGCCATTTGAATTATGTATACATATATTTGCTTCCCGCTGCATACTTGCCGTTAATAAATATACAAATAGCATCATTCTGTTTTTCAATATGCAATAAAATATCCAAGCCGTTTTAGTGAATGCTTACAGCACCTTCTACTCTACTAAATACATATATGAAAAAGGGTGTAATGCCTTCATTGATGTTTTCAATGTGATTTTATCCAAAGAGAACTTAAGCTTGACTGAATTACTAGTAAATTTATACTTACAATCTCCTTCTGGATATTGTGATTTTATTATAATTTTTCCTAATTATTAAAACAATGTTAATAAGCGAGATGAATATCATATGAAAGCTTTATACTGTATGATAGTTATTACGGAGATGTACGACGTTTTATGGTGTACTAGCTTTTCAAAATACACGTACAAGATGATAATTTAAAAACTTACGCTGCTTATATGTGTCGAATTAAGGAAAATATACAGAAAAATCTCAAAACGGTTTCTACGATATGCGGGCAGACCATACTCTCTAAGCTACAATTACCACAACGAAAAGAATAAACAGAAACCCCTACTTTGGTATACTGTTGAAAAGATAATGTTAATCAACGATGTTAATTATTATATTGACGTACCGTTGAGACAATCAACGAATTTGTTCGAGAGATACTCAAGCATTCTGAGAAAAAAGATGTGTAAAGAATTTGAAGTACACAAGGTGACAGAATAAAATAAACACTTACTAATTAAAAAAAAGATTCCATTCTCGTTATATATACAAAATATTTTAAAATTTTTAAATTAGACTAATATTTTGTCGATCCACCTTTATTTGCGTGAAGTGCTGCGAGTCGTCGTGGCGTAGAATCTATTAAATGATTAACGGTGTCTTCTGGAATATTTAACTACTCTTCTGTAACAGCTGCCACGAGTTCTTTCGTATTGCTGGGTTTTCGGGGTCCTTTCGCCATATTTGTCTGGATTATGTGCCAAACATTCTCTATCGGATTCATGTCTGGTGATTGGCCTGGCCGTGGTAAAATCCGAATCCCCCGTTCCTCTTGCCATGTGATTGTTGTTCTTGCTTTGTGGCAGGGCGCTCCATCCTCCATAAAAGTGGCATCTTATTTAGATAAAATGGCGTTGTCGAATATCGGTAGTAGTCCTTCCGTTAATATTTGAATATATTTTGCCGCATTTATATTTCCGTCGCAGATTACTAATTGCGCTCTTCCACCATACCATATCGCGCCCCACACCACGATGTTCACACCGTCTGATGCAAAAATTTGTCGTCCAGTTGCTGTGACGAACGTCTCCATACCCACGTACGACCACTATTACTGAATTGGCAGTATCTGCTTTCGTCTGAAAAAATGACAGACCGCCAAAACTCTTCGGGCTTCGTTCGAATTTCGATTGCCCAAGCCATTCGGCGCCGATTTTGAAACGCCGTAAGTAGAGGTTTTTTCTTTGCCACCCTTTTATACATCCCCACACTGTGGAGGTATCGCAGAACGGTGCGCTGACTTTTCTGTGAAGTTGCCGCAAGCTCAGCTGTACTTTTTCGCGGTTTCTCTTAACACTTCGCGCACAAGCAGCCTTTTACTTCTTTCAAAAGGTCCGGCACGACCTGGTCTCGGCTCCACTGTTGTTTTTTCCTTGCGTTTAAATTGTGTAATCACACGGTTAACTGTGGACAACGGATTATTTAAAATGAGAAACTGTCCTTTTAAGGGAGGTGTCCGTGTAAGAGGGGTGTCCGCGAAGGGGAATTACACTGTATATACATATTTTTTTAATTTCATATGCCCTTTGTAAATTTTCACATTTTACAATATACTCTGAATGTGTAGCCTTATTATTCTACATTCAGTAAGTAAGTGAGTGAAATGTTGCCGGCCAAACATGCAACGGCCGCATTACTGTACACTAGTAAAACGATCCGCCTCTATAATCATTACACCATCCAGAAAATTAGTTAAAAAGTCGGAGTTATAAAGTCCGCCGTTAATAACATCATATGCCAATTTCATCAAACAGGTAATAAAAAACGCAATCGCTCAGGACCTCCAAGGAGCATATCTCAAACAGATTTAAAATTTAAACTCATTAGCAAACGTAATTGAAGTTGAACGGTACCAGAAATAGCCGCTAAATTCAATCGCGGCCGTGCGAATCGGAATTCAGCGAGTTCTGTGAAGCGCCGACTGCAAGAAGCAGAATTGCACGGCCAGATTGCAAAAAAGATCTAGTATGAAGAAATGGCGTGCGACTATGTTGTATTTACATATACACAATTTTTATGGATCGAATTCAACGGACAAAAGAGAAAAGAAACCCTCGCATTTAAACGACAACAATATTTTGCGAGAGAACGGAGATGCCATGTATTGTGCGTGTTTTTTATTTTATTGTAATATTATGTTTATACACTTTTTATTTTGGTGTTTTGTTAAGAAAATAAATATTATGCTACGTGTTAGTTCCTTTATATTTCTTATCTCTAAATTACTTCTTGAAAATGTCCAAGCATAGAACTATCCATTTTGATAGAAATAGAACTTTGACTCAGAATAATTCAAAGTGATCCCAACATGGTATGCGCTTGGTTTTGCATACAAAAATTAATCTAAAGAAACTACTGCACAAAACTTTCTCAGCTGCCGTTTGAGGTATTATTTAAAATTTGACTGGTCACAACCGTGCTCTTGTAGAATGAATGGTTTAATTTGAATAACATAAGATCTGATTCGAATTCAATGGTGATATAGCTTTACTATTATTAATAAAACAACAATTATTATTTATATTTATTAGATTATTTAAAAAGGGGTTATACGATTAGCCACGAGGGTAGCGAACGAATGTAGGAAAGGGAGATGCTGGGGGTGTACTTAAGGAAATATCAAATAAAAACGGGTAATTTAAATATAAACTTCCGTAAAAGATGGTAATTACTCAGAAGAAAAGTTTGAGGGTTATAAAGAGTATTCAGTCTTAAAACGAGATATCTATAGTTGGCATTGCAAAAGTAATATCTATCATTAGTCTATGTAGCTATCAATTGTTGTTTAGAAACTTATTTTCGCCCTGGTCCGTTAATTTGTTGTCTCGTAAGATATAAATTCTATATAGCGAGATCTTGGGATATTTCCCTGTATTTCTCCTAACTATTGAACAAGACTTTTATAAGAAAAAAGTTATCTCGATTCTTATTTTTGTAAACTAACTTTCAGTTTTATCCGCAGTTCAATTCTATTTTTTATGTCAGAAAGAACAAGGACGAAAAACTAAGTAAGATTTGAAAAAACAACAGCCTTCCTCTGAATTGCAGTAATGTAGTCCACCATCGTCTTTCCTTGATTATGAAAAGGTGAAACATCATAAAATCTATAACACAGACTTAATAGAATTAATGTCCCATAAAGACATGTTTTCAATTTAACAATCTCAAGGTATAGTAGGTGATGATTTCAAGAGAAAGTTTGCTGAGTTTTATTTCAAAAAAATGTCTTAGGTCTTAGTTTAAAAACACACATTTAAATTCCATGCACTTTAGATACTGATTACAAAATGTGTCTTAACTTTTTCCTTCTTCCTGTGCGCAATTTTCTCAATTCGTAATTCATTCGTTCACTTTGTCAAAAAAAAAGATAAGTAGTTTCTCGTACTTCCCTTCTCATTTTTTCAGGTAACTTCTATTGCGTTGGACCTTCTGTTCTGCCTACAGATGCAGTCCTTAAGGAATTTTAATCCTTTTCTGTCAGATAATTTTAATCAAATTTAATATAATGCGATTTTATCAAAAAACCTTTTGATAAGTACACTACCGCTCAAAAATGTTTAGGCACCCCTGTTTTCATGGATTATTCATATAGTATTATGTTTACCAGAAAAACATTATAATAAAATGAAATACGTATTTAAAATGTGGTTCAATAAGATAAACACCCATTATATCGCATGAGGTTTACCATCATTTACCTGCACTTGGTCGGATTACCATAAACTGTTTATTGCGGTGCAATTACAATAACAATCCCTCTGAATTTACTGGGTAAATTTAGTCATCTGTTAGATTGTAGGTAATAATGTTTAAATTACCTTCCTAGAAGATTATAGTGAAATCTGTAACCTATGGTCAGTTGCAGTGTGGTATTTACTCTATTCACGTCGTGAGCGAAATATCGTGTGACAATTTTTTAAAATGCCTCCGCGAAGAGAAATTAGTACGGAAACACGTGCGCTTATAATAGCTTACCATAAAAGTGGCATAAAGAATCGACAAATTGCCAAAAAAATTAAAATACACCACGCTACGGTTGACTATAACGTAAAAAAATATCGGGAAACTGGCAGTTTTCTTAATAAAAGACGGAGTGGAAGGCCAAAAGCGACAACATCTGCAGATGATCGCAGAATAGTGGTTACCAGCAAGTTAAATAGACGCAAAACAGACCCGGAAATCACCGCAGAATGTTGGTCGCCAAAAACTAGTCAGTGTTTCTACAGTCAAACGTCGCCTACAAAAAGCCGGGCTCCATGGACGTATTGCGATGAAAACGCCATTACTACGCAAACAAAACAAGCAAAAGCGACTTAAATGGGCTCGTGAACGCCAAAACTGGACCATAGAAGGATAACGTCCTATGGAACCCGAAGACGCGTATTCGTAAGAAGATCTGTGGGTGAACGTGCCAGAAAAGAGTGTATTGCTGCTACCGTGAAGCATGGTGGATGTTCTATCGTCATTTGGGGTTGTTTTGCTGGCACTAGTGTCGGAGACATTGTGAAAATTGACGGTATATTAAAAAATGAAGGCTACTGCGAAATTTTGGAGAACCACGCAATACCTTCCGGAATTCGACTTTTGGGTCAAAATTTTATCTTCCGGCAAGATAATGACCCAAAACATTCCTCTAAGTTATGTGAATTTACGCCATTTAGAAGAGGAAGAAACTCTCAAAATTATGGAATGGCCTCCCCAGAGCCCCGACTTGAATCCAATCGAGTTACTATGGGAAGAACTAGATCGGGAAGTACGGAAATCGGCTCCGACATCAACTACTGATGTGTGGAACAAATTGCAATCGAGTTAGACCTCAATAACACAAGAAACTTATTGCGAGAATGCCTCCATTGTGTGCTGCAATTATTAAATCAAGAGAAGGTCACATAGATGAAAGCAAAATTTAAATTAAACGTTTTAATTTTCACATTTATTTAATATATTTCTATTCATGTACATGTATCTGTACATAAAAAATAAATATTATTAACATTTTTGCTGAGCATTTATACATTTTCGCTGTGAGTGAGAGTGCCCAAACACTTTTGAGCGGTGGTGTAGGTACTCATCAAGTAGGTAATTTAATTTCTTAGTAATTTTGATAAATAACTTGTGTTTATTGAAATGGTAACAAGAACAGATATTGAGTTCAAGCAGTTTCTTTATTTTCAGCAAGATGTTTTCGTTTGTGGATTAAACAGTAATTTAGACTAGACTTAATTGTGAAACCTATGAACTTTTAGGCAGTCTACTGAATTTATGTTACGGAAATGATTGCCTATATTCTCATCAACGTTCTATTCCGACTAAATTTTGTTTTTGTATTTTTTTTCAAGTTAACGCACATAATATTTTGTCAACAATAATTATGTAATCTCTTACAAGTTCGTTCTGTAATACATCAATGACTACAACCAATCGTAAACAGCCTTAAACCATCCGCATACATCAGAATGTACAGCGAGGTACAATGGTTTCTCTTCTATGGATGTCGACCGTATTTTAAGGAAGGTCCAATACAAACAACACATCAGAAATTCCACGACTTTGACATCAACAAACACCGGTAACAAGAAATTTATAACTCTTCCTTTCCACCCAACAGTAAAAGGGTTAAGTAAAATTTTCCGACAACTAAACATGAACGTGTCTTTTGTGTCAAAAAACAACTTAAAGAATCTCTTAGGGAATCCCAAAGATAAACCGGAGATGATAAAAAAGTCTGGAATATACCAAATCGCATGCAATGATTGTGAAAAAGTTTATATTGGACAAACAAAAAGGAGTATCGAAACGAGGTTCAAAGAACATATTAGACACTATCGTTTCGACAAACCTGAACTATCAAGCGTAGCAGAGCATATGGTAAAATCCGGACATAAGATTGATTTAAAAAATCTGACATTACTTAAAAACGTGAACTCGTATAGAGAATTAGACGCGTACGAAACGGTATATATGAAAAAGAACGGAAACTTATTGAACAGAGAACCACCCCCAATTGCACACTCGAGTTTGATGGATTTATTACCATAGACCCTGTTAAATGATACGGTTCGCTTTCGGTCCATCCTTCCCCGTAAAAAGCATGAGGCCACCTAGTAGATTGTAAATAGTCATATGGTTAGAAATTTTAGAGCCTGCGTAGAGAATAATTTGCATGTGTGATACAGTTTTTACTTTTAGTCGGTAACACGGTTGACAATGGGAGCCCACGTGCTCCCGAAACGCTGCGTTCCGCATAATTAATTAATTTGTGTGAGTGGAGTTTACTGCTATACCTGTGAATTGTACATCCACACAGTCCTTGCAATCGTCATCAGAATGTTAGTGTTTCTGAAAGAACATTAATCTGTAATATAAGTATTAGTGGATCAAAGTGGTTTCCTTGTGGTACAACTAAAGAAACAGACGCATGTTCATATAGATTGCACAGCAAGCATACGTTTAAAATGTTAAGAGAATGTGATATCTTATTGCAAGCCTTCTTGCAAACCATACAAATGGCGTCGTCTTCTAAGCGTTCATCTATGAAGTCATGCCGATATGTAATGTGTTCGATAAGATTAATCTCAGTTGAGGCGACTTTAAAAAAAAAGGGTTTTATAAAATTGAAGATTGTATCAGAAACAATAGATTCAAAATGTTTAGAAAACACCAAAAGAACAGAAATAGAGCGATGATTTTTAACGCTGTTTCTACTACCAGTCTTCTCTCAAAGCGAGAACTTTTCCATGTGATAGGAAGATGCCTCTGATTCGCTAAACAATAAATTCCATGGAAATTTAAACACATCTACGCATTACAGCAAAAAGGTAACCAGGTACTCCATTAGACGCAGCTCTCTTCTCAGGGAATTGATTTTTTTCCTGCACAGTTTCGTTATCAATATGAACCGTAAGCAACAACAGACCAATACCGCATGCAAGAACTGATACCATTATTATTAATATTTCGAGAACTAATTTACTATTCAGAACTCACATATTAACACACCATTAATCATGCTGACACACGCGTGCGACTCACTTGTCCAAGCTAATTAACCGTCTGCCGGCGATACAGTTATTCTAAAAAACAATGAACGTGTTTACTTTTCAATTGTTTCAAATTGTAATAGGAAGGCCGGTAATCGATGTGTGTTATAAAATTGGATGCATGTCCATTCATTACCAGCAACTAACGGTCTTAAATAAACGACGGAAAAGGAAAATCCATATTATTACCGCCAGCGAATGTGCAATGATCTATGACCTACTCACTAGAATTTTAATCAAGAATTAAATTGTAGAAACTACAGCAAAACGTGCAAGCTTACGAGCATGTTTATAAAGTAACTAATTTAACATTTCTAAATTATTACTTAACCATGTACTACATAAAACACGTAACGCGATATCAATCCGCAAATGGTTAGAATAAAAAGAAATTTAAATGTAGTACCTGCAAGCTGAGGTTTAAGAACTGTATTTCATTTTCTACAATACGAGCAAAAGCTGTCTTTCACGTGCAGCTACGGTATATTACATTTCACTTGATTTTATTGTTGGTATTTAGATTGGAGTGAATTTGTATAGCTTTGTAATAAATATTTTATAACTAGACTTATGTGGATCAGTATATGCAACAATTGCTAAGTATACAATTATACTATTATTTTATATTATTTCCAAATGAAGACAAATAATTTAATGGCAGAGTAATTATTTAATTTAAAATATATTAATATCAACATACAATAGGAGAGAATGTGGATTTAGATCAGAAAGGACACAGAGGACTTGTTTATGACCAGACAATTTAATAAACAACTCATTAATAAAGACAGAAAAACGTTTCATAGACCTGGAAAAAGCGTGTGATAGACCACAAGGAGAATACATATAGGAAGCACTAAACATAAGAAACATAGACATAAGAAATATCAAAACAATAAAATCAATGTGTAAAAATAATAAAAACGTAGTAAGTTCAAACGAGGAAGAACCGAGCGGATTTGAATCAAGATCAGTAAAGCAGAGGTGTGTGGTTAATCCGCTGCTGTTTCTAATTGCTTTAGATCGAGTTATAAAAAAGGCAAGAGAGAATGAAGAAGTTAAAACTAAAACTGGTAACTGGAAGAAATAAAACTAAATATTGCAGAAAACATGGAAGTACTTGCTGATTCAGGGAAAAACTTGGGTATAATTTAGTAATGTTGGAAACGGAACTTAAGATAATACGAGGGGAGGTCCAGAAGAAATAAAATAAAACAATAAATCTATTTTTCCTTTTCAATATAATCACCCTTAAGCACAATACATTATTATGAATTAATTTTTCTAAACCATCATAAAATATTTTTTATCTTTCGCTTCAAAATAGGCCAAAGTTGCCTCCTTTACCTCATTGTCGTTGGAAAACTTTCTTCCACGTAGTCTTGTTTTAAATTGCGGAACAAATAAAAATCACTAGGTGCCAAGTCTGGACTGTAGGGTGGATGGACTATTGATTGAAAGCCATGCTTGTGCAGAGCAGCCATTGCAACTTTGCTCTTGTGAACCGGCGCATTGCCTTGCAAGAGCAACACACCCTATTTTTCCTTGATGGCCTCCTTTAATATTTCTACTATCGCTGCGTAATATTCTCCGGTTATGCTCCTACCTTTTTCTTTGTAGTCAATCAATAATATCCCCTCACAATCCTAAAAAACAGTAGCCATCAACTTTCCAGCCGATTTTTACACTTTGAATTTCTTTGACGGCGGTGTCCCCTTTTTATGCCATTGTATGGACTCCTGTTTGGGCTTAGGCTCAAATTGATGAACCCATGTTTCATCTCCGGCAACAATCCGCTCCAAAATCTGTGCAGGTTTGTCTCCACACAGCTCCAAAAATTGTTTGGGCGCACAGACGCGCTGCTGTTTCTGCAGCGGCGTGAGCATTCTCGGTACCCATCTTGCACTGACTTTTGTCATACCCAGGTGGTCATGTAGGATACTCAAATGGTGGTATCTGATACTCCAACTAATGCAGATAATTGTTTTTTCTTCAAACGGGCATCTTTAGTAGACATTTTTGCACTTTTTCGACGATGTCTGATGTGGTGGCCTCAACTGGCCGTCCTGAGCGGGGGTCGTCTTCAGTCGACTCCCGACCATGTTTAACTAACTACTTATAAATCATGGATTTACTAGGGCATTGTTCCCCATAAACGGTTTCCATTGCATTCAATATGGTTTGAGCGTTCTTTCCTTGCTTAGTAAGGAACTTTATCTCAGCATGGTGTTCAATTTCCGCCATAGTTTCAGTTTTCTACCGGATTGACTTGCTTAGCAGGCAACTATTCGTAAACGACTGACGCTATAGGGCTGCAACTTAACTTATACACTAATGATGAGTCGCCAATCAGAATGACACCCAGCGAGCGCCCCTATCCTCACTCCATTCCACGAACTTCTGGACCTCCCCTCGTGAATATGAACATTAACGAAACAAAGATGATGGTAGTTTCAAGAGAAAACAAAAACCATGATCTAGCGTTGAAGAGAAAACAATTAAAGGAGGTAGAAAATCTTAAATATTTCGAATCAACAATGGAAAGTACTGGGAAAATAGATAAGGGAATAAATGGCAGAATAGAAAAGATAGCGAAAATGTTTAGTACTACAATGACAATTATTTTTAGGAAGAAAAAAGTACTACCAAAAGAGATCAAAACAAAGGTAGTTTGATTTATAATAATGTATAGTAGCGAAACTTGGACCCTATTAGAAAAACATAATACGCTTTTGAATTTCATAAAAGTGCGGTTCTTAAGACACGAAACAAAACTAGAAGAGATAAAATAGAGAATGATGTACAAACAAAATTTAAAAATAGAACCAATTACGGATAAAATAGCGAAAGGTTAATTAAAATGGTTTGGTCATGTATGCTGTATGCCGAACAATAGACTAACGAAAAAAGCATACGAAGCGCAACAATGGAGAAAAATGTGTAAAAAAAATAAGGTCAGCTCACCTCACCGATAGGAAAACATATGATTATGTAATTAGTATAAAGATTTAGAACTCTGATGTAGTTTAGTTTCATTGTTAAACGTAAAAACATAAAACTTTTACATATATCTTTTAATTCAACTTAACTTCTCTTCTTGACGCTGTTACTAATTTATTTTGCATTTTTTCTTGACAATACCAATTAGATTGATATCGAGAAGGCGGAAAAAAAAATATATATATATATATATACAGAAAAAATAGTTGCTCCTTACTGCTTTTCGCTCTAAATATCACAGAAAACTTTACCCCTTTCTTGTGGACAACCAAAATAAAAAAGAGCGTAACAATAAGGGACAAATGTAACCAATATAGCATGCATTCAAAGCAATTTCTACGCTCCGCCTAATAACATGGAATTTTAGTCGCACATCATCGTTTCAATCATTTATTCACACTAATACATTAATCCATTTCTAGCGTATAAATGTTAAAGGTGGCTGTGAGTTAACAAAAGCGCCACAGCATATAGCACTAAAAGATAAACGTTACTTAGCACATTTTAGACTCTCACGGAAAATCTGTCTATTTCAGCACGTTTTCATATTAAAAGGGAGAGGGCTAATGTTGTATAGCAAATAGTCCGTGTCCATTGCGGTATCTGCAACACTCCAATTTGATCTGAAATGAGCCGTAGTACAACTTAAGTTAATCTCCAGTTGATCGGCAAATTTGGTTTCGAAAGCCCTGAGGGAGACACTGGTGCACATTACTCCTTTTACTAGTTTACTAATGACCCCACATTACTGTCATTGCCTCAGAAAATGATTTGCAAATGCGATTTATTCGTGATAAAGATTATATATTCAATGAGAAATATAGTATGAAGAATTGGAATGTTACAATGTCTTTGAATCGGATTTTTTAATTTTTTAGTAATTATATTAGAAAAGGTATAGAGAACGAATTGTAATCTATGTGATACTAATATCTTTTGAAGCTGGATCATTCTTTTGTATACGATAGAGAGCTTTTTTAGGGTGTAATTTACGATTGGAGAATAAGTTGGTTCGCCGTAGGTACAAGATTTGTTATATCATTAAACTTGTATTAGGAAGATCAATTCGAAGAATGTACAGTGTACAATATATACTTGATCGTGTTTCTCCTGCACAAACTGCGTCATACGACATGGAAGACATCATCCATGAACTTGAGCAGCGTACCACCAAAAGGACGAATTTTATGATCTTTAATATGGCTGAGGATGGCTCGAGTGATAGTGCGAAGGTTGCTGATATCTTGGCTTTTCTTAATGTGGCGCCGCAGATTGACACTAATATTTTGAAGACCCTGAGACTTGGAAGGATGGCAGCTGGTGGAAAACCTAGACCGTTAAGGGTAACCCTTCGAACAGCCGATGATGTGAAATTAGTGCCTCGCTGTGCTAATAGCAAAAATGTATGTTTACTAAACAAGCCTCAATACTTTTAAGGTAACATACAGAAAAGCAAAGCACCTTCTGTACAAAATGTAAGATACACAAATATATACTACAAACAAAATTTAAGAGTGTTAGTTTAATTGTCCTAACAACGTAATTCGCTTAAAAATGGTAATTGATATAACGAAACAATGTGATCGTTGTCGCTTAATAAGTCTACTGCATGCGCGTCTGCATTTGCATATGTGATTAAGGTATTGGTGAAGCGTAAAAAACAATTTGCCCGGTATTACCGCGCATCGTAAGGTAAGTCTGGTATAGCTTGATGTTGCCGTGGGTAAACTGCGCATTCTGTATCAATACTTCTTCGCGACAGTCTACATTCCGAATACAAATTCTTCAGCTGAATGATGATCGCTCCTCTTGCAACGTATAGTTTCGATTGCACGTGCATAGATATCTATCGCGATAAACCTACGTAACGCATGCTGTCTAATAATACGGACGTGAATAAGCCGATCAGAAGCTATCATATGCACCGACCGATATGTTCATGTAGAGGAAGTTGTTTCGGCATTAACAGTCCAATTGACATGATTATTCACATGGAAAATCGTGCCCAATTGCGGTTGAAATGCAACGTCGTTTAATGATCCGATGAGAAACATACGCAAACTCGACAATCTTGAGCGTGCTTTTCATTTTTAAAGATATGCTCCAGCAGTTGGTACTTACTGAAGAATATGCTTCCACACACTATCTTCCATTGAAGTTTGGTACCTACTTATTAAAGACAAAAGGAAAACTAAAATCGAACACAATACTTCTTCGGTTGACACGATAGAAAATAAAGAAACAGTGTAAAAATATAATACGACAATAACACATGGGCTGAAAAGTCCCGGGCCTAACACATAGATGACGCTAGTTTTATTGCAGTCACCTTTCTCTCGGTTAGTACTAACCTTCAAAAGACAGCTGTTAAAATTTCATGATATTCTATTCATTAGTTTGTGAGTTATTGTGCTAAGAATCACGCTACTTTTGTTATTTTCAAAATAATGGATCAAAAACAATTTCGTGTTTTAATTTTACACTGCTTCTTGATGGGAAAAAATACCGTTCAAGCGAAGCAATAGCTTGAAAAGTGTTATGGGGATTCCGCTCCATCAGAAACAACAATAAAACGTTGGTTTGCTGACTTCAAACGTGGTCGTAGAGACACCGATGATGCAGAACGCAGTGGACGTCCAAATGAGGCGGTAACACCAGAAAACATCAAATAAATCCACAAAATCGTTTCGAATGATCGAAAAGTGAAGTTGCGTGAGTTAGCTCACATCGTAAAGATATCAAAAGAACGTATTGGCTTTATATTGCATGAGCATTCGACTATGAGAAAGCTCTGTTCAAAGTGGATGCCGCGTTTGCTCACTGTTGACCAAAAACAACAACGTGTTGATGATTCTGAGCAGTGTTTGGCCATGTTTAAACGTAACAAACCGGAATTTTTGCGTCGATATGTGACAATGGATGAAACATGGATCCATCACTTCACTCCGGAATCAAAACGATCGTCATCTGAGTGGACAGCAACAGGTGAATCTCGTCCAAAGCGCCTGAAAGCACAACAATCGGCTGGAAAGGTTATGGCCTCGGTATTTTGGGATGTGCGTGGTGTAATATTCATCGACTATCTTGAGAAAGGAAATACCATCAACAGTGAATATTATATAGCGTTATTGGAGCGTTTGAAGGACGAAATTGCAAAGAAACGACCGCATATGGCAAAGAAAAAAATTTTGTTTCATCAAGACAACGCACCGTGTCACAAGTCAATCAAAACAATGGCAAAACTACATGAATTGAACTTCGAATTGCTCCCACATCCACCGTATTCGCCAGATTTGGCTCCCAGCGACTACTGGCTGTTCGCAGACCTCAAAGAAATGCTCGCCGGTAAGAAATTTCGCACGAATGAAAAGATTATCGCTGAAACTGAGGCCTATTTCGAGGCAAAAGATAAATCGTTCTACAAAAGTGGTATTGAAATGTTAGAGCGGCACTGGAATGATTGCGTTGCTCTTGATGGAGATTACGTTGATGAATGAAGCTAAATTTGAACCAAAAAAACCGTGTTTTCTTTGTTAGGCCCGGGACTTTTCAGCCCATGTGTTAAAATAAAAATTAAACTTTATTCTTGTCCAAATAACCATCTTTCCCAACTTTTACCGCTCGTACAATACCTGGTATTCTAACAATTAATTTTGTAATCGTTTTATGACCAATGTTTCTCCATTCTTTTTATGTAGAATATATATTTCATAGATGTAATTTGGAGTGATTTTCTTTCTTAAATTTCCGTTAAGTTCCGTTCAGTACATCTCCCATACCATCATATACAAAAGAACTCGGAACCTGAATAGAATCATCCCCGTGTTGAAGTGTTGATAAAACGCAGTCGAGCATACGCTTAGTCGTCCTCAATTTATCCTTCGTCCTCCTCACGGAAATTCTTCGTTTTTGTCCGACCACTTCGAATTTAGATTTATCTGTCCAAAGCACTCTTTTCTTAACCATGTAATCCTGCTTCTTGTAGTTGGCATTATGTAATACTCCCAAAATCTGATTCGCATGCCTGCAATTGAACTGGGTTATTGGGTACCGTCCATCTTCAATACGCTTGAGTTTAAATTCCAAACCGTCTGCGCATATTGTTATTTGAATTTCTGGAATAAAATAACTTTCTTCATAAATAGTACTAATTGGAGATGGTTGATTAAGCAATTCCACTCACTAGAGGCATTCGTATAACCGTGTGCTAACACCTTACAAGAATACAGTTTAGTACACAATGATTAAAATTGTCATACTCTAGAGTGTAACTGTACCAACAAATGAGAATTATCCTATCCAAAGTAAATGGTTTCTTTGATGCTCTCAGTAGGTAATTATAAATACAAATTCATTTTTGTTAGGCTATAACTACACAGATCTCGTAGTTTATTTGCATAAGTGTTGTAAATGTGTGTTTTACAAAATTTTAGTGTCGAACTTCTTTTTGGTTGCGTATACATGCGAGTCAGCGAATTGTAATAGAGTGGAACAAAGGTTCCTTTTTTGTGAAGAAAATGTAATTTGACGATGTAAAAGACATAAATATGATCAATATTCAAAATTTAATCCATTGTGATTGTTAGTCCTCCGCCGTTGTCTGGTAAGCTTTTTGATTCCACGTCTACACCATTCATCTGCTTTAGAGATGAAGAACTCACGGGATTCTCCTTGTACCTTCATGACATTGGCAAATACATGTGCAGCGAGAAAATACATTAAAGCCTTAAACAGGCGGTAATCGGCTAGCGCTAAATCCGGACTGTAAGCAGGATATGGTAGCAATTTCGCCCCTTCAAATGCTTCCGGGAAAGCTCTTTGGGTAGCATGCACCCTAGCTATATCTTGATGAAATTTCACGCAATTTCTGCTAACTAATAGAGGGTATCTTTCTCTTAACTCTTCATACTTTAGTTCCATTTACCTCCAATACAGTTCAGAGCGTAATACGTAGCGTTCTACCAATTCAAAGTAGATAACATCTTCGTAATTTTCAAAGCTTTTGTGCTTGACCGCGGGTTCTGCAGCTTGGCCACGGACTAATCACAGATTTGGTTTATTTGAATTTCGCTGAAAGATCCACTTTTCGTCACACGTTACCATTCATCGATGGAAAATGAAAATCCTGTGCATTGACAAAAAGTCAATTACAGATTTTCAGTCGTTACTGAGCTTGTTCTATATTTAATACATGAAACGCTTCTCTACATCGTCTGTTTACCTGTCCCAGTTTGTAAAGTTGCGAACTACTGTCCACTACTAAGCTCCTTTGACAAAAACACAGGCCATCCTCGTGTCTAAGGCAGGGTGGCCTCAACCCTTTTGGCGACGAGCTTCTTGGTTAGCGAGAAAATATCTTCCGAAACGTCGTTCTTCTTGAAAGACTGTTTGACAATTGTGAATTTTTCATACCAGTTTTACGTAGTCAAGTGTACAAGCAACATCAACAGCCTCTTCTTCCTAATTTTCAGTAATGGTGTAAAATTTCCAAAATCCCTTTATTGGTATTGGGCATTTTGTGTCACACCAAAGGTGCACAATGTGTCAATAAAATATCAAGACGACATAGTTTACACACACTTACAATAATAATGCTTAATGTACCATCTTTTTACGGTCTAACGTTAGAATTCAACATCAGTGTACTAACGATACATAAGTTTCACATACTTTAATATTTTATTTTACCTATAAAATAACAAAGAAAAGGAACAAATTATTTTAAACTGTACATACATAAAGTATTATGTTTTGTTTCAAAGTTCAACCACAAATATTGTTTTGTCAATATTTGCGGTTTCTACCTTTCGGCTAGCAATGTAATTTGTGCAGAAGATAATGTATATACATCGTTATATTGTTAATAACACTGTAGATTGAATGTTATTGTCCATTGTCGATGTATTAAATTACGTACCTAAGCAAACAATAACGGCGCTTTGGAACGTTCCTAATTTGGGAATTTGATATAACACAAAGTAATGAATATATGCATAACTAGTTTTTAAACTCATGCGTTTTTATCTAAATTATGACGCTGACATATTTTCTTAATGTTTTCTCAACGGTTAATAACCGAATATTCTGCACTGTTATACTGTTAATGTCCCATATTCTTTAAATGGTGGGTTACGGTAAGAATGATGTAATAAAATACACAATAAGTGTGTCTGCCTTACTAACATGCAAATACTTACCCAGATTGAGAATGTAAATTACATTCATTCCGGTTACAATCTACGAACTCTAAGATCTACCATTCGGTTTCCTTAATTATTAAATTATCATGTCAACATATCTTAATACTTACAGTTTCTTCTTTATTTTCTTGCATGCCATGCTATTACAATGTATTATATAAAACGAAATGGCCACAAAATTAATATGCTACACTTTCATATTCAAGAATTTGGCCTGCACCTTCGAAGAATATGGGTTTTATTTTAATCACTGGGCAAGCAATCATAGTAGCTGCCGAAATTATAAAGTATAGAAGAGAAATTAGTACGGAAACACGTGCGTTTATAATAGCTTACCATAAAAGTGGCATAAGTAATCGACAAATTTCCAAAAAAATGAAAATACACCACGCTACGGTTGACTATAACCTAAAAAAATATCGGGAGACTGGCAGTTTTCTTAATAAAAGACGGAGTGGAAGGCCAAAAGCGACAACATCTGCAGATGATCGCAGAATAGTGGTTACCAGCAAGTTAAATAGACGCAAAACAGCCCCGGAAATCACCGCAGAATTAAATGTTGGTCGCCAAAAACTAGTCAGTGTTTCTACAGTCAAACGTCGCCTACAGAAAGCCGGGTTCCATGGACGTATTGCGATGAATAAGCCATTACTACGCAAACAAAACAAGCAAAAGTGACTTAAATGGGCTCGTGAACACCAACACTGGACCATAGCAGAGTGGATGAGTCCAAATTTGAACTGTTCGGAACCAGAAGACGCATATTCGTAAGAAGATCTGTGGGTGAACGTGCCAGAGAAGAGTGTATTGCTGCTACCGTGAAGCATGGTGGAGGTTCTATCATCATTTGGGGCTGATTTGCTTGCACTAGTGTAGGGGACATCGTGAAAATTGACGGTATATTAAAAAAAGAAGGCTACCGCGAAATTTCGGAGAACCACGCAATACCTTCCGGAATTCGACTTTTGGATCAAAATTTTATCTTCCAGCGAGATAATGACCCAAAACATTCCTCTAAATTATGACTATTTACGCTAGAAGAGGAAGGAACTCTCAAAATTATGGAATGGCCTCCCCAGAGCCCCGACTTGAATCCAATCGAGTTACTATGGGAAGAACTAGATCGGGAAGTACGGAAATCGGCTCTGACATCAACTACTGACGTGTGGAACAAATTGCAATCGAGTTGGACCTCAATAACACAAGAAACTCTGGCAAAACTTATTGCGAGAATGCGTCGATTGTGTGCTGCAATTATTAAATCAAGAGGAGGTCACATAGATGAAAGCAAAATTTAACTTAAACGTTTTAATTTTCACATTTATTTAATATATTTTTATTCATGTACGTGTATCTGTACATAAAAAATAAATATTATTAACATTTTTGCTGTCAGTGAGAGTGCCTAAACACTTTTGAGCGGTAATGTATGTAAATATATGGAGGTAGTAAATCACCACGATCAATATTCAGCTACAATAATTTTCAATTTTAAGCTTGGTTTTAAATATAGATGCAAAACTATTTATTTTAATTAATAGCAACGTTTTATTATTTTGTAACACTAGCTTTTGTAATATTCATTACGTGGGACGGTGAAAAGTTATTTATAATTATTATAGGCAATCCGTGCGACAATCTCCATTAGCGCTTCGCTGTAGATAAATCAAGAGAAATCGATATTTAAGAAAAGCTGCTGTGATTAGTTGGTGCTTTACAAAAAGCTATTTTTACTTACCTTCCTTGTTATACGTCTAAAATAGTAATACGGCGATGAAGCCATCAGCAAAAAAATACTTGAGGTATTCCAATTATCTCTACTTGACAATTACGATTAAAAAAAATATATTCTTATAATTGCCGATGATGATAAGCGAAAGTAAGATACCGCGGACCTTAAATTGGCTACCTGTTACTAATAAAAACGCCGGCAAGCAGTCACGAAATTTAATGTGAAGCAATTAAGCGTTTAATTGATTGTTTTCTGGGATAGCCATGTTATATAAAGTTAATTAGGGTCGTGATATTGAGTTTTAGTCGGATTTTTGCTCGATACAAATTAATTGGACGATAAATAATATTAAAAAGGAATCTAGTATATTATAGATATTACACTACTTCTATAATATGTGGGTAATAAAGGCGTTTTGCAATCTTGTTTTCTTCTGTATTATGTATATTATTTCGTCATTAAATTGTAATAAAATAATGCTTCACAATAACACATGGGCTGAAAAGTCCCGGGCCTAACAAAGAAAACACGGTTCTTTTGGTTCAAAATTAGCTTTATTCATCAACGTAATCTCCATCAAGAGCAACGCAATCATTCCAGCGCCGCTCTAACATTTCAATACCACTTTTCTAGAACGATTTATCTTTTGCCTCCAAATAGGCCTCAGTTTCAGCGACAACCTCTTCATTCGTGCGAAATTTCTTACCGGCGAGCATTTCTTTGAGGTCTGCGAACAGCCAGTAGTCGCTGGGAGCCAAATCTGGCGAATACGGTGGATGCGGGAGCAATTCGAAGTTCAATTCATGTAGTTTTGCCATTGTTTTGATTGACTTGTGACACGGTGCGTTGTCTTGATGAAACAACATTTTTTTCTTTGCTATATGCGGTCGTTTCTTTGCAATTTCGTCCTACAAACGCTCCAATAACGCTATATAATATTCACTGTTGATGGTATTTCCTTTCTCAAGATAGTCGATGAATATTACACCACGCACATCCCAAAATACCGAGGCCATAACCTTTCCAGCCGATTGTTGTGCTTTCGGGCGCTTTGGACGAGGTTCACCAGTTGCTGTCCACTCAGATGACGATCGTTTTGATTTCGGAGTGAAGTGATGGATCCATGTTTCATCCATTGTCACATATCGACGCGAAAATTCCGGTTTGTTACGTTTAAACATGACCAAACACTGCTCAGAATCATCAACACGTTCTTGTTTTCGGTCAACAGTGAGCAAACGCGGCACCCACTTTGAACAGAGCTTTCTCATGGTCAAATGCTCATGCAATACGTTCTTTTGATATCTTTACGATGTCAGCTAACTCACGCAACTTCACTTTTCGATCATTCGAAACGATTTTGTGGATTTTTTCGATATTTTCTGGTGTTACCGCCTCATTTGGACGTCCACTGCGTTCTGCGTCATCGGTGTCTCTACGACCGCGTTTGAAGTCGGCAAACTAACGTTTTATTGCTGTCTCTGATGGAACGGAGTCCCCATAACACTTTTCAAGCCATTGCTTTGCTTGAACGGTATTTTTTCTCATCAAGAAGTAGTGTAAAATTAAAACACGAAATTGTTTTTGATCCATTGTTTTGAAAATGACAAAGGTAGCGTAACTCTTATCACAATAACTCACAAACTAATGAATAGAATATCGTGAAATTTTAACAGCTGTCTTTTGAAGGTTAGTACTAACTGAGAGAAATGTGACTGCAATAAAACTAGCGTCATCTATGTCTTAGGCCCGAGACTTTTCAGCCCATGTGTTATGTACATACGTCTACACAGCATACTCACAGAACATATTGAATATCTGAAAATCCATTTTTGTCATAAAATCATTGTTTTATTTTCGAGAAATTACCCTTTCACTACGTAATTTTTTAACACATACAATCCGAATTTTACTGAATAAAGTGATCAGCTCAGTTATATAAAATTTTAGGAAATGTATTCAACTGAAGAACGTTTTGGAATGGTAAATCTTTACTTTAAGAACTACAATTGCATCAAGCCTGCAACTTACGCCATTTTAAATTTTTGATGATTAAGGTTCGAATTTTCTGCAAAAAAATATTATCCAATATTCGGAATATATATATATATATATATATATATAAAACAACATTAACGAGCATAGAAAGTGCATATTTTGCAGAAACATACTTTCAAACGAAGGAGCTTTACATATACGATAACCCACTAATTTCTAATTAAGTTCAGAGAAATACAAGTTGAAAAGCCCTGTAATTATTTAGTTATAAATTTTACGAGCATTAGATTCTAAGAAATGTCGCATTTCAATATTTTTCTGCATAAATGTTTGCTATAGTTGATACTTAAAAAAGGGGAAGTTTAATTTTAGTAGTTTATTGTGCTATATTCTATTCTTTTCATATTTTCAAAATAAGTTGCAGAACTAATTAGGAAACCTAAACGAACAAGCCAAATTATTCAGGATTAAGAACTGGAAGCAACCGTTCTATTATCAATAGTTTCTGGTACGTCCAAGAGTTGTGTTTAATGTTTTAAGGATAACTAAATCTTATTAACACAAGATTCTTCGGGAGTTAGGTCGAGAAGACCACAGTATCAATTTTAGATCAGGTTTTCTTTTGAAATTTGTTATGGTAGGGGCCATCGCGATAATTGGAGATACTAAAGCGATGAAAATCCTCCATACCCAATATTCCCAAAAATTAAATCTATGAACGGGTATTTTTAGTAATTCCATAATAAGGCCTTTCTTTATTGGTAGAAATTTAAGTAGTGATGCCTCGATTAGTCTTAGAAAAATCGTTATATTGCTTGTATTTAAGTCAATTCAATTTCACAAGCCCCTAAAAACCGCCTAGCAAAAAGAAATCTAAATAGAACGCTCAAAACGCAATAACTGACACACGAAAGGAGACTGCTGTCTAAAAGATCTATTGTAGCAATGCCCTTAATAGATAGTTAATTAGAATATTTTGAGTCTTTTAATAAAGCTTAATACTAGTCTAGGTTCCCTGTTTTTTAGTTTAGAAGGTATTAGATACTCGCTTTTGAAAAGCTGTTGTGGATCTACCATAATCCGGTAATAGATATAAATAGATAGTATGTGTTGTGCAATTTCTAAATGTTCCTGAATGTTCGGCAGAGTTAATCTTCAGCTCTTCCAAGCTCGTGTAAATGGTGTTTCAAGGCTACATAATCTCCTGAAAAATAGTAAGCCTTCGCTCAACTTGAGGAGGACGAAATGGATATTTTCGCACGACTTTGTCGAGAAATGTTCTCCAGTGCCAGGCCAATTAATGCTCTCTCACCCAATGAAAGTCACACGCGCTTTGGCCAGCTTATCAGTCTTTTTATTTCTCCCAGTTCCTAGGGATCCACATAATGTGATGTAATTTTGATGTTTCAAATGCCTGATATGCGTTTGTAAATATCAATGTATGGGCTTATAGAAGCTTTAGTATTCCCCGATTATCCGCAAAAATTTTAATTACTGCACTTCAAAGTTCTTTCTCGATAATATTTTTAGCGCGTAAGCGCAAGGCACTTAGGTGAAAACTAGAGCGACTTGTATGCTAATTTCTCTTTTGCGTTGAGTTCCATTAGATGCTTACTCTGTACAGCCTTTTGTAATCACCTTGTACGGTTGATCCCAGTCATTCTCTAAGCTTGTACAGGTATCATCCAACATGTCTACTATGTCTGTATAGTTTATATTGATCTCGCAGCAATTTTAAGAGATAAAGAGGACTTTTTCGCGTTACGCCTGTGAGCCTAGGTTACGCCAAAAAGAAAGAGAGTTAAAGCAGCAAACAATGTCTTAAATAAATAACCATCCACCATAATATTTCCTCCAAACTTTATACTTTTATTATTCCTTTTGTCCATATGGATCACTAATTCCTTTCAAATTAAATTTTACGTCAATATATTAATTTCTTCCATTTCCCCCTTTTGTTTGTTTTTCGTTTTTTAAGCTTCAAAGTTTTCTGGCCGTTCTTTGTCACATACATTTGCTTCTAGCCTGTCTATCTTTAATCAATGGATATCTTTAATATTTACCATTTTGGACGATTCCTGTTGATATTGGAACTATAATTTTGAAGTTTGGATATGAAATTGTTAAGGAATGCTCCGTTTATAATTTAAAACTAAATACAGGTAAAAACAACGTATTTAACCAATCTCAAAATTGGTGAGAACATCTATTATATCAACCGGAATGTAAAAAATTTTAGAAAGTATTAAAATCAGAATAACACCACGATTTAATAAATTCACTGTTATTTTCTCGGAGAAATAACCGAAACATTCATATTTGATCCTTGATATCCATTACAGTTTCTGAGAGACCCTATAGAACATTGAATACGAGAAACGCTCTACTGTCAGCTTTGACAACACGATTGCTTATTAAAAAAAAAGAAGAAAGAATAATACACTCTTTATTTTGAAGTATAAGTTGAATTTCTGGAACAGCCCAGAAAATTTCTTTTGGTTTAGAGTATAAAATCTATTATGTCAATTCAAATTTAAACAACGGTAAATTTTGGATTTTCTCTATAATGTATTACACATTTTTTTTTGTTAATCGCATATTAAGCAGCATCTGAGGATTATTAGTTTGCTACTGCATAACATCGGTAATAATAAAATGGAGAGTACTTAGTTTATCAGTCTATATATACTAGACGATTGCACCTCTCGTATATACATACGATAGCGTCTGCAAATAAACAGCAGTTTGAGGAATTATTACTTTTCCAGTGCACTATTTCCTTAGGTTTAAATTATTCAGATATTTATAGCAAAAGATTTGTTTGTTTTAATTCGTCTGAAATATAAAAACATAATTTTTATAATCTTTTTCCTAATTTTTATTTAATTAGTATTGCATGAAGTATTCAATAGCATATAACATTTTAAACGTAACGAATCTATTTTATTCTGTACCACATCCAGGCAAACTCGACACTAAAACGCAGCTAGTCGTTTTATTTTTATTTAAACCATTTAATATCCTTACAGGTATAAAAGCAAATTCAAGGGGTCTGTTTTTAAATTACTAAATAATGTATTACCGGTATTTTGTTAATTAAATTACCTATAGTAAATCAGTTCACAATACGTGAGCCTAAGTGTCTTTTCAAGTTCGAAAATAATATTTTATTTTTATATTCACATTTGCCCTTGCTTGCAAAGACCGAATAAATTTCACGTAAAGTATTTAAAAACGTAGATATGTATCTTACCATCACGCACATTCCCAGCAGAAGTCGATTCATACTGCACCACCTTTTTTTGCTGTCGGCGAAAGGTATTATGAAAGTTTTTAAATTTGACGCACACTACACTAAAACAATTTCGCTCTCCTCTAATTCAGAGAATTTGAAGAATACTCAATCGGTCATTGCAGTATTCTGTTTTTGCAAAAAAAAAAAACATGAATAGAAGTTTGAAAAACGTCGCGCGCCTTTAACTGTATTTACTTTTCGTCGCAGTTCCCGTGTTTGTACTAACAGTGTCGAGGAACCTTCTTCGTGCGATATCCTAGACGATTCTGATTGCTGAATAAAGCGCGAAGAAATGGAAGATTACTGTTACTACATCAAATCGCATCCCTTCCCAGCAGTTCTGGTTGTTTAGCATCGGTGTTCGCGACGACGTTTCCGAGACCCTCTCGATGAAACGGCGGTCTTTCGATGACACTTCTGGCGATGCGTTCTCATTGGCTGGCGTACTTATACCGCCGCCACGGTGGTAGCGGGTTGTTACCGCCGGATGGATGTCATCTGCACTCGCACGCATCGCGACGTACGGCAGAAGAGATCGATAGATCAATTGTGCGAAACGCACGGCGTGCAACAGTAGGACGATAACGACAACAGCCGCTGAAATACGCAACAACAATGAAGCTGTCAAGGGAGTAGCCGGCGGTGCATACATACAACGAGCGTGGTTTCGGCAACGCGAGGGGTTGCTCACGACGAGTGGTAGATGCTGTACAGTCGACGGACGCAGACGGAAAATTGGAAAATTTAATTTCGGAAGCCGGAGGCGGACAGGTCCGCCGCAAGGAATTTTCTATCTATATTGCAATCACGTTAACATAATATTTTAGAAGTCTATTATAGTCTATATAATATTACGTTAACTAAAAGAGAATGAATGATGATTTACTATGTTACTAACGATACAGTAGCCACAATAGTAAAATAACATGTTGTTAATGAAAAAAAAAAGTAATAAAAATATTTGCAATACCTCAGACAATATATTTATGTTTATAATGATCAAGTCGCTACTAATTTCCAGCTTAATAAATCTGTTCTGCATTTGATTATTTGTAAATAGTTTTGTACTAATATTTTATTATCAAAACCTTAAAGTTTATATCCAACTTTTGTGGAATAAAGTGCATAGAGAGAGCAAATCATTATATTTCCCTTTTCAAAAAATATTACTTCACATAATAAATTTTAAGAAATCGTATTCAAGTAATATACCTTTTAAGCATTACTTAATCTATTACAAATATCTTGAATAATATATAATTAGATCGAAACAAATACAATCTTAATTCAAAATTCTATAGTTTCTTAAAATAAAAATACCATTTAATTGAAATAAATATTTGCAATCGGGTAAAAGTGCTTAGTTGTTAAAAAAATTATATTATTATTATTATTATTATTATTATTATATTTTCATACAAAACTCAATAAAATATTTATAAAACCATAAATTTTCAAGAATTTTTGAAGCTACTACTACTACTATGCAATTTTAAATTTTCTTATCCCCCAGCGTCTTCCGTACGTGTAGACACAATTATGCTTCTCAAACCATTTCTTTTACAGTTGACATCTTTTTCCAGTAATTACATTCAAATCAACTTACATCTTTATTTATCGGTCTTTCCTTTAAGTTTCCCCTTTGCCTCTAAGATTTACTTTTTTTCATGAAGTTTTTGTTAGTCGAATTGATTTTAGCAATGCCTGCAAACCACTGAACTTATTATTATTTACTTTGGTATTAATACTAACGGATAAGACAAAAAAAAACATAAATAACTTCTTCGCAATTTTGTATTATATGTGTAATTTTGAATATCGTCGTATTTGTTTCTTTTTTCATTTCATCTCACTTGCTTAGGTTCTGCTTTTCAATTACTTTCTCATATTTATTATTTCCTTTTTTTGCATTTTAATTTTTAGGTAATGGCTGCAGGACATCATACTGTACATACAAAAGTAGACAACTAGAATATAGGAATGATTGAAATACAAAGTATTATTCAGTATCGTTGGTTCCAAAAGGGAAGAGTTTAGATTAGTATAAAGCACTGGAAGAAAGCGTCAATGTTGAGGGAGAGGTTGACAGAATTATTGTGCTAAGAGTCACGCTCCTTTTGTTATTTTCAAAATAATGGATCAAAAACAATTTCGTGTTTTAATTTTACACTGCTTCTTGATGGGAAAAAAATACCGTTCAAGCGAAGCAATGGCTTGAAAAGTGTTATGGGGACTCCGCTCCATCAGAAACAACAATAAAACGTTGCTTTGCTGACTTCAAACGTGGTCGTAGAGACACCGATGATGCAGAACGCAGTGGACGTCCAAATGAGGCGGTAACACCAGAAAACATCAAAAAAATCCACAAACTCGTTTTGAATGATCGAAAAGTGAAGTTGCGTGAGTTAGCTGACATCGTAAAGATATCAAAAGAACGTATTGGCTTTATATTGCATGAGTATTTGACTATGAGAAAGAACGTGTTGATGATTCTGAGCAGTGTTTGGCCATGTTTAAACGTAACAAACCGGAATTTTTTCGTCGATATGTGACAATGGATGGAACATGGATCCATCACTTCACTCCGGAATAAAAACGATCGTCATCTGAGTGGCCAGCAACTGGTGAACCTCGCCCAAAGCGCCCGAAAGCACAACAATCGGCTGGAAAGGTTATGGCCTCGGTATTTTGGGATGTGCGTGGTGTAATATTCATCGGCTATCTTGAGAAAGGAAATACCATCAACAGTGAATATTGTATAGCGTTATTTGAGCGTTTGAAGGCCGAAATTGCAAAGAAACGACCGCATATGGCAAAGAAAAAAATTTTGTTTCATCAAGACAACGCACCGTGTCACAAGTCAATCAAAACAATGGCAAAACTACATGAATTGAACTTCGAATTGCTCCCACATCCACCGTATTCGCCAGATGGCTGTTCGCAGACGTCAAAAAAATGCTCGCCGGTAAGAAATTTCGCACGTATGAAGAGGTTATCGCCGAAACTGAGGCCTATTTTGAGGCAAAAGATAAATCGTTCTACAAAAGTGGTATTGAAATGTTACAGCGGCGCTGGAATGATTGCGTTGCTCTTGATGGAGAATACGTTAATGAATAAAGCTAATTTTGAACCGAAAAAACCGTGTTTTCTTTGTTAGGCCCGGGACTTTTCAGCCCATGTGTTATTTAATTAAGTGTATCAATGAGTAGAATATCATAATATATGTTGTTATTTACAATTAATATTAATATTATGTATGTAGTCTACGTATACGAGAGCGACTTGAAATGTTTCCGGAAAATGATGGAGTACATCCGCCATGAACCTCTAACAAAATATTTCGAATTTTCGCAGCCGTTTTTCCAGTCATCCAGAAGTGTTTTATCACTGCACGAAATTCGATTTTATCCATTTTTACGAAACCGCCTGACCTGCTACACGAAACACACTCTTAAACAACCATTGACAGTAGACGTCTGAAATTTTGACAGTTGCCATAAAAAGTGCGTCGTTTCTTGCTGATTCCGGAAATATTCCAGGTCGCCCTCGTATTATTTTGTCATTGCAAACGAGTTCATCTATTAATGTTATGAACATTGTACACTAAATGTACTATCATATCTTCCAGCTCTCTCTATTTCAACTGCAGAATAATGATAAAACCGTACAAGACTGCTATATTCGAAATTTAAATTTAATTCAATTATACATAATATTTCACAAATGAAATAATCCAAAAAGAATAAACAGAAACAAGTTCCGCGAGTTGATATTTTGCATATAAAAATCTAAAACTGCTTACCTGTGACGGTCCTGAACTTGCATTGCCCTGACAAGGGGATGATGTGCTGGGAGAGAAGCAACATTCTCTGTAGCAATTAACTTTTAAATTGGGTATGAGCGAAAGTTTCGATAATAAAGTGAAGTGCTTCCATTTGTAGTCAACCGTTCCCTATAGTACATCGCCTTAATAGTATTCTCCTGTAATACAGCATCTGTTGCTTCGCACAAATTTAAACTTAGAACAGCTATGTATTTAAAGCAACGGCTCCGTTATATACTTATATAGAAAATTCACACTTTCATTACTTGCAAACTACAAATATATATGTAGGTGCATAGACATTTAACATGCCTTTGAACACGTGTAATTTCTACTACCCAAATAAGCACAACGCTAACCTGAAATTTATGTTTTATCACCATTTAACCCCTACTAATTTAAATATTGATCAGTTAATCTAGTTGCCGTACATAGATGCTATTATATACGGATGGTGAAGTTTCATAACTGCCTTTGTACCTCGGAGTTTTATAAATAATTTGCGCACCCGTGCAGTCAATATGCCATGGCGCTATATGCATTTGTAAATGCATACGAAAGTGGAATTTATATACTCTTTTAAAATGCAGAGTCTGCTAATAGCAGTTGACGGCACTAACACATAACGCTTGTAAAATATAATGCATTAAATACTACAAACCTGGAACAGTTAACTGAGCTAAAAATATTTAATACCGTATATCTTTATTGGTAATGCATGTAGAAATTGGGAAGTTTGCAATGTTAGCTATATATTCACTTCGTTAAACCAGATGCGGGCTCTTTAAATAACAAAATAATGTTCTCTATAAAAATGTAGAAATTGTGTAAATATGCTCAGTATTGAACCAAAAGTTAAAGTATTTATTTAGTGTAATATTTGCATTGGTTACGAGAAATGCCTTGAATAGGCATTGTAGCAAATATCGATTCTGTACTCAACAGCGTCCTAAAACATTGGTCTTCAAAGAACACTCAGAAAATAAAAATAAAAAGTACGAACATTTTAGTAGTAATTAAAAACCAGTTTAGGCATGTTATAATAATAGTTAGATATTTCATTGTGAAGTGGTTCTTCGCCAAATTCAAAAGTATTTACGAAATGTTCTTTGAATTTTCCATTATACCTTTATGGATACTTGCGAGAACATTTCTTATAGAAATTGTAGTACAATTGCTCTAAGGTCATAAGGTTTCCCAAAACAAACAAAATACTTATACATAGTCATTTCATTTTCAATTATATTAATGGATGTGAATTAGATCATTTTCAATGGAGTACCCGTACTTAGTTTAAGCTATATTATTTCACACAAATTTAGGGAAATGCCAATTTTAATGAAACTTTATGGATATTGTCGAACTAAAATTTTCAGTTGTAATGTAGACAAAATTGCACCGTGGTACAATTAAAGGACTATACAATTTATAGTATAAAGCTACGAAAGACAATTTTGTTCTACAAAACGCACTGTAACTTAATTATTTTGGTTAAAACAAACTATATGTTATTGCAAAATTTATATTTCTCATCATAACTCATAGTTAGTAAATTAGAGTTTTCACTCTAGAAAGGTTACTAGAAATATTTTTAAAATCTACTTATTCATGACATATGCCATGATATTAGGTTTAAGATAGCATTGAAAAACTAAATGTCTGAATTTAATGACGATTGCAAGGACTGTGTGGATGTACAATTCACAGGTATAACAGTAAACTCTACTCACACAAATTTATTAATTATGCTGAACGCAGCGTTTCGAGAGCACGTGGGCTCTCATTGTCAACCGTGTTACCGACTGAAAGTAAAAACTGTATCACACATGCAAATTATTTTCTAGTAAATGAAATAAGATACCAGTACGCCAAACGTAGTAAATTAGAAATAGAATTATACACATTGCACCTGAAATTAACAAAGAATTTAGACGAAAACAATTTTCAAAAATGGTGTGATTTCCAAAGACGTAACGTCGAACGCGTTAACAGAAAATTTAAATTAAAAATGGTAACTGTCAATAAAAAATTTAGGCTACTCTGTCCAAAGAAGTCAAGCAAGGAGGATGTGAACGTCATGGCGAGAACACCACTCGCGTACAACCAATCTTCTGAGATCTTTAATAAAGACGAAATGAACCTCCTAAATAAAGGATTAAAATATAGTATTCGCGGACCGAAATCGCCCGTTGAGGATTCAATCGCCTCAATAGAAACAAACATTAGAAACTTAGATGTAGCTGCAAAAGACTTCGTTAGAAACGCGTGCAAAATTCAGATTTCTAGGAATTTAGAAAATGATAAAAATTGCGGGCAACATAGAAGAAATTTAGGAATTATTAAAAGTCTGAGAAATAAAAATTGTTTTTATCTTAAAGCAGATAAAGGAAATAAAATAGTCATTCTGGACAAACCGGTTTATTATAATCGCGTCAACACTATGTTAGCGTCAGGACCGTACAGAGAATTAAAGAAAACCCCCCTACCGTCAATGATTAGAATCACTAAAGATACTATTAAGGACTGTCCCAACTTAATCAATAATAACCTGAAATTCAAAATAACAACTTCAAACCCTACCATTCCAAAAATGTATTGTCTTCCAAAAATTCACAAACCAGGTAATTCCATAAGACCTATAGTATCCGGCATTGATTCTCCAACATACAAATTGTCCAAATGGTTAGTGAATGAATATAAGAACTTGCCCCATAAAGTAGATAACCTATGTGTAGAAAACTCCGTAGATTTTGTAAATAAAATTGAAAAGACTGAATTAAAAGATGGGGAAATCCTTGCATCATTCGACGTTTGTTCACTTTTCCCAAGCGTACCAATTCCAGAAACTCTGGGGTATTTGGTTGAATTTTTGAAATTAAATAACGTAGATGACGTGAAAACCGCGGAATATAAAAGGTTAACTAAATTATGCATGTCACAAAATTGTTTTCAAATAGGCGGGAAATGGATCGAACATGTGGAAGGCACGGCGATGGGTAATCCTTTATCTCCTTTTATTGCGAACCTTTTCATGAGCAAATTTGAAACGAACCTGAAAAAAGAAACCAAATATTTCCCGAGAATTTGGCTTAGGTACGTAGATGATATTTTCGCGGTGTTTGATACCAACAAAGGAAACATACAAGATTTTCTAGCAGTACTGAACTCAAAATTTACCACGATCAAGTTTACTATTGAAGAAGAAGTGAACAATCGCCTTCCGTTTCTCGATACTCTAGTCATACGCAACAACAATAAATTAGAAATAGACATCTACAGAAAAGAAACTAATTCCAACAGATTCATCACGTTTGATTCGCACCATTGCGAACAATAAAAAATGTCCGCGATTAGTTTTCTGGTCAATAGACTCGTCAGATTTCCGCAATTGGTCAATTCTATAATCACTCTTCTTGTAAATATTTATATATTCTGTTATTTGTAGACCAACCACGAAACTTTTTGATCCAGTTCTTTAACTCTTACAAAAAACCAAATATTTACAAAATTCAAGAAGAACTACGTAAAATTTACACGAAACATAATAAACATTCACTGTATTGAGATTTAGTTTTTATTTCAAGAAATGGCATCGGCAGTGAACTATAAGAATACGATACACCACAAGGTAATAGATGTACACAATATTTTGAAAATTTTATTATATCAGTCTTTCCTTCTTCGTCAATACAACACAGACTACAATTTTGAAAGTAATACATGCGAGAATTATTGATATACCCTAACAGCAACAACCTTCCGGACAATACAATTATTCAAATTACTCATATTAGCTTCCATGTACATTCGTGATAGCCAACTCGGAGACTGCTTGAGTATAGATTTGCATATATGCATGTACTTAAATAGGAAATGTACTCGACTTTTTAAAATACTGTTAAGTTAATGCAGTGAAAAATATGGTTTCTTCAATTAAATATTGATATACGACACACTCGCTCATAACAGGAAATAAAATCGGCAAGTCGAACTTCTTTATTGAATTACCTATTGTAACATTCTATTCAAATTGCTATGAAACACACGTGTCAGTTAACCGAGCTTCACATTATATTCGCATCAAATTCGCACGAACCCAATCCGTTACCTAGATCTAGTATTCATTGGATGTAGGTATTTAAATATTTCCTTATTTAACAAGGAATATCGGTATTACGTCGTTCGCTTGGAATAGTTTAATATTGTTATTGTGTCTTGAATTTGTAAAATGATTAACTAACTAATACGTACATATGAGATATTTATTATCTTGTATGTTAATATCACCATAAAGATTGATAGCATTTTTTCTGAATCTTTCGACTTTAACACTAAAAAATCAATTGTTGAAGATGGTCACGACACTTGTCTCGAAAGTAGATCATATAGCAACAATTCCTGTATAAAATCAAAGAACTATTAAGGCCGATTGGCATGCAACCATTTGTTTGCCGCAAGTCATCGCTAAATTTCGAAAAACCAACCCCTAACGATGAATCATCCTCACACAGCACGCAAGATAATTGAATTTTTAACGCAACAAGACGTCGAATTGTTAGACCATCCTCCGTACAGACCGAGCCTCGAACGATTTCTTTATTTTTCGGAAAATTAGTAACGGATTGCATGATCAAAGGTTCCAGTTGTCAGAGGGAGTTGGAGAATACTTCGAAAAATAAGTCTTTAAAGCTATCTACTATTTTATACCAGCTGTATATGTAAAACTTAAAAGACAACCCTCGTATTACAGTTATCTTCATTCATTGACCATTTACTAGCAACGTGCATGGTGTAGACGTAAATTTCAGTATCGTGTTGTTATATATATAGTATGTAACACTTCAACTGTTTAAAATTTTCAACATTATTTCAATGATGAAAGGTGTGCCGTGCTCTCCTTCAGATTATGGAACAATTTATTATTTAAAACATATTGTTTACGTGTAAACATGCATTACATTCGGAATTCTCGTAAACATTAGAAGTCAATCGTGTCACCCGATGGACCACTTTATTTACGTTATCATCAAGAGTGTTTGCTGTCTTTCCTGGCGACTAGGTAACCAAATGTAATGTATGTACACTGAATGAGTCAACACCTCGGCAACAACGGATAATTCAAATAACATCATCAGATTGACCTTTTGAAGATTTTCTCTATTAAAAAAAAATTATAATTTGGAAACATATTCTCAAACAAAATACAGACTGTCGCTGAAGTTTACAAGGTAGCCCCGGTAGTGTTTTACCACATATCTAAAACGCCCTATTTCCAAATTGGTGCGTGAGTACATTATCCATGGAAAAACCTAATAGTAAATAGTAATATATAACACATGGGCTGAAAAGTCCCGGGCCTAACAAAGAAAACACGGTCTTTTTGGTTCAAAATTAGCTTTATTCATCAACGTAATCTCCATCAAGAGCAACGCAATCATTCCAGAGCCGCTCTAACATTTCAATACCACTTTTGTAGAACGATTTATCTTTTGCCTCAAAATAGGCCTCAGTTTCGGCGATAACCTCTTCATTCGTGCGAAATTTCTTACCGGCGAGCATTTTCTTGAGGTCTGCGAACAGCCAGTAGTCACTGGGAGCCGAATCTGGCGAATACGGTGGATGTGGGAGCAATTCGAAGTTCAATTCATGCAGTTTTGCCATTGTTTTGATTGACTTGTGACATGGTGCGTTGTCTTGATGAAACAAAATTTCTTTCTTTGCCATATGCGGTCGTTTCTTTGCAATTTCGGCCTTCAAACGCTCCTATAACGCTATATAATATTCACTGTTGATGGTATTTCCTTTCTCAAGATAGTCGATGAATATTACACCACGCACATCCCAAAATACCGAGGCCATAACCTTTTCAGCCGATTGTTGTGCTTTCGGGCGCTTTGGACGAGGTTCACCAGTTGCTGTCCACTCAGATGACGATCGTTTTGATTCCGGAGTGAAGTGATGGATCCATGTTTCATCCATTGTTACATATCGACGCAAAAATTCCGGTTTGTTACGTTTAAACATGGCCAAACACTGCTCAGAATCATCAACACGTTCTTGTTTTTGGACAACAGTGAGCAAACGCAGCACCCACTTTGAACGGAGCTTTCTCATAGTCAAATGCTCATGCAATATAAAGCCAATACGTTCTCTTGATATCTTTACGATGTCAGCTAACTCACGCAACTTCACTTTTCGATCATTCAAAACGATTTTGTGGATTTTTTTGATGTTTTCTGGTGTTACCGCCTCATTTGGACGTCCACTACGTTCTGCATCATCGGTGTCTCTACGACCACGTTTGAAGTCAGCAAACCAACGTGTTATTGTTGTTACTGATGGAGCGGAGTCCCCATAACACTTTCCAAGCCATTGCTTCGCTCGAATGGTATTTTTTCCCATCAAGAAGCAGTGTAAAATTAAAAGACGAAATTGTTTTTGATCCATTGTTTTGAAAATAAGAAAAGTAGCGTGACTCTTAGCACAATAACTCACAAACTAATGAATAGAATATCATGAAATTTTAACAGCTGTCTTTTGAAGGTTAGTACTAACTGAGAGAAAAGTGACTGCAATAAAACTAGCGGCCTCTCTGTGGTGGGCCCGGGACTATATATATATATATGTTGTTGGTTCCGAAAGGGACCGTTTCGGCCAGGTCGACGTTTCGGCAAGATCTCACTCATCTTCTTGTGGGCGCTCTCGTGGTCTTCGGCTTCCAGCAATGTATTCGGAACTCCAAATCATTGTGAAAATATCACAGTATCGGATACACTTCTTAACTTCAAATAACCTTGAAGAATTTCAAATACTATAATTAATTCGAAAAATAATAAATTTTTCTCTGGAGAGACAACTCCGACGTCTGTGACTTTGATACAATCGTTATTTTATATCATGTAGTTTCCAAAGATACACTCATTATATTCAGCTTGTTTGTCTATGTGATAGGCCACACAGTAAACACACTCTTGATGGAATGAAATTATTTGCAAGTAGAGCTCCCAGGCGTACTATCCGTCCGATGTACGAGAAATTTTGAAGATAGTGTATTATAATTCCGGGGTCTCATATTTTAATAATATGATAAAAATATGTGAGTACAGTACATTAAACGTCTTTTAGAAATAAAGTTGGAAGAAGTTATTATTACATACTAAAATATGTTTACGAAAGCGATATATATATATATATATAGTTATATATAATATATATTTATATATATATATATATTTATATATAAACGATAATGGTGTTTACGTCTCCAATGCATAATTGTTGAAGGGACTCTTTTTTTTTCTTTTCTTTTAAAAACATTAAAATTGTAGATTTTATGTCAGTAATGAACAACTAAAGTAGATATCTGTAAAATTTAATATACAGAAAGAAAACTGTACGGAATAAATATTTTAAATAAATTATATGAAGAGGGGGTCCTAACGGTACTTTGGCTCCAACAACATTAACAATAATAATACGGGATAATTCTGCGGAAAAAAATGTAATATTTACAGGAAGGGACCAACGATTTGAAGCTCCGCCACTGTGCACTAATCGAATGTCGCGTATTAATTATATTGCGAAATGTTAAAATGTGTTTTGATATTCCTTAAAATTAGGTAAAATATTTATTAATAATGTAAAAGAAAAATATTACCTTTACTTGTTGCATATTAAAATAATGTTTGCATATTGCATGTTAAAATAATAACCAACTTTGTTAATTCATATTTTTGACATGAAACTGTTTTAACTATTAAAAGGGATAGTGTTTTATTTTTCAAAATTACGGGTCCATCTCTTGTATTTGACTCAATGGCTGATTAAAAGTTTGCAGCAAAGTTATTAATACTAGCCACTTTTTACAACTTGTGAGATAAATAAGTACGTCACGTACACTGTATCTTATTCTACTTTGACTCAATAATTTCAATTATATGTACAAGAAATAAGACCGAAAATAAAAAAACAGCAAGTGCCCGTCTAATACTAATAAATATGATAGTAAATGTGACTCATCAATTATCATATATTGAAAAATACACCTGGCAAAACCAATTTTGAAGACAAAGACATAAGAAAGGACTACCACAAAATCAGTACGAGAATGAATCTTAACATAGGCAACCATAACATCATCTGTACGGCATCCCAGTTTGTACAAAAATGAGGACAGAACATCCGCCATCGATTTGTGCTGCAAAAAAAAATAAATTTTACCAGTGGCATGTGCTATCTAAATTTGTACACAAATACATGGAATTTTTAATAAACATTCCTTTTTTTGTATTCTAAGATATATACTACTAAAAAAAACAACAATAATGAAAATAATGATTTTCTAAAGCTCTTTTTACTAAAAGGACTTTTTCGCGAGTAACTATGGTTACGAGGTTATAACCAATACAATGTCATAGTTTTCTATAACCACGAACTTCGTCGCGAAAACGGTGTTTTCAAGTATTTTAAAAAATTACATATCAAGTAGGTACTGCTCATATTAATATAAATGTTTTTTTTTATTATTTAAGTATAAATGACAAACATATACACAAAGAAATAAGTTCTGCAACTGAACTTCGATGTGAATTACTTTATATGTAAAATGATGAATGAAATAACAGAAAAGGTATATATCATTTTCTATTGTATATATATTTTCCTTTGTAATTTACATTAAAACTTATTTTATCATACATTTTCCCAATAAGTAACTGATGATGTATATATCATTTCTGATTAACAACTACGAATAACTACCTTCGTGAAGTAGTTACAAAATATATAACCATTGTCATATATATGACGTCATGTATGACAAACTAAAGGATAACTATTCGTCAGGAAAATGCAAATGTTATCGAATTCTGTAACTATGCATAATATTGTTACTCGCGAAAAAATCCTTATAGTATATATGATGTTGTTGGCGTAGGACGTATGAGTGCCAAACAGCAACAACGTACAATTGAGTACATAATTTTACAGAATATCTTTCAAGTGATATTAATATTTTTGAATAAATCGCATTATACGCTAAATGGAAACCCATTGACAGGATGAAGATAAAATACACAAATTATTGTGCGTCTATTCATTTTGTTATAAAGTCAGCCGATTGCTAAATATTATTAATTTTCTCTAACGTAACGACTAACATGTAAATGTGTTCTCTAAAAAATCACAAAGATAAATATTATCTGTGGTGCCTATCTAAGAAAAAGAGGTGTGTGCTTGACAAGATAATGAGTCAAGGGTTAAAATTTACTCAAAATTGAAGTCTGATTCAAATCGGATGACACTATTTCAGAAGAGTATTAACATGACTTTAAAAAGAATGGCTTGTATAAAATGAGGAGGCATCTAAAGATAGCGTTGTTTAAAGAAACGCTTGAAAAAATCCGAAAAGTGTTAAAAAATCTCGAAATTTGCATTGCCGTGAAGGTAAACCGAAATTTAAAGTTAAACTAGCTCTTCTACAATAATATCGCTTAGCAGGAGTTGTTGGGTTAACTTAATTCCTCAATGAAGCCGCGTGGATACCAATATCTGCCAGGCCGTCGGAAATGTGGAAAAAACCTGACGCCTTTGGTAATTTCGCACAGTCATATCGATACATTTTGGCGCGTTCAAGTACATTCTACTTTGCAATACTGTGAATAAATATGTGAAGATACTTTGTACATATACTAACAAATATCATTATGTTATAACAATCAATATATTGTAACTATTTATGGCTTTATTTCAAATAAATTGCATTATTAATATTGTTATAAAATTTCTACGGTATACAGAGCCGTTCTTGAACATGTCCAACAGGTTTTAATTCGATTTAAAGTTGGATAAAAAGTTTAATTGCCGAACAATGCCGGCCATAAAGTTCTATGTTGGGAAATGAAATGTGAAGGTAGTCTAATACTTGTAATAAGGGTTTCTAAAATAAGGATAGGTTTGAAAGTGAGGCCGACTCGTTTCCTGCATGAATTAGAGTAAAGATTCTATCACAGTAAAGGTAAGTAAGTACTACATGATATGGATTTTAAATTATCCTGCTAGATAAGACACCGAGGGTGATATCCACAGCCAAATTGTTAGAAAAAAGTGTATAGTTACTGAATTATATACTGTATGCACATCACTGATTGTTCCCACAATTCTCGGCGTTTGAAGTTAATGGACGCTAATTATTATCGGCGTTTTAAGTGAAACTATATTAGTTCGAAACAGTGTATTAAAATAGATTATAACAATAATTTGTAATAGAAAATGGCTATATTTATATCCGCGAGGGCATTAGTACCAGGTATGTTGCAATTTAACCTAAAAACTTTTTTTGGTTATCTAACACATGATTTCAGTACTTAGGAAGACATTAAAACAAGCACTATTTAATTGTGAAAACGTACGATGCTACCATCAGAAAAAAGGGATACAATATATAATACCTCTTATGCAACAAAAGCGATTTTATGCTGAAAAGAAGATCTTTGAAAGGAATAAGCCACATTGCAATGTAGGCACTATAGGTCACGTAGATCATGGTAAAACCACGTTAACCGCTGCAATTACAAAAGTTCTTGCAGATAAAAAGTTAGCGTCTGCTAAAAAGTATGATGATATAGACAACGCCCCCGAAGAAAAAGCTCGTGGTATCACTATTAATGTGGCTCACATTGAATATCAAACAGAAAATAGGCACTATGGACATACAGATTGTCCAGGGCATGCTGATTATATTAAAAATATGATCACTGGAGCAGCGCAAATGGATGGTGCAATTTTGGTAGTTGCTGCGACGGATGGTGTGATGCCACAAACAAGAGAACATCTGTTATTAGCTAAACAAATTGGAGTAAAATATGTAGTAGTTTTCATAAACAAAGTAGACGCAGCTGATAAAGAAATGGCGGAACTGGTAGAAATGGAAATTAGAGAATTGATGACGGAAATGGGTTTTGATGGGGAAAAGGTACCAGTTATTGTCGGATCGGCTTTGTGTGCTCTTGACGGAACTAAACCAGACATTGGTTCAGAAGCAATACTGAAATTATTGGAAGAAGTTGACAAGTACATTCCTACTCCAATAAGGGAGCTAGACAAACCATTCTTGTTACCAGTAGAACATGTTTATGCTATACCTGGGAGAGGTACTGTTGTTACGGGAAGATTAGAAAGAGGCGTATTGAAGAAGGGTGCTGATTGCGAATTTGTTGGTTTTAATAAGGTATTAAAAAGTACGGTAACTGGTGTGGAAATGTTCCATCAAATATTAGAAGAAGCACAAGCTGGCGACCAGTTGGGCGCACTTGTTAGAGGGCTTAAAAGGGATGATATTAAAAGAGGTAATCAGGGTTCAATCAAATTTTTTATGGACTAATATACTATTTAAGATTACATAAAGAGAACTGAGTAAAACCTTCCACATTGAACTTGTTAAAATCGATTCTGGACATATGAGGCTAACGTATTAGAAATCTTTCAGACTTGTCTAATAATTATAGGATTATTTAATGATTGTTAATGTTTAATAACTGTCAATTTCTTTCTTATACATTTTTAAAAAGAAAATATTTTGTTTGTTCACCCTAATTCTTGAAATATATAAGTATTTAAGAACTAAGTTAAACTAAAAGAAATCAAATGGTAGATTCTTACTTGAAGCGAAGGTCTTAGAATTAGAATTAATAGAACATAACACAATTCACAGGTATAGCAGTAAACTCCACTCACACAAATTAATTAATTATGCGGAACGCAGCGTTTCGAGAGCACGTGGGCTCCCATTGTCAACCGTGTTACCGACTGAAAGTAAAAATTGTATCACACATGCAAATTATTTTCTACGCAGGCTCTAAAATTTCTAAAACATATGACTATTTACAATCTACTCGGTGGTCTAATGCCTTTTACGGGAAAGGATGGACCGAAAGCAAACCGTATCTTTAACAGGGCCTATGGTAATAAATCCATCAAACTCGAGTGTGCAATTGGGGGTGGTTCTCTGTTCAATAAGTTTCCGTTCTTTTTCATACATATCGTTTCGTACGCGTCTAATTCTCTATACGAGTTCACGTTTTTAAGTAGTGTCAGATTTTTGAAATCAATCTTATGTCCGGATTTTACCATATGCTCTGCTACGCTTGATAGTTCTGGTTTGTCGAAACGATAGTGTCTAATATGTTCTTTGAACCTCGTTTCGATACTCCTTTTTGTTTGTCCAATATAAACTTTCTCACAATCATTGCATGCGATTTGGTATATTCCAGACCCTTTTATCATCTCCGGTTTATCTTTGGGATTACCTAAGAGATTCTTTAAGTTCTTTATTGCCACAAAAGATACGTTCATATTTAGTTGGAAAATTTTACTTAACCCTTTTACTGTTGGGTGGAAAGGAAGAGTCGCGGAATTTCTGATGTGTTGTTTGTATTGGACCTTCCTTAAAATACGGTCGACATCCATAGAAGAGAAACCATTGTACCTCGCTACGTCTTTGATATACTTTAATTCTTTGTCGTACCTGCTCTTGTTTAGCGGAAATCTGACGAGTCCATTGACCAGAAAACTAATCGCGGACATTTTTTGTTGTTCGCAATGGTGCGAATCAAACGTGATGAATCTGTTGGAATTAGTTTCTTTTCTGTAGATGTCTATTTCTAATTTATTGTTGTTGCGTATGACTAGAGTATCTAGAAACGGAAGGCGATTGTTCACTTCGTCATCAATAGTAAACTTGATCGTGGTAAATTTTGAGTTCAGTTCTGCTAGAAAATCTTGTATGTTTCCTCTGTTGGTATCAAACACCGCGAAAATATCATCTACGTGCCTAAACCAAATTCTCGGGAAATATTTGGTTTCTTTTTTCAGGTTCGTTTCAAATTTGCTCATGAAAAGGTTCGTAATAAAAGGAGTTAAACGATTACCCATCGCCGTGCCTTCCACCTGTTCGAACCATTTTCCGCCTATTTGAAAACAATTTTGTGACATGCATAATTTAGTTAACCTTTTATACTCCGCGGTTTTCACGTCATCTACGTTATTTAATTTTAAAAATTCAACCAAATACTCCAGAGTTTCTGGAATTGGTACGCTTGGGAAAGGTGAACAAACGTTGAATGATACAAGGATTTCCCCATCTTTTAATTCAATCTTTTCAATTTTATTTGCAAAATCTACGGAGTTTTCTACACATAGGTTATCTACTTTATGGGGCAAGTTCTTATATTCATTCACTAACCATTTGGACAATTTGTATGTTGGAGAATCAATGCCGGATACTATAGGTCTCATGGAATTACCTGGTTTGTGAATTTTTGGAAGACAATACATTTTTGGAATGGTAGGGTTTGAACTTGTTATTTTGAATTTCAGGTTATTATTGATTAAGTTGGGACAGTCATTAATAGTATCTTTAGTGATTCTAATCATTGACGATAGGGGTTTTTTTAATTTTCTGTACGGTCCTGATGTTAACATAGTGTTGACGCGATTATAATAATCCGGTTTGTCCAGAATGACTATTTTATCTCCTTTATCTGCTTTGAGGTAAAACCAATTTCTATTTCTCAGACTTAATAATTCCTAAATTCCTCCTATCTTGGCCGCAATTTTTATCATTTTCTAAATTCCTAGAAATCTGAATTTTGCACGCGTTTCTAACGATGTCTTTTGTAGGTACATCTAAGTTTCTAATGTTTGTTTCTATTGAGGCGATTTCGGTCCGCGAATACTATATTTTATTCCTTTATTTAGGAGGAGTTTACTGCTATACCTGTGAATTGTACATCCACACAGTCCTTGCAATCGTCATGGATCATCTTAATTTTTCTTTTCTCTCTTCTCAGGGATGATAATGTGTAAACCAGGAACAATGAAAGCGCATGACCAGCTTGAAGCACAAGTGTACATTCTAAGTAAGGAAGAAGGCGGTCGAAGTAAACCTTTCACTTCTTTCATTCAGTTACAAATGTTCTCCAGAACCTGGGACTGCGCAGTTCAAGTAACAATACCCAATAAGGAAATGGTTATGCCAGGCGAAGATTCGAAGTGAGGATCTTTTTGTTTTTCTATAATTCTTCCCTTAATATGTATTGCTTTTATATTTCAAAAAAAAAAAAACTCGGAACACGTCCATTTTTATTTCTTAGGAGGATACATTTTAACGTAAAAAATAGACTCAATGTGGTTATCCCCTATTTCAACCTCTTTTTGTCAACTATTTCAAATAAAGAGAGGAGTAAGTAAAGTATGCTATTTAATGTTCATATCAAATCCGTATTCTAGAGTACCACACTTTGCAAATAACGAGGGAATCCTAACCTCTTTTTACTTTACATGTTTTGGTTTTTAATCTATTATATGTATAGATTCGCACATCACGGCTCATCATAGGCGTTCAACTACAAATACGTAATTTTGTTTTAAGTAAGAAGAACTTCTAAATTATAGTTAATACAATATACACTACCGCCCAAAAGTATTTAGGCACCCCTGTTTTCATGGATTATTCATATAGTATTATGTTTACCAAAAAAACATTATAATAAAATGAAATACGTACTTAAAATGTAGTTCAGTAAGATAAACACCCATTATATCGCATAAGGTTTACTATTATTTACCTGCACTTCGTCGGATTACCGTAAACTGTTTATTGCGGTGCAATTACAATAACAATCCCTCTGAATTTACTGGGTAAATTTAGTCATCTGTTCGATTGTAGGTAATAATATTTAAATTACCTTCCTAGTGGATTATAGTAAAATCTGTAACCTATGGTCAGTTGCAGTGTGGTACTGGTTATTTACGTCGTGAGCGAAATATCGTGTGACAATTTTTTAAAATGCCTCCGCGAAGAGAAATTAGTACGGAAACACGTGCGCTTATAATAGCTTACCATAAAAGTGGCATAAGTAATCGACAAATTGCCAAAAAAATTAAAATACACCACGCTACGGTTGACTATAACGTAAAAAAATATCGGGAAACTGACAGTTTTCTTATTAAAAGACGGAGTGGAAGGCCAAAAGCGACAACATCTGCAGATGATCGCAGAATAGTGGTTACCAGCAAATTAAATAGATGCACAACAGCCCCGGAAATCACCGCAGAATTAAATGTTGGTCGCCAAAAACTAGTCAGTGTTTCTACAGTCAAACGTCGCCTACAGAAAGCCGGGCTCCGTGGACGTATTGCGATGAAAAAGCTATTACTACGCAAACAAAACAAGCAAAAGCGACTTAAATGGGCTCGTGAACACCAACACTGGACCATTGAAGAGTGGATGTGTCCAAATTTGAACTATTCGGAACCCGAAGACGTATATTCGTAAGAAGATCTGTGGGTGAACGTGCCAGAGAAGAGTGTATTGCTGCTACCGTGAAGCATGGTGGAGGTTCTATCATCATTTGGGGCTGATTTGCTTGCACTAGTGTAGGGGACATTGTGAAAATTGACGGTATATTAAAGAAAGAAGGCTACCGCGAAATTTCGGAGAACCACGCAATACCTTCCGGAATTCGACTTTTGTGTCAAAATTTTATCTTCCAACAAGATAATGACCCAAAACATTCCTCTAAATTATGTAAAGACTATTTACGCCATTTAGAAGAGGAAGGAACTCTCAAAATTATGGAATGGCCTCCCTAGAGCCCCGACTTGAATCCAATCGAGTTACTATGGGAAGAACTAGATCGGGAAATACGGAAATCGGCTCCGACATCAGCTACTGACGTGTGGAACAAATTGCAGTCGAGTTGGACCTCAATAACACAAGAAACTCTGGCAAAACTTATTGCGAGAATGCCTCGATTGTGTGCTGCAATTATTAAATCAAGAAGAGGTCACATAGATGAAAGCAAAATTTAAATTAAACGTTTTAATTTTCACATTTATTTAATATATTTTTATTCATGTACGTGTATCTGTATATAAAAAATAAATATTATTAACATTTTTGCAGTCAATGAGAGTGCCTAAACACTTTTGAGTGGTAGTGTATATATATTGAGAAACACTCTAACAGATATTAAAATTGTAAACAATAGTGAAAAATGTAACATCATAATGGCTGTATTTAAATATTTTAGATTACTTCTTAAAATGATACGACCTATGGTATTGGAACAAGGACAACGTTTTACATTAAGAGATGGTAATTTGACTTTGGGAACGGGCGTTGTTACTAAAATTTTATCAAATTTAACCGAAGACGAACGGTCTGCCATTACGGAAGGCAAGAAAGCAAGAGAAAAGAAAAAGCAAGAAGAAGCAAAATAGAGAGTCGAATGAATATTTATTTCCATTTAGATCTAAGGAACGTTACCATAGTGTTTTTTGTTTCTTGTGTATACTTTCTAAGATGGTAACTTACGTATACACTCTGTTACTTTTTTATCTAACTGTAATTAATATGATTTGTATATTAAGCTAAATAGAATACAAAAACAATCTATTTTTGTTATTAATGCGATTTTGTAAATTTCATATTCTGAAGATTTTGGAAGCATTGGAAAGAGCAGTTCAGCTTGTATGTTATTAAAAAGCATAAGCGTTTTATTGCAGGTAAAAGTTAACAAACATTTTGTCGTTATGAAGAATACGAATCTTTCTGGGCAGTGTTAAAAGGTATAAATATCAAGATATTAACTTGTTTTGGCGAATAGTAGAGAGGTATATAAGTTATTGATGAAACCAGTTGCGTAATGTTAATTAAAATAAACAGGGATTCACTCTCAATTTTTGAATTGAAATCAGTAGCTCTGTGTTGATTTCTGGACGTTCTCTATAAACATATCTGCTTTAATCCTGTTTTTCCTTGGTACTTTGAAATACTAGATGCTTTATAATAGAGGATACATGTTTATAGAACTTTTACAAAACATTTTCATGTCATAAGAATAACTTATTCTATTGTGGTATTATTATATTGATTAATTTGTCAATTATTTTTATATATTTGAATACCTTATTACCATATAATCGATTAAATTTACCTATTAGCAAGCAAATGACGATTGCAAGGACCGTGTGGATGTACAATTCACAGGTATAGCAGTAACATAGTGTTGACTGGACAAACCGGATTATTATAATCGCGTCAACACTATGTTAGCGTCAGGACCGTACAGAGAATTAAAGAAAACCCCCCCTACCGTCAATGATTAGAATCACTAAAGATACTATTAAGGACTGTCCGAACTTAATCAATAATAACCAGAAATTCAAAATAACAACTTCAAACCCTACCATTCCAAAAATGTATTGTCTTCCAAAAATTCACAAACCAGGCAATTCCATGAGACCTATAGTATCCGGCATTGATTCTCCAACATACAAATTGTCCAAATGGCTAGTGAATGAATATAAGAACTTGCCCCATAAAGTAGATAACCTATGCGTAGAAAACTCCATAGATTTTATAAATAAAATTGAAAAGATTTAATTAAAAGATGGGGAAATCCTTTTATCATTCGACGTTTGTTCACTTTTTCCAAGCGTACCAATTCCAGAAACTCTGGAGTATTTGGTTGAATTTTTGAAATTATATAACGTAGATGACGTGAAAACCGCGGCGTATAAAAGGTTAACTAAATTATGCATGTCACAAAATTGTTTTCAAATAGGCGGAAAATGGTTCGAACAGGTAGAAGGCACGGCGATGGGTAATCCTTTATCTCCTTTTATTGTGAACCTTTTCATGAGCAAATTTGAAACGAACCTGAAAAAAGAAACCAAATATTTTCCGAGAATTTGGCTTAGGTACGTAGATGATATTTTCGCGGTGTTTGATACCAACAAAGGAAACATACATGATTTTCTAGCAGAACTGAACTCAAAATTTACCACGATCAAGTTTACTATTGAAGAAGAAGTGAACAATCGCCTTCCGTTTCTAGATACTTTAGTCATACGCAACAACAATAAATTAGAAATAGACATCTACAGAAAAGAAACTAATTCCAACAGATTCATCACGTTTGATTCGCACCATTGCGAACAACAAAAAATGTCCGCGATTAGTTTTCTCGTCAATAAACTCGTCAGATTTCCGCTAAACAAGAGCAGGTACGACAAAGAATTAAAGTATATGAAAGACGTAGCGAGGTACACATATACGACCGTATTTTAAGGAAGGTCCAATACAAACAACATATCAGAAATTCCACGACGTTGACATCAACAAACACCGGTAATAAGAAATTTATAACTCTTCCTTTTCACCCAACAGTAAAAGGGTTAAGTAAAATTTTCCGACAACTAAATATGAACGTGTCTTTTGTGCCAAAAAACAACTTAAAGAATCTCTTAGGGAATCCCAAAGATAAACCGGAGATGATAAAAATGTCTGGAATATACCAAATCGCATGCAATGATTGTGAGAAAGTTTATATTGGACAAACAAAAAGGAGTATCGAAACGAGGTTCAAAGAACATATTAGACACTATCGTTTCGACAAACCATATCAACCGTAGCAGAGCATATGGTAAAATCCGGACATAAGATTGATTTCAAAAATCGACACTACTTAAAAACGTGAACTCGTATAGAGAATTAGACGTGTACGAAACGATATGTATGAAAAAGAACGGAAACTTATTGAACAGAGAACCACCCCCAAGTGCACACTCGAGTTTGATGGATTTATTACCATAGGCCCTGTTAAAGATACGGTTCGCTTTCGGTCCATCCTTTCCCGAAAAAGGCATTAGACCACCGAGTAGATTGTAAATAGTCATGTTTTAGAAATTTTAGAACCTGCGTAGAAAATAATTTACATGTGTGATAGTTTTTACTTTCAGTCTGTAACACGGTTGACAATGAGAGCCCACGTGTTCTCGAAACGCTGCGTTCCGCATAATTAATTAATTTGTACCAGCAAGCCATGAAATTTTTCTTCTTTAAACTTAAGTTGGTAGAATAACTTTAAAAACACGTAAATTAACTATTCTGTGGCGTTAGTAACATCGCTTCACTGTAGGGGGTTTAATTTTTGTTATGATGTTACATCGTTGACATGCGGCTGTTAGACTGTTTGGCGTTTCGACAAATGCCTACACACAAACGTTCCAGTTGGAAAAATAAAAGATGTAATAAATAATGGTTACATTGAATGTACAAAGTGAGCTCCTTTATTTTCATACATAACGCTCCTCTTTAAGTTATGTGGTGTAATTTCCTCACAGGCATTTGTTTGAGAACGATTTGTAGATATTCTATCTTTTAGGTGTGGATATATGAAAGAATCCGTAATTGTCAAATTAGGTCATCACGATGGGAAGTCTACTATCCTGTTATCGAAGAATTGATACAATAATTCCATTGTTTCCCCTGTTATATGCGGTATTGTATTATCTTGCTGAAAGTATTTCTCGCGAAGTTCATCGTCATGTGATTGATTTAAAAATAGTTGTCATAAATTATTTCGATATTGTTACCCACCTACGGTATCATTAAAGAATATTGGACCAATAGTCCATCTATGAGAAATAGCTAGGCAAAGCCCTATTCGTTGAGAATGTAAGGGCCTCAAGAATTTCATGTGGATTTTCACTAGACCAGGTGCGCATTGTTTATTTATATTTCATTATAAGTGACACTAATCTTCATCCGAGAAAAGGGATTTGTCAAGAACAGCATTATTTATCGTACGTAACAACCATTAACAATAAGCCGGATTGCGTGATCAATGAGTAGAAGGTCCTGCACGTGATGAAAATTTTTATAGATCGATTTTGGGGATTGCCTGGTATGTCCCATATGAAAGTTGTGCTTGCTGGGAAAGCTAGCGAATAGATTTATTAGGTGATTGAGTTATTTGTTCCTCAAGATCTGCTATATTTTCAGCTGTCCATTACAACGCAGACCCCCTTTCACGAAATTTTATCACCGATTCTTGAATAACTTGTTGCAAACTGTCATATGTTACTGAAAAAGTTGGAAGTTGACCCTGAAATTCATCTATACATGGTTGCAGAAGTATGACCATTCTCTGTTTTCTAATTTTATACCATTTCCGAAGTATGATTCGATAATGAAAACTTTGTGAAACAGAAAACTATTAACAATAAATTACAATTATTTCTTATCGAATCATACTTCAGAAATGGTATAAAATTAGAAAATGGAGAATGGTCATACTATCTGCAACCTCGTGCAGAATTTCTTAATTTTCCAGTAATAGTGAACAGTTTGCCGCAAGTTATTCTGGAATCGGTGGTAAAATTTCGTGAAACAGAGTCTGTGTCCCAAAAACCAGGTACTGGTAGACCATCAGAACGGACAGCTAAAAATATAGCAGATATGGAAGAACGAATGACTCAATCACTGAAGAAATCTATTCGTAAGCTTTCACAGCAAGCGCAACTTTCATGTGGGACATGCCACGCAGTCCTTAAACAAATTTACAAAAATTTCCATACAAGCTTCATTGCGCGCAGGAGCTTTTACTCATTGACCACACAATCCGGCTTAATTGTAAATGGTTTTTACGTACGATGAATAATAATGATGTTCTTGACAAATCCTTCTTCTCGGATGGAGCATATCCCTTATCAGGATATAAATAAACAAATAATACCCACCTGGTCTAGTGAAAATCCACATGAAACTCTTGTGAGACCGCTTCATTCTCAAAATATAGGGTTTGGCTTGCTATTTCTCGTAGATGGATTATTGGTCCAATATTCTTTAATGGTACCATAAATGCGGAACGATATAGTAATAATTTATTACAACCATTTTTAAATCAATTACATGTCGACGAACTCCGCGACTGATATTTCCAGCAAGATAATGCAATACCAAATACAACAAACGTCACGATGGAAGTATTGCGTGAATTCCTTGATAATCGGATAGTAGACTTTCCATCGCGATCTCCAGATTTGACAATTATGGATTATTTCATATATCTACACCTAAAAAATAGAATATTTACAAATCGTCTTTATACAATTAACGAACTTGCTGAAGCTATCAGAAATATCTTTAAGCAAATTACACCACATAATTTAAAGAATGGTTTCAATAATATGAAACGACGAGTGTCGTTATGTATAGAAAAAGGAACTCGCGTTGAACATTTAATGTAACCATTATTTATTATTAAACTTTTTATTTTTCCAACTGAAACGTTTGTGCTATTTATCTAATTTGACAATCGAATGTCAACGGCGCAAGGGCTTTCTATGGATGCAACATAAACTGAACTAGTTACACTTAGCGCTGCCGCTAACGCTTCAGAATAAGCATAGATAACTGAGAATAAGTCAATTTACACGTTTTTAAAGTTATTGTATCAACTTTTTGAGTTTAAAGAAGAAAGTTTCATGGCTTGCTAGAGGGTAATTTTAATCTATCATATGGTATTTTATTTGTCACAGTGAATTCAGTTCCCCTACTAAGATATTTTGAAGAAATAATTTCATGGCTTGTTAAAAGGTTTATGTGATCATATAGTACTTTATTCTACTTTAACGTTACTAACTTCATTTTAGAAATTGATTAATATTAGCTGCTTTTTTGGATAAATGAAAATCCGAAATGTCATAGTATTGGTTACATGTAAAAATAATTTCAAATGCGTATATAAAACTAGATTATTTTACATATTTTATCCAAAGTACTGCATTGCAAAATACGGTTGTTTATGTACATGTTGCATGTTTTCAAATTACTAACGCTGTGAAAATAATACTGGCATAAGTAGTAGTAGTGATTTGTGTTACGACTATATCAGTGAACGTAAAATTATTTCAAAGTTCATCTCTAGCGAATAGTTTGTCGTTGAGAAACACTGCGTGCAGAGCTTTGCCTTATATATTTGGCCACCAGCGTACGGTGTACGCTGTTAACTATAACTAGGACTGATTTTGTCTCCGTCTTGCAAGAAGGTTTATCACTGTTACAATTTTTATGAATAGTACGAAGTTTACGTTACATCTCTGACATCTCGGCGTGTAGAATAATTTAATAAATAAATAAAATATGTAATAAAAAATATATAATTATTGAGGGAAAAAGGAGATTGGTTCCCATTAGTACAGTGTGCTAAGAAACAAGATAGAAGACGACTCAAAGAAAAGAGTATAAAATGGATGCCCTAGCAAAAATTCCGTGTAATCAATAAGATTACTTCATGATTATTTTCCTAGATTTTAACAATTGTGCGCGTCCTGCTAAACAAAACCGAGTTCATAGAGTACATGTTCTGTATTTTAGCGCAATTAATAAAGTTGCTGTTTTCTATATGATCTATCATTATTCTTACATTTCTTTTTACAAAAATACTATATTATCTTTGCTCTTCTTAATTTCTCTTATTTCTATGCTGGAATATTCTTTCAGTTAGTACTAAGCATATCTGAGTTATTTCGACAGAACTTACGATATCATCAGAAGATAAGTTTATATTTGAAAAATCAAAAAACGTGGACTACTCTCTTGTATACACACCTAGATACACAACATAATACATTTAAAGGCCTTTACTTCGAACTAGTTACACTACCAAACAGTCATCTTGTATTAGTGATAATATCAGTTGTTAGTATTGGCAATCGAGAAATTACTTACCAATATTTGATCGTCAATCGTCCTGCGAAGTTCTGGAAAATATTGGTGCTAGTAAAATATAGATACATAATGTATCAAAAACGCAATGTGAAGAATTTAAGAACGGAACGATGAAATTTTTTCGACCCGAAAAATCGAGGGTCGGAATGTCGGGGTTTTGACCCTACCGGATCGTGGCCATATATGGGTGTATTACGCCTGAGAAATTTCAGCCCCCTAGCCCTAACCGTTTAGGAGATATGGACGTTTGAAAGTTGCGGGGGTGCAAAACTCAACTCCTTAACGGAGCTCCGAATGGGGTCGACTGATATATCAAATGACGCATATTTTCGCGTAGATTACGATAAAAAAAAGTTTGCCTCTCTATCTCTAACCGTTAAGGAGAAAATCGCGTTTAAAATTTCGAAATTTCCAAAAATGCTTAACTCCGAAACTTTGAAGCGCCGTAGCTCCTAAACGGTTATAGATAGGGGATCCCGGTTTGCGCCGTTCGAAAGTACGCGTCGAGATCTTTCGAATGAGCACCGAACGGTCGCGCTGCGACCGCGCATAACCGAGATACGGAGATTCGGTCGAGAAATTTCGGTAAAATATCGAAGTCCGAAAATTGCCGTTTTTATCATCCTATCCGGTAGATTTTTACGCGCCGAACAAGAATTTTTTTAGCACGCTTCGATATCTCTAACCGTTTAAGAGATACGGGCGTTTGAAGTTTCCGGGCTTCGAAAAAACGCGAAAAAATCGACACCGAAAACGACATCATTCGACGTTTTCTCGTGTCGCGCGTTAACGACGCCGTTCGGACGGACGAATTAGACGGTTTCCGATAGAAAAATGTCCGCGGAATCGATTGCGACCGCTGCGGACGTCCTATCTCTAACCGTTTAGCGGCTACGGCCCGTCAAAGTTGAAAGAGAGAGAAAAAAAATCCCAACTTTGAAGCGCTGTAGCGTCGGAACGCGTTGAGCTAGGGCGTCCTTCTTTCGCCTGTTTAGAACCCTCGTAGGGGTCCTTACGACGCGCCGATAAGCGAACGTCTAACTCTTCCCGTTAACGCGCAGCAGAAACGTCGCATTTTTTTCTGACCAAAACGATGAAATTTTTTCGACCCGACAAATCGAGGGTCGGGAATGCTTAACTCCGAAACTTTGAAGCGCCGTAGCTCCTTATTCTACATATCAAATAAATTCGGTGCACTACAATAACAAAACTTTTAGCGCAAAAAAAATGTATATCATAATCCCAAAGCTAATTGGGCACGCGATTTTAACAAGATGCTTAAAATGTAATACCTTTTATCAAGATTACATCACTATTGGCAATTTGTTTTAAAACTATAGATTTTTAACATATCCTTAGTCTTAATCACACAATGATTATGTAATATATAACTTGATCTATTCGATCAGTTATAGATAGATTAACATATTTGATTGGGTATCGCCTAAGTAGTAACATAATGACACATATGGGAAGGGAAGGTGAAGAGACCATAAATGACAGCGAGAGAAGAATAATAGATATGTGCATCTAAAACGACATGATTATAACAAATACAAAATTCAGACATAAAGACATTCACAAATACACAAGAGAAATGGCTAGCAGGAAAGAAAAATCAATCATTGATTATTTCTTAATAAATGCTGAAAACTGGAGGAAGGTAATAGATGCCAAAGTCCAAACAAATGCGGAAATAGGTAGCGACCACTACCTGCTACAGATGAAGATTAACAAAAATTCAAAAAGGAGGAAAGAAGACAAAAGGAAAAGAGTAATTAAGGAAAAAATAAAAAGCTACAAATTGAAAGAGGAAGAAATTCGGGAGAAGTACCAATAAAAGTCAAATCAACTATTTGAACAAGACACTAAAAACGAAATAGGGATAGAAGACAAATGGATACGATTCAAAAACATCATACTGAAGGCGGCACAAGAAAGCTGTGGAATAACAAAAATAGCAAATACGTACACAAAGAGAAGCAAATGGTGGACAGCAGAAATACAACTCAAAGTGAAAGATAAGAAAAATAAATGGATCATATATATGCATACCAGGAAAGAGGAGGATTACAATATGTACAAAATGGCAAGAAAAGAAGCTAAAGAGAGTATCAAGAAGGCCAAAGAAAATTCTTGGAGAGAGTGCGGAATAAAACTGAGAGATAACTATAGAGAAAACCACAAATTATTCTACGGAACAATAAAACAATTGAGACAGAAGAAGGCGCCGATATTGAAAAATGTAAAAGATGACAAAGGAAATATACTAACTGAGGAAAAAGAGATAATGGAAAGATGGAAACAGTACTTTGAAGAACTCACAAAAATAAAACAAGACGGATACATAAGAGAAAAAAAGCATAAAACAAAAAACGACGATGAACGTATCACACCAATAAGCGATGAAGAAGTCAGAGAAGCAGTTAGCAAACTAAAACTAGGAAAGGCGGCCGGGGAGGATGGAATCACAGCTGAAATGATAAAATATATGGGAGACAAAGGTAACGAAGAACTACTTGACCTCTTAAACAACATTATTATTATAACATTATAAAAAAAGAAATACCTAAGGAATGGAATATGGGAACAATTATGCCCGTATACAAAAAGGGAGACTCTAACGAATGCTCAAACTATAGAGGAATAACATTAACTAGCATCCCAGGAAAAGTATTGACAAGAATACTAGAAAAAAGACTCCGAGAGAAACTGGAAACAACACTAGAAGATACTCAACATGGATCTAGAAAAGGAAGAAGCACCCAGGACATAATATTTGTAATCAGACAATTAGGAGAAAAATTAATAGGGAAAGGAAAGGAAATACATATATGATTTGTACATCTTAAAAAAGCTTTTGATAAGGTAAGAAGAGAAGATGTAAGGCAGAGCCTGGAAAGGAGAGGTTTAGAGAAAGGAATGATAGAGATGATTGAGGCATTGTATAAAAGCAATAAGAATAAGGTGAGAACTTCCAATGCAGAATCGGCTGACTTCGAATCGCAAATTGGATTAAAACAGGGATGCGTATGGAGCCCATTGTTATTTTCTATATTAATAGACGACGCTGTTAAAAAAGCTAAACAAAAAGGGAAAAATATGAAAGTAGGAAACGGGAAAATGAATGCAATTAACGTACAGAAACTAATGCTTGTAGATGAAATGGTACTGATAGCATACTCGGAAGAGACATTACAGCAAAACTTGAAGATATACCAAGAAGAACTAACAAAGATAAACATGCAGATAAACACGAAGAAAACAAACACAATGATAATAGCAGTAGAAGAAAGAAAACATAGCATCAAAATCGAACAAGTTAAAAGTTACAATTACTTAGGAACAATCATTGAAGACAATGGGAGAATAGAGAAAGAGGTAAATGAGAGGATAGGGAAATCCGCAAAAATATATAACATATTGAGAAATTCGTTTCTGGATAAAAAAGAAATAGCAAAAAAAATAAAGACAGAGGTGTATAAAAGAGTGGTCAGACCAACATTAACATATGGTAGTGAGTCATGGATAACCACGAATAGAATCAAAAGCAGAGTTACGGCCATGGAAATGAGATTCCTAAGAAGAATAGAAGGAGTAACTAAAAGAGACAGAATTAGAAACACGACAATCACTAATAGTCTGGGTATCAAACCAGTAGAAGTGGTCATAGAAGAGAGACAACTGGGATGGCTTGGACATCTACACAGAATGGAAGAAGATCGAATCACAAAGAGGGTATTTGAAGCCAAAACAGAGGACAAAAACAAAATAGGTAGACCCCGAAACACCTGGAAGGAGCAGGTATATAGAACATTGGAAAAGAGAAGTAACATAACGAGACAAAGAAAAATACATCTTCGGGTAACTGATCTCTATCCAATATGAAAATAAATAGAAAAAAATTATGCAAAAGTGTACTATTATACCATTGTATATATATTTGAGTCTACACGAGACAATATTCTTCATTATAACTTGAAACTTGTTCTTTAAAAGTGATATAAAAATAATTTACTTAAGAGAAAAGTAATAATAAAAAATACGTAGATGTTGGAAAATAATACGTTTATTTAAATTACAACTTATTGATAGCTTCGGGACGATATATTAACTAGCATTATAAAAACAAAGTTTACAGCTCGTTTGCATTCGTTTCGTATCATAAAAAAATATCAAACAGTCCTCACATATTTATCTTGAACATTTTGTCCGATCACACTAGTGAATCATACAAGTTACTACTAAATAACAGACCTATTATTACAAATGTTTTATAAAAAAAGAATTCAACACAGTTATTAATTTTTAAATATAATTTTCATTACGAAAAACAAATGTGTAAGTCTACCAATTTATATATATATAAAAAAAATGCAAAATTTACTTTACAAATCTTCATCATCCTCTGGCAGAGCAGTTTCCTGAGCTTCTTTAAGGTCCTTCTCAAGTTGCTGCTGCCAGTTAGGATCCATGGTAACTTCCGGCGGAACAAGAGCAGGCATAGCAACAAATTCTAAATTGGGATCGCCAATCAGTTTACGAGCTAACCATAAGAAAGGTTTTTCAAAGTTGTAATTGGATTTGGCAGAAATGTCATAGTACTACAAAAAACAAATATATTAAATGTTTTCCCGACAGTAGGATCATGTAAAATACAAACCTGTAAATTTTTCTTCCTATGAAATACAATGCTTTTTGCTTTCACCTTTCTATCTTTAATATCAACTTTATTACCACAAAGTACTATTGGGATATTCTCGCAGACTCTTACAAGATCCCTGTGCCAGTTCGGAACATTTTTATAGGTAACTCGAGATGTAACGTCAAACATAATAATGGCACATTGTCCTTGAATATAATAGCCATCGCGTAAACCACCAAACTTTTCCTGACCAGCAGTATCCCATACATTAAATCTTATGGGTCCTCGGTTTGTGTGGAAAACCAACGGATGCACCTCAACACCAAGCGTAGCTACATATTTTTTTTCAAATTCACCAGTTAAATGGCGTTTAACGAACGTAGTTTTACCGGTACCACCATCTCCGACTAGCACACATTTAAATGTAGGCATTTCTTGTTCAGCAGCCATCCTTATACTGCAATTCTAAAACAGAAACTATCTGATGTACTTAATATCACTATACAATCCACGAAGTTTCAACATAAACGACAAAAAAATTTACAAACACAAATTTTTGACGCGCTAACACTGACTTTGTTTTTTTAAATTCTAAAATCTAAACTGTAACTGGCAAGCACGTTGTATAGTTTTAATTTTCTTGAGGAATGGCGCCATCAAAGCGTATCACAGGATTTTGATATTGTGTTGCCGACTTCAATAATATTTTCCTCTGTTATTACGAATGGTTAGAAAAAAATACATATAGCATAAAAAAGTACTTGAATAGTAAAATTTACCTTGGAAGTAAAAAAGAAAAATAAACGCTGATGGACTCGAATTACTCCGATGACACAGACTGAGCAATAAAGTCGTTAGAGCTCACAATGGCGTCCCCTTATGCGAAAGGTTGGTCATAAAGCGATACTTGGTAGATGAACTAGTTTAAAAATGAAAAAATGCCAAACATAAACTAAAAAATATTAGAAGTCATTTAGTCTGAATAATTTTTAAATTACACATTAATCTTTGGAGAAAAAAAATAATAAAATCTGAAATTATACGTGACGTCACGTTATTCACTGACGTCATTTGCGGCTGCGTAATAAGGTGTCAGCACTGCAGAATTGCCAGTCTCTTATCCTATCGATTTTCGCGTATTCTAGTGTCCGTTCCTTAGTTTTAGTGCTATTCTATGTGAAACGTTTTGAATGGGATTTTTATATAAAACCACAGTTGTTCGCGGTGTGTGATTTTAGCCGGTAGAAGAAGATGACGAAGGATAGATTGGCGGCCCTTGTTGCTGTAAGTAATTGTTTTTAAATAGTCAACCCGATTTCTCTCACAATATACATTTTTGTATCCAAGTTTAGTTAATTTATTAAACTGAAGGTGTTAATAGAATAGTTATGCAAGATCTCCTTTTTTTGTAACTAATTTTTTCGTATTCGTTTTGTAAATCATTGCTTAACAACATTATTACAGCCTGCTAAAAATCAAGTGTTAGGAATAGGTTAGGTAAAGATTACATTACTTTTATATCACTTTGCCCCACCCCTCCTTTAGATTTTGAAATGTTTTTTCTTATATTATTTTGAAAATTTTATGTGAGAAGCTATTTTCGAAAATTTAAAATTTCAGGCCCAAAGTGATGAAGATGATGTTGGACCTGACGATGTTACGGTCAATGTTGAGGGCCGCGAAGGTTTTATGGATGCGTTTTTTACGGAGGTGAGTTAATCTAAGCGTGAAATGAACACTCGAAAATAACATTGTTACAGTATTCGAAATAATATAAACAGTAGTATATAATTGGATCATAACGTTTACTTATGGTACAGTGACATTTCTCTAATTTTATTTGTTAGAAACTCAGGTACAGATGTTACTGATATTAGTAAAACCTAATTGTTGATATTTTTAGTCGGTGATAACGTGGTTTTGTCTTTTTATCGCTGAATGACTCACCATTTGACCTGTACAATAGATCCGTGTGATAATTTTTCGAGCATACATTCATATCCTGGGTTTAAAAAGTTGACGGTGCAATTTTTATCGTTATAACAAATGGATTTCCATAGAATCTCGTACTGAAATGCTATACAAAGCGCGTTTGCATTATTTCTTGTTGAAATATTTTAATAATCCTGGTACATTGAGTATTTTTCTCATATTTAACGATTTGCTATTTCAATTATTTATCTAAACGTGCGGCTTAAAATCGGTCAATTATACTGTACATGTTCCATAAACATATGATCTCATAATGAATCATTGTATATGATATAATCGCATATGAAGCTGATAGTTTCCAATAGGAATATTATGTGTATTATATACATTTTCTATCTATATTTATTTCTAAATACGTATGAGTCTAAACATGTCCATTTCCTAAACGTGGTAGATAATTACAGCATTAATAATTGGTGCGCAAACTATTGCTAGAGATACGTATACACACTTTGTTTTTAACCGGCATACTGTTATTATTACGTTTTCATAGCGAATTTTACAAGTTGACAATATTTTTGTATGTTCCTCGGAGATATATCTTCTATGCATACCCAAGATTCTATTTTAGAGATCATTGAGAAATATCTACATAAGATCAATATTACGCAATTCAAGGGAAAAAAGAGGTCAAATCTCTTCTACAAAATTTGGCCATTTTCAGTTTTCTGAAGATAATCAGAAAATTAAGATAGTTGATCCGAGTTAATATTGGGGATTTCGTATTAATTAGGTAATAGTTTTTCCAAATACAATGTCCCTGATTGAAATGGGTTACCTAAATGTATTTATTAGAACGTAAATTTTAATACTTGATTGGTGAGGTTAGCAAGTTAAAAAATCGTAAATATTTTAAACGCGATTATGTTTCGGTGATCTTTGACACCACCAATTACCAATTTTTAGTATTTAATAAATCTGGAAAAGAAATTATGCTAAATGTATAATTTTACATTATACGTAACACAAATAAGTCGTCTTAAATATTGTTGAGGATAATTGAATATTTAATAAACTTATAATTATTATTCGAATGCTCTTAGACAGCAATTTATTTTACTACAGACTGCAAATTCTCATGTGCCAGTTTTTTCCCGAAGCCTACTATTGGAATCTTCGAAACTCACGGAGACAGGAGGCCGATCAAATGGGAAAAGAATTATAGGTTTACGAATTCAACTGAATTTTTGGAAGAAATGTACAACTATCTCTAAGAAACTGATTTTTTTTTGTTATTGTGTTCGGTGCCGACATAATTTCAGATTGGTATCCAACAAATATTTCACTTGTTTTAAAAATTTTTGCAAGTATATTATTTATATATAATACGAATGCTTCCATCGTAAAAAGAGGAATTCTTCTAGAAAATTATACGTACGCATTAAAGTTTACCGTCAGTTATTATAAGTGGTTAGCAGTTCTCAAATATACTAACAAGAGAAACCGAATTATTGAGAAACAACGGCACATCGCATCTCTTCTAGCTAATTAAAATTATATAATTAATAATAAATATAATTAAACCAGGTTTATGTAACTAATACTAAATAAATATGATTTGAACCCTACGCTGTACATCCGTAACGTGCTAAGGGTTTTTCTCTTATTGGGAGCGACGTATTTCGTTACTAAAATACGACCGAGATATTCTGAGAAAATTTATTTTTAGTTCGATATAAAGTACACTTAATACAATTATGGATGAAATACATTATTCATATGTCCTCCACGGAAGTGCTGATAGGAATGAATCATTTGAGCCTCATTTTTCATGACTTTCATTCACATCGTTTGGGTCGAATACTGGTGTATAAGTTGCGCCATCAGAACAGCAGATGGCGTAAACTAAAGACTTAATATAACCACGCAGAATTGATGTTAAATTTCACGGGTGAGGAGGATAAATAACTGCCCATTTCTAGAAATAATCGATTCACTAAACTTCTTTCGCAGTAAGTGAAAATTGTTTCATTGGCAGTGTGCCTAGTCTTGCTGAGACTATGCCATCCAAGTCGAGAACATCCAATTGGGGTCAAACCCATCCAGTTAATGTTGAACGATGTCGGGTTCCATTCAACGAGGTTGCCAGCATCATTGAAAAAATTAAGGTCCATCAACTCGTTCGGGATAAAGTACACACCCTACTTCTAGCTTTCTACAGAAAAGAAACTAATTCCAACAGATTCATCGCGGTTGATTCGCACCGTTGCGAACAACAAAAAATGTCCGCGATTAGTTTTCTGGTCAATAGACTCGTTAGGTTTCCGCTAAACAAGAGCAGGTACGACAAAGAATTAAAGTATATCAACTTAATCAATAATAACCTGAAATTCAAAATAACAAGTTCAAACCCTACCATTCTAAAAATGTATTGTATTCCAAAAATTTACAATCCAGGTAATTCTATGAGACCTATAGTATCCGGCATTGATTCTCCAACATACAAATTGTGCAAATGGCTAGTGAATGAATATAAGAACTTGCCCCATAAAATAGATAACCTATGTGTAGGAAACTCTGTAGATTTTCTAAATAAAATTGAAAAGATTGAATTAAAAGATGGGGAAATCCTTTTATCATTCGACGTTTGTTCACTTTTCCCAAGCGTACCAATTCCAGAAACTCTGGAGTATTTGGTTGAATTTTTGAAATTAAATAACGTAGATGACGTGAAAACCGCGGAATATAAAAGGTTAACTAAATTATGCATGTCACAAAATTGTTTTCAAATAGGCGGAAAATGGTTCGAACAGGTGGAAGGCACGGCGATGGGTAATCCTTTATCTCCTTTTATTGCGAACCTTTTCATGAGCAAATTTGAAACGAACCTGAAAAAAGAAACCAAATATTTCCCGAGAATTTGGCTTAGGTGCGTAGATGATATTTTCGCGGTGTTTGATACCAACAAAGGAAACATACAAGATTTTCTAGCAGAACTGAACTCAAAATTTACCACGATTAAGTTTACTATTGAAGAAGAAGTGAACAATCGCCTTCCATTTCTAGATGCTCTAGTCATACGCAACAACAATAAATTAGAAATAGACATCTACAGAAAAGAAACTAATTCCAACAGATTCATCACGTTTGATTCACACCATTGCGAACAACAAAAAATGTCCGCGATTAGTTTTCTGGTCAATAGACTCGTCAGATTTTCGCTAAACAAGAGCAGGTACGACAAAGAATTAAAGTATATCAAAGATGTAGCGAATTACAATGGTTTCTCTTCTATGGATGTCGACCGTATTTTATGGAAGGTCAAATACAAACAACACATCAGAAATTCCACGACCTTGACATCAACAAACACCGGTAATAAGAAATTTATAACTCTTCCTTTTCACCCAACAGTAAAAGGGTTAAGTAAAATTTTCCGACAACTAAATATGAACGTGTCTTTTGTGTCGAAAAACAACTTAAAGAATCTCTTAGGGAATCCCAAAGATAAACCGGAGATGATAAAAAGGTCTGGAATATACCAAATCGCATGCAATGATTGTGAGAAAGTTTATATTGGACAAACAAAAAGGAGTATCGAAACGAAAGAACATATTAGACGCTATCGTTTCGACAAACCTGAACTATCAAACGTAGCAGAGCATATGGTAAAATCCGGACACAAGATTGATTTAAAAAATCTGACACTACTTAAAAACTCGTATAGAGAATTAGACGCGTACGAAACGATATGTATGAAAAAGAACGGAAACTTATTGAACAGAGAACCACCCCCAATTGCACACTCGAGTTTGATGGATTTATTACCATAGGCCCTGTTAAAGATACGGTTCGCTTTAGGTCCATCCTTTCCCGAAAAAGGCATTAGACCACCGAGTAGATTGTAAATAGTCATATGTTTTAGAAATTTTAGAGCCTGCGTAGAAAATAATTTGCATGTGCGATACAGTTTTTATTTTCAGTCGGTAACACGGTTGACAATGAGAGCCCACGCGCTCTCGAAACGCTGCGTTCCGCATAATTAATAAATGTGTGTGAGTCTAGTTTACTGCTATACCTGTGAATTCTACTTCTAGCTGATTTTTAGACCAGATGCAGCAGTGCTATTTATTCATAAAAATAAGCTAGAATTGCTTATCGCTGCAGATGATTTTCCTAAGTTCGGAATCATTTTCTAGTTTCTCTAGGGCCCAATTACTCGATCTCTCACCCAACAAATGATCATCCGGTTTGAATTCGCGGGTTAAAGTAATTTGGTAAAAACGTAAGCCAAGATCTTTTTGCTAAATTCATCACAGACTGATGTTGCAAATACTTAATGCCCAACATCGACGAGAAATTAACACTTCTGGGTCTTAACGGACACGCGTTCAATTGTAGTATTCTCTTCTCTCTTCGAACTTCTTTGTCGCACTGGCACTTTGCCATTGTCATGTGAATATCTTGATTCGAATTTTTACGCAAGGTGTTCAATTGTTCTTCGACTAGAACAATTATAATGACCGACAATTAAAGGTAATGCGTGTAAGGTAGTCGCGATTGAACGTGAATTTTAATAAAACGTCTGAATGGTTTGTAAACATAACACATGGGCTGAAAAGTCCCAGGCCTAACACATAGATGACGCTAGTTTTATTGCAGTCACCTTTCTCTCAGTTAGTACTAACCTTCAAAAGACAGCTGTTAAAATTTCATGATATTCTATTCATTAGTTTGTGAGTTATTGTGCCAAGAGTCAAGCTACTTTTGTTATTTTCAAAACAATGGATCAAAAACAATTTCGTGTTTTAATTTTACACTGCTTCTTGATGGGAAAGAATACCGTTCAAGCGAAGCAATGGCTTGAAAAGTGTTACGGGGACTCCGCTCCATCAGAAACAACAATAAAACGTTGGTTTGCTGACTTCAAACATGGTCGTAGAGACACCGATGATGCAGAACGCAGTGGACGTCCAAATGAGGCGGTAACACCAGGAAACATAAAATAAATCCACAAAATCGTTTTGAATGATCGAAAAGTGAAGTTGCGTGAGTTAGCTGACATCGTAAAGATATCAAAAGAACGTATTGGCTTTATATTGCATGAGCATTTGACTATGAGAAAGCTCTGTTCAAAGTGGGTGCCGCGTTTGCTCACTGTTGACCAAAAACAAGAACGTGTTGACGATTCTGAACAGTGTTTGGCCATGTTTAAACCTAACAAACCGGAATTTTTGCGTCGATATGTGACAATGGATGAAACATGGATCCATCACTTCACTCCGGAATCAAAACGATCGTCATCTGAGTGGACAGCAACTGGTGAACCTCGTCCAAAGCGCCCGAAAGCACAACAATCGGCTGGAAAGTTTATGGCGTCGGTATTTTGGGATGTGCGTGGTGTATTATTTATCGACTATCTTGAGAAAGGAAATACCATCAACAGTGAATATTATAATAGCGTTATTGGAGCGTTCGAAGGCCGAAATTGCAAAGAAACGACCGCATATGGCAAAGAAAAAAATGTTGTTTCATCAAGACAACGCACCGTGTCACAAGTCAATCAAAACAATGGCAAAACTACATGAATTGAACTTCGAATTGCTCCCACATCCACCGTATTCGCCAGATTTGGCTCCCAGCGACTACTGGCCGTTCGCAGACCTCGAAAAAAATGCTCGCCGGTAAGAAATTTCGCACGAATGAACCTCTTCATCGCTGAAACTGAGGCCTATTTTGAGGCAAAAGATAAATCGTTCTACAAAAGTGGTACTGAAATGTTAGAGCGGCGCTGGAATGATTTCGTTGCTCTTGATGGAGATTACGTTGATGAATAAAGCTAATGTTGAACGTGTTTTCTTTGTTAGGCCCGGGACTTTTCAGCCCATGTGTTAATTGAAAGATGTATCGTTCCATCATGAAATAGGTACATAGAAGCAGAAATGGTAAAAATACGAATTCAATAGGGCTGTTACCCGAAATAAATCCCAGTGTACAAGTGCGTTGCCTATAAGATAAAACTTAATATCATTGAGCTTCATCTATTCGGAATAAAAGATGTCATTCTTTATTTCCCGTTGAAATTTCACAAAAAAATGTTCATTACTTTTAGAGATATAGTCGTCAATGATTCTATATAAGATACACAATTTGTTACTAATTAGATAGTAAAATAATATACCCGTGCACGTAACATATTTATCGCTTACGAAATTTTTTCTCAAGTAGTTTTATCGTCTGTTGAAAGAAATTGAATTTTATTATTGAATATCTTTTGTTTTCTACTATAGATACATATTTTAAAGTATCAAGTCCGATGTGTTTTATCTATGTATTATCTTAAAAACGCAATTGTAACATATATTCAGATAATAAAAACCATGGATTTGTAAGGAATTTTTCATTCCAATTAGTTCCCAACATTTTGTAAATTAAATACAATTAATTAGGTAACCGATTAACTTGAATAAAGTTGAATAAAAAGTGAATAAAGTTGTCGTCATTATAGTTTCTAGTTAATTTTGTAATTTTGCATGCATATGTATGTATCCATATAAATTAATACGGTACACAAAAGGATACAAAGTATCGTCTAGATATATAAAATTCATCGAATAAATAATTTATGAGAATTACTATGAGCAGGCGGCGTAGGATCATATCAAGCATTTCGGTACACTCTACACCACACAAATTAATCATTTATTTGGAATTCCCAGAGCGTCTGCGCTTTCAAAAGTCTATTACAGAAATCATTAATTTGTGTGGTGTGAACTATAGCGAGATACTTAGATATCTATTAACTGAGTTGTGTAGACTTAATATTGATATAATTTAGCAAAACCTTGGACATCAGAATTGTTTTTCTAGTGCTAACGTTATTCTTGTTTTTCTTTGTGTGCTATGGATTAATCCCAAAACAATTTCTCACGTAAATACTGCATATACGCAATCGAATTGTTCTCTTAGAAATAGACAGTTGACGTTCTTGGTCACAAAGATAACTTACATAAAAGTAAATAGGAAGATTAAGTTAAACAGGTATTCCAAGAAACTTGAATGAAATTGTTAATTTGGGTAAACAGATAATGCGGTTTATGTAGTTAAGACGGGCAAACGACGACGGTATAAAAAAAGAATGTCGAAATTCCATAATGGACTAATAGCAGCTAAGTATCTTAATATTGCAAACATGCACTACCGCTCAAAAGTGTTTAGGCACTCTCACTGATAGCAAAACTGTTAATAATATTTATTTTTTATGTACAGATACACGTACATGAATAAAAATATATTAAATAAATGTGAAAATTAAAACGTTTAATTTAAATTTTGCTTTCATCTATGTGACCTCCTCTTGATTTAATAATTGCAGCACACAGTCGAGGCATTCTCGCAATAAGTTTTGCCAGAGTTTCTTGTGTTATTGAGGTCCAAGTCGATTGCAATTTGTTCCACACGTCAGTAGCTGATGTCGGAGCCGATTACCCATAGTAACTCGATTGGATTCAAGTCGGGGCTCTGGGGAGGCCATTCCATAATTTTGAGAGTTCCTTCCTCTTCTAAATGGCGTAAATAGTCTTTACATAATTTAGAGGAATGTTTTGGGTTATTATCTTACTGGAAGATGAAATTTTGACCCAAGGTATTGCGTGGTTCTCCAAAATTTCACAGTAGCCTTCTTTTTTTAATATACCGTCAATTTTCACAATGTCTCCTACACTAGTGCCAGCAAAACAGCCCCAAATGATGATGGAACCTCCACCACGCTTCACGATAGCAGCAATACACTCTTCTCTGGCACGTTCACCCACAGATCTTCTTATGAATATGCGTCTTCGTGTTCCGAACAGCTCAAATTTGAACTCATCCGTGCATAGGACGTTGTTCCACTCTTCTATGGTCCAGTGTTGGTGTTCACGAGCCAATTTAAGTCGCTTTTGCTTGTTTTGTTTGCGTAATAATGGCTTTTCATCGCAATACGTCCATGGAGCCCGGCCTTCTGTAGGCGACGTTTGACTGTAGAAACACTGACTAGTTTTTGGCGACCAACATTTAATTCTGCGGTGATTTCCGGGGCTGTTTTGCGTCTATTTAACTTACTGATAACCACTATTCTGCGATCATCTGCAGATGTTGTCGCTTTTGGCCTTCCACTCCGTCTTTTATTAAGAAAACTGCCAGTTTCCCGATATTTTTTACGTTATAGTCAACCGTAGCGTGGTGTATTTTCATTTTTTTTTGGCAATTTGTCGATTACTTATGCCACTTTTCTGGTAAGCTATTATAAGCGCACTTGTTTCCGTACTAATTTCTCTTCGCGGAGGCATTTTAAAAAATTGTCACACGATATTTCGCTCACGACGTGAATTGAGTAAATATCACACTGCAACTGACCATAGGTTACAGATTTCACTACAATCTTCTAGGAAGGTAATTTAAACATTATTACCTACAATCTAACAGATGACTAAATTTACCCTGTAAATTCAGAGGGATTGTTATTGTAATTGTACGGCAATAAACAGTTTATGGTAATCCGACCAAGTGCAGGTAAATGATAATAAACCTTATGCGATATAATGGGTGTTTATCTTACTGAACTACATTTTAAATACGTATTTCATTTTATTATAATGTTTTTTTGGTAAACATAATACTATATGAATAATCCATGAAAACAGGGGTGCCTAAACACTTTTGAGCGGTAGTGTATGTTCTAAAGAAAATTCTTCGGTGCAAATAGATAGGTTTAAAATGTAATAAAAAGTAGTAGAAAATAAGCTCTGCACAATATTTTCGTTCATTCTAACTATCCAAGTTTATAGAATTATTATTTAAAATTTACATATTCCAGGTTGAATATGAATTCTGCAGTTTCAAAAGCTATATTATAAATAGCTCCAATTATGTAACCACTGCGCAAAATGCGCGGAACCTTTTCTCAACTGTCGCCTGTCACGTTGGGACACGTGGCCGTAAATGCATTGTCTCCTCTGGTTTTAGCTTTTATTCTGTTAAAAAATCATTGTTAGTTAACTGAATGTTATTTTCAAAATTGATGTGGCTTTAGAGTTTTATAATGTTTAACAGTAAGTTAATTACATTAATTATTTTTAATATAAATAGTAACCGAGCCGCACGCGATCTTCGAAAGCACCCGTTTCTGCAGCCTTCATACCGACTAACTACCAAAAGAAAGGAGTAAAGCAGTATCGATAAAAATACAAACAATTTTCATCCTGGCTCTAATATTGCCAATAATTTAATCTGAAGATATTAAAAATTTACATTACCTCACACATTCAAAACAGGAAATTTAAAATAGTTTCTAAAACGGATGACCATCCCCATAGTTCTTCCATAGATTTCTGTAAATATTCATAAATATTTACAGAAATTGTATTATCATTTACTTCAGCTGTCTTAACACATGCTTGTTGATTTTACGTAAGAAATGAAAAAATATTTGAAGTTTAACTCATTAACACTTTTGTTTCCTTTGTTTCTTCAATCTTAAAACTTCTAAGTTCTTTGGATATTTTAAGCGCAATTTTAGGAACTCAATACACATTCTGCTGATAAGCGCATCAGTTCACTTTAATGAATATTACTTAACCACTTAATTTTTTTCAGTTTAAACGTTAAAGTTTCTCATAGCATATCTCGTATTTATGTGAAATATCTCATTAAGCAGTTACTATAGGCGGACAAATCAATCTATAATCTAATCAGTAATGACTAACAATTCAAAACGAGTTGTGAGATCTGGAAGAGCTGTAGGAATATAGCTTGTTCGATTCGTTCGATATTAGTTAGATGAGTTTTAGTTAGTGATTTATTAGATGAGTTAATTAGCCTTAATTAACTTTGATCAGTGTAAGACATCTACAAATAGACGTAAAATTTAATAAATTAAAGTTTTACACTTTGCATATAATCGGGTCTCTAGTAATAAGTGTAGAGAATGTATTGCATTTCAAATTTTCTCATTTTGCAATTTTAGTTATTTATTTTTTAATTAAAAGGAAAAAGGTCATCGTAATCGAGTATAATAAAGTTTACCAACCAACAGGGAAACTACTAGAATTGATATTTTCCCGACTTTTACTCAATTTTTGTTCCGATTAGACCTTGATTTTCGTGTCAGCGAAGAACCGCCGTCGTTCCATTAAGTCCATCAGCCTGTCTAAGACCGCATACAGGACCTTGCTTATCCAATAATCGAATTGCCGAATACAAACGACGGCTGTTTGGTATCGACATTCGGTAAAAGAAACGTCCCTAAATCGAAGAAGGGCGGAGGTCCAAGGAGTTGAAGGAAGAGAGAAATATATAGTAAACAGATAGCAGGAGAGAGGACATAAGAAACGAATTAGCTGTATGACGTAGTAATGCACTTACGTAATTTCTTATCACAATGAAAACCGCGGTGGAAAAGGCGGAACGGTTGCGGGCGGAGGGGCGTACACGTAGATAGAACAAAGAGGAAAATACCCTTCATCCTGTGCGCCTACACGCTATACCAACCGGTTGACACGGATATTGTGTATCAGATCTGTTCTGGAATGAAATCAACGCATAAATTTCAGTTAAAGCTGTTGCGTTTGTTTTGGAATAGCCTCTACCTCTACAAATAGTCATCCGTCGTAAAACCGGGTTTTTCCCTGTACGTTTGAATAGTAAGGTACGGGACCGCTTAAAATTTGACGCTAATAAACGAGTGTCGTTACAGCCGAAGTTGTTATAACCGGGTTCTACTGTACCTGTAATTCCTTTGTACGACCTTACCTGAACTCATTTCTGCACTTTAAACTAATGGAAAAGTGTTGGATTTGCTTTTTATTCAGAAAACTGACGCGCACCTATGGTAATGCATACTAAATTCTACGACATAACGTGCAGTGTTAGGTATTTCTTCGAATATTAACTACCACTATTGAGGCTAAGCATTTGTATTGTCCCTACTCTATATCAAATGTCACATTGGTTTCGTGGATTTAACTAACAATATAATTAAATTTCAATTTTCTTATGATGCGTCCACTTATTTTTTGCACACCAGTCCCATTGTGTTATCTGTGTGGATTTTGTATGTGTGTGCAAACTCTTTAATACGGATACACATTGCTCGTTATCGTTATTAGTGCTACTTTTCTGCTTTGTATTTGAAGGTGTTTTAGCAAGCGACGTTATTTAATTTTATGATTATGAAGTTTATGGGGATTGTTATTGGTAGAATATAACTACCGGAACATAAAAAATCAAATAGTGATGTCAGAAATAGGCGAACGTTTCGTGAGCTTCAATATTTTATAGCCTATACATATAATGAGGTGAAGAAGTAATGGTAGAAAGGGTGACATTATTACTTAGAGGAAACTCAAATTTTTATAGCGCCAAAAAAGGCGACCTTGCTATGAGTATACTTTTAATGTTAGTAATAACGTTAACAGTGAATATTAACAACGAAGTTGTTTGATACAATGCTCCTGAATCGATTGTTTTTTTTAGTATCTTTACGATGATTTACTTTTCAATTTAATAATCACAGTCGCATAGTTGCAATTCCGTTTCGGATATTCCCTAAATCTACTTTTTATTATGTAAATACAAACAATAGATGTTACCTGAACTTGAATCATCTTATAAATATGACAACATTGTGTGTTATATATATATATTAGAACCCGGTTATAACAACTTCGGCTGTAACGACACTCCTTTTTTAGCGTCAAATTTTAAGCGGTTTTAGCGTCAATAACCCCTGATATAACGACATATATTTGCCACTTGCGGTACGTATTTATATTATGATTTGTGGCTCAATTCCCGGTATTTGCCTAGCCTGCAACCGACCGTTCGGGGATTCCAAGAATATTACCGTTTCTTGCAATGCGCCAGGCAAAGTTCGTAAGAAATTTCCTCAGTCGGCATTTGAATCGTGTAGTGAAACATCGAGATTTCTTTATCGAAAATTTCAGGTTTAAAGCGAAAAAGTTTAAGCGTGAACGACAAAGTCGCGATAACAAAAGCAGTCGAAAGTGGAAGGAATAAAGCGGACGTGTGTCGCGAATTTTTGTTAGTTAATTCTACGATTTGTGCAATTGTGAAAAATAAGAATAAAATCATGAATACCTTTGTGAAAGGGAAACAAAAGTCAAAAGAATTCGATCGTGCGAAAAGGTTGAAATCGACGAAGCGCGTGAAGCAGTAGTTTAAGCAATGTAGAAGTGCAAATTTACCCGTTAATGGACCACTGCTGCTTGCACAAAAGGCTGAAGAATTTGGAAGTTTATGTGGAGACAAAAATTTTAAGTGCAGCAATGGGTGGCTGGAGCGTTTTAAATGGAGACATTCAATAACGTTCGGAAAAGTGAGCGGTAAAGCGAAAAGTGTTAATATGACAGAAGCAGAGGCGTGGTTAAATGAAGTGTGGCCTAAATTAAGACAAGATTATGAAGACAATGAAATTTTCAATGGCGACGAAACGGGAATTTTTGATAAACTTCTTCCAGATAAGACTCTGAGGTTTAAAGGCGAAGAATGTGTATGCGGTAAACTAGCCAAAGAACTGTTAACTGCATTTGTGTGTGCTAATATGCCCGGTACGGAGAAACGTAAAATTATTGTCATAGGAAAGTCAAAAGAGCCACGCTGTTTCAAAAACATAAAAACACTCCCAACAAATTACTGCGCAAACAAAAGAGCATAGATGACTTCAGAAATCTTTGAAAATGAAATTCGAAAATGGGATAAAGAACTTGCGGCACATCCATCATTAGCCCACTTAAAAAATATTAATTTGGTGTTTCTGCCCCCAAATTGCACTAGCATCTTTCAACCAATGGATCAAGAAAAAAGAAACGTTTTGTTACTTTTAGACAATGCGGGATCTCATCCGAGAGACGTTCGCTTAAATAATATAAAAATATCATTTTTACCCTCTAATTATACATCAGCTTATCAACCACTTAACCAGGGGATTATAAAGAATTTTAAAACTTATTACCGAAGTCTACTAGTAAACATTGAAACTGCTGGTACAACTTTTGAGTTAATACAGAAAATTACACCACTGGATCCAGTTTATTTGGCAAAATCCTCTCGGGACCAAGTAACCAAAGAGACAGTTCAAGATTGCCTCCGCAAAGCAGGATTTAATCGCGTAAATATGCAAAGTGAAGACCAGTTAACTGAGGCTGATACATCTGACCTAGAAGATGATTTGCCTTTTAGTGTACCTTCAGATATCCTCAAAATTGACGGATAATGAGAACCTTAATGATTTTTTTGAACGTAGATGAAGATTTGTATGTTGAAGATCCAGATTCAGAACAAGAAATTGCATTGATTCTGATGTGTTGAGGTTCCAGTGCTAACAGAAGCTATCCCAAATTATGGTAAAGCTATTACCCTGACCAAGCAGCTCAAAAGTTTTGTCGAAAATCACGAAGATACAGAGATCGAAGATTGCCTTATTATAATAATACACTCAGCGAAATTTCTATAATTACTATATTTTATTTTATTTATTTATTATATTTTAGGTGTATATGTAGATAGTTAATTAGCGTTAATTAACGGTAGTGTAAGATATCTACAAATAGACGTAAAATATAATAAATAAATTGAATAAAATTTTTGCACTTTGCAGATCTCTACTGATAGATTAAAATTTAAAATTATATTTTATATGTTGCGTGGTTATATTACCAGAAGAGGCTAGCCGAAAATTATTGATGGGATGGTCCTATTTTCTTAACCATTCCTCGGTTTGAAAACTCTCCCTCTATAACAATTTATTTTTGTTTTTTCCTTCTCGGATAGCAATTTACCTCAGCATTTTTATTAACTGATATGTGTACTTCGATAGCACATATATTTAACAATAAATTAACTTTTGGAGAGTTTAGAGACTTTTTTACACTAAAAGATAATGCCTGATTTTGTAGGATGTCTATCTAACTCTGTGGAATTATAGAAATTTCGCTCGTGCGGCAGATCTTTCCCCTACATATTTCGCAATTGTGATATTGACCAAGTAATGTCTGCTATTTCTTCACGTCCTGAAATGTAGTCCTAGGTAAATCCCAATTCGTACCGTTGCTTTGTCGCTGTTTACAGGGGAACTAGAAAATTATGTGAAACCACAGAAATGTCGCTGGGTGTACATGGATACTAGTGGAGCATCAAGTTTCGATTTAAGCCATTTGCAAATATTTAAATTTGGTACCGTGAGTAGTGATTGCCGGTCAGAAATGAATGCTGTTAATTATGAAAAATGTCTTCGAGAGAAATTACTTCCTAATACACAACAAAATTCGTGTCGTAATACATCTTATCTCAATATCCAAAGTAATCGCGTTCGAAAGCGTACTTCTAGAAAAGGAGATATGATATCTTGGTTGGACCATAAAAGCTTAATTTATTCACCAGAAATGTTAAAACCGCAATTGTATTCTCTGATAAAGTATTACAAAAAAAATTACATTATATATAACAATGATTCTGAAAATGACCTTTAATACACATTATAACTATACTATAAATTACTTCTACTATTGACTATATTTTCGTTATTATCTACTACTTTAAATTAATATTTGAATATCTCATCAGACGATATTGTACTTCGGTGTTTCTTTCTTTTGACAATAATTTACCTAAATAACTTATTTTTACTGCAAGTACCGATAATGTGTTGTTAATTCTATGGGAAGCCGTAGATACAAGATTCCTTACGTTGATATTAAAGACGTCCGACTTGAAATGGATATGTGAAGGGTATTGAGTATAAAAAACATAAGTGGTGTAAATTTACCTAAATAAAAAGTCTCCACTTCAAACACAAAATAAATAATTCGTACTTTTCCTTTTCTTCCTTTACTTTTGTTTAACTTTTTGACAGCAGCATATAATGAGAGAATGAGAGAATAGAACGCAAACTGGATCCTAGAAATTCGTCTCTTTTCCTAGAAAAAAATGCTTCAAGTTTTGTAAAGTATAATGTATACGAATCGTCAAATATAAAATACACTTGGGTGAATAATCTTTTAGGAAAGAAAGAGTAGGAATTCTTCTAAAACTTAATAATATCTAAGTACACTAGGGTGACAGAATAAAATAGACACCAGGCAAAGCTAAATTCTAAGAACGAATTAAGAACTTTCTCTTGTTATTAGGGTAGAGGTAGATGTATCGGAAGGCATTCGTCATAGTTTAGTATCGTTACAACTATGCCTCGCTTACAAGGTTCGAGTGATATTAGCGACTTCACCCGGGGTCGCATCGTTGGCCAGAGTGAACGCGGCGCTTTGCAACGTGAAATAAGTAAATTTTTAAATATTCCGTTCAGTTAACCGTGTGATTACACAATTTAAACGCAAGGAAAAAACAACAGTGGAGCCGAGACCAGGTCGTGCCGGACCTTCTGAAAGAAGTAAAAGGGTGCTTGTGCACGAAGTGTTAAGAGAACCGCAAAAAAGTACAGCCGAGCTTGCGGCAACTTCACAGAAAAGTCAGCGCACCGTTCTGCGATACCTCCACAGTGTGGGGATGTATAAAAGGGTGGCAAAGAAAAAACCTCTCCTTACGGCGTTTCAAAAACGGCGCCGAATGGCTTGGGCGATCGAAATTCGAACGAAGCCCGAAGAGTTTTGGCGGTCTGTCATTTTTTCAGACGAAAGCAGATACTGCCAATTCAGTGATAGTAGTCGTACGTGGGTATGGAGACGTTCGTCACAGCAACTGGACGACAAATTTTTGCATCAGACGGTGAAATACGGCAGTGCGAACATCATGGTGTGGGGCGCGATATGGTATGGTGGAAGATCGCATTTAGTAATCTGCGACGGAAATATAAATGCGGCAAAATATATCCAAATATTAACAGAGGGACTACTACCGATATTCGACAACGCCATTTTATCTAAAGAAGACGCCACTTTTATGGAGGATGGAGCACCCTGCCACAAAGCAAGAACAACAACCACATGGAAAGAGGAACAGGGGATTCGGATTTTACCATGGCCAGGCCAATCACCAGACATGAATCCGATAGAGAATGTTTGGCACATAATCCAGACAAATATGGCGAAACGACCCTGAAAACCCAGTAATGAGGAAGAACTCGTGGCAGCTGTTACGGAAAAGACAGAAGACACCATTAATCATTTAATAGATTCTATGCCACGACGACTCGCAGCACTTCACGCAAGTAAAGGTGGATCGACAAAATATTAGTCTAATTTAAAAATTTTAAAATATTTTGTATATATAATGAGAATAGAATCTTTTTAATTAGTAGGTGTCTATTTTATTCTGTCACCTTAGTGTATATATATATATATATATTAAGTATATAGCTGTTTCTTTTTATTCGACTGTAACATATATTTGAGTCAACAAATATGTCAAATAATAACGATTGTCTATTCAATCAAATGAATAATTGGAATTTGATCCAAGATATGTTTTTCTCTGTGTACATATTTAACAACGAGTAAAAGATTTCAATTATGTACCGATGAAACAATAAAAAACGCGATATTAATCACTTTAAGAAACTTTACAAATTTCGACAACCCAAATGTATGTATGTATTACTCTGATTAAAGTTAATTAGCGTTAATTAACTTCAATCAGTGTAAGACACCTACAAATAGACGTAAAATATAATCAATAAATAAAATAAAATATATACAGTTTGCATATAATCCGGTCTCTAGTCATTAATGTCGCATAATGTTTTACTTTATTTGATTTAACAAGATTAAAACAATTAAAATATCATATAATGGATACATATCTGTCACCTATTTGAATTCGTTATGGTAAATATCGACGCCTTTTTAAATTAAATAAGAATAATTATTGATTTTCCTTGTGCAGTTCCTAAGCACATTGCCGCATTGCTGATTTTAATTCAAGATTGTCCAAGTGCAGAGTAAATTTACCGGTGGCTATTATCTTGGCGTTCTTGTCATGTACTAAAGAAAGGAAAAAGAAGGATTTTGATTTTTAAAAGGTTCATTATGTCTATAGAACAAGCTTATTCTGTATAACAGCTATTATCCTTGAAATATATTCATTAATTTTACACATTTTCGATGACCTACTAGTATGCTAATCATTAATATACATATATACAGCCGTGGCCATATGTATTCGCCACCCTTTTTTGTTTTTTATTCCGACGAATATATAAGAAATAAAAGAAAATTGATCGATGAAAATGTTTCATTGTGAGTGTATACAGATATATACAGATATTGCTTAATATTTGGTAGCTCCTCCCTGGGCTTTTATCACCGCACGAATTCGTCGGGGCATACTGCTCACTAAGTTGTAGCACTGTTCGGGGCTGATTTTATTCCACCCATCGAATGTTTTTGTTTTTAAGCATTGTTTTGTGGTAGATGAGTTTTAGCTACGTTTCGCTTTAAAATGTTCCGTAAATGCCCAATTGGCGATAAGTCCGGGGATTGCGCCGGCCATTCCGGGACCCGCACGTTATTTTCCTCGAACCAGCGCATTACTTCGCGAGATTTATGGCACGGTGCATTATCTTGTTGGAAGTAATACTCTGGCTCGTCATTATCGAATAATTTTAACGCACACGGTTCCAGAACTTCTTCCAACATGTCGGTGTACGTCCGACTGTTCATTCGGCCCTCGCAGACGCACAGTTCTCCGACGCCTGTTTGACTCATGGAACCCCAAACCATTATGCTACCACCCCCAAACTTGACAGTCTGGATGGAAGGCCTCTCCTCGCCTGCGTCGCACGTATTGAGGCCCAGGTTTACCACAAAGCTACCAACAAAAACTGTTGAATAATGTTACATTTTGGAACCCATTAAAAAGAATAAAAACACTGTAGATACCGGGAATTGAATACAAAATACCGCAAATACAATAATTATGTATTACTTACCTCAATATTTGACTCATCCGTCCGCATAACATTGGCCCAATTGTCAATGGTCCAGTCGCGGTGACTTTTAGCCCACAGCAGTCTCTTTTTCTTTTGTTGCGGAGACAACCGTGGTTTATGTGGAGCTTTGTATCCACCTAAATTTAATTCACAAAGGCGTCTTCTAACCGTGCGAGGAGAAATAGCAACATTATGTTGCCGGAAAAGTTCACTGGAAAGCTGTTTAGACCCTTTTTTCCGGTCTCGCAAAGACATCCGCTCTAAGACTCGCTCATCTCTGCTAGTTGTCTTCCTTTTTCGAGCAGTTTTCGGTTTGTTTGTCAAATATCCACTCTCTTTGTATCGTTTTATCGTCATTCTAACTGTCGATCACGCACATTTCACTTGTCGGGCAATAGCAGACACCGACAACCCTTACTTTTCTAACACCACAATTTGTCCTCGCTCTACCTCCGTCAATTCGCGTGTTTTCTGCATTACTTTTTACTGTATACTATCGTATTACACAGACAAAATCACAGACACAATATCTTCACTCTAACTAGCTCAACCTTACTCTTAAAACTTTTAAGAAAGACTGAAGAAATATTCAGAAATTATAATTTTACGTCTATTTTCTAATTTACTCAATAAACCATTAAACCCTCATTACCAGGTACCTAGTTAAGTCCATCATCGACCCTGCTTCTTAGAAATACAATAATATTCGTGTAACACGTTCAAAACGAGAGTGGCGAATACATATGGCCACAACTGTATATATATAAATGATTAGGTATGTACATATATATCTGCATCGTATGCAATACAATACGGAAGAATACCATGTAATTGTGACTAATAGCATAACTTCAACGCTAACCATAATCCTCTCTTATTTATAAAATGTCGTTATCATTCATTCATATTTAATCATCTAGTTTGTAGTTGTTTACTATAGACGACGAAATTTTAGGGGATAAAAGGAAATTGTAGTGTAATTAATCGGATGCGCGCGAAGAGTCAGTTATTAATTCAACATTTTATTGTTTAATAAATCATGAAGAAAAATTCACAGATCTGGACCATTTTTCTTCTTTCATTGACGACTTCCGGTAAGCAAATCGTGCTATACTAAGGTCACAATTCATTGATTCAAGTTCAGGTAACCACATATATCCACCAACAACAAGAAACAGGCGACTGTTCAGTATGCAGCACTGCAAAATCTATTGGTTTTAATTCAGTTTGAGCATTTGTTTGCACCATTTGGTACGATCTTGTTTTTGAGGTTGTCAAATTGTGTGGGTTCCAATGATTATTCTCAACTGTCATTGCAACATCGTGTGTATTCCTCCCATATCATTGGCCAAGAACACTTCAATCAAAGGGTGTCCAAATTATTTAGCCCAAGGGCAGAACTATTCTTCCACAAAGTTTCAAATACCACGACGTAGTTAGCTCATCACTGTAGTTTTAAATTATGCGCAAACTTCAAATCACGTTATAGTAGTACCGCACTATCTCTTGGGGAATCGCGGGCCTGATTAGAAGTGCTCGAGGCCGGTGTTGGCCCACTGGCCGTAATTTAGAGACCCCTTGTCTACATCAATCATTGTAGGCACATTAATATTAGTGACAACAGTCACCGATGGACAACCCTTATGAAGTTTTCTCCTAAGAGTGGTACACCTACGGTGAAAAATACAACAAAAATATAGCTCGAATTTTTTTTGCAAAATTAGTTTCTTAATAGAGGAGTAAGAATTTTTTTATATATAATTGGAGCAAAGTAGTATTGAATGAGGAAAATGTTTACCGTAGTTTTAAATCGAGGTTTTTCATGTTGCGGTTGCAAGTGAACGTCATTGTATAATTATGGGAAAAAAATCCTATTTGAACATTATATGATCCTTGTGAATTTTGAATATTGGTAGCTGCTAGAAAATTTTTGAAAGAGGAAAAGTACAATTCATACGAGTTGTGTAGTTTTTTTTAAAAATTTCAGATAGACAATTCATATGAGTTTGGCAATGTGCAGAAATTTGTTTTTAAATTTCGGATAGACAATTTTTTCGAATGATATGACGATATGTAAGTTAGTATATATATATATATATATGTGAAATGTGCCATATTTCTTGTATGTTAATGGCTTATAAGGCTTATTTAATAGATAAATACACTACCGCTCAAAAGTGTTTAGGCACCCCTGTGTTCATGGATTATTCCTATAGTATTATGTTTACCAAAAAATCATTATAATAAAATGAAATACGTATTTAAAATGTAGTTCAGTAAGATAAACACCCATTATATCGCATAAGGTTTACTATCATTTACCTGCACTTGGTCGGATTACCATAAACTGTTTATTGCGTGCAATTACAATAACAATCCCTCTGAATTTATTGGGTAAATTTAGTCATCTGTTAAATTGTAGGTAATAATGTTTAAATTACCTTCCTAGAAGATTATAGTGAAATCTGTAACCTATGGTCAGTTGCAATGTGGTATTTACTCTATTCCAATCGTGACAATTTTTGAAAATGCCTCCGCGAAGAGAAATTAGTACGGAAATACGTGCGCTTATAATATAAAAATATAAAATATAAAAATATCGGGAAACTGGCAGTTTTCTTAATAAAAGACGGAGTGGAAGGCCAAAAGCGACAATATCTGCAGATGATCGCAGAATAGTGGTTACCAGCAAGTTAAATAGACGCAAAACAGCCCCGGAAATCACCGCAGAATTAAATGTTGGTCGCCAAAAACTAGTCAGTGTTTCTACAGTCAAACGTCGCCTACAGAAAGCCGGGCTCCATAGACGTATTGCGATGAAAAAGCCATTACTACGCAAACAAAACAAGCAAAAGCGACTTATTAAATGGGCTCGTTGACACCAACACTAGGACCATAGAAGAGTGGAACAACGTCCTATGGACGGAGGAGTCCAAATTTGAGCTGTTCGGAACGCGAAAACGCATATTCGTAAGAAGATCTGTGTGTGAACGTGCCAGAGAAGAGTGTATTGCTGCTACCGTGAAGCGTGGTGGAGGTTCTATCATCGTTTGGGGCTGTTTTGCTGGCACTAGTGTAGGGGACATTGTGAAAATTGACGGTATATTAAAAAAAGACGGCTACCGCGAAATTTTGGAGAACCACGCAATACCTTCCGGAATTCGACTTTTGGGTCAAAATTTTATCTTCCAGCAAGATAATGACCCAAAACATTCCTCTAAATTATGTAAAGACTATTTACGCCATTTAGAAGAGGAAGGAACTCCCAAAATTACGGAATGGCCTCCCCAGAGCCCCGACTTGAATCCAATCGAGTTACTATGGGAAGAACTAGATCGGGAAGTACGGAAATCGGCTCCGACAACAGCTACTGACGTGTGGAACAAATTGCGATCGAGTTGGACCTCAATAACACAAGAAACTCTGGCAAAACTTATTGCGAGAATGCCTCGATTGTGTGCTGCAATTATTAAATCAAGAGGAGGTCACATAGATGAAAGCAAAATTTAAATTAAACGTTTTAATTTTCACATTTATTTAATATATTTTTATTCATGTACGTGTATTTGTACATAAAAAATAAATATTATTAACATTTTTGCTGTCAGTGAGAGTGCCTAAACACTTTTGAGCGGTAGGGTATATATATATCTATTAAAGTTGGTAATGGCTTATAAGCCGTTAACATACAAGAAATACCGCACATTTCTAAAATTGAATATAAAGTCCCTCTTCGGTATGTCGAATATCGCACGTATATTTAATTGTGTGGTGGTTCTTAGACGTACTATTCTCATAAAAATAATTAGGGTAGAATTATTATTGGACATTCTCGATGTAATTAAGACGGTACGTGCTGTATGCATGATCTCATAATATAAAATACCTACTATACTATATGATTATCACAAAAGCGGGGTGAATATTAGCATCTTAATTAAATTTATGTAAATTAATAGATGGAATGTAATTTTGGTTTAATATTGCTTGGATATGCTAGATACCCAGCTAGTATAACTAGTAGACTGATCGTTTACACTGTACTTCATTTAGCGTATTTTATTTTATTGGAATTGATGTGAATATTCTTTTAATCAATTGTTGAATTTACAAAAGCAAACTGAATTTTAAATATACTAATTAATTAAAAAGTCTAACTATGCACAATAAATGTATGCTATAAAAGTCTTGTTCAGATGTTCATGTAACAGACATATATAGAATAATACACCCAATCAAGCGTACATTTATAGGTTCTGTTTTCTCTGTACTTTTTTAAATAGTAATCAAGTAGTAGATGATTAGAAATAAAGCAAGTTCGTTGCAGGTTTTGTTTTAAAAATGGAAATTCTGATGAAAACTTACTAATTTCTTGCTGTTATTAGGGTTTGTATTTTTAAGAAAAAAATTAGAAAAATTAGAATCGATTGGTAATTGAAAAGCTCCGTTCTGACGTGCAAACGAGTTGCGCAAACATTTGCAGCAAAGTCTATTTTCTTGCACCACATGAGCTTTCGCTAATATTTTTTAGCTACATTAAAGATTCTTAGAGTTGTATAATCAACAACGAAGCAATCACGAACACGATGTGAAGCAATAAAACAACGCATGTTACAATTACCGACAAAGAAAAATGTATTAAGCACTGAAATCAATTAAAACTTCCAAGTGCAGTGGCATTTTTCTAAAAAAAGCAACATTTTCGAGGTTAATTTCCTTAACATAACGTCAAAATGTTGGCAAAAGCAAAAAATGTATAATAAAGAACTTCAACAATTATAATCTTTCAGCTACATGCTTCAATACCCTTCTTTAATTTACCATCAGTACAGTTCGTTGTAGCTACAACACTGCATGTATCGAATTGAAACTTTGGATTTATACTTCATTCACGGTAAGAATGCAGTAGGTAGCGCTACGATCGGCGGCTGTATTACACTGGTGAAATTTAACCGATGGACCTGTCAAATGACAACATCGTAAAAGTCAAAGTTTGGTTATTAAAATCTTGTATAATAAATAGTAAAGTTTTTCATATTTTATGTGCAATACATTACGGTTATATGACCTGGTAAAATAATACCGTAACAATAAAGTAAAAGTAACATCAGTTACAATATAAATGTATCCTTCGGTTGCTTCATTTACCGAAATAGTTAGAGCTTATTTAATTATGTTAAAAAGTAAATGGGGTTAATCGAAGAGAACATAAATGTCATATGATAAGCTTTAAAATAACAATATTACCATGGATAAACTTGAATCGAAAATATGACTTTCACATGAATGGTTATATACATAGTTATAGTTATAGTTAAGTCCGTCATCGACCCTGCTTCTTAGAAATACAATAATATTCGTGTAACACATTCAAAACGAGAGTGGCGAATACATATGGCCACAGCTGTATCCTCAGCTTCGTAAAGGTACAATCTAGCAGTTGGAATCAAATACAATGTGATAGCATTATTTCGCGAGACAAGCAACTTTTTATTCGAACTATATGCTCATATATTCGAAACTTTATGCTGCTGTTGAATGATAATGCAGCAATTTTTAACCGAATTTATGAATTTTTTACAGGTGGAGGAGATACGGGACATGATAGACAAGATACAGGCGAACGTCGAGGAGGTAAAAAAGAAACATAGTGCCATCCTGTCCGCACCGCAGAGCGATGAGAGTGAGTAGTTGTAATTATTGTACTATATGTATAGAAAACATTTTTGGTATACACTGTATTCCGCTTACAATGACAGCAGCGCCGTGACTTTTTTTAAACAAAACTTGTCCACAATTCATTTACGTACAGATACATCTTCAAACTATAGCTGTAGGATACGTGTTTTTTTTTTAATAGTAAAGAAAAAAATTAATATTTACCGATTGATATACAGAGTTTAATACAGCTTAGATCAATATTTGTTCACACATAAGTTATAGTAGACGGCGTCAAAGAAACCAACCCCTACAATAAAAGAAATATTACCTAATTATAATTAGCAACGGTGTAGTTAACTGTAGAGATGTACGGTACACAGATATATCGATATCAAGGACTGATACAGGTACGGCGAAAAAATACAGGTACGTTGAAAAATTGGTTCCGCAGATATCAGCACCTTATATCGTTACGGTTTCGAGAATAAAGTTATACAGATATACATGCATATCACACATAAGAAACTTAAATGGCATCTTAAAAGCTTTGTTTGTAAATTAAGACAAAGTGAATTACGTATTTATAAAGTGTTGTTGCTTAGTGCTCGCAAATTTTAGTAAAAAGGCCTTAGTAGTAGTTAAGAATACAATCTTTTCAACTGGAAACGGAGGGATTATAATTTTCACGTAATTTAGATGATACTGCTGTTATTTTGAAATTCTCGAACAAAATGAAGATTTATGCAAAACATAATTTGAGTATTCAACACATTCCTTCATAAATAAGCTTTAATTTTAGGATTACGAAGAATAGAATTTGCAAAACTAAAGTTATACATGCAGAAACACACTGTAAGTTATTATATTTGTTCAAATTATTGTTCTGTAAATATACTTGTATAATTTTCTTAATTAGCTATTTATAATGTAACTATTTAAAAATTTTTGATTGTAAAAATTCATACCTAACATTATATTTGATACCATCTGATACGTTTCAGTTCCATCAATGGAATCCCTCGAAAATTTGATAACCTACAATCTTTTCTATCAAATATTATGTATATAACACCGGATTTCAAAATTTATATGGACATTGAAGATAACTTCGTTGGTGTGCAATTTTTTCGTTTTGCCCGTATATGTACAGTACTAAACAGACATTAGTTTTTACAAGTCTGTGTTGTTTGCATATATGTATTGTAATGACGTTTCAAGTGATCTAAAGTTGTAGCATAGTCAGTCCTTAGATTTTTCTTTACTTATTGGATCTGATGTCGACCAGTTCTTATCACTAATCAGATTCATACTTTAGAAGTGGTTGACCCACGTTCTCCAGTGAAGAAAATTTCGTTTTCTCTCATTTCTTCATTTTATTTTGAAATGATTTCACTATTTTTTTAAATTGTCGGACAACTACAAGTAGACATATTGAACTTAATCACAATATCCAGTAATTAATATTTCGATTGCTATAATCAACTATCGTATTTATAAAGTAGTTGACAAAAACAACAATAAAAATGACAAACCAGCTTCTGTGTTTCACTTCTTATTTTAAAGCTCTGATGTACTTTCGACAAGTTGTCGATTTGGAAGGTTTGTGTTGGAAAGTATTGTTAAGTAAGTTGGTTACGGAAAAAAACGGTAATAATTGTGGGACTCCTTTATGTAGCCCTAGAAATTTAGGATTCTACAATTGATTAATTCAAATTCGGGTATATTAGAAGAAAGCTCAATAAGAGGATCTTTTGTTTAAATTAGGATTGTGTAGTTAATTTTTTTTATGGTTGGTTTGGAAATAGACATACAGTGGAACTCCCCTAACTCGAACCACCTAAATCCGAAAATAAAATTCGAGTTAGAGAAAATTTGAGTTACAGAAAATTCACAATTTACTTTTCATTATATGTATATATTTATAAAGCATAATATGTAATAACAATATTATATAAAATAAATAAAAAAATGATTTAAAAACAAACTGAAAATACAAACTACATGCATTAGGATATATATATGTACTATATGTATATGTGTGAAATTAAACAAAAATTGTCCTGTATTCATAGGTATTAAATGTGTACTTGTACATGGGAACATAAAACAATTGCATAATTAAATTGTTTTTTTAAAGAAATCCGTTATCTGCTGGCGAACATTGGCCGCTCGGATGTGTTCATACGATTTTTGAATTTTATTAATGAACATATATGTCTTATCGGATGTTTGTTCATGAGACATAAAATAATTCTTTAGTGTCTCGAATGCTTGTTAAACTTGTTTGTGTGATGGTTGCTCCACAATTTCTTCATCGCTTTCTTCGAAGGTTTCTTCATCTGTAATGCTTGATACACTCCTTAGAATATCTTCGTCTCTCGGATAGTCAGTAGTTAAGAGGTTACTATCAATTTCAAGATAAGTGTCAAGAGATACATTCCCGACATTTAGCAACTCAACATAGTTTTCAAAATCTTGCCTTACTTCAACAGGAAATTCTTTATCTTCTGAATTTTGCAGTCGTTCTTTTAGTTGAAGGGGAATTTCGTTCTCTGTTTGTTTGAATTCAAACCATTTCGAATATAATATGTGTATTTAATAACTTGGTAACTACGTTTTGTGACTATAACGAGATCGCTAACGTTTTTTTTTTTTGATATTTCATTAGCTTCCTTTTTATCTCCTTTTCCTTACCGCTCGAGGGTATACAGCATTTTCCATGTAATTCTGAGGCTTTTGTCTTCATGTCATCTCTTAATCGTACGCTACTTTTTCGCAACAGTGTTCTAATAGGAAGTGCAAGCATTCTCCGTTCTCGCAATATAAATACGTAATTGCAGGAAAGCATGTTGAGGTAGCCGCGAGCGGTACCGTTATTTTAGAGATGAAAGCCGTTAGATCTCTTGTTAGTTGTTACGCGCTCCTGCCACAAGTGCTTCCTGTTTATGCATACTTCCAAATGAAACGATTCTACGAAGGAGAAATATCAAAGTGGGGATGGTGCAGTTTACAGTGGTGTGGGTAGTTATAAGTTTTGAAACTGAATCTAAAGACCCATCAGGATTTAAACGCTCTATGTTTGAGTCTGTGATAGATTTATCCATAAAATTATTTTTAAAGGTACTCTAGGTGAATGTTTTTTATAAAATTATTCATGTAAAAGCACTTTATTAACAGAATTGTTGTGAATTATGAACCTTTATGTTGTTTCCAATATCATTCTTAAAATCCTTTGCATATACATTGCTAAATAAAAGACCTTAACACTATTTAATTATTGGGAAAAAATTTAAGAAACACTTGTTATTGCTGTTTTTCATTGTTCTTTTACGCGGACCTTGTACACTATTATAATTTAAATGTATACGCATTGTGAACACGTACTCTACCGCTCAAAAGTGTTTAGGCACTCTCACTGACAGCAAAAATGTTAATAATATTTATTTTTTATGTACAGATACACGTACATGAATAAAAATATATTAAATAAATATGAAAATTAAAACGTTTAATTTAAATTTCGCATCTATGTGACCTCTTGATTTAATAATTGCAGCACACAATCGAGGCATTCTCGCAATAAGTTTTGCCAGAGTTTCTTGTGTTATTGAGGTCCAACTCGATTGCAATTTGTTCCGCACGTCAGTAGCTGATGTCGGAGCCGATTTCCGTACTTCCCGATCTAGTTCTTCCCATAGTAACTCGATTGGATTCAAGTCGGGGCTCTGGGGAGGCCATTCCATAATTTTCAGAGTTCCTTCCTGGAATGGCGTAAATAGTCTTTACATAATTTAGAGGAACGTTTTGGGTCATTATCTTGCTGGAAGATAAAATTTTGACCCAAAAGTCGAATTCCGGAAGGTATTGCGTGGTTCTCCAAAATTTCACGGTAGCCTTTTTTTTTTAATATACCGTCAATTTTCACAATGTCCCCTACACTAGTGCCAGCAAAACAGCTCCAAATGATGATAGAACCTCCGCCATGCTTCACGGTAGCAGCAATACACTCTTCTCTGGCACGTTCACCCACAGATCTTCTTAGGAATATGCGTCTTCGGGTTCCGAACAGCTCAAATTTGGACTCATCCGTCCATAGGACGTTGTTCCACTCTTCTATGGTCCAGTGTTGGTGTTCACGAGCCCATTTAAGTCGCTTTTGCTTGTTTTGTTTGCGTAGTAATGGCTTTTTCATCGCAATACGTCCATGGAGCTCGGCTTTCTGTAGGCGACGTTTGACTGTAGAAACACTGACTAGTTTTTGGCGACCAACATTTAATTCTGCGATGATTTCCGGGGCTGTTTTGCGTCTATTTAACTTGCTGGTAACCACTATTCTGCGATCATCTGCAGATGTTGTCGCTTTTGGCCTTCCACTCCGTCTTTTATTAAGTTTATTTTCCCGATATTTTTTTACGTTATAGTCAACCGTAGCGAGGTGTATTTTCATTTTTTTGGCAATTTATCGAATACTTATGCCACTTTTATGGTAAGCTATTATAAGCGCACGTGTTTCCGTACTAATTTCTCTTCGCGGAGGCATTTTAAAAAATTGTCGCACGATATTTCGCTCACGACGTGAATAGAGTAAATACCACAGTGCAACTGACCATAGGTTACAGATTTCACTATAATCTTCTAGGAAGGTAATTTAAACATTATCACCTACAATCTAACAGATGACTAAATTTACCCATTAAATTCAGAGGGATTGTTATTGTAATTGCACCGCAATCAACGGTTTATGGGAATCCGACCAAGTGCAGGTAAGTGATAGTAAACCTTATGCGATATAATGGGTGTTTATCTTACTGAACTATATTTCAAATACGTATTTCATTTTATTATAATGTTTTTTTGGTAAACATAATACTATATGAATAAACCATGGAAACAGGGGTGCCTAAACACTTGAGCGGTAGTGTATATGTGCGCATTTCGTGCACCAAGAAGAAGCAATTGCCTGTTTCTAAGGGATGGCTGTTTAATTTGAAATTTCTTGCGGTAGGTAGGTAAACAAGTAACCGTGCAAGTAGCATCTTGATTGCCAGCCGCTACCATTTGATTGCGAGAATAATATGTTACAGTTACTATTAGTGGTGTTCTACTGCATATGTCCGCTACAACAAACTCGCGGCGTTAATTGTGAAACTTAACATTGTTCCTATAACACCTACCTGCTTTTATATTATTTACGTCTACATACGTACAAACGCATGGTACTACCTATGATAATAGGTTATATATTTAAACCTTTTCATGCAACATCAAGTGTGTATATTCCAGTAATTTGTTCTAACGTAACTATCGATGCATTCATTCGTTAATTAAATGCGATCGTGTGGGTGATTTCATATTGAAAATATGCTTGTGGGAAGTTGATTCATGTATTGCTTGCTTGCTATTACATAGGTCATTGTTTTTTTTTTTTTTCGTAGAAAGGTGATAATTTAAATAATTGCACATTCGTAACATGCTCCTCCTACATACAGTGAAACCTGCGTAAGACGAACACTCTACAAGACGGAAACTAAATATTACGTTGTTAACGCAACAATATTTTCCATAAAAATTAATATGAATCGTATTTACTGCGACAAATAATATTCATCAGGTGCCAACCTACATATAATTTCAAAAGTAGTTTTTACAAAAGCTAGGAAAGAACAAAAAAGTTGCAATAAACTGTTTGTTGCTTTTAGAAATATTCACCAATAAGATTTATATATTTTTTATACCTATTGTATCCGTTCAAACTAATTCTCAAGATATTTTACCACTTTGAAATATGTATCTCAAAACTTAAAATTCATTGAAAATCGAATGTACTGCAGTCTTCTATATGCTTGAGGATGCCTGTATCTTACTAAAAGTCACACGCTTAAAACAAACTATAATATTAATTCTCTCGTACTAAACACAAGGTGAAGACATACCAGATTACCTAAGTAAAAGCTTAGAAAATCTTGAAAGGTAGAAACAAAAAGACGACTGTTTGATTGAATATAAAAGATAAATTCTGGGAATGTGAAAAAAGTGTTAATATGTAACTAAACATACTATGTTCAAGTACGACAAACCCAAACTAAATTGTACCCAACAATGCAAGAAATTAAATAAGGTATTCAAATCTTCCTTCATCTCCAAACAGATCTAATCTACTATAAAAGCTGTGCCTAACAACTGCAGAAGAAAATATTGTTTGGGAACGAATCCGGCAAGCTTGCTGATCGGTATGAAATAAATTTCGAATTTCTGTATATGAACGATCTGTGTAAAACTACTTAATAATTTGTACTTTCCTTGCGGTTTCGTAGGCATCCATTTCTTTAAAAAAGACTTCCGTTCGGCCAAAGATTTATATACAATTAACGTCGCCGAGAAAATTGCGCAGCATCCATCTAATATAGCCTAACGCTCATTAAATTGAAATGCGATGAACTAATGAAATGTGGTCCTAAAACGTTCGATATACACTACCGGTCAAAAGTGTTTAGGCACTCTCACTGACAGCAAAAATGTTAATAATATTTATTTTTTATGTACAGATACACGTACGTGAATAAAAATATATTAAGTAAATGTGGAAATTAAAACGTTCAATTTAAATTTTGCTTTCATCTATGTGACCTCCTCTTGATTTAATAATTGCAGCACACAATCGAGGCATTCTCGCAATAAGTTTTGCCAGAGTTTCTTGTGTTATTGAGGTCCAACTTGATTGCGATTTGTTCCACACGTCAGTAGCTGATGTCGGAGCCGATTTCCGTACTTCCCGATCTAGTTCGTCCCATAATAACTCGATTGGATTCGAGTCCGGGGCTCTGGGGAGGCCATTCTATAATTTTGAGAGTTCCTTCCTCTTCTAAATGGCGTAAATAGTCTTTAAATAATTTAGAGGAATGTTTTCGGTCATTATCGTGCGGGAAGATAAAATTTTGACCCAAAAGTTGAATTCCGGAAGGTATTGCGTGGTTCTCCAAAATTTCGGTAGCCTTCTTTTTTTAATATACCGTCAATTTTCACAATGTCCCCTACACTAGTGCCAGCAAATCAGCCCCAAATGATGATAGAATCTCCACCGTGCTTCACGGTAGCAGCAATACACTCTTCTCTGGCACGTTCACCCACAGATCTTTTTACGAATATGCGTCTTCGGGTTCCGAACAGCTCTAATCTGGACTCATCCGTCGATAGGACGTTGTTCCACTCTTCTATGGTCCAGTGTTGGTGTTCACGTGTTGTTTTGTTTGCGTAGTAATGGCGTTTTCATCGCAATACGTCCATGGAGCCCTGCTTTCTGTAGGCGAAAACTGCCAGTTTCCCGATATTTTTTTACGTTATAGTCAACCGTAGCGTGGTGTATTTTCATTTTTTTGGCAATTTATCGATTACTTATGCCACTTTTATAGTAAGCTATTATAAGCGCACGTGTTTCCGTACTAATTTCTCTTCGCGGAGGCATTTCAAAAAATTGTCACACGAAATTTCGCTCACGACGTGAATAGAGTAAATACCAGACTGCAACTGACCATAGGTTACAGATTTCACTATAATCTTCTTGGAAGGTAATTTAAACATTATTACCTACAATCTAACAGATGACTAAATTTACCCAGTAAATTCAGAGGGATTGTTATTGTAATTGCACCGCAATAAACAGTTTATGGTAATCCGACCAAGTGCAGGTAAATGATAGTAAACGTTATGCAATATAATGGGTGTTTATCTTACTGAACTACATTTTAAATACGTATTTCATTTTATTATAATGTTTCTTTGGTAAACATAATACTATATGAATAATCCATGAAAACAGGGGTGCCTAAACACTTTTGAGCGGTAGCGTATGTACCTTCGCTTGCCTTGCCACCCAACATCGCTATGGTAGTATATCTACTGGAGCGAACTGATCTGTATGGGGTGATGTCAAGACAAAGAGAGGTAGAACACATATATCAAATTGGAGAAATCCATAGCTTAAAGCTGGGGAAGTACTTGGTTATCTGTTTTTGTCAAATTATGTAAAAACTTAGTGGATTGATGCTATGGCAACTTTGCGTTGCGGTTGTTAATATCAATTGCTAGTGTATTTTTTTAACGAACTTCATTCTGTTTTCCATATCTTATTTTTTGTGCATTCATTATACAGTCGTATGTAAAACAATTGCAGTATTTAAAATATATGTGGGCAACTACCGGCTCGCCTGCGGCCCGCGAGACATTTTGAAAAAACCCAATTAAAAAAAAAATTACACTACTTACTCATACTGACTCCAAATGAGGAAGCTCGAGTGATATGGAGTTTAAACGCGGCCCGTGAACGTATTTGCACACTAAAGTTTGGCCCGCAACATGTCAAGGGTTGCCCATACTTGATTTAAAACAAGAAAATATTTATTTGATACCAGCCAAGGTATGGAAATAGTAAATGTTTCTTATAATCAGTAAGGTATACTAGTTTTCAATGAAACGTATAATAGCTTTGTTCAGAGACGATGGTAAATTTTAAAAAGCCGTGCAAAATGGAAAATAGTAACTGCCAAGAACCTACAGTGTATCATTTGTTATGCTACAGTTATCATTCTCGTTAGAACAGAGTTCGTAGCTAATCCCTACAATACGTGTGAATTAAATTGAACGGAAAGATATTTTATTTGATTTTAAATAGAAAAATGTATAGCCATTATTGAGCTAAGTTTTATATTACTTATTAAGTTTTATAAATTCATTCGTTGTAGTTACATACACAGAAGTTGCGTCTATCCAGTTTATTTTAATATTGTAGGGGTACTCGGTAAGTGTTTGTTGCATCATTCATCCTGTTATACAACGATGTCAGTTGATTTTGTATTAAAGTTGGTGTTGAGAATCGTACACATTCCTTTCTGCATTGTAACCTACGTAATCACTTGATAATACCCATGGCAATTTAGAAACTTGGAAAAGAAAACGAAAGAAATAAACATTATAACATTAGAATATAAAAAGATTGAAACAGTAAAAGAATGAGTCACATTTGTAACGCGAATACTCTCTCGCGTTAGACTATATTAGGGATGAATAAGAAGATGAGAGTACACCGTTGTTGCGCCCCGTACAATTTTGGTTACAGTTCTCAAACTATCCATTGGATTGCACGTTGTTTAAATATATTTTCTAATAAAAGGTTTTGTTTGGTAAATAGTGACATTTGCAAAAAAGAAACAAGTGACCCATGCTTTCATGGCCGCGTATAGAATTGGAGATATCAGATTTTCAAATGTTTGATTTACTTAGTACCAATTTCTAGATTTAGCGAGACTCTAATGAACTCAGTTAAATACAATTTACGGCATTTTGTAATTAAAGGGACTAATTGCGTAAGTTCTTACGAGCGTCTTTATCTAACGTTCAAAAGATCTTCTGTCGCGCCACCTACCCTAACCGTACGTTTGTTCTGAAAATTAGACGTATAAAGGGCGTCATTAGAGCTCTTTGTAGTGGATTAAACGGCCTTCTCAACAGTAGATATTTTGGTGCTGATGCTTCTAAGAAAGAAAAGAACAAAATATAGTTCTTTAGGATAAAGAATAAAAAATGTTTAATACATGCATATGAAAATAATCATTATATTTAGTTTTTCTCCGATTTTTTAATCGTGTAAGTAATTCTGTTGGTGTATTGTGAATTTTGTTTTATCACTTCTGAGTACACAATCTACTTTTCGAAAATAATTACTTACATTAAAATCATTTGGATATGGGACTATACATGCTGTTTTGTACAAATCTTTACTAGAAACACTAGGGTTTGTATTCAATAAGATTCTCGTTTCAGTTTAATTATAAGGTACTGTATCAATTTATTAAATAAATCTAAAATTTTGAAAGGATAATTTTATGGTCGACGTAATATATACGACATACATACAGCTGTGGCCATATGTATTCGCCACCCTTTTTTGTTTTTTATTCCGACGAATATATAAGAAATAAAAGAAAATTGATCGATGAAAATGTTTCATTGTGAGTGTATACAGATATATACAGATATTGCTTAATATTTGGTAGCTCCTCCCTGGGCTTTTATCACCGCACGAATTCGTCGGGGCATACTGCTCACTAAGTTGTAGCACTGTTCGGGGGTGATTTTATTCCACTCTTCGAATGTTTTTGTTTTTAAGCATTGCTTTGTGGTAGATGACGATATCGTTTCCATACTTTCCATGTTTCACACGTACCACATAAAGGAACATAAATAACCAACATGCAATGAAAAATTGTGTGTTTATATAGCCGGAAAATTTAAATACACCTTGAAATGCAAATTAGGTTTTCGATTTCTTTTCTACTTGCAGCACATACCAACATACAGTACTAAAAAAGTAACAAACTCCGCAAGTAGGTCAAGCAAAAAAAATTCTTTTGATGTCGGCGATCCTTTATATTGAGTACGTATATCCACGTATAATTTCGGTAAAAAAGGTTCATGTTCACATACATATATTATGAAGCTGAGTTTGGCTCTAGATATTCTATTTCATCTCTTAAATTATGTATTTGAATGCGCGTACATGGTTAACAATACCCGGATGTTATTTTCCATTTTTGACAGCTTTTCTTAGATAAAAAGTATAATCAAAACGATCTCATCCTTATTGTTGGGATTTTAATTCTTATGTTACTGGGAGATTGTTAAAGGCAGAGTTTAATTTTAAATTGAATTAAATTTTGTCAAAACATATTCACGAAACTTTATCTTCTAAATTGCGGTTGATGGAAAACCGCTAAATAATCAAATACCAGAATTAGCTACTTTATAAGAAATAAAAATGAGCCCTTACCGTTATTAAAAGTTGAAGTGAACGGAATAGTTCAAAAAGGAAGCCAAATTAGTAGCGGTACAAAGTTTTAAAATCCAAGTAAAAGATGTCGTCGATATCGTATATAAGACTCATCATTAGTATATAAGTTAAGTTGCAGCCCTATAGCGTCAGTCGTTTACGAATAGTTGCCTGCTAAACAAGTCAATCCGGAAGAAAACTGAAACTATGGAGGAAATTGAACACCGTGCTAAGTTCCTTACAAAGCAAGGAAAGAACGCTCAAACCATGTTGGATGAAATGGAAACCGTTTATGATTTATAATGATTTATAAGTGGCATGGTCTTTTTAAACATGGTCGGGAGTCGATTGAAGACGACCCCCACTCAGGACGGCCAGCTGAGACCACCACATCAAACATCGTCGAGAAAGTGCAAAAATTTCTACTGCAAGATGCCCGTTTGAAGAAAAAACAATTATCTGCATTAGTTGAAGTATCAGATACCACCATTTTGCGTATCCTACACGACCACCTGGGTATGACAAAAGTCAGTACAAGATGGGTACCGAGAATGCTCACGCCGCTGCAGAAATAGCAGCGCGTCTGTGCGTCCAAACAATTTTTGGAGCTGTGTGGAGGCAAACCTGCACAGATTTTGGAGCGGATTGTTACCGGAGATGAAACATGGGTTCATCACCTTGAGTCTGAGTCCTAACAAGAGTCCATGCAATGGCATAAAAAGGGGACAGCACCGCCAAAGAAATTCAAAGTGTCAGAATCGGCTGGAAAGTTGTTGGCTACTGTTTTTTGGTATTGTGAGGGGATATTATTGATTGATTACAAAGAAAAAGGTGGGAGCATAACCGGAGAATATTACGCAGCGATATTAGAAAAATTAAAGGAGGCCGTCAAGGAAAAACGTCGAGGAGAATTGCAAGACAATGCGCCGGTTCATAAGTTTCAATGGCTGCTCTGCACAGACATGGCTTTCAATCATTAGTCCATCCACCCTACACTCCAGACCTGGCACCTAGTGATTTTTATTTGTTCCCCAATTTAAAAAAAGACTTACGTGGAAGAAAGTTTTCCGACGACAATGAGGTAAAGGAGGCAATTTTGGCCCATTTTGAGGCGAAAGATAAAAAATATTTTTATGATGGTTTAGAAAAATTAATTCAGAGATCTAATAAATGTATTGTGCTTAAGGGTGATTATATTGAAAAGGAAAAATAGATTTATTGTTTTATTTTATTTAAAACGTTCCATTCGTATTTAATTAAATCGTAATATTGTGGGGTAGAATCGAAACACATACACTTCTACTTTTACTTTGTTATTATATGATAACAAAACGGATAAAAGAAAACTAGAACAAGTGATACCTAACCTAACTATACATACGTCTTAACATCTTAACGTCTATGTTTTTAATACTAATGTGTATAGATAATGCGCCCGCGCCGCTCTTATTCCTACCCAGGTTTATTTCATCTCACAATATAGATATCTAAAGGTGGTCTTAAACTTATACCCAGAAACTAATTTAAAATTGAATGGTGTACTACGTCCCCATGCTGATGCGGATTTAATTGATAGTACTGCATATTTTTTCAAACACCACTACCATCTAGAATCGAAGTTGGGATTTATATATTTACTAGCACGCAGGTCGTGATACATTTGTGGTCACATGGTTTCTCCAATTACATGACCAATCAGTTAATATTACAGTGTAGACCGTGTAAATCAATGGTAATTAACTGCATGTGCTATGTAATTTTCTCCGTTATTACCATGCATTTGTACACATTTTCTAATCCCCTTCAGATGTATCGGTGAAAGATTACTTATCAAATAGGCAAAGAAACATCGGATAGAATAACCGAAATTATTCGAACACTGTGCACTGCCATAAAAAAAATTAAAATATGTATTTGAAATGTTTAAAATTACATAACAGAGCGAATAAAAAAAATATTTTTATCATAATACCAAATTAATAAATCTGTATGTACATTTATAAAGAAAGCATTGAAAATATTACACGGAAAGTTGCAAACAACCTTATCTTACGGAAGATTTGGTTTCCTTTACTCCAGGATGCTCATTGGTCGTTAAAAAAACTCATCTAGAACTAAACTTTTTTCTTTTATACGCAAATTTTTGTAGTATTCGATGTATATACTACCTGCATGTTGAATGTCCTTATAGTTTTAAGTAATAGTTGCTTTCATGTTGTAATGACCTATTACAATACGATAGTAAAATGAATGTAAGGCATTACAATCTAAAACTTTTTAATATTAGTCAGTTGTACGAAAACAGTTGTACATGTACACGTACGTATGTGTTACATGGGTATACACACATCGTCGTTCTATATTCGTATGAGTAACATAATGGTTGATTCCCATTTCGCACGCGTGCTAATGCCTGTCACAGATTGTGCGGGTTTCCCCTTTTGACTGGTGCAAATGTTTCTTTTGTTTCCGCTATCGATCCATTGTGAGGCACGAGTTGGGAAAGCCAGTCTGTATTCCCACACGTATACATGCCAGTCTACATCGGATCCATCACATATAAAATAATTTCTGTTGTCTTTTCAACATACGTATGTTTACATTTAACATCGAAACATTTTGTAGGTATACTTAAACTGAATACTCTAGAAGTTTTTGTGGTAAGTTGACGGATTGACCCAAAAAAGCCAAACATACTATATCCTTCATTGTTTGAAAAATGCATATTACAGTTTTGCGCGGCATAAATATGAGAATTTGTGCCCTTCCTTCCACTATTACCATTATTCATTTTTGTCTTATAGTCTAAATAAATAAATAAATAAATAAACAATAACAATGAAATAAAAAGGAAAAACAAGAACGAAATAAGAAATCGAGAACTCTGCATATATTGTAACTCCCACACTTTTAAAACTCTACGAAGTATTTCGAAGGTGAACTCTATCAAATAGTGATGCAGATGACGACAAGTAATGGCAAGGTTATGAAACGTAAATAAATACGGTAAATACAATGAAGTTGTTTTCTCATGTTATTTTTAATATGGCGATTTTGGAAATTGTCCTTTCTGTTATTCTGTGCTTTAGCTCTCGAATAGTGTTCTATTGAATAAATAGGTTAAGCGAGTAGATACTTGCAATGTGACACGTACAAATTTAGTTTTATGAAGGAACTCTAATTTGTAAATCTTTAAGGGCCCTCTTTTGATACGCACGCAAGATCGGTGTTGTTTTCTTTTCCAGTTTAACCTGAATTTATCTTTTATCTTAGCCAGCTTGGTTAGAATACTATATTCGTTCGCATCAAGGCAAACAGCCAATAATTGACAGGTTATACGTAATATATAAAATATTCCGAAATACTCTCCTGCTTGTTCAAAGTGAATGATTTCAGCTATACACTTATAGCATTTGGTATGTTTTCCAATACCATTTTACTGATTCGAAAGATCCGAAGAAGCTCTACCATTTTCACCATAAATTTCGCTTAATCTGATAAAGTCTGAATCTTTATTTAAGATAAAACACTACTAAACTTTCTGCAATAAGATGATTTTATTGACGCTTAATGTGCTTAATGGTGAGTCCGCTATTTGGCAGTAACTCCACTAACGACAATGATTTTGTAATTTTTCTATCACTTATTGCTATTCCCCTATAATGGTTGTGAATCTGTAAAAAATTGCATGGAATTTCTTTAATGTAATAACCACTACTTCTCTGGGATTAAATTGCGGAATTATAGTCTTTTTCTGTTGAAAATAATAAAATGCAGCCTGTAATGGCGCTTGTCCAACGCACAGGACTTGGCTGTGGTGTCCGTAAAATTCTCGAGTTCGTTTAGTAGATTTGAGAAACATTGCTTTCATTTGACAAATTAATTGTTTTACATCGGTGTCTGTAAAGTTCTTGAATTCGTTTAGTAGATTTTTGAAACACTGCTTTCATTTGCAAAATTAATTCATTTACTTTCTAACACTTTCTGCTGCAAGATATAAAGCATGAAATTTTTGTAGGTATCAAGTTGTTACACGTATTTTTCCTCACAAAATATAGTTGCGGCATTATCATTAGTTAGCAGCAATTAGCAGTGACGTTTGTTCTGGCGGAAGCTGAAATTTTATCGATGTAGTTAGTACTAATGGTTGAAAAGGTTCCAATGTTTGTACTACAACAATGATGAGAGAATTATTTTTAGAGTATGCAGTCTTGTGCATACATAACTAGAACTTTTTATTATCTAAATCGTGTTTCATATTGTTTTTAATTTTATCGTACACAGAGGCAAAATAATTTTGTAATGTTGAACGAGATGGTCATTTCCATTGCTGTGTATATCTCAGAATTGATGAAGTCGGTTTTAGCAAGTAAAGCAAGTGGTGAATTTCAAACAGTTAATACAAAAAATTAAATTAGTTTGCTTATTTACTGCATAAATTTGATGTAATTAATAAATTCGCTTTGATATTTCAAAGTCAATATTTGTTCCTTTTAAACATTAAATACCAATTTATCCCGTTTAGGTATTAAATTAGATGTATTTATAGCAATTTCTTATTTCATGAACTTAACGCTCGCGATTAGTATGCGAATTTGGCAGCGACGAAAACGGTAATCGGTTTTAAGATTTGTGGAACAACGACTTCACGAAAAGGTTGGATAAAAAAGTTGCTAGCGAGCATGTATATTTTTCTTGTCGATAAATCCAGGGTTATGTCGCGTGACTTGCTTTCTAGTAATCATAATTTTAGACAACCTGCACGCACCTTTTACATATGCATGTTTAGGAGAAGAAAAAAATAAGTGGTCAGTTTTATGGAGATTATTTAAATTAACGAAAGAATGAGAATTTAATGCGAACCATATTTTGGGAAAAGAGATCCATAAAAAGATTTTCTATTTTTATTGAAAATTCTTTCTTCGACCTTTTAAATATTTAAGCGGGTAGGTAATACAGGGTGGCGCAGGGGAACGGGAAATTTTGAAATAACGTCATTTCCACGAATAAATTCATAAAACTAGTCATTTATTAACGAAGGTGCATGTATGCAGCATGCCGTTTACGTTTTTACAATCACAATGTCCAAAGGTGTCTCTTTACTTTTTAAAGATGACATCGGAAAGATGTCCTCCCATTCGGCGTTCACACTCTAACAGCCTGTTATGAAAACTCTGGAATGCGCGGTGTAGCAAATCTTGGGGAATGGCAATGATTTCTTGTTGAATGTTCTTCAACTCATAGATTGTTGCAGGTCGTGTACGGTACACCTTGCCTTTAAGATATCCCCACAGGAAGAAGTCGCACACACTAAGATCAGGGGATCTCGCAGGCCATTCAATGTCACCGTTACGTGAAATACTGCGTCTTCCAAACAATTGACGAACTGCTGCCATCGAATGTCGAGCAGTGTGTGACGTGGTTCCGCCCTACCGAAACCACATGTTTTCCATGTTAAGATTAAGCTCGTACAGTCTCGGTGTAAAGAATGTTTGAAGCATTTCAACATGTCGAGCGGATGTTACTGTCGCTGCACTACCATCCTCACGTGCAAAAAAATAAGGGCCGACAACACCATGACATGATACAGCACACCATATTGTGACCTTGTCGCTATGTAGTGGTCGCTGGTGTAACTCACAAGGATTGTCTTGGGCCCAATAACGAAAATTCTGTTTGTTTACGAAACCGTTCATGTGGAAATAGGCTTCGTCTGATATCCATATGTTACCAACGAAATTCGCGTCCTCGTTAATTTTAGCCAATATCTGCCTACTAAACTCCATACGTGACGCTGGGTGTCGTTCATGTAATTGTTGCACAATCTGCAAATTATAGGGATGGAAATGTAATTCGTGCAGTTTTCTTTGTAAGCTTCGTCGCTTAATCCCTAGCGTAGATCTGGGGTAGGTACCGTTCGAATGCCACCTGGAGCTTTCTTTATCAAGGCAGATCCTGTTTCTTCAAAATTACTCACCCACGTTGTAATCGCATGCGCAGATGGGACACGTCCATGACGTCCAAGCTGGTAATGCTGTCGAAATATTCTCTGCGCGGCAGTCGCACTATCACCATTTTTATAAAACGCTCTCACAGCTACTGCACGTTCCGCACCAGTCCAACGATCCATGATTACTAAATGGCAAAGCGTTCACAACCATTGTGCGACGTTACGAACAACTGCCGGCTCTACAGTGCTGACAACTGTAACGTTCAAAATTTCCCGTTTCCCTGCGCCACCCTGTAGTATCATGGTGCCTACAAAAGAAATTTTGTATTAAATCAGGTATAGCTACAATTGATCTTTTAACGTTGCTTGTTAAGTGGTTTGTATGAAAACAATTTCTATACACAAAGACCATTTTATTGAGTTTCGAAACAAAGTTAATGTGTAAAAAATTGGTGTGAATCAAATACAAACCGACGTGTTAATCTTATACTCTCGTTTCAAGTCGTGATGAAAGAAGAAAAGGCTTTGGTTATAATTCTCTTCTGTCTTTCTTATTATAGAGGATGAAAATTCATATGAATTTCAAATAGAAATGCTTCTCCTTAAATATACCCTGTATGTAAAGGGATTACTTTACCATAAACATATACATATTATCTAAAACATTCTTGTGGTCATAGTTTCCTGTTAATATTAAGATCACCTCAGGTATTCCTATATATATGTAATTGATAGATTAGCCTTAGTAATTAATTAAGTACTAAGGGTTCCCAAAATTTCCCGTTACAGATTTAACAAATTTATTGAAACTTGATATATTAATTGGTTTCTCTGTCGCCTTCTAATGTTGTTGCCATTTCAAAGCTATAACAAATGTTATAATTCATTGCAAGATAATTTACATATTTTTAAAGCACTTCACTAAAAATGTAGGTAGACATGGATGAGTAATATTTATCAAGTGAACGAACATGAACTTTTGCCTTTGCAAACACTCTAACTACAGAATTACGTAATAATTATTCTAATTGAGATTTTATAGTTTTTAGACGCGACTGCGTTTTGTTATAGTCAGATTTGTTGAACCATAGACATAAAGAAGTATCAATTTTCGTTAATTTTCATATACAATGTAAAATATGTTTTATGCATAATAATTTTATTCATTGTTTCTGTGCGATACACATAGAATAATAAAATGAGGTACACACTCATTTCCCATAGAGACTATTCTATCAAATTACTCGGCTTGTTATAACACATGGGCTGAAAAGTCCCGAGCCCAACACATAGATGACGCTAGTTTGTGAGTTATTGTGCTAAGAGTCACGCTACTTTTGTTATTTTCAAAACAATGGGTCAAAAACAATTTCGTGTTTTAATTTTACACTGCTTCTTGATGGGAAAAAAAATACCGTTCAAGCGAAGCAATGGCTTGAAAAGTGTTATGGGGACTCCGCTCCATCAGAAACAACAATAAAACGTTGGTTTGCTGACTCCAAACGTGATCATAGAGACACCCATGATGCAGAACGCAGTAGACGTCCAAATGAGGCGGTAACACCAGAAAACATCAAAAAAATCCACTAAATCGTTTCGAATGATCGAAAAGTGAAGTTGCGTGAGTTAGCTGACATCGTAAAGATATCAAAAGAACGTATTGGCTTTATATTGCATGAGCATTTGACTATGAGAAAGCTCTGTTCAAAGTGGGTGCCGCGTTTGCTCACTGTTGACCAAAAACAAGAACGTGTTGATGATTCTGAGCAGTGTTTGGCCATGTTTAAACGTAACAAACCGGAATTTTTGCGTCGATATGTGACAATGGATGAAACATGGATCCATCACTTCACTCCGGCATCAAATCGTTCGTCATCTGAGTGGACAGCAACTGGTGAACCTCGTCCAAAGCGCCCGAAAGCACAACAATCGGCTGGAAAGGTTATGGCCTCGGTATTTTGGGATGTGCGTGGTGTAATATTCATCGACTATCTTGAGAAAGGAAATACCATCAACAGTGAATATTATATAGCGTTATTGGAGCGTTTGAATGCCGAAATTGCAAAGAAACGATCGCATATGGCGAAGAAAAAAAAATTGTTTCGTCAAGACAACGCATCGTGTCACAAGTCAATCAAAACAATGGCAAAACTACATGAATTGAACTTCGAATTGCTCCCACATCGCTGAAACTGAGGCCTATTTTGAGGCAAAAGATATATCGTTCTACAAAAGTGGTATTGAAATGTTAGAGCGGCGCTGGAATGATTGCGTTGCTCGTGATGGAGATTACGTTGATGAATAGAGCTAATTTTGAACCAAGAAACCGTGTTTTCTTTGTTAGGCCCGGGACTTTTCAGCCCATGTGTTAGGTCTAAGTACGCCTTATCCCTAGGTCACATTAATCACGTCCGCTATCCTACCATAAGCAGGTAGCGACCCCTTTTCTCTTGTTTTACAGACTGTATAAGGTGTCTTAAAATCAATTTTTGATTTTATGTAACTTCATAAATAAAAATCTAGAATATTCGAATCGAATGTATGCGTCAGTTATTCGGTTGATCCACGTCGGCCAATTCATCTTTCCTGAAATGTTAGATCTTGTAGATACTAGCAAACTTCTATGGTAAAGTGTAGGGACGCCCTATCCGCTTGCTTTATATCATTTAGAGAGTATGTACATTAATGATCGAATAATAAAAATTGCTTTAGGGATAATACACATTATACAAGAAAAAATTCGAAACGGTGTAGAAATTGGAAGAAAGAAAATACAGGTTATGCAGAGTATCTGAGATTTAAGAGTCACATATTTCCGTTTAGAAGATATTAAGAAAAAAAAATAAAGTTAAAAAATCCCCTTTTGCTTCAGCACCACTACAATGATTCACTGACTTTCCGTTTACCTCCTCCATGAAATTTGTTAGGACTGTTTTTATATCGTAGGCATAAATACTGGTTAAACATGTGAATACAGATTGAAAGCACTAACACATCTAATTTTCTTGTTTCGGTACCTTATGTGAACTCTATCGCCAAAAGGTTTGTTATTTTGAGAAGTCGATTCGCCCGTTTTCGACCTACAGACGGTATATTGCTACATAACCTCAAGCCATATTGATCGGTTACGACTGGTTCGACCACGAAACGAGTTGTGAATGGCCATGCCAGGCTGCCGGAACGTGCGACGCGCGGTCCTGAATAATATAGAGCGGCATATAACGCCAGGCTGCAGGACTCATTCACTGCTATATTTAGAAGATACTTCTCACTAGCGGAGATCATCGACCGGCATTCTAAAATATCTCCACTAGCACGATTATAGTAATGATTCCTTTGTGAAATTTTTGACATAAGTGAGGATAAAGGCGTTATCTTTAAATGTTACAATAATCTATGAATTGTTATAAACATTTAACTGCCCCTTCACGATATACTCATGTAAATCTTAATGAAATGTTATAGACAGTTACTGGACGAAGTAACGTGTGACGCAGCGCTTTTGTTCATTAATCCCGTAGAGTTTGTCTCACTTGTTTTTAAACGCTATGGTGTTAGATAATGTTTTCCATACTAATTGCAAAGTATGTTTTGCTCTGTTGCTGGCATATTACCTTTCAATTAAAGCGTACCACCGATCTTAATAGAGTTGTACTTCTTAAAAGGTAACAAAATATTGATGCACAGCAAAATGACACTTTGTATGAGGTTCCCTCGACGTTTATTCGTCAGTCTTGTATGTAGGCAGTTTAAGGTGTCTGCATTTCGTACAGTATTGATGTTGTCTTAAAATCTAAGAACTATACACTTTGGTAATTAGAGACTACGGCCATCATTTTTGCTGAAGTTTGACACCGAAGTTTTTTGGCGTAGTTCTGTACTCTTCCATCGCATACTCTGGCTTTTGATTCTGTTCTAAAGTGATACAACGAAGAATAATCGTTGGCAAAAGTTTGGGGTAGGATTATTTATTGATCTTATTATTGATAACGTAAAGTAATGGTAAGGCCAAGTGTGATTCTTCTACTCGTTGATTGGCAATTGTGAGAAATCCATTGATCACCATCTTTATCATATGAAGAATAGGCTGAACCGTTATCTTCCTAATTCAAGACAACTTGTTAAGTAGTCTACGTGCACTTCTCTTCATGTGCTGGTTTAACACGTACATGCTTTACAAAAGTCAAATCTTCAAGGGATTCTTTTGTCCAAATTTATTGCATGATTCGATCACTGCTGTGTAAGAATAATTATGGTGGGGGCATATACACCTTTTATTCGATTCTATTTCTAATTTCCAATGCTTTTAACTTTTATCAATACCTTTTGGGCACTTTTTTTACAATTTTATGGCGTACTAATCAATAACCCTAACTTTTGAGATCTGAATTGAATTCATAATGCTTAAATGTGTCAATTCGACGAAATAGGTTTTATGAAGGTGATATCCTTTTACACTATTCACGTTACATTTAGTACCAATTGTTGAAACCCCAACAAAATGTACTGTAGTTGAATGTTCGCCGCCTGTTTATGTATTTCTGGGAGGAACTCGCTGCTGTAGAGTAACTGTCTCATACGCCACCATAGTGCAATTACTTTTACCTTTGGTCTTTCCTCATTGGTACTTGGATTACGATTATAAGGAATTCTGAATGCGACAAGCAATCATAGAACGTTATTATGTAGAAAGTTAAAGCTATTTTAATCGAGAAGAAAGTTTTCACGTAAAAGGAATAACAAAAACGTCTGATAACGTTTTAAACTTTCCGAGTTGAGAGATTAAACCTCCACAAAGGTTTGTTACTTTATATTTGTCGCAAATAAAGCGCTTTAGGTCTCCATAAGGCCAAATAAGTATGATGAAAAGGAGGTAAGAAATTAGTACAACTGCTTTACTTACTTAAAAAGTAATATTTTTTGTTATTTATATTGTTACTGCTGTTTCTTATGTTGATTTACGCGAGGTCAGTATTTGAAGTAAGTTTTAGCCAAGATTGTTTTCAGCGTATTAATGAATAAATTTAGCTTATTTTGTGATGAAAGGTAGAAGTATTGTTTCTCAATCTTAATCTACGATTTCATTCCTAATTAGCTGCACAAAAAGCTTTCTTGAATTTGCTTAAAAAGTAGATTTTGCGAATTAAATGTGAAAACATGAACTTATATAGTTATAACTTATATAGTATAAAGTATATAGTATAAAGTATATAGTATAAAGAAACCAACTTTATTCATTACCTTAGAATGTTTTATTGATAAAGTAGTACATTCTAATGAAATGCATACTGTTCAAATGTTTCTTCGAAGTAAGCCTCTTTTGCTTTAATAATTGCCGTGGCATTTCGTCTATAGTATTCTACACTTCCAGCAGAGCTTTTCAGAATGCTGTTTTGCTAGTCAGAGATTCTTTCTAGACTTCACGATCCAAGTAATGCCACAAGAGCTCAATCGGGTTGAAATCAGGGCTCTGTGGCGACCATTTCATTAAGTATAGGACTCCTTCAAAAGATCTGTCTTGAAAATAAGCTTTAATCACCTTTGTGGTGTATTTGGGGTTGTTATCTTGCTGTTACATTAATTCACACCAAGTTGGTATGGCATCATCTTCTAGGATTCCCAAAGATATATACACCTTTTGTCATTCTTTCATTTAACTAATCTTCTAATCCTTTCACTTCCAAAGCAACTCCATACCATGATGTTTCCTTTTCCATGTTTCACCGTTTTTGAAATACATTCATCTAACATTCTTTCTCCGGGACGGCAACGTTTACTACGGAATAATTAGAATTTCGATTCGTCCATCCATAACACATCTTTCCAATCATTTACACTCCAGCTTGCGCGAGCTTTTGTCCAATTTAGTCTTTTTTGTTCGTATATAGAGTTTAACCGCGGTTTTTTCCCTGCCATTCATTAGTCTCCGTTCTACTTACTGGCTGACGACGTTGTAAATTGAATTCTGCCGTAATTTGCGGTGCGGTAAGGTGGCGATTTCTTAGGGAAATCGCTTGGATGTATTGGTCGTCTCGTTCCGGCGTTAATCCGGGTCTCCCGCTTCGCTTTCTTTATTTTAATTATCCTGTGCCCACAACACTCAGACATTTAGTTGTCGAGCAATTTCTGTGTTTGAAACATTTGTTTCGTGTAAAACACATATTTTGGCGCGTATTTCAGTATCCAATTCCCTGCTACTTGGCAAATCTTCGATCGAATAAACTAACAATATGATATAGCGTCTTCCTAACGCAATCGCAGACGTCTCCAGTATCTCGGCAACATATTAGCATACTGAATGTAAAGTTTATTATAAGGCAGGTGGATGATTCAGTGCCCCTCCCAAATTTTATTTCATAACGTATTCATCTTCAATTTTTTCAATTTTTGAGTGAAAAGTGTGCTTGTACTATATAATATCCAGTCAAAAATATTTCCTATGTTATTTTCTAGGCTATAAAGGCGCCTTCCCTCTTTAGGTCATCGTATTCTCGTAGCGAGTCAGCGAATTTCCCAGCATATATGCGTACTTTTATCTGGGAAAGAGGCGCAAACCTGGCGCCATCGGTTCTCTTTCGACAGTTATTGTTATTCAGTCACGATGAAGTAAGAGATAGAAAAATAGAAAACAGGGGCGGTTATAAATGATTCATTTTAGAGTAACGAAGGAATTATGAGATGTTTTTATTTTTTTTCTTTTGCGATCCTAATAAATTTATTGAAACTCTTAGAAATACCATTCCTGTTGAAAGTGATATATTTTTAAACAGAACCGTTTTACCATTACCGCTATCGATCCTTTTCTCCCCACTCCCATTGCTTTTGCGACATTAAAAAAATATTACATTTGGATAAACAAGGATGATACATAATGTACGAGGAGTAGCGAAAGTGACTTTCTCCTTATTTAGCTATTGTATTACATATTACAGATGTATGTAGTTCTCTTCTCTTCATATCTGGAATAAATTGAATAAAAAAGATTTCTTTACTGCTAGCATTTTATTTATACGATAACAAATGAAATAAACATATGGATTTGACTTATAAATCAAAGGGTAGAGTGAAAAAGGTGAATAAATAATTTCAATTTATTATGCAAATAATTTTAACAGATATTTGAATCAGACTCTGATGATGGTGGTCTGACGAAGCTCATGTATTTGCTGTTATGATAAATTCTTCAAATATATTCAGACGCTATTTTGCCAGATTATGCACGCCGCTGTAACTTACTTCAAAAAGTAGTATAGTAGACTCATCATAGAGAAATAACGTCTACGGCGTCTATGACGCAATATATACTTCTTAAATTGGGTGTGTAACTAGGAGAACTGTGTCTATATACCGATTCCTTTTTAAGGTTAATAAGAATTTAATCAAATGCAGTTTATTACATGTTTTATTTTATGTACTTAATGACTGTAACATAGTACTTTTCCTGTTTAAAAATCAGTATTGCGTTTTATTTCATTTGATTAATACCAATAAGTTATGTTTATAAAAATTGCGGGATTAGGTTAGGTTACAATGTCATCTAAATAGTTTCATTATATTATATTTTTAGTTCCAAAATTGTTGTACTGCTGTTGAATTAGAAATATGGCTACATCAAATTTGTAGTTGTTATTGATAATTACAGACAGGATTATATTCAAAATGCATATATTCGATTTTATTTATTTATTATATTTTACGTACACAAATAGAAATTTTTATATTAAGAATGGTGTTAGTTGTTTGTTCCTTTAATCACATATGGAAACTTCTTACATTAGATACGTTTCACTGTTATTCTGCGTTGTAACGCTTCCATAGAGATATAGATAATCACATAGAGCTTAGAATCGGTTTGACCTGTGACACGAAAAAACAACGGCCTAAACTTTTGGTACGTCAACGATTAATAGAATTTACGAGGATTTCTTTCAGACTTGGAAACTTTCCAACATTCATGCTTCCGAATATCAGATTACTTTTCTTGAAAAACAAGCTGCCGGCTGGAAGATAAAAAAATCGTTTAATTTTGTTTGCGGTTATTACATATGTTTTCGAAACATTAACACATGGGCTGAAAAGTCCCGGGTCTAACACATAGATGACACTAGTTTTATTGCAGTCACCTTTCTCTCAGTTAGTACTAACCTTCAAAAGACAGCTGTTAAAATTTCATGATATTCTATTCATTAGTTTGTGAGTTATTGTGCTAAGAGTCACGCTACTTTTGTTATTTTCAAAACAATGGATCAAAAACAATTTCGTGCAGAGCAGCCATTGCACCTTTGCTCTTGTGAACCGGCGCATTGTCTTGCAAGACCAACACACCCTTGGTCAATTTTCCTCGACGTCTTTCCTTGATGGCCTCCTTTAATTTTTCTAATATCGCTGCGTAATATTCTCCGGTTATGCTCCTACCTTTTTCTTTGTAATCAATCAATAATATCCCCTCACAATCCCAAAAAGACAGTAGCCATCAACTTTCCAGCTGATTCTGACACTTTGTTGGCGGTGGTGTCCCCTTTTTATGCCATTGCATGGACTCCTGTTTGGACTCAGGCTCAAAGTGATGAACCCATGTTTCATCTCCGGTAACAATCCGCTCCAAAATCTGCGCAGGTTTGTCTCGACACAGCTCCAAAAATTGTTTGGACACACAGACGCGCTGCTGTTTCTGCAGCGGCGTGAGCATTCTCGATACCCATCTTGCACTGACTTTTGTCATAGCAAGGTGGTCATGTGGGATACGCAAAATTGTGGTATCTGATACTACAACTAATGAACATAATAGTTTTTTCTTCAGACGGGCATCTTGCGGTAGAAATTTTTGCACTTTTTCAACGATGTCTGATGTGGAGGCCTCAACTGGCCGTCCTGAGCGGGGGTCGCCTTCCATCAACTCCCGACCATGTTTAAAAAGGCATACCACTTATAAATCATTGATTTACTAGGGCACTGTTCCCCATAAACGGTTTCCATCTCATTCAATATGGTTTGTGCGTTCTCTCCTTGCTTTGTAAGGAACTTTATCACAGCGCGGTGTTCAATTTCCTCCATAGTTTCAGTTTTCTTCCGGATTGACTTGTTTAGCAGGCAACTATTCGTAAACGACCGACGCTATAGAGCTGCAACTTAACTTATATACTAATGATGAGCCGCCAATCAGAATGACACCTACCGATCGCCATTCCACGAACTTCTGGACCTCCCCTCGTACAACTGCAACATCGATTTCTTTTTATGAATTGGCAATTTAATAAAATATTTCAAGTAGAATAAAATGTATGAAGTATAAGATATGCTTTGTTTTCTTTTTAACAGAACTTATTGAAATTGACAAAAGAAGAACACAAGTTTTTTTTCTTAGTCAAACGCAACCATGTTTGGACTAGATCTTCGAAAGATTTTAAATAAAATTGTTTATATTTTTTCATGATCATAAATCTCTATTTATGGCATTGCTAAGAATTTTAAAGCTGATTTATACAGATAGCACCAAATATAGATGTCTAAATTGATTTTCAGAAAAAAGTTAATACATTTTAGATCCATGATACGCAATAATTGATATTCGAAGTACGCATAATACGTAGTACGTTGCATTTAGAATAAGAAAATCATATCCGTTTGCAACTAAATCAAGTGCTATAAAGTTGAAGAGTTGTAAGAAAATACATCCTTACCTATAATAAAATAAAGCGAATATTCTTTTAGCAATATATGTGATCATAAATAATTAACGATGTACAATTGTCATGAAATCACAATTATTCTATTAAATAACCATAAATATGATGATATTTTGACGAATGCACATTTTACCGATATCAAATCTATCTTAATATAATTCCTTATTGCGTATTTCATTATTTGTGACTCATTTTTTGTTTTCGCCGTACGTATACACACACATATCTGTGATAAAGATATTAAAATTTCTTGGTGAATTTATGTGTAATACAAAAAATATCATGTCTACATCTATCTATCTGCGTTATATGCAGTTGTATAAATATATGTGTAAATATCCATATCAAATTCGATGTAGAGAAATAGTGTGCTGCACTGCCGGGCGGTGGTCGATTGGTGTACTAACGTACCGGATTTCAGTCAACAAGTGCATCATCACCGCACATTTGCATACGTATACAAAGCGCTGGGTTTCCAGGTTCCAATCTAGATTTAACCCCGACATGCAATATCTTTTGTATCTCCTATGCATACAAATTGTACATATAGTACGAAATCAGATATGAAATAACGTCTATAGGAGATAAGGACTTGTCCATTTGCATCGTATTCATAAAACATCGACTAGTAGTAATGCTTATAGACTAAGATATGTTACAATTGTCTATGATATCATTTCCCATATTTCTCATTTACGGTTCATTTATTTACGTCTAGTAAGTGATCCTAGCAAAAATCGTCAATCCCTGATTCTGAAGCTAATAACTAATAACTTGTTAGCCTTAGAATGATTTTATAGTAACTGATTGCATTTTTTTTTGCAATAGAAACGAATCAATATAATCCTTCACTATTTAACATGATTTTGTGTACCAAATAAACGTTTACTTAAGCTAAAATTTGTTCTTTGCCTTTTTCATGGTAGAAGCGGATTTGTTGAATCGAATCCCGTAGATTTTAATCAATTATTTCCTTCCATTTTTTAAAATTAATATGCTTAAATATTTTATAATGATATTAGTAATAATAACTTATTCATTACCTAAAGGTAATGTAATAATGTAAACATCCGTGCATATGTAACAATTTCTTACTTATTACGTCTAAGTGCGGTTCTGGTACATCCCCTGAATGCATCCTTAGTTCCCATATTCCAAACGCGGAAGAAAAACATTTAAGTATTGTGGTGGAAAATCTCAGGCTCTTTAATTTTTTTAAATGGGTTGTTTGATTTAAAAATTTCGATCTATTTGTTTTCAAGTTAAATGATGTTTTCTAATTAAGCTAACCAAATGTAAAGTTGAAAAGATAAATATATTGACAAATTAATAAATATATACCGATTTTTCACAAAAAAAAAGTTTTTTACAGAAAACCTAAGGCAATCCCAGTCTAGCTAATCTTTAAATATTCTAATTAATTTACAAAACAAAATGAGAGCAGTAGATACAAATAATTTTGAGGAACTTAAGAAGATTCGACGTCTTTAATCTTTGAAATCGTATTCACTCGCACGTGATTTCTCGCCTTTAAGATGGACTGGTCTTCGGTTTCCAAAATGTGTCCGGAACTTCCAGATTTTATTTGTAGTATCAGCCGATATACTTTATAACTGAATATAAACGAAGATTTTTGTATAATTATAGAGTTATATGAGGAAATAACTAATTATTCTCAGGAGAAGCGATGCCAACATGTCCGACTTTTAACACGATGTTTTTTTGTTTTTGTTTTTATATCCATAACAACACATTTGTTTGCCTATATGGTAGGCTACACAGTACACACACTCTTGATATGAGTGAAATTGTAAAGGTAAATGCTGCCAGTCGTGCCATCCTTCCGTCGTACGAGAAATTTCGAAGATTATAAGTATAATTTCGGAATAATGCATATTTATACAATGTGATTGAAATGTGTGAGTACAGTATATTAAACGTGTTTTAAGAATGAAATTTGGAAATATTTATTTGTATAAATAATAGGTTTACGAATAGTGATATATATGATAAACGAACCTCTCCTCTGCAAGTGTTGTTGCAGGGATTTTTTTTAACAAGAAAATAAGAATAAGTTATTAAAGAATACCCAAAGTAGATATCTGTACAACTTTAGAAAGAAACCTGTACAGATTGAATATCTGTGCTTAAAATTCATAAAGTGGGTGTACTAACGGTACTTCACCTCCAATTTCTAATAACAACCATAATAAAAAAATAACGCCGTACACCAAACAGTGACGAGAAAATATCTGGAATAGGTAAACTAGTAAAATTTAGAAAAATTCATTGATAATTAATAGACAATATTTCATATCATTACAGTATATCTTATTTTTATTCCTAAAATTAAAGTATGGACTTCCTAGATTTTTTTAAGAAAAATATTTATATCTGGTCTTTGGATTATAGTATTTTGACCTCTTGTATAATAGACTTTTTATATGTCAGTTATAGTAAATAATATTTATTGTGCAGTAGGGTAAAGAGGGCCATTAGCGATCCATATCGACCGTACTTAATAGTTACGATTGCCGACGGACACAAGTTATACTTTACTACATGTGAATAAACGGTAATAAAGCTACTATTTTCCTTTTACATTTTATTTATTTTACTACTTCTCGCTCTCTATTTAATTTATAGCCTATGTATAAATGAATACAGTAGGCGTTAATGAGTTATCCTAGCAACCAGAAATATACGAAAATGTGTTGTTAGTTTTCCAGACATGCATACATGTTTATGTATGACGTATCATTCTATGGCAATAGAAAACTGGAATAGTTCGATATTGGAATTAATTATTTATCAATTATCAAATGACTAAAAAGAGAGACTTGAAAGAGAATATAGCTTCATTTCGGTTTGACTATTTGTTACCTATTTAAAATTTGATGTTCCTCTTTTTTTAGTGGACATCTAATAATTTTAGTTAGCCATTAAACGATTTAGTTGAATTTATTTTTAAAGAGAAACTTTTATTTATAGTGCGCTATCGCCGTTATAAATATGATTCACCCGTTCACTATTTTTTCTTCCGGTAATATGATAAAACGTATTCAAAATAGTTCCGGGGAAATTAACGTATATAAACTAAATTGCCTCTCTTATTATAATACTGTAGCTGTGTATATGATGGCTTTTAAAAGCAGTATTTTTATTAAAATATTGCAAAACTACGATACAATATAATCCTATACAAGAATGATAATCCTGTACGTTTTTACGACTGGTGTCGGTAATAATACCGAAGAGCCCGCCATGGCTCAAGATTAAGGAAGTATTAGTATTAGGAACTTTTGAGGTCTTGAACTATGTTATATGTAGTTTTAGTATGCAATATACACTACGGTGACAGAATAAAATAGACACCAGGTAAAACGGTATAAATATGTAAACAGCTAAATTCTAAGAACGAATTAAGAACTTTCTCTTGTCATTAGGGTAGGGGTAGATGTATCGGAAGGAATTCGCCATAGTTTAGTATCGTTACAACTACGCCTCGCTTACAAGGTTCGAGTGATATTAGCCACTTCACCCGGGGTCGCATCGTTGGCCAGAGTGAACGCGACGCTTCGCAACGTGAAATGAGTACATTTTTATATATTCCGTTATCCACGGTTAACCGTGTGATTACACAATTTAAACGCAAGGGAAAAACAACAGTGGAGCCGAGACCAGGTTGTGCCGGACCTTCTGAAAGAAGTAAAAGGGTGCTTGTGCGCGAGGTGTTAAGAGAACCGCGAAAAGTACAGCTGAGCATACGGGAACTTCACAGAAAAGTCAGCGCACCGTTCCGCGATACCTCCACAGTGTGAGGATGTATAAAAGGGTGGCAGAGAAAAAAAACCTCTCGTTACGGCGTTTCAAAAACGGCCCCGAACGGCTTGGGCAATCGAAATGCGAACGAAGCCCGAAGAGTTTTGGCGGTCTGTCATTTTTTTAGACGAAAGCGGATACTGCCAATTCAGTGATAGTGGTCGTACGTGGATATGGAGACGTTCGTCACAGAAGCTGGACGGCAAATTTTTGCCTCGGACGGTGAAATACGGCGGTGTGAACATCATGGTGTGGGGCGCGATATGGTATGGTGGAAGATCGCAATTAGTAATCTGCGACGGAAATATATCCAAATATTAACAGAAGGACTACTACCGATATTCGACAACGCCATTTTATCTAAAGAAGCAACAACCACATGGAAAGAGGAACAGGAGATTCGGATCTTACCATGGCCAGGCCAATCACCAGAGGTGAATCCGATAGAGAATGTTTGGCACGTAATCCAGACAAATATGGCGAAACGACCCCGAAAACCCAGCAATAAGGAAGAACTCGTGGCAGATGTTACAGAAGAGTGGTTAAATATTCCAGAAGACACCATTAATCATTCAATAGATTCTATGCCACGACGACTCGCAGCACTTCACGCAAGTAAAGGTGGATCGACAAAATATTAGTCTAATTTAAAAATTTTAAAATATTTTGTATATATAACGAGAATAGAAACTTTTTTTCTTTAATTAGTCGGTGTCTATTTTATTCTGTCACCCTAGTGTAGTTATATGCAATAAAATGTCAGCAGGCAATAATTCTCTAATATAAGCATACAATATAATTACAATAAATAGGGTTGTAAGCTGTATTTTATTCAGGATATTCAAAAAAGTAAAATATTTCTCCAACATAATATTTATCGTTAAATTTCAGATTTTTAAATACGCTGTGTAGTAGAGGAATAAATTATTAAAATCAAATATAGTGAAACTAGCTTCACATTATAAACGAAAAACCTTCAACGCGAATTGTTCCAATTCTTTTTTGTAGTCGTCTTAGATATTTTGTACAAGGCTGTATATTGTATGTATATCATTACAGATATCAGTATCTTTACAAAATTAAATACATTGCCGACGATACAGTCGAGCTTTATCAGCTGTGCTTACCATCATCCTGCTTTGTCGATAATGAATATCGGCTAGGCCGCAAAAAGTTGGCTCGTCAATCGCCAACATGCAAATTCACTTTTGGTAAATAATGTGTGCACTGCAAGGTAAATCATTGTACAGTCGACGCGAAAATTGATAGAGAAGGATTTTAATTATTCATTCGTGTGTTAATCTGCACATGTAGATCGACAAAAATTAAGTTTTGCGGCCATAGGATTTAATTAACAAAATAGCCGCAGAGTTATTTCGCGCATAAAATTTCCTTTTTTGTGTACATTGCTTCGACTAATTGTGGTTATTACTATATTATTCGGCAATTTATAAATTGCAACGTTAATTCTCTAGTATTTACTACCTCCTCTTCGGTAAACTTACAATTATCGCAGATAGGAATTTTGATTTGTAAATATGTTCGAAGAACCGCAACGAATTTCCGTGAGATTTGGAATATTACTGCTCTCCACATTGATTTTATGTAGATTAAAATTAAAATCGGGGAAGTAATGGAAGGGGATGTGGTATGAATTCTATCTGTAAATATTGGCACATGCATTATAATTAAAGTGGTTTAAGCTAAACAGTGATAGGGAGGCAAAAGATATTTTTAGCAAAGTAAAATGCCGAAGTGTTGGAGTTAAAATTGGAAGTTAGGTGGACGTATTCATGCTTTTGAAAGTAAAAACATTGACATAAACTATGTACACCACCGCTCATAATAGAATGGACAGTTTAACTTTTTTAACAAAATATTTTGAAAAGAAATACTTTTATTCACGTAATAATTCTCTAAACGTGTACATAATTTACTAATTAAAGAACTAAGTTGATAAATAACGAAACTGGAATATTTTATATTACTTTTTCAAAATCATGAGATAGTTAGGTACAGTACAAACAATATAAGTTTCGAGCAAGTAAATAATTTAATCAACGTAATCTCCATCAAGAGCAACGCAATCATTCCAGTGCCGTTCTAACATTTCAATACCACTTTTGTAGAACGATTTATCTTTTGCCTCAAAATAGACCTCAGTTTCAGCGATAACCTCTTCATTCGTGCGAAATTTCTTACCGGCGAGCATTTTTTTGAGGTCCGCGAACAGCCAGTAGTCGCCGGGAGCCAAATCTGGCGAATACGGTGGATGTGGGAGCAATTCGAAGTTCAATTCATGTAGTTTTGCCATTGTTTTGATTGACTTGTGATACGGTGCGTTGTCTTGATGAAACAATTTTTTTCTTTGCCATATGCGGTCGTTTCTTTGCAATTTCGGCCTTCAAACGCTCCAATAACGCTATATAATATTCACTGTTGATGGTATTTCCTTTCTTAAGATAGTCGATGAATATTACACCACGCACATCCCAAAATACCGAGGCCATAACCTTTCCAGCCGATTGTTGTGCTTTCGGGCGCTTTGGACGAGGTTCACCAGTTGCTGTCCACTCAGATGACGATCGTTTTAATTCCGGAGTGAAGTGATGGATCCCCATGTTTCATCCATTCTCACATATAGACGCAAAAATTCCGGTTTGTTACTTTTAAATATGGCCAAACACTGCTCAGAATTATCAACACGTTCTTGTTTTTGGTCACCAGTGAGCAAACGCGGCACCCACTTTGAACAGAGCTGTCTCATAGTCAAATGCTCATGCAATGTAAAGCCAATACGTTCTTTTGATATCTTTACGATGTCAGCTAACTCACGCAACTTCACTTTTCGATCATTCAAAACGATTTTGTGGATTTTTTTGATGTTTTCTGGTGTTACCGCCTCATTTGCACGTCCACTGCGTTCTGCATCATCGGTGTCTCTACTACCACGTTTGAAGTCAGCAAATCAAGGTTTTATTGTTGTTTCTGATGGAGCGGAGTCCCCATAACACTTTTCAAGCCATTGCTTCGCTTGAACGGTATTTTTTTCCCATCAAGAAGCAGTGTAAAATTAAAACACGAAATTGTTTTTGATCCATTGTTTTGAAAATAACAAAAGTAGCGTGACTCTTAGCACAATAACTCACAAACTAATGAATAGAATATCATGAAATTTGAACAGCTGTCTTTTGAAGGTTAGTACTAACTGAGAGAAAGGTGACTGCAATAAAACTAGCGTCATCTATGTGTTAGGCCCGGGACGTTTCAGCCTATGTGTTACTTATATCTACATCTGATCATTTATTAGTTTTTGTTTATTCCACAGTGTAGGTGATATTAAATCAAACAGAATGCTAAGTGGCTCGGTTATTTTTAACCACAAAATAAATTGTATTTTATTTCACAATAGATTTTCGCCTGTACACTAAACCAGTAGAACAACGAGCAACGTTATTTCCGTGTTTGAAAGAGAACTTCATAATTTTATTTCCATGCAATGTACTCAGCGGCTTAACAGCGTAGTTTTGTATTTTGTGCGCGGAAATTTTAACAGAATTAGATTATCATCGAGGCAAAGCATGAAAGCATGCTGAGAATGATTACTAAAATGTTACGCTGGTGAAATTCCTCTGTTACGATGTTGCTTTTATATTTTCTGTTAACGTTTAATCAATGCGCTTTTTGTTATAGTGGCTAGATAAATCGAGGCTTGGAATATCCAACACGCTGTTATTTCAGTTTTGGTCGATGCTTTTAAAACTACAGGAATTTCATTTCGTAATATAAATGGCAGAGATATGGTTTAACACCGACGCTATCTTTACTAAAGAAAAATAATCCTTTATTCTATTTGTTTCAACAATTACAATTTCCTTCTCGTTCTATAGCGTATGAATTATATTAACCAATTGGTGAAATGTAATTACTACATTTGCATTGCAGTATTACTACTGCAGCGCCTAATTCGCAAAAAGTAGTAAATGTGGAATAATTCGCAGATTTCGAGTAATTATACTATTATTATCAATAATTACTAACTATTGAACTAATTAGATATTGCTAGAGAATGGTATAATATCTTTATCTGCCATATTCAAATATCCTATAATAAGTAGTAAAAGGCCGAATACTTTACTCATCTGACCACGTTGTGCAATTAGTTATTCTAGCTAGTTTCTGAAAATGAGTGTAATTGCTAAAATAGTTATTTTTTATATAGTTATATAATAGTTAGTATCTTTTGAATGGAATAACCAGATCGTCGATTTAACATGAAATATGCATTAATAGAACAAAGGAAAGTTCAATTCAATACATTTTAGAGACTATCATATTGCTTCCATAATACAATGTGTGCCAAAAGTCGGTTTCAAAATGAAAAGAAAATAATAAAATAATTGTCAGGTTTAATGTTTTTATTAAAATACACGCTTTGGCAATTTATTTCTTGAAAAATTATTATAATAATTCTAAATGCGTAACGTTCTTTTGCTGGCACTTTTCGAAGCGTGGGAGAACTGCTTGGTACATATTCTTCGTAATAGCTGCCATTTCTCTTCGAATATTCTCTTTTAATTAATTCAGGAAGTTATCTCTTCCAACATCCTCTGAACTAGGGATTTTGGGTTGACATATCCACACTTCATTTGAAATAAATCACTTTTGTATGTAATTTGTAAGCATACATATATTTTTAAAATATTTTATGTAAGTATTAAGTAGTTTCAGTTTATTATTTATAATAAATTTCAATACCATAAAACTAACCAGCTAGTTTCCTTTTTTGGCATTTGTACACCATATACACTAGGGTGACAGAATAAAATAGACACCTACTAATTAAAAAAAAGATTCTATTCTCGTTATATATACAAAATATTTTAAAATTTTTAAATATTTTGTCGATCCACCTTTACTTGCGTGAAGTGCTGCGTGTGATCGTTGCGTAGAATCTATTAACTGATTAATGGTGTCTTCTGGAATATTTAACCACTCTTCTGTAACAGCTGCCACGAGTTCTTCCTTATTGCTGGGTTTTCGGGGTCGTTTCGCCATATTTGTCTGGATTATGTGCCAAACATTCTCTATCGGATTCATGTCTGGTGATTGGCCTGGCCATGGTAAAATCCGAATCCACTGTTCCTCTTTCCATGTGGTTGTTGTTCTTGCTTTGTGGCAGGGTGCTCCATCCTCCATAAAAGTGGCGTCTTCTTTAGATAAAATGGCGTTGTCGAATATCGGTAGTAGTCCTTCTAAGTTAATATTTGGATATATTTTGCCGCATTTATATTTCCGTCGCAGATTACTAATTGCGATCTTCCACCATACTATATCGCGCCCCACACTATGATGTTCACACCGCCGTATTTCACCGTCTGATGCAAAAATTTGTCGTCCAGTTGCTGTGACGTCCGTCTCCATACCCTCGTACGACCGCTATCACTGAATTGGCAGTATCTGCTTTTGTCTGAAACAATGACAGACCGCCAAAACTCTTCGGGCTTCGTTCGCATTTCGATTGCCCAAGCCATTCGGCGCCGTTTTTGAAACGCCCTAAGGAGAGATTTTTTCTTTGCCACCCTTTTATACATACCCACACTGTGGGGGTATCGCAAAACGGTGCGCTGACTTTTCTGTGAAGTTGCCGCAAGCTCAGCTGTACTTTTTCGCGGTTCCCTTAACACTTCGTGCACAAGCACCCTTTTACTTCTTTCAGTAGGTCCGGCACGACCTGGTCTCGGCTCCACTGTTATTTTATCCTTGCGTTTAAATTGTGTAATTACACGGTTAACTGTGGACAACGGAATATTTAAAAATTTACTTATTTCACGTTGCGAAGCGCCGCGTTCACTCTGGCCAACGATGCGACCCCGGGTGAAGTCGCTAATATCACTCGAACCTTGTAAGCGAGGCATAGTTGTAACGATACTAAACTGTGACGAATTCCTTCCGATACATCTACCCCTACCCTAATGACAAGAGAAAGTTCTTAATTCGTTCTTAGAATTTACCTGTTTACATATTTATACCGCTTTACCTGGTGTCTATTTTATTCTGTCATCCTAGTGTACGAGTCTATTTATCCATTCCTAAAATTCTAGGAATCACTACCTACATGAAAAATAAAATTTGCAACTGTTGCTTTTACTTTGGGACTTTAATTTGTACGCTTTCATTCCTACCTCTTCTTCTGTTCCAAAGCAGAGCACTTTACTTATTCTTTGTATATATTTATGTATAACGTGTGCATAATGTAATTAATGTGTATACTAATAAAGGATTTGCTATTTTAATTCTACATCTAAAAGAATGTAAACTTTCTTAAATCTAAAAACAGTCGTGTAAATTATGCTACTGGAAGTTCTGCCATTATGAAAATATGTTAGATGTAAGAAATTAGTTTTGGCCAAAAACTAATTTTAAGTTTCGGGTTGAATATGTCCGCTTAATTTCTTCGCAACTACGGTAATAACTTCCTTGCTGCTAAAGTGAACTACGAAATAAACGCGATTTAAATTATTCTTCTTGAAAATTTCCGTATGCAACGTGCTGAAATTAATATTTTTAATATTGATTAAACTATTAATATTTTTAATGTTAATAGTTTAATAAACACCTTATTTGATGTTTTTTTTTCACTGAATCGTTCACACTTTATTTCAGAATTGTAGCTTTAGCTGGATAGTTGTAAGATGAAGCGTTTATCCCCTTAAAATATAAATTTTATTATAATCCAGCGATAACTACTAACTGTGATAATTATGTTTTTTTATTAGTTATTTGAATGTTGAGTGGTTGTGATAACTTGGTTACTATTAATTTACTACCTAATATGTCTGTTTAAATCTGTGTCTTACGCCTCTTTTGAAGAGACATCTTACAATAATGGGCTCTAACTTTCGAGTTGAAATAATTACTTAATTCTAATTGGTAAAGTGTTCTAGATATGATTAAGTATTCTATGCAATAATTCTTGCGTTCTATAAAACAGTTGAATATACTATTGTGTTATATGTCAAAGTATTTTCCTTTTGAATCATATATTGTGTGTTGCTTGCTATTTACTAGCTTTTTTTGTAATCTACCGTTATCGCTTTACAGTGTTTACAATATCTCTCAGACGCTGCGTGTACAATGTGTTCGGAGAAAAACGAAACACATTAAATATCTATGAATCAGTTTGTTTTTCATAAAATTGCTGAAACGTATAAGCTTTACCATTGGTACATTTTGCAAAAGTATCGGGCATCCTCCATCACGCCGCAAGCTTATGCTGTCCTAGTTTGTAAACTCTCTTGAGTTTAGCTCAATTTGGAAAATCGGGAGGTGCAAAGTTAGGTGATCGAAGCTGTTATTTCGAACAGTTACCTCCTCTAAAATAAACGTAATTAAGTCTGTTTAGAAGATATGATCGAATTAATCTTAGGAAATTTCTGCTGACACCGAAAAATTCAGCTTCTCCAACAACTTATGATGATCAAACAGGTCAAAAGCACGGGAACAATCAGTATAAATAACATGTAATTGACCACCCCCCATTCACGTTTTCAGCTATTGTTTGAGAAATCTGTGCCGAGTTAGTTATAATAGATCTATTTGCCAAGAAACCATGCTGAGATCCAAAGAGATCTGATTTAATACCATAAGAAAGACGTTTATAAATTAAGACTTCAACAACCACTTCGCAAAAGAAGAAATTATAGCCATAGATCTGTAATTGCCAATATTGGAACTATCAAGATCAAGATTGGTGAAATTTTGGCTACTTTCCATATAGCAGGAAACGTAAACGCGTTTAGGGCTAGGTTAAAGATTATACATAGACGAGTGGCGTAGATAGTAGCACAATCCTTCACAAAAAAGCAAGGAATGCTATCATCGCCAGCTGTGAATTTAAAGTCTTGATGCATGGTATTACTTCCTTTACCTAAACAGACTGCAAACAAAATGGTGGTAAGCTGGAATCAATATCTGGAAGATGAGACTCCAAAGACTCAGGTAGACATACACCAGAGAGTATTCGTTAGTGGCATCAAAAACTTTACCAGGAATTCTAACGTGGATTTTTTGAAAGGCCCAGTTCGCTATTGCGAACGTATGTATGGTAGGCTAAACTAATGTCCATCTTAATCAGCTTACGTAATCTCTGAAATTCCATTCTGTAATAATTGTTTTGTGTCGATTTCCATTTCCAATGATAATAGGCCTTCAGTCTTAACAAGTTAACATTTTGGTGACTCGTAAGAAATAACCAGTTGGTTGTGGATAAATCAAAGTATAGGTTGCATCTACTTCGGAATCAAAATTAGACAAAATTAAATCTAGAACTCTATTATTCGAATTCAACACGCGATTAAATTGGTGTAAAACGCTCAGAAATTCCACAAAAGATAGGAATAAACTTAATTTACAATTTTTGCTGGAAGAGGGGTTTTATCGACAATTCTGGTTGTAAAAAAGCGAATTAAAGTCCGGACACCTCGTTCAGTACACATGTAACAACCTACCAGTTTTATTCATTAAGTTTGCGCGTATTCATAAACTAATCTAGCTATACAAATAAAACAAAACAGAAAATTCTTATTGCGTTTAAATTTGTAACTGTATGGTTTCACCATGCATGCGAGTAACTTAAGCCAAATGTGTTCTATCTTCTGTTAAAATTATGGATATTTAACATAGAAGATGTTAAACGACGTAAAATTCGCATATATTGCGCCGAATTCAAAATTTACGTGGTTTTTATCGTTATAAAAAAAATACCTCTCATGTGCAATTTCGTTAAAGTTTTCTTATGACGTCAAAAATCATGATTTAACTTCAAACGAAACGTGGTACATTAAAGGCAGTGGGTTTCCAAAGAAGCTTTCGTTTACCCGTACGCGTCACTGAGCTTTCAGTTCACGTATTAAAAATTATCCGGCTTGACGTCAAGCTGTCAAATATACCTGATATAAATCTACACCGTTGGTAAGCGTGGGTACATCCCACGAGGTGGAATGGGACAAGGATATAATCCCAACTGAAAATGCGGAGGGTATATACACGGAGGTCGATAATTGATAGCTGTAATTAAATATAAGCTTGTTAGATACGTGTAGGAACCGATACGCTTATAAATGGGAAAATGTTCAATGGCCAGCTCGCGTTCAGATAATTGATATACACATGTAACCTTTTTATTATTCCAAATAGCGCTTTTTATCGAACAATTGTTGAATGAACACCTACGTTTTTCATTTGTGTTGCCGGCGGAGAAGTCGAGTAATTTAATTGGGGAACGGATTCGATTAGAATTCATTATCGTTCGGATATTTTTCAAGTTGGTGCATGTAAATAAAATAGAAATTTTTATAGGTTCTGTTTATTTATTTTAAATGCTTCATATAATTGGATGAGCGATATAAATTAATTTCAATCGGATGCCAGTACCTCCAGTCGACGGTTTGGATCTTCAAAGATGGGGAAATCCTTTTATCATTCGACGTGTGTTCACTTTTCCCAAGCGTACCAATTCCAGAAACTCTGGAGTATTTGGTTGAATTTTTGAAATTAAATAACGTAGATGACGTGAAAACCGCGGAATATAAAAGGTTAACTAAATTATGAATGTCACAAAATTGTTTTCAAATAGGCGGAAAATGGTTCGAACAGGTGGAAGGCACGGCGATGGGTAATCCTTTATCTCCTTTTATTGCGAACCTTTTCATGAGCAAATTTGAAACGAACCTGAAAAAAGAAACCAAATATTTCCGGAGAATTTGGCTTAGGTACGTAGATGATATTTTCGCGGTGTTTGATACCAACAAAGGAAACATACAAGATTTTCTAGCAGAACTGAACTCAAAATTTACCACGATCAAGTTTACTATTGAAGAAGAAGTGAACAATCGCCTTCCGTTTCTAGATACTCTAGTCATACGCAACAACAATAAATTAGAAATAGACATCTACAGAAAAGAAACTAATTCCAACAGATTCATCACGGTTGATTCGCACCATTGCGAACAACAAAAAATGTCCGCGATTAGTTTTCTGGTCAATAGAATCCTCAGATTTCCGCTAAACAAGAGCAGGTACGACAAAAAATTAAAGTATATCAAAGATGTAGCGAGGTACAATGGTTTCTCTTCTATGGATGTCGACCGTATTTTAAGGAAGGTCCAATACAAACAACACAGAAATTCCACGACCTTGACATCAACAAACACCGGTAATAAGAAATTTATAACTCTTCCTTTTCACCCAACAGTAAAAGGATGAAGTAAAATTTTCCGACAACTAAATTTGAACGTGTCTTTTGTATCAAAAAACAACTTGAAGAATCTCTTAGGGAATCCCAAAGATAAACCGGAGATGATAAAAAGGTCTGGAATATACCAAATCGCATGCAATGATTGTGAGAAAGTTTATATTAGACAAACAAAAAGGAGTATCGAAACGAGGTTCAAAGAACATATTAGACACTATCGTTTCGACAAACCTGAACTATCAAACGTAGCAGAGCATATGGTAAAATCCGGACATAAGATTGATTTAGAAAATCTGACACTACTTAAAAACGTAAACTCGTATAGAGAATTAGACGCGTACGAAACGATATGTATGATAAAGAACGGAAACTTATTGAACCGAGAACCACCCCCAATTGTACACTCGAATTTGATGGATTTATTACCATAGGCCCTGTTAAAGATACGGTTCGCTTTCGGTCCATCCTTTCCCGAAAAAGGCATTAGACCACCGAGTAGATTGTAAATAGTCATATTAGAAATTTTAGAGCCTGCGTAGAAAATAATTCGCATGTGTGATACAGTTTTTACTTTCAGTCGGTAACACGGTTGATAATGAGAGCCCACATGCTCTCGAAACGCTGCGTTCCGCATAATTAATAAATTTGTGTGAGTGGAGTTTACTGCTATAGCTGTGAAGTGTCTCATTGATTTCGTTGACCCTATTTGTAGTAATCCCAAGTTTCACGATTTAATTATAATGTTGTACCTATTTTTCTCATTTAATTTTCTTATTTCAATAAATTGCATCATAATAACATTGTCGTATTATTTCATGTCTGATATCTATCGCTAAAAAATATGAACACTACTTTTAAACGCCGCCCGCGAACGTATTTGCACGCTAAAGTTTGGCCCACAACATGTCAAAGGTTACCCATACTTGCTTTAGAATGTCCACAAAATGGTTACAGTCATATTTTTTTGAACAAGAATTCTAATTTCACCTGAATTACTCGTGTGAAGACATTTTAGTTAAGAGACGTTATTGAAAAAGTACGAACTGGTGGGGGGATGTGCGGTTGACGAAGTATGATAATCAAATATCCAAATATACCGTATAAAGTGCTAATGTAATTTTGTAATATTCCCAAACATACATATATTGCTCTTTGCACACAAAATAATTTTAATAAAAGAGTTAATATCTAACATCAATGTTACCAAAAGAATAAGCAGTACATTTATAACAAAACAGCAAAAGAAGCTGCTCTTTTGCTGTTTTTACCACTTCTATTATTATTAAAAATTATAACTTAATAAGTGTTATTATTTATTCCAAGTAACTACCAAGTCTATATATTCTTGCTGCGTGTAATTAGACTAATTAGTAGAAATATGAAATGGAGAAATGAAAAGGAATCAATAAAGCCGTACTTTCGGGACAAAAATTTATAGCATAGCTTTCAAATGTTTGAAATATATTTCAAGAAACCAAGTAAAGAAGTCTGAATTGAAAGAAGCTACGTGCGCATTGTTGCACGTAATTGATAACGTATTTCATTTCTTTGATTTTCCTTTTCTCATCAGAATAACAATTTAATGCATTGAAGTTAATCTTTCGCTGCCCCTTGTTGTTTAAAAAAATATTTTAACATTCCATACAGGATTTTAAATTTTGATACAAAAATTATGATTTTTCATCATCTCAATCTATATAAATCCTCAAAGGAAACTAATGTCAAAAGAGCACAAACAAACAAAGAAAGAGACAGCGTATTGTAATGGAATGGGTATTTTTTATTGATTTATGAATGGATAGAAATCAAATGAAATTATGGTTGACAGGTACACTTTAACGTTATTTATTATTCCACTTTTATCATAATAATAATAATCCTTTATTGCCCAATAATAATGAAACAAAAAAAAAAAGAAAGACTCACAAAAATGGCTCTAGATCCCGTTTGTTTGCGTTCCTCACCATGTGACTGAGAGGTGCCTTAAGCAAAATGTTGGTATTAGCTCTAGGTACTTGAGATGTATTACAGTAGCGAGTATGATGAATAGGTACGGTAAAGTTTATTTGCGCTAGAAGGGCTGGCGAGTCGACAGTATTTTTCAGGATCCTGCAAAGAAACTCCACACTGTTACGCTCGCGGCGGTCAGCAAGAGATAGAAAACCATGCTCAACAAGTAAGCTATAATACTCGATACCTCTTGCAGGATACACGTTGTCCATTCGAAAGGAGAGATATTTTAGAAATTTCTTTTGAACGCGTTCGATCATAAGCTCTTGGTGTAAATAACGGGGATACCAAATAATGGAGGCGTATTCAAGCTTAGAACGAACGTAGGCATAATATAAACGTTTCATTACACCTAAGTCTGAGAAATGCCTGCAAGAACGCATGACAAAACCGAGAGTTTTGGAAGCAGATGAATACATGGACGAAATATGTTCCGTAAATGACAGTCTATTATCAAACAAAACACCAAGATCCAAAGTTTTGATATTGCGTGGTATGGCTGCATCATTAATTTGGTAGTTATAGTATAAAGTAGTGTGAGTGTTATTGTAGGAAACCACAGTACACTTGTTGATGTTCAGAGGGAGATAATTGACCTTGCTCCAAGTATTAATGCGAAGAAGATTGTCTTGTAAATGTTTACAATCGAAAATGCTACCAACAGTATTAAATATCTTTACGTCATCTGCGTATGCTAAGACGTGACACGTAAACAGAGATAGTAAATCATTTATATAAAAATTGAAGAGAAGTGGTCCAATCATGTGATAAATATCTACAGTATTTTTATTCCAAAATCGTCGATATTCCAAACTTAAATTTAGGTAACGGGTAAATAAAACAGAAAATTTGGGGCAAGCATCTCAATGGAATTGTGGTTAAAAAAGCAGATATATTTTCAGTTGGATTTTTATCTGCAGACATATATTGGTAATTTAAATACATTGTCCTATGTCCTTTTTACCTTGCGGTGTCGGACAACCTAGCCTTACTGCTTCAAAAACCTAAACCAGTGAAGTGCTACTATCGTAAATTCTGTTTAGGAATCGGTATTATTTTAAGCACAGAATGTTCAGTCCGTTCTATTAATCCTATTTAATTTTACAGTTTTAACGAAGTAGAGTGTCCTATAAATTTTCATATATTTATGAAAACTACCACCCTTCTTTTATTTGTTTTACCTAAGCTCTGTAATAGTTAAATATTTCCCACAACGGTAACTTGCTTTCAAAATAAACTGTTGATTAAAGTTTTTACTTTTTAATAAATTTCCACAATGTTGTGCGATAGAAATTGACTCATAAAGGTGTGAATTGAACTATTTTATGAGCTTTGTCAATTTCTCCATAATCTCCCACTTTTCGAATAAACTTGTGGATCTTTTTATTAACTCGGCTGAATCTATAAGTTCTAGTACTATTTCCTTTATGCGGAAATAGTCAGCCCCATAAAAAATGGCTACGTTTAATTAATCCGGTAATTAGTAGTTACCGATTCTGGAGGAAGAGAAATGTTGGGCAATTTTTCTTTTTACATTTCGACGCGAAGGAGTACTTTGATAAATACTTCTTTACGTTCGTAAATTATAACGTATTAACTAATGGAACCTGGCATCTAATTTCCTCGGCCACCCTATTGCATGCACTAAGCAAGCAATGTGAATAATATTTTTGTAAAAAAAGTTTTTTGTAAATTTGCCCTTGCTTTGATCATATTCACAAAATAATTCATTAAATCATTGAGCTTCCATTAAGAAAACTAGCAATTTGTAAACTGTCGGTTCTCACCAACTGCTTTGTACTAATCAAAAGCGATTGTGTAGAAATATTTTGATTTAGAATAGTAACTAATAAATTTGCAATGCATTGACCACCATTAGTTGCTTCATCAATAACAATATAAAGAAACTAATCCCCTCTATGTGGGTTTTTATATTTGCAATCATGTTATTGTAAATTGAAGTTGTATATTTTCTTCTTAGCGTGTAAAATGTATTTACAAAAAGTCGTTAAAAATTGTCTAAATCTGCTACCTTATCCGGGGGTATATTTTGCATTTATGAACGATACAGAAAACTGTAAAATACACTTAATGACGTAATTTTAATGGCACTGACGATATCCCTTTTCTTGACGATGACGTACCAATCTATCTACGATTTTTTTTATTATATTTACGTTAGAAAATAAATGTTATATTATTGTTATATTCTAAGTACTTGTTTTATTCGACTTTATAAAAGATAAATTTTTAAATTATTACAAATTGTAAATAAGACATTGTAATGAAAAGTTACCACTCTTTCACAGGCTTGTAGAACACTTCGTCTGTGTCTAGTTGCCTTCGGGTAATTTTTTTATTCACGTCAACACAAGATTTCTGGGATTTTGAATTTTGATAGCCTATCTATTTTTTCCCAGACCGCTAAAAAACGTCATTAACGATTGAAAATTTTGAAGTCCGTTAAATCTAACGTATGAGGAAACTGGAATATAGTTCAGCTAACCACTACGGTTTAACTATGCATTAACTATAACGGCCTTTTATATGAAAACTTATTAGTTCTTCTAGTAAAAGCAAAATTGCCTATAATCTAATGATGGTAAAATGTGCACCTAGTACACTAGGGTCACAGAATAAAATAGACACCTACTAATTTAAAAAAAAGATTCTATTCTCGTTATATATACAAAATATTTTAAAATTTTTAAATTAGACTAATATTTTGTCGATCCACCTTTACTTGCGTGAAGTGCTGCGAGTCGTCGTGGCATAGAATCTATTAAATGATTAATGGTGTCTTCTGGAATATTTAACCACTCTTCTGTAACAGCTGCCACGAGTTCCTCCTTATTGTTAGGTTTTCGGGGTCGTTTCGCCATATTTGTCTGGATTATGTGCCAAACATTCTCTATCGGATTCATGTCTGGTGATTGCCCTGGCCGTGGTAAAATCCGAATCCCCTGTTCCTCTTTCCATGTGGTTGTTGTTCTTGCTTTGTGGCAGGGTGCTCCATCCTCCATAAAAGTGGCGTCTTCTTTAGATAAAATGGCGTTGTCGAATATCGGTAGTAGCCCTTCTGTTAATATTTGGATATATTTCCGTCTGATGCAAAAATTTGTCGTCCAGTTGCTGTGACGAACGTCTCCATACCCTCGTACGACCGCTATCACTGAATTGGCAGTATCTGCTTTCGTCAGAAAAAATGACGGACCGCCAAAATGCCAAATCGCATTTCGATTGCCCAAGCCATTCGGCGCCGTTTTTGAAACGCCGTAAGGAGAGGTTTTTTCTTTGCCACGCTTTTATACATCCCCACACTGTGGAGGTATCGCGGAACGGTGCGCTGACTTTTCTGTGAAGTTGCCGGAAGCTCAGCTGTACTTTTTCGCGGTTCTCTTAACACTTCGCGCACAAGCACCCTTTTAATTCTTTTAGAAGGTCCGGCACGACCTGGTCTCGGCTCCACTGTTGTTTTTTCCTTGCGGTTAAATTGTGTAATCAAAATTTATTATTATTATTTAAAAATTTACTTACGCGTTCACTCTGGCCAACGATGCGACCCCGGGTGAAGTCGCTAATATCACTCGAACATTGTAAGCGAGGCATAGTTGTAACGATACTAAACTATGATACATCTACCCCTACCCTAATGACAAGAGAAAGTTCTTAATTCGTTCTTAGAATTTAGCTGTTTACATATTTATACCGCTTTACCTGGTGTCTATTTTATTCTGTCACTCTAGTGTATTTAGCTGTAAAGCTACTTGATTATTTTTTCAATTTGTATTTCTTCGAACTTCGTCTGCCAATACTTCACAAAAGTATGAAATTGGGTTATCGAATATTCATTTCCCAAGCTTCATCGGGGAAAATAGTATATTCCGCTTAATGTAGCAAAAGTATCATATTAACTTTATGCGCGAAATTAAGTGTATGTCTTTTTTTTATGAAAAATCGGATATTCAATTTATAATTTCGATAAGAAGAAAATGTTTTTTGCATAAAAGTCAAACTTAAGAGCAAAAAACGTGAAAAATTCGTACTTTGCATATTCGTCAACCTGGGAATAGATTACTTGCTACTTTTACGATATACCAAATCTCTTTAAGTCTATTTTCTTTTTAAAAGTGAACAAAAAAATTTAGGTGAATATTAAAGGAAAAATATATGCTACCGTTAAATATAATAACACAATCGTACTTATTTTTCCAGAATATTATATATTTTCTTAGCCAAGAAGAAACAAAAATAAGTGACAACAACCGACAAACAATATCCTCGGCTTATTTTATTTAGTGACATCAATTAATTTGAAATGCCGTGCGAATAAGTAACTAACACTACCAAAACAAAAGAAATCTAAATTGTATTGAACGTATTTCTATTCATCAATTTAAACTTTCTTTTTTTTCTCTTTAAGTCGAAAAGTTTCGCCTCTAAAATTGATTTCAGTCAGTCAAAGTAGCCAATTGAATTGATCTTCGTCGGTTGCTGCGCTAGGCTGAGGTCGGATCGAGTCGTTCGGATTTTCTCTGAAAATAGAACTGCTACATCAGCCAAGCCCTTCTAATGAAAGTGCCAGCGCGCTCTACATCCGCTTTCAATTGTCTTCCCTTTGCTGCGGGTTAAAATTTTTTGAAAACCTCTTATTTAAATGAATGCAAATTTTTGCCTCTTTCCCTTTCCTTTTCGAGATCTTTACAATTGTAATAGTGTTAGTTGGTGATTCATTTTACAATTAGGCAAAGAAAAATGAGCAAAAGGTGTAATATAGTTTTCATTTTCTGTACGAACACCTTTATTGTAAATGTAAAATTTTAATTAAAATCAAGCTTTGATTGTTAACACTATACGTGGTGTAATATTGTCTCTGGTACTTTGTTATTTGTGTTTTATAAATTGGTTATTATATTTTGCTGTTTATACTATACGCGCACTTGCGACGTGTCGATGGCTGCAACTGTGAGTAAAAGGAGGATGAAATAAGATTTCTATAAGTTGACAAAGTCGAGAGATACGCATAGTATTCCACAGGGCGATTTTGCGTTAATGTGCTAGCTGTCTATCGGTATTCTCTACACTTGTACTACTAATACAAAATTCTATCCCCACATCGATCTTTGAAGGTAAGCCGGTGTTCGATTCATTTTCGAGTCGCCTAGAATGCAATCAACAGCTACCAGCTTTTCACCTGGTATATCACCTATTGTTTTATGCGATTCGTCCTGGATACGTATTAGGAGATATAAAACAGTTTCTACTCAAACTAGTTCTACTGATTCAGGAGAAAATTTAAAGCTCGCGCAACTAGGTGAATTATTGTTTGACAAAGTAAATGCTATTTCGATACAGTCTGTTGTTGTATTACAAGCACAGCTGTATGCCTAAGTATTAAGAAACCCAGGATTGTTGATACTAAGTATGTCACTGCATGGGAAGTTAAACAACCAAGTTGTAAATGAGATAACAGATGTTATTATTTGTGCATATTTAATGGTTTAGGGAAATAGAGATACACACAAATTAAAATCTTGATGAAAGCGACAGACTAGTGCTAGAGATGATCCCATCGCATTTTAAAAACGCTGAAAACTATCGGGACGGTTGAATAACAAGCTAAGGAGACAGTATGGTGCACAATTTCGACGAGCAACGTTGGATGACATTTAAAAGCCTTCAATTTGCATAGTCAGGTTATTCTCCGGAAGCCACACCATACAGAGGCGCATAAGAAAAGACACGATTTGTATATATTTTTTAACTAGTCAAAGGCATATTTTGCAGTGATTAAATAAGAAACTGAAAATTTATAGTACCTTTTCTTAATAATAATACTATTAAGCCTGCACTCGTGGTGCATTTTAAGATATTCGTTCCCAGCATTCGCCATGGAGTTCGAAAAACCACAGAAAACCTCATTTGTGAGAAGCAAGAGGTCTGGGGTTCGAAGCCAAAGCTCTAAGACTTGAGGGCATGCTGTAGTTTTCTGGGGAACCTCGGAGCGCGACGAAGGCGTGAGCGAAACTTTTCATCTAGATTGCATATCGTTTACCGTAAAGCACCGAGGTAGATGCGGAATGGTCTGGAACGGTTGTATATCAACGCTAGGTGTAATCGCTATTCTCGATGGTGTACGTGTGTGACAGTTATCAATATTATTATTGCATCCAGCAAGATAACGTACATCGTGACAGCGCATTACCACAGTCTCTAATTGACTTATCATCTTTTGAGGGTTTATGGTAGATTACAACATCGTTGTTCGTCTAAAGCTTAGCTGTAAATGAAATTATGAAGGAATTGAGTATATTTTCGTTTGAGCTATATTACGGTTTAGCAGCAAATGTTGAAACAGATCAAAGTGGTTATAAAATCAAAATATTCGATTAATAAAAAGGTACATTCTGCTTCATGTCAATATCGCACGATGCTGTTCCTTCACATAAAATTAGAGGATGCCTAGTAGATTCATACGCACACAGCTATGTCTGTATGTATTTTAATGAAGACTTAGTACCAAGTCATACAGAATGAGTCTAGAAAATTATAATTCCTATAGTTTAGATTAGAACGTTGGACAAGTAAGCTTGATCCGATTATTTTTATTTTACTGGGATCATCAATTTTTTAGATTTTACGCAATAACAGTACCTTTAAATAATGCTGCGGAGCGCGAAGCTATAGACATATAATTTATATTAAGACAAAAGTTTCTATATTTTAGCATAAAAATATTCTCGTCTAAATTCGCCTAAATTCCACGATGCGAATAAATTGTTTTAATACAAAATAAACAATTGTACAAACAATATGTTGCTAAGTGCTAGAATAATTTGGATCTCGCATATAATGGTTTCTATAAAATAAATCTATTACTCTAGAAGCCACAGTTGCTGAAGCATTTATTAAGGTCATTTTCGTCACCTTCAACAATTATAGTATAGTGGTGTGTTATTGTACACATGTATGCATACGCATGAGGGTGGTAGGTATAGGATCGTCTACAATAATCAAATGTCTATTAAACATCCAGAAAGTTGAACTAACTGAAATAAAGAACGTTTTTTCTCACATGTATTGATGGAGAGAATAAGACGAAATTTCTTGAATATTTACTACAATTACTAAATTACTTCTCCGCGTAGTCTACAGTCAAGCCCAGGCACTTTACCCTATCATTTTATGAATTTGTCTATACCTGTTTGATGTTTGGTTTCCGCCAAGCTATTGAGGTAATCTTGTTACTCTACTAACGTAACCACCACTCAAAACATTTTTTGCAGTTTGGCGAAAAGATGACAACTGCTAGGCTGTAACACAGGCTTATACGATGAATGTTGATACCAACATCAACTTGAACCTTTGAAACAAGCTAGCTGTGAACGTAACTGAATGTGTACATATAGAAATGCATAAGAAATACAGGGGTGAATGGAGTGTTGGACCGTCTAGAATGTTATTGACAAATATTTGGCTAGTACCTGGTTCTTGCGCATATCGGCCTGTTTATTTTATCTGGTTACAGATTAATCATACAAGTTTCTGTTATTGAAACTCTACATCGTCACCTATCTAAACCAAATCTTTAATTTGCTCGCCTTCATCTCCAGCTTTAAATCAGTTTTAATAGAACTGCATGCAAATCATGCTATTCACGCTGTAATAAATTTACGGCGCGTCATATTTTACGATTTTGCTGAGCTCAGTTTATCAAAACTAAACTGTTTTTACTAAGATAAGAGACCTATGATCTATAAGATTAGTTATTTGTTTTCTTCCATGTAAACCTTTATGGAAATTATTTTTTTTCCGGTTGCGACTTGAGATAAATGAAATCAGTAAATGGTTACAACAACTTCGCAAAAACTGATTAAAAATAGATTTATCTGCTGTATGAAAGTAGGTACGATATATAATATCTAAATTATGACGTTATGAATATTGTTTACCGTACAAACATACCTCCGCACAGCATTTCCGTACGATAGTATTAAAATTTTACTATATATATATATATGTATATATACACTACCGCTCAAGTGTTTAGGCACTCTCACTGACAGCAAAAATGTATAAAAACTCAGCTACAGATACACGTACATGAATAAAAATATATTAAATAAATGTGAAAATTAAAACGTTTAATTTAAATTTTGCTTTCATCTATGTGACCTCCTCTTGATTTAATAATTGCAGCACACAATCGAGGTATTCTCGCAATAAATTTTGCCAGAGTTTCTTGTGTTATTGAGGTCCAACTCGATTGCAATTTGTTCCACACGTCAGTAGCTGATGTCGGAGCCGATTTCCGTACTTCCCGATCTAGTTCTTCCCATAGTAACTCGATTGGATTCAAGTCGGGGCTCTGGGGAGGCCATTCCATAATTTTGAGAGTTCCTTCCTCTTCTAAATGGCGTAAATAGTCTTCACATAATTTAGAGGAATGTTTTCGATCATTATCTTGCTGGAGGATAAAATTTTGACCCAAAAGTCGAATTCCGGAAGGTATTGCGTGGTTCTCCAAAATTTCGCGGTAGCCTTCTTTTTTTAATATACCGTCAATTTTCACAATGTCCCCTACACTAGTGCCTGCAAATCAGCCCCAAATGATGATAGAACCTCCACCATGCTTCACGGTAACAGCAATACACTCTTCTCTGGCACGTTCACCCACAGATCTTCTTACGAATATGCGTCTTCGGGTTCCGAACAGCTCAAATTCGAACTCATCCGTCCATAGGACTTTGTTCCACTCTTCTATCGTCCAGTACTGGTGTTCACGAGCCCATTCAAGTCGCTTTTGCTTGTTTTGTTTGCGTAGTAATGGCTTTTTCATCGCAATACGTCCATGGAGCCCGGCTTTCTGTAGGTGACGTTTGACTGTAGAAACACCGACTAGTTTTTGGCGACCAACATTTAATTCTGCGATGATTTCCGGGGCTGTTTTGCGTTTATTTAACTTGCTGGTAACCACTATTCTGCGATCATCTGCAGATGTTGTCGCTTTTGGCCTTCCACTCCGTCTTTTATTAAGAAAACTGCCAGTTTCCCGATATTTTTTTACGTTATAGTCAACCGTAGCGTGGTGTATTTTCATTTTTTTTTGGCAATTTGTCGATTTCTTATGCCACTTTTATGGTAACTTATTATAAGCGCACGTGCAAATTGTCACACGATATTTCGCTCACGACGTGAATAGAGTAAATACCACCCTGCAACTGACTATAGGTTACAGATTTCACTATAATCTTCTAGGAAGGTAATTTAAACATTATTACCTTCAATCTAACAGATGACTAAATTTACCCAGTAAATTCAGAGGGATTGTTATTGTAATTGCACGCAATAAACAGTTTATGGTAATCCGACCAAGTGCAGGTAAATGATAGTAAACCTTATGCGATATAATGGGTGTTTATCTTACTGAACCACATTTTAAATACGTATTTCATTTTATTATAATGTTTTTTTGGTAAACATAATACTATAAGAATAATCCATGAAAACAGGGGTGCCTAAACACTTTTGAGCGGTAGTGTATATGTATGTCCGCTTTTGTTATGGCGTTTCTTATAACTTTATAAAAAAATTAGAACTCCAACAAGGCTAAATAAATTACAAAAAATACATTGCTTTTATCTATTTAACTCTGCACCCATCCAAATGCCTGAAACGAAACCAGATTTGTTTGTGTAAGGTCTTAAGTTGAAATCCGCTATAGATTGAATTTGTTTACGGGAGCTTTTATACAACCGTAAACTTTAAATCTTGTTTAAACAGAAGCGCATCTGGCAACTAACGTATCGTGAACAAATCACCCTCTATTAACGTTAAATCGCGAAACATGGGATCAAATTTGTTATTTCTGTTTTTTTCGTGATCGCCAATCACAATAAAAATATTTGTGCGGAGCTGGCGTAACATACCGTTGCTGTCGATTCAATAAATGTAGATAGTTACAATTGGTCGGCAAATATAAATATTTGGTAGCATCATTTTCGCTTTATAATTTGTATTAATTTTTTCACTTTATCATCCTTACCCTGTAGAGTTTATATCCTACGAAATCATTACTGGTTACCAGTGGTGTCAATAGTTTAGCGTTCGTGATGGCTCCCAATTGCATTTGCTGACTTATGTGTGTTCCGTATGTACCTATACTTACATCAAAGCAGTACATTTTTGATATCATTTTAATAGTGTTTTCTTAATTTCAGAAACGAAGCAAGAACTGGAAGACCTTATGGCCGACATCAAGAAAACTGCCAACAAAGTCCGTGCCAAGTTAAAAAGTAAGTAAGACGGTGTTCTAGTAAAACAGTTGTTCGTTCTTATATGCAATGAAAAGATTGCCTTAGTCTTCGTATTCTAAGGACAAAAGAAAAGTTCAATTTCAGTCATTATGCGACTTCGAAGTAATGACTACATCGAAGTGAGGAAAAAAATAAGGAAATTAAAAGATATTGATTAATATTATGATTGTGAAATGACTAAAGACTTCAGAAATTGAAAAGATTTGGTCAAGGTATTAAACAGAAAGTCAATGAAATATATAGAAGGAAACCCTTAGATTTATTTATCTATTAATTTATATAAACGATAAATAAGTTTAGAAGACTGAGTGGGTGTCCTAGCACTCATTTTGTGGAATTGCCATTTTCTGAAATTGCCCCTAGAGCTTGTATTGTAGCTGTTTTTATGGTCAAAGTATCTTTAAAAGAACATCCTTTCAACTTCGATTTTAATTTAGGGAATTGAGAGACATCGCACGGGGCCAAATCGGGCGAATACGACGTATGGTCCAACACAGACCTGGGGTGTCTGTTGCATTATCATGAAACAGATACCAGGTTTCTGGATCGCGATATTCGGGTCGAATACTACGGATTCTCCAAACTTTAAGATAGTATTTGCCAATAATTGTTTGTCCAATTTTAACGAATTCCCTGTAAACAATTCCCTTTGCTATCCGAGGATGTAATAAGCATTTCTGGCATCTGCAACGACTTCTGTGAAATGATTGACACGCACACATCTTTGGCCATCCGTCAAAGTGTATGGAATAAATTTTGCACAGACCTTTGTTTTGCCAAAATCCTCGTGATGAATAATTTAGATCGAGTTTCTGCTGGTGTGTAAATACTCTTTCATCATTTTCAGGAATTTCATTTCGGATGCCCGGACTAAAATTGGCCTTCACAATTATTATCTTCTAACCCCTCTCTGTCTTCCAAAAAACGTGTATCCTACAGAAAAAACAACTCAAATAATTATCGCCCTATACTTGCTGTCAGAATGTTTCTGATGCATTTTTACCAAGTGTTGAGTAAAATTTAATAACACCTCTTTGTTCCATGTTGGTATTTCAACATCGACTCAAAAGTTGTTTTGTGGGAACTGTCACAGATTTCAAACATCGGCCTGAAGATATAAATGGCGCTACAACTTACTCAGATATTCGATTCTTGAAACTTGTTTTTCGCACTATACATGTGCTTCTTGGAATATTTATCTTATTTTGCTCACCACATTTAATTATACCGGCGATTCTACGCTTTCTACTTTTACTCTAGACTGCATGTAAGAAATACAACATGTGCAACTGTACAGGTGCAGTTGCATAAGTTCTTACAGCACCGGAATCCAACGAATGCATATTTTTTGAGAGATATAGGGTTAGAGAGAATGTAGAGTAAAAAGATTCTAACGACCAAAGCACTGGACGCATTGAACTCAAACTGGTGATGGAAATAACCAATATCTGAAGATTAGTTTACGTCTATTGTACAACTGCAGTCTTCCCTTCGCTCCTTATATCTCTTTGCCCGCACTGGTATGGCAACGTTACGAAGTAAATATCTCTATTCAATTGAATTCATTGCTTTGTGAACCATTTTAACAACATTCACGTTAACGATTTTATTGACACGAGAATAAGATATTTTGTTCAATTTAGGAAGTGGCGTTTTACATGTTCGCATCAGACAAATTTTTGTTTTGCATCTATTAAAAATACAAATTGCAGAAGCCTAGATGTAGTAGTACAAATTTAAACTATATGGGGGTAATTCTATTAGACTAAAACGAAGTAACTTGGAAGAAATAGTTATTTCATATAATTGTTTTCCATATTACTGTTAGTTGTGATTTACTTAACTACTCCACTGTTTCACACACAGGTTTTTCACGTACATATCTTCTTTTAATTATGTTGCTTAACAACTGAATGCTTCTAAAACTAAAAGTTATTTCTTATTAAAACTGATGTTATCTCTAAAAGTTTTTGTAAGAAATATTTTTCTAAAAGTGCAGTAGGGGATGTAATTATGAGGATATTGTTTCTAATAGAAATGCCATTTTCAGTGATAGAACAAAATATAGAACAGGAAGAACAAACCAACAAGTCATCGGCGGACTTGAGAATACGAAAAACCCAACATTCCACACTCTCTAGGAAATTTGTTGAAGTTATGACGGAATATAATCGAACGCAAACGGACTATAGAGAAAGGTGTAAAGCGAGAATACAACGGCAGTTGGAAATTAGTAAGTGACTTAGATTAACACCTATAGCTTATTTCTGTATTGCCTATAAGTCGTCTCACCTATATACATAAAGGCATTTTTATTAAATTTATTGCAAATAAAATGAAATTGAATGTTATATACAGAAATTACGTACATGCTTTTAGGTTGGGAATAATTTACTGGAAAAAAAAATTTCTCCTTTACTAATCAAGTAATAAAATTTACATGTAACACATGGGCTGAAAAGTCCCAGGCCTAGCAAAGAAAACACGGTTTTTTCGGTTCAAAATTAGCTTTATTCATCAACGTAATCTCCATCAAGAGCAACGCAATCATTCCAGCGCCGCTCTAACATTTCAATACCACTTTTGTAGAACGATTTATCTTTTGCTTCAAAATAGGCCTCAGTTTCAGCGATAACCTCTTCATTCGTGCGAAATTTCTTACCGGCGAGCATTTTTTTGAGGTCTGCGAACAGGCAGTAGTCGCTGGGAGCCAAATCTGGCGAATACGGTGGATGTGGGAGCAATTCGAAGTTCAATTCATGTAGTTTTGCCATTGTTTTGATTGACTTGTGACACAGTGCGTTGTCTTCATGAAACAAAATTTTTTTCTTTGCCATATGCGATCGTTTCTTTGCAATTTCGGCCTTCAAACGCTTCAATAACGCTATATAATATTCACTGTTGATGGTATTTCCTTTCTCAAGATAGTCGATGAATATTACACCACGCACATCCCAAAATACCGAGGCCATAACCTTTCCAGCCGATTGTTGTGCTTTCGGGCGCTTTGGACGAGGTTCACCAGTTGCTGTCCACTCAGATGGCGATCGTTTTGAGTGAAGTGATGGATCCATGTTCATCCATTGTCACATATCGACGCAAAAATTCCGGTTTGTTACGTTTAAACATGGCCAAACACTACTCAGAATCATCAACACGTTCTTCTTTTGGTCAACAGCGAGCAAACGCGGCACCCGCTTTGAACAGAGCTTTCTCATAGTCAAATGCTCATGCAATATAAAGCCAATACGTTCTTTTGTTATCTTTACGATGTCAGCTAACTCACGCAACTTCACTTTTCGATCATTCAAAACGATTTTGTGGATTTTTTTGATGTTTTCCGGTGTTACCGCCTCATTTGGACGTCCATTGCATAACACTTTTCAAGCCATTGCTTCGCTTGAACGGTATTTTTTCCCATCAAGAAGCAGTGTAAAATTAAAACACGAAATTGTATTTGATCCATTGTCTAGAAAATAACAAAAGTATCGTGACTTTTAGCACAATAATTCAGAAACTAATGAATAGAATATCATGAAATGTTAACAGCTGTCTTTTGAAGGTTAGTACTAACTGAGAGAAAGGTGACTGCAATAAAACTAGCGTCATCTATGTGTTAGACCCGGGACTTGTGACAGCCCATGTGTTATATCAAGTGATTACTACAAACTATTCAGATATTACTTCGATGCTAATAGTCTGTACATAGTAGTCAACAGCAAATTCAAATCGCAAATTTCAGAGTTTTATGTTATATTCAATATAGAACTTCAATAATGTAGTAGAAATGGATTTTTTATCCTAGATCTACAAAAGATTTTATCATCGTTTTAATGTCGTAAGAGGCCTCGGTTTGTAATTCGCCGGACTAGGCAGGTGCTCAGAGCCAAGCTTAGAATTCGCACCAAAGTAGATGGTATAAGAACAGTTTTTTTTTCTACACCTAAGCTTTTGATTTGTTTTCTAAGTAAAGTAAAAGTAAGCTTACTAACTAATGTTACTAAATTTATATTTTCAAATAAAATTGATTTTGTTTTGAAATACATCCATATTTTGTTACATATTTCGCCAGAATATAAAACCTGATTGCTGTAAAAATATCGAATATTAAGCAAACTATTAAACTACATTCACAAAAATTAGTAGTTTTAAGTAAACTATATTTCTACAGAACACGAATAATATAAGTCCGTAACTTGCACAGTTATACCGAACAAGCGGTGTCCTTTGATTATCATCTACATATTATAATTGTTAATTAAATTATGTTGTAAATCAGGTTTACCAACTCGTATACCAACTTTGATTCTTTCTTTGAAGACTTAAATACAACAGTCATACTCGGGACTCATTTGTTTTATGCAAGTTGAATGACCTTTTATGTACTTTTTTTAATATTTATGATTTTAGAATAGGTAGAATTCAACTATTTTGGTTGAATTCTTGTTAGTCGATTTAGTGCAGTACTTCAACAAAGTACAAATGTATTTTGCAAAATCGACACAAACAAGTACATAAATATTTTCACCAATGCAATTGATGATTCCAGCTGGTAGACAGACGACGAACGAAGAACTAGAAGAGATGTTAGAACAAGGCAATCCGGCCGTCTTTACTCAAGGTGTAAGTTTACTTTTCTGCTCCTAAACGTTTTCCGTCTATCCAAACACACATGGAACACATCATATTCATTTACAACATATAGCGTGCTACATTTTCGGCCGGTTTCTTTTGTTGCAGATCATAATGGAAACGCAACAGGCGAAACAAACGCTGGCTGATATCGAGGCAAGGCATGCGGACATCATTAAATTGGAAAATTCGATTAGGGAACTTCACGACATGTTTATGGATATGGCTATGCTAGTAGAAAATCAGGTAATGGACTGGAATCAAATACATTTTTGTTATTTATTAATAAAGTTAATATAAAAAGCAATAAAAGAGTCGTAAAAAAGACCCATCACACATGAAGAAGGCTTTCTTGAATCAAGTAAACCTTGGATGAAATAAATTCAAAAAATATTTATGTAGTTGAAACCAATACAGTTCTTGGAAAATTAAATATGCAGAATCCCGATATTCCCGGATAATCATTTTTCTAATCCTGTACACACATGTACACTACCGCTCAAAAGTGTTTAGGCACTCTCGCTGACAGCAAAATTGTATAAAACCTCAGCAAAAATTCTTGTGTTATTGAGGTCCAACTCGATTGCGATTTGTCCCACACGTCAGTAGCTAATGTCGGAGCCGATTTCCGTACTTCCCGATCTAGTTCTTTCCATAGTAACTCGATTGGATTCAAGTCGGGGCTCTGGGGAGGCTATTCCATAATTTTGAGAGTTCCTTCCTCTTCTAAATGGCGTAAATAGTCTTTACATAATTTACAGGAATGTTTTGGGTCATTATCTTGCCGGAAGATACAATTTTGACCCAAAAGTCGAATTCCGGAAGGTATTGCGTGGTTCTCCAAAATTTCGCGGTAGCCTTCTTTTTTTAATATACCGTCAATTTTCACAATATCCCCTACACTAGTGCCAGCAAATCAGACCCAAACGATGGTAGAACCTCCACCGGGCTTCACGGTAGCAGCAATACACTCTTCTCTGGCACGTTCACCCACAGATCTTCTTACGAATATGCGTCTTCGGGTTCCGAACAGCTCAAATTTGGACTCATCCGTCCATAGGACGTTGTTCCACTCTTCTATGGTCCAGTGTTGGTGTTCACGAGCCCATTTAAGTCGCTTTTGCTTGTTTTGTTTGCGTAATAACGGCTTTTTCATCGCAATACGTCCATGGAGCCCGGCTTTCTGTAGGCGACGTTTGGCTGTAGAAACACTGACTAGTTTTTGGCGACCAACATTTAATTCTGCGGTGATTTCCGGGGCTGTTTTGCATCTATTTAACTTGCTGGTAACCACTATTCTGCGATCATCTGCAGATGTTGTCGCTTTTGGCCTTCCACTCCATCTTTTATTAAGAAAACTGCCAGTTTCCGGATATTTTTTTACGTTATAGTCAACCGTAGCGTGGTGTATTTTCATTTTTTTGGCAATTTGTCGATTACTTATGCCACTTTTATGGTAAGCTATTATAAGCGCACGTGTTTCCGTACTAATTTCTAACAATATCGGGTTTTTATATTAAATGTTCTTTTTCTTCCGGCCCAAGCCACTCTAGCATACTAAAATTGATCCAAGAGCTACGCAAATAATAGAGTATAAGCTTGCTAATGGTTGCAAGAACTATGGAGTCGTATTAATAGATACGATGTCTCCTTGATACGTTCCACATCATAAAAAATTAATCAATGATTCCGAACGCAATGTGTTAAATTTAGATAGTTTACACTACTGTAAAAATTAGACAGAAATGTAAATTAAAGCGAAAAGTCTTTCCATTTGCGAAATGAACATTATTTAACTGAATTAATGGGATACAAATATAAAAGCGCATATGTTATAAAGACTATTACATTATATTTATTAGTTTGAGATAAATATTTGCTACATTTAAATAAATATTTTCAAAGAAATATATTTACTCAGATCAAGAAAGTACTTCTGAGTGTGTACGAATTTTATAAAACAAACTGTCGCTACAAGGTAGCAACCTGAGAAAAGCTGAATTTAATGGAATTTGTAGACCTTGCAGGACTACGTAAAGTACCGGTTTTCGTGTGTGGTAAAAACGGCATTTAATAATCGGGGTTTTCTAAGGTTTTCGTTTTTTATTTCCTATTAGGTATTTATAAAAATTATCGATACGAATAGGCATTTAGCATCATTAAAGGGTTATCGAAATACACCAAACTTGTAATTAACACTATGAAAATTGTATTCACTATATATTAGATATACTATTGGAAACGGACCTAGCATTTTTATGTTAGCGTCTTTATCTATACTACAAAAATGACATAAATTTGAAAACGTAGTATGCATCCAACTATACTACTACTAACACATAAGACAATTACAAAACAATATTTTTGACATTCATTTATTGCCGGTCAAAATACTTTTTCTTGATCATGCCATAATGTGATTGTTTGTGTCATGTGCTTCATACTCTGCAGTGATAATTAAGGATCGCAGAATCGGCGTTAGACCAAGGACGTGTAATATTCCGGTAATACTAAAGCGATGCATGTATAAAAACATTTATTACGCACATACTTTTAAGAGGAGAGGAACTTAACAATCACGTGAAAGAAAATTAGTCTGCAGATATCATTTCAGTTTGAATAAATTATCGCATGGTCGCCAATGTTCGAAATTCACAGGTATAGCAGTAAACTCCACTCACACAAATTAATTAATTATGCGGAACGCAGCGTTTCGAGAGCACGTGGGCTTTCATTGTCAACCGTGTTACCGACGAATGTTCGAAAGTTTGGTTTAAAAACTGCTACTTGGAAAATGTATCCGATCATTTGATTTAGCTTTTGGTAGCAGCAATGACGGCTTTCCCTTCATTGTTCTATTTGTAATGAACCTGCTCTTATTAAATGTACAAGGTGCAATCAATTAGTACGCTTTTTACATCTTTATACAAAATATCATTACCATAATAAAAATGTGAAATGCATATCAAAATATTGTTTTGCAAATTAATGTATATACAGTGAAATTCCCCTTCGCGGACACCCCTCTTACACGGACACCTCCCTTAAACGGACAGTTTCTCATGGTCCCGACCGGCTCTCATATTATTTCTATTGTATTAACTCTGTCTTGGACGGACATTCTCTTGAACGGACGCGGACACGAGAAAATGTTCTCTTAACTGGACAAAAGATAAAATAAAAAGGAACGCCTTATCTTATTTTTATATCGAGAGTATTGCTATTGCATTTCTCAATCGCGCCGCGCGCCAATTTCGCTGGGACTTCCCCGAGTAAACCGGAGATTTACCGACTTCAATCTTTCGGTACAAACGCGGCCTATATCGTGCATTTCTGCCTGGCGTGAATTAGGGACTTCCCCAAGTTGGTCGGGGATTTACCGTTCTTATTCTTTGGGTGTACGCTTTCGATTGAATCTGCTTTCAATATTAGTCTGATGTATATGCAGAAAAGACGCAGTGGGCGACACATTCATTGTAGAAATGGACTAAACTCCAATATGTATCGATATTTTTATAAACACTTATAGAAGATGATGAACGAAAAACTGATTTTCAAATACCGTATTTTAGTAAAAACTGAAGCTGATACATTACGTAGTTCTATAGTGTTTCCAAACCATAAAAGTTTTATTAAATCCTGAAGTTCCGAAATGAACACCTCTATACAGTGTTGGACAAAAAAAATAGGTACACCGAGTGTAATCCAGAATTTTTCTATATATTGGACAGTTCATTAAAAATTTGTGGTTTATCATGTTTAATACAATGATATAATTAATATAAAATAATTCATTGCACGGAAATTATACTTGTTATGTCAAAAGAGAAAACTAATGCTATTTTAGATTAGACATAATAATAGGAGTAAATATACTTTTATAAAGAAAATTGAATATTATTTATCATAGTTAGACTAAACTACATGCTTATTTTTCAATATTTTATGACATGGTCATTAGTTTTGAGGGCTGTTATACATCTTCCATGCATTGAGTCCATTAAATGCGCACATTTTTCTGCCGGAATAGCAGGATTTAAATCAGGTGACTGTGCTGGCCAACTTAAAACATTCGCATTATTTCCCTCAAACCAATGCTTAACACGCGCCAAATTAAGGGCATATTATCATCTGCATACGGCTACATAACGTTGAATAAGATGTCTATAAATCTCCTTGGTCATAATTCCCTGAATCAAATGTATCTGATCTACACCGTTCCAAGGAAAATATGCCCATACCATAATATTGCCTTTTCTATGTTCAACTATTTTCTTTGTGTATCCAGATTTTCTTTGTGTATTCTTTATTCGTTTGTCGGCGAACGTAATTTCTACCATCAAAACCAAACAGATTAAACTTAGATTCGTCACTCCAAAATATGTTTCTATACCACATCCGACATGCTTTTTCGAAAACTCAAATCATTGTTTAATATTTTTCTTGCTTAAGGAACTTTCCTGACAGATCGCCCTTGCAAGTTACAGTTTTGTAATCGTCTAATTGTACGTGAACTGATATTCACATTAATTTGGTTTAAAACATCGTAATAGGTTATAAATGGGTCCCGTTTTGCTAATCTTACCATATAACGATCTCTTTCTGGAGTAATTTTTGTAGGTTTGCCTCTATTTTCAGTATTTTGTGCGGTTTTAATGCATCCGTAATCATGTTCTCTGAACGTTTTGTGAGTTTTGAAATTTCCTTATACACTAGGGTGACAGAATAAAATAAACACCTACTAATTAAAAAAAAAGATTCTATTCTTGTTATATATACAAAATATTTTAAAATTTTTAAATTAGACTAATATTTTGTCGATTCACCTTTACTTGCGTGAAGTGCTGCGAGTCGTCGTGACATAGAATCTATTAAATGATTAATGGTGTCTTCTGGAATATTTAACCACTCTTATTGCTGGGTTTTCGGGGTCGTTTCGCCATATTAGTCTGGATTATGCGCCAAAGATTCTCTATCGGATTCATGTCTGGTAATTGGCCTGGCCATGGTAAAATCCCAATCCCCTGTTCCTCTTTCCATGTAGTTGTTGTTCTTGCTTTGTGGCAGGGTGCTCCGTCCTCCATAAAAGTGGCGTCTTCTTTACATAAAATGGCGTTGTCGAATATCGGTAGTAGTCCTTCTGTTAATATTTGGATATATTTTGCCGCATTTATATTTCCGTCGCAGATTACTAATTGCGATCTTCCACCATACCATATCGCGCCCGACACCATGATGTTCACACCGCCGTATTTCACCGTCTGATGCAAAAATTTTATTCTGTCATCCTAGTGTACGTCTTTCCTTCTTTCTGTAATTGTCGTATTATATTTCTCTCATTTTCGGTACAACGTTGTTTTCTGCACTTTTTATCTGTTAATATTAAGTATGTATTTTTTTATTTCTGTATAAATAAGATCAAAATTGTTATTACACACAAACTACATATCGTATAAAGGCTTTTCACTTACATTACTCAAGGAAGTCCCATCCATTCTTTGTAACATAATAACGGGCGTTCTATGTGTTTTCGAATACACCAATTACGTCGTCTGCATTAAATAATATGTAATATATAAGATAATGTACTAAAAATTACTTTACACCTATTTTTTTGTCCACCACTGTATATACTGTATTATAATGTTAATTTATTTTATAAAAAAATGATTCTCATCGTTGTCAATACATGTTCCAAGTATTGTTATTTTTTCATATTTTAATTCGCATAAAATATTAAATTTTTAATTTAGTGTTCATATTATTTTACTTAAATCAAGACTAGGTTTTCACTACATATACTGGTAATTTAGGCTTTCACTTTAAAAGCAAAACGAAAGAACCCAGCAGAAAAACCTTCTTTTCCTTTTGTGAATAATCTTCTTGGCCTTAGTACTTTACTATTAACCATTATAATTCTTCATATTTCTACATGGTTATACAAAAAATTATATTAGGTCATATTTTACAAACATTACTACATAATGTAATTATTCATAAATGTCTTAAAAATGTATTTATTATAATTACGTTATTTTTATTTCACTATTTTTTCCATATATACTTTATTAACACATGGGCTGAAAAGTCCCGGGCCTAACAAAGAAAACACGGTTGTTTTGGTTCAAGATTAACTTTATTCATCAACGTAATCTCCATCAAGAGCAACGCAATCATTCCAGCGCCGCTCTAACATTTCAAAATAGGCCTCAGTTTCAGCGGTAACCTCTTCATTCGTGCGAAATTTCTTACCGGCGAGCATCTTTTGAGGTCTGCGAACAGCCAGTAGTCGGCGGGAGCCAAATCTGGCGAATACGGTGGATGTGGGAGCAATTCGAAGTTCAATTCATGTAGTTTTGCCATTGTTTTGATTGACTTGTGACACGGTGCGTTGTCTTGATGAAACAACATTTTTTTCTCTGCCATATGCGGTCGTTTCTTTGCAATTTCGGCCTTCAAACGCTCCAATAACGCTAGATAATATTCACTGTTGATGGTATTTCCTTTCTCAGTAGTCGATGAATATTACACCACGCACATCCCAAAATACCGAGGCCATAACCTTTCCAGCCGATTGTTGTGCTTTCGAGCGCTTTGGACGAGGTTCACCAGTTGCTGTCCACTCAGATGACGATCGTTTTGATTCCGGGGTGAAGTGATGGATCCATGTTTCATCCATTGTCACATATCGACGCAAAAATTCCGGTTTGTTACGTTTAAACGTGGCCAAACACTGCTCAGAATCATCAACACGTTCTTGTTTTTGGTCAACAGTGAGCAAACGCGGCACCCGCTTTGAACAGAGCTTTCTCATATTTTTAGTCAAATGCTCATGCAATATAAAGCCAATACGTTCTTTTGATATCTTTACGATGTCAGCTAACTCACGCAACTTCACTTTTCGATCATTCAAAACGATTTTGTGGATTTTTTTGATGTTTTCTGCATCATCGGTGTCTCTACGACCACGATTGAAGTCAGCAAACCAACGTTTTATTATTGTTTCTGATGGAGCGGAATCCCCATGACACTTTTCAAGCCATTGCTTCGCTTGAACGGTATTTTTTCCCATCAAGAAGCAGTGTAAAAGACGAAATTGTTTTTGATCCATTGTTTAAAAAATAACAAAAGCAGCGTGACTCTTAGCACAATAACTCACAAACTAATGAATAGAATATCATGAAATTTTAACAGCTTTCTTTTGAAGGTCAGTACTAGCTGAGAGAAAGGTGACTGCAATAAAACTAGCGTCATCTATGTGTTAGGCCCGGGACTTTTCAGCCCATGTGTTAACTAATGTTACCTAAAAAATAAAAAATAACTAACCGTAGCATTTTAACAAATATTTTGTGGGTAAAGCTGTTGGCTTCTGCATGATTCTTCTATCTTTTTCCTAATTAACTTATTCATTTTCTTCATTTCTGCTGGGTGCTCTCAGGGCGAAATGATAGATCGCATTGAATACCACGTAGAACATGCAGTGGACTATGTTCAAACCGCTACGCAAGATACCAAGAAAGCTCTTAAGTACCAAAGTAAAGCCAGACGGGTGAGTTGTTCCAATACTTATTATTTAGGCAGCACAGTGTTTTCTCGCTTTTAATTTTTTTTTTTGTTTTATCCCCGCCATTACCTTTTACGTTCCTTACAATTCCATTGCTCTTTCTCCATCATTATACCTTCTATGTTGGCTTCTTGTGTGTATTGTTGCACAATATTCTACGCTTATGTTATTAACGTATTATGCCTATTTTGCTATTTATATTGTATATATTATATATTTTAATATCTTTTGTAACCTAATGAGAAACGGTCTACTAACTCTACTATGTCTGCCTCTTTTCATCTCTATATGATCTAATTGGTGTTTCGATATGTGTGTTGCTGTCAATATGCTATGTGTTTTCTTGTTGTGATCGAATAACTAATCTGTTGAACTGCTAAAATAAAACAAAAACCGTTGTCCTTCTGAAATGCCAAAACCTCGTAAACCCACTGTATTACCATGTTTTCTTTCCTTACAATACGCATCCGTTTTTTCCTTCAAATTTCCTCTTCCCACTCGCCGTCTTTTACACGTCCCCCTTTTCGCTTCGATCGTCGGGAAAAACAGGGCGAACTTGTCGACAGAGTGGAATACCACGTGGGACAAGCTCAAGTCCACGTGGAATTCGGGAAAAAGGAGTTACATCAAGCTCGCGAGTATCAAACTAAAGCACGGAAGGTAGGTTTTGTACCGAAGCGGTTACGCTAATGTAGAGAACAATAATTATTTCAATTATTTACTGTAATAATTCTTGTTGAAGTCATTTTATTACAGTATAATTATATTAGGATTCCGTTTTCTTTTTTTTTTTTTTTTTTGTTATGGAATATTATCCAGAAATGATATAAAAATGTTACCGCAAACAGAAATATTAATCGGCAGGCTTGTCCAAGAAATTCCGATTTTTTAAAAGAACGTAACAATTGCGTCGTCAAAACTGTAAAACAGAATTTTTCCTAATTCCTGTAGATACCTCAAGATATATGTTGTGTATTTTTGTAATACTTGTAGTTAATCATTTTATAAGCAAAACGAAGCTATTTGGAAATGAAGTTTTGGGCCTACTCAAAGATCGCTGAAAAGCTCTTAAACATGGGCAAATTTCAAGTGAAAGTGAAAGAAAAAAAATGTGGTCTTTGTACTATTTTGATGAAATACAGCTGTGGCCATATGTATTCGCCACCCTTTTTTGTTTTTTATTCCGATGAATATATAAGAAATAAAAGAAAAGTGATCGATGAAAATGTTTCATTGTGAGTGTATACACATATATACAGACATTGCTTAATATTTGGTAGCTCCTCCCTGGGCTTTTATCACCGCACGAATTCATCGGGGCATACTGCTCACTAAGTTGTAGCACTGTTCGGGGGGTGATTTTATTCCACTTTTCGAATGTTTTTGTTTTTAAGCATTGCTTTGTCGTAGACGAGTATTTAGCTACATTTCGCTTTAAAATGTACCATAAATGCTCAATTGGGGATTGTGCCGGCCATTCCAGGATCCGCACGTTATTTTCCTCGAACCAGCGCATTACTTCGCGAGATTTACGGCACGGTGCATTATCTTGTTGGAAGTAATACTCTGGCTCATCATTATCGAATAATTTTAACGCACACGGTTCCAGAACTTCTTCCAACATGTACGTCCGACTGTTCATTCGGCCATCGCAGACGAACAGTTCTCCGACGCCTGTTGCACTCATGGAACCCCAAACCATTATGCTACCACCCCCAAACTTGACAGTCGGGATGATACAGTCTGGATGGAAGGCGTCTCCTCGCTTGCGTCGCACGTATTGAGGCCCAGGTTTACCACAAAGCTACCAACAAAAACATGAATACTGTTACATTTTGGAACCCATCAAAAAGAATAAAAACACTGTAGATACCAGGAATTGAATACAAAATACCGCAAATACAATAATTATGTATTACTTACCTCAATATTTGACTCATCCGTCCACATAACATTGGCCCAATTGTCAATGATCCAGTCGCGGTGACTTTTAGCCCACAGCAGTCTCTTTTTCTTTTGTTGCGGAGACAACCGTGGTTTATGTCGAGCTTTGTATCCACCTAAATTTAATTCACAAGGGCGTCTTCTAACCGTGCAAGGAGAAATAGCAACATTGTGTAGCCGGAAAAGCTCACTGGAAAGCTGTTTAGACCCTTTTTTCCGGTCTCGCAAAGACATCCGCTCTAAGACTCGCTCATCTCTGTTAGTTGTCTTCCTTTTGCGACCCGTTTTCGGTTTGTTTGTCAAAGATCCATTCTCTTTGTATCGTTTTATCGTCATTCTAACTGTCGATCTCGCGCATTTCACTTGTCGGGCAATAGCAGACACCGACAACCCTTGCTTTTCTAACACCACGATTTGTCCTCGCTCTACCTCCGTCAATTCGCGTGTTTTCGGCATTACTTTTTACTGTATACTATCGTATTACACAGATAAAATCACAGACACAATATCTTCACTCTAACTAGCTCAACCTTACTCTTACAACTTTTAAGAAAGACTGAAGAAATATTCAGAAATTACAATTTTACGTCTATTTCTAATTTACTCAGAATGGCCTACAATAAACCATTAAACCCTCATTACCAGGTACCTAGTTAAGTCCGTCATGGACCCTGCTTCGTAGAAATGCAATAATATTCGCGTAACACGTTCAAAACGAGAGTGGCGAATAGATTTGGCCACAGCTGTATTAATTTTCTTGACACAGATCTGTCTTGACCAGAATTTTATGCACAACTTCGCAGTTGGTGTTAGAAGGAGTCCCTTTTGTACTAGTATTTCCTCAATTGAGCGTATGTGTAACGCTGATAATTAGAGAGTTAATAGTATTTCTAACGGCTCGGCTTTATCTTGGCTGAATGATACAAAAGCCTTCGCATGGGACGAGCGCCCATTCCTGGGATTATGCCTCCTCAACATCGAATACTTGAAGATGAACATAGACATGGAATATTGCCTGGGAATCCAGTGTTAAATGATACTTGACGTCATTATCGTTTTCACTGTGGCTAGAATCGAAATAGCAGCAACATTTCTAGAAATTTTGTGGCGATATACTGAATTGAATATATTTAAAGCTTTGTTAGAAATAGCCGAGAAACCACGTTGCATATTTGGGAAAACGCTTGCTCACATTTCGCCTTCTATTTTGATATGACCACTCAGTAATAAAGAACTTTAGTTACATAGTTTTCACATGAATGAATAATTTTTAACAAAAAGATATTTATTATTACAATTTCTAGAAAGCCTTCAATTATTCTTGGTTTCTTTTCATTGTTTTTAACTAAATAAATAAAAAGCGATTTAAAAAATTATGTTTACTTGTACGAAGGCGACGTATTCAATTCTACATTAAAGACGGAATTCTAATATATAACTTCCAAAAGTCGTGGTATATTGTTTTGCAATTATCCAGTACATACATATTTATTTTAGATACAAAAGTTTCTTTTAAAGTCCCGTTTGAACCGACATTAAGTATTTAATCGTTAAGGCACATGATAATACTTCGGGGAAAGTGAAATTCTTAATAAATTTGATTGATAATGTATTTCGAGTAACTATGACGGCGTTCATGTATAAAGTAAGTGTATTATATGTGCTTTAAAAGCTTAAACTTTGATGCATAGTTCATGTGTCTTCGCTTCTAAACTTTTTAACTCCAAATAGTGGTTACAAACGCATGTTATTATATGATAGCAGGAGATGTTTGATGTTACACAATAATAGTTGGATTTAAAATGTTTAGTTGTCCACAAAAGTCTCTCTTATATACTGTTTTTGTAGAACAAAGATATTTAAAGCAAATTATGTAAAAATCGCGCCTTACGAGGGCGACCTGAAATGTTTTCGGAATTGACAAGATGGTATTGTCGGTGGTGGAAAAGCACTTTTTCCGTTGCAAACGGGGCCGTTTCTCCTTCAATACTGCAGCGAATAAGGTCAATAAATCGCTGTAGTATTGCCCGGTGATCGTTCTTCCCTACCGCAGATAGTCGATGAGGATCACACCTTGGGAGTCCCAAAAAATGATCGCCATGACCTTTCCGGCCGATGGAACGGTCTTTACTTGCTTCGGAGCCGATTCGCCGGGAAAAGTACACTACTTCAATTGTTCCTTGGTCTCCGGTATGTAGTGATGGATCCAAGTCTCATCCACGGTTACGAAACGCATGAAGAAATCCCGTGGAACGGTCACCCGATTTCGTTTTTGCTCCTGTGTGAGCAAACGCGGTACCCATCGCACCGAAAGCTATTCCACACCCAAAATTTTGTGGACATCGCCAACGCGCGTTGCTTTGAGATACCTGTTGTCTCTGCTATCTCTTCCAGCTTCAATCGCCGATTGGCTAACACGACATCGTGAATCTTATCGACCATTTTATCGTTGGTAGCGGTTTTGTGCTTGTGCGGCCACGTTTGAACTTGCTCACCCAGAAGTTGATGGTCGAAAATGATGGAGTACATCCACCATGAACCTCTAACAAAATATTTCGAATTTCCGCGGCCGTTTTCCATCTACAAGTGTTTTATCACTGCCCGAAATTCGATTTTATCCTGACTTGCTACACGAAACATTCTTTAACAACAACTATTGACAGTAGACGTATGAAATTTTGATAGTTGCCATAAAAAAAGGTTGCTCCTGCCGACCAATGAATACACTTCAACCTTGGTGCTCCACGTCTTGCCGATTCCGGAAACATTTCTGGTCGCCCTCGTATATCGAGAAATTTAACATAATATAGTTGTTCTACAACTTAACAGCTGCATAATTTATTGTGTGCCTGTATCATTCTGTGATAGATATCCTTTGAAGTGCATTTTAAGTGTGTTTTAGATGTTGCCTGTATGTTCATGTATACACTGCGAAAATTATCCATCATTCTCTGTCCGCTTCGTACCATCACACGAATTACGTAGGTTTATTTTATTTTTCTTATTTTCTTTTACAGAAAAAGATCCTGATAATAATCTGTCTCGCCGTGGCTCTCATCATATTGATTATTATTTTGGCGGTTGTGATCCCGACCTAGACGTGCTCCATGATTTTTGACATCACCTTTAGTTTTTTTTTTTATCCAAAGTTAGACATATTGAAATAATTTAAAACGGCATACTTAATAGTTTAGTTAACTATTAAAATTAAGAAATCGTATAAATTCGTACGAATGGGATCGTAAACTGGGCAAATAGAAGACAGGTTCCTGAAATAAAAAAAAAAAATTAAAAAAATCGGGGACCAGTTCAAATAAGCTGCCACGTATATAAATAAACATAAGAATTTAAAGCAAGAATTAAAACAACGTGAGATTATATGATGCTACTTCTCAAGCTGTGTATATTTATTTATATAATTTAATTTATAAATTATATAATACGAACGCGGTATAATAGGTAAATTTTTTTATTTCTAATGTATATATTGATTCTTTTTTTTTCTTTCGAAAAATGTATTACCAATATTATCCTTCAAATATAATTTATTAATATATACGTCTAGAATATATCGCAATGAATGCATCGTAGCTACTGATACTACAATTTACATTTTAGTCAAATTTAAATCCCTCCTTACTAAATACGTTACGTTGTACTTAATGTCTAATGTATTTTGATAAGTTTTAAACTATCAACACCCACTATATACGAACATACAAAAGCCGAAAAATTCCGCACATAGAGCACTCCGAAAGGTTATAAAGAAGTTGATTTTTCTTGATATATTCCTTTGGACATACACAATCATTTAATAGCCAAAAAAAATCATAAAAGTTCCTTAAATTAAATGTAGCGAATGTTATGTTACAAGAATAAATTACAGCTGTTGTTTTGCAACTTTATGCATTCAGTACTAAGACAATCCTGAAATATAGAACAATAAAAACTGTGTATCAACAATTATTTAATCGGATATTGTAATATTCAATAGAAATTTATTTTTTTATAATTTGCAAAATAGGAATAGAGATATAAATCGCTAGTATATATAAATAATTACATTTTTTTTTGTTTCACCTTTGCTGTGACAAAACGATACATACAGCTGTGGCCATATGTATTCGCCACCCTTTTTTCTTTTTTATTCCGACGAATATATAAGAAATAAAAAAAAATTGATCGATGAAAATGTTTCATTGTTAGTGTATACAGATATATACAGATATTGCTTAATATTTGGTAGCTCCTCCCTGGGCTTTTATCACCGCACGAATTCGTCGGGGCATACTGCTCACTAAGTTGTAGCACTGTTCGGGGGTGATTTTATTCCACTCTTCGAATGTTTTTGTTTTTAAGCATTGCTTTGTCGTAGATGAGTATTTAGCTACATTTCGCTTTAAAATGTACCGTAAATGCTCAATTGGCGATAAGTCCGGGGATTGTGCGCGGCCATTCCAGGACCCGCACGTTATTTTCTCGAACCAGCGCATTACTTCGCGAAATTTATGGCACGGTGCATTATCTTGTTGGAAGTAATACTCTCCAGAACTTCTTCCCACATGTCGATGTACATCCGACTGTTCATTCGGCCCTCGCAGACGAACAGTTGTCCGACGCCTGTTGCACTCATGGAACCCCAAACCATCATGCTACCACCTCCAAACTTGACAGTTGGGATGATACAGTCTGGATGGAAGGCCTCTCCTCGCCTGCGTCGCACGTATTGAGGCCAAGGTTTACCACAAAGCTACCAACAAAAACTGTTGAATACTGTTACATTTTGGAACCCATTAAAAAGAATAAAAACACTGTAGATACCAGGAATTGAATACAGAATACCGCAAATACAATAATTATGTATTACTTACCTCAATATTTGACTCATCCGTCCCCTAAACTTTGGCCCAATTGTCAATGGTCCAGTCGCGGTGACTTTTAGCCCGCAGCAGTCTCTTTTTCCTTTGTTGCGGAGACAACCGTGGTTTATGTCGAGCTTTGTATCCGCCTAAATTTAATTCACAAAGGCGTCTTCTAACCGTGCGAGGAGAAATAGCAACATTGTGTAGCGGGAAAAGCTCACTGGAAAGCTGTTTAGACCGTTTTTTCCGGTCTCGCAAAGACATCCGCTCTAAGAGTCGCTCATCTCTGCTGGTTGTCTTCCTTTTTCGACCAGTTTTCGGTTTGTTTGTCAAAGATCCACTCTCTTTGTATCGTTTTATCGTCATTCTAGCTGTCAATCGCGCACATTTCACTTGTCGGGCAATAGCAGACACCGACAACCCTTGCTTTTCTAACACCACGATTTGTTCTCGCTCTACCTCCGTCAATTCGCGTGTTTTCGACATTACTTTTTACTGTATACTATCGTATTACATAGACACAATATCTTCACTCTAACTAGCTCAACCTTACTGTTACAACTTTTAAGAAAGACTGAAGAAATATTCAGAAATTATAATTTTACGTCTATTTTCTAATTTACTCAGAATGACCTACAATAAACTATTAAACCCTGATTACCAGGTACGTAGTTAAGTCCGTCATCGATCCTGCTTCTTAGAAATACAATAATATTCGTGTAACACGTTCAAAACGAGAGTGGCGAATACATATGGCCGCAGCTGTAAATCGCTAGTGTATATAAATATTTACATTTTTTTTTTGTTTCACCTTTGCTGTGACAAAACGATACATATATGGGGGGAGGGATATTCGGAATATGACGTATTAAGGAACAAGCAACAGTAAGTAATGCCAATTGTAAGAAAAGTTGAAGCTATTGTTTTAAATGTTCAAAGGAATTCTTTCAAGTGAAATAATGCAATTAAGTATTGAATTTTAAATATTGAACTGTTTTTTATATAGAGCGCTAACTACAAAATACATTTGCAAGTGGATTGTAGAAAAGCGAAATTGAAAAAATATCGGTGTGCAACTTCATTTATGATTTTTACGGCAAATATGTAGTTCGATTCCCTTCATTGCGGTAAACTCTATCAGTTCAACTGCATTTTCTCATCGATCCACAGTTATTTTGTTTCACTTCTTTGGTTTGTGCTCCTATATAGCTTAGGTAATAAAACATATTGTACTTTGAATTATCTAAGCAATAACACGCGCAAAATAAATACATAAAAATGCGGGTCTACCTTTGGTGGTTCAATATGCATATATAGTTGCTTTATGAAAATAGTTTAAATTATATAATGTATATATGTGTATTTATAATGTATATTGAAATTGCAATATTTTCTTTGGAACGGTTCGAATACCTGCAGACTATGCTCTCATACGAATCCTAATATCTAAAAGGTTTCGAACCGTTTCCGTTCATTTTGTAACTTTGTAAGATCATTTTTTAATGTGATGCAAAATGGGTGCTGCACCCTGAAATGCAATACTCATTGTACCATATTCCTAGAAAGATTATTCAAAACTGAATACAAAACGTTGTAAGCATCTTGACAGCAAAGTTTTTGGAAACAAAAGTAAAATACCACCATCTAATGTATCTCCTATGAAATTAAATATCATATCCCACTTATTGATTTTGTATTTCCCTTTTAATAGATTGCTTGGTGGAGCACTATCGAAGTATTGTAGTATCTAAAAGTACCAAAATAACTATTGTCTATAAAGTAACCTACGTTAATTATTAAACTGCTTCGATAGACTCCAAGAACGGTCTATTTCATGTTTCTTTATTCTTTTTATCTAGTTTGTTATTTCTTTAATATAACCCATTTATTTTTGCACACCTAAGTTTGTATAGATTTATTTATTATTATTAAATTATTGTTTTATATTTTATATCTTTTATTTGATTTTCTTTCGATTTTTTTATTTCAAAAACAAAGAAATCGTGTATGTTGTACGAATCGAACCGTCCTTTCCTCGCCAAGACGAAAGCACAAGTTGCGGTACCGTTGAATCCATTATAGAGTTGCATTAACTAAATACGTTTAGAGCATAATAGAGTTATCATGACTGGACAATAAATGGAGCGAGATGATGGAAACTGTAATATTATTTGTATGTTTCTCTGACATGCAGAAGAAAATCATGATCCTCATTTGCCTTACGATTCTGGGCGTCATCCTCATAAGTAGCATCGGTGGATATTTCGGATTAGGTTAGAAAAATGTAAGTAATATTTTTAAATTTTAAAATATCTACATAACGAAGTGCAGATACCCCTTACTTAACGATGCAGTTTCATTTGACTTTGACGTAGAACAAATTGGTCGGTAAGAAAGTAACTATACTTCACGTTAAGAATGCAGTAGGTAGCGCTACGATCGCCGGCTGTATTACATTGGTGAAACTGTCTAATGACAAAATCGTAAACATCAAAGTTTGGTTATCAAAATCTTTTATAATAACTTCAACGTCAATGGTTATATACACAGTGTTATACCAAGTCATTTGTCATGAAGTAAATCTCTCCGTTGGTAATCTCCATTAATTTCAATGGTATGGTTGGAAGTAAGCAATTCAATATATACAAGAAAAAGCCAAACAAGGAAGAATTTGCTGATTATGAACAATACATAATGGGCTCAACGGGACTGTAACTAAGTCCATCAAGTGGTTTCAGAGTACATGGCAACACACAATATCCTTAAATCTTGCTTAAAATTTGGTTATTGTCAATGATGAAATTAGACGAGCTGCTCGGTGAACAAGAGAAGAGCACTCCAAGTATACTAATCTACTGTACCCCGGCTGTAGTAAAACCAATGTACATTTTCAATGATAGTACAGTCAATAAATAATTGTATGCATATCAATGAATAGAATAAAAAAGCAAATATACTAATGAATTATAACAATCTCTTAACGGCACATATTACAAATTTATATAGTCTTCTTCTCTTCATATCTGGAATAAATTTAATAAAAATGATTTCTTTACTGCTAACATTCTATTTATACAATAACAAATGAAATAAACATATGAATTTGATTTATAAATCAAAGGGTCGAGTGGAAAATGCGAATAAATAATTTCAATTTATTATGCAAATGATATTAACAGATATTTGTATCAGATTCTGATGATGATGGTCTGACGAAGATCATGTATTTGCTGTTATGATAAATTCTTCAAATATATTTTCAACATTATCCAGTTAATACATCATACTCTCTTCTTCGATAACATGTTTGATACAATAAATTTATACTCATGTTCTTTTAAAATTACTACATTGTATAAAAGACCTTAACACTAAATGTATGGAATGCATGAAGATATAAATGAGCAATGAGAATCTGATGTATCTGTCGATGAATCTGTATCTGTAGTTATAATAAATTCTTCGACCATATCTTCAATTTAGCCTCTGTCCACTGTCGATATGCTTTCCTTGAGGGTTCTTCAATGGTCCTGCAACTGCATCTACTACTGTTTCTTCAGCCATATCAAACCAAAGCTGTAATCGTAATAGTAAAGTAGAAATTATTTTGTTTATATAATCGATTGTATAGTACCTTGAATTATGAAATGGTGAGAGAAGATAAAAGAATCATTTTTGCTTCAACTTATTTATAGATAAAAAGTACAATGAAAAACTGCAGAAAACAATTACACGAAAATTGTAAGCAAATTTAACAACTGACAGAAATTTCATATGAAGAAATTACATCAATTTCTCCTGTATGAATATGCCTCGCCCATTAGCCAATGGCAAACCCGTATTTTAAGGCCTATCTATTCCAAATCTGCATTCTTAACGTGAATGGAGTATAGAAAGTATTGAAAACAACATAATTAAGTCAGTATAACAAAATAATTACATAGACATAAGTATAGATTAATAATAAGTAAATTAGTGTACTGATTTTTTACCTTAAAATAAGTATGTAATTGAAAAGTCAGTCTGCCGTTAAATCGCCTTCGTATATTACGGAATATACATATAAGGAAATTACATGCCATACAAAGACAAAGCATACGATTTTAAAAGATCTACTTAATCATTATCATAATCCAATAAGTTGGTAATGCAGACCATAACTATAGATTCTACTTCGATAAAGATAAAAAATTTCTGGGCCATAACGGGGTACTCACAAATGTAAAAGGAAAACTATGTACTATCGTAGCAATTTCCATTATCATTTAATTGTAGGACAAAACCATTAATGATAATAAATTTCCTATATATAATTTATTAGTATTTTATTTCAGTATGATTAAATATAAATAGATATCAAATAATACATTCTTATGTTGCAGGTTTGACTTTTAGCAACAAACCGCGATATTGCTGGACTAGTTGATGCTGTACTCATGGAAATACACAACAAAAACGTCATCAAAACAAAAAAAAAATGGGAAACTGTTGAAGCTGTTCATCTACACATTTTCATTGTTTGTAGTTAAACATTTCGGCTTTCGTTAACATAATGAAACCTAAGTAAACAAACTGATGATAAGAGTAGAAAATGATTAAAAAGCATAAAGTCAAAACGGGAACTTAACAATGTCATCTTTCACGAAAATGTAGCTTTCTTAGAACGTAACAATTACATGAAAATAATATAAAAAGAAAATGAGAAAAAAACATTAAAACGTGTGTATTATTAAAGATGTATTAATAAACATTTTGCTGTAGCAATAATAATGGTAAAAAGTAAAAGAAATGATGTTACTTTTTCGAACATGTGTGATACGCAGTAAAAAAAAATGTTTAGTCATAATTTGTTCTTTAGAATTGTTAGCATAATTACATTTAGCGGTTTCTGGAGAAAAAGGCACTATCCTTTGTGCAGCGCTTTTTCTCAAGAAAATTTTAGAAGATTGTAAATTTCGGAAGAAAATACCTTTATAATGAAAAACTGGAACATTGTAATTTTGGAATTAAAAGTTGTTTCAACAAATAAAAGAACTACAATTGTGAAAAAGTCTATACAAGTAGGGTAGTAGTGATACTTTAGTCATATTTAGTACTATTTTATATTAGAGAGGAGCACAATCAGTAGTACTTCGAAAGGCCTAATTTTCTCACTAAAATGAGGTTAATGTTATGCAAAGAACAACACATAGAGACACACAGTATATACAATACATAAATGTACTTTTTAAGGAAAAAACACCTATTTTTACAACAGTAATGCGAAATATCTCGTAATTACTTTGCTTATGTTAAAGTATTTCTTTAGGTTAGAACTTCTGTTCTTGCATTTAATGTAAGCTGCGCCTTAACTGTGGTGTTTAATTTTACATCGAAAAAATGTAATATAATATTTGCACTATGTGAATCTTTTAACAGGAAAGTATAGAATTTATCCCTTCATAACCTCAAACATGTTTGACAATTATTTAATGAGCTAGCCAACTATACGTAATAACATGCCTGTTATGCAGCACTCAAAGCTTTACAAACAAAATATGTGTGTTTAATTAATTATACGATTATCCTTCTTTTTTTATAGGAACTGGCTCAAATCTCATATCCGTTATTTTAAATGAATAATCCTGTGTTTTCTTTCTTGATGAAAATTTTCTCAACGATCATACATACTTCAAATTAAACCATCCTATGTATTACATGAATATACCTAGCACGTTAAAGTTATATCTCATCTTAGAATTAACAGCCGCTAATCTTTTGTTGGTGTTATGCATAATTATATGTACTGTATAAATCTCAAACAAAACTCCTCTTAGTTTATTTGGAATTACTAAACACAAGCTATGCTGTTAAGAGAATCAAGTTGATCTTTATTTTAGATTAAATCACGATATTTGTCATGCTGTTAAATGGATAATAGTCAAATGGTAGCCATGTGCTAGCTTAACCAAATTAATTATATACATATATGTTCGTTTTTTAATTGGAAAGTAATGATGACGTGTTTTGCTAACTTCACGTAACAAGTTATTTGGTTATGATATTGTTAGATCTTTGGAATTTTAAAAACTTTCATTCTAAATAAAAACTGCAGTTCATCGCACAGACAATAGACCAAAACTTGTAAGTTAATAGAAAAAAAGAAAGATGTTTTTTATGTGCTGTTTGTAACCGTGGATTGTATTATGCGAAAATAACAATTTAGGGGCAACTAAAATTGGGGGTCCGTTATTATTTATAATAATAATAGGTTTATAGAATATTGGACAATAAATTTTGATATGAGTGATAACGGCGAAGTGGAAAATGGGCACCATAGTGGTACTTAACTTTTAAATGTCAATATTTTTATAAGGTATTTAATTTGTGCACTAAAGATTTTATATTAACTAGGAATATATGGATTCGTAATAACGTAACGCACTTAATATATAACTTATTAATTACCGCGGAACATGGCGAAACTTAATAATACATTGAGTAATTCGGCCTTATATGTTCCCTGCTGTGATAATACAGTATCATTTCTATAGTCTATTTTGAATATTTTACCAAACTTAATATTATTATTCACCTGTTATATTTACATATATTCAGAAAATGTCTGTAGTACTAGACGTCGTTCACCTTATAAAAATACAAAATTTTGTTTCTTCCACTAAACATCAATTGCGTTATTGTCGCATTACATTAAATGCTCTGCCAATAACATACGAAAGTATAGTTACGGTTGGTATTATTGCACTATACAGTAAAATATAAGTATTCATGTACTGTATGTAAGTTTATATTATTAAAGCAATTTAAGTAATGGATACGTGTAATCATACCTATTAAGAATATTTAAACATGTGTATTCAAAATGATTATTTATTGTATACTTATACGATTTATTATATGTTACAATTGGGTCTACATTAGTCATAAGAACGTGATCGGTTACCAACAAAATTAAATGCGTCAGCACCTATTTACATTTTAAAAAGTGAGTGTGTACGGCAGAAACGGCAATACGTTATTTCCAATGCACTTTGCCACGTACTAATGCACAAGTATCTTTATACATATTTAGCAATTTACTAATGTATTTTATATTGTCATTGCATTCTACATAATACACATTAAATTGTTTATATCGAGCCTATTGCGATCGTTATATGTAGGTAAATGTTTGTAAGAACAACTGTTCTCAATTTATAATTATTTAGTTTTTTTTTTGTATTAAAGTATAGCAATAATTTTTTTGACGTCCAAATAACCAGCTCTATTACATCAACAACTTTAGATAAAATTGCATAAACTCCTGGGAGAATTGCGTCTTTTTAAAAATATTCGTCATATTGGATGTCCGTAAAGAAACATTTTTTACCGATAAAATTTCATCTCTATAAACTGAAGGTAGTACACATTGCGTTTTTGGATATACTGCATTCTTCGTATTTCATTTAAAAGCTACAGATATCTACATTCAAGTTGAATTATACTTACATATAGATGCTTGTTCTTACAAATATAATTGTCTATTATTTTCTTTAATATTATACATACTTGCTGTAAATTTTATAAATACATATCTAATTTACTCTAGCCTGTATGTATTTGTAGAAATAAGCATAGATAATGTGACATCGAAAATCTTAATTAAGAAGTAAGTGAAACACCAAATATGCATTAGAAAAATTAATATACCGCATTTTAATCTTAGAATATATAAATATCCCAGGTATTAATACTATATTCTAGTTAACTGGTTAAATGTCAATGTATATGACAGCAGTACTATTTATTTAATGTTACCTTTTTTTTATTTCGTAAACAACTTTAAATGTTTCCTTTTATTTTTCGAGCTGCGGTTTTTTATAAATTAACATGATTATTGCAGAGCTACGCTTTCTATGAAGCGTATTTTGCCGCTCGGAAGCACCAACCGAATGTCTTAAAAAAATTTTACATCAAGATTTCAAATACGCCAAGAAATATAAAACATTCAATTTCACTACGAAAACCTAGATGCATACTTCAATCCAATATTTACAGATTAAATTTAGCTTTTTATTTAGTTTTCCTAAAGATACACGGTTTTACTAAAACTATAATTTATTCAAACGAATACATTTTTTATTATTATATTTTATTATTTACAGGAATGTACATACTGAGTGATTTTAAATGTTTGAGGACAGTTTAAATTTCGTGCCTTGCTAAATTTTTGTCACGTTGGCGATTTGGTTTTGAATTCGTAACCAGTAGCGTAGCAAATAGATTTTGGATGGGTGATAAAATATTGATAACAGATCTTCAAAAAATCAATTTCATATTGATTTTCTAAGCAGAATATTAATGTAAATGTGATAACACTGATAAACAGTAGCTCTAAGAACAGGTTACAAGTAAAATTGAAGCAAATAATAACGAATAAAATGAATATAAATAACGAATAATAAATAACGTGTCGCACAGGCAGTTGACAGGACCGATACTCACAATGGCCACTCTTAACATGTCAAATCCCCTAGAATCCACCGCGCGAAATTTAAACTGCCCTCAAACATATAAAATCACTCTATATATAAATTCAGAAATATGAAAAAAAAATAGACTTAACACTACAATTTTGAAAAAATGCGATAACAAGCATATAATTAAAAAAATAAAAGTTTTATTTTAATGATAAATTGCTTAGAATTTCACTTCTTTCGACAACCATCTGGACAGTATTATTCGTATTAATTGACATAAGTTCGTGTGGAAACTTTATAAAATTTGTATTTTAAAGAGTAAATTACTTATGCAGAATAATTTTATGAATTAGTATATTCTTACGTAACTATTACAAATCGTTAAATTTAAAATAACTTAACGTATTTTTTGGCCTTCTATTAAAAGAAATCTACATTGCAGTTAAACCAGCAAAACCTTACTCCGATATCTTTATTTTTAGATGTATAGAACGTTTTCTATTTTGGCCGTATCTCATCTTCCATTAATGATTTAACTGTTTATCATTCTTAACATTTCTTTCCAATTTCTTATTGAAATAATTGGCAAGGCAATTTAAGTTCGAAAAAAGTTCTGCCTTTTTTAATGGAACACTGCATATGATTTTCTGCTAATTGTAGTAGCATGTTCTTAACTCATACATCATAGTTTTCGAGATATAATGGTCTGAATGCTGTACAAACAAATTATATACAGCTTAACATATAGGTAAGCTTCGCTTAAACGGCTATATACTAATTACTGGACATTCAGAAGCCCTATGTCTTGAAAAGTGCTCTAGGTAATGACAATAACGCAATAAAGTGCATTCAAGCACCGCATTCAAAACAATTTATTCCGGTTTTCATACTTCTTTAAATTAATATCGAAAACTTAACAAATGGTAACACTAGCAATTTAAACCTTCTTATAAAACCAATATTAGAGGAAATGTAAGGAAACATCCTATACATTTCGCGATCAACTTGGTGTGTTACATTTTATTTCACATTACTTTTCTAACAATTTATTAGTACATCCGTTAAACATGTTTCATTTAATATTTCTCTTATATCACGCATTACTATGGCAATAAAGAACATAGTAAAACGCTTGTTGTTGCAAGTCGAATGTTTATAGAGGAACACCATAAATGTGATGCAGCGGACTGATTGTAATATATTGGATAAAATAAATTAATCTTGTAATTCGTGAAGTGATTCAAATTTTAGAATATGCTAATAGCTAGCACGTATATTTTAACACAAGCAAAGTAAACCAGTTACGCATTAAAAATAAGAACTTTTTATAATTCTCATTTTCCTAGGTATAAAAAACACCATCTTGAAGCATACGTGTCCTTCATACCAACACAGCACAGAGAAAAATTAGAAAAGATTAACAGTATTTTACATAACTATTAACATATAAATGGGTTGCCGAAAAATATTCCAATTTAAATCAGTTAAAATAAAAGTAAATACTGTTGATTATTTCTAATCATTAACACTATCCTCTATACAGGTCTTCCGATCATTTGGTAGCGTTGTCCCTCTATAAGAAATTAATTAGTTTCGATTATTTTATTTGCTTTGTGTACTCTGATTATTATTTGATATGTAATTAAATGATACAAAACATGAGGCTTTCAAGGATCTCTAAATGAATGTAAAAACTAATATAATGAAAGTCTTTTGACATTATAACTGTCTGTATAAATAATTTTTTACTGGATCTGAAGTAGCTATAGTTCCAGTTCAAAGATCTTATTCTTCTAAACGTAGAAAATAAAAATATATTCGTCAAACATAAGCACACGAAATATAGACGTCGATACAACGCTCTTACATAATTGAGTAAGTTAAAGTACGTGTTATTCGTTCAAGAAACCTTTCAATTTGAATTTTCTGTTTTGATTAGATTATTTTAAAAGTACCGATACAATTTGCTGTAGCATTCGATTTAGTATTTCCGAACGTATAATGAAGTTATTATAAAATACTAAGAATAAGATCGTTAGACTTAGTTGCATAGTGGATCTTGATGATCGTAACAAAGCACTACCTTACTGTTAAAAAAAAAACGAGAATCTAATCAATTCATAACTTTATAAGTGTCAATTGGAAACAAATATATATATATATACAAAGTAATTAAAAAATTAATATAAATTTTTTCTCGCATTCTTCCAAGTGCGGATGCGTCAAAGTGAGATATAACAGTAGTAGTCGAAACTTTTTATCATACTTAGAATCTTTCAAGATTTAAAACGTAGTAGTATTTTAGATAGGCTATTTTAAAGTAAAATAATTAACAAAAAAATAATGTGTGTTCGTGTTACATGTATACACATGTTTATTGTAACTACAGTTTATTGTAAGTTTCTTTGTTTAACTAAAGTAGTAGTAATTTTCACTGTACAAAAATGGCAATATTATTGTATAGTAGTCCGGCAACCAAAGTTTTAAACAACCCAAAATTTGTAAACGCTAAATGCTGTGGTAAAGGATAATGATATAGGGTTCGCAACTATCCATACAGAGATTCTTTGGTTGCTGGAATAGAATATGTGATTAATAAGTGTTTTTTTTGAAAGGTGAAACATCAATGCACAAACTCCAATTCCCTTACCCAAAGGATCAACATTGGATAATTTATATATACACCTTGTTTCTATAAAATGCCCATTTCCTAAAAATATTGTTTTAAAGATTATGACATTTTGAAACCGTATGTACGTCCAACATTTGCAAACAGTCGGATTAGAAAGCTCTTTCTCTTCGACATTCATAACTCAAATTATAATTCCCGATTATGACAAAATTCTGCTACTTAGGTATACAGAAATATAAACCTTGAAAGTTCTGGAAACTTTCTGTATTTGTATTATATATGTTAAACAAGTATCAAGATCAATATCTTATTTCGTACCTTTGATAAGACATCAAAATAATCCACTGTTATAATCCTATTAGTTAAATTTTTAGTATACGCTTTGAAGAAAGAAGGGAAAATCAATTAACCAAAATAATAATTGTAGACTAACAGATGAATCTTATTTACAATACGTAGAAGAAGTAATGGACAAGATTTTGCATGATGTGGGGTTAAAATGAAATGTTCAATATATTATTGTCACCTTGCATTATAACACAAAACGTTATAAAGATCTTGTGGTGTTTTTGCTTGCGGTAGAAAGCAATGCGCTAGGTGACTATCCTTCTTGATTCATTCTACGTTAATTCTATGACGACACAATTTGCAGTAAATTTATGTTGTAAGACATAAATTTACTGCAAAATATTGCTCCCCATAGTAAAGTGTGGCTTTACAACTTATTGGGCTGCGTTATATATTTCTGAGCTGCGTCGTGAATTGCTTACGTTATAACGTAAGAGGATAAAAAAACAGAACTAATAATTCTCTTTATTGTACTGGAGATGGTCGTAAAGTAACAGAATAGGCCACATAAAATTCCTAACTGATACTACTTCGTTAACACCGAGCATCCCCTTTCACTGAATTTCGTCTATTCACAATAAACTTTACTTACGTTGAAATGAACACCACCGGAAATAAATACAAAGTCTATGCATTAAAATTTGGATATCGACAAAATTATCCAAAAGAGCAAAATAGTCTGTTTGGAATATGAACATGAATAGGTGTTGCATGTACTACGTTTTGTAAAAGAGGCCAACAAGCGAAAATTTGCTTGTCAAGTTACCCATAAAGCAATAAAACGTGTTTAGCTGTTAGGTTAGGTCATGATCTTTAAAGCAAACTTTTAAAGTTAGACAGAATAGTAAAAAGTGAAATACGTTGTATATAAAGATATAAATATATGTGAATATTATTAGGTAAAAACCCTCTTTGATTTTTATAGTTCCTTTTGACTCGTTGAGAGCGTGTGCGCAACCGTGGGCTTCAATCACCATAACCTCCTAGCAAATCTAGTTCTCATGTAGTTTATCTAGTTGAGTTATGGTGATAGAAGTCGCGTTTTGGCCCTTGCCACTCGTGTGTTGTGACCATTTCTAGTTATTTGCACCCCGTGTCAATGTCAGCTCTTGTATGTCTAAATAAATAAAAAAAATAATAATAAAAATGAATGTGCATGTCTTATTCATCTGTAAGATGGCGTTGCATTTAATGTAACAATTTATTTTATACAAAACCTCCCTATTTCTCTATCTACGAATTTGTAAATACACCAGTAGTTAACTACTCACCTATAACAATGTAGTATTGATAAAATCAACTTGATTTGAAATCTTTATTATGCTGTTTAAAACTGATTATACGAGTTAGTATATATTCTATATTAGACAATAATTACTGATATATACAAATATCATTTGTAGATGTTATTGTTTTCTATGTGACATTAAATTATATAGATATACAGATTACATAGATATATATAAATATATATTATACATATAATGTAGACAATATTGTTTTCTTATGTGATTGATGCCATCTTATAGATATTGTAAATTAGGGAATTTATTTAACTCTATAATATAAAAGTATATACAAATATATATACATTTGAAACTGGAAGTTTAATTATAAATATCTTCCGTATATTAACACGTAGTTTTTTTTACTAATCCCGCTTCCCATTAAGTGAAACTAAAAAACAACTAGGGATCCTAGAAATGTTCTTACTCTGGAGTTTTTAGTGCATCTAAAAATCAAATTCAAAATTAAGCTAGTCGACAGAAAAATAATTGAAAAACACTAAGCTGCTTCCGATATTTCCAAATGAATCGAGTACTTACATAGCAAGTATAAGATCGAGATTGCTAGTATCGATTATAATCGTTACGGGGAGCAAATCGATAGGAAAGATACATAAATGTCATTTGCTACCTTGTTTGAAATACATAATAAACAATAGTGTTTCGTAATACGTTTGCTTTATTTCTTGCGATACGTATCTAAATTTTAACCGAGTTTTTTTTAATTCATATTTTTATACTTCTTTCAATTTTGATATATACGTACGTTTTCATGAGCACCGCAAAAATATTAAAAAATTAAAAACAATTGTCTAGAAAAATGATCTTTCTTCGTTCATTACAAATCCAGTCAGCTTTTGAAATAATTCAACTGGCACATATATTGGGGTCTTAAATAAAATACAGCGTCCAATTGCAAGTGCACCGGGTTGGCAACACAAAAATCCCTGCTTCGAAGAAAAATTGTTCAGTTTTATTTCTATATGTTGGACAGGTTTACGTTAACCCGTCCCTCAACTGTCAGTTTTCAGTCATTATTGTATTTATGTTTTTGTTAATGATTTTATCAGCTTTTGCATTTATTTCTTTAATGTGTACCCTTTAATCTGTTATCTGTAATCATTATACAAACTGTCTTTTTCAAAACAATGCCGTTTACATCACAGCAAGATACACTTATTGTGATGGCGCATTTTCGAAGTGCGACGTTAACCGAAAATGGAAGCTGGAAATATTCACTACCCTCATGCTTTCAACAGTTCCATAATGAGTATACTGATGTATGATAGCTTATGAAACATTTAAGTGTCATCGTAATAGACTGGTAAAGAGGTTTATGGAAACTGGTAGCGTTACAAACCGGAAGGCTGATCAAGCTATTCATTTTTCGTTAAAACACGATGTGTATCTACTACATATTTCTTTTATGCAGACACCTCTCGTGAACGGATAACTTCAGTTGGTCCCGTTGGTGTCCGTTCAAGGGAGATTTCACTGTATATGATAGTAGGTGTGTTTATGAAAGAGAAGAGTCGAGAGCTATTTACCTACACAAAGGCCCCACTTTTGGTAATGACGTAATGTAATTTAACGTCTTTACAGTTTACATTGGGATTAGTTTTATACAAAAATGATTAGGAAGTAGGACTTCATCGTTAAAAGTATGGAATATTTTGAACGTATTGTGGGAAATAAAACTCCTCCATAACATAAATATATACATTTCTCTAAATGCACATCGATATAGGAATATAAGACTTTTGTATAATACATGATAATTTTTTTTCCAAAAAGTACGAATAGAATTACAATCGTTGGTCAGTTACAGCCGTCAAAAAATAAATCTTATATGAAATAAATCACAGGGTTACTTTATATTATGTTTATACATCAACATTGTAGTTTTTCTATTGAATATGACATCGTTGCGTTGTATGTAAGAATTGTATTTGGCAATGTCCCATATTATAACCACATCTAAAGCGAAATAGTTATTGGTTGATTAACATACGAAAGGTCGGCATCATCGGACACAATTTTATTCCATTGTTTTTACATTAGAATAGTCGGGACATATAACGTCATCAGTGGGAGTAGATATAACGACTGCGTGATGCAGTAGTTCATAATCGTATTGGCCATCTTTGGAGGTTTGTTCGGGACCGTGTTTAGCAGATTTCTTTATAAATTCTTGGACCAATGTTGAGTCTACTTTGGACATAAGTAATTTTCGGCCCCAAGTAATTAATGCAAACGGCTAGAATAAAAGATTACCGAAATTTTAAATATTAATAAGTATTTAACATTTTACTTACTCTCTCAGGAGTCAAAAGATTGGATGGTGTTATAATATGGCGATATAAACAGCGTACTACTAATTGACGTAGAAAATCAACTTCTACGTTATTGGCACACGGGTGGTACAACATAACTACGGCACCATGTTCCAAGTTATGGATCCAGCGTTGTTTAGGTAAAAATTTATATTCTCCGTATTTTGCCCAGAGAGGTCTGTGTGTACCACTAATAAAAATGCAACATATAAGGAATATAACGATTTAGCGTGAGAAAAATGATGTGCTGTTCACATGTACAGTTTTACTCTTTTTCGCAACGCGATAAAAAGAGCTAATATACTTCGATTTTAATTTATGTTTCGGCAAAAACTTTTTCTTTACCTAGTGATGCTATTATATTGTTCTCTAGTAAAATCGCGTTTCCAGACTATGTTAGTACAAGAGGATTGGAACCCACAGCTCCTGCTCTTTAGACAAGAACCTTTCGAATTGCGTTTACCGGAAACCATAAAAAAATGATTAAATTTTAACATTGGAAATTACAAAGTAGGATCACAATTTGTCATTCAACAAGTCAACGGAAGTTTCATATTAATTTAATTAGTTATAAACTTGACACCATTAATACTGTGTATGCTCAGATATTACGGTATATCTACAGGCATTACTACATCAAAGTATTAAAAGTGATTCGTTGCTATGGTCTCCGTGTTGTATTTGGAAACGTGTTTCTCTAGAAAACGGGTGGTTCGAATCATCAAAAATTTTTCATTAGATTTTAACGTTGGAAATTACAACTTATCAAATCATTTATAAGAAATTTCTGCTGGTGTCACAGCTTCACAGAAAATTTTATCAAATTCAATATTTTTCCCGCTGTTGCAGTTTGTCTCGTTAATTACTGAACATCCTTCGTACTTACTAATTTAACTTAATAGTGTACATATATATACACGTTCTTCATGACAGATCTTTTAGCTGGACAAGAAATTAAAATTCCATTTATAACGCCTTTAGTTGTCAATATAACTGTAACTATTAGATCATTTGTCTGATTATGTTCCATATAATACATGGGCTGAAAAGTCCCGGGCCTAACACATAGATGACGGTAGTTTTATTGCAGTCACCGTTCTCTCAGTTAGTACTAACTTTTAAAAGACAGCTGTTAAAATTTCATGATATTCTATTCATCAGTTTGTGAGTTATTGTGCTAAGAGTCACGCTACTTTTGTCATTTTTGTTATTTTTGTTATTTTCAAAACAATGGATCAAAAACAATTTCGTATTTTAATTTTACACTGCTTCTTGATGGGAAAAAAATACCGTTCAAGCGAAGCAATGGCTTGAAAAGTGTTATGGGGACTCCGCTCCATCAGAAACAACAATAAAACGTTGATTTGCTGACTTCAAACGTGGTCGTAGAGACACCGATGATGCAGAACGCAGTAGACGTCCAAATGAGGCGGTAACACCAGAAAACATCAAAAAAATCCACAAAATCGTTTTGAATGATCGAAAAGTGAAGTTGCGTGAGTTAGCTGACATTGTAAAGATATCAAAAGAACGTATTGGTTTTATATTGCATGAGCATTTGACTATGAGAAAGCTCTGTTCAAAGTGGGTACCGCGTTTGCTCACCGTTGACCAAAAACAAGAACGTGTTGATGATTCTGAGCAGTGTTTGGCCATGTTTAAACGTAACAAATCGGAATTTTTGCGTCGATATGTGACAACGGATGAAACATGGATCCATCACTTCACTCCGGAATCAAAACGATCGTCATCTGAGTGGACAGCAACTGGTGAACCTCGTCCAAAGCGCCCGAAAGCACAACAATCGGCTGGAAAGGTTATGGCCTCGGTATTTTGGGATGTGCGTGATGTAATATTCATCGACTATCTTGAGAAAGGAAATACCATCAACAGTGAATATTATATAGCGTTATTGGAGCGTTTGAAGGCCGAAATTGCAAAGAAACGGCCGCAAATGGCAAAGAAAAAAATGTTGTGGCATCAAGACAACGCACCGTGTCACAAGTCAATCAAAACAATGGCAAAACTACATGAATTGAACTTCGAATTGCTCCCACATCCACCGTGTTCACCAGATGTGGCTCCCAGCGACTACCGGCTGTTCGCAGACCTCAAAAAAATGCTCGCCGGTAAGAAATTTCGCACGAATGAAGAGGTTATCGCTGAAACTGAGGCCTATTTTGAGGCAAAAGATAAATCGTTCTACAAAAGTGGTATTGAAATGTTAGAGCGGCGCTGGAATGATTGCGTTACTCTTGATGGAGATTACGTTGATGAATAAAGCTATTTTTGAACAAAAAAAAACGTGTTTTCTTTGTTAGACCCGGGACTTTTCAGCCCAATGTTACAAGGGATATTCGGAAAGCAAATTCTGTCTTTAAATATTATCATTACACAGGAGTTTTTCATACCTATGGGAACGGAAACAGATTCCCGGAAGAATTCAAACTCTATTGCCTTTGCTATCCATAACCTTTTAACAACTTATGCCTTAAACTATAGAAACATAATACAATTGTTACAGTCAAATATAGAAACCAAGTATAATTGCTCGTTGACGGTTATGTAGGCCAAAATAAAAATTCTGTGATACAAGGTATTCTAGGTAAGGTAATCAAATACACACAGATCGTAGTAGACCGAAACTCTTAGTGGAGGACTCCATGTTCCATCTTTAGAAGGTGTCATATTCGATTGAGGTTGTAAAAGAGCCGAACGCCACAGCGCATTTAGGCCATGTAGGCAGCCTATCGTGCATTATTACACTACCCCGTCTTTACCTGACACCAAGCCGCGGTACCATCTGACTTTGTTTAGATCAACGGTCATCCACACATCTACCTAAATCACCACCTGCAGGAATTCAGTGGCGCTCACATTGCTAACACTGCAGGTTTTGCCAATAGTTGGGTATTCTTTTCTACCTGCCGATCAAGTTTTTGAACTAATTGAAAGAAGAATTGGAGCACATTATCATTAAAAAAAAAAATCGGAAAACATGGGAACATTTTCGATTAGAAACAAAAAACCAACCGACTTACAAAAAGCCTAGCCCAATGGTATTTTAAATTTAGTCCTTCAACAAAATTTATATTCACCAAAAATAAAGATTTGGTTAAGTGAAGCAAATTATAAGTCCAACCTATACGAAAGCATATTTTGAGGAAAAGCAAGATGTTTGACCAGTTCAAGCCAAAACTTTCATTCAAAAAGAACTTAAAGGAAATAAGTCTCTTATAGACTTTCCGTTGAAGAAACACTATAGTGACGATTGAAGACTGGGTCCCAAGTTAACATGTTACAAGATAATAAATCAACATCATTTAACGAATGAGGGAAATTAAGTGCATAACGATTTTGTTGAGAGCGATATTAATATAGAATTTAATGTGTTACCATTATATTTTAGTATTTCATAGTCTAAGTGAATAATAAAATGTTTATTACCTAGATTAAAAAAATATTTTTATCCGATAATGTATCTAAAAACATAATGGTTGCAAAACTCTGTGTGTCATTTTTTTAATTGAGATTATTACTATTTTGTTTAATAAATGTGACATATAACTTTATTTTTTTCATTTAATTACCAGTCTGTCTTAACATAACTTTCAAACTATTCATTTTGATTTTAAAGCATATTAATGTCTATACGATACATTATGCAAATAATATAGATTCATTTTACGCACAATTTAGTTCAAACTAATCAACGATACAATAAGGAGCATGTTTACATTCACCACTTCTTGAAAATATTTACATGAGACTGAAATTATGTATCAAAAATTGTCAGACTAAGTTGAAATTAATTTTAACCTATATTTTAAAATGACAAGTTGATAAAATACAATTTACTTTCTCTAAATATCAAATGTGCTCCAAATTCACTGAAAGTTAAAAACAATTTAACATGCATAGCACCCTAGGATATTCAATAGAGGAGTACATATTCATCAGCACGTACACCTATGATAAGTTTATATGGTATTTATTAGTGGTAATAAAAAAAATAAATATATATATTTGCTAATAGCTCTTATCTTTGTTTCAATAGCATTTGAACAGTATTTTATTGTGTGCGTTGTTGTTCATTATTACTTTTATTGATATATCTGTATATAAAAGGCTTTGAGCAGAATTAAATAGAAAAATTATATGTATAGTTAAATAAAAAATTGACTTACAATGTTGGTATATCAGTATCGTAAATGATTTGCTTGGTCATACACTTATGTTGTGCCTAAAAGAAGCATATAAGGGTAACGATATATAATCGCACATAAAACAATTCGAAAATTATTTACCGAATAGTGAGCAGGTATATGGTCCGCAGTAAAAATTGGATATACATCATCTCTCGGCAAATATAGCCGTTTATCAGAAAAACATGTGTAATTCGAAGGATCATCTAACCAGTCTAGTTCTAGATGTGTCTAAAATCGAAAAATAATTTAAAATCTAGTAATCGTTATTCAAAGAAAAACAAACTTACTCTACCATCGTCACAATTAATAGAGGGAATACCCATTTTAATACCATGCTTCTCGTCATGTAATTCTTTCTTTGTATATTGGTATGTTACTATCTCATTATTATCAATTTCTCCTTCACGACTAGGAAACCAGTTACCTTTCCACTCATCTTCTTCTCCAATTCCAAATGGCCACGCTAATGTATTAGAAGTTTCATTTCAACACAAATATTTAACATGTTACTACATTATTTACCTGAAGTATCAATTAGAAAAGAAGTCAAAAACATCAACCAGAGTAAAATCACTTGAGGCTGCTTCATTGTGCCTAAACTTTCAGTAACTTGTTACAAACTAAGCGTTAATAAATAATATCAGTTTATATATAAATCAATTACCGTTATCAATACGCAGCTATCTTAATAACAATAATTGTAGAATTTACATTTTCCTTAATGACCACAGTAACTTCGCTGTAAATTTTGGAACTTCAGTTATTACGAGGCAATTTAAAGTTTATGTGGCCACAACTTGTTTGTTTGGCGTATGATAATTTATCATGCATACAACTTCGTACTATTACCAATTCGTTAGAATACCATATGATTTGGATTCGTAAAGAACGAATTAAACAACAATCATAAATAAGAAACTGATACAAGACGTACTTGGAATAAACAATTTAAATTAAATAATTTACGTAAAATCAGTCTCTGTATATGAAATGAAACGAATATGAAACGCTCATAATAGGACAAATTATGCATCCATTTATAAAATCTATTCATAGATGGCGCAGCATGCAAGATTCTGATAACATTCAACCGTGGCTCTGAGTGGCTTACACTAGTTTGAAATCTCCCTTGAACGAACACCAACGGGACCAACTGAAATTGTCCGTTCAGGAAGGGTGTCCGCATAAAAGAAATATGTAGTAGATACAACAAAAATCGTGTTTTAACGAAAAATGAATATATTAAAGGAACGGGGACATTTAAATCGTATATGTATAGAAATGTTTTTAAAATAAATAAGAAACTTTAAACTTAAGGAAGAAAAGTTTATTTCCTTTAGATATATACATACAAAGTATAATATATGTACAGAGATACATAGATGTAGTATGTAATACAAAACAATGAAATGAATAGTCACTTTAAGAACGCAAAAATTCATATATTGTTGTTTGTCTTCTCGTTTTCTTTAAAATGGCGTCTTGAAATCGTATTTCTAATTTAGAAAGAGGCTCCAAAGACCCTGTATCTCCGTGATTTTCGACAAAACTTTTGAGCTGCTTGGTCGGGGTAATTGCTTTACCATAATTTAGGATAGTTTCTGTTGGCACTGTAACCTCATCGATATCAGAATCCAAGAGCTTTCGGCTTCTATTTCAAATGGATTTGCAATTTCTTACTCTGAATCTGGATCTTCAACATACAAATCTCCATCTACGTTCAAAAAATCATTAAGGTTTTCATTATCCGTCAATTTCAACAAATTCTTATCTTTGAGGATGTCTGAAAGTACACTAAGAGGCAAATCATCTTCTAGGTCAGATGTATCAGCCTCAGTTAACTGGTCTTCACTTTGCATATTTACATGATTAAATCCCGCTTTGCGGAAGCAAGAAATACTTAATACAATGGAAATTATATGGGAGCTGGTCATAAGCCATAAGAAACTGTCCGTTTAAGGGAGGTGTCCGTGTAAGAGGGGCGTCCGCGAAGGGGAATTTCACTGTTTATTATTTTAGTCGTAATAAATACATATATATTTTTTATAAGATAAGATGTGTAAAACAATGCATCATATTCTCTCAGTTAATAATGCTGTAAGGCCATCATAATTTACTTGAAATAACAGGGTGATTTGGATTGATTTAACAAAAGTATTTTATTGATATTATGATTAACTGTTAATGTAACAAAATAACGTAACTTATTTTTTAAGTTATTAAACCGAAAATTTGGATCTACTTGATTGCAAATATTGTAGCTCGACATTTTTTTCTAATAAAACCAGTTTTGTTGACTCAATCTATTTTGTTCTCTCAATGCAGAAGAAATATGGAAAGTAGACAAATACATATATGCGGGAGGACATATAAATAATACGTAGTATGTCAATTACCTCGAAAATGTATGCGGTCCTGATACATTGGTTCTTTCGGAAAGGGCATTTTTGGTAGCTGGCGATTTAGTTAGTTAAAGTACAAAAAAAAGTCGCTTTTCCTCGGAGAATATAAATATATTACTATTTATCTGTAGCAATTTAAAAAGTAATATTGTTTAAATTTAGAGTACGTATTTGCAAAACAATAATAACAATAATACTAGTTGCGGGTGCTAAAATATGTATGTGGACAAGTGCTTCCAATCTGCTAGATTCGCTGTAACTGTACATTTACGTATTACTAATTAATAATAATAGAAGCAAAAATTAAAATCAAGAAGATATTTAATGGACAAGGAAACTGTTATAGAAACCAATATATTTCGGCATAAAACAAAGGCTATCCGTTAGCTAGTAAGATCAGCCGACCTAGAATGTTACCCCCTGTTGTTAAAACACACCGACAAAGGCAAGGTGTCCAGCGGAATCGTAAAGTATGTCTTGCAATTAGACGAAAGGTACGACCGCAATAATTGTGACGTAAATTGATTTCTGAATTTTTCGGTTCCACGAACCACCAACAGCTTGGGCTACTTCAACAATCTTGTGTACTAGTTTTTAAGTCAATTTTCTACAATTACTTTTTATACAATTATCTTAGATATAGGTAATATAACGTATCGTTGCAGCATTGATTAATTATTCATGCGGTTGCTCGAAGAAAGCAGATGAAATATGATAAATGTAAAACACAGCGCCTATTATAATGGCAAGATTTAGAATTGTTTTTGTCATATCAATATTTTATATTCGCAAGCCTCGTTTTTTTATTCCTTTACTGTTACTACTGGCACTTAATTTCTCTTAGGCCATTGTTTTAATTGCTGCAACATTTTAGAAACTTTAACATAATCAATATCTGTCACATTGTTCAAAACAGTACTGAAACTTCATTACAGTCAAAGAAATCTAAGTGTGTTTAATTTTATTCTACTTTGTTTATTCAAATTATGTCCCAGTAATGTGAGAAGTTCTTATTGTAATAACGTAATATGCCCCAATACCAACTAAATTCAACAAAACACTAAATTTCAAAAAATCTGTAAAATGGAAATATTTTGTTTTAGTTTCACATTATTTACGAGGGGAGGTCCAGAAGTTCGTGGAATAGAGGTGATAGAGTGGGGATAGGGGCGCTCGCTAGGTGTCACTCTGATTGGCGACTCATCATTAGTATATAAGTTAAGTTGCAGCCCTATAGCGTCAGTCGTTTACGAATAGTTGCCTGCTAAACAAGTCAATCCGGAAGAAAACTGAAGCTTTGGAGAAAATTGAACACCGTGCTGTGATAAATTTCCTTACAAAGCAAGGAAAGAACGCTCAAACCATATTCAATGAAATGAGAACCGTTTATGGGAAAACAGTGCCCTAGTAAATCAATGATTTATAAGTGGCATGGTCTTTTTAAACATGGTCGGGAGTCGATTGAAGACGGCCCCCGCTCAGGACGGCCAGTTGAGGCCACCACATCAGACATCGTCGAAAAATTTCCAAGATTTATACTGCAAGATGCCCGTTTGAAGAAAAAACAAGTATCTGCATTGGTTGGAGTATCAGATACCACTATTTTGCGTATCCTACATGACCATCTGGGTGCGACAAAAGTCACGCCGCTGCAGAAACAGCAGCGCGTCTGTGCGACCAAACAATTTTTGGAGCTAGATGGAGACAAACCTGTACAGATTTTGGAGCGGATTGTTACCGGAGATGAAACATGGGTTCATCACTTTGAGCCTGAGTCCAAACAGGAGTCCATGTAATGGCATAAAAGGGGACGCCACCGCCAAAGAAATTCAAAGTGTCAGAATCGGCTGGAAAGTTGATGGCTACTGTTTTTTGGGATTATGAAGGGATATTATTGATTGATTACAAAGAAAATGGTAGGAGCATAACCGGAGAATATTACGCAGCGATATTAGAAAAATTAAAAGAGGCCATGAAGGAAAAACGTCGAGCAAAGTTGACCAAGGGTCTGTTACTGTTGCAAGACAATACGCCGGTTCACAAGAGCAAAGTTGCAATGGCTGCTCTGCACAAGCATGGCTTTCGATCAATAGTCCATCCACCCTACAGTCCAGACCTGGCACCTAGTGATTTTTATTTGTTCCCCAATTTAAAAAAAGACTAACGTGGAAGAAAGTTTTCCGACGACAATGAGGTAAAGGAGGCAATTTTGGCCCATTTTGAGTCGAAGGATAAAAAATATTTTTGTGATGGTTTAGAAAAGTTAATTCGTAGATCTAATAAATGTATTGTGCTTAAGGGTGATTATATTGAAAAGGAAAAGTAGATTTATTGTTTTATTTTATTTAAAACCTTTTCATTCCACGAACTTCTGGACCTCCCCCCGTACATACAATGGATATGCTAGTTAACATTTATATTTTAATTAAAGACAATAATATCAGTTTATTAGTTTTCAGTTTCTTTTATTAAGTAAAATAACGATTACAAAAATAAGTAGAAATAAAGCTTTGAAAATGTGGAATGGAATAATATATAATGAAAAATTAAAACACTACTTTGGTCACTTTAATAAACTACGACTGGAGTTAAACAATGCTTTCTTATTATTCCCAGACGGTATTCCTATACAAAAAAAATCATTATATAGGAAAATCTCGAACGCTAGCAATTTCAGGCAGATGTATACATCTAAGATGCCTTTTATTTTTTATTTCCAACTCTACTTTATTATTTTATTAGAATATCTTATATACAGCCTACTGAATGTAACTAAATACTTTCCTTTATTATATGGAAGGGTGGTATAATCCTTTGTAATTATTAAATTAACCTAGCAAATTTTCACGTGAAAGGAAATCGAAAGAACTACATATATAGTAGAACGAACGGCAAATATGTTTTATTTGGTCCCCTGGCAATGTTCGTTGTCCGTAGTGAATTCGGACACCCCACTGTTCGGTCGTCTTTTACAAGGAATTCCATGACACATCGATGATTGTTTGAAAGCGTCATAGCGTTGGGCAGATTTGTATTAGACCAGCGGTTGTAAAACGGATTGGGTGATGAAATAAAGAGAACATTCAAACACCGATGTTTGCGGTTTTCTTACTGTCCGCACTAGAGAATTTGAGTGATTGTCGTTTAAGTTTGAGAAGACTTCTTGGTTTATGGAAAAACTAAAATCGAGGTCAATTTGATACATCTTGCAATAATGTAATTAATAAGTGCAAGAACGTTACCTTGTAAGTTAATATGTATTTGTTTCTTAATGTTTGAAAGCCAGTTGTTTCATATTTAGACATGTTTTTATCACAAAATAAGATTTCTTCTTTTTCGCATTCTTTCCTTCATAAAAAAATCCGAACGACTTAAAGCAATACAAGTTATACATAATCGAGCTTAGTCTGCACAGGGAATAAGGCACTTACATAGAGCAATGAAAGTTTTGGTAAATTTTTAATGTATTCTATGTGATATACTAATTTTATGACCTCGTCAAATTATGTAACACATGGGTCGAAAAGTCCCGGGCCTAACAAAGAAAACACGGTTTTTTTGGTTCAAAATTAGCTTTATTCATCAACGTAATCTCCATCAACAGCAACGCAATCATTCCAGCGCTGCTCTAACATTTTATAATAATATTCACTATTGATGGTATTTCCTTTCTTACGATAGTCGATGAATATTACACCACGCACATTCCAAAATACCGAGGCGATAACCTTTCCAGCCGATTGTTGTGCTTTCGGGCGCTTTTGACGAGGTTCACCAGTTGCTGTCCACTCAGATGACGATCGTTTTGATTCCGGAGTGAAGTGATGGATCCACGTTTCATCCATTGTCACATATCGACGCAAAAATTCCGGTTTGTTACGTTTAAACATAGCCAAACACTGCTCAGAATCATCAACACGTTCTTGTTTTTGGTCAACAGTGAGCAAACGCGGCACCCACGTTGAACAGAGCTTTCTCATAGTCAAATGCTCATGCAATATAAGGCCAATACGTCCTTTTGATATCTTTACGATGTCAGCTAACTCACGCAACTTCACTTTTCGATCGTTCAAAACGATTTTATAGATTTTTTTGATGTTTTCTGGTGTTACCGCCTCATTTGGACGTCCACTGCGTTCTGCATCATCGGTGTCTCTACGACCACGTTTGAAGTCAGCAAACCAACGTTTTATTGTTGTTTCTGATGAAGCGGAGTCCCCGTAACACTTTTCAAGCCATTGCTTCGCTTGAACGGTATTTTTTCCCATCAAGAAGCAGTATAAAATTAAAACACGAAATTGTTTTTGATCCATTGTTTTGAAAATAACAAAAGTAGCGTGACTCTTAACACAATAACTCATAAACTAATGAATAGAATATCATGAAATTTTAACAGCTGTCTTTTGAAGGTTAGTACTCACTGAGAGAAAGGTGGCTGGAATAAAACTAGCGTCATCTATGTGTTAGGCCCGGGACTTTTCAGCCCATGTGTTAGTTAAGCAGTTAGTTATGATATCAATCAACGTAGTATTGGTAGTATGTACTTATAGTACCATATGATTTTCCGTTGTTACAAGCTTTTTTATTTGCTAATTTTGCTCTTTGAAATTCAGAGTTGCTTGCCTTTTTCCTGGAGCTCCTATATTTATTCTTGTTCTGGCTTTTTTTCTACTAGCAGCAATTATTTGGTCTTATGTCGATTTAATTTAAAGTCTTATATTAATTTTCTTTCTTTACAAAGTACTTTAGTTTAAAAATATTGCAACTATCCAAATATCTCCTATAAAAATATTTTTAGAGAATTCCTTAAAGGTGTTCTTGTTACGATTTATAAATATTAAACCAAAAAAGTTCTACTTATTCTTTCCCTATAATATAATAACTTAGATACTTGTAAGTGGCTTTTAAAATGTCCATTTCTGGTACCAAATATTTTAATTAAGATTTATACCAATTAATATATCTAATATAATCTCAATATGCAGAAGTAATGTTATTTGCAGTAGACACACTAGTTGAGTACCGCTGGCATTTTTAACCTGTTGGAATCAAGTGTATCGAGTATATCACCTCATTCGCATCATCCTCTTACGAAGTACCAGATAGCATGAGTTCTTGATGCACCTGATATTTGTAACACAACGAAGGTTACCTACTTCGCAAAGAACCTTTAAACTTTTTATAACCCTGGGAACATACTTGACACCCGATATTTCTAACAAAAGCTCCTTTTTTTCGACAATATTTGTATAGTATCCTGAAGTTCGTCGGCAAGAAAAACGGATGCAAAAAAAAAACGGCGACCGTTTATGAGATACTTTTTCATGTGTGCTCGACGTGTTTACTTTTGTAGAATTGGGGCCGAAAAAACTTTCCAAAAAGATTAATGATGTAAATACAAGGCGGTCAATGCGTGCATAATTCGTGAACAAACACATATCATTCATTAAAGAAGCTCACCGAAACATATAACTAAGTGAGCATCGTTTTTGATTTACTGTATGTCCATGCCGTAAAGTATGCGTGTGTCCAATTTAAAAAAAAACAAATGAATATATTGAATTGAATCTATGGTTCCGTTAAAATTATGAAAACTACCTCTTTTGTTTTGTTGTGTTGGACATCATAAATTTTAAGTCCAAATATACAACAATCCGGTGACATAATCTCTCGAAAATCCAATTATTTCGAAGAGACCCTTTTTCAAAGGAATTACCATCAAAAAGGTGTTGTAAATCACATCATGTTTCTTCAGGGAAAGGTAGGTTTAACTCATAATTTCGTGCTCGAAAGCAAACCCTTTATCTATATACCTCCATCCCACACTATTAATAATTTCTTACGTTAAGGAAAATGTTTTTTCGGATAAAAATATCGTAATGCAAGGAAGTTATTTGGGTTAATATATTATATAACTTCTCTATGCAAGAAAATAATTAACTTTAGATTCATTTTGTATCGACGTAATTGTTTTATTCGAAAGAATTTCATATAAACGATAGCTTTTACATTGTGTAAAAGACCGAGAGAGCAAAAATTATATTGATTAAAGTTTGTATGTCGTAGCTTATTTCATATTTTGATATAATTCTGACAGATTAAGTGTCACGCTGGCATTAATATTTGTACATAACACATGGGCTAAAAAGTACCGGGCCTAACAAAGAAAACACGTTTTTTTTTGGTTCAAAATTAGCTTTATTCATCAACGTAATCTCCATCAAGAGCAACGCAATCATTCCAGCGCCGCTCTAACATTTCAATACCACTTTTGTAGAACGATTTATCTTTTGCCTCAAAATAGGCCTCAGTTTCAGCGATAACCTCTTCATTCGCGCGAAATTTCTTACCGGCGAGCATTTTTTTGAGGTCTGCGAACAGCCGGTAGTCGCTGGGAGCCAAATGTGGCGAATACGGTGGATGTGGGAGCAATTTGAAGTTCAATTCATGTAGTTTTGCCATTGTTTTGATTGACTTGTGACACGGTGCGTTGTCTTCATGAAACAACATTTTTTTCTTTGCCATATGCGGTCGTTTCTTTGCAATTTCGGCCTTCAAACGCTCCAATAACGCTATATAATATTCACTGTTGATAGTATTTCCTTTCTCAAGATAGTCGATGAATATTACACCACGTACATCCCAAAATACCGAGGCCATAACCTTTCCAGCCGATTGTTGTGCTTTCGGGCGCTTTGGACGAGGTTCACCAGTTGCTATCCAGTCAGATGACGAACGATTTGATTCCAGAGTGAAGTGGTGGATCCATGTTTCATCCGTTGTCACATATCGACGCAAAAATTCCGGTTTGTTACGTTTAAACATGGCCAAACACTGCTCAGAATCATCAACACGTTCTTGTTTTTGGTCAACAGCGAGCAAACGCGGCACCCACTTTGAACAGAGCTTTCTCATAGTCAAATGCTCATGCAATATAAGGCCAATACGTTCTTTTGATATCTTTACGATGTCAGCTAACTCACGCAACTTCACATTTCGATCATTCAAAACGATTTTGTGGATTTTTTTGATGTTTTCTGGTGTTACGTGTCGCGTGTTATGAAACCATGCATAAAAAATGTTAAGACGTTTGGGATAGTCTGTTGGCGAAGGGGCTTGATATCGTTGCATCTTATATCGATTCATATTCAAATTCTTCTTTACAATGGTTCGGCATGTTTCATGACAAACTCCAATTTCTTGTACTAGGCGTCACAAATGTTTTGCGGGGTCCTATCCCATACCATTACGAACATCAATAATCAACTATTCTGTACGAATAGTTGACCTACCAACACCTTTTTTACGAGTTACTGATCCAGTTTCGCGAAATACACCAACACTCGTGCAAAACACACGTAAAAATTCTGTTCTACTACTGCGAAATCTGGGAAGTGTTCAGGAAATTTGTCTAAATATAAACGCTCGCTGTATATATGCAAATTCTATAAACTACCATACCTGTTCTAAAATAGGCCTCAATATATGTTAGTTGGGTACACTTGGGTGAAAACCATAATTGAAAAATGACTTAAAATCCCAGAGAGAAAGTATATGACAAATAATAATGATAGCCTGACACTCAAACTGTCAGAATTATAAAAATGTGAAATTGTTTCCTGAAAGCTTCGTTCTTCCATATATTTATTGAAATATTCTTTAGAAACAAATGGAAGAAAAAATATATATAAAAAATGACGAGGACTTAGCCAGAGTAGTTGCAATCATATCCTAAGTTAGCATAATTTTCTTCATATGGCCATAACTATCATGAAGAATTATGGTAATGAGACTAAAGATGGCAAACGTATTTAGTTCTGGTTAAATAAATATATTAATTCTCATTATAACTTTTTCATTTGTTTTTTTTTTTAATAAAAAGAAAACAAAATGATATAGACCATTTGTTTTTTTTTTTTTTTTGTAATATAGTGTTGTTTTTTTATATGAAATATAAAAATGTTAGAAAACAAATAATCCAGTGTAATTAAAGAAATTGTAAAAAGTAAACAATTTGTAATACATAAGCTGCTTCTCATTATTTTTTGACTGGAATTAAGTTTTTATTTGCAAAAACATTCTCTTACTACAAGGTGATACCACAGTCCCATTTAAACCCAGCTGCTTTTGATATTTTTTGTAGACTACATTAGCTACATTAGCTTTTCCTAAATAGCTTAAACAATACCACTGTTTTCGTTACTGCTTTGTCTACACATAATTCATTGAAATTAAGAGGTCTAAAACTTAATTTAAATGTTATAACGCGAAGAATAGTAGATACATTGTATGGTTTTCTTTTTGAAACAAATTAATCATATTTAATACCACGCGTGACTTGCAATAAATATGTAAATGAATGAGACTATGCATAAATCCTTTAACATTAAATTTGGTGTACGTATGTATCTGTTTTCTCTTTTATGTAAAAACAATCTTCAATTTTCAAAAAGGGTTTCAGTAGCTATTAGCCGCTATAATCCTGATCCCATATTCTACAAGACCGAAAATAAATATCAACAATACTGCACCCCACAAAAATCATATCCTCATACACTTAGAACTAATAAATACGGGCACTAAAATAATTAGCGGCATTACCTACGAGACTCCGTTCTCGGTACGAACAGACCATACTAAAAGAGAAGGCTCCCGCAGTCGATCGAGAAAAGACCATAATCTTTGATGGGGTATCCTCGAGAAGTTGTAAATCATGCCGATATACGCTGACCGTTTGGGGGTCATAAATCAAGATCCGTGTGGGGTTGTTGATGACCGCCACCGGACAATGCGGCACATTTAGTAAAAGATCCCCGCATCATCTGGATGTGCCGAAAAACGGCTCCGCAAAAGGTCGTGACAGGACGACCGAAACCAATATACTCGCTCTTACTTTGTAGATCAGCGAGCGAGACGCACGAAAACGGACAAAGCCTAACCAAAGCATTGTGTCCTCTTTTCGACAAGGCGTGAAACTCGGAGCACTCCTTTCAGTTACGATTTTCATTGTCGGGTATAATATTTCTTCTACTTTAAAATAAGATACGGTCTTAATTGAATATTATGGCCATAGTATCGGATAATTTCCGATAATTGGACTGGACCGAAGAAAACGGTCGTCTTACCGGATACGGGAAGATAAATATACGAGATCACGTGCGAGGAGGTTTTGCGAATGAATTCTATTTAGGCGTTACATCATAAGTCATCGTTAGCTCTCGAAGTTGAAAGTTTTCTTAATATATTGGCGATTAGTAGTTTTTAAGACATGTGTGTGTATCACAGCGATCATCACTTGATTTATGTTCACAGATATGCTAGAAAATTTTAAAATATCACATTTACTTTGTTATGAATGTATGCATAATTATTTTCTGGTGTAGAACTTCACAATTTATGGCTGCAGAGGTATTTAAGTCCTGCAAGCATTAATGAAGGCAACTTAGAAAGTATAAAGTAAATATAAATTTTATACGATAGTTTATTTTGATGGAAGCTACTAAACAAAGTTTTTTGTAGATCCTTAATTGTATTAGGCTTTCACGCCATAGCAGTAGGTATAACATGAGTAGCTCGCGACGCCATAAGTAACATAGAAGACAAAACAATTTACGAAACACTTACACACTTAAGCAGCGTCATTACAAATTGTTATCACAAGCTAGATGAGAATGTAGAAAGGATTGCAGCATTAAGTATATATGCTTCCACGTTTGTTGCAGTGAAACTTGCGCGTTGCTATGAAAAAGTGTTCTTATGTATGAAATTATTTAACGGATCTGTAGATGCATAGCTTCAAATCTGTCCTACCGTAGGAAAATGTGAACCTTTGTATAAAATGCTCTCAAAGTTTTCTTTGATTTTCTTGAATGTCTGCATAATAGAAAGCTGCTTTCAACCGTGTTTACCGACGTGTAAAAATTGATTGTGATAGTTCAAGGATACTGGGACACTGTCTATGAAATTCTTTTCTATATTTAGAGATCTGCCTATGCATTTGCAATTAACATTGCGAATTGCAAACCTATAAACATCGTAGCTAACTTTGCAAAAGTATTTGAACATATTTTATATAACAATATTTTTTTTAATGTTAAACCATTTCTGTCAATCCATCAACATGGATTTATGTCAGGTAGATCCACAGTAATGAACTTGGCAAATATCACCCAGTATATATCCGGAGTGTTGGACCAGCGAGGACAGGTCGATGTCGTCTATACTGACTTTGCTAAAGCATTCGACCGTATTAATCACAAGTTATTTTGTGCTAAATGCGTCTGCCCTGCGTTGGTGAAATTAATTTCATCTTACCTCTCTGGAAGGAGTAGTTACGTTTTTTATAATGGCTATTCGTCCACTCGCTTCAGAATACTGTCTGGAGTTCCGCAGGGTTCTAATCTCGGACCACTCTTATTTAACATTTTTCTGAATGATTTGCTAGATAAATTGCGATGTGGGGTTTTAGCTTACGCTGATGATCTTAACATCTACAATGTTATCGATCCGCTAGTTGATTGCGTTAAGTTGCAGACTTACCTTACCCTTATTAATGATTGGTGTACTCTGAATGGCATATCTGTAAATATTGGCAAATGTTTAGCGACCTCTTATACCAGACGCTCTATTCCGATCATTTTTAATTACTCTGTTGATTCTACATTTATTGCAAGAACTGAAAAAGCGAGGGATTTGGGAGTACTTTTTGACACGAAACTAAGCTTTTCTGATCACATATCTGCTATATGTCTTTCTGCATCTAAATCTTTGGGTTTTCTAGTAAGAACTTGCCGCGCTTTTCGTGACATCTCAGTGGTAAGGACTCTGTACTATACTCTTGTTCGATCTAAATGGGAATATGCCAACTTAATTTGGTATCCACGATCCCTTGATTTTCTCGTGGCGTGTAGGCACAATACAAATATCTTGGCCAAATCGCCTATATTCCATATGGTCACCAATTTCAACAGAATATACTCGTAGAATATTTGTTTATGTTAGGATTATGTTAATTGTTATGAAATGTATTGTACATGTGTGCTGATTTGTAATAGTATTACGCATGAGGTATATACATAATCAATGTAATTGCACCAATTGTTTGTATGGTGTCCTGTAAGTGATAGTAATCGTTGGACAAATAACGATTATTATTATTATTAACATTATCGAATGGTTTTCTAAGGGAATAGCCTACGGATTGTACTGCCACCGTTGGTAATAAACATTGCTAGTTATTTTGTAGACACTTCAAATTTTACTAATGTATTTTGCACCAACGTGGTAATAGCATTATCAGTGCGTTTTTCTAATTTTTACTAGCTAAGAGTAATGAAGAGGACGAATTAAGAAGCTCTAGTGAATGCACAACCGTTAACAATAGAATTTTCCATGTTTTCATGTGTTTATTACCTGCGGCACTATTTTGTTTTCGATACTGAATGGTAAGACATTTGTGTTAAGACGAAAACTAAATTTAAAAAACTTACATATTGTTTACCAACATCAATTTGATATGAAGTACTTGAAAAAAGGCGTTTGCGGATAAACCATTTTCGGGATAAGAAAGAAATGAATTGAATAAGATAAGTGGAACAGACAAACAAAGAAAGTATGCTTGTTGGTAATCGTGCAAGTCTGTTGTTGCAGCAATTATTAGTTCTGATTAAACAAAAAACCATGCTTACGACCTCGAAAATAAGTGATTCTTCAATATGGTACTCATCACGAAGATGTGCGTGATTGCAGTATCTTACCAACACTGCCGTACTACTGGCCCTTAGTAACTATGATACGTATTATTCAAAAAGTTGAAAAGGTTCCAATTAGCTTAGCTCTGGTTACGGAGAATATGCAGGTCGAGACTTGTTGTAGACGTGGCGTGATTTGTTCATTCAGAGAAGGACAAGGTTTGCATTGTTCTTCTAATCTGATTGATCTGTTAATTGATACGATATTGGGAAAGAATGAGCAGACGCTCGCTATCTTTGCCTTAATAAGAACGCAGGACAGCCGTAGAAAAAGAAAACATGTTTATATGGAGACAATGTCAGCTCAAAAACTTTCACCACATGATGAACATCTTCCAGTGCCCGAACACGCCAACTAAGAAAGAAAGTGAGGACAGTTGGTATGGGAAAATATTGAATATTTAATAGATCGTATTTTTTCCATCTGTATCACGCGAGCCACATGTAATTATTTAGTTTGAATTAAATAATTTCATGCAGGATTCGATCTTAATCAAAATTACAAATTACAACTTTTTGGCTCACGAAATGGAATCTCTTAGCGAGAGAAGTACGAATTAGTATCTTTTGCAATAGACATTGATTTCTACACCATGGATGGTAATTTGGTCAATTGCAGTAATATTTATGAAGCTTTTGGGAGTATACTATGATCTCAGTTCGCAGAGATTGCTCATAGAGCCGTTTTGTTACACGATGAAAACCTTTACCTTTCCATTCCAATAGTACGTCCTATTCATGAAATATTTGCGTGCATTTTAAAGTTATTGCACTCTTTTTGGATGGATGGATGATGAGGTTACACCAAGCACTGTTGTTTTTTATGTCTTTGGCAGACTTATGATAGGATAAAATACTACATTAAGGTGGCCATATGCATACTCCCAAAACAACCTACTAAATGCTACCTAACATAAAAATAGAGTCTGAGGAACTTACTTAACAGACTACGGCTTTTAGTAGCTTGATAAGTTATTGTAAGAAGAAGATATTGTATTTGCATTGGACGTTTGGTTACTGTTACGTGAATTTAAACAGTACTGAAAAAGAACCAACAGGTATAAGGTTTGATTTACAGTGTCGTGCTATTAACATAATTTTTATTCTTCCTTCGTCAAACTGTTGACAAACCGGAGTATATTGCGTGCCACGTAAAATAGCCATGTGTAATTCACAGGTATAGCAGCCATGTGTAGTTGTAATGAACTACTAATACGAGACGTGACAATGTAATTTCCTCCATACTACTACGACGTGGTTTCAACCCGGAAACCTAAATTTTTTAAAAGAAAACAAATACCGCGGAAGCCTGCAACAATGTTGCAGTGTATATGTACGACTATATTTATTCTATAAACATTAAATATATGTAACTGTAAGTGAAAACTTTGTTTCTGTGTTAAATTACTTTAATACTTTCGATAAATGTTGTGCTGCATATTATACCTCTTCAAATATCAAGGATATTTGGATCTTTTGTATGTATAGGTATTGCTTCCCCCAAAACGCACTTATCTATATATTTACGTATGTATATAGTTTCGTAAAAATGTTATACCACCTGAAAATGTGGATTATTTTTCTCTTGTTAGCGTTCGTTAAAAAAAGGTTGTTATAAACCTGTAATTACACACATTTTGGTATTACGGTGTTAAATTCATTCACACAAGACGTCTTCTTTTAGCAGTAACAAAAAAGCTGACGTAGCAAAGACGTATGACAAACCCATTTGTGGACCTCCAGAACGTGAAAATACGTTATAGCCGCCAAAGAATTCAATTTCGACCTGACCTTTGGGAAGTATCTGCTTCTCTGTTACTCCTATCATCCACGCGCTCAGATCGTATCCGCTCCTCTTCTCCTTCGCTTTTATCTTCTACACTTTCGACGAGCAAGTAAACAATCCGAAATTTCGTAGACATCGGCGATGGCCAGGGGCTAATACGTCGAAGATATCGGTACGGGTCACTTGTCGCGCACGGGTCGTGCGCAGCAACGCCCACAAATACGACGGTCGTCATCTCAACCACAGCCTCCTAGACTCGAAATCTCAGTTATTAGTGCGCCGTTTAAGTGGATTGTATGATGGCTTCTCCACAGTTACAATATCAGACAGGCAGTGCGCAATCGCATCAGGTGCGTGGTTTTCGACATTTAATAACAGTAATCGACGTACTTATTTTACGACACCCTTTCATTAACCATTACGTATTTATTAATGCCGCGTTCGATTTGTTTTCGCTGCGCTCCTTTTATTGTTTTGACTTTTAATGATCGTTTTAGCGTCGTCGTTCACATGTCTGTTAAATTCTCGCACCGACTGTATAAAATTATTGTAGTGAATTATGGTATTATATACTTTATTTTATTTATTACGTATTCGTGTAGTTTATCCAGCTGTACGGTCAGTGATTGATTTCTTACACCGTGTTTTATTATGGAACGATAAATTAGATTATCTTTGGATTTTAAGATTTCTGTAAAAATAATCCATACGAAGCTGCGTTTTGCACATGAATGTGTGGTAAAATTATTTTAATTTATTTCAAAAAGTGCTTTCCTTTTGCATCGGCAAAACGCAGAGGTGTTACAGCTACATTTAGTGCATACTATAGTTAGTCTTAAATTATTCTTTGTTTATAGTACCACAGTCGAACAAACATTATTCGTTTAGACATTTTTAAATATTTAGGTTATTTTAAAAAATTAGAAGAATTTATATTATAGATTGTAAATTGATATTTTCGCCTTTACAGTTTGCGAAAGGTGATTTTCTTAAGAAACTGAATTGGTTGGTACCATTATTCTAAATTTTCTTGCACAATATCTAAGATATATCGGTAGATTTGGTATATTTAAAATGAACTAATTTTAATAGTCTTGGATAAGGTAAAAATATTTAATTATTTTCTTTAGATGTGAGTGTACATACTTACACATACGTGTATGTATAATTTAACTATACTAAAGTTTACTATTTTCATATCCAAATTGCCAATTTTCTCCCACGAAAGATTCAACTTTGTGTATTTTCTTATTACATTACTGTGGTAGTTTTTAACCAACTGTATTAATTTTTTAGTGCTTTACAGGTTACCTTGTTTCAGTATGTCGTTTGTTAAAAATCTATTTGAAGCGAAACGGATATCAATCCAATAAGATTAGCATTTTGGTTCGCTAACCTCTACGTTGTCTATTTTAATGTTTTTCATGTCGATATGACTTGTGACATTGTAATACTTTCCAAATGATGTATATTGTGTCCGGCGTTGATGTTTTTCTTTATTATCATGACACAGCAATCCTTTGAAACTGGCTGTACGTATTTCCGAGCTTGTAGGCTGTGGTGTTGCTTCGGTATATGTCCATTGATCATTAGGCAGACGACCACCAAACCGTCAATATAGTCCTGAAGATACCAGCTGTAGTGTTTGGCGAAACGTCGATATATATCAAATCAAGACCACAGCCTACAAGCCCGAAAATACGTACTGCCAGTACAAACTCAGACTCCGGCTGTGAAAGCCTCATGTTACTGTATATATATATATCTGTTTAAAGTTTGAGTAAATTGCCTTAGTTAGTAGTTAAACCCATCCCACATTGTGAATTTTAATTTATTTTATTTATTAATTTCTTCGGGCGTTGGAAAAAGGGAAATAGATAACTTTTTCGACTTTTGTCTTATTGCTGATTACTATTCCAATTCTTCTTGAAATAAATTAAAGGTTTGTATCTTAGATTTTATGGACACAACAATCCTCGGTTTAAAGATATTTAGAAGTGTTTTACTAACGTAAATAGTTTCAAAGGATTATTCTACGTAAACGTTGCATGAAATATAAAGTAAATAATTTCCGTCGTATGGATACAATAAGAAAAATATGTGGTATTAGTTAATTATATTGATATACTAAATAAGATAATAATATTAACAACATTTTGGGACGAGATTGGTTTCTAATTTGCAAAATGAAGCATTTATTTGTTGATGGCACTCCTTCTAATACTTACTAGCATTATCATTATATTCCAGTTTATACCGGACTGCCACATATATTCACGGGATTCGGACTAAAATAAACAATACAGAGAGCAAATATGTTCTTGCTAGTTTATGTTTACATTCCTACCCTCTTTCGCCTAATTTTTATATAATCAAAATCGTTTGTCGAAATATAAAAAAATACATTAAAGAAAAATGTATTGATCTAACCTAAATACACAGAACCAATAAAAAAAATGCATTAAATACGATCCATTTTATTCTCAGTTTAATCAACGCCAAAATTGGTTAATACAAAATAGTATAGCATAGCTTGGTTGATTCAAACTTATTCCTCTGTTCCTATATCGTGCAATGTGGATACGCCAAGGAAGTTGTTATTTAAATAAATCAGTCGAAAATTAGACACGCACTTTAAAAAAGAAGATCTATTGTGGCGTCAACCCCTGTGTAAAATGCATTCAAATTTTTTGCCAGTACAATTCAATGTCATTGATGCTATAGAAATTATGCAAGGCAATATCGTCCCACCATAACCAATAAGAATCGATTAACTGAACACCCAAAATATCCTGAAGTCTTATGTTTTGTAAAATAAACCATCACATTTGTTATGTTGTTAATAATAGACATTATTAATTACAAATGAGTATTTAGTGCTTACTAGATATCAATAATCATTTTGATTAACAAATTCAATTTTTTGGTTAAATAAAATAGTTTTTATTTCTGTAAGACCGCTACAGCTTCGTTATTATGGTATCACTTTGAGTTTTATCGAAACAGCTTCTTTTTCGCTTATCATGTGTTCCTCGATCAAAACTTGATACAAGTTAAACTATTATATGAATACTAGGCAATTATTCAATTACAAAATTTGTTATGCCAATACTTTTTCAGCTAACAAAATTGATTTTATTATTTCAAAGCGTTTTGTTTTGCTGTAGAAAACTGTATATACACTAGGGCGACAGAGTAAAATTAAAAAAAAGATTCTATTCTCGTTAAATATACAAAATATTTTAAAATTTTTAAATGAGACTAATATTTTGTCGATCCACCTTTACTTGCGTGAAGTACTGCGAATCGTCGTGGCATAGAATCTATTAAATGATTAATGGTGTCTTCTTGAATATTTAACCACTCTTCTGTAACGGCTGCCACAAGTTCTTCCTTATTGCTGGGTTTTCGGGGTCGTTTCGCCATATTTGTTTGGATTATGTGCCAAACATTCTCTATCGGATTCATGTCTGCTGATTGGCCTGGTCATGGTAAAATCCGAATCCCCTGTTCCTCTTTCCATGCGGTTGTTGTTTTTGCTTTGTGGCAGGGTGCTCCGTCCTCCATAAAAGTGGCGTCTTCTTTAGATAAAATGGCTTTGTCGAATATCGGCAGTAGTCCTTCTGTTAATATTTGGATATATTTTGCCGCATTTATATTTTCGTCGCAGATTACTAATTTCGATCTTCCACCATACCATATCGCGCCCCACACCATAATGTTCACACCGCCGTATTTCACCGTCTGATGCAAAAATTTGTCGTCCAGTTGCTGTGACGAACGTCTCCATACCCTCGTACGACCGCTCACTGAATTGGCAGTATCTGCTTTCGTCTGAAAAAATGACGGACCGCCAAAACTCTTCGGGCTTCGTTCGCATTTCGATTGCCCAAGCCATTCGGCGCCGTTTTTGAAACGCCGTAAGGAGAGGTTTTTTCTTTGCCACCCTTTTATGCATCCCCACACTGTGGAAGTATCGCGGGACGATGCGCTGACTTTTCTGTGAAATTGCCGCAAGCGCAGCTGTACTTTTTCGCGATTCTCTTAAACTTCGCGCACAAGCACCCTTTTACTTCTTTCAGAAGGTCCGGCACGACCTGGTCTCGGCTCCACTGTTGTTTTTTCCTTGCGTTTAAATTGTGTAATCCCACGGTTAACTGTGAGGACAACGGAATATTTAAAAATTTACTTATTTCACGTTGCGAAGCGCCGCGTTCACTGAGGCCAACGATGCGACCCCGGGTGAAGTCGCTAATATCACTCGAACCTTGTAAGCGAGGCATAGTTGTAGCGATACTAAACTATGACGAATACCTTCCGATACATCTACCCGTACCCTAATGACAAGAGAAAGTTCTTAATTCGTTCTTAGAATTTAGCTGTTTACATATTTATACCGCTTTACCTGGTGTCTATTTTATTCTGTCACCCTAGTGTATTTTCACTTATAACAGCCTTTACAAAAGAATTGCATACTTCCTTTATAATTAGAAAAGTTGTTCTATACTAGTGATTCATTTAAATTTTATTCGGTCACAAGCTTTGACTAAAAAGTGTTTTATTAACTTTCACTTAATAACTAACTTTATTTTTTTACAGATGTCACCTTTGAATTTATTAGCAGCTACTTGCACACGAATGTACCAGCACCAACCGTTTTCTCAAGTGTCTCCCACGTCTACCTCATCATGCAGTAGCGATGGATATACTCCCCAAGTGCCACTGGAATCCTCCAGATCACCACTGGAGTATTCACCTCATTACCAGTCAGCTTACAGTCACGGATATAGTAATCAATACTGGTTCCAACATTCGCCGCCACCTGCCGATACAGCAACTAGCGGTTTTCAACCTCAGCAGGCTAATTTCCAACAGCAATATCCATGGACTCAAAATACGTACATGGGTTTTTCATACAATCCAATAATAAAACCCGAAATGACAGTTTCCGAATTTTCTGGTTACGTTAAAGGTAGAAGGTGTATCAAATGTCAGTGTCCGAATTGTTTAAATGAGGACAACGGATCGAAGAAAGCATCGTCGAAAAAGACGCACATCTGCCATTATCCGGGTTGTGATAAAGTGTATGGGAAAACCTCACATCTTCAAGCGCATCTCAGGTGGCATACCGGTGAGAGACCATTCGTCTGCAATTGGTTATTTTGTGGAAAAAGATTTACAAGGTCTGATGAACTGCAAAGGCACTTAAGGACGCATACTGGTGAGAAAAGGTTTGCCTGTCAAATATGTAATAAGCGCTTTATGAGATCGGATCATCTTGCCAAACATATTAAAACACATAAAAACGGTAAAAAGTCCAGCCAAAGCGATAACGAACATCCCAGAAAGGAAGTTAATCTAACCAGTCAAGAAAATATGCAACCTAATTCCATTCCTCAATCTCAAACTCATATACAAACGAGTACCGCGCCATCTTCTGCCGCTTTACATCACCATAACCATCATTACTCCGGCTATAGTGGATTCTATATACCGCAATTGGTGGAGCAATGACTTAAGTAATGTCTACTACTCTATAATTAGAAGAAAAAAACAAAAAATGTACGGGACCAGTTTTATATAGTATCTACTTATTATTTGTAAATATTGTAAATATCTATTTTTACAAACGTTAGAATATAATTTTCAAAATATATTTATTAGTTTTCTTGTGTCCTTCATTATCTCTTCATCCTTCGTTCTTTTTCTCTCTTTTAAAACCATTTAATAAGATGAGCATCGATTAAACGTACTGAAGCTGATTAAAATTTTAATTAAACGACCATCTTAATTATATTTTTTTAGCTCACGCCGGTTACGTAACATTAGCTTAGCTGTTTAATAAGACTCGGCAGTGAGAATCGATACTATCTAAAGATTTATAGCATCTACCTTAATAGCAGCACAAAATTGGGTGGTTGTAAAAATTCTAGTTTTTTCTGACTCTATGGCTAGACAAGTACATTATATTGATTCAAAGCAATGGTTAAATAAATAAATCCTTAAAAGTAATATACTTGTCATTGTATATATTTTTTATATAATGAAGAAACGTATGGGATAAAACCTGTTTTTTATAATTAGTCGACTTTGAAAAATTGAAAATCAATATACATCTATATAATAATAATAATAGTAATTTATTTCTAACAGGTACATTACCCAGTTACAGGAAACCCTAAAATTAATATGCATGATAGCAAAATACAAAAGGAAAAAAAAAACGAATATATGTGTATATAAAATAATTACTAAGTTACATGTATTTAATGTCTCAAAAATACTAAATATTACTATTACTCTATGGTATAAGAGTATATAAAAATAAAAAAAAATCCTCACGAAAGAAAAAAAGGGTCACTGTATAAGACGTTGACGTTTCTAGACATATGAGTTAGTGGTGCTTTTAATAGTACTTTGGTTCGTGGCGTGGGGATAAAAAAAGTGTCAACAGATCTATGATTGTAATGGGGTACGCTAAAGTCCACTTGAGATAGTAAAGACGGGGAGTCAATATGCTGGTGTATCAATTTAATAAGAAATTTCGCGCTAGCTGCGACACGACAGCGACTCGTAATCATGCCTACAGAGTAAATTGATATAATCAGTACCACGAGGAGGATATATGCCATCAGATTTATACGAAAGATATTTAAGAAATCTCTTCTGAACTCGTTCAATTGATAACTGGTGGTAGTGATAACATGGGTACCAAATAATAGAAGCATATTCAAGTTTCGAGCGGACAAGCCAGTAGTAGACAGACTTCAAGGCGTAGGTGTTATAAAAATTCTTGCAGGATCTGAACAAGGATCCGAGCGACCTAGATGCAGCAGAAGTCATTGCGTCTATATTTGGGGAGAATGAGAGTTCGGAATCAAATAAGACTCCAAGATCCCTAAAGACGTCAACTCTTGGGATGAAAACGTTAGAGATGCTATAGTGAAATATTTGCGGGTTGGATGACCGAGTAAAGGTAAGTATTGCACGTTTATTAATGTTTAGCTGAATTTTGTTTATATAACACCAATCATTAATGACACCAACGTTTCTCTGTAACCTTAAAGAATCAGAGGAAGAGCTAATTGTGCTATAAACTTTAAGATCGTCAGCGTATGCAAGAGCATTACAATCCAATGATAGTAGATCATTGATATAGATATTGAAGATGACTGGTCGTAAATTGGAGCCCTGAGGTACGCCGCTAGAAGTAATGAATGTGTCTGACACAAACCCATTGTAATGGACATAGCATGATCGGTTGTGAAGGTAGGATTGAATTAGAGAGATATTAGATGTAGGATGTAATGGTCAATTTTGTCGAATGCTTTGGTAAAATCCGTGTAGATAACATCTACTTGTCGACGATTGACATACTGAGTGAGTTCAACTAAATTGCTAACAGTTGACCGTCCACTAACAAAGCCATGCTGATTAATAGAGAGGTATGGCTTAACACAGTTATACAACCTAGTATACAGAAGTTGCTCGAAAACTTTAGCACAATTAGGGAGAATACTAATTAGTCTGTAGTTAAGAATATCAACCTTATCGCCCTTCTTGTAAACTGGTGTTATCCTACTAATCTTCCAGTAAGATGGAAAGGTAGAAGTGCGAATATCCATGAGCAAAGAGGATCGCATAACACCGGAGCACAATCATGCATGAGAAAGCTCGGAATATCATCACGTTCAAAAACAGAAGTTGTTTTGAATCTGTTCAAAGCATAAATATAATATAAACATAAGGTGTAAGTTTCCCGATGATAAATTGCATTAGGATAAAATATCCGGAGCAAAATAAAATAGTTTTAATTACTACTCATTTTCTAACAACTACCTATAGTTTTTATGCCATATAATTATTTTTTACTGTTACGTTGTATTGGTTTGAAGAGCAAACACTGTTGTAACCTGCTAGTAATGTTGCCTCGTGAATTTTCGTACCAATACTTACTTGTCCTTGGTTATGAAATACTCGTTTGCTCAGTAGATTTTGTAATGAGGCTCAGTGCTCAAGCACAAAGAAATATATTTAACAAAATATATATTTGCTGTTACTTCTCTTACATATATACAATATAATAGAAGTATAGTATACGCAACATACACTAGGGTGAGAGAATAAAATAGACACCTATTAATTAAAGATTCTATTTTCGTTATATATACAAAATATTTTAAAATTTTTAAATTAGACTAATATTTTGTCGATCCACCTTTACTTGGGTGAAGTTCTGCGAGTCGTCGTGGTATAGAATCTAGTAAATGATTAATGGTGTCTTCTGGAATATTTAACCACTCTTCTGTAACAGCTGCTACGAGTTCTTCCTTATTGCTGGGTTTTCGGGGTCGTTTCGCCATATTTGTCTGGATTATGTGCCAAACATTCTCTATCGGATTCATGTCTGGTGATTGGCCTGGCCATGGTAAAATCCGAATCCCCTGTTCCTCTTTCCATGTGGTTGTTGTTCTTGCTTTGTGGCAGGGTGCTCCATCTTCTTTAGATAAAATGGCGCTGTCGAATATCGGTAGTAGTCCTTCTGTTAATATTTGGATATATTTTGCCGCATTTACATTTCCGTCGCAGATTACTAATTGCGTTCTTCCACCATACCATATCGCGCCCCACACCATGATGTTCACACCGCCGTATTTCACCGTCTGATGCAAAAATTTGTCGTCCAGTTGCCGTGACGAACGTCTCCATATCCACGTACGACCACTATCACTGAATTAGCAGTATCTGCTTTCGTCTGAAAAAATGACAGACCGCCAAAACTCTTCGGGCTTCGTTCGCATTTCGATTGCCCAAGCCATTCGGCGCCGCTTTTGAAACGCCGTAAGGTGAGGTTTTTTCTTTGCCACCCTTTTATACATCCCCACACTGCGGAGGTATCGCAAGACGGTGCGCTGACTTTTCTGTGAAGTTGCCGCAAGCTCAGCTGTACCTTTTCGCGGTTCTCTTAACACTTCGCGCACAAGCACCCTTTTACTTCTTTCAATAGGTCCGACACGACCTGGTCTCGGCTCCACTGTTGTTTTTTCCTTGCGTTTAAGTTATGTAATCACACGGTTAACTGTGGACAACGGAATATTAAAAAATTTACTTATTTCACGTTGCGAAGCGCCGCGTTCACTCTGGCCAACGATGCGACCCCGGGTGAAGTCGCTAATGTCACTCGAATCTTGTAAGCGAGGCATAGTTGTAACGATACTAAACTATGACGAATTCCTTACGATACATCTACACCTGTCCTAATGACAAGAGAAAGTTCTTAATTCGTTCTTAGAATTTAACTGTTTTCATATTTATACCGCTTTACCTGGTGTCTATTTTATTCTGTCACCCTAGTGTAATACCTATTTATCCACACACTATCTTTTTATAGGGGAGACTGTCCGCCCTTCCTAATTGTTTTAATAAGCGCACCTTAGAATGCTGCGTTTATTTACATATCCCTTTATGGCAGCTAAATCTTATCTCATTTGTATTGCGTTTGTAGGGGTGTCAAGCATTACGTCGTAGTTTGTGTATTTATAGGAGAACCTGATCCTGTCTCTCGGTGCCTGAACGCCTGGTTGAGGGCGACAGCAGTAATAATCGATCCTACTACAAAAGTATGTAATGCTATCCAGGCGTTCTTGTGATGGAAATAATACCCTATGTTAAATATCTACATATATAGCTCTCTGATACTACCCTCCTATATGCTGCCAATTTATCTTGCGTTTGGATTCTGGTTTGTAGTGATAATACCAAGGTTTATTTCCGGCAATAATTTGCTGTAAAGGGTACTACTTTGTCGTTGATAGCACATCAACTATTTTCAGCTGCATGGTTCCCTTAGCAAGAAATTTGAATAATGGGAGGGACAGTTCCTACACCTGCATTCAACTTTTGACCAAGTTGTCTAACTCCAGCACTATCTCTTCGTTGTCAAAGTTTATTTCCCTATTCAACTTTTGCCGTATGTAAATAATTGATAAAGACACACTCCTAAATAGTATCTCAGACTTTCACGACAGTCTGTTATAGTCGTAACGGTCGGGTTCCGCCGTGTCACTGGGTTTCTTGTTTTTTTTTTTTCAAAGGTACCTTTGAAAATGCGAACCGGAGTTGTTCGCGAAACGTGAGGGACAAAAGACGTAGTGACACGGAGGAACCCGACAACCGTTACGACAAAGACACGTTGTATTGCTTTATGTTTTTTAGCGACCAACAACGCTCAATTTATTCCTGGATAAATCTTCTATCAAAAGTGCAATTTTGTTGACATAGCTAGGCAGCGGTTGTGTAGTCTAAGTATATTTCTCGTGGCTAATGTTTGTAGAATTTGAAACGATACTATTATTCATATTTTTCCAATGTGTACATGTTTACAACATCTTCCAATCATATAAAATATTATCACCGAAAAAAAAACAACATTTAAATGAAATTGAAGACTTCATTGAATTTATAAAACTGTCAAAAATAAAAGTAAAATAGTTGTCAACGTTAATGTTGCACTACACATCATTGTTGTGAGTTTATGTAACTAAGTTATGTTGGGATTGTATAGATACACTGTGCGCTTTCCGTGGACCCAAAATTTCGAATACAAACACTGGTTTTGGGAATTTTGAAGTTGCGCCTTTTACGCACGCATGTGTAGATTTGTTGCGCCTGCACTTTGATACCATCACATAATTTGCTCAGCTATTAAAGAATAAACAGGTCCTCTCCGCTAGTAGTTCGCACCAAGAAGGATTTCGTAGATCGGGAGTAGAACGTCAACCTCCACTACAGACATAGATTCAACAAGCAAGAGTCGGTTCTGGCAGATAGCCGAATTACTATCGATTATATAGCATCCTCTTTAAACATAAGTCATAGTTCTGTTCACTAAATCCTCCCAGATTAGCTAGGCTTCCGCAATGTCTATGCGAGACAACTTACTGCAGAATACAAGCTCAAGCTTAAGCTTGTTGATATCTACAAATGTCTACTCGTTCACTTCAATGCGAAGGGGGACGTGTTTTGAGTAGAATAGTCACATGGAATGAAGTGTGGGTTTCCATGAGTTAGAATTGGAACGCCAGTGTATGAAATGGAAATACCCGAGACCCCCGATGACGAAGAAATTCATGATTGCATCCTCAGTGGAAAAGGTTATGCTAACCGTCTTTTAGTAAACAATTTCATAGAAAAGGGGACTACCATCAACAACACGAGTTACGGTCATTCTTGGCCAACAATCTGAAAGTTGAAGCCAGCAAGTCGCAGCAAATGCCGGGTCTATTGACGAAGAAGGTGTTGTTGCATAACAACTCGCCACACTACTGAAACCATTAACAAGTTGAATTTTGAAGTACTGCAACGCTCTACCTTCATCACGGCTTAGACTGTTCCCAAATGTTTTGCCACCTTCGTGCTGGAAAGGAATATGCAAGTTTGTATACCACTGGACCAAGTATGTTGAAAGGGAAGAAGACTATGTAGGAACATTATTTAAGTAAATTGTAGAACATGAACAGAGCAATGTTATATTTATGGCCATGACATCTTCCTAGGTAAATTACTTAAATATCAAAATTAATTTGGTAGTTGTTCAAATACCAATCTATAAAGTACAAGAAGTCAAGAACTAAACAATGAGGAATAAAGTAAATTTAAATGCATAACCAAACTTTTAACTACACTTTTCACTTTTTTGTTTATTTAAAATAAAGTAGATTTGATGAAAATATAAGTAATAACCTTTTATAAGTAAGATAAGCGTCCAAAATTTTGTCAGTTCTACTATCTGGTTGGGCGCAATTTTTTAATTTTTAACTAACATTTTAACCAAATGTAGCTAAAATTATATTTAACCTAAAGTCTACAGACACTCGTATGTTATTTTTTGCTACAACTAATTCATATTTGTTATAAAAGAAATTGGGATATAAATGAATCAATGTTTACCCATTCCATGATTTTTTTTTGTAAATATAAAATTCATATTTTATAAAATGTAAAATCTATTGCATTTTGTAAACATTCTTTTATAAAATACAAAAATGTATGTACATTTATAATGATATACAAAGGTTCCTAATTTTAACTGTTATTTTAATCTATAAGCACAGAATGCACAGAAAGTTAGAACGTAGATAGATATAAAATTAGTAATAATACGTCATTAGTATTCTTACTCATTTTAATTTTCGGTCAGTTTCATTTTTATATCAATTATAGAATGTATCTTGGTAAAATTCCCAGAACAAACACGACTATAGCAGGACTAGGAACTGTAAGATAGTGTATCCATCTGGCGAAAGCAACTGTAACTAATGTAACGCGAATGGCAAGTCTACTTAGAATTGTATCGTACAGAGGGCAACGCTGTCGCGATAATTGAGGGTGCTATTAACTGGGCGGGCTTTACGGATCCATGGCCGCCCTGATAGAGGAGGGCATCGTAGTAAAATAAAACAAAAAAAAAAGAAAAACGCAAATTATAGTGTGATATTTACGTACGCGGTGGGGTAGTTCTGAGAGGGGATCAGCAAGGTGGCTTTTGATGAATTAAAGTCAGTTCGAATCAAAACATATGAATGCGTACAAGTTTTGACGTGGAACTCGTGTCTCTCTTGTTTGAATGAAATAAACGAAAAATAAAAACGATATACCGCACCACCAACTCGACGGATATTTGTGCGTGAGTGTTTCTACACCCTGCGGCATTAATTTTGGTGGTCCGCTTTGTTAATTTTTTTCTTCGTCATCACTCCTTTCTCCCTATTTTGGTTCGATTACGGCGTGGGAAGGATCAAACTGGAGAACCGCAAGGATAGGGACAAGGGGCATTCGTCCCCGGAATTATTAGCAGTGAGTGTCCCTTTCCTAATTATTAAGTCAAAATGCGCTCTAAATGTTGATGTAAGCTATATATGCGCGCGTGCTCGCATAACACAAATGGAAAATCTACCTACGCTCATCCTTACATGTTAATTACTGGGATATCTTGCTAGAATCATTAGTATTTGTCAGGCTTAAGATTATTGATGACGATGCTTCTACGGCGTCTTGTGCGAGATATTAAATTGAAAGCAGTAGTTTTTAGGATATCATATTATCCTATTCATACATCTTGAAACGGATTAAGATAATGTGGAGGATGTTAAAATTAATATAAAGATCAATTACCTATTTAAAAAACCGGTATAATAATCCAAATTCTTTTCACCTATTTTGCGTCTGTATTAGATGCAGAGTTGATTTACATCGGTGAGTATTCTCCTTGCGAGGTTAATGCTTTTTCAACCAGCCGTGTTTTCCGACGGTAAATTTGTGTCTCGCATTTCCATATTTGTGTAATACCTGTATGTTATTTTTGCAGCGTCGCTTGTCTTCGTACTAAAACATTTACTTTAAACGGTTAAAAATAGAAAGTACTATATTTAAATTTGTTAATTGTAAAATTAGTTTAGTTTTTGTACGCTGTACAGTATGTTCTTTTTTTATTGTGTTTGTGAGGTATCTCCGTTATTACTACACATTAGGGTTTGCAGTTTGCTTAGAGAAACCCTGGCAACAGCCTGTAGATAACGTTCTGAGTTTGCTGGATAAGGATCTTTTTATGTTTAGTGGTTTAATAATTGTGACTGGATACTTTAAATGCTTATTTCCTTTATAATTTAAAATATCGTGGGATAAAATTGATTGTGCAAACTATTTTGCAAAGGAATATTCTCTTGAAAGACATGAATAACAGTTTATTGTGTTCTTCTATAAAAATAAAAAGTTTCTCAACATCAAGAGGTAAATATTAGCATATACTAATTAAACCGAACGGAACAAACTTATTATAGCATACTAAACAGAATTTGGCAAAAGTTGCACCTAAACTGGTTAGTTTCATAAAAATTGGGGAGAACATATGTAGAATTTTGCACTTAGGGGTACGAATGACGATAAAATAATTAAAGCGACATATTCTACTTAATTAAAAAAGAAACTGGTAGCATTACTATATACACTAGGGTGACAGAATAAAATAGACACCTACTAATTAAAAAAAAGATACTATTCTCGTTATATATACAAAATATTTTAAAATTTTTAAATTAGACTAATATTTTGTCGATCCACCTTTACTTGCGTGAAGTACTGCGAGTCGTCGTGGCATAGAATCTATTAAATGATTAACGGTGTCTTCTGGAATATTTAACCACTCTTCTGTAACAGCTGCCACGAGTTCTTCGTTATTGCTGGGTTTTCGGGGTCGTTTCGCCATATCTGTCTGGATTATGTGCCAAACATTCTCTATCGGATTCATGTCCGGTGATTGGCCTGGCCATGGTAAAATCCGAATCCCCTGTTCCTCTTTCCATGTGGTTGTTGTTCTTGCTTTGTGGCAGGGTGCTCCATCCTCCATAAAAGTGGCGTCTTCTTTAGATAAAATGGCGTTGTCGAATATATTTCCGTCGCAGATTACTAATTACGATCTTCCACCATACCATATCGCGCCCCACACCATGATGTTCACACCGCCGTATTTCACCGTCTGATGCAAAAATTTGTCGTCCAGTTGCTGCGATGAACGTCTCCATACCCACGTGCGACCACTATCACTGAATTGGCAGTATCTGCTTTCGCCTGAAAAAATGACAGACCGCCAAAACTCTTCGGGCTTCGTTCGCATTTCGATTACCCAAGCCATTCGGCGCCGTTTTTGAAACGCCGTAAGGAGAGATTTTTTCTTTGCCACCCTTTTATACATCCCCACACTGTGGGGGTATCGCAGAACGGTGCGCTGACTTTTCTGTGACGTTGCCGCAAGCTCAGCTGTACTTTTTCGCGGTTCTCTTAACACTTCGCACACAAGCGCCCTTTTACTTCTTACAGAAGGTTCGGCACGACCCGGTCTCGGCTCCACTGTTGTTTTTTCCTTGCGTTTAAATTGTGTAATCACACGGTTAACTATGGACAACGGGATATTTAAAAGCTTACTTATTTCACGTTGCAAAGCGCCGCGTTCACTCTGGCCAACGATGCGACCCCGGGTGGAGTCGCTAATATCACTCGAACCTTGTAAGCGAGGCATAGTTGTAACGATACTAAACTATGTCGAATTCCTTCCGATACATCTACCCCTACCCTAATGACAAGAGAAAGTTCTTAATTCGTTCTTAGAATTTAGCTGTTTACATATTTATACCGCTTTACCTGGTGTCTATTTTATTCTGTCACCCTAGTGTACATTACCTTAATATAGCTCATATTTGTAACAAAGGCGTGTAGTTCCTGCTACAGATTTTAGAAAATTACAGCTTAGTGGTAGATCATTCCATACTACACACACTTACTTGATAAATTAGATGCGTACTATTGATTACGGGGATTACTTAGCTCTAACTACCTCTTCGACCAGTGGAATTCTTATTCCAATACGTTTTTTTGCTCGGATTTATTGTATTATTTAGCTACTTTTTTTTGAGAAGTTGGGAGTAATATTAATAGAATTTTGATAATCCTTTGGGTTTATGAATTGAAGGGTAAAATCGAAAAAGTAAAGTTTTCGAACGCTCCTCGTATATAATCCTATAACTCTTAAGATACGTAAAAATTAATGGTCATAATACTTCTAACATGGAATTTATTTGTATTGTTATAATTAAGCTTGCAATTAAGCAAGAAGCAGCATTTTTAAACATTCTATATATTTTTGATTTTAATAAAAAACGGCTTTTCAAAAATATGGTACAATTCTTGTGGTTCGTTTTAGTAATAACGCTATAATTTAAATTTGATTTAATAATACCGTTGCCTTAAAGGACATTAACTGTTATAAAACAAAACAATACTTTTCTGTAAATCTAGCGAGAAACGCATTCTACGAGAATTTGGGAAATACCGTAAGTGTTACTTTATTATTCGTCGAATGGAATGAAAATGGTGTATAAGCTATCTGAATTATATTATTATATTCGTACCTAATTATATTTCAATATATATATTCACAATGCGGTCCACCAAGTAAAGATAACATTCCCATGAATAGTATCCATTCTAATAACCTTTGGATTATTTTGAAGTCCTTTGTCCAAGTTTTATGGTGAGGAAGATCGAAAGATGGGAAGAACTTATTTTAGTAACTGTGCAAGCTATTCCTAAAACTTCGTGTAGGGAAATGGAAAAACAAGCGGAAACCAAAACAATTTAAACGATGTTACTATACAAACATTGGCAATTATAATAATGCCCTCTCGAAGATTACAACCAATGTTTATGAAATTTTCAATTATAGAATTTTCAGAAAGAGTTCTTAAAAGCACATTTTTGAAAAGCGTGAAACTGCGCAGATTTGCAAAAAGTTAATTTTTCTAAGGAGAACCCATCGCATATTTGAATAGAATCGAGAAAATTGGCAAGACAACTTTCATCAGTGCCTAAAAAATATCTAAAGGACTGAGAAGGAAATCACATAGTTTGAAATTATGTGCGACTGTTATAAATCACAGTATTAATAAAGATGTGTTATATAAATATTTGTGTGAATGTTCTCTACTTCTCTATTATACTAAGCGGCACCTATGTTACGTATGCAGTCAACTCTGGCTATAAGATAGACTCGCATTTGCAGAAAGTAGTTCTTTTCTGCAATTAGAGGCAATGTCTCGGAAAAATAGGTTTGCTTTTGCAGTCGATTTATGATAGTTCGAAAATGTAAACCATAAACTGCTAATAGCGAATAAGATAATAATAATGTTCCTTACATGTTGTAATGTCGTTAGTAACCGAAAATTAAAGCTTAACGTTCTTGGCAAAGCACTATATCCAGCAAGAACCACTAAATTTATAGAAAATAATCTCTTGAAAAAGTCTTGCTATTAACATGTAAATAATCCAACCCATGTCGAAAAGGAACTGAACTTAAACTTTTTTACGTTTAGTTTTAGTCAAGACTGGTGCGGTTCTAACGCGTATGGATCAAAAAATAGCTTCCCATATTTTAACTTCAGTAGCAAATTATAACAGTAGTTATCCTAAAATTATTAACGCAAAAAGCGCTGCTCCTTTTATGTCCGGAAAGAATGACTAGCTGTGTGCCCCAACTGTCAGTTTACTTCTGAAATCATCGGAAGAACTAACGTTTATTAAGCGAATTGAAAGAAAAACAAACGACAAATTACGATTTTTGCCATTAATGTATCCGTTTCAGATTTCATCTTGTATAAGTCCTTGTTTTACACGAATGCTTTCTCTGCTCTAGATATTCACTATTTATCAAATACATTAAGCTAGCCCGAGTTAGTATATTCGCTTCTAACGCAGTTATCGTGCAAACGGTGGTAATACCCATGTTATAATTGCGTAGCGAAAGAGTTGAATGCATGTGAGATCGTATGTTTTGATGTTTTTGCATGTACCCTGCATTTATTACTTATATTATAACCTAACTTTCTACAATTCGATTTTTTTTCAAATTGGTTCTGTTTTAGTGGGTTGTAGAGAACGCAGCTGTATCTAGGCGTGTAGGTGTATATGCATACTCGTGAAATCGTTGTATGCACCTGCATAACGAGAATGTGCATTAAATATTATACGAGGGTGTGTAATATATAGTAAACGAGTATAGTACAGAAAAATACATTCATATTTATAGTATTCGTTTTTAATTCTCCGCGTTTCTCGACTGTCCTGGACGCACAAGGTCCTTTTCATGACAGTTGACTGTCATGAAACACGGAGAATCCGAGAAAAAAGAGACAACGCAAATATTCATATGTATACAGACTGTACACGTATCTCCGAATTATTTATACATGTAATTACCATATTGGGATTACAAACTAATTATAATTCCTTAGATTTTCGCTATTGAAAGAAATTTAAGCTATTTGAAAAATATACTATGAAAATAAATTTCGCAGTGGGCGAGAGACAAAGATTTCTTTAAATGGAGGACATACACATACACTAGCGTGACAGAATGAAGTAGACACCTACTAATTAAAAAGTAGATTCCATTCTGGTTATATACACAAAATATTTTAAAATTTTTGAATTATACTAATATTTCGTCGATCCACCTTTACTTGCGTGAAGTGCTGCGAGTCGTCGTGGCATAGAATCTATTAAATAATTAACGGTGTCTTCTGGAATATTTAACCACTCTTCTGTAACAGCTGCCACGAGTTCTTCCTTATTGTTGGGTTTTCGGGGTCGTTTCGCCATATTTGTCTGGATTATGTGCCAAACATTCTCTATCGGATTCATGTCTGGTGATTGGCCTGGCCATGGTAAAATCCGAATCCCCTGTTCCTCTTTCCATGTGGTTGTTGTTCTTGCTTTCTGGCAGGGTGCTCCATCCTCCATAAAACTGACGTCTTCTTTAGATAAAATGGCGTTGTCGAATATCGGTAGTAGTCCTTCTGTTAATATTTGGATATATTTTGCCGCATTTATATTTCCGTCGCAGATTACTAATTGCGATCTTCCACCATACCATAAAAAAATTTGTCGTCCAGTTGCTGTGACGAACATCTCCATACCCACGTACGACCACTATCACTGAATTGGCAGTATCTGCTTTCGTCTGAAAAAATGATAGACGACCAAAACTCTTCGGGCTTCGTTCGCATTTCGATTGTCCAAGCCATTTGGCGGCGTTTTTGAAACGCCGTAAGAGAGGTTTTTTCTTTGCCACCCTTTTATTCATCCCCACACTGTGGAGGTATCGCGGAACGATGCGCTGACTTTTCTGTGAAATTGCCGCAAGCGCAGCTGTACTATTTCGCGGTTCTCTTAACACTTCGTGCACAAGCACCCTTTTACTTCTTTCAGAAGGTCCGGCACGACCTGGTCTCGGCTCAGCTGTTGTTTTTTCTTTGCGTTTAAATTGTGTAACCACACAACCACACGGTTAACTGTGTGGACAACGGAATATTTAAAAATTTACTTATTTCACGTTGCGAAGCGCTGCGTTCACTCTGGCCAACGATGCGACACCCCGCGTGAAGTCGCTAATATCACTCGAACATTGTAAGCGAGGCATAGTTGTTTGTAACGATACTAAACTATGACGAATTCCTTCCGATACATCTACCCCTACCCTAATGACAAGAGAAAGTTCTTAATTCGTTGTTAGAATTTAGCTGTTTGCATATTTATACCGCTTTACCTGGTGTCTATTTTATTCTGTCACCCTAGTGTACATTGAGTCAAGGAAGTAATTCTTTCTAATAGTGACATAGCTTTTGCTCATATACAAATGTAATTTATTTAAAGGAATATATTTTTGACTGACAGTCAGCATTTTATTAAGTATTTTTTTTAGATAGAAATAACTAACATTAGTTTAAATTCTAGTGGGTGTTTCATCGTAATGCTGAAAGTATTTATTGAAAAATTAGAGAGGTTTAGCTTCAATTTCAATCGAAACAAATTGATTATCTGTTCGGAATACATCGTTTCATGTCAACCAAGTTACCGACTCAAGAGTTTAAGTCGATAACTCGGATGATAAATGAGTGGCGACGTACTCTTGGAACATTGCGTTCCGATTTTTTTATTAATTTATGCGGGGTGAAGTTTACTATAAAACTTATATGATACTGCTGCAGTAAAATTACTAATCATTTAGGTTGAAATAATAATTTTTACTTTTGGGAGTTTAAGGATCTCCTTGGTTTGTAGGACCCTGTAGCTGTCATTTGTCCATGTTGCTATGGGTTATTCTATGAGGTTCTTCCGATAAAAGGGAGAGTGTTAAAGAGGTTCCATACGATTTGGGATCAAACGTTAGTTAAGTGAAAGAAATTGAATGGTAATGATATTTATTATGTCTACCTCTAGGTGTATACTAAAGGCTTGTTATACATTCAAACTTTTAATTTAGTACATTACATTATGATGATTTACTATAATTTAATTTCTCGAATAGTGATTCATCTCTTTTATACTGAATGCACATTCATGCATTACTACTATAACCATGCACACGTAGGCATAAGACGAATAAACCATATATGCGTATATTATAAATCTTATATGTAGAGTGTACATCAACAACCCAATCAAACTAAAGTGCTAAGTAATTACATTATTTTTAATATTGAAAACAACCGAGCCTCACGCATCTGTGTAAGCACTTCTTTCTGCAGCCTTAAACATAATAGTATAGTAAACATGTTCATATAACCAATTCCAGAGTTTAAAACATCTAAAGAAGAGCCATGCTGAATTTTAAGGTGCGTATTTTTGAGTATACAAGAGTTGATTTATTCACATAGCCGCAAAGACTTGACGGATAAAAGATTATTTAAGACCAACAACGCGTGATTTGTATTAAATAAATATATAATATAATATAATAAATATATACGAATAAATATATTATCTATCTTTTGATTCGTTTGATTGAGAATCATTTGCAGACTTTTAGGCAGAATAGAAAATGTATATAGCCGTTACTGGAGATAGAAAAAAGATATTTATTGTGATATAACTAATTTGAAATTTAAATAAGCCGAAATGTCATACTATATTATTTAAAGATTACAGTATGTTTTTGCGTCAAGTTTTCTTAGTACAGTCTTTATTTGTATACTATTAACGGAATAAAATATTTTACATAGTTCAGTTCACAGATACGCCGGCTGATTGAAAAATACTGTATTGTAACTGGTAATTACACTTTATTAAAGATTAAAAAACGTAAACTGCTATTTTATCCAAGAACCTAAACCTTTAATTAGAGAGAGAAATCTCAATAAGTATAGTAAAAACTAAAACGATTGTTGAATTATTCTTTTACTTTTGCAGCTTTATTATGAAATAATTTCTTTCCTTGCAGAACCTTTTAAATGTAATGTTTAATTATATGCATATAATTTTTACTGCTATAAAGCGAACTGTGTGCTATTTTAGCAAAACGTGTGCAGAGCATGACAAGAAGAATTACGTTGGCTAAGGAAGAGAGAATAGAAGAATATAATCAATTTTCTTCTTATTCGCTACAAAAAGTGCATTTTAAAGCCATGGTTATACGAGGGGAGGTCCAGAAGTTCGTGAATTAAATAAAATAAAACAATAAATCTATTTTTCCTTTTCAATATAATCACCCTTAAGCACAATACATTTATTAGATCTATGAATTAATTTTTCTAAGCCATCATAAAAATATTTTCTATCTTTCGCCTCAAAATGGGCCAAAATTGCCTCCTTTACCTCATTGTCGTCGGAAAACTTTCTTCCACGTAAGTCTTTTTTTTTAAATTGGGGAACAAATAAAAACCACTAGGTGCCAGGTCTGGACTGTAGGGTGGATGGACTATTGATTGATAGGCATGCTTGTGCAGAGCTGCCATTGCAACTTTGCTCTTGTGAACCGGCGCATTGTCTTGCAAGAGCAACACACTCTTGGTCAATTTTCCTCGACGTTTTTCCTTGATGGCCTCCTTTATTTTTTCTAATATCGCTGCGTAATATTCTCCGGTTATGCTCCTACCTTTTTCTTTGTAATCAATCAATAATATCCCCTCATAATTCCAATAAACAGTAGCCATCAACTTTCCAGCCGATTCTCACACTTTGAATTTCTTTGGCGATGGTGTCCCCTTTTTATGCCATTGCATAAAATCCTATTTGGACTCAGGCTCAAAGTGATGAACCCGTGTTTCATCTCCGGTAACAATTCGCTCCAAAATCTGTGCAGGTTTGTCTCCACACAGCTCCAAAAATTGTTTGGACGCACAGACGCGCTGCTGTTGCTGCAGCGGCGCGAGCATTCTCGGTACCCATCTTGCACTGACTTTTGTCTTACCCAGGTTACGTAGGATACGCAAAATGGTGGTATCTGATAGTCCAACTAATGCGGATAATTGTCTTTTCTTCAAACGGGCATCTTGCAGTAGAAGGGCCTCAACTGGCCGTCCTGAGCGGGAGTCGTCGTCAATCGATTCCGGACCATGTTTAAATAGACCATGCCACTTATAAATCATTGATTTACTAAGGCACTGTTTCCATTTCATTCAATATGGTTTGAGCGTTCTTTCCTTGCTTTGTAAGGAACTTGTAAGCGAGGCATAGTTGTAACGATACTAAACTATGACGAATTCCTTCCGATACATCTACCCCCATCCTAATGACAAGAGAAAGTTCTTAATTCGTTCTTAGGATTTAGCTGTTTACATATTTATACCGCTTTATCTGGTGTCTATTTTATTCTGTCACCCTAGTGTATTTATATTTGTCAAACTGCCTCCGAATCTATTCTAGCTTTCTTACAATGCGCCTTAAGCTTGTAGTACCGTTTTACTAAAATGATCCGTATTTTAAAAATAACGTAAAATAATTTCTATTTTTTTTGGATACTTTCAATCAACCCCAAAGCAATGATAAATTTGAAATAACTTAAAGACTATTAAGACGCTTCAGATATGCAATCACTTACTTAATTACATATATTTTAGTGGAAAATGTTCTTATTAAAATCAAGTACAATAGTAAATTTATAGCTTATTTCTTTCGCATGCATCTTAATATTCGCGCTTGAGATTAATTGCAACACTTTGGAGCATAATTTCGCGCAGAATTCAAAGATAAACGACGTGCGCGTAAATCAAACCGATTTCGAACGAACGATCAATCAAAGACATCCGGATCAAACGCATTCGACAAATCATCGCTTTCGTAACCAAACATCCCACGATCCACTTGTCAGCGGCATCGGTCGGTCCGCAAATCTCGTCCAAAACTCACCACATAACACATCGTCAATGGCTAGGACGAGTGCCGTCGACATTAGGATACATATCTCGTTAATCCAATAAATATGATCGAGTGGCCCGCGACTAATTGACAATGGACGCCGGTTGTGCGGTAGCTGCGAACCCCCGCTGAGCGACAGACAGCCCCGGAATCTCAGCTTGCCCGTGACCGGCGCATCTAGCTGCCTGCGATTATATATCGTATTGAATCCGTTTTTGGCCAACCGGATAGGAGTGAAACGAATAATCCGAACGGATTGAGATTAATGAATAGACGAGCGTATTTTCTCTTCTCGCTTGCAGAGAGCGACCTCTTCACAGTCTGGATTGTAGCAACCCCGCTCTATGGTCCTATTATGTAAATGCATTCTATATGGGAAGTTTATCACTGCTTGAATTGTATTTATCTATATGGTGTCCTTTTTATATTTACTACTACACTATTATCGAACGACTACTCTAAAGATAAATAATATTATTCTGAGAAATTGAACGTACTTAACACATGGGCTGAAAAGTTACGGGCCTAACAAAGAAAACACGGTTTTTTTGGTTCAAAATTAGCTTTATTCATCAACGTAATCTCCATCAAGAGCAACGCAATCATTCCAGCGCCGCTCTAACATTTCAATACCACTTTTGTAGAACGATTTTATGTGTGATTTATGTGTTATATACATATGCACGTTGGCGTAATTAATGATTTAAATTATCATTATTTTAAAGAGACGTTGGAATAGTAAAAAAACTATGGCGGCAACGCACACATATATTTACGAATGAATAACTTCGAGGTTGTCAGACTCGATTGTGGTCGCTACTGATTTAATGTGAATAATGGGCCTAGAAGAACAGAAGATGTATGATATCTGAATTAGCGTATAGATATATGTATAGAAGGATAAACTTATTTCCTTATCGGTGAACAGATGAAGCGTAACGCTCTTATTAAAAATAGAGATTTTTTACTTATGTACGACTGTGTGTTGACTTTAGTATTTTATTAATTAAAAAAGATACATTTGCAAAGCAGTAAAACAATTTTATTTACAGTTAAAAAAATTAGAAGCCAACAACGGTTTGTTTATTACTTTTTAATTAGATATCTAAATTAGATTATGCTGATTTTCTCAATAATTAATTCAATTCTTCGTTTGAATCATTCCCATTAACCAGTTATTAAAACTTTACGGAATATTTTGACAGAATAAACAAATAAAATATCAAAACGTGTAAATGTGCACCTTAATACTCATGCACGTATACATTGTGTGTCTACGTAGAAAGACAAACACCTTACTTCCATAAATACAACCGCGGACACACACGGAATTACTTAAGTGTAATTTATCCTCCATGAATTTTCCGTAATTAAAGTAATTATCCTGTAATTTACTACAACAGAAAACAACAATATAGAAAGAAAATAAAAACACACTTACACTTACTTGTATTATGCAGACATGTAACTTATAAGTATATTTAACCGGCATAAAATATATACGAACGGTTAAAGGAGAATATGTCCGCACCGTAGAACACGTTTTCTAATCAAACTAAGTTCAAGGTGGAGCTAATTATCGATAATAATCAAGAAATGTGATCGATAAAAGAATCGAGGTATCACGTACGTGATTTCTTCCTCCATCACCTTAATACGGCTCATCTTCCATACGATCAAAACTCAGAGGTCTGTATGCCTGACCGTTGGCCCGCTTCAGAACGGTTTTTCGGCATGAAATTTTATGTGAAACCCTGATTGCCCAACGATTTCTTCCATTCCGCTCCTCTTTCTGACGGACATATCGAGGGAAAGTCACGACACTCTTGGCCATTAACTGAACCTCGCCTCAATTTCGAGCAGTCGCCGGCCGATTCTCATTTAGATTACGGTGAGTATATCACGTAAACTAGTTGAGATGGATATGGATGCGGTTATGGTCACTTTTCGATTTTCGGTTATTACCGTATTGGATTGTGTGAAGATGAATGAGACGTGAATTATTGAAATTGTGAGCTGAATTTGTATATGGATAATGGACGGTGTGCAGTTAACTGAGAGAGGGCAAGGCAGAATTTCACCTTAAGCGTTAATTGTAATGGCTTATACGTAGCAATATATTAAAAACAAATAGACCCAACGTATTCTATTTATAAGATATAGCTGTGCCTATAAGCCAATTAAACGAAATCACATTATTATTCTCGACGTTGCATTTCACGAAAAGAAGAATATTAAGTCAGTCTTTGCTAATATTCCTACGCTAACGTGACATACAAGTACTTTATGTGAATGCATAAAATATTACTACCGTTGATAGACCCGGACACTAATACCTGTCGTCACTGCGACTTATAGGGTCTATTATAACAATACCTAGAATCTTTGTCTTTTAATTCAGGAGGTGTGAAGATGTCAGTATATTTATCTGTGGTATATTAATAAGTTGTTATATTCTGTATTATTCAATGATTTTCAACATTTTCACAAAAAAATGTTGCGTGTTTGATTAATGCACGTATCTATGATGCTAACGTAATAGTAGTCTAACACATGTGCTGAAAAGTCCCGGCCCTAACACATAGATGACGCTAGTTTTATTGCAGCCACCTTTCTCTCAGTTAGTACTAACCTTCGAAAGACAGCTGTTAAAATTTCATGATATTCTGTTCATTAGTTTGTGAGTTATTGTGCTAAGAGTCACGCTACTTTTGTTATTTTCAAAACAATGGATCAAAAACAATTTCGTGTTCTAATTTTACACTGCTTCTTGATGGGAAGAAATACCGTTCAAGCGAAGCACTGGCTTGAAAAGTGTTATGGGGACTCCGCTCCATCAGAAACAACAATAAAACGTTGGTTTGTTGACTTCAAACGTGGTCGTAAAGACACCTATGATGCAGAAAGCAGTGGACGTCCAAATGGGGCGGTAACACCAGAAAACATAAAAAAAATCCACAAAATCGTTTGAATGATCGAAAAGTGAAGTTGCGTGAGTTAGCTGACATCGTAAAGATATCAAAAGAACGTATTGGCTTTATATTGCATGAGCATTTGACTAAAAATATGAGAAAGCTCTGTTCAAAGCGGGTGCCGCGTTTGTTCACTGTTGACCAAAAACAAGAACGTGTTGATGATTCTGAGCAGTGTTTGGCCACGTTTAAACGTAACAAGCCGGAATTTTTGCGTCGATACGTGACAATGGATGAATCAATACGATCGTCATCTGAGTGGACAGCAACTGGTGAACCTCGTCCAAAGCGCTCGAAAGCACAACAATCGGCTGGAAAGGTTATGACCTCGGTATTTTGGGATGTGTGTGGTGTAATATTCATCGACTATCTTGAGAAAGGAAATACCATCAACAGTGAATATTATATAGCGTTACTGGAGCGTTTGAAGGCCGAAATTGCAAAGAAACGACCGCGTATGGCAAAGAAAAAAACGCACCGTGTCACAAGTCAATCAAAACAATGGCAAAACTACATGAATTGAACTTCGAATTGCTCCCACATCCACCGTATTCGCCAGATTTGGCCCCCAGCGACTACTGGCTGTTCGCAGACCTCGCAGAAATTTCGCACGAATGAAGAGGTTATCGCTGAAACTGAGACCTATTTTGAGGCAAAAGATAAATCGTTCTGCAAAAGTGGTATTGAAATGATAGAGCGGCGCTGGAATGATTGCGTTGCTCTCGATGGAGATTACGTTGATGAATAAAGCTAATTTTGAACCAAAAAAAACCGTGTTTTGTTTGCTAGGCGCGGGACTTTTCAGCCCATGTGTTATGTTGGACCGTTTTCAATTTGCTGGATAAAGATTATTATTATTATGATTATATGTAATATACAATGGGAGAAAAAATATATCTATATTCATGTTTCGTTAATCATGTACGTAGAATTATTTTTTCTTTTTATTTTTTAAAATATACTAAGCTTCACTCGCAGTTTATTCTTCTTAAGACCCCAACAGTTTTACTGCCAATTAGTCCAATAAAAGAATTGGACGCTAGCAATATGTGAAGAAGACTATCATCGCTGTCGTAAACATCTTGAAATCGTCAATTATCCAATAAAAAGTATTTCTTTAACAATTAAATGGGCGAAAGGTCTTTGCTAAATATATTGGTGAAACTTTGGTAGGGTACAGTAATTAATTTCGTTAACAGTCTAGGAGTCTTTCAAATGGTTTATAAGCATATCGAATATTCCATCTAACAAAATGTTAAAATTGGTATGCAGCTCATTAAAGAATTATTTATTTTTTATTAATTGCATTGTAATCAATACTGAAAACCTAGTTAGAAATTGTAACCTACATTGTAGCATTGGCAATGATAACAGAAACGGATTAATAGTGAATAGCTATTACGAACCTCGAATAACCAAACGGTAGCCTTTGAACAAGCAAGGACGCGCAAAACGAGTAACAAAATTGAGACATTATTTCAAATGAGAGTTGCATTTTATCAGCACAAGATCCTTTTTGTGTGTTCTCTTATTTCTAGAAGCGCGTACAAAATTACAAGAATGTGAAAGTCTTCTCTTTATTGATCCAGAGTAATATTCTTATTTAATCTATTTTACTTTCATTAGCGCCCGCATAGTATTAAAATATGTCAAAACATTTTTTTGTGTAAGAGAGATTTACTTCGCTTGAGGTTATGTTTACAACTATTTGACTTTTTATGGCACACTAAATTAATTTGTATATTCTTTTTATAATTTATCGATATATAAACACGAAGCATATACAGTGACTCTGAGTGAAAATGATGCAGCGGTATATAACTCGGTAAGAAGCTGAAAATGTTAGGTATAATACTTATTTGGGGAAAGTACCTTAAATATATCATATCCACTAGTCCAGTGATAAAACACCACTGAATGACTGGGAAAACGGTCACGGAAATTCGAAATATTTTGCCTGAGGTTCATGGCAGATATACTACATTATTTTCGACCATCAGCTTCTGGGTGAGCGAGTTCAAACGTGGCCGTACAAGCACAAGTGACTAAGCACGCAGTGGACGCCCAAAAACCGCTACCAATGATGAAATGGTCAACAAGATTCATGATGTCATGTTAGTCGATCGCCGATTGAAGCTGGAAGAGATAGCAGGGACAACAGGCATCTCAGAAGAATGCGTCGGCCATATTCTACACGAAATTTTGGGCATGAGAAAGTTTTCGGCGCGATGAGTACTGTATTTGCTCACACCGGACCAGAAACGAAATCGGGTGACCGTTTCGGAGGAGTGTCTGGACACCATCCAACGCAATCCGAGGGATCTCTTCATGCGTTTCGTGACCGCGGATGAGACTTGGATCCACCACTACATACCGAAAACCAAGGAACAGTCGAAGCGGTGGACTTTCCTGGGCGAATCGGCTCCGAAGAAGGCAAAGACCGATCCATCGGCCGGAAACGTCATGGCGACCATTTTTTGGGATTCCCAAGGTGTGATCCTCATCGGCTATCCGCAGGAATGGGCTATCACGAGGCAATACCTACAGTGATTTATGGACCTGATTCGTTGCTGTATTGAAAGGGAAACAGTCTCGTTTGCAGCGGAAAAAAGGTGCTTTTCCACCATGATAATTCATCCCACACTGTTGTGTCCAAATTGCATGAGTTGCGCTGCGAATTAGTCTGTCATCCTCCATATTCACTGGACCCAGCTCCCAGCGATTTTTTCCTAGTTCCAAACCCGAAAAAAATCACTGGGAGGAAAAAGACTTGCCTCCATCGTCGCCGTTACAGATGGCTATTTTATAGACCTAGAAACATCCTAATTTTCCGACAGCTTGAAGAGACTGGGGCGACGTTTGAAAAAGTGTATTGACCATTGAGGAGACTACATCGAAAAATAAAAGTAAACAACCACACCAATACAGAACAATGTCGATTTCGGAAACATTTCAGGTCACCCTCGTACGGGTATAATCTGGCCAAATATTGTTCCATTCTTGTAGCAAAGTATTTTTTAGGTCACTCCTATTGGATATTAGATGACTATGCAGTTTTGTTTCAACAATACACCACGAATTTTCGATTATGTTTGTGTCAGGTGACTGAACTAGAGTTTTCACCGTACTGCGGCAATTATATAACAACCATTCCTGGACCATACGCGCAGAATGTTTCGGGCCGTTGTACTGGTAAAATCGTCATTTGTCCCGTATAGTTTGTATATGATGGGATGAGATAAAAACATATTATAAATTCAAACATTCGTGCCAGACGTTTTAAATAAGCAACAGCATACGAGGGTTACGCCCTATTTATGTTGAAGAGAGATAAAGCATGTAAATACAATTTGTTATTAAATGTTATGTATGTACTGCTATGGTTAGTTGCATATTGCATCTTAGCTCGTTTTGATGTTTGACGTTATTTGTTGTGTCTATTTCACTACTTTTAACGTATTATTAAAAAATCTCTTCTCTTAAAAGCAATTGCAGGAATCTTTGAACAGTTACGTAAGTTGTTCCAACTATTTCTATATACCCACTACACATCTTAAGTTGATTACAAAGTAGGGATTTGAATCAAACATAGAAATAACTGTCAAGATCCCCTGGAACGAGTATACTTACCAATGCTTGACATATTTTGCTTGAATGATTACGAAGTTGCGAAAGTTTCGCCTCTGGTACGCCAATGAAATGAGCAGCTCCACAGTAATAACAATTTGTGCTTTCTTAGCCTCTCTCTCACCCCGTGACTGTAAATTTCCAAGAAAGCAATAAGAAGAGTGGTTAAATATTCCAGAAGACACCATTAATCATTTAATAGATTCTATGGCACGACGACTCGCAGCACTTCACGCAAGTAAAGGTGGATCGACAAAATATTAGTCTAATTTAAAAATTTTAAAATATTTTGTATATACGAGAATAGAATCTTCTTTTTAATTAGTAGGTGTCTATTTTATTCTGTCACCCTAGTGTATGTCTCTGTAACGAATACTTTTAGAACGGTCTTTATACTCCCATGTCACGTAGTTCGCGCAGATTGGTTTCCATCCGACTTTAATATTACTCTACTATCAGATGGTATTAAAACTGCCTAATTTCTAAATTTAATATACCTATGTGCAAGCAAAATCTGGACGAAACCAAACAGTATTGTGCCTAATTGAATGCATATATTGTTGTGCGTTATAAAATGTACCGCCTGCCATAATGCTAGCGTATATACATATATTGAACATAATCCAAAGTAAAATAAATTAAAAAATATCTACTAAAGCTACCCGAAAGGAAAGAGCCGTAGACGATGAAAAAGAAGACTCACGAAACCGTGTAGTACCGACGTCTGTGCAAGTATCGGAACTTGAAGGCATAATGGCCGTATTAAAAAATTCCATAGATAGATGATAAATTCCACGTGGGTGTAGACATTGGACGCTTCAGGGTGTATCTTTCGTTCAATCTTAATTTCGTATAAAATTTTTGATATGGCCGTGAAAATATGTGGCCTTGTATCTCGTATAATAGAAATTGATGGGTGTACTATGCGTGCATCGACTGGTTATGGTTATTTAGGAATATATTAGATTTGCGTGCGAGACTAAAGTGCATTTTGTTAAAAGAGAAACGGGTAATAAATTTGCATTTATTTTCACTTTTAGCGCATGCTTTGTTTCCATTATAAATTGCAGTGTTAAGTTTTAAACTAAAGAACGTGCTTACGAATGAAGCGTGATGTCAACTTTGATTGTTACAGATATTAGCTATCAAACCGTTTCTGTATTGGTGACGCTATATTGAACTGCATATGCGATGTAAACATGGTAACTTTAACTATACTACATTCACGTTAAGAATGCAGTAGGTACGATCGGCGGCTGTATTACACTGGTGAAATTTAACCGATGAAACTGTCAAATGACAACATCGTAAACATCAAAGTTTGGTTATCAAGATCTTGTATAATAAATAGCAAAGTTTTTCATATTTTATGTGCAATATGTTATGGTTATATGACCTGGTAAAATAATATCGCAATAATAAAGTAAAAGTAACATCAATTGCAGTATAAGTGTATCCTTTCGTCGTTTCATTTACCAAAATAATTGGAGCTTATTTAGTCATCTTAGAAAGTAAATGAGATTGCATTCGGGTTTAATGGAAGGGAACATAAATGCCATATGACAAGTTTTAAAATAACAATATTGCCATGGATAAACTTGAATCGAAAATATAACTTCGACATGAATGGTTATATACACAGTGTTATACCAAGTCATTTGTCATGAAGTAAATCTCTCCATTGGTAATCTCCATCAATTTGAATGGTATGGTTGAAAGTAATCAATTCAATATATACAAGAAAAAGCCAAACAAGGAAGAATGTTGCTGATTATGAACAATACATAATGGGCTCAACGGGACTGTATCTAAGTCCATCGAGTGGCTTCAGAGTACATGGCAACACACAATAGCCTTAAATCTTGCATAGAATTTGGTTATTGTCAATGATGAAATTAGACGAGCTGCTCGGTGAACAAGAGAACAGCACTCCATGTATACTAATCTACTGTACGCCGGCTCTAGTAAAACCAATGTACATTTTCAATGATAGTACAGTCAATAAATAATTACATGCATATCAATGATTACAATAAATAAGCAAATATACTAATGAATTATAACAATCTCTTAACTGTACATATTACAGATTTATATAGTTTTCTTCTCTTCATATCTTTCTGTTGTTGTTGATATACGGTTTCTTTTTAACGATACGTCCATGTAATCGATTTTTCTATAACGTTCTTCTAATATTTCGGGATGAACTTTCTTTCGCTTGTTTTATCGCGTTTTTTTCGGATCCTTGTTTATTTCTTTTAAAATCCATTGTTCTTCCCCTTCGATAAAGTATTCTTTTGAGTAAGTTCTGCGTTTGTTGGATATTTTTGATCAATTTTAATATACACTGAACTGTGGTGCGGCTTTCGATGTTTGAAGAAGAAACGTATGTAGACAGTGATGTGATTGATATATAAAATTTGAAATTTATCAAGCTACTGATCTATACATCTTAGCTAAAACTCCTTTAAGTATCATAATTTATTTATTTAGGTAGATACACTTTCAATTGGTTAACCAACCATCATTTTTAGCGATGACTAAAATATTCTGGCTACTCTTAGTAGCTGTATTAGCAGTACAATTGCTTTAAAAAGGTTAGAGTGTAAGTAAAATTGTAATAGCCATTCTAACACATGGGCTGAAAAGTCCCGGGCCTAACAAAGAAAACACGGTTTTTTTGGTTCAAAATTAGCTGTATTCATCAACGTAATCTCCATCAAGAGCAACGCAGTCATTCCAGCGCCGCTCTAACATTTCAATACCACTTGTGTAGAACGATTTATCTTTTGCCTCAAAATAGGCCTCAGTTTCAGCGATAACCTCTTCATTCGTGCGAAATTCCTTACCGGCAAGCATTTTATTGAGGTCTGCGAACACCTCGTTTCTTTGCAATTTTGGCCTTCAAACGCTCCAATAACGCTATATAATATTCACTGTTGATGGTATTTTCTTTCTCAAGATAGTCGATGAATATTATACCGCGCACATCCCAAAATACCGAGGCCATGATCTTTCCAGCCGATTGTTGCGCTTTCGGGCGCTTTGGACGAGGTTCACCAGTTGTTGTCCACTCAGATGACGATCGTTTTGTTTTTGGAGTGAAGTGATGGCTCCATGTTTCATCCATTGTCGCATATCGACGCAAAAATTCCGGTTTGTTACGTTTAAACATGGCCAAACGCTGCTCAGAATCATCAACACGTTCTTGTTTTTGGTCAACAGTGAGCAAACGCGGCACCCACTTTGAACAGAGCTTTCTCATAGACAAATGCTCATGCAATATAAAGTCAGTACGTTCTTTTGATATCTATACAATGTCAGCTAACTCACGCAACTTCACTTTTCGATCATTCAAAACGATTTTGTGGATTTTTTTGATGTTTTCGGGTGTTACCGCCTCATTTGGACGTCCACTGCGTTCTGCATCATCGGTGTCTCTACGACCACGTTTGAAGTCAGCAAACCAACGTTTTATTGTTGTTTCTGATGGAGCGAAGTCCCCATAACACTTTTCAAGCTATTGCTTCGCTTGAACGGTATTTTTTCCCATCAAGAAGCAGTGTAAAATTAAAACACGAAATTGTTTTTGATCCATTGTTTTGAAAATAACAAAAGTAGCGTGACTCTTAGCACAATAACTCACAAATTAATAAATAGAATATCATGAAATTTTAACAGCTGTCTTTTGAAGGTTAGTACTAGCTGAGAGAAAGGTGCCTGCAATAAAACTAGCGTCATCTATGTGTTAGGCCCGGAACTTTTGAGCCCATGTGTTACCTCTACATCTTTACCATCAAAGTGATACCCGCTAATTTCCTACGATATAATTTTATAATGGATACCTTCCGTTTAACTCCTCTATTTTAAATTTTATATAATAACAATTAACAGATATTTCAGACTAAATATAAATTTTAAAGAAGGAAACGGGTTGTAATAAATCTTTAGTGTGTAATATATCACTCATGCCAATACCTTCCTTGGAAATTGAATTTCCTAAAACTAGCACCACGTCCATATAAAAAGAAATATAGTAAAAGAAAACAACAAAAATGACGCAATGGTCGCACGAACGCAATAATAACATTCGCATATAAATTGACAGCGTAATAAGTGCAATTCAGTTTAATCGACAAACCTGAATGGAAGTTATGCACACATATAGAAATCGCCGATTTAGCCGCATATGCAGGTGTAATAAAAAAACAACAAAGAGAAGCAACGGGAGAGGAAAGATCGAAAAGAGACTGACAATTTTAACTTAACGTGTCATTATTATAGTTGAATATATCGTATCAGATACTTTTTTCGTCGCTTTTTTTATTTTGTGTTACATTTATACGTATATACGTATGTATGCGGTCGTAATCTGCACGCTGCTTTTACCTTTCAACAACAAGCCGAAAAAATATCACCGGTATATAGCAGAGCAAAAAATAAGGAAATAATTGCAGTATATCGTGCTAAAAGTTGTTAATAATACTTGATACCCGAGGCTATGTTGTTTTTGCTGCTGCGGAATCTGCTCTTATAAAAGCTTCACTGACCTAGATATCTACCTTGCAATTGAAATGCGCATACACCTTTTCTATGGGCTCTGTGAACATGATAGATTATAATATCGTTGTTAATTACATTAATATTTTAATTCGAAGTAGGTATATTTAAAGATTATATTTCTTTTTCTCAAATGTAAAATTGTTTCGGAAAAATATTAACTTTTTATAGCAGTCAGTATCCGGAATTACTAGTTACGTTCGTAGAGCGGTAAGATATTACAATGTGCATTGAATTTTTACTGAAAGCATGGAAAGAATCCCAAACTGATTATTAATAGCTTTCAAAATGCGATCTGTTATTCCTAGCCTTTTCAATTCATATTAAGAAACGAAGAATCTATTTTTGATTTCAAATTCATACGTTCGTACCACTACAACAAATTTCTGGATACGACCAAGCTTTATCATTAGGGGCTTGTAGGTAATGCAGCCCTAGAACCCCTTACAAGTCGATCACATTTCAGTGGTAAGAAAGCGTGTGTATAATTACTCTATACGAGGGCGACCTGAAATGTTTCCGGAATCAGCAAAAGATGGCGCACAAAGGTTGAAGTGGATTCATTCAAAATTTTAGACGTATACTGTCAATAGTTGTTGTTTCAGAGTGTGTTTTGTGTAGGAAGTCAGAGGCTTTCGCAAAAATGGATAAAATCCAATTTCACGGAAGTATTTCGGTAGAGTTTCATGGCGAAAGTACTCCATCGCTTTCGACCATCAGCTTTTGGATGAGCGAGTTCAAACGTGGCCGTACAAGCACAACTGACGAACCACGCAGTGGACGCCCCCAAAAACCGCTACCAACGATGTCGTGTTAGTTGATCGCCGAGCTTTCTCATAGTCAAATGCTCATGCAATATAAAGCCAATACGTTCTTTTGATATCTTTACGATGTCAGCTAACTTGCGCAACTTCACTCTTCGATCATTCAAAACGATTTTGTGGATTTTTTTGATGTTTTCTGGTGTTACCGCCTCATTTGGACGTCCACTGCGTTCTGCATCATCGGTGTCTCTACGACCACGTTTGAAGTCAGCAAACCAACGTTTTATTGTTGTTTCTGATGGAGTGGAGTCCCCATAACACTTTTCAAGCCAGTGCTTCGCCTGAACGGTATTTTTTCCCATCAAGAAGCAGTGTAAAATTAAAACACGAAATTGTTTTTGATCCATTGTTTTGAAAATAACAAAAGTAGCGTGACTCTTAGCACAATAACTCACAAACTAATGAATAGAATATCATGAAATTTTAACAGCTGTCTTTTGAAGGTTAGTACTAACTGAGAGAAAGGTGACTGCAATAAAACTAGCGTCATCTATGTGTTAGGCCCGGGACTTTTCAGCCCATGTGTTACAACATCGTATGGCGTACTGATTAGATTTACTTTGTAGTATCGATTACGCAAGTTACAAATATATAAAGATAACGCAGCTTATTTACCTTAAATGGTTTTGTATTATTTTCGTAACGTTGCGAGGTACTTTGCTGCATGCTTTACCTGCCATTTACGTGGAGGGCAACGGAATACTTTTATGCGTCAAGGTCAAAGGTTTAGAAGTTGTGCTGTAATAGTGGACTCCTATAATTGATTCTATTTGGAAAAAGATCCAGAACAAATTTATGTAAATTAACGGTTACAATGTTTGCGTGTCCCAATAAATGTCAGAGAAGTTCATGTAGAAATAATTAGTCGCGTGAATTTTTTTTTGTTTTGCATTAAACGCTGTCTCTGACATTTTCTCACGGAAAAATTTGCTTTACCTTCGTGTTAAAATCAGTGGTAGGTTCCGAGCCAAAAAAATAGGTGTGGAATGCCGGTATCACGTATTGGAACATTTCAGGTCAAGGAACTTATAAATTAAATAATTAACAGCAAACCTAAGGTTCCATGACTCCAGCTTTCAAGTTGTTAATCTTACTTTATTATCACAGTTATATAAATACGTTAGCCATCCATTTATAATAGGCGAACATCTTTGAAATTGGTCTTTTATATTTTAGTAATTTGTGAGATATTAAAAAAAAATTCTTATTGCTTCGAGTATGCATATTTATAGTTGTAAATGTAAATCATTTGAAGCGTTAATAAAAAATGATAAAGTCTATTCACCACAACATTAAAAACTGTATCTTTCGATATCCCGAAAAATATCAATTGAGCTGGTCGGAAAATTTGGTGAATTGCTATGATTGACACAGCTAAAATATTTTGACAGGTCTGTTGCTTCCAGTCTCGCCGGAATTTTACAAAAATATTTTAAGTTTAATGAAGATCAGGATCATTTACTAAAATGAATAAAACAAACGTATTATTTATAGAACTCACTATACAATAGTAATATTTAACAACCAACAGGAAACTTCCTACAGAGGTCATAAAAAATATACATAATCGTACAATATTAGCACGTGCCTCTGTAATATCTTCTCCTATGACTGAGAGAATACCAAAACTACTTTCCCTGTGATAAGGCAGACAGTTTGCTTTCTATTGGTTATTGCTGGTATGAATCTTATTTAGAGAGTATATAACATCCGTGTAAAGAAACTTTACCTCAAAGTAGCCTTTGAAATTATAATTATGAGTTAGCTTGTTACTGAAACAATTTTAACAAGTTCCTACAATTATGCATCTGAACAAATACTCTGTCAAATTGACAACCCAAAATAGTATAAGTTACGACAAGATTTTGTATTGGAATAGACTACTATCGCTCAAATATAAAAGGCTATTATCGTTTATATACATTACCACTCAAAATTATTTGCCTACCCCAAGAAATAACGTATAAATAAAAGAGGTGCTGTCTGAGAAAGAATGTATGGTGTTGTGTTTAATAAAATACTCTTAAAACAATGAAATTGATAATATTTATTCAATAATATAATTCATTTGAGACAAAAATATTAAATCTTTATTTCGTAGATATACCGCTCTCGACCCTTCATTGAATTTCAGGTTCGGTTTCACATCTATTCCGTCACTCGTCGTAATTTTTGGTGTCGTCACTCTGTTCGTTTGCTATTGAATAATCAGTCAGCATCTTGACATTTTTTAACGTTATAGTCAACAGTTCGGCGATTAAGTCTCAGTTCTCTTTCAACATCTCTGTTACTTCGGCCAAGATCATCTAAAGCAACAATCATTGTGCGGATTTCAAATTTTAAACATTTTTTTGGCGATATTCACTGTTTACAAAAATCATACGGTAGGGTAATTATATACTTATGTTCTTTTAATGACTGTACCGGAACCTCCAATTATCGAAGATTCAATTGATAACATCATTGCTAAGTTGTTCTTACTTAATGAAAGAAATAGAAATGAATATACTACATATGTATATTCTTTTCGAATTTCAACTTCATTTATTCATTTCTTAAATTCATTACATTTACGAATGCTTCGGCAATTTATAAACGGTCTAGAGCAGAAATAATTTACATGCGCACAATATAAGTAGTTATATTGCCTAGTCACTCAGAAAATCTTTAATCTTGAATTGGTACATTCGAAGGTTACAATAGAAAAAGATAAATGAGATTTATACCTGCAATAACCGACGGGAGTATCGATATTCTTTCCGTCATTGGGGGAGACATTAAGACCAACACTGTACATTCAATTTAACACTTTACTGGTAATAGACAAAAATATGATAAGCCTAAGAATACATAACGACTATTAACTATAATTGCAACAATTTAATTCTCTTGTTAAACTGTGGATATGTTGAATTAAAGATGACAATCTTACACAGATAGAAATTTCCTCATGCAAAGCTTAAAAAGTTGGTGGTAAAAAGCTTGCGTGTTAGAATTAATACCAAATTTGGTTAAAATTGTGTTTTGTAACCAAAATCGTTTTGGTATGTATTGCATACGATTATATCTGATGTATTTTACACCCGAGGATGTTCTTTAACATTTTCTTCGAAAAAAGCAGGTGTATAAACGCATGCCTATAAACCATTTTGAGTATAAAGGACAAACATATTGGGGTAAATTTTTAAATATTCCGTTGTCCACAGTTAACCGTGTGATTACACAGTTTAAATGCAAGGCAAAAACAACAGTGGAGCCGAGACCAGATCGTGTGGGATCTTCTGAAAGAAGTAAAAGGGTGCTTGTGCGCGAAGTGTTGAGAGAACCGCGAAAAAGTATAGCTGAGCTTGCGGCAACTTCACAGAAAAGTCAGCGCACCGTTCTGCGATACCTCCACAGTGTGGGGATGTATGAAAGGGTGGCAAAGAAAAAACCTCTCCTTAGAGCGTTTCAAAAACGGCGCCGAATGGCTTGGGCAATCGAAATGCGAACGAAGCCCGAAGAATTTTGGCGAAAGCAGATGCTGCAAATTCAGTGATAGTGGTCGTACGTGGGTATGGAGACGATAAATTTTTGCATCAGACGGTGAAATACGGCGGTGTGAGCATCATGGTGTGGGGCGCGATATGGTATGGTGGAAGATCGCAATTAGTAATCTGCGACGGAAATATAAATGCGGCAAAATATATCCAAATATTAACAGAAGGACTACTACCGATATTCGACAGCGCTATTTTATCTAAAGAAGATGGAGCACCCTGCCACAAAGCAAGAACAACAACCACATGGAAAGAGGAACAGGGGATTCGGATTTTACCATGGCCAGGTCAATCACCAGACATGAATCCGATAGAGAATGTTTGGGACATAATCTAGATAAATATGGCGAAACGACCCCGAAAACCCAGCAATAAGGAAGAACTCGTGGCAGCTATTACAGAAGAGTGGTTAAATATTCCAGAAGACGCCATTAATCATTTAATAGATTCTATGCCACGACAACTCGCAGCACTTCACGCAAGTAAAGGTGGATCGATAAAATATTAGTCTAATTTAAAAATTTTAAAATATTTTGTATATATAACGAGAATAGAATCTTTTTTTTAATTAGTAGGTGTCTATTTTATTCTGTCACCCTAGTGTATATATATATTTTGTAAGTTAAAGACCAGAAGATATTTTCTCCCCAATTCTACCCAATTTTTTTTTTTTGGTTAAATCTCAGATCGTTCGCTCCAAAGTAGTTCTGTTTAAATACAAACCTTTCGGTAAAACTTACTTCTTTTTGTTAAAAATTTGGCAACTAATTTTACATACATTGTTTTTATTAACCTTGGCAAATGCATAAAATAACAAGACCACAATAACTTCTTTGTTTTCCGCTAACTTTTAAATTACGAAATTACTGTAAATGCTTTCGTCTCGTGTATAATAACCCGAAATTTTATTATCGTGTGTTTTTGATTGAATCAAGTTAGTTATAAAGGAAGGAAACTATGCGAATTACGGGTTAAGGTTGCGTAAGAGATGTTTTTGATGATGTAACGATTATAGATCTGTGCAGCGGCGGCGTTTTGTTTGTACGGATAACAACGAACCCATTACGGAACAGTTAGTAGAATAATGATAATTTTTCCTTCCACCGTACGTAGTCGTCGTTCAGCCTTAGAATTTTAATTGCACATTTCATGTTCATAATAATAATTGCACTATAATAACATAATTATTTAAAAACGTAATACTGCATTTAATACGTGGTATGTTGGTATTTACGTATACATATTTTTAGATGACTACAACGATATATCGCAATTAGTGAATGTTAGAGAGAAATAATCGTTAATCATAATAAAAATTTGATTCAAACGTGTAATTATAACTGTCCGTCTGTCTGTGTTTCTTTCATACCGCGATGGAAGAGTTTTGCCTTTCTGTCGTTTATTGTTAATTTTACCACTAATAAAAAATAACCGAAGAAAGAAACGAAACGATAGCGATGTGTACGTATAATTACAAGATCTAGTAAAAGATAAGCGTCAATTAATTAATGGTTATCCATTATTAATTGAGAGCAAATTCCTCCTTGACGTTAAGAATATTAAAATGGCAATGAATATCATTCATACTAATTGTTATGCTAATCACGTGTTACTACACATGTCAAACTAAAATTAACAGCACATTTAACCTAATAAGTGCGCACGTAGAGTTAGTAACATTCTGACACATTGCATGATTTTTTGTGTATTTTTTTGCAGCTCCATTATATGGAATTGCTACGCTTACAATAGGAAATGTGCATAACTTGTTCTTTAAATATTTAATATGTTAATATTTCTGTTCGTACATTTGCAATTAATTAGGGTATCATGGTCAATTCAACTAGTGTTGTTACGAATTCTAATTCGTAACTGTATTCAATATGCATATTGAAGCAATGTGTTAATCAATCTCAAGTATTTAGAAAATACGGAAAATATCGGGGCCTTTCGCGCTTGGCTACTATTCTAACCCCGGGGCTATTTCTCAGGATTGAGGTTTTTCTGTGGTTTGCCTCACTCCTTAACGAATGCTATCTTACGGTGCCACAGGCGCAGGCGTAATAATAACTCGTAGCCAATCGACACCCCCTGTAATTAGCGAAAGTTGTTGACGGATGCGAAGGCGAACTTTTCGTGGTTCTATATGAACTTTTGAACAGAATATTTGGTTTTCTTAATATCTTCGGCAAAATGCCTCGCAATTAATGTTGAACTACAAAAAATGCAAGAGAATATTTGCAATAATGCTAAGTCAAAACAGAGAAATTTCTATAGGTCCATTAACACAAAGTTAATAAATAAAATAAATACATAAAAATATATAATTCTCTCTAAACTTAGTAGAGTGATATGATATTGTTTATTATTGGTATACACCTCTCTTTCCAATATTCCCCAAACATTTTCGATTAAATTAATTTCGTTTTAATGAAACCACTGGTATTATGGATAGCATGCATTGTTTTGCTGAAATATTCAGTCCTGCGTCGGGAATTGTTCACTAAAGTCTTTTTCTCCCGCAGTAACTTCTATAACATCGTCTATCTAAATAACAACCATAAATATTTATTCGAAAATTTTGTTAGTAAATAAGTTTATTACTGCCTAAAATTAATCACTGAATTAATAGATATGTATTTGGAAAGGATCGACAGAAGAAAGAAATAACATATGGGCTGAAAAGTCCCGGGCCTAACACATAGATGACCCTAGTTTTATTGCAGTCACCTTTCTCTCAGTTAGTACTAACCTTCAAAAGACAGCTGTTAAAATTTCATGATATTCTATTCATTAGTTTGTGAGTTATTGTGCTAAGAGTCGCGCTACTTTTGTTATTTTTAAAACAATGGATCGAAAACAATTTCGTGTTTTAATTTTACACTGCTTCTTGATGGGAAAAAAATACCGTTCAAGCGAAGCAATGGCTTGAAAAGTGTTATGGGGACTCCGCTCCATCAGAGACAACAATAAAACGTTGGTTTGCTGACTTCAAACGTGGTCGTAGAGACACCGATCATGCAGAACGCTGTGGACGTCCAAATGAGGCGGTAACACCAGAAAACATAAAAAAAATCCACAAAATCGTTTTGAATGATCGAAAAGTGAAGTTGCGTGAGTTAGCTGACATAGTAAAGATATCAAAAGAACGTATTGGCTTTATATTGCATGAGCATTTGACTATGAGAAAGCTCTGTTCAAAGTGGGTGCCGCGTCTGCTCACTGTTGACCAAAAACAAGAACGTGTTGATGATTCTGAGCAGTGTTTGACCATGTTTAAACGTAACAAACCGGAATTTTTGCATCGATATGTGACAATGGCTGAAACATGGATCCATGACTTCACTCCGGAATCAAAACGATCGTCATCTGAGTTGATAGCAACTGGTGAACCTCGCCCAAAGCGCCCGAAAGCACAACAATCGGCTGGAAAGGTTATGGCCTCGGTATTTTGGGATGTACGTGGTGTAATATTCATCGACTATCTTGGGAAAGGAAATACCATCAACAGTGAATATTATATAGCGTTATTGGAGCGTTTGAAGGCCGAAATTGCAAAGAAACGACCGCATATGGCAAAGAAAAAAAATTTGTTTCATCAAGACAACGCACCGTGTCACAACTCAATCAAAACAATGGCAAAACTACATGAATTGAACTTCGAATTGCTCCCAAATCCACCGTATTCGCCAGATTTGGCTCCCAGCGACTACTGGCTGTTCGCAGACCTCAAAAAAATGCTCGCCGGTAAGAGATTTCGCACGAATGAAGAGGTTATCGCTGAAACTGAGGGCTATTTTGAGGCAAAAGATAAATCGTTCTACAAAAGAGGTATTGGAATGTTAGAGCGGCGCTGGAATGATTGCGTTGCTCTTGATGGAGATTACGTTGATGAATAAAGCTAATTTCGAACCAAAAAAACCGTGTTTTCTTTGTTAGGCCCGGGACTTTTCATCCCATATGTTATATGAAATTTTCGAAGTGGGCATATTAGCTAAAGTATAGAATACAGAGAATATAGAATGCAGATTTGAAAGTTTTGCTCAGTTCCTGAGGATTTCCCAGATTTAAAGAGGTAAATACATAAATAATATGTAAAACTATCAAATACTTTAATATAAATTAAACCTTGAATAAAATAGTGCACATACTATTATCATTACCGTGTCATACAAAACTCTCACTCAATAGAATGTTTAAAGCCTTCATGTATTTCTTTGTTAAAAGAAAACTTGTGCAAGTTCATATAGTTGATACTGCTAATTAAAAGATTTTAATGCCGATATGAGACTATAAGTTCATTGAACGTTATACAGCAACTCATTTCTTGTTTTAGCGGTAACAACTATGTTAATGTCAATACTCATTATCATATATAATGGCAAAATAGTTTCTATTCATCAACCGAATACTGTTACGCAGCTTTAAACACATTAATACTTAGTTTTCTTAAACGCTACAAATTTCATTTCAATAAAATTCATAGCAAACACGCAAAATATTCTATTGGTTGGAAAAAAATAGAACTGCAGCGATATCATTTGTCCGAATAGCAGAAATAAAAATGTTTCTTATCGAAGAATATTTTTGTGAGGAGTTGATGATTTATTTCGTGACTTCTTGTTAATATTGATAGAAAATAGTAAAATCCAAATTGCAACCGTTATAATGACTAAGCCTTTTATATCGTCTTAGATACATTAAAGTTAATAAGGAGGACATATCACTTCAACTGGTAAACTTTTTAGAGTTTTCTTATATTAATATTTTCCTTCATTATGTTTTAGCACTATTTTCTACCTAACTTCCGAGAGTTAAAAGATTAATGGAATTTATGGGCAACATTAAAATACAAAGAATGTATATAGCGAAAACAAACAAGGATCTATACTAAGAAGATAAGTAGTGTTCCCTTTAATACGTTATAAAGAACCTATCAATATCGTAATGAATATAAACGTTTTTTAATATCAATGCTTCATTAAGAAGTAGTTTTTTTACACTAAAAGGGCTAAAAGTAAATATATCTGCTGCTAAATGCAGATCTCACAATCCTTTGTGGGGAGATGGTTATAACGTAAGGTAATACAAAACAGTTGACGATTTACTGAAATGAGGCAAGATCAACTGTTAATCGCTAAAAATCTGAATTTAGCGATGGTAGGAAACAAGTTCTCCATAACTACAATTAGACAATGACTAAAAAGCTTTGAAGTAAACTAGCGAAGTACAAAACTAAAAAATATGCTTTCAGAATATCATATTAATCGACCATTAGCATGACCATATGAAAATATTAACAGACGTTAAATTAACGTAGTTTCTATAGATAAATTATCATGGCCTGAGTCCCTAGAAAGGAAGCATGGATACCTTGTAGGCCAACTGTTACGTTCCTCTGGTTTGAAGAACAGCGCAGCTGTAGCATGCTCGTAGATTCCTGAATTACATGACCAATACTTACTTGTAAAGTATGTTCGCTTATTTACTAGGTTGAAGGTTGTACAGTGAAACTCAATGCGCATGCGCAAAAAATATATTTAAAAAATAAAATGTCTACACGATTTCAACTCTAGCCTATGTGCAATTACGATGTACGTAGGATATATATATTTGCAATAATTGCAGTTATTCGAGCTCTCTTATACATTTAACGTACATTAGCATGTGTATACGTATGTATGTTTTCCTTTAGTAGCAATGTAAGGTACCGCCTCAGTGTGTACGTTGCCAAGCTATATTTAAATTCGTATATGCTTCCGCAGAAGCTTTGTTAGAGGCATGTAGTAATGCCTCTATATGTATGCATGCACCACTACCTTTGTATAGGGGAGCCAACCCTGTTTACTTGTTAATTTTATAAGCGCATCTCGGTGCTGTGCTTATTTATATGTCCCTTTCCGGAAGTCTAATACGTTTTCCTTGCTTTAAAATTGCCTAAGGGGCTCCTGTATCATTGGCTTGTGTTTGTGCTTGAACCAAACACTTTCGTTATTTATACTCTTATAGGGGAACCCATCCTATGTTTTAGAGCTTGAACGCCTGGTCGAGGACGACAGTAGCGATAATAGCCGGTCTCGAAACAAAAATATGTAATGTCACAGCTACCCAGGCGTTCTTGCAAGAAATAATACGCTGTGTGCAATCTTTAGCTCTTTGCTACTGCGTCCCAAAGAAGGGAAAAAGCCAGTAGCTAACAAATGTGCGAAATGCGCACCGACAAGGAAAACGGAGCGATGAAGCCGACATCATTGTCACAGAGGTTGAGATGAACAAGATTGTATTTAGGAGATACTGTAAAACTGCCTGATTTTTGACATTCTTATCTAAATATGAACCGAACTTTTCTTTTTAGCGCCCTCTAGATGAAGTGACTGGCGTGACGTTGTCACATGTGTTGGAAGGGGAAAGGTGTAAGATGGAGGGGAGTAAACCGGGTCGGTTTGCCAGAGCAGATGGGCTGTAAGTAGTATCATGTCTGAGCAAGACGTGCATCAAAATATGTAGTTTGATTCGTATCGATGTGTTGATAACAAAAATGGTTGCTGTGACGTGTCTAATAAATTATTTTTGTCTTTATCTAAAAGGCATTGAAGTTGGTATCATGTAGTTTTTCTGCTCTTATGATTGCCTTTAATAAATACCCTTACGAGAAAAAGCTAGCGATAGTATTAATTTAATTGTCCAGCACGGTAATTTAATACGCATAATCAGTTTGCATTTACAGTAACAGCTTGCTTAGGATATGATTCACATCATTTGGAGCGTAATGTTACCGAATTTTAGCGTATAATTACGCACATTAATTTCCAACATAATGCTTTCCTACACTGTAATTTGTGGAAATCTACACGCCAGCGTTCATAATTTTCTGTTTTCCATCTAACGAATAGATAATTCGATGCAAGAACGGGAAAGGAACGGGAGAGAATCGAGTAGAACGTAGAGCGTTCGCCTGAAATGCATGTTTGTATTGCGCGACTATTAAGATTGATAAGGGAGCGGGGCGCCCTGTCGTAATTTCAAGAAATAATTTACTCGTTTTAGAGCCGGGGTAAATTGATAAACGTTCCACTTCCTACGACACGTTTTCTCCGCGGCCCCGCGCACCGTTTCACTTCGGTACCTTGCCCTCAACCGCATACAAACACAAATACGCCATAAAGTCGAAGACCTAACACGCAAATTTGCGGTTTATGTATTGGGAACGTTTCGCCGTACAGCGTACCCGGTTTCCGTGCGAATAATTATTTACCACTCACTTGTTAACTAACTCGTACAGTCGAACTTGACGGGTAGGTTGGGACGTTTGATTGGGCTCCTTACGGTCGAAAGGGGAAGCCGCGGTTTAATAGAAATCCGTTCGCAATTGATTATGTCATTAGAATTAACCTTAATAAAGTAGAATTGTAAAATGTGTAAGCGGCTAAAAAGCAACTGAATAAACACGAACGAATACGTTTGTTTAAAGCGGGATATATTTTTATTTAAAATCATTAGAGTAAGGACATGGTAGCAAAGGGAATTAAAAGTTTATGAAAATTTAAGCGAACGGATAAAATCAATAGAATCAATTTACTTTTTAGAGAATCTTTTCTATACTTCCTCCGATATTTCGCACACAATTAGATGCTCTGTTAGCGTTACGACAAGACGCTAGAAATTATAAAACCTTTTCAAAAGTTTAATCAAATACTTAAAAGAAAACGTTTAGGTTTGAAGAATTAGTGATGTTAGTACTTGGTAAAGCACAAACAATATCGTGCATACTTGCAGATAAAAATAAATTGGAGACGTGCGGTTGGTAAAATGTTATCTGTAAGTAGTCTGAAAGTAATTCACAATAATGTTGGCTTCACATTTGCAGTGGAGGAGGAGATATAAAAATGTGAACCGAAAATATAGTTTCAGTAAACTTTACAGGAAAGCAACTCACTCTAGCTAGTTATAGCTATAAAAGGAAGAATAACTAGAATTTGTTATCTGATGATTAAGGAAGAAAAAGGATCAAAATTGTAATTGATTTATTCAAGAACAGCGGTTACTACCTGCCTCTTTTAAATATGTATGAAATTTCCGTTTATCTTTCAACTTACTGAGGGCTGAGGGGTTGCTGTTTCTTAGGGTTGAGGTATTTTCTGTGGTTTTCCTATCTCCCTAGCGAATGCTAAGAACGAATATCTTAAGGTGCACCACTGGGGCAGCCGTAACAATAACTGATAGCCGGCCGATGGTCTCTGTAATTGGCGAAAGCTGGGGTGATGCGAAGGCATGGATTATTATTATTATTTATTAGCCTTAAACTAATGTTTTGCAGCATGTTAATTTTAGATTTGCTTTTTATAATGGAATAAAGTTGAATATATTTCCGCTCGTGAGAGAGTTAATAACGTTGCTTTCGGAGATCCTGTAAACTAGTACAGTTTGATTCAATGTTAATTTGAAATGTCTATATGATGTTAATATGTGACAATATATTAACACAGATACATACATATATGAAAATGTTAAGCATTTAACATTGTTTTTGTCTTTTATATGATTTTATCTTCTTTGCAACCGTATGGGTTAGCATTATTACCTTATTTTCATTTAGAATATTACTTTATTTTCATTTTTATCATTTATTTATTTTGCTCTCTTAAAATATATCCAATTTTATTTTAATATGTATGTACATTACGCATTGTATATGTATGCAAGCCGGCCATTCACATTACTTTACCCAAAAGTGCCTAATTTAATAGTCATTAAGTGGAACGTCGTCGAACAAATAATGGGAGTTTTCTTAATATTTAATATCGTGCACTCTCGGTCACCTTTCGTACCTCGTCGTAACGTGTACAGTAACATCGTCGGATGATTATTGGAAGTTTCTAATAGTTTCTAGTTTTGGCGGGAATCGTCGAGGACGTTGTCGTCTATGCCTTTATTTCTGGCGGGAGTCATTCTGGTAAGGTTGTCGGATCGCATGTATAGATTTCTCTATTAAGTACAAATCGTCGACTTTCTATTATCGTACGTCGAGGCTATTGTGTCCATTGTCGTCTATACATTTATTTAGTCTTCTGTTACGATTCTGGCGGGAGTCATTCTGGTAAGGTTGTCGGATCGCATGTATAGACATCTTCTACAAGTACGATCACTCCGCTTCTTGTTGATGGTCGTTGCGACCGCAGCGCCCGTTGTGTTTTGTACGTTTTACTTTGTCGTATCGGGACTTCGGAGCACATGTATAGAGTTCCTTAATAAGCACCATTTCTCGGCTCTCTAGTATCGTTGGTCGAGGCTACTGTGTCCGTTGCCGTCTATACATATTTTTAGTCGCGGCCGCAGCGTCAATTGTCATCTGTACGTTTGTTCGGTCCCCTGTCGTAACGGGACTTTTTTCATTTAGTTGTTCGTCGTAGCGAACGAGTTTCACGGACCATTTTTCTATATGTAATGTCGGCTTCTTCGCCCCATTTTACTTGTCGGTGCGCATTTCGCACATTTGCTGGCTACTGGCTTTTTCCCTTCTTTGGGGCGCAGTAGCAGAGAGCTAAAGATTGCACATAGCGTATTATTTCAAACGAGAACGCCTCGGTAGCTGTCACATTACTTTTGTTTTGAGATCGGCTATTATCGCTACTGTCGCCCTCGACCAGGCGTTCAAGCTCTAAGAGATAGGGTGGGCTCCCCTATAAATGTGAAAATAACGAACGTATTTGCTTCAAGTACAAATGCACGCCAATGATACAGGGCCAAGTCCCTTAGGCAAATTTAAAACAAGGAAATATATTAGGGACATATAAATAAGCATAGCACCGAGGTGCGCTTATAAATTTAACAAATACATAGAGGTTCTTAAGCTGCGGTGCCGTCTGCATTATGAAACAAATGGTTACGTAGGCAGGGTGTACATAGATGTCGCTTTAAATAATAATGGCATTTCCAAAACAGAAACCGCAAACTTAAATATTAATACGTTATTTTAACGTTCTTGAGACGAAAGTTTAACTGTAACTCAATGTTAATATGCAATTAACTATATGAAGTATATATAAAATATGACGCTTATTTCTGGAGGAAACGTTAATGTGTGCTGTAATTTACGGCATTTGTCGAAAGCAACTTTCTCATAACTTTGATGTAAGTGCATAAAACAACGTTCCTGCTTATTAACACTTCGATTATAAGATTGAAAAGCTATTTAATTTAACGTTCACTAAGCGTCTGTTTATGATTCCTTGAGGATATCGTAAACCAGTGCTTAAAGACGCGGTTTCGTCCAATGTTAATTTGTAACAGTTTTATCACGTTGATGTATCAATATATGACATTTTTAACATAATTTCAAACGTTGTTTAACATCATTTCAAACACTGTGATGAAATACTGTTTAATTCAACGTTGATAAAACAATCCCTCACAAATATAATGTAACGATAGCAAGCAACGTTGTCTGAAACCATCCATTACGATCGTATGTTTATTCCACGCTTTTTCGGCGTTCGGTAGGAGTATGGTTATAAAATTACTATTGCTTTTGTAACGTGTGATGTATATTCCATCACTCCAACATTATAATAACGATTATTCGACTAACGTGTTGCTATTGGGCCTGGGCTGATGCATTATCTTATCTTCTTATAGAATATGGAGTGTTTTCATATTTTCATGTCTTTATGTCGTTATCAATTTATCTGTTTCTTTAAGATCGAGAAGTGATATTATCTATTGAAAGATACGCATCGTACTGTTGCGAATAATTAAATTTACCTTATAATAAGTATCTAAAATGAATTGATAAAATATGAACTATCACTACATTACCAGTGCCCAATTATATCGGATGCTGACTGTAAGGAAAATGCATAAAAACGAAACGTTGCGTGAATATTTCCTGCACATGAAAGAGTTAGCAAATCGGAGCTCGATAGAAGAAGCAGCTGTTATTCAATACGTAGTGGACGGCATTTATGATGATGTCAACAGCAAAATGGCGTTATACAATGCCAAGGATCTACAAGATTTGAAAGAAAAGTTACGTGTTTATGAGAAGGTCAAAGAGAAACGTTGTGGTGCACGTCCAAAACAATCCCAAGGTTATATCCCAAATAAGACGCCAGAGGTAAAGACGAGCGGAAAAATAAGCTTTTATAATTGCGGTTCGGTCACAAGTCGGATACATGCCCTTCAAAAGCAAGTGGAACTAAATGTTTCAAATGTAATGAGTATGGTCATCGTTCATTTGAATGTGCAGGTAAGAAAAGGGTCAACGTCAATTGAAGACCAAACATCATCCCAGAGAATCCACGTTGTTGAATCTACACCGTATTCAAAAAAGCTTATCATCGAAGGAAAAGAGTTAACCGCATTAAGAGATACTGGGAGTGCGATAAATATTGTCAAGCAGAACATTTGCAAAGAAATTGGCAAAGATAAATTTGACGCACCAACTATGATGATGAACGGATTTGGAAACGGTAAAGTAAAGATATTGGAATCCATAAATTATACTTTGATGATGGATAATGAAGAATTTACTGCAAGAATGCATGTAGTTCCGGAAGACATCATGCACGTAGATATTATTATAGACAGAGAATTACTATCTACAGTTTATTTGACAATCAATGGAAGCAGTATATCTATATCGAAACAAGAACCGCGATCCGGCTTTGATATAATGGTAATAAATACTGCTCCTGAAACGGGTTTGGACATTGGCGCTACAGCTACCAACCAACAGAGGCATGCAGTAGAAACGTTGAAATGAAGCTAGTAACTATTGATGACGTATCTATTTAACATACTCCACGGCGTTTACCATTCGTTGAAAGAGAAATATACATCATTCGTAATCCACTCTGGTCAGTACCGGTTCAACAAAGTACCGTTCGGATTATGTAATTCGCCGTCGGTTTTCCAACATTTGATTAACGAAGTCTTCAGAAGTCTACCAAAGGGGGATGTAGGGCTATACTACTCCAGAAATCGGATGAAGATGACTTACTCCACCCCGTATTCTATATGAGTAATAGAAAAAGAAGGAAACAATAAAGATTTCTCAACCCACTACCAAAGGATGTTGTGAATGCGTACCATGTGGATCGTCTAGGCCCGTTAGAGACTACTAACAAGAGATATAAGCGCATATTGGCTGTTATTGATAGCTTTACGAAATTTATGTGGTTATACCCAACGAAATCCACAACAAGTAGCGAAGTTATTGATAAATTGCGACGACAACAGAAGACATTTGGTAGCCCTGCAGTTATAATTTCCGACAGAGGTACCGCTTTTACTTCTCAAGAGTTCAGCAATTATTGTGAAGAGGAAAGTATAGGACATCATAAAATTACAACTGGATAACCCAGGACAAATGGCCAAGTAGAGCGCGTAAATTCAATAATAGTTCCTATGTTGACGAAGTTGTCGATAGAGGACCCAACCAAATAAACACGTAGACAAGGTACAAAATGCACTGAATTGTACTTCTCAACGCAGTACCAGCTATTCACCATTTGAATTGCTGGTGGGCACACAAATGAGGTCAAAGGAAGATACACGAATACAGTACATACTGGAAGAAGAAATGAAAGCAATATTTGATAACGAAAGGAATAAGATGAGAGATGAAGCCAAAAGAAATATGTTAGAAATGCAAGAGAAAAATCGGAGCACCTATAATTTAAGAAGACGACCTGCGGTGAAGTATGGGGGGACCTGGTTTGAAGCTGAAACCTAAGTTTATGGGTCCCTACAAAATTGTAAAGATTAAACCCATACATACGATGTTACGAAAGAAGGAGTGCATGAGTGGCCAACATGCACTAGTACCTGTGCGGAATTTATGAAGCCGTGGCCCTTCGGAATTTATGACGAACCGGATGACATATGATCCGGGTGGATCCACACCTTAGGATGGCCGAATTGTGGGAATAGGGTAACTGAGTGCAACTGAGGTGGAGGAGAGCAACGCGATAAGGACAGGAAGAGTATTAGTATTTGTAGTGATGATGTGAAGGCGGTTGTGTTAATTTTTATACATTATATTAATAAGTTAATTTACCTAGTGTGTACTCAATTTCATCCCTACTATAGTACGCAATTACTTTTAGTATTGATAGCAGCTGAGCGGTACGCCACCGCGAAAGCATTCGTTTCTCCAGCCTCGGAGGTTTCGTAACTGTTTTCCTGTTTATTTAAATATTATGTTAGCGTTAGTTTGAAATTCGGCAGGATATGCAATCGATTTAAATTTGTATATGCATGGCGTTCACGCAATTATATTTCAAGAAAAAATACGACCATCTTGACCGGTTTAATTGATGACTGTATAACTGCCATGCCTTGTTATTGATTCGAAATAAATTGCCGGCGATTAAGAAATTATATAATTTACCGTATCATTAACGTTGATGAATCTAAACGAGTATGTGTATATAAATTTTAATAGGAAGTTGATACTAGTTCATACGTGTATTTATAATATTTAAACACTGTATAGAGGTAATAAACGCATCGACTTTTCTAGTAGGTAAGTCAAGTTCAATTATATATTACGTATACTTTAGTGCCTACCAACATTTTTTTGTAATCCCTGGGTGGTTCCAGCGACACCTGTCCTGTTCTGATCGTTCACTTCCTCCTAGGGCTCATTACAATAAAATTGCTTTCAAGAAACCATAGACTATATACCTGATCGAATCTATATTCCTTTATGTCTTCCAGTTAATAACGTAAGTAATTAGGTTCCATCATAAGAAAATTTATAACATGCACATGGGTCTGAGTGAAAGCTTAAAACTTGATCACCGGTTCAATGTATGCTACCTAGATGATATTTGTGCAAAATACTAGTACGACAATAGTATGCCTAAGTGACTTTAATGAAATGTGCACTTATGTTACCATGTATGTAGACTAAACTTGGGACAAATTTGAATTTTGATAGTTTTAAATGGAACGTGCTGTATATTTTTAAATATATTTTAAATGTCTTGTAACAAAAAAATAGTACAAAGTGATACGTTTAATATATTATAACCGAATAGCATCAGTTTTTTGATATGTCTATTTATAAGAACAACTTGACATTGGAGTTATCGCAAAAACACATTGTTTTCTCTGCATAACGATGGCATATTGTCCGACATCGGATTACTATTGTAATAAAATCGTAACTGTATGTATTGTTCCCTTGATATTATTTTTTCTACATATTTTACATATACAATGAAATCTCCCTTGAACGGACACCAACGGGACCAACTGAAGATGTCCGTTCAAGGGGGTGTCCGCATAAAAGAAATATGTAGTAGATACAACAAAAATCGTGTTTTAACGAAAAATGAATATATTAAAGAAACTGGAACGTTTAAATCGTATATGTATATAAATGTTTTTAAAATAAATAAGAAACTTTAAACTTAAGGAAACAAAGAGTTTATTTGCTTTAGATGTATACATACAAAGTATAATATATGTACATAGATACGTAGATGTAGTATGTAATATAAAACAATGAAATAAATAGTCACCTTAAGGACGCAAAAATTCATATATTGTTGTTTGTCTTCTCTTTTTCTTTAAAATGGCGTCTTGAAATCGTATTTCTAATTTAGAAAGAAGCTCCAAAGACCCTGTATCTCCGTGATTTTCGACAAAACTTTTGAGCTGCTTAGTCAGGATAATAGCTTTACCATAATTTATAGCTTCTGTTGGAACTGGAACCTCATCGACATCAGAATCTTCCGAAAGTTCTTGTATTTCAACTGGATTTGCAATTTCTTGTTCTCAATCTGGATCTTCAACATACAAATCTTCATCTACAAAAATCATTAAGGTTTTCATTATCCGTCAATTTCAATAAATTCTTATTTTTTAGGATATCTGAAAGTACACTAAGAGGTAAATCATCTTCTAGGTCAGATGTATCAGCCTCACTTAACTGGTCTTCACTTTGCATAGTTACATGATTAAACCCTGCTTTGCGGAAGCTATTTTGAACTGTCTCTTTGGTTATTTGGTCCCAAGCGATTTTTGCCAGATAAACTGCATCCAGTGGTGTAATTTTCTTTATTAACTCAAAAGCTGCACCAGCAGTTTCAATGTTTACTGGCAGATGTTTGAGTATTAGACTTCGGTAATAAGTTTTAAAATTCTTTATAACCCGCTGGTCAAGTGGTTGACAAGCCGATGTACAATTAGGGGGTAAAAATAATATTTTTATATTATTTAAGCGAACGTCTTTCGGATGAGATCCCGCATTGTCTAAAAATAACAAAATGTTCCTTTTTTCTTTAGCCATTTTCCAATCTAGGTCTTGCAACCACTCCTTGTTCTGTCATCCAAGCTTTCTTATTGTATTTTCCAAGTTACAGACAGGTTATTTATATTAATGTTTTTAAAAGCTCTGGGTTTGGCTGCCCTACCAATGAGTAGTTTTTCTCTTTTATTGATTATGCATTTAGGGGGGTTTAGCTGCCCTACCAACGACGTAGAGCTTTTCTTTTTCACCCGCCATATTTGCACAATGCAAAATTGTAAACCTTTCTTTGGGATACTTACCCCCAACACATTTTTCCTTCTTTAATGTGAGCGTTTTGTCGGGTAGAGAACGATGAACCATCTTCAGCATTAACCGAAGCTCCTTCTCCCGAAATCGCTTTAAAACTTATATTGTGGCAGATTCTAAATTTATTGAGTCTACCAGAGCAAGCACTGAATGTAGAATGTCCCAAAGAAGCGGCTATTTCTCTTGCTTTACATCGTATTAGCGGACCTAAAAAAGAAAATAAGTTTTTTGCGTTTTTGTCACGACAAACCTATTGGTAATCTCACTTTTTTTATCTATTTTAGAATTTAGTATGAAAAGAAAATCAACGCATTAATACAAGAAAACCTTATCTACAAAGATCATATGCATACCTGTTAAAGGAATCCCCTTATGCCGAGCTGCTGTAAACCAGTCATAACACTATTTGTCAATTTTAGTACCATCACCCGTCAAAAAGCTTCCTTTTTCATTCAAATTGCTGTTCGACATCCATTTCTTTAGAAGGATTTCTTTATGTTTAATTATATCTGCAGCTTGTGTTTTTCCAATATTAAAACGCTTGGATAAGTTCCTTACACTTAATTTCTCTTTATTGTAAACTTCAACAATCTCAATTTTTTGTTTAAGCGTGAGAATTTTTCTAGTTGGAGCCATTTCTAGAATGAATGTGTCGCCCACTGTGCCTTTTTCGCATATACATCAGACTAATATTGAAAGCAGATTCAATCGAAAGCGTACACCCAAAGAATAAGAACGGTAAATCCCCGACCAACTTGGGGAAGTTCCTAATTCACGCCAGACAGAAATGCACGACATAGGCTACGTTTGTACCGAAAGATTAAAGTTGGTAAATCTCCGGTTTACTCGGGGAAGTCCCAGCGAAATTGGCGCGCGGCGCGATTGAGAAATGCAATACCAATACTCCCGATATAAAAATAAGATAAGGCGTTTCTTTTTATTTTATTTTTTGTCCTGTTACGAGAACATTTTCTCGTGTCCGTGTCCGTTCAAGAGAATGTCCGTCCAAGAAAGAGTTAATACAATAGAAATTATATGAGAGCCGGTCGGGACCATGAGAAACTGTCCGTTTAAGGGAGGTGGCCGTGTAAGAGGGGTGTCCGCGAAGGGGAATTTCACTGCACACGTATTTACTTGCATACTATCTTTTGAATGCATGGTAAGATAAAAAAGTCGGTGATCGCTTCAGTAAAATAATTTGAAATAAGTACTATTTTAAAAATGTAGTAACAAACTGAACGTGTCTGTGGTTAGAGCAATTTTGTCAGCAATTTGCCCGGAAACGATTCGGAGACCTCATCGGGACACCCAGCGCCACCACAACATATCCACTAGGGCCATCATTTATAATTACGGTTGCGTAGCACTACTCTAAATAATTGACCTACACACCGAGCATGGATAATATTTTATTTATAAACTGGTTACGAACGACATATACTACGAATAAGTAATGAATAATTTGACCTAATCTTAATATATGCATGGCTTATACGCAGCACATTTAAAGAAAATGAAAAGAAAACAGAGTGGTAATGGAGAACGTAATAATTAACCAAGGTTCATTACTTGTAAAAAGTACCTGTTTAATCGCCATTAAGAGGCTAATATTTTTATATGGCATGGCTGACAGTTATTAGCTCGATTTCTATTATTGAAAATAATTTTGAATGTGTTTTGGAGTGTTCTGTGATTTAAAGCAGCTGTACTAGTCCATGCAGATCTAATATGTAACAAAACAGTATATATTTGTTATTTCTTGTCTTAGGTAATTGCCCCCTTCTTCTAACAATTACAAACAGATAATAAGTGGTTAGACTTCATCATTTTATGTACTGAGAAAGATTTACACTCAAATGAATATTTACAAAAGAAACATGCCATAATGGGACCATAACTACAATTCTCGGATTCATATAGGAATAGTGCATTATTTGTTCAAATAGTTGCTACAATATATTTTTTTAAACAGCCCTTCTCAGGGCGCCCCTGAAGACGAAACGTCGGACTATACAAGTTCAACGAACGATGAAAATTGTTCAAGCAACAACTCTAGTTATATTTTTTTATATCGCAGTGACTACAGACACTAGTGCCCAGGTGTAGTCTAGTAATAATGCAATTTTTACCGTAAGAATTGCTCATCTTCATGAAATCGTTGATGAGTTGATGAGATCGTTCTATTTTCTTTTTAGCTACGGCTCGGTTTGAAAACCCTACCTCATTATATAATAATTTATTTTTGTTTTTTCCTCCTCACATAGCAATTTACCCTTCGGCATTTTTATTAACTATTGTATTTAACAATAAATAAACTGAAGATGCTTAGAGGCCTTTTTTACTCTGATTTCGTAGGATACCTGTCTAATTCTGTGGACCTATGTACAGAAATTTCGCTGTTTTGAGTTAACACTATTGTAAATAAAATGTAATAATATTTTTATTGTTATTTTCTCTTGCATGTGTGTTACTTCGATGCATAGTTTGCCGAAGATATTAAGAAAACCAAATATGCTGTGCAATAGTTCATACGGAACCCTAAAAATTTTGTATTTGCGTATCTTAACACATGGGCTGAAAAGTCCCGGGCCTAACAAAGAAAACACGGTTGTTTTGGTTAAAAATTAGGTTTATTCATCAACGTAATCTCCATCAAGAGCAACGCAATCATTCCAGCGCCGCTCTAACATTTCAATACCACTTTTGTAGAACGATTTATCTTTTGCCTCGAAATAGGCCTCAGCTTCAGCGATAACCTCTTCATTCGTGCGAAATTTCTTACCGGCGAGCATTTTTTTGAGGTCTGCGAACAGCCAGTAGTCGCTGGGAGCCAAATCTGGCGAATACGGTGTATGTGGGAGCAATTCGAAGTTCAATTCATGTAGTTCTGCCATTGTTTTGATTGACTTGTGACACGGTGCGTTGTCTTGATGAAACAAAATTTTTTTCTTTGCCATATGCGGTCGTTTCTTTGCAATTTCGGCCTTCAAACGCTCCAATAACGCTATATAATATTCACTGTTGATGGTATTTCCTTTCTCAAGATAGTCGATGAATATTACACCACGCACATCCCAAAATACCGAGGCCATAACCTTTCCAGCCGATTGTTGTGCTTTCGGGCGGTTTGGACGAGGTTCACCAGTTGCTGTCTACTCAGATGACGGTCGTTTTGATTCCGGAGTGAAGTGATGGATCCATGTTTCATCCATTGTCACATATCGACGCAAAAATTCCGGTCTGCTACGTTTAAACATGGCGAAACACTGCTCAGAATCATCAACACGTTCTTGTTTTTGGTCAACAGCGAGCAAACGCGGCACCCACTTTGAACAGAGCTTTCTCATAGTTAAATGCTCATGCAATATAAAGCCAAAACGTTCTTTTGATCTCTTTACGGTGTCAGCTAACTCACGCAACTTCACTTTTCGATCATTCAAAACGATTATGTGGCTTTTTTTTATGTTTTCTGGTGTTACTGTCTCATTTGGACGTCCACTGCGTTCTGCATCATCGGTGTCTCTACGACCACGTTCGAGGTCAACAAACCAACGTTTTATTGTTGTTTCTGATGGAGCGGAGTCCCCATAACACTTTTCAAGCCATTGCTTCGCTTGAACGGTATTTTTCCCATCAGTAAGCAGTGTAAAATTAAAACACGAAATTGTTTTTGATCCATTGTTTTGAAAATAATAAAAGTAGCGTGACTCTTAGCACAATAACTCACAAACTAATGAATAGAATATCATGAAATTTTAACAGCTGTCTTTTGAAGGTTAGTACCAGGTGAGAGAAAGGTGACTGCAATAAAACTAGCGTCATCTATATGTTAGGCCCGGGACTTTTCAGCCCATGTGTTATGTACAGAAATTTCGCTGTTTTGGGTTAACACTATTGTAAATAAAATGTAATAATATTTTTATTGTTATTTTCTCTTGCATGTGTGTTACTTCGATGCATAATTTGCCGAAGATATTAAGAAAACCAAATATGCTGTGCAATAGTTCATACGGAACCCTAGAAATTTTGTATTTGCGTATCCTATATCATATTGGAACTAAATTAATCTATTTATAAAAGAACTGTTACCGTAAATTTATCTTAACTTGGCAAAGTTTTAATTTTTGCTTTATATTACGGTTTTCTTCAGAATTTATAATAATTTTAAATTAGGAAAAAGCAACTGTACTTCTAGTAAAGAATAAAATAAGTTGTGTCCATAAATTAAGCAAAATTTTTGGGGACAGGGATTTCCAAAAGTAATTTCTTTGAAAAAGCCAAAAAAAACAAAGATACAAACTTCTCCAGAAGGTGAAGAAACTACCCTTTATCTTCAAGTTCATCGTATAAAGACTACCCTAAAACCATTAATTAGGTATGGAGTAACTACTTAATCCGATGTGGAACAAGACGTTAGTTAAGTGATTTTATTAAATAACGGAGTGGTTTAGGATTTACCGAACTGTTACTTACAATAAAAATTGAATTTCACTTTGCAGAGAGAGAGAAATAATAAGTAAAACCTATCAATTTGGCGGTAACAAGAATCTGGTAGTCAATTTACTCGATCTCATCGGTAAAGAGATGACATAAGGAGAAAGGGGAAGACACCGCGTGAAGGAATTATTATTTAGATACATGACTTTTATCGGCGTGACTTCGAATAATTCGAGAAAACGGCAGGTTAAAACGACGTAGAAACGTCTAGCGCAGACACTAGCGATATTAAAAACTATGACCCGATCGGTAAACTGTTCGGTCTCCGGTTTTAATCCCATAATTTTAAGGAAATTGCCGCCGTTAAATAGATACACAATTTACTACAAACTGTTTTACCTAAGTACTCTCCTTAAACGCTCAGCCGAGAGAGAGAAAATAAACGCGCGCGTGTGTGTGTGTATGCGCGGCGTAATTGGTTTCGAAAATTGATCGCATAAGTCGATTCCGTGATCCAGACTTGTACAACAAGATATCGAAAATTATACTCGCGCACCGACACGGACCCGTACAAAACGGTCGGGAATAATTTACACATTCTGATTGCTAGTCCAGTTATGTGAGATTATTCGAGCAGCGTTTTAACTTCCGATAGCGGCAGAACCTATCATTTCGTACCCCGTGCAATATCAACCGACCGGTGAGTACAGGACGTTTAACGTTGGTACAACGATTCGAAAAAGTCCTGTAATCGACCGCAATAAAACTTGCTATTAAAACTGTGAAATACTCTCGACCTTAAGCATGACGGAATAGGATTAACACGTTTGCGTGTCTCACACTGTAAATATCTGAATGCATGTTCCAAGAACGATAGCAATGGACATATGTTCCACATGGATAACATACACATAGTATGTTTTTTCTATCTAGAAGGGATAAGTTATAATACAAAATAATTTAACAATTGTGGCTTGACATGCGTTGACTCGACGAGAGTACAATACGTTAGATGTTATGATGAAGCTATAGAACTTATTCATTACGTTTGATAGATAAGAATAATTGCCGGTTTAGATAGGCAATGATAATAAAAGTTAAAGAATGTTTGTATGTAATACATAGGCTGAAAAGTCCCGGGCCTAACACATAGATGACGCTAGTTTTATTGCCACTTTTCTCTCAGTACTAACCTTCAAAAGACAGCTGTTAAAATTTCATGATATTCTATTCATTAGTTTGTGAGTTATTGTGCTAAGAGTCACGCTACTTTTGTTATTTTCAAAACAATGGATCAAAAACAATTTCGTGTTTTAATTTTACACTGCTTCTTGATGGGAAAAAATACCGTTCAAGCGAAGCAATGGCTTGAAAAGTGTTATGAGGACTCCGCTCCATCAGAAATAACAATAAAACGTTGGTTTGCTGACTTCAAACGTGGTCGTAGAGACACCGATGATGCAGAACGCAGTGGACGTCCAAATTAGGCGGTAACACCAGAAAACATCAAAAAAATCCACAAAATCGTTTTGAATGATCGAAAAGTAAAGTTGCGTGAGTTAGCTGACATCGTAAGGATATCAAAAGAACGTATTGGCTTTATATTGCATGAGCATTTGACTATGAGAAAGCTCATGTTCAAAGTGGGTGCCGCGTTTGCTCACTGTTGACCAAAAACAGGAACGTGTTGATGATTCTGAGCAGTGTTTGGCCATGTTTAAACGTAACAAACCGGAATTTTTGCGTCGATATGTGACAGTGGATGAAACATGGATCCATCACTTCACTCCGGAATCAAAACGATCGTCATCTGAGTGGACACCGACTGGCGAACCTCGACCAAAGCGCCCGAAAGCACAACAATCGGCTGGAAAGGTTATGGCCTCGGTATTTTAGGATGTGCGTGGTGTAATATTCATCGACTATCTTGAGAAAGGAAATACCATCAACAGTGAATATTATATAGCGTTATTGGAGCGTTTGAAGGCCGAAATTGCAAAGAAACGACCGTCAAGTTCGTAATATGAACGACCTAAAAGACCAGATACGAGATGTCGTATCATTCATTTACCGAGAAATGTGAGATTATAATGCTGCTGTTAATCGTTAGTTTTTATGTGTTGAACATATTGACGAAAAGCTGTTCGCAGAATTGTGACTCAAGCTGTATATTTATTTTAATGATTGTGCTGCAAAAACCTTTCGAAAACCTGCGATTTGTAAATATGTGTATGCATTTCACAACATTGTTGTAATTGAGGGTTATCCTTCAAAACTTAATATTTTACCTTCCTTTGATATCCAGCAACGTAAGGTGGGACAGTCGAACCATGACAATATTTCAAATACATGTTCATTAGAAAAATTGTAACCAAAAGTGCGTTTTGAAACGGTTTCTCTTACACTTCCACTAAACAAGTTCATCGATCCTATCAAAAAATTGGTGTTTATAAACATTTTAGCTAGTACCATACATGAATGTACGATTCACCTTTTTTCTTATTCTTCCTTAAATTACGTGTATTTAATTTTTTTAATGGTAGGTATATAAACACACTATATACTATTATTAAACGAGTCAAAGCCCGCACAACGAAGTAATGCAGCATAATGAAATAATTTCAAATTATATTCTCTGACAACTTAAGCACATCTTAAGGAAGCCAATCTCAACGTTTCCGTGACGCTTCTTTTCTTGTCAGTATCGATCACTAGTAACCTCAAAGTAAAAGGTAAACCTCATACGATACTGCAGACAGCAAGAAGAAGCCAACGGTGAGCAAAAGAAGAAAAGAAATAAGACACCTCAAGAAGGAAAAATCCCGGCTCAATTAACTTAACACAACTAAATTGACGATAATTATAGAATAAAATCACGGATTCCAATCAAGTTCAATCTACGCAGAACGAGTTCGGTGCAAATCCAACACGGTATAGCGTGAATACCGTGGAAAAGAGATGACGAATGTGCTGGTGCAATACGCAATCCGTTAAACACGCTTTTTTAAAATAAATACCGTTGCAAAAGAGATTATGCTTCAACTGCAAGCAAGTAAAAAGAACCGATACTTAAATTGCTTCATTTGTCTAAAAGTAATAAAAATATAATTAAATGAATTAACTAGAATGTTGTCAAAAAAGTTGAATCTATTACCACTAGTATTATATAATGATAAATTAGAAATATATAAAAGTAACGTGCATATAATTTGTCTAATTTATTTCCAGTGTTTAATTGTACTAACAGAGACAATCAAAAACCGGCTATCCTCCTCTAATACTGACGTCAAAAAAGTAAATAAAATCTCTGTTTGTCTCACAGATAAGCTATACTAATGCGATAGATACTGATCAAGCAAGGAATGCATTATTCCATTGCTTAATTAAGTATCTTTTTCGTGCTAACCATATTCGACGATAATATTGAAACGGGTGCAATAATTATGTCATTTGTGTGAAAACAGGATATTTTACATCGGCTCTGGACGTAATCTTTGACAGCAAACATTGCAAATATCACCGAATATTGTTCTATGAAAAGATATAAAAAATGGTAGAATTGTCCTATTAAACATAAACTAAATAGTGAAACAATGCACTACACCGAGGAAAATGTATAACAAATGGTGGCTAAAATAACACATGGGCTGAAAAGTCCCGGGCCTAACAAAGAAAACACGTTTTTTTTTGGTTCAAAATTAGCTAGAGCAACGCAATCATTCCAGCGCCGCTCTAACATTTCAATACCACTTTTGTAGAACGATTTATCTTTTGCCTCAAAATAGGCCTCAGTTTCAGCGATAACTTCTACATTCGTCCGAAATTTCTTACCGGCGAGCATTTATTTGAGGTCTGCGAACAGTCAGTAGTCGCTGGGAGCCAAATCTGGCGAATACGGTGGATGTGGGAGCAATTCGAAGTTTAATTCATGTAGTTTTGCCATTGCAAAAATGTCTCTATTTCTTACCATAAATAAAATTTACCAACAATTTGGAACACCCCACATATAATAAAAATTTTAGAAATAAAGTTAGTTGTACAGACAAACATAAAACAATTATAATTTTTCCAATATTTTATTTTTCGAAACAAGAAACGAATTCCGTAATTCATAAATAAATTTACTGATAATTTCAGAACTGTTGCGAAAATCTACGACTCTTTTTATCATGCCCTGGATTTTTTTAAATAGAATATGAAACAAGACATGTCGTTTTATTTGTGGAAATTGATTAGCACGTTATTTGCTAAACTGTAAAGTGGAAGTTAAACTAGAGAACTCAATAAGTAGGTAATACGTATTTTGCTCAAAGTGATCATGTTTTTCAAATCGATTGAGCCGAGTTTTACTAATTTTTAGGTGTAATTGACTAAGAATAAGATATTTATTGTAGGGTAAATTCTTTCCCAAAATGAGGCGATCTACAATACACTAATTAGTAAGTGCCGTTAGTAGAAGGAACTGGTTCTGTGCTCTCTTTGAGTAGCAGTGTAGGTATATAAAAACGCCGTAAACTGAAAAGTCTCCTTTTAAAAGAAAGAATAAAGCAATACAACACATGACAGAAACAGATTGTACGAAATGTTAGTGTACGATTTTGACTGACATGTTTCTGTAGAGAACAGGAAGGGATAAGCTATTATGCTGTCAGTCACGTCATATCTATTATAGCGCCACCTTACGTTAAATTTGTTTCACTTTGTTCCACTTAGTAACTCTCGCATTTATTTACCCGATATGCTACATGAAAGCAATATAATAACTTCGTTTATATATTTATTTTTAATGACGTAATAAATAATAATAAAATAATTGCATTACTAGCATATTCAATTTGGCTGCCGAAACATCATCGAGAAGTGTTAAGTTTTAAATGCAACAGAATAAGTATTTATTTTGTGAAGGTCAGCATTTATGCAGTTGCGTGTTTGCCGTTGTTACGGAACGCAAGGGTGGCCGTAATTATTTCGGGGAATTAAAAACGAACAAAAACTGACGAGCTTTAAATTCACCCGTTTTCCAAGAATAATATATTAAGTCAATTAATTAATTTGAACTAATAATCATAATTTTAGTATTTGTCGTTGTTGAAAATAAACTGCTGACATTTTTACCCACAATTATTACACACATACATATGATACTAAATATTGGACTTTCAATATTTGTCTTCACAGGTACAAGAGCGCTGTGGTTTCTGCTGTAATCGCGAAATGGATAGTAAAGGAATATTTGTGAATACTAGTAATCGATAAAATGCCACACTTGCAGTGAAAAATGTGGAATTAGGTTTGGTGTAATAACGAAATTAACCATAATTGAATAATCATATACAGTGAAATCTCTTTTGAACGGACACCAACGGGACCAACTGAAGATGTCCGTTCAGGAGGGGTGTCCGCATAAAAGAAATATGTAGTAGATACAACAAAAATCGTGTTTTAACGAAAAATCAATATATTAAAGAAACTGGGACATTTAAATCGTATATGTATATAAATGTTTTTAAAATAAATAAGGAACTAAACTTAAGAAAAAAAGTTTATTTCCTTTAGATACATACATACAAAGTATAATATATGTATGTACATAGATGTAGTATGTAATACAAAACAATGAAATGAATAGTCACGTTAAGGACGCAAAAATTCATATATTGTTGTTTGTCTTCTCTTTTTCTTTAAAATGGCGTCTTGAAATCGTATTTCTAATTTAGAAAGAAGCTCCAAAGACTGTATCTCCGTGATTTTCGACAAAACTTTCGAGCTGCTTGGTGAGTGTAATAGCTTTACCATAATTTGGAATAGCTTCTGTTGGCACTGTAACCTCATCGACATCAGAATCTTCCGAAAGTTCTTGTATTTCAACTGGATTTGCAATTTCTTGTTCTGAATCTGGATCTTCAACATACAAATCTTCATCTACGTTCAAAAAATCATTAAGGTTTTCATTTATCCGTCAATTTCAATAAATTCTTACTTTTGAGGATATCTGAAAGTACACTAAGAGGCAAATCATCTTCTAGGTCAGATGTATCAGCCTCAGTTAATTGGTTTTCACTTTGTATATTTACATCATTAAATCCTGCTTTGCGGAAGCAATTTTGAACTGTCTCTTTGGTTACTTGGTCCCAAGCGGTTTTTGCCAAATAAACTGCATCCAGTGGTGTAATTTTCTTCATTAATTCAAAAGCTGTACCAGCAGTTTCAATATTTACTAGCAGATGTTTGAGTATTAGACTTCGGTAATAAGTTTTAAAATTCTTTATAATCCCCTGGTCAAGTGGTTGACAAGCTGATGTACAATTAGGGGGTAAAAATATTATTTAAGCGAACGTCTTTCGGATGAGATCCCGCATTGTCTAAAAATAACAAAATGTTCCTTTTTTCTTTAGCCATTTTCCAATCTAGGTCTTGCAAGCACGCCGTCATAATTTGTCCTGTCATCCAAGCTTTCTTATTGTATTTGCAATTTACAGGCAGGTTATTTATATTAATGTTTTTAAAAGTTCTGGGTTTAGCTGCCCTACCAATGACTAGGAGTTTTCTTTTTCACCCGCCATATTTGCACAATGCAAAATTGTAAACCTCTCTTTGGGATACTTACCCCCAACACATTTTTCCTTCTTTAATGTGAGCGTTTTGTCGGGTAGAGCCCTAAAATACGGGCCTGTCTCATCGGCATTATAGATGTCTCTCGGTGAATACTCTTTAATCAATGAAGGACATTTTTTTAAAAACGATGAAACATCTTCAGCATTAACCGAAGCTCCTTCTCCCGAAATCGCTTTAAAACTTATATTGTTGCGGATTCTAAATTTATTGAGCCAACCAGAAGAAGCACTGAATGCAGAATGTCCCAAAGAAGCGGCTATTTCTCTTGCTTTACATCGTATTAGCGGACCTAAAAAAAAATAAGTTTTTTGCGTTTTTGTCACGACAAACCTATTGGTAATCTCACTTTTTTAACTATTTTAGAATTTAATATGACAAGAAAATCAACGCATTAATACAAGAAAACCTTATCTAAAAAAATCATATGCATACATGTTAAAGGAATCCCCTTATGCCGAGCTGCTGTAAACCAGTTATTCTGAAGAAGTTTTTATATGTTCATATCATATTCATCCATCATCTATCTTTACAGAGTCATATTCTCTCGTATAGCGTGCTACTTACAGGACAGGACTGTAACCCACTCGACTGCCAGGCTCTTAATACAAAGAACGCTCATGAAAGTTCAACATAGAAATATACCATGGATGTCGAGAAACTTCAACAGAGATGCAAAATATTCATTTATATCCAAAGCAAATGTGTTCTAAAGTTTCTTCTACTTATCGCCACTTTCCAGGCGTCCCCCGTATAAATTAGAAATTATAATTACTAAACATTTTTATATCAAGGATGTGTAATTTTTTAATCATCAATACTTGTGAGGTTCTAGAATGAATAATATATAATAAAAAAATAAAAATAAATAATAATGTTAGCTACCAATATAATGAACAATTATAGTACTTTTTTAAATTCAATGGTATATATTTTGCTATAATATAGTTACATTTAATTTCAATATATCAAAAATAAAGTGTTATTAAAAAGCTGTAACTTAATATTTGCTCTTGCTTTTATTACTAGCCAAAATCTAATATAATATATTGAAACTATACACCTACACCATTCTAAGTTGTATTACTACAATTTATGAGAAAATTAACACTATATAAATGCTACAATAATATTTCGATTATTAAAACTGTAATTTGCTCTCATCACGAATCCTATAAGTAATCTGAGGAATTCGTACTACCGTCGTAAGCTTTCTCTAAACATTTCTTTTTCTTTGTGCTGCTACATAGCTACTAGTTACATAGTTACATCATAGTTATCTTTCTGTTGTAAAGAATGAGTCTATATCATGATATAAAAGTTAAGAAATACATACATATATTCAATACGTGATTTAAATATATTAACATAAATCTTATTAATATCAGCAAACTGTTTACTTTTCATATTTTCAACGCATGAAAGAATTTATGTCTGAATATCGACGATTTATTAGTTGAATTGAAATTATAACAATTATTTGTCATCTAAAAACATGCTTGCAGAATAAAGTGATTGTTAAAACTGTTTAAGTAAAATCTCGCCATCACCGAACTTTAGTTTTAAATTTACGATGTCGTACATTTCTTTGTTTTGAAACTAGAGCTCCATTTAGAAAAACACATCTAAAAGAATGTCTAGAAAATAACACCAAAGATAAGAACAGTGTAAATACAGCTTGTCTCGTTGTATTGGTGAAACCACGTTGATGACGTCGGGTACGCAGAAGCATGTCCGTGTGTTAGCGGTTTTTGTCTCTTCACATTGTTTTTCTCGTGAATGATTTCACCAATACCATGAGAAAAGCTGTATTTACACCGTTCTTATCTTTGGTGTTAGAGTTCCATTATCATGATAATCTTTTTGTCGATTTTCTATCTCTGTTTGATGCAATTTTTGCTGAGAGAGAGTTGTACATGGATAATATTCGGAACAAAATAATTTTTAGAACGTACTGTTTTAAATGTATTGTTCTAATTATGCCTGGGGAATGTTAACTTTACAAACAGCAAAAGAATCATCAATTTCAAGGGAAGGACTGTACGGAAGATGATCTAACGATTCGACGTCTTGTTGCGTTAAAAATTCAATTGTCTTGCGTGCTGTGTGCGAACTTGCAGTGCCTTGGCGGAGGATGATTCGTTCGGGGTTCGTCATTCAATGATGAATTGTGGCAAATAAGTAGTTGTATACTAATCGGCGGTAACAGCTCTTTGATTTTGGAAAGGCCTATATGACCTGGTTCCGATAAAAATGTCGCAATCATGTTTTTGGAGACTCTTTGGGAGCGATTTTTGTCGGACTTTCTTTACCCTGGAATACCCAAACAGACCACTGACGATGTGGACGCGTGTTTAAAGTTCCTAGTGCGGTGCCGAACTATTTTTTTATACGCAATTCTTCATGCAAGATCTTTTGTATCAAACTCGTGATATATCACATCTCTTCACCTTTGAATTCTCCATACCAACGAGAAATTGTTGACTCTGATGTGGTGCTTCATTCCCGAAAACAGAAACCAAGTTGGCGAGACATTCTTGTTGAGATAATTGTTTCCGAAAATTACTGCGCAAAAATGTTCTCCGTTTAATTCCATTTTACTAACTTATCAACTTTGACGGTTTGTTGCAGCTACAATACTACACGTACCGCACTGAAACTTATGTCCCAGTATCCATAATTTATAACGCATTCATCGTAAACATTTTTTTCCCAACGCTCACCGACTGAAGTATTATAAAATACAGCTAGTGCTTCATCGGTAAAATTTCTTGAATATTTAAATGTAAATAAATTGCTCATGCGATGAATATTAAGATTAAGATTTTGAGATCGTAACAAATAAAGATATAAATGCCTTGTTAATATTATCTAGAGATTTGGTCTTTTATCTTGTTTCTTTGTTATTTTGGCAATTTATAAATAATAGTTTTTTTATAGAACTAACTCGTTTAATAGTAATAATAATATCTATTGACAGGAAAAAATATTTTGAATACCTTTAAATGCTTTCATTGAAAGAAAGTGATAAAGCACTTTGGGTAAGTTAATATATGGATTCTTAACAGTGCTAGGGTTTGGTACGTTCACACGACATTAAGAATTCTATATGTCAAACTATGCACAGTAAGAAATTATGTGAAAAATAAATTCATGGTAAGAATAGGCATGAGAGATGCTATGTATCAAAAATTAATCGTAAAAAATAACAGCGGAGCCGAGACCAGGTCGTGCCGGACCTTCTGAAAGAAGTAAAAGGGTGCTTGTGCGCGAAGTGTTAAGAGAACCGCGAAAAGGTATAGCTGAGCTTGCGGCAACTTCACAGAAAAGTCAGCGCACCGTTCTGCGATACCTCCACAGTGTGGGGATGTACAAAAGGGTGGCAAAGAAAAAAACCTCTCCTTAATTGCTCGGTTATCTCTTGTAATGCATTTCAAAGTGGTGAATAAACCACCAACAAACCTTCCAGGTGTTTCGAGGTCTACCTATTCTATTTTTGCCCTTTGTTTTGGCTTCAAATATCCTCTTTGTGATTCGATCTTCTTCCATTCTGTGTAGATGTCCAAGCCATCCCAGTTGTCTCTCTTCTATGACCACTTTTACTGGTTTGATACCCAGACTATTAGTGATTGTCGTGTTTCTAATTCTGTCTGTTCTAGTTACTCCTTCTATTCTTCTTAGGAATCTCATTTCCATGGCCGTAACTCTGCTTTTGATTCTATTCGTCGTTATCCATGACTCACTACCATATGTTAATGTTGGTCTGACCACTCTTTTATACACCTCTGTCTTTAGTTTTTTTGGTATTTCTTTTTTATCCAGAAACGAATTTGTCAATATGTTATGTATTTTTGCGGATTTCCCTATCCTTTCATTTACCTCTTTCTCTATTCTCCCATTGTCTTCAATGATTGTTCCTAAGTAGTTGTAACTTTTAACTTGTTCCAATGCTTTTTCCTCGATTTTGATGCTATGTTTTCTTTCTTCTGCTGCTATTATCATTGTGTTTATTTTCCTCGTGTTTGTCTTTGTTAGTTCTTCTTTGTATATCTTCAAGTTTTGCTGTAATATCTATTCCGAGTGTGCTATCAGTACCATATCATCTGCAGATGCGACAACAATTATACATACAAGCACCGACTTTCCCAAATCGTCGTATTTAATTTTCGTCGATGTGCCACTCAACTTTCAACAATTTTTATCATAAACATTATAACAGCTTTATATAGATAGTTAAAACTTATTAATTTCAAGTTTCAAGAATTCTTTTCTCTGCGAAGTAAAAACTTCGCTTTGGCGATTTAAGAGGATATTTGGGGTATAGAAGAGAAAGCAAGCTAATATCTTATTTATGATTGGGAGCACAATATAGGTTGATGGGAATACCGTCACACCTCGTCAAGCTTTTACTTAACTGTTATTGTAGTAATTGCTTTATAATTGCATTATATAGATAGTGACTGCTGCTGCAATGATATTTACAAAGTTTTATAACAGGATTTTTGTTTCGTAATGCGATAATTGGCAAATATTAATAATTGTAATAATCAATACCTAGAACTACGAGGTGAGTAACTAAAGGAATGCCTTGATTGTACCATTAGCGTAAATAAAAATATGCGATATCAACAGTTGTATTATACAAACACTAATTATTTTTGAACATTCATAATATTTAAAAGGTATGTTTGTCAAATTTTAAAATGAATGTAACCAGCTATAAATTTAAACTAGGTGTTATTAACAAATTTGATTTGCTGGAACCTGCTTTGGGCACTTTTTCTATTTTTGGAACAAACCATGTGAACTTTAACTGCATCAACAGAGTATTAGGTTATGGTTAAATGTTAAGTGCGGTATTTTCAGCAGCAGACCAATAATCTCTCGTTGATAAAGACTTATAGTATTGATATACACTTTTAACCTTATCTTTAAAGCAGTATGTTCCTTATGCTCGTCCGTAACATTTTCTGGATAGTTTTCTCGAAGAATACGCTCGGATGTGGTATGAATGATTTTGAACGAAATGGAATGCAAATATTGTGCACATATCAGGAAGTAAATGGCTACTACTTGCCCTGCGATTTTTGTCGTCTTGGTAAACCCATTTTACTAGCTTTTAATCTCTTAAAAAATGTAATAGATGAATATATTCCAGTTTGCATCTAAATAAGGTTTTAAACTGAAGCTCTAAACTTAAGAAAGCGAATCCTTTAATCAAAGGAAAACGATCTTTCTAATTTTCTTAAAATCCCTTCCAGCATCTTTTTGTACCAGCACCTTTTTTTTTAATGATAATATTTTGAGCGTCTAATTGCTGTGTAATCGCCGCGGTTAATTTATGCCTCGGTTAATTAAAAAATGCAGCCGATTAATCACAACGCGAAACAAACCCCTCCGCACGTCCGAAACCCGTATTTAAAATGAAATTAACGAATTCGACCCTGGAGTGGGTTGCCGGCGGTGCAAGCCCCGTCCTCCTCAATCATCCCGACCAGCAGTGTATTCTTTACCAGAAATCACATGTTTGCCGACTTCTTAGACTCAAACAATATATAATTATCAAGGTTCCTTGAGAAGTTAAGTGTATAGTAGGTGAAGTGCGAGTGCCACCAATAAATAAATCGCTCCAAGAAGAAGTGGGCTGGTGTTCGTGAGCGTATGTATTGTGTGTCTTCTCATACTAGAGCAAAAGGGGATTCTTCCATCGTTTGCAATGGACACTGTTTACATGGGTTTGGACTTGGTTTATAGCGATGTTGGCGTATTTGGAATTGCTTTTAATAACAGGCTGTAATCCACAGAGGATTGTTATGAATACTGACGTCACAGAAAGATTTATTTCCTTTAGTTTCTTTTTTGTTTTACACAAACGGCGGTCTGCAATCTTCTTCTGCTCATTCCAATACACAGATGTTGTAACTGCGAGCATTTCAATGGGTTAGAATACGCTTTTAAATAGTGCAACTACAAAATGGCATACATAGTCATCAACTATTAAATTTTGCAAAAAATGCGTGCACAGCAGTACATTTTTTAATTAAATAGGGGTATAATATTCTCATAAATAACTTTAGCGTCTACTCTATGTAACACATGGGCTGAAAAGTCCCGGGCCTAACACATAGATGACGCTAGTTTTATTGCAGTCACTTTTCTCTCAGTTAGTACTAACCTTCAAAAGACAGCTGTTAAAATTTCATGATATTCTATTCATTAGTTTGAGAGTCACGCTACTTTTGTTATTTTCAAAACAATGGACCAAAAACAATTTCGTGTTTTAATTTTACACTGCTTCCTGATGGGAAAAAATACCGTTCAAACGAAGCAATGGCTTGAAAAGTGTTATGGGGACTCCGCTCCATCAGAAACAACAATAAAACGTTGATTTGCTGACTTCAAACGTGGTCCAGAAAACATCAAAAAAATCCACAAAATCGTTTTGAATGATCGAAAAGTGAAGTTGCGTGAGTTAGCTGACATCGTAAAGATATCAAAAGAACGTATTGGCTTTATATTGCATGAGCATTTGACTATGAGAAAGCTCTGTTCAAAGTGGGTGCCGCGTTTGCTCGCTGTTGACCAAAAACAAGAACGTGTTGATGATTCTGAGCAGTGTTTGGCCATGTTTAAACGTAACAAACCGGAATTTTTGCGTCGATATGTGACAATCGATGAAACATGGATCCATCACTTCACTCCGGAATCAAAACGATCATCATCTGAGTGGACAGCAACTGGTGAACCTCGTCCAAAGCGCCCGAAAGCACAACAATCGGCTGGAAAGGTTATGGCCTCGGTATTTTGGGATGTGCGTGGTGTAATATTCATCGACTATCTTGAGAAAGGAAATGCCATCAACAGTGAATATTATATAGCGTTATTGGAGCGTTTGAAGGCCGAAATTGCAAAGAAACGACCGCATATGGCAAAGAAAAAAATGTTGTTTCATCAAGACAACGCACCGTGTCACAAGTGAATCAAAACAATGGCAAAACTACATGAATTGAACTTCGAATTGCTCCCACATTCACCGTATTCGCCAGATTTGGCTCCCAGCGACTACTGGCTGTTCGCAGACCTTAAAAAAATGCTCGCCGGTAAGAAATTTCGCACGAATGAAGAGGTTATCGCTGAAACTTGAGGCGAAAGATAAATCGTTCTACAAAAGTGGTATTACGTTGATGAATAAAGCTAATTTTGAACCAAAAAAAAACGTGTTTTCTTTGTTAGGCCCGGGACTTTTCAGCCCATGTGTTATTTAACTTGAAATAAAAATGAAATTTTGTACTGACTCAAATAACAATTTTTTCATAGATAGAGAGTTTATTGTAGATCAAAAGTTAATTGCAGTTAGCGTTCTACGCACTATCACGTCTCGGGTATATAAATTTAGCGATAAGTTCACTCCCAAAATACCATAGTCACACTCCAAGGCATTCAATTCTATATCTTGGAAGTGAGTACTGTCATTTGCTACCACTGTTGTATTATATGTATAATACGCTAGCGGTATCCAGAACTGATATTTTCTCCTTCTGCTGGTATTCTTGCGTGAAGTAGAAACCACTTTAATTAACAACGAAATTTAGAACGTGACGGATGATTATTTGAACAATGTCTGGATCCACAACCAGCAACTACTTTTATTGCAACAGATTTTGTATCACCATCTATTTAAATATATGCTATATAACTAGAACACATTGCCAAAGACGCTTCTTCCTTCCTTTTGTAATATCTTTGGCTTTGAATATCAACAATGAACGTTTTCATTCAACATTCATTTTCGACTGAATATGCAAATATTTCTGAAATTGCTTGCCTTTTGGAAAACTTATTAGTATGGTACATTAAACTTTAGTAAGAATATATTTTGCTTTTACTGATGGAAACTGATGAGCATAAGTCGGGCAGTAAGGTAATATTGGCAAAGTAGGCGTGACTCTGATCCTGCATCAATTCCGTTGACTGGTGAAGCTGGCCCAAATCTTAATTTTATGTTACAGAATTAAATGTAACTAGTAAGCGACAAATTTGGCTTTTATGAGATACAAAACAATATTTTGTGTTTATGAAAATGGGCAATAATTTACAACTGTATCGAGGAAAATTCGCAAAAAAAATTAAGTCTGTACGAAGCACCTACAGAGTTAACAGTTCGTACCTTAAATCAAGAAATTTGAAAATACGGGTTCTGTTATGGATAACGCAATTAAACACCAATATTGCTACAGTGGGAGAAAGTACTAGGGCAATTCCAAAAAAAAGGTCTCCTATATTTTTAGGTATACAAAGAACCGTTTATTTTCTATAATTGCTACATCACCTTAAAGATTGAAGAATGCTCTATTTTTGAACATAATCGCCATTTTGGTCGATGCATTTTTGTAGACGCTGTGGCAGTTTTACAATGCCCAAGTCATACCAGCTTGCCGCCACGCCCTTCAGGAAGCATTGAACCTCATCTTTCACCTCATCATCGGAGCAGAACCGCCGTCCAGACAAATGTTCCTTCAACTTAGGGAACAGATGGAAATCGCTGGGTGCCAAGTCCGGACCGTAGGGTGGGTGTGTGATGACGTTCCAACCAAAATTTTGCAGGAGATTGACGGTTTGACGGGCGACGTGAGGACGGGCGTTGTCATGGAGAATGCTTATACTCTTGTTCATCCCTCTTCTCCGGTTCTGAATTGCCCTTCTGAGTTTCTTCAGTGTTTTACAGTACCTGTCAGCGTTGACTGTTGTCCCAGTAGGCAGAAAGTCGACCAACACGACCGCCTTCCTGTCCCAAAACACAGTTGCCATGACTTTACCGGCTGATTGTGTTTGTTTGAATTTTCGTGGCTTGGGCGAAGAGGGATGCCACCACTCGCGTGACTGTTGTTTTGTCTCAGGTGTAAACTGGAATGCCCAGGTTTCGTCACCCGTGACAATCGAGTCCAAGAAGTTGTCCTTTTCGTCTCCATAGCGGCGAAAAATTCGCGGGAAGAATCAACCCGTTGCCGTTTGTGGTCTTCTGTCAGCATACGCGGCAGCCATCTTGCACACACCCACCGATATTGCAATTTCCGTTAAAATCCTGTGGATGGTGCTTCTGGAAACCTCAGGAACCAAAATGCAGAGAGCATCCAGAGTGATCCTCCTCAACTTTCGCGATTGTCTCGTCGGCAATTGACGGCCTCCCGTTCCTTTCTTCGTCATGAATTTCAGTACGACCGGCTGTAAACTCTCTACACGACTTGCGAACGTTTTGGACATCCATGCACGACTGTCCATACACTTCCGTCAATAGGCGGTGAATTTCAACCGGTTTAACCCCTTTTGCGTTCAAAAATCGAATAACTGCGCGCACTTCGCACTTGGCGGTAACGTTTATCGGGAGCGCCATTTCGAATGGTTACCAAGCCAAGACTGAGCATCCGAGCGAAGCGCCTGCGTGCTTATGTGGTAGCGGGGAAGTATTAAAACTTTCTCTACGTCCCCAAAAAATAGGAGACCTTTTTTTTGGAATTGCCCTCGTATGTTTGAATACCCAAACACATCAATTCGATGTCGTTCATGACAACTGAATCTTTCAATACATCGAATTTTAAGGAAAGATCTGCATCTGACAGCATACAAAATTCACTTAACTCAACAATTAAAAATTAGAGACCACCTGCAACGTCGTACATTTGCGAACTGGGTGTTAGGTAAAAAACAAGATGATCGCCCTGTTTACAATAATTTTTTAAGCAACGTAGCACTTAGTCGTAACGGCCGCGATAGTCTGAGATACTATTTAATGCAGCACATTTTTATCATGACGGAGGAGTTAATAAACAAAATCGTCGAATTTGGGGTGATGAAAATCATATGCTGTTTAGTAGAGAGAAATACATCCTCAAAGATGTACTGTTTGATGCACATTTTGGGCTGGAGGTGTAATCGAACCGTACTTTTTCGAAGATGAAACGGGCAATGCCATTATAGTAAATGGGGAACGCCGTTGTAACATGTTACGCAATTTCTTCTTCCATCAAATTGACGGCTTGAATTTGAACAACACCATGTGGTTTCAGCAGGACGGTGCAACGTGCCATACAACATGTGAGACCATAACTCTCCTTATCTCTCGAAATTCAAACATTAATTGGCCCGCAAGATCATGTGACCTAACACCATTGGGTTCTTTTCTCTCGGGTTAAGTCAAGGGGAAAGTGTGCGCCAAAAGCCCAGCAACAATAAATGACCTCAAAAAATTCATTACGTTATTTGAGAGCCAGGTTTATGTGTCTCATGGAAAATTTTGCTAATATAATATTATATTTTGCTAAACGAAAGACCTGTTAAATGAGCTGTGGTGGCCATATGAATGGTCAAAGTGGTCATCTGGTCACGCCGGTTAGTGGGCCATGACTGTTAATTGGTGGTTAACCGGTTATGTGTCTATGCCTAACTGGCTTCAAAATCTGCACGCTTGCACAATACTAATCCCGTACCTCAGCACGGCTTGGTGATTCAGGAAAATCAGTCACTATTCATTTAAATGCATGTATACACAGCAAGTTGGTGCATTGCGGTTCGGTGTGTCTGGTAAAGAGGGTGGCATTAAAGGTATGTACGGTTTAAGTGTATTGCGGCGTTCTGTATTCTCTCACTATTCCAGTCGACCGTGTCATCTTCTAAAGTAGAAAAGGATATAGATCCTAGGCTAGTGTTAAGTCCCTCCAAACGGCACGAAGTAATAGTAATGATTCTAAAGCATGGACGGTAATGCAAAAGTATACGTTTATAATAATAACACTGTAAACGTTATTAAATATTTATTCCTTTTTCAAACTTAAAATTTTGTCTTTTAGGTGTTTTAAAGTGAAATTATTAACTCACAACATAAATTAATAATTCCAGTTTGGACATCCTTCGCGTTAATTAATTTATTTAAACGCTGAAGTCAAATGGCATCTAAACAAAATTTTTATTATAGATAAAATAAGCGTAAAATCTATAAACATAAAAAATCGTACACGTACACAAGGGGGGAATTTAAATCTGTAATTATACTTATATATTTCAATTTTCAAATTCTTTTTCGTAAATATAATTGGTGAGCTTACTAAGCTGGTTGCAAGAATTCTTAATTGGAAGCATCTTGTATTTAAATGCTATGAATTTGTAATGTTTATAACAGACTTTGACGAAATTAAATAATCCAGGAAACTTTCATGGAAGTCCTCCTTTCTTTTACTATAATTGAATGATATAAACTCTTAAGCTTCAGTAGTTTCAACCTTCATCCGTAAATTGAAATTTGTAGGTGTGAGCGATATTTTGATAAAAGTAGAGTAATACCGTGAGCAAACATCTTTATTTCTACTTTTCAAAGTTTCAAATATTTTGAGCAAATTTATTTCCTGAGTGCAACTAAACCATTGTACGTTTACATTATTTTGAAAGCATTACTTGCCTACAAACAAGTAAAACATTAGATTGTGTCGCACTAATGTCACACATGTAGCTTTTGACGTACAGCATACAAATAAAATAACCATTATTTTTAAAACATCGTGTAAAATGTTCAGAATCTTAAAAATAAAAACATACCAGTTTCGTTACCTAACTTACGAACATCAGCGGCCCGTTTCTTCTTCGATCGTAAGCGAGATGCCGAGAAGGTTCGACGAAAGAAAGAAAAAACCACGATAATTTTCTCCGGACAGGCTATAATTACACCCCCCAAAGCGGGCTTATAATTTCATATTAGATAGAGAGAGCGCGCGCACCTTTGATGCATCGACAATTACCCCGTCGCACCGTCGCTGTCATCATCATCCTCTGCCTGACGTCGTCGCTGGCGTCACTGTGCCAACTCTACCTCATAAAAGACGGCTGACATCGAACGAACGCCGTCCTCGATTGAGCGTCCTATGCTTCGACGCCGCTCTTTATCGTCTCACGGCGGTATTCCCTTTGATGTGTGCCAGCCATCCGTAGTAAATAACGGGCCTCTATGCTAATTCGCTAATTCGCATCCTCCTTTGTGTACTTTCAGGGAGGCTAATGAAGGTGCTTTTGCTGTTACGTAGATTATTGCAGACGCATATAAACGTATACTAACGCAGATTATTGTATAAAAGATGTTTTCGATGACTGCGGTAACTACATTGTTTTAATTAAATTTTCACCAGAGATACATACTACGTAAAACAATACCAATTACCTTTGAACGACAAACATTGTTTTTCAGTATTCTACACAAAAAATCCCTGTAACGAAATGAAGTTAACGATACAAATTATTTGTTTTCTTTGTTGAATAACTAGTAACAATAAATTGAAAATATTCTAATTATAATTTTAAAACGATCTGAAGCACGTATAGTTCTAAATTTTGTATGGCTTTTAAGTACCTATGACGAAATCTTTTTTTTTTCTTTAAACACAATTTACATCAAAGTAACTTAAAAATAATGACCAGTTTCCTAACTGGAACTTGTCACAGATTCAGCGTTATTGTGCTTTTCAGGATACATTTACCCTGCAGCAAAGATCACTAAAAGTATTATATATATATATATTGTGGTGCAAAATCTCAGGCTCGTTAAAATTTTTAACTAGGTTCTTTGAATCAAAATTTTAATTTATTTCTTTTAAAATTCAGTGATAATGTTTTAAATTATATTATTAAAATACCAAGTGTAAAGTTGAAAAAAACAAATAAAAAAAAATATATCTATATACCGCTTTTTTTTACAAAAGAAATGTTTTTACAGAAAACCTAAGGCAATCCCTGACTAGCTAAACTTGAAATATTCTAATCAATTTATCAAAGGAAATATGAGATCGAAAAATTAATTAATTTTGAAGAACTTAAGAAGATTCGACGTCTATAAACTTTGAAATCGTACTCACTGGCTCGGTTTTAGGATGGACTGGCCTTCGGCTTCCAACGTAAGTGTCCGGAACTTCCAAAGTTTGTATGTAGTATCAGCTGATATACTTTATTGTTGGATATAATACGAAGATATTTATAATTTTACGGAGTTATATGAGAACAATAACGACTTATTCTTTCTTAGGAGAAAAGATGCCAACATCTCTCACTTTTGACTTTTGTTCCCGATCTTCATCTGTCTGTTCCTCTTTTGTTTTATATCAATGGCAACGAATTGGTTCGCCTGTATGCTAGGCCACTCAGTACACACCAAACATACTCAATATGTGAGACATTATAAAGGAAATTGTTGCCAGTCGTGCCTTCCTTTCGTCGTACGAGAAATTTCGAAGATTATGAGTACAATTTCGTCTCCTCTGCGAGTGTTGTTGGAGGGACTCTTTCTTTTTTAACAAGAGAAATTGTTAATAATTAGTTATTAAAGGATACCCAAAGTAGATATAACACATGGGCTGGAAAGTCCCGAGCCTAACAAAGAAAATACGGCTTTTTGGTCCAAAATTAGCTTTATTCATCAACGTAATCTCCATCAAGAGCAACGCAATCATTCCAGCGCCGCTCTAACATGTCAATACCACTTTTGTAGAGCGATTTATCTTTTGCCTCAAAATAGGCCTCAGTTTCAGCTATAACCTCTTCATTCGTGCGAAATTTCTTACCGGCGAGCATTTTTTTGAGGTCTGCGAACAGCCAGTAGTCGCTGGGAGCCAAATCTGGCGAATACGGTGGATGTGGGAGCAATTCGAAGTTCAATCTATGTAGTTATGCCATTGTTTTAATTGAGTTGTGACACGGTGCGTTGTCTTGATGAAACAAAATTCTTTTCTTTGCCAAATGCGGTCGTTTCTTTGCAATTTCGGCTTTCAAACGCTCCAATAACGCTACATAATATTCACTGTTGATAGTATATCCTTTCTCAAGATAGTCGATGAATATTACACCACGCACATCCCAAAATACCGAGGCCATAACCTTTCCAGCCGATTGTTGTGCTTTCGGGCACTTTGGACGAGGTTCACCAGTTGCTGTCCACTCAGATGACGATCGTTTTGATTCCGGAGTGAAGTGATGGATTTTGTGGATTTTTTGATGTTTTCTGGTGTTACCGCCTCATTTGGACGTCCACTGCGTTCTGCATCATCGGTGTCTCTACGACCACGTTTGAAGTCAGCAAACCAACGTTTTATTGTTGTTTCTGATGGAGCGGAGTCCCCATAACACTTTTCAAGCCATTGCTTCGCTTGAACGATATTTTTTTCCCATCAAGAGGCAGTGTAAAATTAAAACACGAAATGTTTTTGACCCATTGTTTTGAAAATAACAAAAGTAGCGTGACTCTTAGCACAATAACTCACAAACTAATGAATAGAATATCATGAAATTTTAACAGCTGTCTTTTGAAGGTAAGTACTAACTGAGAGAAAGGTGACTGGAATAAAACTAGCGTCATGTATGTGATAGGCCCGGGACTTTTCAGCCCATGTGTTATGTAAAACTTTATTACAATATATGTATATATAAATATGGGATTATTTTGTCTATTCCCATACAAAAAATATTAATTTAGTAGGCGGGTAAGCAGAGATTTGTAAACACTGTCCATATATGTATTTCCGTTTGTATACATGTATGTGTGTGTAGAGATATGTAATCTCTACAGTCCGACTAATATATTATTTTGTCTCTCATACAAAATATTAATAATTAGAGTTCTACTACTATTTCGACAGGACCGGTTGCAATAAATTATATACTTACCCCTGACGATATTGCGGCCTCTATTGCAGGTATTAGGCTCTTTCCTTTTTATACCGATGTCATAGTGCAGAAGATTAACTGCACGATGGAGACTATCGTTCGACAGTATTAATTTATGTAAATGAGTATCTATTGATCAAGAAATGATTAAATATTAGCAGCTTCATCTATACAAATACAAGAACTGATTTAAGTAAACGATAGTGGTTATAATTTTATATTCAGATCGAGTATGTATTTTACATATCTACTTATTATCTTGTCTTACCTGTTTTTAATGTATGTATATATGTCGTGTATCACGTAGATGTGCTACGTCGACCAGGAATGGAAACATTGGATCTTATGTTATTCGTGTTGTAGGTAATTGTCCTTTTTTGGAATTAGCAAAGTGTTATCATGGAATTCGGTCGGTTTTGTTGTTATTTGGTGTTATTTCTTTTAGTTAACCCCGATGTTCAATCGAATCAGTTTTATTACTTGTTCTGTTTGTGATTGACATGTGAAAATACGAGGATTGGAATTTGAATAATGACAACTACGTATTTTTTACAAATACAAGTTCTACTATCTTTCAATATAATCACTAGCGTTTTTTAAAACTCACTGCAAGCGATGAGGAAGGAGTAGGATACCGCCGATACTGGAAAGGTCTGCTGCTTGAGAATTTTCGGTACTGATACCAATTCAAAAAGGGCAACTACTGTGGGGATGTGGAGATTTTGTAGAAAGCATCCCTTTTTCCTTCGTAATACTATAATAATAATAATAATCCTTTATTGCCCAACAGCCCAAGGGCCAATTACAGGACAAATTACAATACAATTCTTATTTAAAATAAAATAATTCAAATCGTGTTGCCTACAATAATAACATGCTGAAAATGTATATAATAATGAAACAAAAAAAAAGAAAGACTCACAAAAATGGCTCCAGATCCCGTTTGTTTGCGTTCCTCACCATGTGACTGAGAGGTGCCTTAAGCAAAATATTGGTATTAGCTCTAGGTACTTGAAATATATTATAGGAGCGAGTATGATGAGTAGGTACGGTAAAGTTTATTTGCGCTAGAAGGGCTGGCGAGTCGATAGAATTTTTCAGGGTCCTGCAAAGAAACTCCACACTGTTACGCTCGCGGCGGTCAGCAAGAGATAGAAAACCATGCTCAACAAGTAAGCTATAATACTCGATACCTCTTGCAGGATACACGTTGTCCATTCGAAAGGAGAGATACTTTAGAAATTTCTTTTGAACGCGTTCGATCATAAGCTCTTGGTGTAAATAACGGGGATACCAAACAATGGAGGCGTATTCAAGCTTAGAACGAACGTAGGCATATTATAAACGTTTCATTACACCTAAGTCTGAGAAATGCCTGCAAGAACGCATGACAAAACCGAGAGTTTTGGAAGCAGATGAACACATGGACGAAATATGTTCCGTAAATGACAGTCTATTATCAAACAAAACACCAAAATCCAAAGTTTTGATATTGCGTGGTATGGCTGCATCATTAAGTTCGTAGTTATAGTGTAAAGTAGTGTGAGTGTTATTGTAGGAAACCACAGTACACTTGTTGATGTTCAGAGGGAGACAATTGACCTTGCTCCAAGTATCAATGCGAAGAAGATTGTCTTGTAAATGTTTACAATCGAAAATGCTACCAACAGTATTAAATATCTTTACGTCATCTGCGTATGCTAAGACGTGACACGTAAACAGAGATAGTAAATCATTTATATAAAAATTGAAGAGAAGTGGTCCAAGATTTGAACCTTGAGGAACACCTGATGTTGGAGAAAACGGCGTAGAGAAATAACCATTGTAGCAGACATAACACTCCCTTCCAGTAAGGTAAGACTCAATCAACGTCAGGAAACCCACACCAAAACCAAATTTATCCATTTTTTGTAGTAGCATCTCGTGGTTAATGCAGTCGAAAGCTTTAGAGAGCTATAAACTGTTTTCAATAATGCCTAATAATGTTGTATGTTTATGATTTGTCTTGGAGGATTTTTGTCAATATTATCAATCAAAACGTGAAGTAGAGTGGCACAGGCTAATCTAATTGCGAAGGACAACTCGCGAATACTATGGCGTCGATGTGGTTCCAGTAACACAGAAACAGCATACACTTATTCCTCCTTTACACCTGGGTGACCTGATTTCGGTCCCATTCTGCCCCCATCGTTGGAAGCTCGTTACTTACAGCTAAGATGAAGCAGATTCACCACCAGTCCTTTAGGATCCTTGGACGCTATTGTGCTGCATGATTGAATTTTTATTCAACTTCGCTGCTCTTATTTGGAAAACATTTCGGTTATTTCTGATAAGTTCTGGTATTTTTGTGACTGTGAAAATGTGTAGACTACGAAGGGCGAGTTCAGTAAATTTGAGATGGGATCAGTATGTAGAAGATGTGTGACATTGCTATTGCTTCTATTAAAATTACAACACCAGCAATATTAATAATATTTAAATTTACAGAAAAATACAGAAATTGGTCCGATATACTTTTCTATATTTAGGTCAATTGCATTTAAAATGTTAATTTTAAGTTTCACCCAATATATAGGAGTAGCTGAGTATAGTACCACCTCCACAAGAGCTTTGACTGAAATAGTTTACGTTAAATGTCCCTTTTTCGAATTCCACGATATTTTTGTCCCTTCGCAGTTTACACTCAGGAAACTCTAAGGAATATCTTTCGTTACTCTGGACGAGAATATTGGTCGCATATGTAACTGATACATATACTAAGCTGGGCCAAAACCGCTGTTGGGTATTTGAACAAGTACCAATTTTTATAATACATCCATCTCTGATGCTTCGGTATTCGAACATTTTCTTATTTTGTATGCACATATGTTGTTATATGCTTGTGTAATGTACCTGCTAAACATTGGTGTATGGATTCAGTAGCAAGTGTTTATGCGCTTCGTGTCTTTTTTGATCCAATATGAAAAAAGCTTGTATGATTTAGAAAAAAAAACCTTCTTGTAATCACTTACAATGTACTACTATAGTTGCTGTTAGTTTGAATTATTAATTATGATTGATTATTATATCCATTTTAACACATGGGCTGAAAAGTCCCGGGCCCAACACATAGATGACGCTAGTTTTATTGCAGTCACCTTTCTCTCAGTTAGTACTAACCTTCAAAAGACAGCTGTTAAAATTTCATGATATTCTATTCATTAGTTTGTGAGTTATTGTGCTAAGAGTCACGCTACTTTTGTTATTTTCAAAACAATGGATCAAAAACAATTTCGTGTTTTAATTTTACACTGCTTCTTGATGGGAAAACATACCGTTCAAGCGAAGCAATGGCTTGAAAAGTGTTATGGGGACTCTGCTCCATCAGAAACAACAATAAAACGTTGGTTTGCTGACTTCAAACGTGGTCGTAGAGACACCGATGATGCAGAACGCAGTGGACGTCCAAGTGAGGCGGTAACACCAGAAAACATCAAAAGAATCCACAAAATCGTTTTGAATGATCGAAAAGTGAAGTTGCGTGAGTTAGCTGACATCAAAAGAACGTATTGGCTTTATATTGCATGAGCATTTGACTATGAGAAAGCTCTGTTCCAAATGGGGTGCCGCGTTTGCTCGCTGTTGACCAAAAACAAGAACGTGTTGATGTTTCTGAGCAGTGTTTGGCCATGTTTAAACGTAACAAACCGGAATTTTTACGTCGATATGTGACGATGGATGAAACATGGATCCATCACTTCACTCCGGAATCAAAACGATCGTCATCTGAGTGGACAGCAACTGGTGAACCTCGTCCAAAGCGCCCGAAAGCACAACAATCGGCTGGAAAGGCTATGGCCGCGGTATTTTGGGATGTCCGTGGTGTAATATTCATCGACTATTTTGAGAAAGGAAATACCATCAACAGTGAATATTACATAGCGTTATTGGAGCGTTTGAAGGCCGAAATTGTAAATAAACGACCGCATATGGCAAAGAAAAAAATGTTGTTTCATCAAGACAACGCACCGTGTCACAAGTCAATCAAAACAATGGCAAAACTACATATATTGAACTTCGAATTGCTCCCACATCCACCGTATTCGCCAGATTTGGCTCCCAGCGACTACTGGCTGTTCGCAGACCTCAAAAAAATGCTCGCCGGTAAGAAATTTCGGACGAATGAAGAGGTTATCGCTGAAACTGAGGCCTATTTTGAGGCAAAAGATAAATCGTTCTATAAAAGTGGTATTGAAATGTTAGAGAGGCGCTGGAATGATTGCGTTGCTCTTGCTGGAGTTTACGTTGATTAATAAAGCTAATTTTGAACCAAAAAAACCGTGATTTCTTTGTTAGGCACGGGACTTTTCAGCCCATGTGTTACTTAATCATTCAAGGATAGATGGTTGTTGTTACAAGCCATGTTTCTAGTAGTAGAGCGTCATAAGTAAATGTACGATAAATTTTGTTTCAGTTTCCTAACTAATAAATGTCCAAGCAAGAAACGTTCTTTACTCTTTGTATAACCATCATACAAAGTGAAAAAAAAAAAACAATTAAATTGTCAAACATGCGATGAGTACACATGGGGGAGGTGTATGTTTTAACATAGTAAATTTGAACATTATCTACAGACATTCACTTTCTTACAATTTGTATATAGATATCGAATAATAACATGAGCAACTGTTTTATAAATGGTGTCGTTGTTCATTTCGGTAATAGAAACGTTTGTCGAATGAATATCAACTCCCAAAAGCACCTGTTGGCAAGCGGTTGCGATGTTATCGCTGGGAAGCCATTTCCAAAGTTTTTGTAACTACTTTCAATTACCTACATCTACACCAGCTGGAATTGAGTTTATAGCGAGGCGAATATTGTGAACGAAAGCACACACAGTAATTTCTGTAAAATAGGTGGCGATTTCAAGTATAAACAAAAGTAATACACTAGGGTGACAGAATAAAATAGGCACCTACTAATTAAAAAAAGATTCTATTCTCGTTATATATACAAAATATTTTAAAATTTCTAAATTAGACTAATATTTTATCGATCCACCTTTACTTGCGTGAAGTGCTGCGAGTCGTCGTGGCATAGAATCTATTAAATGATTAATGGTGTCTTCTGGAATATTTAACCACTCTTCTGTAACAGCTGCCACGAGTTCTTCCTTATTGCTGGGTTTTCGGGGTCGTTTCGCCATATTTGTCTGGATTATGTGCCAAACATTCTCTATCGGATTCATCTCTGGTGATTGGCCTGGCCATGGTAAAATCCGAATCCCCTGTTCCTCTTTCCATGTGGTTGTTGTTCTTGCTTTGTGGCAGGGTGCTCCATCCTTCATAAAAGTGGCATCTTCTTTAGATAAAATGGCGTTGTCGAATATCGGTAGTAGCCCTTCTGTTAATATTTGGATATATTTTGCCGCATTTATATTTCCGTCGCAGATTACTAATTGCGATCTTCCACCATACCATATCGGGCCCCACACCATGATGTTCACACCGCCGTATTTCACCGTTCGATACAAAAATTTGTCGTCCAGTTGCTGTGACGAATGTCTCCATACCCACGTACGACCACTATCACTGAATTGGTAGTATCCGCTTTCGTCTGGAAAAAAAAGGACCTCCAAATCTCTTCGGGCTTCGTTCGCATTTCGATTGCCCAAGACATTCGGCGCCGTTTTTGAAACGTCGTAAGGAGAGGTTTTTTCTTTGCCACCCTTTTATACATCCCCACACCGTGGAGGTATCGCAGAACGATGCGCTGACTTTTCTGTGAAGTTGCCGCAAGCTCAGCTGTACTTTTTCACGGTTCTCTTAACACTTCGCGCACAAGCACCCTTTTACTTCTTTCAGAAGGTCCTGCACGACCTGGTCTCGGCTCCGCTGTTGTTTTTTCCTTCCGTTTAAATTGTGCGATCACATGGTTAACTGTGGACAACGGAATATTTAAAAATTTACTTTTTCACGTTCCGAAGCGCCGCGTTCACTCTGGCCAACGATGCGACCCCGGGTGAAGTCGCTAATATCACTTGAATCTTGTAAGCGAGGCTTAGTTGTAACGATACTAAACTATGACGAATTCCTTCCGATACATCTACCCCTACCCTAATGACAAGAGAAAGTTCTTAATTCGTTCTTAGAATTTAGCTGTTTACATATTTATACCGCTTTACCTGGTGTCTATTTTATTCTGTCACCCTAGTGTATATTTGTATAAATACTGTGCATGCCGTATCGAAAATTACTGGAAGTCAATTTGAAATTTATTTTTGCTTAATAAAATGAATTCTTTCAGTTCAAAGCCTTCTAGTTATTGGCTTTATTTCGTAAGGGGAACAGACAATTCTTTTATTGTGGTCAAATCGGTTATATTTGCCTAAAATAATAAAATCTCTTTAACAGCTCCTCATAATATTTTCTGTTGTGAAACTGCTCCGCTTTTAAAACTTTTCCGAATAATTGTTTTAATTGTTATTATTAATTTTTAAATACAATTTATTTTCTATCTTTGCCGCTAATTTAGTAACAACTTGGTTATACAATTTTACAACATTTTTAGAAAAGAATCATAATTCCATCATTCATTCATTCATTCATATTTTCATAATCATAATTCCTTATTGTCTTCCTTATTCTTCGATGTTTCTTAGATGGACATTATACATATACCTAATGAAAAGACAATTTTCTTCTCACCTAGTTCTTCCATAGTGCTTAGTGCTTTATTTTATCGGAAATACCCCGGATTCTAGTTGTAGTTCATTAATGTTGTAGGTACATCGTTAGCTAGACCTCTAAATTCACTGTTGGGTTATCAAAAAAAAAAGAAAATAAGAGCCCAATAATTAAAATCTTATAACTTTCTGTCCCATCATATTTATACTCCATTATTAAAGCGTGGGTGATTTGAATTAGCTACACTAATCGTCTGCTTGACTTCAGAGGATTGTGCAATAAGGTTTGCTGCATAATAACTACGTTCAATTTACATACCCCAGATTTTGGCGATCTTTTGTAAATGCGATAAATTGTTAAACAATTTGATATGTGAGATACAAATTGCCGTCAAAAATTTTGGCGGATCACGGTCCGAGAATTATATACTTCCATCACTTTTCTGTGTTCTAACGTTAATCAACCATTGTGTAACCTGATTTACACAAATGAAAATAAAAATTAAAATATACGCAATAACATGTCTCGTATATGTTTAATAAATAAACTGCCATTTGAGTGTTAACATAATTTGGACTAATCCTATATATTGAAACATTTGATAAAAACATGCGGAGTAGAATTTTAGCCCATTAAAAATATTTATTATATATTCTAAAAAAATGAGATAACTTTTAAACTAACAATAAAGGAGAAGGAATATTCCTACGTTTAATTTGGAACAAAACGTCAAGGGAATTCGCTGATGTCTAAAGCAACATTGTAGGTAAATTTTGTAGGTAATATATTAAGAAATAAGTCTTGAGGTAGACTTACATTCTTACAACTTCTGATAATTCCATTAACTAGTACCACATTACGAAAGCTAGTATTATAAAAAATAAAGTGGCAGCCGCAAGGTTGTGGTAAATCGATATCTCGAGAAATATTGTATAACTTTCGAGGTTAATGTTATAAGTAAAATAGTTTAATATCATTTAAATAAATTCTCTTACCACATATAGATAATATGTACGTGAATGCATATTATCTAATATTTACATTAAAAGGTTGCTTTTATAGATTGCGAGGTGGAAATTATTAGACAAAATTCTAAGACAAATACTTTTAATAATAAGTTGTATAAATGTAATTAACACATTTTCACAAGCAATACATATAAACAGGTATAGTTACGATTAAGGTCTGTGATTATTTTATATTTTACACTGTGGATGCGTGTAAGTTCATACACCTGTTAAAAAGTAGTATATAATTACGTTTGAAGAAATAGCGCTGCAATTAGTGACTATTTAATAGTTAAATAAATGCTCAGTCTCAATTTTATAAAGAAGGTTTAAATTAAGTTTAAACAACAGATTTACCGGTAACATAATCCTCTCCTTAAATTATTGATAATCTAAACTAAACCATTTTTGGGATTCAAAGTAATGTATGAAGTAAAATTAGTTAGAAATATTCGGCAAAAAATCTCTCCCGTGAATGATTCCATTAATATCATTGGTAGCTGTATTAGTAGCATTGTTTTGGGTGTTTTATGTGCCAAATTTTAACTTCCTCTCTTTGAAAAAAAAGCGATAAGTTTTCTACGCAAGGCAATAGAAAGTTTTATTTGAGAAATTATTTAAAATTCATCTTATTTACTTAAGGAGTTAAAATTAAAGTGAAATAAAATGTGGGAACTTTATTGAACGTTTTCATACTACTTTTGGCAAAGCGGAGTGTTCAGTAACGTCTACGTACAGGCATTATTTACGATCGTGACCTTCATGAGTGAGCATAGGCGATGCGGGCGCAGGAATCTACATATAAAATTATATAACGCGCTAAAACACTTCTGTTTTAAGAAGTTTCCACGAAATCACAAACTGGGTGGCATATATATTAAATATTAGAATCATTCGATGTCTCCACACTTATTTCAGTCAAATGAGTACGGCGTGAGGAATAAATATTTATTAATGATGGAAACGGCCGTCCCACATCGAGCGATGTTATATTTGCAAATTTAAAATTAAAATAAAAAGCTATTCTGGTGTACGTACTACGAGGGGAGGTCCAGAAGTTCGTGGAATGAAAGGGTTTTAAATAAAATAAAACAATCTATTTTTCCTTTTCGATATAGTCACCCTTAAGCACAATACATTTATTAGATCTATGAATTAATTTTTCTAAACCATCATAAAAATATTTCGCCCCAAAATGGGCCAAAATTGCATCCTTTACCTCAGTGTTATCGGAAAACTTTCTTCCACGTAAGTCTTTTTTTAAATTGGGGAACAAATAAAAATCAGTAGGTGCCAGGTCTGGACTATAGGGTGGATGGACTATTGATTGAAAGCCATGCTTGTGCAGAGCTGCCATTGCAACTTTGCTCTTGTGAACCGGCGCACTGTCTTGTAAGAGCGGCACACCCTTGGTCAATTTTCCTCGACGTTTTTCCTTGATGGCCTCCTTTAATTTTTCTAATATCGCTGCGTAATATTCTCCGGTTATGCTCCTACCTTTTTCTTTGTAATCAATCAATAATATCCCCTCACAATCCCAAAAAACAGTAGCCATCAACTTTCCAGCCGATTCTGACACTTTGAATTTCTTTGGCGGTGGTGTCCCCTTTTTATGCCATTGCATGGACTCCTGTTTGGACTCAGGCTCAAAGTGATGAACCCATGTTTCATCTCCGGTAACAATCCGCTCCAAAATCTGTGCAGGTTTGTCTTCACACAGCTCCAAAAATTGTTTGGACGCAAAGGCTCGCTGCTGTTTCTGCAACGGCGTGAGCATTCTCGGTACCCATCTTTCACTGACTTTTGTCATACCCAGATGATCATGTACGCGAAATGGTGGTATCTGATACTCCAACTAATGCAGATAATTGTTTTTTCTTCAAACGGGCATCTTGCAGTAGAATTTTTTGCATTTTTTCGACGATGTCTGATGTGGTGGCCTCAACTGGCCGTCCTGAGCGGGGGTCGTCTTCAATCGACTCCCGACCATGTTTAAAAAGACCATCCCACTTATAAATCATTGATTTACTAGGGCACTGTTCCCCATAAACGGTTTCCATTTTATTCAATATGGTTTGGCGTTCTTTCTTTGCTTTGTATGGAACTTTATCACAGCACGGTGTTCAATTTCCTCCATAGTTTCAGTTTTCTTCCGGATTGACTTGTTTAGCAGGCAACTATTCGTAAACGACTGACGCTATAGAGCTGCAGCTTAACTTATATACTAATGATGAGTCGCCAATCAGAATGACACCTAGCGAGCGTCCCTATCCCCACTCCATTCCCTCCATTCCACGAACTTCTGGACTTCCCCTCGTATCACATTCATCACAGAAAGTTTTCGCTGATCGGTTGTTTCGTCCACACAGAACTACAATTTGTTATCTTTTAATTCTGCTTTAATTCTTCTTTCAACATAGTCAATTAAAAATATTGTATTCATACATGTACATATACGGCTATTAAATGAAATAAGCAGAAATTTTTATTCGATAATTTTGTCGATTACTATTTTTATAAACTTTTGGTTTGAGAAAAGTCTAGGAAAACATGTCATTCAAATTCGCATCTGTTTTATCCATTGGAGAAACTGAGTTCTTGGTTTCAACTGTGCTACAATCAGCATTTCCTTAAATGCAAGAAACTTCATTACGACATTAACTTGTAACGATTACCGTTACATTTGGTGACCTCCACATTACTTTCGGTTGTAAACGTAATAATAACTACGCCATAAATTTGATCATTATTTGACTATGTTGCATCCCCATCATACGGATCATATTGGACAAGTGTGAAATCGATTCGAGACCAGGTAATAAGTCGGAAGCGGAGGCGCCCGTCCGTCGCTAAAACGTTACTCACTTTGCTCGTCCCTTAATTAGGACGAGAGCGAAGCGAGTTCCCTAATGCCGCGCCAATACAGACAGCGGCGGCGTTCGTCCCGAATTTTGTTTTAACCCGCCTGATTACTGGGGGCGTTGCGGCTAGCGCGCACATATGAGAAAAACTAATGCATCCACCGATATTTTCGTGAATCCGGTTTTTAATTCCAGTTTGATTTCGTGTGTTTCTCGGGATCCTCTCGAAATAGGATATTTATCTGTGTCATTATGAATTTTATATCGCATGTGTACGGGTAAACGAATTAATGTGGAAATTTTTTTTTAATAGGAGCAGGCGTGAAGGTCAATCGGAGATATGGTATTTATTTATTAGAATAATTAATAAGAATATATTAAGCGGAATACGAGAGAAAAATAACAGCTGCTCAATGAAAACCACTTATTAAAAAGTTGCAGGGTTCATCAAACTATTAAATGTACTTAGTTTTTCGGTGATTATAGTGATATGAAAGAGGAGAGCTGTGTACAGCATTTAGGTAACTTAGGTAATTTACTGTATTTAAATAGAATACATTTAAGGATCAGTGGATGGAAAACAAAATTCTTAATATTTGTATACCTATTAAAGATGTGTTAACTATATTTTTCTGGATTTTTTTATTTTTGCTTTACTAGATTTTACAGTTTTTGTTTTGTTTTAGTTATACATCACCTTTAGCTAAATTCAAAGATTAACTAAACGCTGGTTGAGTGCTAAAGTGATTTAGATTAGTTTCTGTTATTGTTAGTGGTCGAAATATATAAAATAAATTTAAACATTTTAACTTTCGAAAATTTAGAAAAATAATGGGTACTTAGCATCTGTAACACTTAACAGAGATTGCAAGGACTGGGAGGAATGCTCAAATTACAGAGGAATAACGCTAACAAGCATCCCAGAAAAAGTATTGACAAGAATATTAGAAAAGACTCCGAGAAAAACTGGAAACAATATTAGAAGATACACAACATGGATTTAGTAAAGGAAGAAGGACCCAAGGTTTAATATTTATAATCAGACAACTAGGAGAGAAACTAACAGGAAAAGGAAAGGAAATACATATATGTTTCATAGATACCAAAAGTGTTTTTGATAAGGTAAGAAGAGAAGATGTATGGCAGAACACGGAAAGGAGAGGGGTAGAGAGAGGAATGATGGAGATGGATAACGCATTGTAGAAACATAATAAGAATAAAGTTAGAACCTCCAACGCAGAATCAGCTGGAGCATGGAGATAAACACGATGAAAACAAGGACAATGATAACACCGGTAGAAGAAATCGAAGGAACAATCTTGGAACAAGTTAAAGGATACAATTACTAAGGAATCCGCAAAAATATACAATACACTAAGAAATACATTTTTAGATAAAAATGAAATATAAAAACAAATAAAGACAGGTGTGTCTAAAGGGTGGTCAAGACCAACATTAACATATGGCTGCGAGTCATGGGCAACCACGAATAGGTAGGACATTATAAAAAAGAAGTATGGGATGGATTAAAGCCAAACAACTGGCTCAGAACAGGAAACTGTGGAAGACAAAAATTAGAGAATAGTAGTTGGACACCGCGAGGTATAAAAAACGTAGGATAAAACAAGCTTTCGAGAATTGAGAATAATAATGGGTACTTACGAGTAAAACATGTAACACTCTACAGTGATTGTAAGAACTTTGAGGTTGTGTAATGCACATGCATATCAGCAAACTCCACACCACAATGTACTGCCACTACACTGACAGATGCGAGTTTTGAACGCGCAAAATAAAATACTCTTATTTTAATATTCAGCTTTATTTACCTTTAGAATCAGATAAGTAGATTACCACACCACTTCGCATGGTTCACGTGGTTTGTGTGAGTAAAAGAAATTTTAATGATGCTAGTGTTTTCACTAAAGAATCATTTCTTTCTAGTGGAGTCAAATAATCATTTCTTTTACTACAGAAAGGTTTATTTGTATTAAGAGAAGCTCATTCGTTTAGAAACATATTTTCTAGTAAGGAGCATATTTATTTGTCAAGAAATAATTATTTGGAATAAACGCAATTTTCTAGTGAAATTTTAATTTTTGTTTCTTTGATACGTCATTTGGATTTTTTTCTCATAAAATATCTTTTAGAATCTTTATGAACACGTATTTTAAAACACCTTTATTTTGAAGAATCCATAATAGAAATATTTTTCGTTGAATTGCAAACGTTGCTTGCTTTCATGTTTCCAGGATCACACTTATGTCTATACTGATTTCAATATATATATATATACAGTGGAACTCCCCTAACTCGAACCACCTAAATCCCCAAATAAAATTCGAGTTAGAGAAAATTTGAGTTACAGAAAATTCACAATTTACTTTTCATTATATGTATATATTTATAAAGCATAATATGTAATAACAATATTATATAAAATAAATAAAAAAATGATTTAAAAACAAACTGAAAATACAAACTACATGCATTAGGATATATATATGTACTATATGTATATGCATGAAATTAAACAAAAACTGTCCTATATACATAGGTATTAAATGTGTACTTGTACATGGGAACATAAAACAATTGCATAATTAAATTGTTTTTTTTTTAAAGAAATCCGTTATCAACTGTTGCCGAACATTGGCCGCTCGGATGTGTTCATACGATTTTTGAATTTTATTAATGAACATATATGTCTTATCGGATGTGTGTTCATGAGACATAAAATAATTCTTTAGTGTCTCGAATGCTTGTAAAACTTGTCTGTGTGATGGTTGCTCCACAATTTCTTCATCGCTTTCTTCGGAGGTTTCTTCATCTGTAATGCTTGATACACTCCTTAGAATGTCTTCGTCTATCGGATAGTCAGTAGTTAAGAGGTTACTATCAATTTCAAGATAAGTGTCAAGAGATACATTCTCGACATTTAGCAACTCAACATAGTTTTCAAAATCTTGCCTTACTTCAACAGGAAATTCTTTATCTTCTGAATTTTGCAGGCGTTCTTTTAGTTGAGCAAGGGGAATTTCGTCTTCGTTACCAAAACTAGCCTTTTTAAAACAGTTTTGAATGGTTTTTTGTTTAACATCCACATGCCACGTCATGGCAACCTCTCTCACACAGTGGAGAAGTGATATGCTAGGAGAACCGTTATTCTCTAATGCATGTAAAATTTTTTTAAGGATTCTTCCTTTGTAATGATCTTTGAATCTTTTAATGATGTCTTGATCTAAAGGTTGCAGTTTGGAAGTTCCGTTTGGTGACAAATACATATTGCAATTTGATGGCCTTCAGCTTCTGTTGTATTGCAGGATGAGCAGGGCAGTTGTGTATAAACATTGTTATTTTTCGATTCTCATGCGAAAATAGCTTGTCCAATTTAACCAACCATTTTTCAAAAATTTCAGAGGTCATCCATGCCTTTACGTTGTTCTCGTAATCTACGGGAAGCCATTTTACCCCTTTAAAACATCGTGGCTTTGCACTTCTGCCAATTATGAGAGGTTTTAGTTTTTCAGTGCCACTCATATTCGTTGCTAGAAGGCATGAGACCCGATCTTTACTAAGTTTTCCACCATAGCATTTGTCGTCTCTAATGGCTAAAGTTTTCTTAGGTAAACATTTGAAAAATAACCCTGTCTCGTCAGCATTGAAAGTATCATCTTCGCTATACCGCCCCAAAATCCGCGGCAATACATTTTGAATCCAATCACTAACCTGACGATCATCCACTGTAGCACTTTCACCACAGATATTCTTATGCGATATGTCATGTCTAAATTTAAAAAATAAAATATAAATTTCATATGTGTATACGCATGTCTAATACAATAACGTATATTTTACCTTTTTTTAAATTTATGAAGCCAGCCGGTGCTGGCCTTAAAATTTGTTGTTCCTAAATGTTGACTGTATTCCAGTGCTTTCTTCTGTAGAAGTGGCCCCGACACCGGAATGTTTTGTTCTCTAGTAGACACAAACCACTTAAACACCGCACTGTTTACATTTTTCTTTGAAACTCGGTTTCGCTTGAAATTGGCAGGTTTTGTAAGTTTACTTGCGAAACTTCGAATATGTTCCTTGTTTTTAATTATAGTTGACAATGTACTCGCTGGTATGTCATATTCCGCAGCTATTACCTTCTTTTTTATTCTATTGTCCACTTTTTTTAATATTTCTAATTTCTGTTGCACTGTTAAACATTTAAGTTTTCGTTGCTGGGGCATGTTGATGACAAACACTAACGAATACGACTGAATATATAGCGCAACACGCAGATGAATAAGAATGATAAAACCCGTTGTCATTGGTACTTCCCCGAATTCCTTCGATAGATATTACGTTATATCCGCTAACAGATGGCGTATCACGTACCTTTAGTGAAAATTTCGAATTACAGAGATTCCACGTCTTAAATTTGGTTAAATTTTTGTCGAGTTAGGGATAAATTCGAGTCAAGGACAGTCATATGCATATAAATTTAATAGATAACGCACGGGATAAAAAAATATTCGAGTTAGAGAAATTTTCGAGTTAGGGGAATTTGAGTTGGGGGAGTTCCACTGTATATATGTATGAAAGTTTCGAAACAGATTCTATGCTGTACTTTTATGTAATTTTGACATAGATACCTAATATTCTTCTTTATACATAATCCTTTAAGTCTTTAATCATAACATACCGTTTTGTAATAATTAATTCTGTTGAATACATCTTTTAAACCGTGTAACGAATGTATTTGAACGGAATAAATATGAGCAGCTCTACATTGGATGTAACGCAAAAATGCATCATGTTTGTCGGAGATTTTGAGGATAATTTTGATTCTTTTCGAAGCTCCTTTGCTATTTTAATTTACCAAGCTTCAACAATAGAAACACATTCGTTCAGTATGTATACATAAAAACTACTCTAGCGCTATTTTTTCCATTGATAACTAAAATCAGTCTCAAATGGCATGAAATCAGGAAGCTCGTCGCATCGTATATCAAACCGTTGATTTTTCTAAGTGTGTAATGCGATTTTATATGAGCAGAAGTGCTGACTGGCTGAAGATTTTCCGTCCGGAACGTGAGTGTGTATGCGAACGCCTGTGATTGCCGCTCGTGCCGGGCCATTGAGCATCGGATTGTTAAAATCCGAACGTACCGCATCGCACTGACCCGGAAATAAAGTCCGGAATACTAAAAAGTTCAGACGTTGTCGGAGTTGAATAGACAGAGAGACACGCTTTGCACACCACAAAACACCCTCCTTTACTTCCCCGGTATGTGATAGGAATGCCTTCGATTTTATAGAGACGAGCAAATGTTAAATCTCTCAGAATTTTCTGGGGCAAAGGCGAAGCAGTCACTTCTCGTATAGATTGTAGCAGTTCATTAAAATGTGGAATTTTATTCGTATATTTTTCCAATCTCAATCAAATTAACATATGTACGTATAATGTTGGGAACATGTATTTTGCGTGTCTCTTTAAATGACATAATAGGAGATACCTGAATTATTAGACGATTTTGGAGGAGTGCAGTTATTGAAAATGAGATTTGTTTCATTCATCGCAGTCTAAGTCTATTATGTAACACATGGGCTGAAAAGTCCCGGGCCTAACAAAGAAAACACGGTTTTTTTGGTTCTAAATTAGCTTTATTCATCAACGTAATCTCCATCAAGAGCAACGCAATCATTCCAGCGCCGCTCTAACATTTCAATACCACCTTTGTAGAACGATTTATCTTTTGCCTCAAAATAGGGCTCAGTTTCAGCGATAACCTCTTCATTCGTGCGAAATTTCTTACCGGCGAACATTTTTTTGAGGTCTGTGAACAGCCAGTAGTCGCTGGGAGCCAAATCTGGCGGATACGGTGGATGTGGGCGCAATTCGAAGTTCAGTTAATGTAGTTTTGCCATTGTTTTGATTGACTTGTAACACGGTGCGTTGTCTTGATGAAACAAAATTTATTTCTTTGCCATATGCGGTCGTTTCTTTGCAATTTCGGCCTCCAAACACTGCAATTACACCACGCACATCCCAAAATACCGAGGTCATAACCTTTCCAGCCGATTGTTGTGCTTTCGGGCGCTTTGGACGAGATTCACCAGTTGCTGTCCACTCAGATGACGATCGTTTTGATTCCGGAGTGAAGTGATGGAGACATGTTTCATCCAGTGTCACATATCGACACAAAAATTCCGGTTTGTTACGTTTAAACATTGCCAAACACTGCTCAGAATCATCAACACGTTCTTGTTTTTGGTCAACAGAGAGCAAACGCGGCACCCACTTTGAACAGAGCTTTTTCATAGTCAAATGCTCATGCAATATAAAGCCAATACGTTCTTTTGATATCTTTACGATGTCAGCTAATTCACGCAACTTCACTTTTCGATCATTCAAAATGATTTTGCGGATTTTTTTGGTGTTTTCCGGTGTTACCGCCTCAGTTGGACGTCCACTGCGTTCTGCATCATCGGTGTCTCTACGACCACGTTTGAAGTCAGCAAACCATCGTTTTATTGTTGTTTCTGATGGAGCGGAGTCCCCACAACACTTTTCAAGCCATTGCTTCGCTTGAACGGTATTTTTTCCCATCAGGAAGCAGTGTAAAATTAAAACATGAAATTGTTTTTGATCCATTGTTTTGAAAATAACAAAAGTAGCGTGACTCTTAGCACAATAACTCACAAACTAATGAATAGAATATCATGAAATTTTAACAGCTGTCTTTTGAAGGTTAGTACTAACTGAGAGAAAGGTGACTGCAATAAAACTAGCGTCATCTATGTGTTAGGCCCGGGAGTTTTCAGCCCATATGTTATATAGAGTTAGACTGTTTGAACTCCTTCTGGTTTGAAGGAGTTGTTTTTTTCTTTTTAACACGTTGTTAATAAAACTAGTAAATACAATATGTACATTATATTTACAGTTAGTTAGAAAGTATACTTAATATACTGAATAACTAGTTAACCAGCTCAATGACGAATTGAAACTCTATTTATTCACTTCTAAATATTACACGTGCATTCCGCTTCTAATATTATACATATGTAATACTATAACTTGTTTTGGTGGAGATACACGTATACTCTGCTTCAGTTATTGTTTCTATAAAACTATGACTTGGCCTGTTGGAGGTACACGTATACTCTGCTTCTAATATTGTTTCTATAATTATGACTTCCTTGATGTAGATACACGTGTACTTGATTCAAATTGTGTTGTGTTTGGTTTAACTAAGCCATGGTTTTTCTTATCGGTAGTTACAGCACTACCTGAGTGCCCTTGCAATAATGAACATTCTAACAATGGTCGAAGAAGTAAAACTCAAATATTTCACAAAAATTTCCAATATATTTATCACAATGTTATTATAACGTGTTTCGCTATCACTGTAGCTTCATCAGAATATCTGAATGATTCGGTTTTGCCTGAACATAGATAAAGATAAAATACGCACCGTAGAACGTGTTAGTTTGAGTATGTGTAGCTAATATACGTTATATAAAGGCTTAGGAGCTATATAGAGTTATACAAAGATAAAATACCCACCGTAAAAGGAAGTACTATCGATTAGTACCAATAATAATAATAATGGTAATTGTAATAATTGTACAATGAGAGTGTCCAGTTAACAGTTGTAAAGTAATGTCGAAATAAATGAGTATGAAATAATTTTAGTGTTTAAATATAATTAACAAACATCACAGTAATAATAATAAGCCCTGCCTTTGGATCCCCCAACAGCTTTTGTTACCGGTCATGAGTTATTATTACCCCTGAGGCTGTGATGCATAGATAACCTGAACCTAAGGCCCTAGCCCCGGCGATCGGAGCCAATCGAGAGTGATAGCATACAGCGCAAGACATTGAATCATCAGTCCCTAATTCATAAATAAATAATTCGGATTTAATTAATACTATTTTTTTTCTAAGAAGGAGATTCAATTTTTGAGGTTTGCAAGAGGGATACGAAGTGCTTCCTTATGTTTTACTCAGCGTGGGTGTTGGTACTAGGAAGTGATTTAAGTCATCGAAATATGTATTATCACTTTTCCCAAACTTCTGGAGTATAACATCAAAATAATTCAGGAAACATTCGAAGTTTGACATTTTGACATACAACAAATTCTTTTTAGTCAAATGACGATTGCAACGACTGTGTGGATGTACAATTCACAGGTATAGCAGTAAACTCCACTCACACAAATTAATTAATTATGCGGAACGCAGCGTTTCGAGAGCACGTGGGCTCCCATTGTCATTAGTCGGTAACACGGTTGACAATGGGAGCCCACGCGCTCTCGAAACGCTGCGTTCCGCATAATTAATTAATTTGTGTGAGTGGAGTTTACTGCTATACCTGTGAATTATTTTTAGTCGTTTATACATATTTGAACATAAACTAGTTCTTTATTTTATAGAGCCTAAATCTATCTAGAGTTATGTAAATATCAGTTACTGTCAATTTTATTAGGGCCAAGAATTAAATGGAACAAGGCCAATTCTGACGAAGATAGTTATTGGTCAAACCAACGAGGAAACATCGTATATAGTGTGGGGTATTACAGACACTGTAGCAGGTAGGTTAATTAGCAGTGCAATCATATAAAAGATATTTTTCTAATAAATAAAAGAATTTCGTGAACATGCCGAATTTTACATCGTATTGGAATTAATACCGTTATGGTTAATGGTTACAATTGTGTTTGCGCTTTGCTATGTTTTTGAATTATACAAAGTTCAAAGCAGCAGTGTTTCATTTGGTCGAACAGGTTATTCCGAGTACTTATTAAAAACGTTAATTCGTTCTTCGAAATATTTTTAATAGTACATATACATAGATGCATAAATGATAATTCAATTATTGAGAAAAATATATGTCACACAGAATACAAAAATCAGTGTTGTAGTATTTTCTCCCTTAATCCCGATATGAAACTGATAAAAAAATTGAAAAGGTTTTCTCAAAGGAATGCGAGTGCTACGTACTTACTTGCTTCCACGTTCACGGCATTTTCCTCTAAGCTGTAAGTAGACAATCCGCCCGATCGATATGTGTATGCGTTTCTTCACGTTGCCTTCATAGTCTTTTGCTGTTTCTGTTTTGAATTTGTTTGCGCGTTGATGCATCAAGCCCTCCCTTATCTTTAGATTGATCGAACGTCGGCTATGTACTTCACCTATAGAACAACGCTTTAATGATAGTTATTAGGATTTTTTTATTTGCACGTCGTTTATCATCTTTTGCGTTGAATCTCCGTTAGAGGTGAGAGCGTCTGGGTTGATCGTACCCTCCCACGGGGGAGTAATTTTAAACGGATACTTTACTTATGTGAATTGAGCAAGTTCGGAAAGTTTTAATTAAATTTCAAAGTATCTACAGGCTATACAGCACTTGCTTCATCTGTTTCAATATCTACACTCTATAATTACAATACATACGGAAATTGATTGAATTATGGAACTTTGGGATTATTATTTTGCTTAGTGTGTTACGCTTAAGTCAATACGCTTTTATAATTGTTATTGTACCACCGCATTACCAAAGTTAATGAAAGCAACTTAATTGTTTCATAAAATATTTAAAATACTTCAGGTAGGCTCTGGATGATTTGATACTTTCCTGTATAAATTATGCATGTTCTGTCGGCTCACGTCGATGACTATTAGATTCGAGACATTTTAAAATTTCACAATGTATAGAGAACAAGAAATAAACAATAATAATTGTATTCTAATGACAATTAATTTGATTTTGTTTAACCTAAGCCACCGTTCATGACGTAATCGAATTAAAAAACAAAATTTTGAGAGAGAGTTTCAGAATAACTCTATTAACACGAGGTTTGGCTCTATAGCAGTGAATACGTATTGGCCATAATGTTAAATACAGAATTCAATAAAGCTGAAGAAATAGGTTGCTATTTAAGAACATGGAGAAATTGACATTTTTCGGATAAAATGTTTGGCATTTTTCCTGAGTGCACTGCTTTATTTAAGAAGTTAAGAATACCATAATTGATGCAGTATAGTTTCCCAAATAATTATTTGAAATGAATATCTTTTCTAGATACGCAGTAATTTGTAATACCATGTACCTGTATTTCTTTAAAGAAAAACTGTACAACTTCAAAATCTCTAACTCTAGAGGTAAAGTTTATTAAACAAACTAGCTTTAAAATTATTTCAGAAATTTATATCGATTATAAAGATTTAGGTGGTCCTGTTTGAAATAAATGAGGTGATATTTAGTTTTAGTGAAATTCTGAAGAAATTCTAAAAATATTTTAAATCGAACAAAACCTAATCCAAAACTACCATCTACGAATTTTAAAACGCACTCATTATTTTTTTATATTCTTCTACACCACGGTATACCCTGCGTGGACTATTAATATTTTAACTACGATATGTGAAAATAATTTTTAATTGATTCTAAATTCATTGGTTTTGATACCTTTAGACTGTCGGTGCTCTCTGAATTTCTGGTAATAAGCAAATAGTATTACGTTTCGGATGGTGTATCAATAACTTCAAGTAGCTGTAGTTTATTTTTTCATATTTGTCTGTCGTGCATCAATTTATACAAAATAAGTTCATTATAGGCATCAGTAACCTATACAGTAACTTTTCCTAGTAAAATCTGTCAAAATGATACAACAATCATACCGGTTATGAGCATATTATTTCAAATAACTATTAGAACTATTAGAACTAGACATTATTATGCTGAGTAGGTTCTTTGCTTTAAACGTTTCGAATATTTGAATATATATAAATCAGTTCATCTCTGGTCGCAGGCTGAACGAGAGCGTCTAGACGAAAATGAGTGGGATCTCGTCCCTTTCAAGAGCAACAACATACACTGTCAGAAACCCGAGAATATTAGTTCATATACAGTGACCGCCAAAACATCCGTCTCAACAAAAACAGAGAGTTTGATAGGTTTTTGTTAATTTTTTGTATGAAATGGTGCTCACACACACTCACTGATTTTTCCGGATCTTCGGAAGGATACAGACAATTTTCAAAATGGTTGTTGACAATGTGAAAAACTACTTCCTAGTGCACTCTTTGAAGTTCTCCAAACTTTTATACTATTTTCGGTTTACGTTCGAAGAAAAAATTCTTAATAAGTCAATTTGAAGTTTCTGCCAAGTGTCCATTGATGTCTTATCCATCTTGCACTAGACTTGTTTTCCTGGGTGTTAGGCTACACAGCAAACATATATGTTATTTGTATATAAATAATTTTGAACAAAGCCGCCTTTCCAGATACGAGAATTTAGAAGATTTCATATTTTTCCAAGGTAAAAGAATAAAATTTTTGTGAATAGTAGTTTTGATTGTAAATAAAGCATGCTTTTCATCTTCCATAATTTTGAAGAAATGTAATACAAAGTAATTCCCTTTTGTTGAGAAATCATATACAGCTGTGGCCATATGTATTCGTCACCCTTTTTTGTTTTTTATTCCGACGAATATATAAGAAATAAAAGAAAATTGATCGATGAAAATGTTTCATTATGAGTGTATACAGATATATACAGATATTGCTTAATATTTGGTAGCTCCTCTCTGGGCTTTTATCACCGCACGAATTCGTCAGGGCATACTGCTCACTAAGTTGTAGCACTGTTCGGGGGTGATTTTATTCCACTCTTCGAATGTTTTTGTTTTTAAGCATTGCTTTGTCGTAGATGAGTATTTAGCTACATTTCGCTTTAAAATATTCCATAAATGCTCAATTGGGGATTGTGCCGGCCATTCCAGGACCCGCACGTTATTTTCCTCGAACCAGCGCATTACTTCGCGAGATTTAGGGCACGGTGCATTAACTTGTTGGAAGTAATACCCTGGCTCATCATTATCGAATAATTTTAACGCACACGGTTCCAGAACTTCTTCCAACATGTCGATGTACGTCCGACTGTTCATTCGGCCTTCGCAGACGAACAGTTCTCCGACGCCAGTTGCACTCATGGAACCCCAAACCATTATGCTACCATCCCCAAACTTGACAGTCTGGATGATACAGTCCGGATGGAAGGCTTCTCCTCGCCTGCGTCGCACGTATTGAGGCCCAGATTTACAACAAAGCTGCCAACAAAAACATGAATACTGTTAGATTTTGGAACCCATTAAAAAGAATAAAAACACTGTAGATACCAGGAATTGAATACAGAATACCGCAAATACAATAATTATGTATTACTTACCTCAATATTTGACTCATACGTCCGCATAACATTGGCCCAATTGCCAATGGTCCAGTCGCGGTGACTTTTAGCCCACAGCAGTCTCTTTTTCTTTTGTTGCGGAGACAACCGTGGTTTATGTCGAGCTTTGTATCTACCTAAATTTAATTCACAAAGGCATCTTCTAACCGTGCGAGGAGAAATAGCAACATTATGTAGCCGGAGGAGCTCACTGGAAAGCTGTTTAGACCGTTTTTTCCGGTCTCGCAAAGACATCCCCGCTCTAAGACTCGCTCATCTCTGCTATTTGTCTTCCTTTTTCGACCAGTTTTCGGTTTGTTCGTCAAAGATCCACTCTCTTTGTACCGTTTTATCGTCATTCTAACTGTCGATCGCGCACATTTCACTTGTCGGGCAATAGCAGACACCGACAACCCTTGCTTTTATAACACCACAATTTGTCCTCGCTCTACCTCCGTCAATTCGCGTGTTTTCGGCATTACTCTTTACTGTATACTATCGTCTTACACAGACAAAATCACAGACACAATATCTTCACTCTAACTAGCTCGAGCTTACTCTTACAACTTTTAAGAAAGACTGAAGAAATATTCAGAAATTACAATTTTACGTCTATTTTCTAATTTACTCAGAATGGCCTACAATAAACCATTAAACCCTCATTACCAGGTACCTAGTTATGTCCGTCATCGACCCTGCTTCTTAGAAATACGATAATATTCGTGTAAGACGTTCAAAACGAGAGTGGCGAATACATATGGCCACAGCTGTATATGTTAAGATTATTATTTTTTGAATTGTAATGATTTGCAATTTTTTTAACCCCCTTACATTTGTAACCCTGCAATCGGGAAATTGTACCTAGCGATAGACAACATCAGCAATTTTTTCTCAAATATTCCTATGCGGATGTGCAACATATAAACTAAATTACAATTTTAAATAATTCGTACTTTCAGACAAGTTCGTTTTTTTGTCCGACAAATTTGTCGTAGTCGATTTTGAAAGCTAAATTTCCGTGCTATTATATCCATCTGATTGTGACCACTTAAATCATTTTGGGAGTTCTCATACATTAAAAATTTCTACTCTTCAGTTGTAACCGTGGAGATTATTTTAACGTTCCGTGTTTATATTTTTTTTATTCGGGGTACCGGCTCGTAGCTCTAATTATGATATCATTAAACAAATAAAACGCATTTATATTCTATTTGAATTGTTGATAAATTGCTGTTGCATAACGACAATATCCCAGAGCATAACAGCATGACGATTTTATTTGATAAATTTTCATTCTTCATTTATCGGCTTTAAAGCTAATTTCTTACTTTCCTATTCTCAAGCATCAGTAGGTACGAATGTTTGGAGTAGATACTGGAGCTACATTACACCAATGTACACGTATAGTCCGTGTACATGTTTAGATTAATTGTTTGAAGAGCACGTACCCGAACTACATACACGTATGTTGTACATACATATGTATACATATAAGATACGAAGTCAATGTGTATGTTAATACCTGTGTACAGCTAGAGTTCGAAATTGAAGTTTCAACCAGACGTCTAAGTGTATTTTTATTGCTATTTCTAGAGATCTTGTCTTGATCAGCGTTGGTCGTAATCAACAAACTCTTCAATCGTTTAGTTTCATGTAATTCAAATTATTAATTAATAAGAAGTTGGAGGAAAAAGAAAATATAAAAGAGGAAACGAAAGACAAAGAAAAATTGAAAGAAAAGGTTAAAAGAAAGAAAAATAATAAGTTAATAACAATCAAGCGGATACAACGTAGCGCTTGAGCAATTTAATTAAGAAAATATAATCCTGATTAAAACTAATTTAATCATTGGTTTTCTTGATTATTTAATAGTCTGTAATGATTAGTTAGACTAAATTTTGCCCAATATGAATTCAAATATCTGTTCATGGGATTCAAAGTTGTATGTATATAATACATAACGTCACCAGTAAGCCCGCAGAAAGATACTGTTTCCAAATTAGAGAACACCAAGCTGCCATTACATGAACCGCTAAATATATGTAGATATGCAAATAGAACATTGATGGCATATAAAAGAGGAAGAGTATTCAAATGAATCATACTACCATTTTTATCTTTCATTCTGGCAAAGTTCGGCGTGAAATGCACAAGAGAATTTATTGGATTCCGTGAAATATGACTGCAAATTCACGTTTACGTTGTTTACAGCTTTCATTAGTACATTTTGCTGTTCCTCTTTATTATACCGTTGACTGTTATTGAAATTTTAACATAACAATTGATCTGCTCGTATTTAACTGATCGTTCATGCTATGTTCACTGCAATGGATATACATCCTTAACATTTTCTGCTTCCTCTGGTGTGTGCCAGGGATCCAATTTGGGTCCCCTTGTGTTTAATATTTATTTGGATGATCTCCTATAGAGGCTGGACTGCAATGTACTGGCTTACGCGGACGATCTTAAGATCTACAATACCATAACCTCCCCGGCAGATTGTCTGTTTCTCCAGAACAGTCTGGATACTATCGTTAGATGGTGTACACAGAATGGAATTCATTTGAATCTGGATAAGTGTGCTGTTGTAAGCTACTCTAGATGTCATAGACTCTACAGTTTTCATTATGCTGTGAGTCAGGCCATTGTTCCTAGGCACTCGTCTGCGATGGACCTGGGCGTGCTGTTTGATGCAAATTTGTCGTTTGCAGACCACATATTATCCGTACGAAATTCTCATACGATCCCGCAGATCATTCAATAATCCTGCCTCGCTAAAAGCATTATACTATTCGCTTGTCCGTACTGGGTTGGAGTATGCCTGCATAATTTGGTATCCTCACTATCTCCATCTGCAAGTACTACTTGGAAGAGTGGAAAAACGATTTATGAAATACCTGTCCTTCAAAATTGGTGGCACTTACCCTGGACGCGATGTTGATTATGCTGGTCTGCTGACGAGACACGGCTTTGTATCGTTATCGGATCGAAGGAAGGAATTTAGCAGCCAATTTCTATTTGAACTGATTAATCACGCTATTGACGCTCCATCCCTTCTCTCCATAATTAATTTTGTGCTACCTCAGTAAGATACCAGTTCCTTCCCTAATTTTAAGGTGCCGTCATACAAAACTAATGTTCTGCTTAAAGCACCCATTACGTATATGATTAGAAATGCCAATGAATTACTTGATGATCCTTTTTGTTGAAGTGTCTACATGGATTTACATTGTCGTCCTACTTTGTTCTTGCATTCTGGTGTCACCGAACTATTTTTATGTTTATAATTCAGTTGTATCATTTTCGATTAAGCTTAATTTATTACTGCGCTATATATTATTATTACGTATATATGCTAGGTTATATTATTCTCGCATTGTCCTGTAAATGGAATTATTTTCTGTTGGGCAATAAAGATATTATTATTATTATTATTAATTGTAGAAAGTTTAGTTAAAATATATGCTGGTGATCTAAATGATGTCAATTTCTAGACTATTAAGTTTCAATTAGTTGTATTTGACTCTAGATTTGTACATGACTTTGTTAATTCAAATTCCAAAATTAACACCAACACACTCAACATTGTCATAAATACCTCAGGTTTACTTCAAAGTCGCTATTGTCCTTAAAACTGGATTTATTGAAGTGTCTAAAACATTGCCCAACTTCAACTATCATGAGAACTATAACGTCTCCAGAAATTTTACACAAAATTTATATTTTTGTTTATTGAAAGATTGCCGCAATAGCAATCATCTAACAAATTGAAACGTTTATACAGTATTTCATGTTCGTAAACCATGCATACACTAATTGTGTGTGTAATGGAGCAAGAATAGTGAGAACATAAACGCGCAGTGAATTAAAGTAAGAGAAAAAACAAATGGTTTAAATTCGATAATAGATTGTTAGACAACAAAGTGAACGCCCAGCTTTTAGCCTTTAGTATTTTATCTGAATTACGCAGAGTCATCGCCTCTGACGACCGTGAATAGAGTATTACGGTAGGTAAATGACCAGGGAAACCGCAAGCCGCTTTAATTGTTATAATTAGAGATATGTCTTTGTTATCAAGTGCTCTTTAAAACGCGCGTTATCTTGATTATGACGGGTAGTTCGGACGTAATCTTTGACGGTTATCTGCGCGCACAATGTGGAGCAGAGCCTGTCGGCAAGAGATTTGTACAAGTTAAGTGAAAACGTGTTATGGATGGGCTCGTAAGTGTTCAGGTAATTACGATGAAATCTCTTCTTGTTTTTGTTGGGTAAATTTATGTAGAATAGCTAATATTTTAGAATTCAACTACAACTGAAATTTGTTTGGTATTTACTTCGTATTGCAGCCGACGAAATTGAGTCATGCTTCGCTACTAATATTTTTCTATATGGTAATTTTTTTTGGTAAATTTCCTTCAACTTGTGTATTTAGTGAAACAAATTATGTTAACATTTCAATAATAGTCAATGGTATAATAAAGAGGAATAACAACGTGTACTAATGAAAGCTGTAAACAACGTAGACGTGAATTTGTAGTCATATTTCACAGAATGCAATAAATTCTCTTGTACATTTCACGCCGAACTTTGCCAGAATAAAAGATAAAAATGGTAGTATGATTCATTTGAATACTCTTCCTCTTTTATATGTCATCAATGTTCTATTTGCATATCTACATACTATGCTTGCATCAATTCTCTAAATGATAAAAGAATTTCAGTTTTAGAAGCACCAATTTCGATGCTGGAATCTGTAGAGAAACACCAAGTTATATGAGGGGCAGTGTAAAATTAAGTGCCGGTCAGTGACAACACGTAAACAATTAAGAACTGGCAAGTTTATTAATGATTTCATTTTCCTTAGATATCCATAGTCTTTTGATATCGCGAAATAACATTTTTCAAATCTTCTGCATAAAATTTCGCCGCTTGGCCTTTTAGATGGTTTTGCACACAGATTATAAACTCTTCACTTTTCTCAAAACGTTTAGATACATGCAGTTCTTGAGATGTCAGAGAGGGCGGTAGTCGCTGGGCACAAAACTGAGGAGAGTTGGCGTCTCTGGACCTGAGTAACATATACAGTGAAATCTCCCTTGAACGGACACCAACGGGACCAACTGAAGATGTCCGTTCAGGAGGGGTGTCCGCATAAAAGAAATATGTAGTAGATACAACAAAAATCGTATTTTAATGAAAAATGAATATATTAAAGAAACTGGGACATTTAAATCGTATATGTGGGTAAATGTTTTTAAAATAAATAAGAAACTTTAAACTTAACAAAAAAAAGTTTATTTCCTTTAGATATATACATACAAAGTATAATATATGTACATAGATACATAGATGTAGTAAGTAATACAAAACAATGAAATGAATAGTCACTTTAAGGACGCAAAAATTCATATATTGTTGTTTGTCTCCAAGCTTCAAAGACTATATCTCCGTGATTTTCGACAAAACTTTTGAGCTGCTTGGTCAGGGTAATAGCTTTACCATAATTTGGGATAGCTTCTGTTGGCACCGGAACCTCATCGACATCAGAATCTTCCGAAAGTTCTTGTATTTCAACTGGATTTGCAATTTCTTGTTCTGAATCTGGAACTTCAACATACAAATCTTCATCTACGTTCAAAAAATCATTAAGGTTTTCATTATCCGTCAATTTCAATAAATCCTTATTTTTTAGGATGTCTGAAAGTACATTAAGAGGCAAATCGTCTTCTAGGTCAGATGTATCAGCCTCAGTTAACTGGTCTTCGCTTTGCATATTTACATGATTAAATCCTGCTTCGCGGAAGCAATTTTGAACTGTCTCTTTGGTTACTTGGTCCCAAGCGGTTTTTGCCGAAGAAACTACATCCAGTGGTGTAATTTTCATTATTAACTCAAAAGCTGTACCAGCAGTTTCAATGTTTACTAGCAGAAGTTTGAGTATTAGACTTCAGAAATACTTAATCAAACAAATATCATTTCATTAAGTCTAGTGGTGCATGGTGTTTAATATACTGAGTGTTTAAGAAATATCAATAATTTTCCATTTGTTGTAGAAATAGAGGGAATATCAACGAAACTTCAAGAGACATCAAAAGGTGTAGGAATATTTAATGTACAGAACCCTATGCTTACAGCAACATTGTGTACCTAGTATAGTGAAAACTGAGAATTTTGTTTATTTGGATATATTTTTATTATACAGCATCTTAATAATGTTTATGTAGAATCTTTTTTCCGACTTTCTTCATTCATTCAGTAACGGGAAAGCTCTGCAGAAAGATCAAAATAAATCGAACTATGGAAGGAAACAACTTTTTCTATAAAGAAAAAACGGAAGAGAGTATTTTAAAGATGAATATGTTGCACCCGTTTTCGATTTTAACGTCCTGTATCACAAACAGAGCCGTCTTTAGCAGAAGCGGGGCCTAGTGGAAAATAGTTTTCGGAGCCTCTATGTAAATGTTTAGAGACAAACAAATCCAATATAAACCATTGAAAAGAGAAGGTTTTAACTAATTCATTTTTAGTCCGTATTATCTTGTTCTAAGAACATTTTATTGTGCAGCCGCTCCACCCTGAGGACGGCCCTGATCACAAATTTCCAAAGCTGAATTTGGAAAATAGGAACTATCATAATTCTTTTGGAAAAAATTTGATAAGAATACATTGTTTGGCCAATTCAAAATCTTCTTAGTGTTCTCAATTTTTATTAAAAATCTGATCATCACCTATAACATTCAAAGTTAAGGTTATTCTTCGCGTATTTCCAGACATCGATGAATATCGCTCCGCGCATATAACGCGACCTCAAGATGTTTTCGGGGGGTCACCGACAACAAGAACTCGCTGGACCCGTCGAAATGGGAGAACCAACTGGATGAGACCCTTTCGTCGTTCGGTTGGTGATTTATGAGGGCGGTAACGCCCACATCGCGGTACTTTCGCGGGAAAGTTCGCCATCTCACGGTTATCCCCTCGCAATGCGATCGTTTCAAATGTACGCAGTGCGTTACGTTGCCGGGGAGAAGATGGATAAAGCTAATGTCTACACAGGAAACATTACTGCAGAAAAAATTACCTCTCCTTCAATCTTCTCATATACTTAGAAACCAACATTTATGGTGAAAATCTTGATGTTTATGGGAAAAGATACAAGGACACAATTTAATCGACGAAATAAAGACTTTGATATTTAAATTTTAAGACAAAATTATTTAAATTGATCGTACGCCTACTATGAATAGTTATCTAGAATTATTCGCAGCTATTGGAAGATTTAAATTATTACTATACGTAGTAGCAGCCAGTTCTGGTTGTAATATCTTTGTTAACGATTTTATTTTGCTAACGTATTACGGGTAGGATAGCTGTATGACGCTAAATGAACCCTAAATAGTAAATTATATACTTGTGGTAACATATGATTATGCATTGGTGTCCATTTTAAAGAATCTCTGGAGGTGTATTTTAATAATATAGTATTTTGGTATACAGTGAAATCTCCTTTGAACGGACACCAACGGGACCGACTGAAGATGTCCGTTCAGGAGGGGTGTCCGCATAAAAGAAATATGTAGTAGATACAACATAAATCGTGTTTTAACGAAAAATGAATATATTAAAGAAACTGGGACATTTAAATCGTATATGTATATAAATGTTTTTAAAATAAATAAGAAACTTTAAACTGTAGAAAAAAAGTTCATTTGCTTTAGATATATACATACACAGTATAATATAGTATTGTATGTAATACAAAAACAATGAAATGAATAGTCACTTTAAGGACGCAAAAATTCATATATTGTTGTTTGTCTTCTCTTTTTCTTTAAAATGGCGTCTTGAAATCGTTTTTCTAATTTAGAAAGAAGCTCCAAAGGCTCTGTATCTCCGTGATTTTCGACAAAACTTTTGAGCTGCTTGGTCAGGGTAATAGCTTTACCATAATTTCGGATAGCTTCTGCTGGCACTGGAACCTCATCGACATCAGAATCTTCTTCTTCAGGCAGGTTATTTATATTAATGTTTTTAAAAGCTATGGGTTTAGCTACCAATGACTAGGAGTTTTTCTTTTTCACCCGACATATTTGTACAATGCAAAATTGTAAACCTCTCTTTGGGATACTTACCCCCAACACATTCTTCCTTCTTTAATGTGAGCGTTTTGTCGGGTAGAGCTCGAAAATACAGGCCTGTCTCATCGGCATTATAGATGTCTCTCGGTGAATATCCCTTAATCAAAGGAGGTTTTTTTTCAAAAACGATGAAACATCTTCAGCATTAACCGAAGCTCCTTCTCCCGAAATCGCTTTAAAACTTATATTGTGGCGGATTCTAAATTTATTGAGCCAACCAGAAGAAGCACTGAATGTAGAATGTCCCAAAGAAGCGACTATTGCTTTACATCGTATTAGCGGACCTAAAAAAGAAATAAGTTTTTTGCGTTTTTGTCACGACAAACCTATTGGTAATCGCACTTCTGTTATCTATTTTAGAATTTAATATGAAAAGAAATTCAACGTATTAATACAAGAAAACCTTATCTAAAAAAATCATATTCATACCTGTTAAAGGAATCCCCTTATGCTGAGCTGCTGTAAACCAGTCACAACACAATTTGTCAATTTTAGTACCATCATCCTTCAAAAAGCTTCATTTTTCATTCAAATTGCTGTTCGACATGCATTTGTTTAGAAGGATTCCTTTTTGTTTAATTACACCTGCAGCTTGTGTTTTTTCCAATATTAAAACGCTTGAATAAATTCCTTACACTTAATTTCTCTTTATTGTAAACTTGAAAAATCTCAATTATTTGTTTAAGCGTGAGAATTTTTCTATTTGGAGCCATTTCTACAACGAATGTGTCGTCCACTGTGTCTTTTCCGCATAGACATCAGACTAATATTGAAAGTAGATTCAATCGAAAACGTACACCCAAAGAATAAGAACAGTAAATTCCCGACCAACTTGGGGAAGTCCCTAATTCACGCCAAGCAGAAATGCACGACATAGGCTGTGTTTGTATCGAAAGATTAAAGTCGGTAAATCTCCGGTTTACTCGGGGAAGTCCCAGCGAAATTGGCGCGCGGCGCGATTGAGAAATGCAATAGCAATACTCTCGATATAAAAATAAGATAAGGCGTTTCTTTTTATTTCAATTTTTGTCCGGGTAGGAGAACATTTTCTCGTGTCCGCGTCCGTTCAAGAGAATGTCCGTCCAAGAAAGAGTTAATACAATGGAAATTATATGAGAGCCGGTCGGGACCATGAGAAACTGTCCGTTTAAGGGAGGTATCCGTGTAAAAGAGGTGTCCGCGAAGGGGAATTTCACTGTATATAGCGCGGTCCTATTAGAGTTCTGCATCGAATCGGGTACCCGTGGATACACTCAATATCCGCTTGGGTCGGATATGCATCTGGCTGAGGTAGTGGGTATAAGTGACTTTACCCGTATGCTATATTAATAACCGCGAAGCGTAATAGATATAACACAGCTAACTAGCGCCAAGAAAAGACACTTGCCTGTCGCTCCTAAGTAGCAATAGAAGTGTCTTTTTTTTAGGGCTAGTTAGCGCCGAGAAATGTTCGCGTTTGATTGTTCTTTTATTTAGAGTAATAATGACAGAGAGGTAATTTGGAGTGTGTGGTTGAGAAAATCGCTCGAAACCACGCTGATGACGCCGAGTAGGTAGAAACATGTCCGCGTGTTAGCGCTTTTCCCTCCTCACATTTGTCTCTCCCGTGTATGATCCCACCAATGCCATAAGTAGCTGTATTTAGCAGCATTATGTTCGGTATTGTATTCTAGGCATTTTTCGATGTGTTGCTATTTCGATACTTTTTGCGTAAAATGAGCTAGAGATTGCTTGCAATTGAGAGAATTCCATTTATAAGCAGCTACGACGATCATCATAACATTTTACGCGAAAAACAGATTTTAGGTACATAATACGTACTTCAACGTACGTGCATGCTATTTGGTTTGCTATCCTTATTAAAATATTTAGTATCTACTGAATAATGTGATATAAATGACGAATTTAATAATCACTTATTAAAATAAAATGATTTAGCAACTAGGTTATAAGTCAAATAATTCTTTTATCATTTCGGAGCACATTTCCTATTTCCGTAGATAAAATAGTAGGTGTTGTACGTTAGAATTGAAAAAAAAAGGATAAACACGCGTATGTCTGAATACATTTTAATCGTTAACTCATCAACGATAAATCATTCGTAGTCTATCGAAGTGCCAAACACGAAAAAAAAATCGAATCTTACCGTAGCCGGATCATAAATTTTGATCACCAGTTATTTAAACTCGGGTTGTCGACCATTTAAATATATGGTTCTGCTATTCAGATAGGGTCAACAGATACTAGCGTCAAGAACGAAAAGTACGGAGCAGTTAGAAATCTCCGAAAAGTGCACAGGACCGGGTAATTTCTTTTTTACCAACTGAAGCAAGTTAAGAGGGTATGCTTTTGTTGAAATATTGCCGATGTTTATAAATACCCGTACCTTATTATAAGTAAAAATATATAAATTGTATCGCTTTGAACCTAACAACACGCAAAAGATGAATTGTTGTACTAAATATGCTTCCGCAAGTTTTCAACCAAAAGTAATTTCTATTGACTTTTTAATAAAAAAAAACGGAGATTTTCGGGGATTAAATGCTTCCCGGAGTAGATTTGTCTTAATACCAGCTTTTCAGAAGAACCTAAGGTATCTCGACGTTTATAAATTAATATTTATAAATCACCTTTACAACAGACAGCTCCGACGCAGCTATATTAAAATTATCCTGTCCCTGAATACATATGGTTCCGGTAAGGTACCGAATGTGAGCGGGAATTACCGAATTTTTGAGTCATATCTGTTTCTGCCTGTGCCTTGAAATAGCAGTACGATAGCCCGCGGCACTAAATGCAGGTAAACATACAGGTGTCAAGAGATAATTTTGGTTAGTATTTTGGAATGACTGCTATTTTAATGTTCAAATATTTTCTGTCCTACAATATAAATACGTAGGTTTATTTTCTCTTTGGTATTAAGAAATCTATTCATTTATTATTTGAGTTACGTAACATGTAAGAATAAAGAGTTCAATAAACGTGAATTTCTTTTATTCCACGTATAAACTAATTTTTCAGCCAGATTAAGACCACTGCCATTTTCATGCAAATGACAGTATGTACATAACACATGGGCTGAAAACTCCCGGGCCTAACAAAGAAAACACGGTTTTTTTGGTTCAAAATTAGCTTTATTCATCAACGTAATCTCCATCAAGAGCAACGCAACCATTCCAGCGCCGCTCTAACATTTCAATACCACTTTTGTAGAACGATTTATCTTTTGCCTCAAAATAGGCCTCAGTTTCAGCGATAACCTCTTCGTTCGTGCGAAATTTCTTACCCGCGAGCATTTTTTTGAGGTCTGCGAACAGATACGGTGGATGTGGGAGCAATTCGAAGTTCAATTCATGTAGTTTTGCCATTGTTTTGATTGACTTGTGACACGGTGCGTTGTCTTCATGAAACAACATTTTTTTCTTTGCCACATGCGGTGGTGTCTTTGCAATTTCGGCCTTCAACCGCTCCAATAACGATATATAATATTCACTGTTGATGGTATCTCCTTTCTCAAGATAGTCGATGAATATTACACCACGCACATCCCAAAATACCGAGGCCATAACCTTTCCAGCCGATTGTTGCGCTTTCGGGCGCTTTGGTCGAGGTTCACCAGTTGCTGTCCACTCAGATGACGTTCGTTTTGATTCCGGAGTGAAGTGATGGATCCATGTTTCATCCATTGTCACATATCGATGCAAAAATTCCGGTTTGTTACGTTTAAACATGGTCAAACACTGCTCAGAATCATCAACACGTTCTTGTTTTTGGTCAACAGTGAGCAAACGCGGCACCCACCTTGAACAGAGCTTTCTCATAGTCAAATGCTCATGCAATATAAAGCCAATACGTTCTTTTGATACCTTTACGATGTCAGCTAACTCACGCAACTTCACTTTTCGATCATTCAAAACGATTTTGTGGATCTTTTTGATGTTTTCTGGTGTTACCGCCTTATTTGGACGTCCACTGCGTTCTGCGTCATCGGTGTCTCTACGACCACGTTTGAAATCAGCAAACCAACGTTTTATTGTTGTTTCTGTTGGAGCGGAGTCCCCATAACACTTTTCAAGCCATTGCTTCGCTTGAACGGTATTTTTTTCCCATCAAGAAGCAGTGTAAAATTAAAACACGAAATTGTTTTTGATCCATTGTTTTGAAAATAACAAAAGTAGCGTGACTCTTAGCACAATAACTCACAAACTAATGAATAGAATATCATGAAATTTTAGCAGCTGTCTTTCGAAGGTTAGTACTAACTGAGAGAAAGGTGACTGCAATAAAACTAGCGTCATCTATGTGTTAGGCCCGGGACTTTTCAGCCCATGTGTTATATGTACTCAAAGAAAATGCCTCAAAGCCCATGTGTTAGTTGTAAAATTGAGCATGTCAGTAGAATAAGCCCTGTTAGAGTGATAATAACTCACAACATTCAAAATATTTCGATAAATTGATTTAGGCAATTGTCAATATTTCTATCCGTTGTAAGCAATATAATCTCTTCTTTAATTACAATATATTTAGTCATAATAGGCGTGCGTTTCATAGTAGGTAAATAAAATAAATAATAAATAATTAGTTCGAATTTATAAAACGTTGTGTTACATTTGCATCCTTTTAAGCATAATTTTTAGTTTTATCGCAAACTGGACAAGATCGGTTAAATATTTGTAACATCAGATATATTTCCATGGTTGTTTCAGTAAGCTGAGTTTGCTGTAAGAAAAAAAAATTCTTACGATAAAAGAACTAACGTTTGGTATAATTCAATATCTATCACGGTAGGTAACACATAATAATTGTTAGATTTAAATCGAACTGAAATTATTTATTCAATTTTACCATTTGAAAAAATATCAATTCCTAAAAATAATCAGTTAGCAGATTGTTACTTACTAAAAATATCAGAACTAAGATACTATCGGTCCAACGGATCTTTACCCACAAGCCGTTGATTTGCGCTACAATAATACTTCAACGGCGTATTATGTCATATAACTTGTCTCGTACACTACCGCTCAAAAGTGATTAGGCACCCCTGTGTTCATGGATTATTCATATAGTATTATGTTTACCAAAAAAAAGCATTATAATAAAATGAAATACGTATTTAAAATGTAGTTCAGTAAGATAAACACCCATTATATTGCATAGGGTTTACTACCATTTACCTGCACTTGGTCGGATTACCATAAACTGTTTATTGCGGTGCAATTACAATAACAATCCCTCTGAATTTACTGGGTAAATTTTGTCATCTGTTAGATTGTAGGTAATAATGTTTAAATTACCTTCTTAGAAGATTATAGTGAAATCTGTAACCTATGGTTTGTTGCAGTGTGGTATTTACTCTATTCACGTCGTGAGCGAAATATCGTGTGACAATTTTTTAAAATGCCTCCGCGAAAAGAAATTAGTACGAAAACACGTGCGTTTATAATAGCTTACCATAAAAGTGGCATAAGTAATCGACAAATTGCCAAAAAAATGAACATACACGACGCTACGGTTGACTATAATGTAAAAAAATATCGGGAAACTGGCAGTTTTCTTAAAAAGACGTAGTGGAAGGCCAAAAGCGACAACATCCGCAGATGATTGCAGAATAATAGTTACCAGCAAGTTAAACAAAACAGCCCCGGAAATCACCGCAGAATTAAATGTTGGTCGCCAAAAACTAGTCAGGGTTTCTACAGTCAAACGTCGCCTACAAAAAGCCGGGCTCCATGGACGTATTGCGATGAAAAAGCTGTTACTACGCAAACAAAACAAGCAAAAGCGACTTAAATGGGCTCGTGAACAGCAACACTGGAGCATAGAAGAGTAGAACAACGTCGTATGGACGGATGAGTCCAAATGTGAGCTGTTCGGAACCCGAAGACGCATATTCGTAAGAAGATCTGTGAATGAACGTGACAGAGAAGAGTGTATTGCTGCTACCGTGAAGCATGGTGGAGGTTCTACCATCATTTGGGGCTGTTTTGCTGGCACTAGTGTAGTGGACATTGTGAAAATTGACAGTATATTAAAAAAAATTAGGCTACCTCGAAATTTTGTAGAACCACGCAATACCTTCCGGAATTCGACTTTTGGGTAAAAATTTTATTTTCCAGCTAGATAATGACCTAAAACATTCCTCTAAATTATGTAAAGACTATTTACGCCATTTAGAAGAGGAAGGAACTCTCAAAATTATGGAATGGCCTCCCCAGAGCCCCGACTTGAATCCAATCGAGTTACTATGGGAAGAACTAGATCGGGAAGTACGGAAATCGGCACCGACATCAGCTACTGACGTGTGGAACATTGCAATCGAGTTGGACCTCAATAACACAAGAAACACTGGCAAAACTTATTGCAAGAATGCCTCGATTGTGTGCTGCAATTATTAAATCAAGAGGAGGCCACATAGATGAAACCAAAATTTAAATTGAACGTTTTAATTTTCACATTTATTTAATATATTTTTATTCATGTACGTGTATCTGTACATAAAAAATAAATATTATTAATATTTTTGAGGTTTTATACATTTTTGCTGTCAGTGAGAGTGCCTAAACACTTTTGAGCGGTAGTGTATATCTTGTATATGATTGCATGAGAAAATATTATAAATTCAAATGTTTGTTTGCCAGACGTTTGATATAAGCAACGGCACACGAATAGTACGCTGTACCGAATCGAAGGTATTTTGCGAAAAGAAAGTTATTTAGAAATACTGCAAGAAAATGCAATAGCATCGGGGCAACGTCTAATCGGCGAATATTTTGTATTCATGCAGGACAACGACTCAATACACTTACCAGTAATATGCAAAATGTTCTTAAATGAAGAAGAAGATGATGGCACTTTACAAGTAATGACATGGCCGCCGCAAAGCCCCGATCTATCGAGCTGTTATGGGATGAATTTGAACGGAGGATCCGAAAAGTATGTGCTACCTCCGTAGGGCATCTGTGGAACATTTTACAAGAAGAATGGACTAATATGCCAAATAGAATCCTTGAAATACTAGTGGAGCGGATGCCTCAAATTGTGAAAGCTGCACTTCGCGCAAAAGGGAGTTTCTTTGATGAACGGAACTTTTTTATCACATTATTGATAAATCTCTTTCTTTAAGAGCAATTGCAATAATCCTTGAGCAGTTACGTCAGTTCTTTTAATTATTTCTATATAGTACATATCTTAATTTGACTACAAAGTACCGATTTAATTCAGGCATAAAAATAAATGTTAACCACGGGTACAGATCCATTGGAACGAGTATACCTATTAAGAAGCACGTATGGACACTACTTATTTATAACAGTACTGTTACGTTCTCCTGGTTTGAAGAACAACGCCGCTGTAGCCTGCTCGTAATTTCCTAAATTACTTGACCAATACTTACTTGTAGAGTATGTTCGCTTATTTACTAGAGGAGAGGTTGTACAGTGAAACTCAATGCGCATGCGCAAAAAAATATATTTAAAAATGAAATGGTTACACGGTTTCCACTCTTGCCTATGTACATGTACGATGTACGTAAGATATATAGATTTGCAATAATTGCAGTTATTCGAGCTCTTTTATACATGTAATGTACATTAGCATTTGTATATGTATTTTCATTGGTAGCAACATAAAGTAATGCCTCAGCATGTACGTTGCAAAGCTATGTCTTAATTCTGTTTAAAAGGTTAAACTCTTATATGCTTCCGCTGAAGCTTTGTTAGAGGCATGTACTAATGCCTCTATCTGTTTGCATGCACCACTACCTTTTATAGGGAGCCAACCCTATTTATTTCTTAAATTTATAAGCGCACCTCGGTGCTATGCTTATTTATATGTCCCTTTCCGGGAGCCTAATATACTTTCCTTGTTTTAAATTTGCCTAAGGGACTTGGCCCTGTATTATTGGCATGTATTTGTACTTGACCAAATACGTTTGTTATATTCACATTTATAGGGAACACACCCTATCTCTTAGAGCTTGAACGCCTGGTCGAGGGCGACAGTAGCGATAATAGCCGATCTCAATACAAAAGTAATGTCACAGCTACCCAGGCGTTCTCGTTTGAAATATTACGCTATGTGCAATCTTTAGCTCTATACTACTGCGCCCAAAAGAAGGGAAAAATCCAGTAACCAGCAAATGTGCGAACTGCGCACCGACAAGTAAAACGGAGCGATGATGCCGACATTACATAAGAAAACTGGTCCGTGACACTCGTCCGCTACGACGAGCAACTAAATGAAAAATTTCTAAGTCCCGATACGACAAGGACCGAACAAACGTTCAAAAGACAACGGGCGCTGCGGCCGCAACGACCGTCAGCAAGAAGCGGAGTGATCGTACTTGTAGAGGAGGTCTATACATACGCGCCGACAATCTCACCAAAATAATTTCCGACACAAACTTAACTGAAGACTAAAAATATGTATAGACGACAATGGACACAGTAGCCTCGACGTACGATGATAGAAAATCGAGAATTTATACTTATTAAAAAAATCTATACATGTGGTCCGACGACGTTACCAAATGACTCCCGCCAGAAATAAATGTATAGACAACGTCCTCGACGATTCCCGCCAAAACTAGAAAAACTTAGAAATCTCTAATAATCTTACGACGACGTTACTGTACACGTTACGACGAGGCACGAAAGGTGACCGAGAGTGCACGATTGCTAATACCTCGACTGTCGCGCGGGAGACGACTGCCTATGCTTGTGTACCTTAAATTTCAAGAAAACTCCCATTACATTTCCGACGACGTTGCAGTGAATGATTTTTAATTAGGCAGTTTTAGCTAGCGTAATGCGAATGGCTGACTTGCATACATATACAATGCGTAATGTACATACATATTAAAATAAAATTGGATATAAGAGAGCAAAATAAATAAATATAAGAATGAAAATAAATAAATATAAAAATGAAAATAAAATAATATTCTAAATGAAAATACTAATGCAAAGAAGATAAAATACATAATAGTAAAAAACTTACAAAACACAAAAAACAATGTTAAGTCCTTAACAAGTACATTACAGGTATTTTGATCTTTTGTAGAATTTTAGAGTAAATTTGAAGCTTGTGCGAGATACCTATTGATTGTTACAAATACCTTAACACGGCCCTGTTCGAGCATCTATCTACGCGGTTCGGTTAAGAATCTGCTCTTCATCTCCGCAAAAGTATGCGACGCAAGTGATGGGAAAATTACTGTGATCAAGCGCGATCCGGCCGCTTCTTCTCCCGTCCCGTAGGCCCGTAGGAACGATCATCGTCCACCGTCAATCCATCAATCACCCGGGTTAATAATTTTTTCGATATAAACAGTTGTAAAGCGCATACAAATTCCCTTCTGATTATTGTTATTATGAGCGTTCATTAGATCTAACCGTGAATTTCGCGCGCGCGAGTTTACCATTAAAAATCATCAATTCCTCGTTCCCTTTCCCCCGCGACGTCATCGTCTCAATTGATTTATTTAGCCGTGGGTGTGTGCGGCAGTGTTTGTTTTTATTGGCGTCTCTGGGGCGTCAACGGTAGCCACAGCTACCTTTGATCAATTTGCCGTAGCAAGAGTTTGACAGCTCAATCGATACGACGTGGCGCGTAATGAAAGTTGTGCTGGGGAATAATTATTCGAGCGAATGAATACCTTCAACAAATACGGTTAAGTTACACGAACTTTTATATCTCCCTTTGAAATTCTTATTTATTCTTTTTTTCACATCACTTGGTTGAGATGGATGACAGTAATCGATGTAAAATATTAATGTATCTTCAACATTCATTTTGCAGGTGTAATTAACTTACTTCTTGTATTAAATTTTAAAACTAACAGTTTCTGTGGCAAATAGAAATTAGTAAGTGTAGCATCTCCAATTTATTAGACGACTTTCGTCATTAATAATCACGCTGTTACATTCAAGCACTCTCGCAAATTATGTATATTCTGTATCACCTTATGCAGTAAAAAATGATAATACTGTTTCATACATTAATGTATCCATATCTTTCTACTGATATTGCACAATACGACGTTTTCAATGAAATTATTCAGTTATCATATTCTTTTTTCAAATTATAGTTAGATAAATACTACAAGTAGTTTCATAAAATTGAAAATTTTAATATGAAATCAAATTGGAAGTCAAATATATGTACCTTAACCTTTTATAAGTTCCCAGGAAACTTCAGATGTAATTCGCAAAGATTTAATTTAACGAAATTTCAATTATTAAGTCGATATTCAAGAATGTCGTTCCAGTTGGGTACTCATCTTAAATTCTAAAACAATAATAAATGAAACTGGCATTTATTTAACGGTGAAAATACATCTAATTATTTAATAGCGACAGATATACACTAGGGTGACAGAATAAAATAGACACCAGGTAAAGCGTTATAAATATGTAAACAGCTAAATTCTAAGAACGAATTAAGAACTTTCTCTTGTTATTAGGGTGGGGGTAGATGTATCGGAAGGAATTTGTCATAGCTTAGTATCGTTATAACTATGCCTCGCTTACAAGGTGCGAGTGATATTAGCGACTTTACCCGGGGTCGCATTGTTGGCCAGAGTGAACGCGGCGCTTCGCAACGTGAAATAAGTAAATTTTTAAATATTCCGTTCTCCACAGTTAACCGTGTGATTACACAATTTAAACGCAAGGAAAAAACAACAGCGGAGCCGAGACCAGGTCGTGCCGGACCTTCTAAAAGAAGTAAAAGAGTGCTTGTGCGCGAAGTCTTAAGGGAACCGCGAAAAAGTACAGCTGAGCTTGCGGCAATTTCACAGAAAAGTCAGCGCACCGTTCTGCGATACCTCAACAGTGCGGGGATGTATAAAAGGGTGGCAAAGAGAAAACCTCTCCTTACGGCGTTTCAAAAACGGCGCCGAATGGCTTGGGCAATCGAAATGCGAACGAAGCCCGAAGAGTTTTGGCGGTCTGTCATTTTTTTCAGACGAAAGCAGATACCGCCAATTCAGTGATGGTGGTCGTACGTGGGTATGGAGACGTTCGTCACAGTAACTGGACGACAAATTTTTGCATCAGACGGTGAAATACGGCGGCGTGAACATCATGGTGTGAGGCACGATGTGATATGGTGGAAGATGGCAATTAGTAATCTGCGACGGAAATATAAATGCGGCAAAATATATCCAAATATTAACAGAAGGACTACTACCGATATTTGAGAACGCCATTTTATCTAAAGAAGACGCCACTTTTATGGAGGATGGAGCACACTGCCATAAAGCAAGAACAACAACCACATGGAAAGAGGAACAGGGGATTCGGATTTTACCATGGCCAGGCCAATCACTAGACATGAATCCGATCGAGAATGTTTGGCACATAATCCAGACAAATATAACGAAACGACCCCGAAAATCCAGCAATGAGGAAGAACTCGTGGCAGCTGTTACAGAAGAGTGGTTAAATATTCCAGAAGACGCCATTAATCACTTAATAGATTCTATGCTACGACGACTCGCAGCACTTCACGCAAGTAAAGGTGGATCGACAAAATATTAGTCTAATTTAAAAATATTTTGTATATATAACGAGAATAGAATTTTTTTTTAATTGGTACATACAGAATGTATGTACAGCCTTAGCCAATTGTATTAGACACCCTTCAGTTTTATAGATTGGGACCAAATAGGAACAAATGGAATAAAACTATAAGAACAAAAATGTACATAACGATAATTTATTTGCAAAATAGAATTCTTAATATCTAGAGCTTCCTCCGCCTGCTTTTATAATAGCAGACTCTCTTTGGCATACTTGTCACAAGATGATAACATTTATCTACAAATATTTTCAGAATGTTTTTATTTTTCTAAATATGTTTTGCCGCTTTAACTTTTAAAATCTGCCATAAAAGTTCAACGGGAGACAAGTCAAGAAACTGCGCTGACCGGTCCAATATTCGCACGTTATTATCACTGCACCAACGTACTGACTGTTGTGATTTATGGCAAGACGCATTATCTTGTCGGAGTAGTAGTATTCCGATACTTCAGTATCGGCTCTAACATCTCTTCTAAAATCTGAGTGTAGTACTGGCTGTTCATGCGGACCGCACGAGTTCTCCGACGCCGGGTGAACACCATGATACTACCTCCACCGAATTTTACGCTAGGCGCAATACAATCGGGTTGATATGCTTCTCCACGTCGTCGTCGAACGTACTGTGCTGCCCCGGGCGGCTTGAAAAGTTGTAAGCGGTAGCGATAAAATTGACTTATCTTCTTTATTTTTAAAAGGTGCAAGTAGTAATTTGAATTATCCATATCTATTAGTATTCAAAGTGGTCATACTTACGTACCTCTATGTTACTTTCGTCCGACCATAGCATGTTACCTCAGTCTTCGACGGTACAATTTTTATATTTTTTTGAAAGCGTGGCTTTTTGTGTTGTCAACCGGGATTTAGAACGAGCTATACGTCGGTGTAAACCACTAGTTTCTAGAGGTCTTCTTACTGTATGTAGAGAAACATCTCATCAGATCTTTTCATGTTTTTGTACGATCTCGTACAGCTATCCTTTTTCTAATGCGATCTTCTTCTGTTGTAGGGTATTTCCGGCAGCATTGTGGTCGATTTATTAACGATACACTATTTTCATTACTCTCGCTATAGCGCCTAAAGTCTTACCCTAGTGACTTAAGTAGAACTATTTGACTGTGTTCTACTTCAGTTAATTCTCGATTTTTTTCCATTGTTTCACTATTTTAACTTTATACATCAAATATGAAAATATTAAACGCAATATATCCTGGTTAGAAATTCGTAATACATACGTCTGTTATTGCGTCGACAATACACTAACCAATATTTAAAATCGACATATTTCAGCTAAACTATTGTCACAAAATAAACAAGTAAGTATAAATTCGGTGTTCATTTTCTTGGAAATATTATAGTACTTATAATATTGGGGATTTATGAGGGTGTCTAATACAATTGGCCAAGCTTGCATGTGTAACACATGGGCTGAAAAGTCCCGGGCCTAACAAACAAAACACTTTTTTTGGTTCAAAATTAGCTTTATTCATCAACGTAATCTCCATCAAGAGCAACGTAATCATTCCAGCGTCGCTCTAACATTTCAATACCACTTTTGTAGAACGATTTATCTTTTGCCTCAATATAGGCCTCAGTTTCAGCGATAACCTCTTCATTCGTGCGAAATTTCTTACCGGCGAGCATTTTTTTGAGGTCTGCGAACAGCCAGTAGTCGCTGGGAGCCAAATCTGGCGAATACGGTGGATGTGGGAGCAATTCGAAGTTCAATTCATGTAGTTTTGCCATTGTTTTGATTGACTTGTGTCACGATGCGTTGTCTTGATGAAACAACATTTTTTCTTTACCATATGCGGCTGTTTCTTTGCAGTTTCGGCCTTCAAACGCTTCAATAACGCTATATAATATTCAATGTTGATGGTATTTCCTTTCTCAAGATAGTCGATGAATATTACACCACGCACATCCCAAAATACCGAGGCCATAACCTTTCCAGCCGATTGTTGTGCTTTCGGGCGCTTTGGACGAGGTCCACCAGTTGCTGTCTACTCAGATGACGGAGTGAAATGATGGATCCATGTTTCATCCATTGTCACATATCGACGCAAAAATTCCGGTTTGTTACGTTTAAACATGACCAAACACTGCTCAGAATCATCAACACGTTCTTGTTTTTGATCAACAGTGAGCAAACGCGGCACCCATTTTGAACGGAGCTTTCTCATGGTCAAATGCTTATGCAATATAAAGCCAATACGTTCTTTTGATACCTTTACGATGTCAGCTAACTCACGCAACTTCACTTTTCGATCATTCATCATCATTTCTGGTGTTACCGCCTCATTAGGACGTCCACTGCGTTCTGCATCATCGGTATCTTTACGACCACGTTTGTTGTCAGCAAACCAACGTTTTATTGTTGTTTCCGATGGAGCGGAGTCTCCATAACACTTTTCAAGCCATTGCTTCGCTTGAACAGTATTTTTTCCCATCAAGAAGCAATGTAAAATTAAAACACGAAATTGTTTTTGATCCATTGTTTTGAAAATAACAAAAGTAGCGTGACTCTTAGCACAATAACTCACAAACTAATGAATAGAATATCATGAAATTTTAACAGCTGTCTTTTGAAGGTTAGCACTAACTGAGAGAAAGGTGACTGCAATAAAACTAGCGTCATCTATGTGTTAGGGCCGGAACTTTTCAGCCCATGTGTTATAAATGTAAACCCGCACTTTGAATGTAAATTTCTTTAATTACAATTTATTGCTGGAAATTATACTCCAAAGCTAACTGAAACATTGATAAAACAGTCGCTCCTACAATAGTAACATTTTCACGTAAAATCTTGCAATTTAAGGTAATCTCTTTAATTTATAATAGAACACACAAATAATCTAAAATGTAACAATATTTTTATTTCAAATACTGGTAGGAAATTTACTGTTTAATACTAAAAAAAAATTATCTTGCAAGTGACTTATTGCTGTACGGCAGGCCATCACTTACCAGAACTTTCAATAACATTCTGACAATTGTATGTTTTTCTTTTTTGAACTGTTAGCGTGCATTTTTTCTTTATATAACCTTATTAAAAATTCAGAATTAAATTCAAGAAATTATTCGGATACCAAATTTTTGACATAAACATCCATTGCTTCTGCAACTGTGTGAAATGTGTGCCATTCCTCTTTCTACACTTTCCACTACTGTTTCGTCAAACAGACGGTTCCAAAAGAAATGCAGCCAGATCACTCCATTAATTCAGAAACCGCACCAGATTTCTTACGAAGGCAAATGTTTTCTCAGTATTTGTTGTGGATTCCTTTCATCCCAGATTCGATAATTATATTTTATATCTACGTAATTGAAAATGCAGCGCGGAAAATACTTTGTTGAAAAAACTGCTACTTATTTGAATCTTGTAAGCCTTTATATGAAGATTTTTATTATAAGTTGGATTCTCAATAACACTGACGCTTACAACTATTGTAAATTAAAAATATAGAAATAACAGGCATGATATTGAGAAAGAACGAAATTAATAGTGGTGCTATTTACTTTTAATAAATTATAAATTACAGAACACGAAAAACACTTTTAAGGTACCTTCAAAGACTTTTAAATCAAAGTTACTTAATATAGACTTTTTTGTTTTAAGTTAGAATTAGTGCAAATATGTGTTAATTAAAACTATTGTAAATACTCTTCTGTTGTACCACTTGGAATATAGAACAAGAAAAACATCCTCCTCTCTTTTCCTGCCATGCCAATGTTAGTCGATCGATTCGTTGTCTGTTTGACAGCAATTTTTCGTTACATATAAGCAATCTGTTATGCAGAAAAAAAAACTTTTGCCGTCTCATTTCCTTCGGGGATCGTATATTTCTCGAATAAAGCAAAAAAACTCATCTCGTCGCGCTAGTGTAACTAACCCTATACAAAAAAATGAAGTCACACACGCAGCAGCATCATCAGTATCCGAGATTAATGAACATAGACAGCCGGTGACTCCAAAAGAGCAAAGACATCGGTTGTCTCTCGAACACTCGACGATCTAGTTAGCGCAGATAACGGTGGTCGAAGAGTGACAGTTTCGTCAAGTGACAACCAGGTGTCCGCCACGCCCTCGTCCCCATGGCAACACGCGCGAAGGGGTGTGTCGCTCGCCTACGTCCTCATAACAAACACGGCTTTTTATTGCGATAGCCGCCACTCCTGTAAAGTTCATTAATTTTGACTAGCACGTGTCATAACACGTGTATTTTTACACGAGGTGCGATGATGGTTGGGGTGGCGGTAGTGTTATAGCGAGAGAGAACGTGGGAGGTATGGCGACGTGAATGGCATGCATAAATTAGCGTAAGCGTTATAACACGCCGCGATAATCTGGATTGTGCTTTTATTTAATACCTTATTTGTTGATCTATGTTCTATTAATGGGCTGATTTTGGATGGTTAAATGCCGTGTTAATCACAGAAGAGTTTCCGCCAAAGCGACTTGACAAATTAAATTCCATATAGGAAACTGTCTAATCTATCCTTACGTGCATAGAATCGAATGAATAATAATATACGTGTATACGTATTTGCCCGGTAGGAAACACCCAACAGCAAGGCTTGTAATAAAAATTAAATTTTCTTCAGATACAACTACAACAGAATAAGTATGCATACTACAAAAATAAAATAACAATTGTAATATAACGTAAGTATCACATGTTGCAAATTTATATAAATATTTGTTAACGCTTCTATACATAACAAAAACTGAGGCTCGTAATAGCAGATTTGTACAAGCTGTGGGAATTAGGAAAGTTGAAACATATCTAGATGCAAGACGTAGTACGTCAAATGGCAGCTGAGTAAAAATTCACAGCCTTCTTTATTATGAAAGATGTACAAAAATGCAGCAGACCGGTGAAATAGACACTGTAATCCATGCCGTTGAAATAAAGCATTCTGACAGGATACACTCCATCCAGTTTGAATAATACAAATTTTAGAAATGTCCGGTGATCCAGATATAAAGCATGAGTCATATAAATGGGATTACGTATAACGTAGCCATACCGCGATTTACTAAGGATGGAGGTGCTTTATAACTCTTTGATTGCATCGATGTTCGAGAAACCGTTGGTAACGCTATAAATAAATCCAAGGGTGCTGTGAACTGCTAGACACAATTGTTCTATGCGACATATGCATGTCAAATATGATGCCAAGATCGAGGGGACGATCTTCTAGAAAACGTCACAATACAGCACTTGCTCAGATTAGGATTTAAATTATTTGCTTCGCACCAGTACGTCAGCAAGAGTAAATTCCGTTCAGGATCAGAATATCTTCTGTGCTATTTATCGCTTTATACATTTGACAACATGGGGGTAGGCTAATACTGGACAGGTAACACTTATCATTCATAAAGATATCGAATAGTAGCGGACCTAATTTTGAGCCTTGTGCAATACCGGAAGTCGGCAAAATATCACTGGAACGATATTCATTATAGAATACATAATTGGATCTTCTAACGAATAGGAATACACAAGCTTTAACAGAATGGAGTCGTAAACTTTGGAAAAATTAGTGTATCTGATATTTTTGTATAGACGGGCACTTGCGTCAAAATACACAGGTTTTATGTTAAAAAACAATTTCAAGCAATGAGTGTTCGAAGTGCCAACCACTATAACAACCGAGTTTATGGAGACTCTCGTGTTGTACAATGCGAACGAAATTAGGACTAATTTGACTCATTTCATATCCAATTCTGTTTTTCAAATCTTCTAGATTTTGTGGCCTATCAACTAAGATTTTTGTGTGTCAAAAACAAACTAGCAGTTAATGTAAACAAATGCAAAATTGTCACCTACACTCGTAAGACGACTCCAATTATATATACCTATCACTTGGCTGGATCTTCTTTACCTAGAGAGACCTCTATGAGAGACTTGGGCGTCGTCTTTGACTCAAGACTGACCTTTATGGAGCACATATCCAGTATTTGTACATCAGCGTTGAGTATGTTAGGATTCATTATACGTGTTACACGACCATTTGCTTCTATAACAGCCATTCTTCCTCTTTATTTCGCTTTTGTTCGGTCTCGACTGGAGTATGCGTCCTTGGTCTGGTCACCTATGTACATCTATCAGATACATCTTCTAGAGCAGATTCAGAGAAGGTGTTTGAAGTTCTTGTACTTTAAAAAATTTAATACTTAACCGATACAAGGATCTAGCCACAGTGCTCTGCTAGAGGCATTTAATATTGATTCATTAGAACTACGTCGAAAACATGCTGAGTGTAAATTCCTATTTACTTTACTTCATAACGGTCTTGATGTCCCTGAGTGGTTGAGTAAAATCAACTTCATTGTACCACGTTCAGGATCTAGGCAAACAAATACATTTTACTGTTTCGCACCTAGAACAAACATCGCCATCAGGTCCCCAATACATAGATTGTGTAGCAATTTCAACTCTGTGGAGTTTGCCGAGTTGGATATACATACCTGCACTTTACCGTCCCTTTTGACGGTATGTAGACCGCGGGTGCGTTACACTTAGTTGAATACTTTTTCCGTAATAATAAACGACAAGGCGTGTTATTGGAGTACCTGGAGGACGATTCCATTGGTCCTCAGCTATTAATTCACCTCCCAGAATGTGTGATTTAAAAGAAACAATCATTTTATTTCTTGAATTAAGAAGAGATTAAAAATATAATTCTGAATAACAACAGAAATTTTATTACCATTACAAAATAAATCGGGAAGTTTACGGATATATTTTCTCACTGTGCTAATCAAGGGCAAATACAATCATACGTCGACGGTCACCGTAAATATTCCATCCCACTTTCTGCGTTACGGATTATAGTACGTATTTACTGCGAACGTGGGGAGCTGACAAACGTGGCAGGTGTACATATAATTCAAGAATAAATTGTGAACTCTTACAGTCTCTGTAAGAAGTATAATTCTTTTTAGATTATTATAAAATTTGATGTTTTTCACGCTACTATATCGTCTCACCTAGCATAATATCACAAATCGTACGATTTATCTGCTTTATGGGAGGAGATTGTACGTCATGTCATTTTCTCTGTCAAATCATTAGAGTTACTTCGTTATATAAATCGACAAATTTATTTTATTTTTTAATAACATGATCAATCACATTTTTCCAATTATATGAAATTACGCCTTTTATAAAATTTGTTGTGGGCTTTGATTTGTTCGCCTTTATAGTTAAGCTTATATCAACCCTATCGAGCTGGAAATGCAATAATATATGCTGCTTTGCTTTTCGAATCCACATGGTATTCCTCTTTGTGTCCATTATGCAATTTATTTGCTTCTAAATTTCCTTAATATCATTCTTGTTATTATTATTTGCAAGCTTGATGTTCTGACACGAATAATCCATTGTCCAGTTCTCGATTACAATGATGATTTGGTTGTAAAGTACTGCGAAACCTGATGATTTTATGTTCTTTGTAAACAGTAACGGCCGATTAATTTATCTTTTCTCTGATACAGCACGAATAATACTTTTTTGAAACCGTACGGATTTTCCAAAAACATATTTAGTTTCTGAATATACACAATTATTTAAACATTTGTCGCAATAAATAACATTTTTTTTGACACCCTTCTTACAAAATTCTGTTTGTTATGAAGATAGTCACTTATTCACGGCGCTTTAGCTTTTTCGTCCGTGTGGAAACTCTAGACACACAGGGACGTCTTTATCCAATCCCTCCCGGGCCAAGGAGGTAATTAGATTTTCACTTTGAGCTGTAGTACGTAGTCTTGCAATGTGATGACCACCATCTGGCAACATTCCACGCGTACTGTTCTTGATGACTTATTATAGTTTTCTTAAGCGGCACTAATTGAGTTAATTGTTGTTATGTGCGTAGTCTTTTAACAATGCAATCTCTTTCGCAGAAACAGTCGCCATGATATTGAACTTTGAAAGCGTTTGTCGCATTTCAACTTTCTCATCGTAACGGGTCAAAGATTTTAAAGCATCTGCTAATCCTCGCTGTTCGTCTTTCTCAGACTTGATCTTCAAATATGCGAGAATTCTAAAAACACCTTGGAAATTCTTATCGGCATGAATTCACTTATGCAAATATTAAGGTGATGCTACAACATTCTCTGATTCATGGAATATTTAGATAGTATCAATATCAATGTCTCTTTTTTCATCTACTGTCATCTTTTTTGAGGTAATGCACTAATATTGACTTGTACACTGTTCCAGTTGGCATTTTTTGTATGACACATTTTTCTGCTTAGTTCATTCCACAACTCTCTGGGATTGAGGTCCGATGATTGTGGTGACAAAATCATATTTTTGCAGAACTTCTCAGAGTATTTGGAGTCATTATCGTGCTGAAAATAAACTGTTACCCGAATAACGATTAACCAGATGAAATCGCATACTGCTCCAAAATCCATTCATAGAAATATCTCCCTTGCATTTTCTTCATATGTAGGTTCGAGATTGTTTATTTAAAAAGTACATTACAGCAACATGTATCAAAATGCACACGGTACTATGGTTAACCTCCGATGTGGACTAAATTGCGCAACTTTACTTATTGCTTCAATTATACTTTCGCTTAAGCGAAAATAGGGTATTATAAACTCACGTTCCAACAATAAACAATTCAATTTAGCTTACAATCTCATAAATTTGATCAATACGAATCCATTTAAATGTCTCTCTTCCTCTCACCTCTTCCTTTCAGAATATTCAACAGGCTGTAAGTTATTTTCAAATATTTTAGAAAGAATTATATACTACCTATTTGCTTTGACAGAAAGTCGTATCCACTTCTCTATAAAAATCATCTGTAATTTACTATTTAAGATGCTGCACTGAAAACCACGAAACTTTCTAGTTACGTCATAGTTGGTTATGATGTATGCTGAAGTAGCTACGATTCATATCTCCCCTGTATAACGTATGTTTCTGACTTTTATATATAGCGCTTATTTTCACTTCTTATCGATGACAATGATGTAACTACAGACTTTCGTGATTTCATCTGTAACTTACGACCCTTGCGTTCGAAAAATGCTTTATTTAGTCCAAATACTACCGCATGGCTAATATACAAATACGGAAGTGGGGTTTAATAACTAAAGCATAAGTAAGCGCAACAAAGATTAATAAAATATTAGATCCCCTAGGAACCACAAAAATGCAGTTACAATGACTGAGATTTAAAACAATTTTTTGTGGTATGGATCTATCTGTATTACATATTTATGACAATTTTGCGATTTCCTATTTTGTATTTCGACTCGGATCATAATAATTTTTAGACTCTAGATATCCGCCATTGCATATATGCTTAAAACTTGCTTGAGTTGACTACCAAACCTCCGACGTCTCTGAAAAAAAAATGGTCGGACTGAAGAAAGAGGAGAGAAAAAAAAGGAAAGAGACATACATATAAGATAATTAATGCGTCTGTTTCGACCGATAGTACGAGAGTGAAATCAGATGTAGAGTGCAGTACCTACATCTTCGATTTATCAAAGTTGTCTTTGGTCTGTTCGCTGGTTGGTCAGACGGTCAGATGCCCGTATGATTCTGACCGTAGCTATTTTTTAATTGGTCTCCGTCTGGCGGATCGGTGTGGGAGGCCGACTGGCATGAGAAGATGGTAAAACCGCGCTTGGGTCGTTCATAAAACACGAAGCCGAAACAAAACAAAACGCACGAATACAGGACGATGTGTTGAATAAGATAAGAACGGTTATAGGCGGGCAAAAATAACGAAGGAGAAGCAATAAACAGGAATTTCTTCAATATTGAAAAACCTGATATAAAAAAATGCTTATCATCACGACTTTATCTCAGTGGTCACAGATACATAGTAGATGCTTTTATAAAAATTAAGAAAATGATCTACCTGTAATTATAAAAAGAAGACGTGGAATGAAAGGAAATTTAGATACGCCTTAACAACTCAATATCTTGTATGTATTGATTATATACGACATAAATATTTCCTGGCTAATATACTCTTCGAAACCACTAAGAATTTTTAACGAAATGTTTTCCTAAACAAATACCAATGGCTGTCCAGATGTTGCCGGTAAAAGAAAAATATCGTTTCAAACAATAGGTTATTTTACCAATATTTTTAACGTTCATTTAATAGTGCTAAAGTTAAAGTTTTAGAACCTATTAACATTTTCTTTGAGTACATATAACACATGGGCTGAAAAGTCCTGGGCCTAACACATAGATGACGCTAGTTTTATTGCAGTCACCTTTCTCTCAGTTAGTACTAACCTTCAAAAGACAGCTGTTAAAATTTCATGATATTCTATTCATTAGTTTGTGAGTTATTGTGCTAAGAGTCACGCTACTTTTGTTATTTTCAAAACAATGGATCAAAAACAATTTCGTGTTTTAATTTTACACTGCTTGTTGATGGGAAAAAAAATACCGTTCAAGCGAAGCAATGGCTTGAAAAGTGTGATGGGGACTCCGTTCCATCAGAAACAACAATAAAACGTTGGTTTGCTGACTTCAAACGTGGTCGTAGAGACACCGATGATGCAGAACGCAGTGGACGTCCAAATGAGGCGGTAACACCAGAAAACATCAAAGAAATCCACAAAATCGTTTCGGATGATCGAAAAGTGAAGTTGCGTGAGTTAGCTGACATCGTAAAGATATCAAAAGAACGTATTGGCTTTATATTGCATGAGCATTTGAGTATGAGAAAGCTCTGTTCAAAGTGGGTGCCGCGTTTGCTCACTGTTGACCAAAAACAAGAACGTGTTGATGATTCTGAGCAGTGTTTGGCCATGTTTAAACGTAACAAACCGGAATTTTTGCGTCTATATGTGACAATGGATGAAACATGGATCCATCACTTCACTCCGGAATCAAAACGATCGTCATCTGAGTGGACAGCAACTGGTGAACGTCGTCCAAAGCGCCCGAAAGCACAACAATCGGCTGGAAAGGTTATGGCCTCGGTATTTTGGGATGTGCGTGGTGTAATATTCATCGACTATCTTGAGAAAGGAAATATCAACAGTGAATATTATATAGCGTGTCACAAGTCAATCAAAACAATGGCAAAACTACATGAATTGAACTTCGAATTGCTCCCACATCCACCGTATTCGCCAGATTTGGCTCCCAGTGACTACCGGCTGTTCGCAGACCTCAAAAAAATGCTCACCGGTAAGAAATTTCGCACGAATGAAGAGGTTATCGTTGAAACTGAGGCCTATTTTGAGGCAAAAGATAAATCGTTCTACAAAAGTGATATTGAAATGTCAGAGCGGCGCTGGAATGATTGCGTTGCTCTTGATGGAGATTACGTTGATGAATAAAGCTAATTTTGAACCAAAGAAAACCGTATTTTCTTTGTTAGGCCCATGTGTTAAATGTCTATTATATGAAAGAAACATAAACATAAGTTAGATGAAGAAGAAGTGTAATGGGCTCCAATCAATAAATATCTGACAAACAGAAGAAAGCTAACATTGCTTAACACAAAAATGTCTATGTATACATAAACTAGAATACGATAATGTTAGGTTTAAATAACCCAAAAAGTGATTGAATAATAAATAGATATGCTTTCTGAAAATGCGTTTCTATTTTCACTAATTGGATTTATTTTCATAAATAGCCTTCAGAACATTTCTGTTCCTATCAGAATCTTGCAAAAGAACTTAACTTGTTTTTTAGTATCTTATACCATCATTCTAAACTTTTTAGGTTCAGGTGTCACGTACGATAAGTTAATTATGAAATTGTGTTTCTATTAGTTTTCTATTTGTATCATTTTCTGTGGATATCTTAAAAGCCGCTAAATATAAGGATATATTTGGGGCATGAAATGTACTGTGAATAGCTATCTAAAGCTATGTATCTGTTAGATATTATAAGTAATTTATCAGGGGTAATTTACAATCATACACGATAAATAAGAAATCAAGCTGCTAGCGTAATACATCTACTACAAAACTACACTAAGCTGGGCAATAGAAATCAGAAGAAAACTAAAAGAGATTTTCAGACATTTTTATTATTGTAACTTTGAGTGATGTAATATCCTAATCAATTGTAGAAAACATTGATAGCGTTTGATATATTCTGAAGACTACTTACAATTAGTCTATTTTTCAGCTGCTCTACAGTTCTTAAAACACCATCTAATACCTTCATATACATAAATACGATTTTAACTACCCCCAAAGGTGATAGTTGTTAAGTGCTAGATCAGATCATGGTGGCCGTGATCTCATACTCAGACTGCGACCTATTACTTGATGCTGAAGTACGCGATTTGGGAAAGGTTTTGACGGTTTGGATACTATGAGTCTGTGTGCTATTCATTTTATACCAGACTTCGTAAAGATTAGAGAAAGAATGAGAGTATGTATTATTTCTTCTAGAAGTTACTCCAGATACTTCTTCCTACAAGATTCCCATCGAAAAAGAATGGACCTACAACACGATTGTTAATCAGTCCACTCCAAATATTCAACTCTACAGGTCGTTGGATGGTGCTTCCATGCGAAAGACGCAAATTCTGTTTGCTCTAGCATCGATAGCTTTGGAAATTAACTTCTCCGTAGATGAAAAAGCTTACTTCATCTGTGAATAATATTATTCTGAGCAGAGTGTCGTTTTGGTGAATGTGTTCACCAATGTTTCGCACAAAGTGTTTCTTTTGTACATCATCATTAAGTACTAGGTCTTGGTGGTTTTCGTTAGTCGAAACTTTTGAATATTTCCTTTCTAATAAATGTATGGTTGACTCACATGAACCATTTCTAATCTAAGTCCTCTTGTACTACTCTGTCTTTTGTTCTTCTATCTTTGCTCGCTTCGTAGCTTCTTTGAGTACTTATTGTAATCTAAGTTGCTTTTCATCTTTTGCAACGTAGTCTATGGTATCAAACATAGCCATAACTCTCGATATTGCTGTAGGGTTGGGAATGAGACGGTTAAAGTATATAGCGTGAGATAAATCTGAAAATGAGGTTTGAAGTGTGATACCATTTGCATAATTGAACTTCCTCTTCGGTTGTGTATATTGTAACGAGATCGTGTTTTTAACAGTTACGAGGAATTAACATACCATGTAATATTACTACTTCAAATAAGCTATTTGATACATCATCGTCATAAATACATAAATAATTAGTAAATAACTAAGTAAATGGTTGAAAGATAGGCGAGATAAAATAAATTCTCTGTGGATGGGGACGCACTGTATAAGAAAAAAGATGAATAAATTTAAACACGTACTTCTACTAAAGGTTTTATGCATGCTATATGTTATTTTTAGAGTTTAATAGCTGAGTTGATTTCCAAAGATCTTAAAATATCTCAATCTTTAAATGTACATATCACTCTTTTAAACGGCTTTCTGTACACTTCCAAAATTTGCAATGGGAAACTGGAATTTACTCATACATCCGTAGAATGGGCGATTACCTTTCGCCTGCTATTTTTAATAGTAAACCGGAGGGTCACTATAATAGAGAATGCTAACAAATTTGATGTAATATTTTACGTGTAATTCCATCACGTCCAATATGACTACATTAGTTATCAAATTACCGATTCTATTTAATTGAAATTATTTCTGTGTTTTTACAAAAGTACAATGATGAATGGAGTATAAAAAGAATGTCTGATTCCAAGAACGCTCTTCTATGGCACTACAACATTTGGATTGTATAAATTCGTATGTCGGGACGAAACAATACTGGATGTGCAACGCTTATTTATGCATTCGTTGTTTATTTATAGCATGCGTCAGCGTATGTATCGCGCTAAATACTGCACCGAGAGGTGTTTCAGCGCAGCCCTAATAAATACGAAGATATATATTAAAACATTTGCTGACTTAGCATGGTAAGGATACAGTGTTGCTTTATCGTAACTTGATTCATCTATTCATTCATCTATTTCCTACTAAGAGCATATTTTCGATCACCGTAAAATGAAAAGCGAAGACGCTGATTATTTTTACCTCACGGAATTCCTGAAGAATTCCATCACTTTCACGCATATGTGGCGAATATGTTTTCGAAATGGAGCTAACGTTAAACGCCAACGAGTCAACGGTCATCCAGAACTAATGGCCCCACTAATGGACATTGACAGAAGTGGTGACCATTGGGACCAGATCGTTTCATCTCCCGATAATGAAGGGCGTCAACCCGGAACCTATCCTCGAATTTCGGACACACGTGCTTAAAACATTTATACTTTGCTTTCAGAAATCCAACCCTCGTTTGCAGTTTCAGCCCTCTAGCTTTTATGATTCTATATATTTTGACCGTCGGATTTTGTGAGGACTTAGAGTAAGAAAAGAATCGTATATTCCCGTTTTAAACGTAGGAATTATTCTCGAACAAGGTAGGTATATACGAATATGGAGACCAGCGATTAAGAATGAATTAGATCCTATCGTGTTACTAAGTAGATTACTAGTAGGGTATCCACAGTGCAAATACACCTCCTATTATGTAATGTGGAAATGTATTTGGGTAAAATGTGTTGAATATGTATATAACAAACGAGGCCTGTTATTTTCTTTTCTATTTTTGTTTTGCCTTCGTTTTCTTGAATTTTTCGACATGTAAGAGAAACATTTGTAGCCAGTTACCAGTCTCAATTACCATTGTGTCAGATTTTATCGCGGAGTATATTGTAGTTTTCTTGATCTGTTAAGGACAGACATATGTTTAAGTATTCAGGGAACTAACAACTAAATCTGATTCGTTCCAGAAATACGGAAATTCTAAAACAGTATTCAATTTAATTACACACTGCACGACAACGTTGAAGAAGAAACGAAACTAACGGTATCAATTTACCCTAAAAACGCTTATAAATATTAATATAAATTTTATAATTTACGTATAGACGAAGAAATTATAATACGATCCACTCCTATCATTATTTATATCGACTGACTTACTTAAAACATAATCATTTTTGTGTACCATAATAGTATCCTATTGGAATTCGTAATTCCTTTATTTGCACGAATTATTACACACTTATATACGAAGCGCGGTTCAAAATTAATGACCGATTAGCACATGGGCTGAAAAGTCCCGGGCCCAATAAAGAAAACACGGTTTTTTTGGTTCAAAATTAGCTTTATTCGTCAACGTAATCACCATCAAGAGCAACGCAATCATTCCAGCGCCGCTCTAACATTTCAATACCACTTTTGTAGAACGATTTATCTTTTGCCTCAAAATAGGCCTCAGTTTCAGCGATAACCTCTTCATTCGTGCGAAATTTCTTACCGGCGAGCATTTTTTTGAGGTCTGCGAACAGCCAGTGGTCGCTGGGAGCCAAATCTGGCGAATACGGTGGATGTGGGAGCAATTCGAAGTTCAATTCATGTAGTTTTGCCATTGTTTCGATTGACTTGCGACACGGTGCGTTGTCTTGATGAAACAACATTTTTTTCTTTGCCATATGCGGTCGTTTCTTTGCAATTTCGGCCTTCAAACGCTCCAATAACGCTATATAATATTCACTGTTGATGGTATTTCCTTTCTCAAGATAGTGGATGAATATTACACCACGCACATCCCAAAATACCGAGGCCATAACCTTTCCAGACGATTGTTGTGCTTTCGGGCGCTTTGGACGAGGTTCACCAGTTGCTGTCCACTCAGATGACGATCGTTTTGATTCCGGAGTGAAGTGATGGATCCATGTTTCATCCATTGTCACACATCGACGCAAAAATTCCGGTTTGTTACGTTTAAACATGGCCAAACACTGCTCAGAATCATCAACACGTTCTTGTTTTTGGTCAACAGTGAGCAAACGCGGCATGTATGTTTTCGCACACGGCTTTTATAGTCCCGACTTCGTATCGAATGAAAACTGATGTACATAAACGTTTTGAGGAAAGTGAGAAATTGACAATTTCCCTGTAAAACTGGCTAAAATCCCAGCCGGTAGAATTCTATGTAGAAGGTTTAAAGGACTTGGTTTTGTGATATTAAAAGTATATAGAATGATATGGTGATTATGCAGAAAAATAAAGTTAATATGTAAATTTTTGAAAATAATAAAATGATCATTTTTTCAATTGTTTTCATCGTATTTACTAATCCGCTCTTAAGTTCGAATCGCACCTGGTACTTTCATTTTTTTTATCAATACGTATGGATACTCGAGTTTTTTTTCCGTGTAAGAAGTTTGTAATACTTGAACAGTTAGCAACAATGAAGGCTTCATCACAGAAGATCACGACAAAATGATCGAAATCTAAAGTATTACAAACTTCTTACACGGTAAAATAACCCGCGAACGAGACAAAAGCTAGCAACAATGACCGCGAAAGCTTAAAAACTACTATGATCAAATCTGTTAAAAAATTGAAGCACTTAACATCAAGAGGCACTATGAATTGTAAATTTAAGTACTTGCAGTGGCACTAAGGAGCGATATGGGAGCGGAAAACATTGGGGGACAAACAACTTCCGAATAAGACATTTTAAATAAGAATTTTATTTTAAAAAGTAAAAAGAAGTTAGACGTGGATCTAGAAAGAAGCGTCAAGTTTCATTACATTCATGCATTGTTTCCAGAATATATATCTCGAGATAATTAAATAAGCTAATTAAGAATGTTATTCCATAAGCTACCACACAAATTGTAGCAGTCGATTGTAAGCCGTAAACCTAATAGCATTCTAGAGATAATTTGTAATTGTAAAATTTTCTATAGCTTTATAATAACACATCAATTATTGCGTTAATGCATAACCTATTGGTGTATCTCTAATCTTTGTTCTAATGATACCACAGTGAACTAATCGTTAATACCGAAAGTCGGTCTCATTTCTTCGTTTTGTTTCTGTCAGGCTTTTAATAACGCGATGGCTGATAACTACATCAATTATCATGGTTCTCCTAGCTAGTAATTTCTTGTGTTAAAACAGACTGTGGGCATAATGCGTACCTGTGTAGATTCACAGACGAATGGATGTGCAATTAGTCTGATTGAAAGATATTAAAATCGATAGATTTAAACCATGTTAATGAGTTAATATTATGTTGATACCTACGTAATAGATGACCATTTTTGGTAGATAAGATTGTATAACATATCCATGGCTACCAAAGACGTAGTCGATACCCATGGTAGCTATTAAATTATTAAATATAAGACGTATCATTTTCGCAAGTTGTTTGCTGAATGGAAAAGGATTTGAAAACATACGACTATACATGCGAAGAAGAATTGCAGGAATTTCTTGCAATATAAACTAGTAAAAACTAATGTTTAATAGACGATAGTTGTTATGTTTGTAATATCTTCACTTACACACGCAAGAAATATGATGTGAACATTCAATACTCTTTTAACTCTGTCTGGTAGTTTCCTCCACGAAAATAATTGCAAGTAACAGAGGTAAAATATTGCAATGTGGTGCACTGGTAGGATATATAGTGCATCAGTTACGAATATGATTTCTGTTACGATGAAAAAATTACTTATGCCACTTTTATGGTAAGCTATTATAAGCGCACGTGTTTCCGTACTAATTTCTCTTCGCGGAGGCATTTTAAAAAATTGTCACACGATATTTCGCTCACGACGTGAATAGAGTAAATACCACACTGCAACTGACCATAGGTTACAGATTTCACTATAATCTTCTAGGAAGGTAATTTAAACATTATTACCTACAATCTAACAGATGACTAAATTTACCCAGTAAATTCAGAGGGATTGTTATTGTAATTGCATCGCAATAAACAGTTTATGGTGATCCGACCAAGTGCAGGTAAATGATAGTAAACCTTATGCGATATAATGGGTGTTTATCTTACTGAACTACATTTTAAATACGTATTTCATTTTATTATAATGTTTTTTTGGTAAACATAATACTATATGAATAATCGATGAAAACAGGGGTGCCTAAACACTATATGGTGATATCATTTTATTGCAGTTGAAAATTTTTAGCCGAGGTAATATGTTAGAAAACCTTTCTTATGTGGTATTGTAAGCGGCAATTGGTATTTTTAAGTTCTGGTGAACACAAATTTAATATGGTAAGATAATCTCAATTTATAAAAACAATGAGAAACTTTTTCTGTAAACCCTTAGTCCAATCTGTGTGTTTAACAAAAGTGGTTACTTAATTTCTTAAGTTGGCACCTACTCTGATGAAGGTAATTAGCATCCTTTCGATGAAGCAGTAACCTAGAATATTTTTCTGGTTCATTTAATAAATAGAAAAACAAAAAACTTCTTTCGACTCAGATTGAACATGCCTTCACTACTTTTCAGTTCCAATTTTATCCATACAGTACGTTGACCTATCTCCTTTTAATAAAAGCAATGAGTTCAGTTAATTAGCTTACCTATAGGGATAGTCCCGTCTGATATTTTTGCATAATTCTAATATTATTTATGTCTTCGTCATTAACCGCAATTGCATTTACTCCGATATATAACCTGTTTCGCCGTAATTATTACTTTAATTCCTTTTAGAAGATATTCGTACGAGAACATCGTCTATAAAGCATTTCGTTTTCTCATCTAAATCCGTTTTGCTCGTAATCAAAAACAAAAGAGTTGTCCGACTTTCTTGTTAAGTCATTTAGAGAACCGCGTGTACTCAAGATGATCAGGAAACGACTTATTAACTACATATCGCGAAAAGGAAACACAATTTAATTTACATAATTCCGTAGCAATTTTAGTACCTGCTTAAATATTCCTATCCTGCGAAATTTGAGACAAGGATTTTCTAGACGAATAAGTAAAAAAATACGTTGTTATTATTTTAACTATGTAATTTATCTGCAAAGATTATCTACATGAGAATAAATTAAATGCAGAAAACTTTCTAGATATATTGCATAACATGTAATTAATACATGGGCTGAAATGTCCCGGGCCTAACACATAGATGACGCTAGTTTTATTGCAGTCACCTTTCTCTCAGTTAGTACTAACCTTCAAAAGACAGCTGTTAACATTTCATGATATTCTATTCATTAGTTTGTGAGTTATTGTGCTAAGAGTCATGCTACTTTTGTTATTTTCAAAACAATGGATCAAAAACAATTTCGTGTTTTAATTTTACACTGCTTCTTGATGGGAAAAAATACCGTTCAAGCGAAGCAATGGCTTGAAAAGTGTTATGGGGACTCCGTTCCATCAGAAACAATAATAAAACGTTGGTTTGCTGACTTCAAACGTGGTCGTAGAGACACCGATGATGCAGAACGCAGTGGACGTCCAAATGAGGCGGTAACACCAGAAAACATAAAAAAATCCACAAAATCGTTTTGAATGATCGAAAAGTGAAGTTGCGTGAGTCAGCTGACATCGTAAAGATATCAAAAGAACGTATTGGCCTTATATTGCATGAGAATTTGACTATGAGAAAGCTCTGTTCAAAGTGGGTGCCGCGTTTGCTCACTGTTGACCGAAAACAAGAACGTGTTGATGATTCTGAGCAGTGTTTGGCCATGTTTAAACGTAACAAACCGGAATTTTTGCGTCGATATGTGACAATGGATGAAACATGGATCCATCACTTCACTCCGGAAACAAAACGATCGTCATCTGAGTGGACAGCAACTGGTGAACCCCGTCCAAAGCGCCCGAAAGCACAACAATCGGCTGGAAAGGTTATGGCCTCGGTATTTTGGGATGTGCGTGGTGTAATATTCATCGACTATCTTGAGAAAGGAAATACCATCAACAGTGAATATTATATAGCGTTATTGGAGCGTTTGAAGGCCGAAATTGCAAAGAAACGACCGCATATGGCAAAGAAAAAAATGTTGTTTCATCAAGACAACGCACCGTGTCACAAGTCAATCGAAACAATGTCAAAACTACATGAATTGAACGAATTGCTCCCACATCCACCGTATTCGCCAGATTTGGCTCCCAGCGGCTACTGGCTGTTCGCAGACCTCAAAAAAATGCTCGCCGGTAAGAAATTTCGCACGAATGAAGAGGTTATCGCTGAAACTGAGGCCTATTTTGAGACAAAAGATAAATCGTTCTACAAAAGTGGTATTGAAATGTTAGAGCGGCGCTGGAATGGTTGCGGTGCTCTTGATGAATAAAGCTGATTTTGAACAAAAAAAAAACCGTGTTTTCTTTGTTAGGCCCGGGACTTTTCAGCCTATGTCTTAATATCTTTAAAAGAATCTGTGCTAAATCAGTTGTCAGTGTATCTCTGTACCTAGAAAAACTGAGAAGAAAGATTTTTTATAATTTTTAAAATGAGGAAAAAGTGACATTATTGTTTCTTACAAAATTTAAAGTTCTCGACCGCAAATCTAACTGTCGTCTTAGTTTTCTGATATTAAACTGAGAATTTTCCACTTGAAATCGTTTTTGGTTGAATTTTTCCATTATTACGAAATCCACTGTGTTTCATTAAACTGTCTACCCTTGATTATGGATGGTACGTTCTCGAGGGAAGGTTAAACATGAGACTGCTGATTGCCATTTCATTAAATATTCATTGGTCGACCCGTGTTACTAGATTACTTGTTCCTTTAACGTGCAATAATCTGGCAAAATCAACTCTAAGCGTTCTTCTGGGACGTAGGAGAAGTTTATCGAAAGTTTCGCAGTAAATCATGCAAAACAGTACAAGTTTCATTAAGAGAACGGAGGTCGCGAGAAGCTGTAAACTCTTCGAGTGAGTTAGAGACATTCACGTCGAACTCGTCCAATTACGCAGAACGTTAGGTAAGCAATCGAATAAGAATAGTGACAATTTATCACGTACAATGCCCTATTGATTTTTTCAATTGTTAAGTGCGTCTGACATTAAAAAGCCATATCAGATAGGAGTCCCTAAGCTCGTACTTGTTTATACCCTGCTGCTGCGATTCATTCCCTGTCTATGTGAGGGTCTTCCAGACACTAGATACCGGCGTTCTGGAAAAGGGGTGTCCCAATGGGGTTACATTAGTCGACTCTCTTGCTCTTGTCACCGCGCCAGTGTCGGTGATTGATTGGCAAATTCTTGATCGATACGAATTACGGGGGTAGAAAACCCTTTAGGCAATGTGCTCTGACACCTTTCCGGTTATCGATTGTAATTGATGATTTTCGGTTTTGTGAAGTACTGTCAATAGTTAACCTATTCTCACACCAACTTTTTTTTATTTCGTACAAAGTTAAAGCCCTGCTATTTGAAATAGTTAACATATATAATTGAAGATATACCAAGAAGAAAGATAAACATGGAGATAAACACGAGAAAAATAAACACAATGATAATATCAGCAGAAGAAAGAAAACATAGCATCAAAATCGAACAAGTTAAAAGTTACAACTACTTAGGAACAATCATTGAAGACAATGGGAGAATAGAGAAAGAGGTAAATCAGAGGATAGGGAAATCCGCAAAAATATATAACATATTGAGAAATTCGTTTCTGGATAAAAAAGAAATAAAAAAGAAATAAAAACAGAGGTGCATAAAAGAGTGGTCAGACCAACATTAACATATGGTAGTGAGTCATGGATAACCACGAATAGAATCAAAAGCAGAGTTACGGCCATGGAAATGAGATTCCTAAGAAGAATGGAAGGAGTAACTAGAAGAGACAGAATCAGAAACACGACACTCACTAATAGTCTGGGTATCAAACCAGTAGAAGTGGTCATAGAAGAGAGACAACTGGGACGGCTTGGACATCTACACGGAATGGAAGAAGATCGAATCACAAAGAGGATATATGAAGCCAAAACAGAGGGCAAAAATAGAATAGGTAGACCCCGAAACACCTGGAAGGAGCAGGTGTATAGAACATTGGAAAAGAGAAGTATGGGATGGATTGAAGCCAAACAACTGGCTCAGAACAGGAACCTGTGGAAGATAAAAATAAGAAAGTAAATACTCCGACACCGCAAGGTACAAAGGATATAGGATAAAAAAAAAATTGAAAGTGCAATTGTAAGATGTATTCATGTTATTAATATCAAGATTCATTTTGTTTTCGCATATACTTTAACAAATTGACAATTTATCCCACAAAGATCTATTGCACATAGTTTTACAAATCATCACAACTTGAAGTAGATTACAATATACAAAAGTTTACAGGCACGAAAACTCTCATCTACATTTTTGCAAGTAATTTAGGTGATGATATACCTCATGGATATCTCTTCCGCAGCATTTCATGATATTAAAAATTTGTTCTTCATGCATAGGTCTAGGTAAGTGATGCACGTTGTTTATAAAGTATTACATGAACAAGAAACATTACGAGAAATTAGAATAACATTTATGATCTTAGGCAGTGAAATTTAAATATCAACAACGGTTTGTCCTTCCAAGGGTGGTATGCCTGAACGATATAAACGTGTAGCAGCTATAATATTGCGTAGAAAGAATTTATTTTATAATCACAATAATCTAAATATATTTTAGAAATCCTGCGCAAAATCTTCGTCTACGGACATGTAACGAGAATGTAATCGTTATTGATAAATATTGAGTTCTACCGATACAAAAACATAATCCTTTGTCCAAAACTCTTCGTTTAAAATAATGTGGGCAGAGAGGATTTACATAAAAGACATACAGTCAAAAGAAGGATAGAACATGGTTGCTATTCTAACAGAAATATACTACCGTTTTGACAATGCATCAAAAAAGAGTACTACATTGTTAAAAAAAAGGGAAACAGAATAAGTTTCACCAAATGCAAGTTTGTTGTATATCGCAGGATAAAGTAAGACCAGTCTAGAGTAATGTGAATGCCTATAGGAGGAGCTAGAGCCAAGTGTATAAACTAAGATTAGTTAATACTGTTTACGTCATACTTTTACGTTTTTATAATAAAAATATACTAACTATTTGTATAAGCATTTTCAAAATTTAATCCACTTGTCGTATATTCAAAGTATAACTTGATTTAAATAGATCTGGAAATAAGGACTTTCGAGTGCATGCATATCAAAACAAATCAAATTCTACATCTAATCATTCATAAATCTACTGCCAAAAATAACGAAGTAACAACCATTGTCCATTTACTTAATATTCATTTTGAGGAATGTGTTGGATTTCGACAGTGTTATTCCTCAAATAACCAAAGCACGAATAAAAACCCTGTAACGATGTATAAAATAAAAAAATCCCAGTATTAAAAACAATCACTTTATCCTGAAGATGCAGCTGAAGCTAATGGGATCACTGTTATCGCACAGCGTTCATGTAAATTATTTCAATTTTCTCCTAACTTTCCGGGATCTACGCCATTAAACCCCTTACCAATCAATCAAAATATTACCACTTGACGCTAATACACGTCATTCATGCAGATGTATTTGCGTGGAAGGAGTCAGTGTCGTAAATAACGGCGTTCTGATAGCGTATGCTCAATCCATCCAATATATTACGTTTAATTGAGCGTGCGACAAGATTTATACGTCGAACATTTATAGAGTCCGGATGGAGAAGCGTTCACTTTGATATCCGATAATCGTGAATACGGTACCAACTAAAAAAAATAAAAAGTTCTGTGTTCCGCGACAGGCTGTAATAATGAAAAATTGCTTGACAGGTGGCTGGATTTAGTGCAAAAATATTAAAATAGGGCCGTGAAGAGGTGTCGCCGCGAAATGAGATACGAATCAGTGTAACATGTGCGGACATCTGCCGGCAGATATTAAAGATAATTTTTTTGTAGCGCTGTTGTCCCCAACCATGCTGATTTTTAAGTCTTGACAGTTTTGGGTGCGATTAATTTTTATTATAGGCGGTTTTATGTGATTCACGATGAGATCATTTACGGTGAATGATGTTTATACATCATTCTGTTTTGACTTGGAAGCAATGGAAGATCATAAAAAAAAAATAATATTTATGACTGAGGACTAAGCAAATAGCGAAGTAACGTTCGAGCAAATGAGTTACTGCTTATTTTCTTTCGATCAAGGGTAAGACCATTAAATTCTTACTTCTCTTCTTCGAAATCGTTTTTTTTTTCTATCGAAACACCGAAAAAATTGAAACTACCTGATTATACGTCTTTAATTTCATTTGAAGCTTAGGACATTTTATATGCCTTGATAAAATAAAATCTTCTACCATTTTGTTGGTTTCTTAATCCGCATTTCAAGCATTAGTGTGATCACTTCAACCGAATAACAAACGGTATACCACATTATCCAAGAGATTTAATTTAAATTGACAGACTAGGCCATTTAGAATTTTTCTATAAATATTGTGGAGGTTAAAAAAAAACGTGTTTTCTTTGTTAGGCCCGGGACTTTTCAGCCCATGTGTTAGCACTTAAAAGCTCTGATTGCTCATTTATATCTTCATGTATTCTATACATTTAGTTAAGGTATTTTATACAATGTAGTAATTTTAAAAGAACAAATTAATTGTATCATACATCTTATCCAAAAATAGAGTATGATGTATTAACCGGATAATATTGCGGAAAATACACGTGAAGAATTTATCATAACAGCCACATCTTCGATTTATAAATCAAATTCATATGATTATTTCATTTGTGATTTTATAAATAAAATGCTAACAGTAAAGAAATCTTATTAACTTTATTCCAGATATAAAGAGAAGAAAGAATAAATTTATAATAATGTCCATTTAAGAGGTTATTATATCTTCGATTCAGGTTTATCCATGGCAATATTGTTATTTTGAAGCTTGTCATATGGCATTTATGTTCCCTTCCGTTAAACCCGAATGCAATCTCATTTACTTTCTAAGATGACTAAATAAGCTCCAACTATTTCGGTAAATGAAACAACGAAAGCATACGTTTATATTGCAATTGATGTTACTTTTACTTTATTATTGCGGTATTATGCACATAAAATATGAAAAACTCTGCTATTTATTATACAAGATTTTGATAACCAAAAACCAAACTTTGACGTTTACGATGTTATTTGACAGTTTCATCGGTTGAATTTGACCAGTGTAATACAGCCGCCGATCGTAGCGCCACCTACTGCATTATTAAGGTGAATGGGTAGGTTATTTCGTTCCATGGATCGAATGAGATCTTGCTTCTATAAATACAATATGAATCATTGATCAATGCGAATAAAAACAACAATATTTTAACATGTTGGATCATGTCGTGTAAATGATTGTAGCTCCTAGCAAATTCTCTTACGAAACGCCTGACAAATAGAATCTTGCATTATACGCTACATTATCCCGCGCATTGACTCGCCTAGGTCGAAGAATTAATCAAACTCGGTCGAACTCCACGGCTTATCCAGGAGGCAGATGCTTCAAGGGATTTCCCGCAAAGCACGCACCGCTAATCAATAATCGGACGCCCAGCTATCGATAACTCCGTACATTCCGCCCACGATGCTTTCATTTGTCTCGGAATACCAGCGCGACCATTGTGTCGGCGTATATACTGTACGCGTTGTGTTTATTAAAAAGATAATAATAAAAGCAAGGGACAAAAGAAAGAGTAGATGATCCCCTCTCGATTCGAAGATCGCGTGTTTTATTGAAAGGAGATATATATATATATATATATATATATATATATATATAAAGTAGACGTACGCCTAGGAGAATGGAGAAGAATGCAATGAAGATTCGTTCTGCGTTCGTTGCCTGAAGTCTTCCATTGTTGTCGAAGTCCTCGATGGACCACGCGTTTAACGTTTTTGATTTGATGGATCGCTCGAATCAGTTCTAGAGCTATTGTTTCGGGATTTTTTGCGTGTTTACGACGGCGGTAACAACGGCCGTAACTAAACTTATTGTTTCTTAGATTGGCTAGATCATTCACGGGCGACAGGATTTGCAGCGTTGAAACTTTTTCGATGAAGGAAAATGCGAAGACGAGAATTCGCGATACGTTTGTTCTTGAGAGAAAAAGGCATTGATAATTACTTGCGATAAATTATTTGATGAAACGAGGTTGACGTAAAGACAGATGTGAATGTTCAAAATATCAGAATACAACAAATATTGCCGAATATAGGTTCTTTTAAACATTTGAAATATTACTAACTGTAACTGTATATGCGTTGTATAGGATATGCGTTGGAGATCGTCTAATAGGATTAAATAGAATACTTGCTTAAAAGACCTTAATGTTAATAATTGATATGAATTTGTCAGTCATCCCCCTCCCAACAATTCACAATTTTGTAGTATCATATTACAACTAATCGAATTATTTGTTCAATTTTTTAACAGCAATTCAAATACAATTTCTTATGTATCAGGTAGTACTTAAAGTTTACTAATAAGGTCTAAGAAGTTTCTTTATGATAAAACGTGATATATGTACTTATACACTTGTCTCACGAATATTGAGTAATAATCAAAAGCAAAAAGTGCTAATTTAATCTAATGCTTTATAAATGGTCGTAAAAAATTATGCATCTGAATTGGAAATCTAGAAAAATAAAATCATGAAGAAGATGCGGGACCATGCATTATAAAATGCTTCAATTTTTTATGTATTTTAGCAAATCGTATTTAATTATCGCGTGGTTTTCTCTCAATCCCATATGATAATAAATGAAAATCAAAACCGATTTTAATCGAACTTCACGAAGTTCATCACCGACGCACCTACGACCACAAGGAAATTCTGCAAACTAATTGTCAACTGTATTTGCTGACGGTGCTTCCTTACCAATAGCTGAACCAAGTTAGGTCTTTACTAAAATCGTAAAGAATCATTCACCAAAAATATTCAAGTGAAATTTGCATTTCTCCATTGACAATCTTAAATTCCTTAACATATATGGCAAGGGCCTTGATAATGTATTTACATGTATTTCCCAATTCACGTCGGAATCGAATGTTAGTCCCAAACACTTTACAGGTTCATTATTATTGAAGTTTGTATAAAAATTCAACGAAATTATCAAAATTGCTATTTCATGTCTAACGTAATTTTCAGCCTAAGAGAATGGTTTTCACATAACATTATTCAGTTAGTAGTTTTATTGTTAATAATAATAGCGTGGGATCATGATTTCTGCATTCAATATATTCGTACGATTCGTATAAACCACAAACAAAATTCGACCCAATATAAATCCTTATGGTCTCATACGTAGCTTCGTGTTTGACAATTCAGTTCCGACTTAAACAGCCTGATATCTACGTAGATGTTGATATGAGGCAGGTCCGATAATTCCAACTGCTTCGAGTTTAGCGAAAAATGTGTGCAAGACACGATCAAAAGCCATATTTACATATACACATACATATACATATATATACATATACATATACATATACATATACATATACATATACATATACATATACATATACATATACATATACATATACATATACATATACATATACATATACATATACATATACATATACATATACATATACATATACATATACATATACATATACATATACATATACATATACATATACATATACATATACATATACATATACATATACATATACATATACATATACATATACATATACATATACATATACATATACATATACATATACATATACATATACATATACATATACATATACATATACATATACATATACATATACATATACATATACATATACATATACATATACATATACATATACATATACATATACATATACATATACATAAATGGTCCGACACCGCAAGGTATAAAGGACATAGGATTAAAAAAAAAACTATATACATAAATATACATATACATATACTTACCAAATTCTATTATTGTACGCTGCACTATACGGATATAAATAACATAAAGGACGAATAAAATATATTTACATATTTACGTAAAGTACGTTAAATGCTTAAAGTATTTTCTGCTTTTTTATACTTACATTATTAGATTAAATAACACAATTGTTTTAAATTCAGAGTATATACCTGAAAGATAGATAATGTAATTGAACAACGTGCATTAATTTTGATTATTAAAGTTTGTATAGCATTATTTACAAAAAATTCACAGAGGATTTCTAACGTATGCGCCATTAACGCCTTCTTCGAAACTATAATTCATTCACGTTAAGAATGCAGTAGATAGCGCTACGATCGGCGACTGTATTACACTGGTGAGATTTAATCGATGCAACTGTCAAATGACAACATCGTAAACGTCAGAGACTGGTTATCAAAATCTTTTATAGTAAACATCAGAGTTTTCCATATTTTATGTGCAATGTATTATGGTTATACGACCTGATAAAATAATACCGCAATAATAAAGTAGAAGATCCTTAAATCTTCGACCTGGTCTCGGCTCAACTGTTGTTTTTTCCTTGCGTTTAAATTGTGTAATCACACGGTTAACCGTGGACAACGGAATATTTAAAAAATTTACTTATTTCACGTTGCGAAGCGCCGCGTTCACTCTGACCAACGATGCGACACCCCGGGTGAAGTCGCTAATATCACTCGAACCTTGTAAGCGAGGCATAGTTGTAACGATACTAATCTATGACGAATTCCTTCCGATACATCTACCCCTACCCTAATGACAAGACGAAGTTCTTAATTCGTTCTTAGAATTTAGCTGTTTACATATTTATACCGCTTTACCTGGTGTCTATTTTATCCTGTCACCCTAGTGTATAACAGTGCTTTCATATCATATTTATTTTTTAAATAAAAGTAACCATCCGTCAACGTACTTAAAGTGTAAGTTAAACGTTTACGATGTTACAGATAAACAAGAACTGAAAAATGGGGTATTAAGTTATGTTATATTCCAGACATACAGAAAACATACCAACATCGATAATGGCAAAATACATGCGTGAAATAGAAAATGTGAAATTAACAAAAAAGGCATCGGTCAATTCCACATAGATAAGTCGTAACTGACGTCCAAATAATAAGGCATCACTGGAGGAACCGTCATCTACTCGCCATACATCATTGTCGGAACTGAAAGAAAGACCGAGCACAAGAAGAAAAACGGTACGGGTTAGAGCAACCCTGATGAAACCAGTTCACACGCCTCGTCCCGTTTATATCCATTTATATATTTGCAAAGGAGTCGGACCCGCGTTTAACCTCAGGCTCAGTTTATAATTACACCCTTTATCTGATCAATGTACTATCAGAGACAATATGGAAGAAGGTACTCATTAAAACAAGTTCCTGAAGCAGCATTCTACAGTCTCATTTATAATAATTATTTATAACTTAAGATAGTCTATGTGGGTATAAGGTTGCCTTATGTGTTAAGATAAACTAATCGTATGCTTAAAGTAAGACAGAGAACAATTTAAAAAAATAGGTTGCGAGAAGATGCGATTAATTAAGGATTTTTGTTATTATGAATGCTTTTTACAGTTCTTATAGTAGACAAATGTTTAGCTGCTGGAACATAGAACAAAGAATATATATGTATATACTAAATGACTGTTATAACCAAATGGGGAAATTGTTTTATTTCTAATATAATTATGTTATTAGTTTGTGCTTACCTAGAACCTAAATAAGCTCAAATTAGATCTGACGAGTTACTACTAGTCAAAATCAAAATTGAACTGTTCTTTGAAAAGTATTAAAGATTTCAGCCAAATGTTACTCTTAGGTGTTAAAGTTTTAGATAAGTAATAACAATGCAATAATTGACATTCACAACACGTCGAATATGGGCTGAAAAGTCCCGGACCTAACACATAGATGACGCTAGTTTTATTGCAGTCACCTTTCTCTCAGTTAGTACTAACCTTCAAAAGACAGCTGTTAAAATTTCATGATATTCTATTCATTAGTTTGTGAGTTATTGTGCTAAGAGTCACACTACTTTTGTTATTTTCAAAACTATGGATCAAAAACAATTTCGTGTTTTAATTTTACACTGCTTCTTGATGGGAAAAAATACCGTTCAAGCGAAGCAATGGCTTGACAAGTGTTATGGGGACTCCGCTCCATCAGAAACAACAATAAAACGTTGGTTTGCTGACTTCAAACGTGGCCGTAGAGACACCGATGATGCAGAACGCAGTGGACGTCCAAATGAGGCGGTAACACCAGAAAACATCAAGAAAATCCACAAAATCGTTTTGAATGATCGAAAAGTGAAGTTGCGTGAGTTAGCTGACATAGTAAAAATATCAAAAGAACGTATTGGCTTTATATTGCATGAGCATTTGACTATGAGAAAGCTCCGTGTTCAAAGTGGGTGCCGCGTTTGCTCACTGTTGGCCAAAAACAAGAAACACACTTTTTAGGATCATGAGAAATAAAACTATTCTTATCAATTAAAATTAATAAAAGAGCGTTGTTGTAGTTGTGAGTTAATAGTATCTAAAACTTTTGTGATGACGGCTACCAGGTTCGTCCAAGTTTGCGCATCGTCAGGTCAAAGCACTCTAGTAAAACACTATAAAACTGCATCTGTTTTAGTGCTAATTTAAGTAATAAGCTTGGAAAGAAAAATAGCAGATACTTGAATTCTTGTGTCGAATAATGTCTAGAATGACAGAGTAAATTAATTTTCATGCTTTTTGAAATCTTTTTGTGGCTCTACTGCACTTTATTTATTCTATCGGCGAAATACTAGAGCAAAGATTCAATAGTGACGAACAAATAAATAAAGTAGATCTGCATTACCATTCAAAAGCTTAATCGCACTAAATAAAATAACAAAATAAATTAGACAAATAATGTTTGCGAGAAATTTATTAAAGAAATAAACTTTACTCGTTAATTTAAACTGTTTTATTGACAAAAAAGTATATTCTAACAAAATATATACTGTTATTACCTTATATTCCTTAGAACTAGTCGCTCTAAGTAATCCAAGTGATCCCACAAGAGCTTAACGAGGCTGCAATCAGGGCTCTGTAGTGGCCATTCCATCGAGGATAGGACTCCTTCAGAAGATTTGTTTTGAAAGTAAGCTTGAACCACCTTTGCGGTGTGGTTGAGGTTGTTACCTTGGTGATAATTGAATCCCTTCCCAGTTAATTCACGTCCAATTGGTAGCTATATATGGACATCTATTTCCACCTCCAAAGCAATCCCGTACCATGATGTTTCCTCTTCTTGTGTCACTGCTTTTGAAATATAGCGTCTAATATTCCTTTTCTAGAGCGGCAACGACATTTATTTCCAAATAAATCGAATTTACATCCATCCATAACACACTTTTTCACTCGTTTGCACTTTAGTTTGCTTGAGCTTTTCTCGATCTAGTCTTTTCCATTTGTATATAGGATTTAACCGTGGTTTTCTTACTGCTGTATAACCCTATATAAGGGTGCGGCGATTTCTTAGGAAAATCATTCGAATGTATTGATTCGTGTAATTCCGTCGTTTCTACTTCTACTTTAAAACCTACTGGTCTCTTACTTTCTTTTAATAGTCCTACGCACATAACACTTTGTCGAGCAATTTCTCTATTTGAAACATTTGTTTCGTATAAAAGGCATATTCAGGCGCGTTTCAATATCCAATTGCCTCCTTTTGGAGATACCTTGGATCAAATAAACTAACAATATGAAATAGAGTCTATTTAACGCAATCATACACGTCTCTAATATATTAGCAATATACTGGATGTATACTGAATGTGCAGTTTATTATAATCGCGTCAACACTATGTTAGCGTCAGGACCGTACAGAGAATTAAAGAAAACCCCCCTACCGTCAATGATTAGAATCACTAAAGATACTATTAAGGACTGTCCCAACTTAATCAATAATAACCTGAAATTCAAAATAACAACTTCAAACCCTACCATTCCAAAAATGTATTGTCTTGCAAAAATTCACAAACCAGGCAATTCCATGAGACCTATAGTATCCGGCATTGATTCTCCAACATACAAATTGTCCAAATGGCTAGTGAATGAATATAAGAACTTGCCCCATAAAGTAGATAACCTATTTGTAGAAAACTCCGTAGATTTTGTAAATAAAATTGAAAATATTGAATTAAAAGATGGGGAAGTCCTTGTATCATTCGACGTTTGTTCACTTTTCCCAAGCGTACCAATTCCAGAAACGATGGAGTATTTGGTTGAATTTTTGAAATTATATAACGTAGATGACGTGAAAACCGCGGAGTATAAAAGGTTAACTAAATTATGCATGTCACAAAATTGTTTTCAAATAGGCGGAAAATGGTTCGAACAGGTGGAAGGCACGGCGATGGGTAATCCTCTATCGCCTTTTATTGCGAACCTTTTCATGAGCAAATTTGAAACAAACCTGAAAAAAGAAACCAAATATTTCCCGAGAATTTGGCTTAGGTACGTAGATGATATTTTCGCTGTGTTTGACACCAACAAAGGAAACATACAAGATTTTCTAGCAGAACTGAACTCAAAATTTACCACGATCAAGTTTACCATTGAAGAAGAAGTGAACAATCGCCTTCCGTTTCTAGATACTCTAATCATACGCAATAATAATAAATTAGAAATAGACATCTACAGAAAAGAAACTAATTCCAACAGATTCATCACGTTTGATTCGCACCATTGCGAACAACAAAAATGTCCGCGATTAGTTTTCTGGTCAATAGACTCGTCAGATTTCCGCTAAACAAGAGCAGGTATGACAAAGAATTAAAATATATCAAAGATGTAGCGAGGTACAATGGTTTCTCTTCTATGGATGTCGACCGTATTTTAAGGAAGGTCCAATACAAACAACACAACAGAAATTCCACGACTTTGACATCAACAAACACCGGTAACAAGAAATTTATAACTCTTCCTTTTCACCCAACAGTAAAAGGGTTAAGTAAAATTTTCCGACAACTAAACATGAACGTGTCTTTTGTGTCAAAAACAACTTAAAGAATCTCTTAGGGAATCCCAAAGATACACCGGAGATGATAAAAAAGTCTGGAATATACCAAATCGCATGCAATGATTGTGAGAAAGTTTATATTGGACAAACAAAAAGGCGTATCGAAACGAGGTTCAAAGAACATATTAGACACTATCGTTTCGACAAACCTGAACTATCAAGCGTAGCAGAGCATATGGTAAAATCCGGACATAAGATTGATTTAAAAAATCTGACACTACTTAAAAACGTGAACTCGTATAGAGAATTAGACGCGTACGAAACGGTATATATGAAAAAGAACGGAAACTTATTGAACAGAGAACCACCCCCAATTGCACACTCGAGTTTGATGGATTTATTACCATAGACCCTGTTAAATGATACGGTTCGCTTTCGGTCCATCCTTCCCCGTAAAAGGCATGACGCCACCGAGTAGATTGTAAATAGTCATATGTTTTAGAAATTTTAGAGCCTGCGTAGAAAATAATTTGCATGTGTGATACAGTTTTTACTTTCAGTCGGTAACACGGTCGACAATGGGAGCCCACGTGCTCCCGAAACGCTGCGTTCCGCATAATTAATTAATTTGTGTGAGTGGAGTTTACTGCTATAGCTGTGAATTGCAGTTTATTATGTGTGATCAAACTTATGAATGGTAGTGTAAGAGCACGAGAATTTCAACACATCTTAATATGTCCGTAGTTTTATTTAAATTTCTGCTTTGTAAATTTTTAATTATTGCTTTAGTTGTCAAGCGATGCTTAGCCAAGGTATAGCGGAATTTGTGAGAATGATCATCAGAAGAGTTTAAGTTTACTTTTCTTGGTGTAGGTACTACCTTGAATACACCCAAGTTTAGAACTCTCGTGTTAACATTGTAATCAACTCCATAATCAACGTAAATCATATACCTCAGTAAAATACATATTTGCTTTCCATTTGAAATTTTTTTCTTCGCACATAAAATAGGATACGAGTGAAATTTTGTTTAATAAATAATAAAAAATAGTAAACGCCATAATAATATTATCATGATGCACACGTAAAATATTATTAACGTACCTTATGAGTCTCTCTTTCACGCGCAGAGCGAGATGAAGCAATTTACGGTTTCATCCTTAGTTCATTAAGTTCGAAATTATAACCCGGCTCCAGATAAGATTTTGTTTTGGAGACGCTCTACCGACGATCACGCCACCTATCATTATGTGCGGCACTACGTACAAAGGCGTCCAATCCGTTGACGGTGCGTTTAATTAAGAAAAAAGGTTTTTACTTGCTACGAACAAATGAAAAACTGACAAAGTATGTTCCCTAAGACGAAAAAGCAAGTCTTTGATTCAAATTACTTCAAGGTCGCTGTTGGGAGAACTGCTGGCAAAAAGTACGTCTACAAAAAGTGAGTGGTGATGATTATATTCATTGATGAAATTTAAAAAAAAAAGCTGGATTGTGGGGGTAATTGTATACTGCAAATTGCAAAAGCAAACAGTTTGCGAGGCTGTTATTCATTCCATATTAATTTAGGCGAGGAGCAGAAACCTCCTAAGAACGTTTTTGATCATCATCCCGCAATCTCAATTTTCTGATTTCCCGATACTTCCAACGCTGATTTTGACAAGACAATTTATAAATTCTCTCACCCTACCACAATATCTTCGTGCCAATAACAGCTATTACGGTAAAATTCGGTTGCTTGCAGACGCGTTTGCATGTCTATGTACATACAGGGATGCAATAAGTATGGCTTGCTGTACTGGGGACATAATATACATCATTTTCTGTAATCAAATCACTTTATAAGATAATATAGGGCTATAGTTTCATATTTCGTTATATATGCCTATATTTTTCTTATATATCAATCTCTGGAGTTCTTCTAGTTTCCCGTAATTATGTGCGCTATAGTATTTCTAGTGCTTATGATGGCGTTTTTGCTAAATTTAGGAGTTTGATATGAGTAGTTCCATTTTGTTGAATATGAAGTAATATGAGGTTAAAAGTAGCATAGCTCTTCGTACGCACTACTTCCGATAATGTTTCTTCGTGTAACCATCTTCATGTTCTTCTTGGTACCGTTCTTTATATGAAGTTTTCTGTGATGCTGCATTACGATGACATGTCCTCTTCATTCAATTTGTTCATTTTATATCCTTTCCAATTAGTAGTGGCTGTCTGAACCACCCTGATCTTCTGGTCTAGTATGGAAAACGACATTGGCCAACAAATATTTTTTTCTGCTGATTAAGATCTGACATTTGTGTTTAACTAATGTAACACATGGGCGAAAATTCCCGGGCCTAACAAAGAAAACACGTTTTTTTCTGGTTCAAAATTAGCTTTATTCGTCAACGTAATCTCCACCAAGAGCAACGCAATCATTCCAGCGCCGCTCTAACATTTCAATACCACTTTTGTAGAACGATTTATCTTTTGCCTCAAAATAGGCCTCAGTTCCAGCGATAACCTCATCATTCGTGCGAAATTTCTTACCGGCGAGCATTTTTTTGAGGTCTGCGAACAGCCAGTAATCGCTGGGAGCCAAATCTGGCGAATACGGTGGATGTGGGAGCAATTCGAAGTTCAATTCATGTAGTTTTGCCGTTGTTTTGATTGACTTGTGACACGGTGCGTTGTCTTGATGAAACAAAAATTTTTTCCTTGCCATATGCGGTGGTTTCTTTGCAATTTCGGCCTTCAAACGCTCCAATAACGCTATATAATATTCACTGTTGATGGTATTCCCTTTCTCAAGATAGTCGATGAATATTACACCACGCACATCCCAAAATACCGATGCCATAACCTTTCCAGCCGATTGTTGTGGTTTCGGGCGCTTTGGACGGGGTTCACCAGTTGCTGCTAATTTACGCGCGATTGAGAAATGCAATAGCAATACTCTCGATATAAAAATAAGATAAGGCATCTTTTTATTTTATTTTTTGTACGGTGAAGAGAAGATTTTCTCGTGTCCGCGTCCGTTCAAGAGAATGTCCGTCCAAGAAAGAGTTAATACAATGGAAATTATATGGGAGCCGGTCGGGACCATGAGAAACTGTCCGTTTAAGGGAGGTGTCCGTGTAAGAGGAGTGTCCGCGAAGGGGACTGTATTATAAAATATAGTTATAAAAAACATAACCAAGAGGATCACGTGGGTTATTCTTTATTAGTTACAACTACAATTGACAATAATATCTTGCTTAAATCATATGAAGGTTGAAATTTCAGATTGTGTTTGACATATTTGACAGTAATAAAGCAAATTAGTTTCTGTTTTAAAGCACATCAATAAAGATAAAATACAATTTGAATTGTCAAACTTCAAACTTCTCAGTAGATATCAAACGGAATTTAAGGTTTCTATCTTGGATTTAGCTGTCAGATATAATTGTTACCAACATAAAAAATTATTAAAAAAAACATTACCACACATATGTTGAGGTAAATAAATTGTTTAAGTAAGAGGAACAACGTGATTATAATTGGAATATTCAAAAAAATAATGGTAAGAAAATTATAAAAGAAGTTGCATAGAGAGAACCAGGATATAAAAAGCGAGACTGAAATATCATATAAGTAAATGGAAATACAGTATAAGTTCAAATCTGGAAGGAAAGAGAATAGTAAAAAGTAGCAAATTGAAAATGATGAAATAATATGATAAAGCTGTTACAGAATGCATTTTATACATAGTGTATCTGTAATGCTTATAAAAACATCATATTTATAATATTTTAACTATAATATAAAGCTGGTGGCGATTTATAGAGCTCGCAGCTCGTTTGTGAACAAAAGAAGAACGATTCATAAGCAAGACATTCTGGAGTACACAAATTTGTGTGAAATGAAATGTACCGGTACCTTGCATGTCTATCACAGAGCCTCAGAGGTTATTATTGATCGAATGTAATTGTTTGGTAATCTAACATACTTTACGTTCAAGATATACATTCAAAACATTTTTTCAAATACCACTAAATATCGACATTTTATTTTTTAGATTGCGTACTAACATTGGAGGATAGCGACTGTACTCGAGTCAGAAATTATTTTAAAATTTAAAACCAATCAAAGTGGATACTAAAGATACTAAAAACATAATTTTAGAACACATTGTATAACCACAAAACTCTTCCAGTAGACTTATGCGAGTAAAAGAATAAAGACGATGAACTTGGTGGAGAAGGACGGCTAATGTGGGTAAAGGATATGTAATTAAATATCGCCAACCCTGTAATTATGGACAGTAAATTTCTGAATGCGGGGGCCCTAGGTTGATAATGTCCGATAGTCTAGTCCCAGCTCTTCTCTCCGTGACCCAAGTCTTCGCCGTATTATATATAGAAAAAATACGAAAATAAAATACAACAGAAGAAAAGCGCATCGGACATTCACACACACACGTGCACACGAGAGCTCAAGTACGTATAGCGGAGAACGTTGGTACAAATATTAGTTCGCCGCGATGTCAAGCTGATGGTCTTCGGTACGCTTTTTAGAGGTAATGGACCACCCCTTTCTCAGATAAAGACTACGAGGGTTGCCTGCGATATGTGCTTCGCGTGATTTATTGAGGAGACGCGAGATTAATGCGTTATTGCTCAGTTTTACACGAAGAGATCTCCGTAATCGTAAATTCTGCAATTTAGATTTTTCGTGGGGCAGAATATAACTCTTCTGTGATATTCAATATTACTTAGACGTGGATCATGATGGAGGAGTTGTAGAACTAATTAATATTAACCTTTTGGGGTACTCGAAAGTCATAAAATCTGAAAACTATTAGTTGCAAAATCCATAGCAATGTATGTATTTTGTTTAACAATTATATAATTTTTAGAAGTAAATATTTTCATTGTAAAAGATATTTATTTATTTAACAGTTTTTCCATGTACGAAAATTTTCCGATATAATAATGTTCTTTGCTATTACTAAATATCAGGGTTAAAGGACACTTACTTCAAATTTTAAAATTTCCAGTTAAATCTGTACGTAATCGTTGATAAACATGTAATAACTTTAATTAAATAATTACTTTTCTCAGAACTCATTTTTTTTATTATGAAGTTTGTAAACGTGCTTTACTTTTTAATAAAAATTTTCTCAGATTCGTAGTGAGAATAAGAAACAAACTGATTTATTTAATTTCTACTATTGAAATGAATGCGAGGTAGTACCATAGACACGAAGGTCTACGCAGAAATTTTTTATTTATTTATTTATTTAAGAATAAAATTTTAGTCCGATGAATTTCCAGAACATGCTCCGAATTAATAATTTTTTGTTTTCGTAACTTTACTTAAGAACTAAAATGTTGATTCAATCCAATCATGGATGATAGTACTATTTTTAAATCATTGTCTTCTTCGATTCTGCTACCGTTGTCTGTTCAGAAATTCCCAATTAGAAATAAATAGAGCGTTATTTCGCTGTGTAAGAGGGTTGTTATTGCTACACTGGCAAACAGGTTTTGGAAATTGAAAATATGCTTTACACTTACACTAAAAAAATGCAATTCAATCTAATTCGTAGCTTCAAAAAATTGTTGTCTGTCGATCCGTGTTGAACTAGTGTAAATTATAAGCCGCTTGTGATAAAATCGCAGTTCACAATTGTAGCAGATAAAGATTGTTCCCATTAGCAAACGCTATCTTCGCTGCAAATTTACTCTCCTTTAAAATAGCAATCAAAATATTGACTTCTATAAATAAGATCTTTTGATTGTAACGTTGTTTTCGAATGACGCGTTTAGAACGTTATTTCATCAAATAACTTACCTTAAACTTACGCAACTGGAACCCTATTCATGCACGAAATCGATTTATACTCTGCATTTTACCTGAAATTACTCCAACAAAGCTTTAAAACGTCAAATAGTGTAAATATCCTTTAGCGTTGAAAAAACGGAGCCTTATTAAGTCGCTGACAACCGTAAAGGGTAACTTCTACATTTTTTTGTAACGAAATCAACACAAATAATCAGCCAAAAATAAAGTAGTGTCTGGAAAACAATATTCTGTATATTTTGCAATCGTTAAATTCGTTATTTCAAACTTCCTGAGGGTTTGAGGTCTACTCAACCTTATACAATGTTTTCGTTTTTGTCGGAGTGAAGTCATTAGCTTAATGAAAATTAAAAAACAAGAATCAAGTGAATGTGGACTTTGTCTAGTCGAGTATTTCGTTTCATTAACTAGTAAATAAACACACAACGTTGTAAATATCTTGTATGTTATAATATCGAGATATACCCAAATGTTACGTGATATTAAGATTAGCGCTGAAAAGGTTTCAGTTGATTGGAAGTCCAACTGGACCAATTGCTACAAAATTTAGCCAATTTATCCATTGCTTTTATGTTTTCCATGAAAACCATTCATGCTTGTTACAGAGAATAGGTTTATTGCTTAGAAAAACGAGAAAAATTTATCAAATTAGTGTTGATATGCTTAACATCTTATTAAGAGATTAATTAATAATTACTCAACTCAGGACTTAGGGTAGATTTGATGAGAAGTAATTTTTAGCAATGGTTTTGTATTAGATAAATATCGAGTTAACAGTAGCTTATCATATTGTTAACTAACACAATACCATGTTGTTTTCAAATCGTATCCACCCAAAATCAAACAAAATATTGCTACCGATCCTAAATCAACTTTAATCTTGGTCTTCTATTTAATTCCCTAGTAGAAATCTTCAGTAATATACCACTTATCAATACTCATGTTTTTGTTTTTTTTTTGTAAACTGTCGAACAAACTTATAGCGAGTTATAATTAAATACTTAGATACTTATCAAGAAATTATGCTGAAGTATTTATCAAAGAAGGCACAGGAGATTACTTGTATGTGTCCTGCCCTGAAATCTGATGATCCATCTCTGATATCAAACTATCGTCTGATTGTAATACTATCGAATTTCTCAATAGTACTTGAATTGCCCTTGTAAGAATGAAACTGGAATGTGCTATGCTAAATACAAACCACTGAAATCGATAGATTTCATCAATATCTTTTGGTAGATTCTAAATTGGTTATAGAAAAAGTAACTTTTAAATACAAATAAACTTCTACTAATCAAAATGCTTTCTTTTCTACATGTAACGGTATTTTCATATAACACGACTTCGTTTCTAAATGTTAAGTTAATTTTTATATCGATATTAACACAGATTACGAAAAGTCATGGCGGTTTTTAATTACTTTGCAATAGATTATTTATTTCAGAAGAAAATTTTAGTTCGATGAATTTCCAAAACATGCTCCGAATTAATAATTTTTTGTTTTCGTAACTTTACTTAAGAAATAAAATGTCTTCTGTTTAAGGGGTGTTCAGTAAAAAATTCAGAAATTTTAATGTTATAGCTACGCCCTTCTTTGAAGTTTAACCTCAGCTAGCCTACTGCAGTATTGTCACTAAGTTGGTAAAGTGTTGTATTGTGTACATACCAGCATGCATTAATCAAACAATATAAAATGGTGGTAGATAAAGGTATTTTATGCAAAGTAAAAATCGTTGAAAGATTACTACTAATAGTTATGCAGAAGGACAAATTTGCATTAGGAGTATATCTATATGGACAAGATTGGATTAGGCATTGAATAAGTTTTTGACGCCGAAAGGTACTTTCTTATAACATATACCTCCATTTTTGCAATATCACACTAGCATTGGCTTTGTCTGCGGGAGTGATTCGAAGCTCACCTAGCATATGTGTACTCTATGTCTTAACACATGGGCTGAAAAGTCCCGGGCCTAACAAAGAAAACACGGTTTTTTTGGTTCAAAATTAGCTTTATTCATCAACGTAATGTCCATCAAGATCAACGCAATCATTCCAGCGCCGCTCTAACATTTCAATACCACTTTTGTAGAACGATTTATCTTTTGCCTCAAAATAGGCCTCAGTTTCAGCGATAACCTCCTCATTCGTGCGAAATTTCTTACCGGCGAGCATTTTTTTGAGGTCTGCGAACAGCCAGTAGTCGCTGGGAGCCAAATCTGGCGAATACTGTGGATGTGGGAGCAATTCGAAGTTCAATTCATGTAGTTTTGCCATCGTTTTGATTGACTTGTGACACGGTGCGTTGTCTTGATGAAACAAAATTTTGCCATATGCGGTCGTTTCTTTGCAATTTCGGCCTTCAAACGCTCCAATAACGCTATATAATATTCACTGTTGATGGTATTTCCTTTCTCAAGATAGTCGATGAATATTACACCACGCACATCCCAAAATACCGAGGCCATAACCTTTCCAGTCGATTGTTGTGCTTTCGGGCGCTTTGGACGAGTTTCACCAGTTGCTGTCCACTCAGATGACGATCGTTTTGATTCCGGAGTGAAGTGACGGATCCATGTTTCATCCATTGTCACATATCGATGCAAAAATTCCGGTTTGTTACGTTTAAACATGGCCAAACACTGCTCAGAATCATCAGCACGTTCTTGTTTTTGGTCAACAGTGAGCAAACGCGGCACCCACTTTAAACAGAGCTTTCTCATAGTTAAAATGCTCATGCAATATAAAGCCAATAAGTTTTTTGGATATCTTTACGATGTCAGCTAACTCACGCAACTTTTTTGATTTTTTTGATGTTTTCTGGTGTTACCGCTTCATTTGGACATCCACTGCGTTCTGTATCATTAGTGGACTTTTCAACTCATGTCTTATATTGTGATATGCTGTAAGAGTGTTGAATCTAGTGGTCGAATTTACATATATCCGAACGAATTGTTTTAATATTACTTCAAATTTGTTTCAACAACAAATTGCTTTCGCGTACTTAGTGTAATTGATTTGCTAGTTAGGAGTATTATTTTTAGTTATTGAGTGGAAAGATACTCGTTACTGGTGGTGAAGAAAGTATCATTGTAGTTTATCGCAACGAAACGAAAAGCGAAATCGTAATTAGGTCGTTATCATTCTTGCACATGGCCCAAGCAAGAAACAAGGCTTCGTTTCGATTTTTCCCGTCACACAAGCCGCAATCGAATTCCACAGTTCGTGGTGTTGATTGCGGTTGCGGTCACCATTGTGTTACCTACTATCGGCGCAATAGATCTCCATTTAATATACAATAATAGCGATTCCTTCGAAGTATCCGTCGATGCATCGTTTGAAGTACACACAGACGACGATGAGCTCTCACCACGTAGGAAGTAACCTCGGGGTGATGGAATCATCACCCGGCCGGGTACGGTGAGCAATAATAATACCACGAAAAGCAAGAACGGCAACGGCCACGGAACAAGTACAGATGAATACTTCGTAGCTCAAACTCACTTCACGACTTCACTTATCTCCAGATATCACTAAATTACATAGCACTAGAAGTTACAACGCCTCCGCCATACCCAAATAACATACCTCTGGCCGCTACTAGAACTCGATCGGACGCTATCTGTGCCCAGGTGTTTGGTTCTCACACGTGCTATTCCATCCTTTACGAACGTTCATATCCACCCAGTTCCGTTCTCCCGGATCGAATTACACCTCTGGTGACACTCCTTCTCGACATTCACGCAATGCCGCGAGGATCTTCCTTTTATCCTCTTTTGGGTAACGGTCTATTGTACTATGTCGGTATTTATTTTCTCGTGGATGAAAGCGAAGTGAAAACCGTTTACGAACGGGTAATGTATGTTCCTTTTTGTCCGCCATACTTACGAAGATATACTTCGAAATCGAGAACTGTTTTCCGGTAAATTCTATTCTATTTTGCAGTTATATTTTTTTACTTAGTGCAATGGTTAGTTCAGTTTTTGCATCTGGTTGTTTGCACAGTATAGAAGTATTGTGAATTTAACTCCAGCTTCTAGTTCTTACGGGTTCACTCCTATATTTTGGTAAATTTACACAGAGGATACCGTTGAATATTATACACTTGAATATATTGATTTAACAATAATACTCTGTGTAAGTATTGTTTATTATTTTTACATAATTTTGTGTTTCTCTTGAGTTAAAACTTCTGTAACACTGAGACAGTCGGTTGCTATATAAACAAAAAATCTAACATATTTTTCAAGAAAGTAGGGTTATTGTAATAATCCTAACCAAAATACAAAGTAGCTGTAAGAGAGTGTAGTTTCATTATGTTGACTCCGAATATGTTACATCTTCGTTATCAAATGTCTTCAATAAACATTTTATCCAAGCAATTCTAATAAAACTTTAGGTTTACACGATATTGAATCATTAACTTATAATTCAGTTAAGTTGTATGTGGTACGTTTTCATGTTGATAATTTATTTAGGGTATAGCGGCGACCATCGGAGTGTAGAAACGACTTTGCCAAATTATACTTTTGGAAGAATGACGACCCGAACGCGTCCATGAAGGGCCCGCGTACACCAAGTCAAGTGCAGCATGTTTATAGAACAAACCGGGCTATGATTTATGGTCTTCGGGATATACACGAACGTTAAATGGTGGAACAATTTGTGTGCGCTCCAAAAGTTTTTCTTAGATACGTTGCTTCTTCTGTTGCTATTTATTCCGTTTCTGCACGCTTATTTAAACTTTTCAGATGTTCTTTACCGTAATAAATAAATTCTTTAAATTCTACAGAATAGGATTACATATCCCGAAGATACAGTGAGGTAGAAAAATGAATTCCTGTTTGCAATATTATTTACTAATGTATCTCAAATATATGTGACATAATATTACCTTAAATGTGGTGACATTCTGTAATGTATAATTATTGCGAAAAGTGATAAAAAGGGAGGGTATACCTTCAGAGTAATACCTCAAGCATTATATTCGTGGAAATAGGATTCGATTTCGAATCTAGGTTGAAGATATAGCACGAATACGTTGCGAGTACTGTAAATTCTTGACTAGTCGGGTGTCGATTTTTTTAGTTGTTTTGTGTTTATATGTTAAAACTAACTTTTTTCTTTTATTAACTCTCTATTTACAATCCTTATTAAAAAAAAAACTTCTTATTGTCTTGTTGTGTACGCTGTTATACAATTTTAATTTGTGTTTTTCAAAAAAATTTGTTTTACTGCCGTATTGTTTCTGGTGTTGTTTCTTTTTGCAGCCGTTTTGATTCTGTAGTTTCTTTTCTGGAATATCTTGGCCTGATGATGTGCAAATGTGTACGAAACTGGTGGCCATTGATTAATTAAATTGTTTCAGATACTGTGACATTGGTCGCGTTTTTTTTGGTTTTTCCTTATTGTACAAACATTTTTTGTTGTATCAGCATTTTCACTTTTTTCTGAGTATAATAGCATATACTTCAATTTTATGTATTAGTTAAATATTTTAAAATATTAGTTCAATTGTAATTTTTTTATTTTAATATTTTTATCGAAGTTACCAACAACAATAGTTTTCTGAACACGCCATTACTTATTTAAATTTATTTCTTTGTCTGTGGTCACAGGTGTACATTAGTATGTACATATATGCATATACTGTAAGCCTGCAGTGACCGTAATATGCCAAAAAAGCCTTCAACAATAAGAAAGTGTTTTACATAATGACCACCATACGATGGACCGGCTCTCTTCTCTTAAGACCAATTATCATTACGTACGCAAAAATACACGTATGTACCTATCGACGTTATTATTATAATCATTAACGTCATTATTTCCTGAATATTAACGCGACGTGAAAAATATGAATCAGTTTAGGCGCGGTTTATTTATATAAAACTGTAAATTATATAATTATCGCGATCGCTGATGGCTTTGCAAAGGACGTGTACGAGGTGTCCGCATTGATAAACATGCTGGTATATACGTTCGGCAGCGTGTGTGTGCAACACCATTATGTATAATCGGTTAATTTACGCGCCGATTTCGGAAGTGTGTTTAAAAATTAAACCGCTTTTCGGATTTAATTTATATTATTTGGCAGATTTTTCAAGCTAAACTAGTTAACTGACGTTATTGTGCGATGATGCATGAGTTTGATTGTTGACCACACAAATTGAAAAGCGGGTTTATGCATGTACCATCGTACTGGAACAATTAGATTAAATAAAATTATACAAAATTATGGAAATTAACTACTGGCTTTTAATTAAATTTAGGAAGACTTTACAATTTTGCAAATCCACTCATTTATAGAGCCAATTAATCGGAAACTTCCGAAACACATTTCACATTTGTGTCTCTCGTACGATTTCCAGTCGTTTTAGACTATTCGGAATATTCTAAGATTTCAGACTCCCGAGAAACCCACATTTTTCTAGGAAAATTACCTGATTTTTCGTGTTTTACTATGACGGAGATATAATAGAAGTTCCAGAATATGAAAATTGTGTCTCTCGTACGATTTAGAGTCGTTTTAGACTATTCGGAATATTCTAAGATTTCAGACTCCCGAGAAACCCACATTTTTCTAGGAAAATTACCTGATTTTTCGTGTTTTACTATGACGGAGATATAATAGAAGTTCCAGAATATGAAAATTGTGTCTCTCGTACGATTTAGAGTCGTTTTAGACTATTCGGAATATTCTAAGATTTCAGACTCCCGAGAAACCCACATTTTTCGATAAAAATTACCTGATTTTTCGTGTTTTACTATGAAGGAGATATAATAGAAGTTCCAGAATATGAAAATTGTGTCTCTCGTACGATTTAGAGTCGTTTTAGACTATTCGGAATATTCTAAGATTTCAGACTCCCGAGAAACCCACATTTTTCGATAAAAATTACCTGATTTTTCGTGTTTTACTATGAAGGAGATATAATGGAAGTTCCAGAATACGAAAATTGTATCTCTCGTACGATTTCCAGTCGTTTTAGATTATTCGGAATATTCTAAGATTTCAGACTCCCGAGAAACCCACATTTTTCGATAAAAATGACCTGATTTTGCGTGTTTTACTATGAAGGAGTTATAATGGAAGTTCCAGAATACGAAGATTGTGTGTCTCGTACGATTTCCAGTCGTTTTAGACTATTCGGAATATTCTAAGATTTCAGACTCCCGAGAAACCCACATTTTTCTAGGAAAATTACCTGATTTTTCGTGTTTTACTATGAAGGAGATATAATGGAAGTTCCAGAATACGAAAATTGTATCTCTCGTACGATTTCCAGTCGTTTTAGACTATTCGGAATATTCTAAGATTTCAGACTCCCGAGAAACCCACATTTTTCTAGGAAAATTACCTGATTTTTCGTGTTTTACTATGACGGAGATATAATGGAAGTTCCAGAATACGAAAATTGTGTCTCTCGTACGATTTCCAGTCGTTTTAGACTATTCGGAATATTCTAAGATTTCAGACTCCCGAGAAACCCACATTTTTCGATAAAAATGACCTGATTTTGCGTGTTTTACTATGAAGGAGATATAATGGAAGTTCCAGAATACGAAAATTGTGTCTCTCGTACGATTTCCAGTCGTTTTAGACTATTCGGAATATACTAAGATTTCAGACTCCCGAGAAACCCACATTTTTCTAGGAAAATTACCTGATTTTGCGTGTTTTACTATGAAGGAGATATAATGGAGGTTCCAGAATACGAAAATTGTGTCTCTCGTACGAAGAAAAATGTGTTTTGCTCGTCTAAAAGTAAGAGAATTTAGTTGATATTCAAGGGATAAAAAATAGCTTTTAAAGAATTGTTTCTGCTGATAACGTTTTTATTTTCTCCTTCTTTTCCTTACAGCTGTAAGTGGACGATTCCCCAATTTTTTTTCTTTTTTAATAAAGTATGCAATTCCTTTGCCACACCCTAGTGCTTTCCCAACTTCATCAATTACCTTAGAAATGTTAATAACTTTCACAACATATATGTTATAAGGGCATTGTAGATCATTCAGTGTAGTCTTCACCTAAGAGAAGGCACCATTCTCTTAAAGGTTTTCTATCTTCGAAACTTATAATTTTACACATATTGAATAACAAAAATTCTTTTTTTATTTATAAGCTATTTCCAGAAGAACGAATTCACTCAAAAATGATTGCAAATGAAGGGAAAAGCGGAGAAATACTGAAAGGAAGTAATACAACAAACGATAAACAGAACTTGACAAGTGGCAGAAACAATAAATAAAAACTTGACAATGACGCTAATTCCAAAAAAAAAAAAAGTTAAATACGAATTCATACCATTTAACCTTTAGCAAGCCATGAAATTTTTCTCCGTTAAACTTAAGTTGGTAGAATAATTTTAAAAACGTATAAATTGACTTATTCTGTGGTGTTACTGAGAGCTCTCAAGTGACAATAAACTAATACAGTACAGTATGACAAAGGTATTTTATTTGTCATTGTCAATTCACTACTCACTACTAACAAGATATTTTGAAGAAATAATTTTATGCTTTGCTGGAGGATAAATTTATACGATCATATAGTGTAAGCTATACTCTATAAGTCTGGGTGATACAATCATAGTTAAAACATTTATAGTCTATGTAGAGTGTACCACGACCTTTGGTTAAAAGAATATTGAAAAATAATAAGAGTTGCGATTTGAAATTAATAGGATAATAGTTTTGGGTTAGGTTCTATCGATTCAGAATATAGTTAGAATTTTTCCAGAATAATAACATATTGATTCTATAATTTTTGAATTTGGTTCCGGTTTTCTTGCAGCTACAGCTCCGTACTTTGCCGTTATCTAACGTTTCAAGTCAACATTTTTAGAATCTATAGCCCTACTACCTCTTCATTCCTGTATATTTTCTATATCACCTTGTAATATAACACATGGGCTGAAATGTCCCAGACCTAACACATAGATGACGCTAGTTTTATTATAGTCGCCTTTCTCTCAGTTAGTACTAACCTTCAAAAGACGGCTGTTAAAATTTCATGATATTCTATTCATTAGTTTGTGAGTTATTGCGCTAAGAGTCACGCTACTTTTGTTATTTTCAAAACAATGGATCAAAAACAATTTCGTGTTTTAATTTTACACTGCTTCTTGATGGGAAAAAATACCTAATTTTGAACCAAAAAACCGTGTTTTCTTTGTTAGGCCCGGGACTTTTCAGCCCATGTGTTACTGCCATGATGCTGGTATTGTTTTTCGCATCTGTTCTGATTCTGTAGACTTCCGTAGTCCCTTTCCGTCCCTTACTGTGAGATTGGTCCCGTTTTCATTCCTTTTTCCTTATTTTGATATAAACTCACACCGAATTAACAACGTTTCTCTTAAAATTGTTTGTTTTTGAAGTTTCTGCATTCATCCAAGTACGCTTAGCTGAAATCGGTACATTTATATTTTGTACGAAAACTGCAAGTTTATTGAATGAAAATCCATGTTTTTAATGAATTATATTTGGTAGAGGTACGGCGTTTTTTTTGCGAGAAAACAACAATTAAATCATGACTACAGCAATCGCTGTAAAACCTAAGGCGTGTTATTCAAACTTTGCCAGTTTCTCAGCTACAATTTTTTCTAAGAAATAAATGCGTAATTTCAACTCATAGAGAAAAATGCATTAGTCATAATTGCAAGAAAGTTTTTATAATTACTTTAGTGTCTAGTAAGCTTATAGTATGCCATTATGTTGTGATAAGCGCATTCCAATTAATGAATTCCCAATTTGTAGAGACTACAGAGAATAAAATGCAAGCCCAGGATATAGCAACTGAAACCCTAGAGAAATATAAAATTGTAGTAAATATTACATTCTATTATAGTTGCAAATTATGCCGCGATGGCGCTACGGATACCAACTGTTGACTAGATAAATAAATCTACTTACTGTGTTTCTCCTATAAAAGAATGATGGTAAGAAACGCAAGGATGTGTGGTAACTCTACAGCAAATGCCCTATATTGTATATTATTATAACAGCTTGATAGTTATGTCTTCAGTGTAAGGTTAAAATGTTCAAACTACCCTAAATTTGTTTGGAAGTTGTAGTGCAGGTTACTCTATAAACTAACATAAATTGTTATAATTTTTTGATCGAATCGACCACACCGTGCTTATTAATAAATTGGACAATATTGGATTTTGGTCTTCTCTTTTGTCTTTATTCCAATCGTATCTTCTTGATAGAAAGCAATTTGTGACATACATGGGATTTGAGTCTGATTACTTCGCGCCGAGCTCTGGAGTTCCTCAGGGGAGTAACTTGGGTCCACTTCTGTTCCTCATATATATAAATGATTTGTGCTATCAACTGAACTGTCCAAAGTTGTTATACGCAGATGACTTGAAGTTGTACTCAACAATTAATAATTCTCAGGATTGCAATCATTTGCAAAGCCAACTCGATATATTCCATACGTGGTGTGTCAACAACAGACTAACAGTTAATGTAAACAAATGCAAAATTGTCACCTACACTCGTAAGACGACTCCAATTATATATACCTACCACTTGGCTGGATCTTCTTTACCTAGGGAGACCTCTATGAGAGACTTGGGCGTCGTCTTTGACTCAAGACTGACCTTTATGGAGCACATTTCCAGTATTTGTACATCAGCGTTGAGTATGTTAGGATTCATTATACGTGTTACACGACCATTTGCTTCTATAACAGCCATTCTTCCTCTTTATTTCGCTTTTGTTCGGTCTCGACTGGAGTATGCGTCCTTGGTCTGGTCACCTATGTACATCTATCAGATACATCTTTTAGAGCAGATTCAGAGAAGATGTTTGAAGTTCTTGTACTTTAAAAAATTTAATACTTACCCGATACAAGGATTTAGCCACAGTGCTCTGCTAGAGGCATTTAATATTGATTCATTAGAACTACGTCGAAAACAGGCTGAGTGTAAATTCCTATTTACTTTACTTCATAATGGTCTTGATGTCCCTGAGTTGTTGAGTAAAATCAACTTCATTGTACCACGTTCAGGATCTAGGCAAACAAATACATTTTACTGTTTCGCACCTAGAACAAACATCGCCATCAGGTCCCCAATACACAGATTGTGTAGCAATTTCAACTCTATGGAGTTTGCCGAGTTGGATATACATACCTGCACTTTACCGTCCCTTTTGACGGTATGTAGACCGCGGGTGCGTTACACTTAGTTGAATACTTTTTCCGTTCTCTCTTTTTTGCTAACCACTGGTAAACTACTTTTTTTTTTTTAATTTAAATTAAAACAACTAGTTACTAAGTTTTCTAATTTGACATACTTTAATTTTATGTTATTTATATTTGCATGTGTACATTATTTAACATTGCCTTGTAATTGGATATTTGTATCTGTTGGGCATTAAATATTATTATTATTATTATTATTATTATTAAATATTATTATTATAATTTTTGCTTGTTGGAAGCGGAACATTAATATATTTTCGATTAAAATCTGGGGCATGGCTACATTATGTTAAGATATATTTGTTATTTGCACCACCCTGCTTATCCAGTACTCCAGTACAGTTGGTTTCTTGATTACGTGTTTTGGGTAGTTTTTTTGTTGATCACAACAGGGCTCTGGTCCAATGAAAAGCATGCTTCTCTGACCAGCTCATTAGCCTTACCATTTCCCTATATTCCCTGGTGGCTTGGGACTAACCACAGTGTCATACGATTTCGACGTCCCAATTGCCTTATGCTTTGAACGCAGGCATATAGAGCCTTCAGTGCTAATTGACTATCCATAAAAATATTGAATGTTTCTAGTATTTAAGTGCAAGGCGTAAATCTCTGCCCGAAAATTACAATAGACTTTGAAGTATATAGTAAATATACTCAGTAGGATTTTCATTGTGGGTATATATTTAACATTTTAAATTACTTACTGTGAAGAATTAAGTGAAGAATTACTGTAAACATCCGTCAGTGTAATTTTACTCGGTATAAGTTAAATGCAGCTGTAGAAGTGGCAATTACTGCGGTTAGTATTTTAACACTAACTAATGGTATAATTGCCGGCAATTCTTTGGGTAATTTCCCTAAGAATTTTTTGCATTGAACACAGACGAATTACCCAGTTAATTAATAAAGTATTGGTAACAGTATTAGATAATACATATTTCTTAAATAGCTGCTATAACTTGTGCAAAAGACACGGAGATCCCTATTTTCGCAAAGGAAATTGCTTTTGTTTATAAACCTTAAACTTCAAACGTATAATTAGTCGCAATTAGCAAACGTGTATAGATTGCGTTGAACTATTTTGCAGTTTCGTGTCTGCAGTGGTGTAAGCCGTCATCGTGACATGGATTAATTAAATATTTTGTATCAATTACAATACTAGTGTGCAAATATACAGGATGTGATACGTATATCATAGTTTAACCGAATTTGCGAAAGTTAATGGAGGTTGGAATCTTATAAAAGGAGGAAGTAAAATGTGAACTTTGTTTCTAATTCTACTAAGTATCGAATTTGCAATTCTTAAATTAATAAAAGTTCCCTGTGTACTTGTACTTTTTTAAAACACTTTTTATGCAGAATTTATACACTCTGATTCTTAGGCTCTTTCTTTTTTAATTTCAATACCATAATTAAATTTTTCTGCTGAAATGCCAAGTGTGTTTTAGAATAATTGAATATGTTACTACTGTTTATGACGATGTATCACATTCAGGGTTTATCTATACAATGTAGATACACTAGGGCGACAGAATAAAATAGACACCTACTAATTAAAAAAAAGATTCTATTCTCGTTATATATATAAAATATTTTAAAATTTTTAAATTAGACTAATATTTTGTCGATCCACCTTTACTTGCGTGAAGTGCTGCGAGTCGTCGTGGCATAGAATCTATTAAATGATTAATGGTATCTTCTGGAATATTTAACCACTCTTCTCTAACAGCTACCACCAGTTCTTCCTTATTGCTGGGTTTTCGGGGTCGTTTCGCCGTATTTGTCTGGATTATGTGCCAAACATTCTCTATCGGATTCATGTCTGGTGATTGGCCTGGCCATGGTAAAATCCGAATCCCCTATTCCTCTTTCCATGTGGTTGTTGTTCTTGCTTTATGGCAGGGTGCTCCATCCTCCATAAAAGTGGCGTCTTCTTTAGATAAAATGGCGTTGTCGAATATCGGTAGTAGTCCTTCTGTTAATATTTGGATATATTTTGCCGCATTTATATTTCCGTCGCAGATTACTAATTGCGATGTTCCACCATACCATATCGCGCCCCACACCATGATGTTCACACCGCCGTATTTCACGGTCTGATGCAAAAATTTGTCGTCCAGTTGCCGTGACGAACGTCTCCATACCCACGTACGACCACTATCACTGAATTGGCAGTATTTGCTTTCGTCTGAAAAAAATGACAGACCGCCAAAGCTCTTCGGGCTTCGTTCGCATTTCGATTACCCAAGCCATTCGGCTCCATTTTTGAAACGCCGTAAGGACCCACCCTTTTATACATCCCCACACTGTGGAGGTATCGCAGAACGGTGCGCTGACTTTTCTGTGAAGTTGCCGCAAGCTCAGCTGGACTTTTTCGCGGTTCTCTTAACACTTCGCGCACAAGCACCCTTTTACTTCTTTCAGAAGGTCCGGCACGACCTGGTCTCGGCTCCACTGTTGTTTTTTCCTTGCGTTTAAATTGTGTAATCACACGGTTAACTGTGGGAACAACGGAATATTTAAAAATTTACTTATTTCACATTGCGAAGCGCCGTGTTCACTCTGGCCAACGATGCGACCCCGGGTGAAGTCGCTAATATCACTCGAACCTTGTAAGCAAGGCATAGTTGTAACGATACTAAACTATGACGAATTCCTTCCGATACATCTACTCCTACCCTAATGACAAGAGAAAGTTCTTAATTCGTTCCTAGAATTTAGCTGTTTACATATTTATACCGCTTTACCTGGTGTCTATTTTATTCTGTCACCCTAGCGTATACTAAGGAATACTGCAGAGCGTATATTTTACAAAACTGATTCTAAGTTAGTTCTCTAAGAAATAAATAAAGAATTCGGTATCAAAAAAACAGAAATAAATATTAAACTAAATGGTTTATGATCACCAATAAAACTGGTAGGTTATGTTTACAGTGGTTAATACTGCAAACATAATTGCAATTGCTAAATGTTGCGTGTCCAATGTTACTAATTCACAATTTAGAGAAGCGGTTATTAGATATGAGGTAATACTTTATTGAACGCAGACATGGATTTGTTTTCCAGAATGATAACGATCCAAGACACGCTTCAAAAATTATGTAGAAGCCTATTAACACAAATACAAGAGGAGGAAGCATTCGCATGAATTGTTTGATCGTTTCAATCACCACATTCGTTTTGGACGAATTGGACTGTGGCACGAAAGCGATGAATCGCAAGAGGATTGTCTTCAAAGAATCCAATGCTTTATAATCTTTATGATGATGTTCTGATATTTAACCTAGTCGTTTCCATATTTCTAACAGGTACCGTACATTAAAATTTCAATGAAATCAATTTTTCTTATGAATGGTCGCAAATAGGTATGGTAGAATCTACCTAGGGCGAGTTAAAATATTAATATTGTAACAGAAAGTAAATTAGCGGTAGTAATTGGTTTATATTATACGTTTTAGTAAGCATTTTCTAAATTTGAACCGACGCGTTGGGCGCCGTACCCTGTATATCTTGACTGACGAGATGTGTATGCGTAAATTAACATATTATAATCATGAAAGAAACTTCTAGAGCAAATCTAACGTTACATTCTAGCTAATTTAAATTCGTTTTTGTAAATTATGGAACTTAATTATGTTTAAATTCCGTACACTCAACTTTGATTATACCTATAGACATATAATTACCCTCAAATTATTTGCAATTTCTAATATCGCATGTTAATGATCAAAAACTAAACCACGCATTTTATCCAGTACGAAATATAGTTAAGCAACTGCGTGTAACTATTCCGTTCATGCATAAGTTTACATTCTATTCGAATTATTTTTTGCACGCATATCTTGAGATAGAACAGCAACATTTTCAAGGGCTTCTTATAAATTATTTGAAGTCAACAAAATTATTCACTGTAGGACATTATATAATTGGGCATACATTGCAGAAGGTTAATACGTTTTTGATTTGGGAGGTAAACGGATAGAAATGCATACAGTACTCGTTCCAAAATTAAGCATTTTAATATTTCAAATCCAATTCTTCTAGTTTACATTCTAGAGGAAAACTATTTGTTAATGAGAATATTACTTTGTTAGAAGAATTTCCATAGATTTAAATTAAAGAAATAATCTAAAACATGTCCGTCGTAAGTTTCAAACCTCGATTTGCCGTTGGAAAAGTTAATTTGCTGCGTTTAACTCCTTACAGCAAGAGGATGAAGTAGCTAAGCCATGTAGTACTACACACATGCGGATAAAATAATGAATTTCTAAAATAATCTCCATGCAGTAGCAGGGAATGATCCAACTTCGACTTCACGAATCCTATTGCATGTGACTGATCACTAGAGAGCGGATTATATGCAAAATGCATATAATAAATAAATAAAATAAAATAAATATAAATATATCCACTTTGCATATAACCCGGTCTCTATAGACCACCATTATTTTGAAAAGCAATATCAACTGATTCGAACTATGTATCTCTAATGTCACACCAACTTTTCAGCGAAATGGAGAAAAAGAAAAGAATTTGTATTTTGAAACGGGCACATGTCCATTACCGTAATAAATCTACCAAACTCAAGTGTGTACGATTAAGGCTCGCTGTTTGTTAGGCAGGTTTTTGTTTGTTATTCATCAAATCGTTCCATATGCGTCTGATTCTCTAGATGAGACATTTTCAAGTAACTTTTTAAGAACTTGTATGTTCCTTAAGCCTTCTACCGATATGTTGTCTGCTCGTCGTTGGAAATGAGAAACGTAAACTTTTTATAAATGGAAAATTCAAAAACCAAAGATGTTTCAAACACATTAAAAAGCTATCTTGTACTTATGCTACCAACCGTTGGGCATGGATGACGTTTAAAATTTTTGAAGACGAAGTAAGAACTTGGGATAAAAATAAAATTTTAGCATTGATCGACAGCTCTCTCCAGCTCGTTTGTCTGTCGTCTCTACCACTGAATTCTACCTCCGTGAGGCAGCCAATTGACCAAGGAATTATTCATACCTTAAAATCCTATTATCGACGCCTGTTAGTGATGAGACACAATACGAATTTGGATACTGGAACTTCTAATGAAGTAAATTCGCTTGGAAACAAATTTTGCAACAAACCATAAAAGATTGTTTGCTGCACGCCTGGGAACTTGATTTTGATGAAGACGACGATTTACCGTTGTTTTGATGGCTTGCTAATGATAACATCGATGACGATAATTTGCCCTTTTTAGGATACAAAATAATGTGCAGGATCCTAATATTGTGAATCTAGAAGCAATAGATGAATTTGTGTCAGTGGATAATAATCTCATTACTTCGTGTATCGCCAGTGATACAGATTTTGTTGAGGAAGTTCGAAAGCAAGAAAATAACAGCGATGATAATGAAGCAAGCGAAGAAGAAGGGCTAGCTGAAATTGTAAAACCCAGTTATGAAGATGCGCCTACCGGAATTAAGAAACTTAAGAACGTACTACCAATATAATTTTAAATAATGTATTAGGTATTGAACATTTTTTTGGAATCTATTCGTTCCAAAAAGTCAAAACGACAGGCTTCTTTAGTAATTAACTTTTTATATGTATTTACTTATTATTATTTATTATTATTACTGTGTCTTCTGATTATTTTATAAATAAAAATACATTTTGATAGTATAAATATTGTGGTGGAAAATCTCAGGCTCTTTGAATTTTTTAAATGCATTCTTTGATTTAAAATTTTTATCTATTTGTTTTTAAATTAAATGATTATGTTTTCTAATTAAAATAACCAAATGTAAAGTTGAAAAGATTTTACAAAAAAATATGCTTTTTATAGAAAATCTAAGACACAGCTAATCTTTAAATATTCTAATTAATTTACGAGATAAAATGAGAGCAATAGATACAAATAATTTTGAGGAACTTAAGAAGATTCGGCGTTTTTAATCTTTGAAATCGTACTCACACGCACGTGATTTCTCGTCTTTAGGATGGACTGGTCTTCGGCTTCCAAAATATGTGTCCGGAACTTCCAGATTTTATTTGTAGTATCAGCTGATACACTTTATGACTGGATATAACGAAGATCTTTGGAAGATTATAGAGTTATATAAGAAAATAACTATTCTCAGGAGAAACGATGCCAACTTATCTGACTTTGACACGATGTTTATTTGTTGTTTTGTTTTATATTCATAGCAACGCATTTGTTCGTCTATACGGTAGGCCACACAGTACACACATACTTAATATGTGTGAGATTTTAAAGGAAAATCCTGCCAGTCGTGCCATCCTTCCGTCGTACGAGAAATTTTGAAGATTATAAGTATAATTTCGGAATAATGCATATTTATACAATGTGATTGAAATGTGTGAATACAGTATGTTAAAAGGTCTGCGAACAGCCAGTAGTCGCTGGGAGCCAAATCTGGCGAATACGGTGGATGTGGGAGCAATTCGAAGTTCAATTCATGTAGTTTTGCCATTGTTTCGATTGACTTGTGACACGGTGCGTTGTCTTGATGAAACAACATTTTTTTCTTTGCCATATGCGGTTGTTTATTTGCAATTTCGGCCTTTAAACGCTCCAATAACGGTATATAATATTCACTGTTGATGGTATTTCCTTTCTCAAGATAGTCGATGAATATTACACCACGCACATCCCAAAATACCGAGGCCATAACCTTTCCAGCCAATTGTTGTGCTTTCGGGCGCTTTGGACGAGGTTCACCAGTTGCTGTCCACTCAGATGACGATCGTTTTGTTTCCGGAGTGAAGAGATGGATCCATGTTTCATCCATTGTCACATATCGACGCAAAAATTCCGATTTGTTACGTTTAAACATGGCCAAACACTGATCAGAATCACCAACACGTTCTTGTTTTTGGTCAACAGTGAGCAAACGCGGCACCCACTTTGAACAGAGATTTCTCATAGTCAAATGGTCATGCAATATAAAGCCAATACGTTCTTTTGATATCTTTACGATGTCAGCTGACTCACGCAACTTCACTTTTCGATCATTCAAAACGATTTTGTGGATTCTTTTGATGTTTTCTGGTGTTACCGCCTCATTTGGACCGTCCACTGCGTTCTACATCATCGGTGTCTCTACGACTACGTTTGACGTCGGCAAACCAACGTTTTATTGTTGTTTCTGATGGAGCGGAGTCCCCATAACACTTTTCAAGCCATTGCTTCGCTTGAACGGTATTTTTTCCCATCAAGAAGCAGTGTAAAATTAAAACACGAAATTGTTTTTGATCCATTGTTTTGAAAATAAGAAAAGTAGCGTGACTCTTAGCACAATAACTCACAAACTAATGAATAGAATATCATGAAATTTTAACAGCTGTCTTTTGAAGGTTAGTACTAACTGAGAGAAAGGTGACTGCAATAAAACTAGCGTCATCTATGTGTTAGGCCCGGGACTTTTCAGCCCATGTGTTATAATAAACGATAGGAAAGATGACGTGTCCTCTGCAATTGTTGTTTTTTTTTAACAAGAAAATTGTGAATAATAAGTTATTAATGAATACCCAAAGTGTATATCTGCAAAACTGTGGAAAGAAACTTGTACTTTGTCTGTGGTTATATTCTTTTATAACATACTTCTTTCTTCTTTTTAACGTACTGCTTGTATGGTTATTGTAGTTGTTCTTTGCAAAGAAAATAAGAATTGTTTTACTCAAAGCAGAAAGGACTCCTAAGGAAGTATAACATATCTCGCAAGAAAATCATGTTTCCTATTCTAAATAATTATTTTAATCTTTTGATTATGTTCTCCTTATTTCATTGAAATAAAATTGGGCAAATATTATTTTCGACTAGAAAATCTGTCCTTAAAACAAATGAAACTTTGCTTTGACTCAACTTACTATTTCTTCGTCTGTAAAAAGTATTTATTAGACTCTATTGAGAGGAAATGGGAAATGTATTATTTTGTAACCAAAAAATCTTTTTTAATAGTGTAGAAGTAGAAACACCTTTTACGGATTCTTATTATTGTCAATGGTAAACACATTCGTTTATGAAATACGAATCCAACGATTGTTAGAAATTTCGAATTCAAATGGATTTATAAGGTCGTTCAGCGTACGATTCGAACGTGTGCATGTACAGTGTATCGTATGTATGTTGGATGAAAGATGAAATCGTAGAAAAGCGATCTTAGATTGGGCGTGTGCAGGTGTTCATCCAATAAGAAACACAAGTCGGGCCGCGTAGGCGTTACCCCTGCACAGTTCGCGACCGTGGGTCCTCATCATTGTACGCATCGGCCGGGCCGCCAGGACGATAGCCGGAGAGCCGCGTGCTGCGTCCGTCTCTAGTCAGTTGATCGCATATCTTCACGGTATCCCGAACTCTGTAATTATCCGGGACGGGATAGAACATCAGAATCGCGCGCGCGGATGTAGCAGCAGCACAGCGACCGCGCCGCGCGTAACCCATACTTAGTGACACAAATTGACGGTTACCTTATTGAATTACATTAGTGACACAAATAATCCGTTTACCTATAAGGCCGGCCCTGGTGTACGGCACGTCAATATTTTGCCGTAATTATTATTTTGGTTACCGTTCAACTCTTTATTGCTATAATTCTGCTAGATAAAGTTCGCGTCTTTTAAAGTCATCCGTTTCCCATATTTCACGCTCGATCGCGAATATTTTTTTCTAGTAGATGAACAAAAGGGTGACGCCATTCGCCTTACAGAGACAGTAAACGTAATCATGAGTTGTACGTACTCTTATCAAGTGCAGGCATCCTCGCCTACGGCAGCTACGGGAGCTGATTTTCTAGAGGTAATCATAGTATTAAGTTCAAGTTTTCCGAAATTATTACTTTGGGCACCTTTAAACATGTACATTAAGAATCAACGGTCTGTTAGTAATAGTTATATACCGAGGATCGAGCACGAGATTATTATAAAAGATATAGGTTCGGTTAAAGTAGATAATTGTTCTTAAACATTAGAATAATTGCCAGCTGTTTATGAATTTACAAAACCCTGTCTACTTTAGATATACTATCTCACGCGTTTTCTTTTTTCTTTCTTTCACCTTTTTCGAAATTCATTATTGCAACACAACTTTTTATGGAACGTTAAACAGGCGTTAAAATAGCTGATTATATATTTCTGTGCTTCTGGTGCTATAACTTATCTATCTCAAAAAATATTAAAGAAAATTTAAAAAGCTGTAAGTATTCAAAAAACTATACAATGAAAACAGAATCAGTGTAATTTTGCAATTGAATAAACAGATTATTTTGATCCTGTAATATGCGACGGCTTTGCATTGTAAAAAAAAAAAATGTGGATATCGAATTTGATTGTAATTTTATATATTTTGGTTTACAATTGAATATGTAACACATGGGCTGAAAAGTCCCGGGCCTAACAAAGGAAACACGTTTTTTTTGGTTCAAAATTAGCTTTATTCATCAACGTAATCTCCATCAAGAGCAACGCAATCATTCCAACGCCGCTCTAACATTTCAATACCACTTTTGTAGAACGATTTATCTTTTGCCTCAAAATAGGCCTCAGTTTCAGCGATAACCTCTTCATTCGTGCGAAATCTCTTACCGGCGAGCATTTTTGGAGGTCTGCGAATAGCCAGTAGTCGCTGAGAGCCAAATCTGGCGAATACGGGGGATGTGGGAGCAATTCGAAGTTCAATTCATGTAGTTTTGCCATTGTTTTGATTGACTTGTGACACGGTGCGTTGTCTTGATGAAACAACATTTTTTTCTTTGCCATATGCGGTCGTTTCTTTGCAATTTCGGCCTTCAAACGCTCCAATAACGCTATATAATATTCACTGTTGATGGTATCTCCTCTCAAGATAGTAGATGAATATTACACCACGCACATCCCAAAATACCGAGGCCATAACATTTCCAGCCGATTGTTGTGCTTTCGGGCGCTTTGGACGAGGTTCACCAGTTGCTGTCCACTCAGATGACGATCGTTTTGATTCCGGAGTGAAGTGATGGATCCATGTTTCATCCATTGTCACATATCGACGCAAAAATTCCGGTTTGTTACGTTTAAACATGGCCAAACACTGCTCAGAATCATCAACACGTTCTTGTTTTTGGTCAACAGTGAGCAAACGCGGCACCCACTTTGAACAGAGCTTTCTCATAGTCAAATACTCATGCAATATAAAGCCAATACGTTCTTTTGATATCTTTACGATGTCAGCTAACTCACGCAACTTCACTTTTCGATCATTCCAAACGATTTTGTGGATTTTTTTGATGTTTTCTGGTGTTACCGCCTCATTTGGACGTCCACTGCGTTCTGCATCATCGGTGTCTCTACGACCACGTTTGAAGTCAACAAACCAACGTTTTATTGCTGTTTCTGATGGAACGGAGTCCCCATAACACTTTTCAAGCCATTGCTTGGCTTGAACGGTATTTTTTCCCATCAAGAAGCAGTGTAAAATTAAAACACGAAATTGTTTTTGATCCATTGTTTTGAAAGTAACAAAAGTGGCGTGACTCTTAGCACAATAACTCACAAACTAATGAATAGAATATCATGAAATTTTATACAGCTGTCTTTTGAAGGTTAGTAGTACTAAGTGAGAGAAAGGTGACTGCAATAAAAGCCCATATGTTATTTCTTTCTTCTGTCGATCCTTTCCAAATACATATCAGAGCCGCTGCACATAAACAGTAAATTTCATAAGTTCTTATCAAACTCTAAGTATAATTCCCAATCATTTAATTTGTCGCTAGAAATTAGTATATCGAAATGTCATTTTAGTTGTAATTGGCTGGTTACCTATTCCAAATTTAAAAGTATTATACGTTTCTAACGCGCTGTATTCACGCCAGCAATAATTTTCAAAGATTCAACGGCTCTGCGTGAATTCCATTCACATCGGTGTTTCGAAAAGTCCATGGATTTAAGCGAAAAATGCATTCTTAATTAGACTGGGCGAGAATATAAATTTCCCTAATTACAATTATCTATAACAATGTCATATTTGTTAATGTAGAAGATTTTTTATCTTACTCTTGCGTATTCTGTATTTTTCTAATACATCATGTTTGCTTTTTAACTTTGATAAAGCACCTAGCTGGCTGCGGAATATTGGTGAAAGCATAGAAAATATACTTGAAAAAGTAAATTTGATTGTTTTTATTAACCGCAACCCAAGTAAAATTGAAACTCCAACATCAATTGAGGCCTTCTTCAATTTCTAATGAGATTTCGTGGATTTCAGATTTTTGACATTCAAAGCGAGGCATCGGTAACTTTTCGCATTACTCCTAATCTGGCATAAATTCCAAAGTTTTAGCAGCAGTCGGTTTCTATGGAGTATTTCAAATATCACATTTGATCTAGAAAAACCTTTTCCAATTTCTTCTTTCAAATTTATGGAAGCTTCGTATGGATAATTTTCGCTGCAACCTAATCTATAATCGACCAACATCTCATTAGATTTCAGAGAAAGGTCTAACTTTTTTACCAGTGGCCAGAGGTCGCTTATAACGTTCTCGTTATAAGCGACAATACGTTAGCGTCGATAAGCAAAACTGGGTCCTGTTATAATAATTGTTTTGCTTTATGATTTTCTTTTCATATTAGTGGGTAGATCTTCCGCACCCGTTGTAGTGTAACTGAAATCTGGTGACAACACACGGAATACCATATAATAAATCCAAATCTACATCCATATTATTTCTTTTATAAATTTGCATGGGGAAACATCGTGTGAACGCCTTCTTTGCATTATTTACTCCAATTTTAGTTGAGCTAGTGGGTCTATGTAATCATTTTGCCCTATTCTTTTCTGCCGGAGGAATTCTATTAAAATCACTTTGGACGTGAAAATTGTGCGACCAAGACATATAGCAAGCTAAAAATTTTAATTAGGGTGTTGGAGAAGGGATAGGTGCCATAAATTAACGAAGTTAAATGAAGATGAACATACCGCTGGCATGTCACTTATACACTAGGGTGTATTAATACAAACTGCAAGCAATAATACCTCATTGGCAGGTTCGAGTGCGGTATACCGCTTAGGCTGTCATTAGTTCTTTGGCCAGCTTGTTACTATTGCCCTAGTAACAGCAGCCGCGATGTTATAGCGACCAAAATATTTTATTTCAGTTTACTGTATAAGGTATAATTCATTTTACAATAGTGACTACAAAATGAGCACGACACCGCGGAATTATTAACCAGGAGTTAAATTTTTCAATAATATATCGGGAAGCGAAGGACGTGCAGTCTTATGGTGACACCGTCGCTGTCTGTAGCGTTATGCACTGTTTGTAATCTTCTCTAATGCTGATACCTTTTTTATTAGTTTCTCAGGAAATTCGCAGGAAATTTTTCTTTGATAATTTTTTGATATTTTTTGGGTATTTTCCTTTAATGAATAACCCCGGAACTTTCTTTTTCGTATCTATTAAGTTTACATTTTAGAATTATTTTATAGTATGTAGTACTATACAAATAGTTACCTATGTTTTGGAGAATTGTTTTTTTTTATTATTTATAAATTTTAATTTCAAATTACATATTCTATATTTTTTTCTCTCTTTTATCCTTTAGTTATTTTTAAATAATACTCGTGATTTCTTTGTTTGTGGTGAATTACATTATTAAATATTATGCCGTATTTTGTCAACATAAATTTCTTAAAGAATCCGTCAAAATTTGATAATGTTAACAACGCTGTAAGATGTTTTGCAGGTGGCCATACGGTATTAGAGATCCTTAAATATGTTTATCATTATAACAAACTCCAGAAGTTTACTAAATGAAGTTTTGTGCATACACTGCGATGTCAGAAGAGATTTGCCAAACAGAGAGAATCTGATTATAAATATAGCAAGACAGTAGCAGAAGATATACTCTAGTGCCTCTTTCTCGTAAAGAAAGAAAGAAACTGGAGGAAAATTACATTCTACAAAGCTGGTGTGCTTTCTACATCTAGGATGTCATTGAAACTGTACTCTAAGAACAATACGGAAAGTATTTCATTTGAACTATGGTAGTTTACATCAAGCTTGGGGTTAATACAAAATTCCAGGAAGTTGAAAATACTCTTGGAAAATAAATCTTTCTCCATAATGTCAACTGGCTTAATCTTCAAAGTATTTCAAAGTAGTTTAATTACTTTCAGAGATTTTGCAAATCTAGTTGTTTAAGTTATGAAGGCAATGAATAATATAAGTGATTAATATATAATATCCATGCTTCATATAACTAGACGTTAAAGTGGATCAAGTTATTGGTTGTTATTGTTTTTGTGTCTATATTGATTGGCAAATATTCATTGTCACGCAGCCATGTATTTTCTGTAGAACTTTTGAATTTCTGCGTTATATAAAATATGAATCAAACATTCAGCTTTAATTATGGAAAGATCAGAAATTTTGGCCAAAGTAATGTAACTGTATTTTCTGGGTCCATACCAGAAGGTCTTATTCACTTGGAAGAAAACTACCGATTTCAAGAATGATTTATTTCTTTTTCTAAAAATTACTTTACTTCTTTCTCTTTGAACACATCGAACAGCCGGAAGATAGCTTGAGTTGTTGATAGAAAATAGTTCGTAAGGTCCTAGGTTTTCGAATTTCCAAATAAAAATAGACAAAATACATCTTACATTTTTACAAAATCAATGGTGTCTGCTGTTGATCCCAGTAAATATTCTGGAATCGAGGAGAAAGCAGTAGTCTGAAGCTTACTATCGGCATCCTTTTTGGAACGACTATTAAAATCATAATTATTTATCATTTTCAAAATTTCCCTAGCCTAGTGGCTGTGCTAAATCATTGTCAACATTTCCTTCCTTATATTGTATTAATGTAATGTTTCGACTCGAAAAAATAAAGAACACAACTATTACAAGCAAAAAGTGCTAAGAAATTTAATTATAATATGTTTAATGGTAGCAAATATTTAACAATTTGCACAAATATCCTGAATTACTATATGTATATAGCTTTGCTATTACATATACCAGTCACAGAAAGTAATATTAAATAATCAAGTTCCAATGCTTATATCAGTTTTTATATTTTGCAAATATAATTTTTTTAACATTTATAATTCATCAGGATAACATAACATTTTATTTGATCCGTTAAGATGCAACCACCTTATTAGTTAGTACTTAAAAAGAAATTTACACATTTCTATTTTATTTTTTTCTGTAATGGCAAAATATAGGCTATTTATACATTAAATTATGGTTATAGTTAGTTGCAAATTATATGTTCATGTTATAATATACAAGTTAGGCTGTCATTAAACTTAATTCAATACAAAGTGATCTGGGTAGCCAACAATTTTCCACTTTTTACATAAGTAATTTGCGAGTGCTGTTGCTTCTTTTCTCTTCTTTCCTCTCCCTAGGTTTTGGATATCCGGATATCGATAATTTTAACAACGAAAATACTTTAATTTGATCATTTATAATACTAATTTAATTTATACGGAGATAAATACACAGGGACTTTGCGATATTTTTTTTTTATTTCGCCACATTTCAGAAAAAATCTGGGATAGTCTTTTTCTCTTATATACCGTGACATCTTTAAGCAATTTTGTTAATATTTTAAATCTAAAAGAATTCAATACTATTCAAAATATGTATGGCAATATTCTGGATCTCGTGTTTTGTAATATGTCATGTGAGCTACATGTCCGTCTTAGTTCTGAACCTTTGGTTAGCGTTGATGCTTTTCACCCACCACTCGAAATTGAGATTACTTTTGACACATGTGTCGAGTGGATAAATTTTCCGGGTAACAATAATGTTAGCTACAACTTTAGCAAAGCGAATTTCCTCTCTTTATATAGCGATATGCTTGCAGTCGACTGGAGTTTCTTGGATGAATACAGTGATGTGGATGTCGCTGTTGAGGCATTTTATAATACATTATACTCCGTTATAGATCGTTCAGTTGAGAAAACTAAACGTCCTACCTCCACGTTTCCTCCATGGTTTAGTGCTAAAATAAAACAACGTCTTAAATTAAAAGAATTTTACTTCAAGAAGTGGAAAAGAACAAAAGCGATATACTATTTTAATGAATTCAAACGATTGAGATCTCTCACAAAGAATGAAATTAGAGACGCATACAAGCCTTACTTGGCAGATGCTGAAATTAATATCAACAGAGATCCTAAGTTGTTCTGGCGCTTCATTAACAACAAGAAAACTTCTTCCAGAATTCCGGGAAGTATGCAGTATGACGGCAGAGAATTTACCCAGCCAAACGAAATCGTGGATGCCTTTTCCAGTGTCTTTGCGAGTGTGTATAAACCTAGTGTTCAAAATGTATCTTTCAACTCTTTTCTGAATTATAATAATTTTTGTGTTCATGCCTTCTCTGAATTAGATGTGGAGAACAGTATCAAGAGACTTAAATCTAATATGACAACTGGAGATGATGGAATACCGAGCTTCTTTGTACGTGATTGTGCTCCTGTTCTGTCCTATCCACTGTCAACTATATTCCACCTAGCGATAAGCACGTCAACTTTTCCAAAGGTTTGGAAAATTAGCAGAATTACTCCCGTATTTAAGAAAGGAAACCGATCTAACATTGCTGATTATAGGCCTATAAGTATACTGCCCAATTTCGCTAAGGTATTTGAACATTTGCTTTACAAAGAAATATCTGCCTGCATAACTCCTTTCATATCTGAGCATCAGCACGGTTTTGTTGCAGGTAGGTCGACGATCACTAATTTAGCATGCATTGGCCAATATCTTGGTGAAGCGCTTGATAAGCGAAAGCAGGTGGATGTTATTTACGTAGATTTTTCTAAAGCTTTCGACTGCATTAACCACGAGATGCTACTACAAAAAATGGACAAATTTGGTTTTGGTGTGGGTTTCCTGACGTTGATTGAGTCTTACCTTACTGGAAGGAAGTGTTATGTCTGCTACAATGGTTATTCCTCTACGCCGTTTTCTCCAACATCAGGTGTTCCTCAAGGTTCAAATCTTGGACCACTTCTCTTCAATTTTTATATAAATGATTTACTATCTCTGTTTACGTGTCACGTCTTAGCATACGCAGATGACGTAAAGATATTTAATACTGTTGGTAGCATTTTCGATTGTAAACATTTGCAAGACAATCTTCCTCGCATTAATACTTGGAGCAAGGTCAATTATCTCCCTCTGAACATCAACAAGTGTAGTGTGGTTTCCTACAATAACACTCACACTACTTTATACTATAACTACCAAATTAATGATGCAGCCATACCACGCAATATCAAAACTTTGGATCTTGGTGTTTTGTTTGATAATAGACTGTCATTTACGGAACATATTTCGTCCATGTGTTCATCTGCTTCCAAAACTCTCGGTTTTGTCATGCGTTCTTGCAGGCATTTCTCAGACTTAGGTGTAATGAAACGTTTATATTATGCCTACGTTCGTTCTAAGCTTGAATACGCCTCCATTGTTTGGTATCCCCGTTATTTACACCAAGAGCTTATGATCGAACGCGTTCAAAAGAAATTTCTAGAATATCTCTCCTTTCGAATGGACAACGTGTATCCTGCAAGAGGTATCGAGTATTATAGCTTACTTGTTGAGCATGGTTTTCTATCTCTTGCTGACCGCCGCGAGCGTAACAGTGTGGAGTTTCTTTGCAGGATCCTGAAAAATACTGTCGACTCGCCAGCCCTTCTAGCGCAAATAAACTTTACCGTACCTACTCATCATACTCGCTACTTTAATACATTTCAAGTACCTAGAGCTAATACCAACATTTTGCTTAAGGCACCTCTCAGTCACATGGTGAGGAACGCAAACAAACGGGATCTAGAGCCATTTTTGTGAGTCTTTCTTTTTTTTTTGTTTCATTGTTATATACATTTTCAGCATGTTATTATTGTAGGCAACACGATTTGAATTATTTTATTTTATTTTAAATAAGAATTGTATTGTAATTTGTCCTGTAATTGGCCCTTGGGCTGTTGGGCAATAAAGGATTATTATTATTGTTATTATTATTATTATTACCGTCCAACAATGATAATTTATAATCACAGAAGAGCACGTTGCTAACAAATATTGCCACGAACTTTCATCATTATCTCATTAATTAATACGGATAGTACATACATACGTGTATCTTTATATAGCCAAGCATGAATTGGTGAATTTGGTTGTGAATAGAATATGAGAGATGGAAGGAAGCTTGAGTCTTCACAGGCTCTCTTTACAAAAAACAATTGTTACTCATGTCGATGAAAAGGTGTGTGGAACGTGAATGTTATTCTAATTATTCATATTAATTCAGTCATTAACCGTAAAATTTTATTAAATGCAAGATAGAGATTTTATTACTAAACATGTATGATAAAATGCTTCCTATTTACTATTTGATAGAAACAATATTTCGTAAAGCAGCCCTCTCTTTTAAATAGAAACACGTTAACTAGTTAACATATATCGTTGTAACACTTATTATAACAACAATATTGAACTTGTATATTTGAATAATCAATCTGTTCTTAAAATACCTTTAAACGGTACGGTGTTTAGAAAGATAACCACAAAATTGTACCTCAATTATTATCGACGGTTACCGTCATAAAAATGATAATTTTACTGGCACAGCTAGCCCGTTTTTGTTTAGATCAGAAAATGTGCTGTACTAATACCCTTAAATAAACCACCGGCTCTGTTTACAACCTGCAAAGCTATTAAATGTGAAAATTTCGGAGTCAAATCTTCTTTGAAGGAGTCGGGCGCTTCGTACTTAGGGACACAGTTAAAGAGGATGATGAGGACGATCAGTACGGATAATGATGATGACTCTTATAATGACGATAATGTGGAACGGTAAGGCAGGCGCCGCTAATACCGACATACCGACCGAGATGGGACATAATTATAGTGCAGTTTCATCGGTGGATGACAGCAGCATCGAGTTAGATATTAGATAAAATGTTGGCACTTGCCAGATGATTTCTTTTCTCGTATAATCAGGCGAGCCAAATCTACTATCTTATGTGTTTCGCAAGGAATGTATGTATTTATTAATACTTGCTAATAAAAAGGAATGGAATTGATAATGTGAAGATGCACGTTTAGTCTTCTAAAATTCTAATTTTCATCTTCTTTACCTTTCGATACTCATCCAGCGTTAAAGAGATAAAAAGAAATACTACTTACGTCTGAATGAACTCTTAGTCAAGCGGTCAAACTTTTAAAGCTATAATTTCGTTGTAATAAAAGTGAAACAGAAACCACTTAAAATGTCTGTACAGCGCATCTATAACTGCCTTAAAGGTAGAATTGTAATAAAATTCTGACTGTAATGAATTTGTATTCTGAGGCCTTTACCACGTGAATTTATACTAAGAGGTTAGATTACTAGTAAAATTAAAACATTTTCTTTACAAACACACGTAGCTATGGAAATCGTTCCTTTTATGTAATGTTCCACGCCATTTGCATATGTTCACGTCAATTTCGGCCGTGAAATTCGTTTCCCCCAAGGCGCCATCATTATTTGCTGTTTAATTTAGTTATTTGTCCGGGTGACCACCTTGCGCAAACCTCTAATCGACATATGGAGCCGATTTTTCCCAATAGATGTGTCAATTTGAACGGCATATGGGGTCCGCACTTCGCTGTCAGACTGCGGTTTACTATTTTCTCTATACCCCACAAATGACTGGTGGTCAATAGATTATAAATAATTGGATGTGGCGTACTTAGTCTTTGTATTCTATAATTTATTAAATGTTTAAGATAAGCTTACGTAGAATCAGTAGGGTATATTATTGAAAATGAAAAGTTGATTGCCATTTTTTCAGAAGCTCGTTTCTGTATCCGCGGCAAACATTGTTAGTGCTTTTAAAAGAATTAATTGGGATACTTCTACAACTTCTTTTCATAAAACATTTATTACGCAACAGAAATCAGCAATAAAATTGACCTTTTCAATGCGTATATAACTATACCAATTTGATAAACATGCAGTGGTAGGCAAGTAGGAATGCCTAACTCTTCTGGTAGTAAACGAATAATTACACTGACCAACGCACATTTTGGGTGCCTCGGATTTTTAAGTGTAATTAAGCAACTTTGGTGCCTAATCCAAAAACGCCGTCAGATTTGTTCTATCAGATTTAGTTTTCGAAATTCACTCCGTCGGCCCTATTTAGGAAAAATTCGCCAAAATTTGGGTACAATGTTTTGTTATGTACGTAACTTTTTAAATATTACTATTTGAAAACTGTTACTGATAACATTTCCTTGCGTGAGGTTTACCAGAACAGTCCCAAGAAGATTCCAGTAGTAGTCGGACATCATATGGGTATCCCATCTCTCTTCGTACTTTTTCTCCATAATGCTGACGCCGTTGTGAAATCTTTCCCCCTGTTCCTCACTAACATCACCTAAGTTTACTGGAAAACGATCTAAGTAGCTGTGAAGGAATCTTGATGCTCATATTACATCCGCGCGTGTGAAAGTTAGGAAGCATCTGTTCTACTAGTAAATAACGGTGTAATTTATTATGCATGAGTAATAAATTTCACCGTGGTGTATTTCAAAAACTAGAGCTGTTAGGAAGATATGCCATTTATTTTTTGGACCAGTACATCAGAAATACCTTAAATCAGTTCGTATTTTATAACTACCATGACAAAAAGTTTATTTTGTCGGGTAGTATTAGACACTCAATATGCTCTTGTATTATGCGTTATGGGTTAAGGGTATGAAAAGTAAAAGAACTAAATTGGAGGTATTAGCTTCAGTAATTATATATTGCTTTGTTATTGTTATTAATTTTTAGATATAGTGCGTAAGTACATATGTATGTCGAGTTAAGTGATACCTCTCTGGTATTAATAGTTAGATAAATTGATATGGGTTATTATAGGATTATGCTGGTAAAGTTTGATTATTACTGACACGCTTAATTAATAGATAGCAATAGCCTTTTAAACAATAACGAATTCACGGCATTTGAAATGGTGTGAACAACACTTTTTGTAATCACGAAATAGTTTTTGTTTAACGAAGTCGTCTTTCTTCACTCAAATATTATAGAGCACCCCAGATGTAAAATTCATGTTAGTTTTTTACCACTTACCTACTTTTTAAGCTTATACAAGAAAATTTTTATCTGTGTATTGGACATTGTAGCGGCGAGACAGACACAGTTAATTAGTTCAAGAACATTGTTTTCCGGATTATTTCTGGTAGCATATTTCCAACCGAAGCTACAGTTTGCAGTCTGGATGATTTTCGCAGTTCACGCGATGGATATTTTGAGAACAGGAAGAACCATGTTCGTCTTGTGCCATGGTCTTGTTGACAAATGTCTCGCCAACTGTTCCGAAATGTTCGCCGCGACACAACGGGTAAAATAAATTCAATAAACGTAGTCTGCGCGCTCGATGTGATGTGCCCGAGAGCGCAAAATGATGTCGGCGTCCTCGCTCGAACGGAGAAAGCGCGTCGTCGCGATGTATTCAAATGAAAAAGGGGCGTCGCCGGAGCACACCTACGAACGAACGATTGCGGCAAGATCAAAGACAGTTTCAGCGGCACGTACGGGTCGGTATTGCAGGAATCTGCAATTTATATTTGCGACCACACGCAGCAGTGGATTGTTTCATCTCGTGCGGACCTTGACTGTGTCTCTTTACGCGTGTAATTCGACAGTGATTGTCAAAAAATTACGAACGGAGGGCACAAAAAGCAGAATGTGATATTTTAATGGTATTTTATTTCTTCGTCGCGTCTATTTGGAACTCAATTTGGTGTCGTTCAGTAATGGAGTTCGTCAGTTGTAGAACCGAAAAATTGCGAAAGCGTACAGGACAGGATTCAAATATTTTGATGCTACTGTTTTACACGTCAATTTATAACCGAAGTAAAGAAAGGCTTAAAATAATGCAAAAACCTGTAATTGATTCAAGTGAATGCTTTTCATATTTTTAACTAGTACTGGGTACTTAATGTAGTTAAATAAAATGAAAAATTTAGTTACACATGCCGAAAGAAACGCCTTTATAAACTTTTATATTAAACAGCAGACTTCAAGTTGAAATATCATTTTCGTTAACGGAAAATTTGCTTGTAACTTTTGACCATTAACCCAGCCAGTAAGTAGGCCATAATACAGTCTAAGTTGTTTTCAATAAGATCAAAAGTTGCATAATTATAAAAACTAGTACGAAAACCAAATCGTGTGTAATCTCCACACGAGACAGTTTCACTAAAAAAAGGAAAGACAGATAGAGAGACAAGATCCTTGAATGAATGATGAATCTGGCAAGCAACAGCTTGTTTCAGGGCTACCCTAAAAGCGGCAGTAAACACATTGCCGAAACGTTGGACTATGTAAGTTCCGGAAACGAGCGAAACTCCAAATGTGCTTCTAGTTTGACAATGATTTAAGTAATTTCAAATTGTGTGTTCTCTCTGACGGTTACCTACAAAAATTATATCATCATGTTATAAAAATATAGTTACGCCACTTTTCATCTTATTATAAAGCCCCGGGATCCTATTCAATTTATATTTACAAGAGCTTTAGAAACCTATGACATACAAAGGAAAAATATATACGAAAACAATGTAGTAATTAATTGTAACCTAAATCAACAACTGTAATGTAATTTAACCTAAAAGAGAGAATATTGAAACAAAGTCTAATAATATTTTTCATGGAATATATGAATACATAAGAAATTGTAAGATGGAGAAAACAATGTAACAACCGCATTTTTATAAGTTCACCTATTAAACTTTTTTGAGAAGAAAATAATATCTGTTAATATCAATATCTTTTTAATTCTTAAACCACATATATTTTAATATAAACCGCAAGCACACAGCCGTATTTCAATAAAGTTGGCTATTTAACTTCTTTAGAACTTCGATGTTACTGTTATATTTGATGGGGTTTTTAAATAGGTGGGTTTTTAAAAGCTTATGTAGCTAAATTATATTATTTTTGAGTTTATTACAACCAACGTAATACGAAAGGAAAAGTGTGGTTCGGCGTATAAATATATTAAATATAGTTCTGTACAGAAAAGGAAATTCCATTAATAAATACAATGAAATATTTATAATGAACCTATTTGACGATCTATTTTTAAAAAATATAGGTGTCTTTACCGTCTAAAGAGTGTATGCAGTGATATCATATACGTACGAGGGGAGGTCCAGAAGTTCGTGGAATGAAAGGGTTTTAAATAAAATAGAACAATAAATCTATTTCTCCTTTTCAATATAATCACCCTTAAGCACAATACATTTATTAGATCTATGAATTAATTTTTCTAAACCATCATAAAAATATTTTTTATCTTTCGCCCGAAAATGGGCCAAAATTGCCTCCTTTACCTCATTGTCGTCGGAAACCTTTCTTCCACGTAAGTTTTTTTTTAAATTGGGGAACAAATAAAAATCACTAGGTGCCAGGTTTGCACTATAGGGTGGATGGACTATTGATTGAAAGCCATGCTTGTGCAGAGCAGCCATTGCACCTTTGCTCTTGTGAACCGGCGCATCGTCTTGTAAGAGCGGCACACCCTTGGTCAATTTTCCTCGACGTTTTTCCTTGATGGCCTCCTTTAATTTTTCTTGAACTCGTATAGAGAATTAGACGCGTACGAAACGGTATATATGAAAAAGAACGGAAACTTATTGAACAGAGAACCACCCCCAATTGCACACTCGAGTTTGATGGATTTGTTACCATAGGCCCTGTTAAAGATACGGTTCGCTTTCGGTCCATCCTTTCCCGTAAAAGGCACTAGACCACCGAGTAGATTGTAAATAGTCATATGTTTTAGAAATTTTAGAGCCTACGTAGAAAATAATTTGCATGTGTGATACAGTTTTTACTTTCAAGTCGGTAACACGGTTGACAATGAGAGCCCACGTGCTCTTGAAACGCTGCGTTCCGCATAATTAATTAATTTGTGTGAGTGGAGTTTACTGCTATACCTGTGAACAACATTAGATCCTCACTAGGAAATAAAAGGTAAAATGGTGCAATAATATACTGTCGAAGTAATTAATAATGTTGTAGTTAAGACATTACAAAACTTCCAAATTGTACCGAGACAACAGTTAATGATTGTTAGGAATTCTAACTCAGTTATGGTTTATGCCGGTTATTTATTCCGAAATGTCATCATTTGCTAATAGCAAAGGAAAACGAGGTTTAATTTTATTCACTTCAAATTATTTTTTCTTTTTTATTCAATCCCTCGGTTTCATACCATACACAATCATATGTTCTCTGCTGTACATTGATGTACGTACGCCTAAATTGTTGTTTCTAAGGTTAAATAATTTATTATCAATTTACAATAAAATTAAAAGTTAGAATGAAATAATGTAATTAAAAACAGGAAACATAATTGAGAACTTAAGATAATTAACAATCTAGCGAATTTAATAACACTGGAATATATGTACGTACATAACGCGCCAGAAAATGTTAAGAATGTTGGTTATAAATCCATATAAATGCCATTTAGTAGAAGATTTTCTAAATAGTGTAACTGACGTAGCAATAATCATCTCAGAACTTAATCAGTCTTACATTACCTATTACACTAGTAGCTAATTACACTCCTCTATTCACTCGCGCAGATTCAACACTTTCGTATTCGTATGTTTGGCATCAAAACATACCAGAAGCAATTATATTTTACCATGCCGTAATTAACATTCCCAGGAATTATGTACAGTTACGTGGTTATAAGGTATTAAAGAAAACTAAATGGAAGACGTATTGGTAATGCGTTATTACAGTACAAAACGGCGCGAAAGAAATAACACGAAATTTCTCTTTTTGCATTGATTTATTGCGATATTATCTCAATTACAACTAAACGTCTGAGTAAATATTCACTCTCCGGCATGTTCGATATTCTACTGAGCTTTCAAGCTAGTATAAAACTTCACATTCATCATTTCAATAATCCATCTGATACTGTAATTTATTGAGTGGCCTTCGGCTAACAAAAGTTCCGCAAAACGGATCAATTTACTTGTTTCCAGGATAACATACACAGCGTGCCGTGTATTTAAGGAAGTCTGTCAACTGCAGTTTCTTATGATTTCGTTAAAGCGTCAGAAAATAGACTACGATGGGTAAAGGATAAAAGTCGTTGTAAAGTTAACAAGGTTCGTTGTTAAGCGTATTTCATGCGAACTGATATTTGCATGCAGCGTCAAACTGGACCGGTTTATCGAAGTCCACTAGTTAAAATGGAAACTTTCACACATATACAGTCCGCAAAAAAGTATCGCATAATTCATTTGGCATGGATTCATTTAACCGCCGTATATAATTTTCGTCCAAATTCTTCCACTCCTCACGGTCCGTACCATTCTGTGAAGATAGTCCCGTGCATTATCGGTGAGATTCATGTCTCTAAAATTAGAATGCCAAATTCATCTCTGTACGATCTGCTAAACAAATGCCTCTCCAGTCCATGATAGAAGCACCACCAAAATTGGGCGTAGATCTGATGTTACACTGGGAATAGCGCTCACCGTCTCGTCTGTACACTAGTATACGTCTATCTGAGGTATAAAGACTAAATCTTGACTCATCTGTGAAGGGTATATTGGCCCAGTCATTCATTCTTCAATTAACATGTTCTCTAGCAAAGCTTAAGCGGGCCACTCAGTGATTCCTGGTAAGACGAGGAACTGTAACAGGTACTCTAACTCTTGCTCCACTCAGACTTAAGCTATTAGCTACGGCTTGGGTACTTATTCAAGTATTTCTGACTCTAATCAAGTATTCTGTAATTGCCTCGCAGTTACATACCCGCGACGTGGTGCTTATAGTCTTAAATACCAGTCACCTTGGGGAGTAGAACAGCTTGGATAACCTGGCATCTGTTTTCGTATGTAATCTCCTGTTTCTATGTATTTGGCTACTGCCATATAAACACTTGATTGATTAATATTCATCAAATGAGACGCGTACGCCCATCTTCGATTAAGGCAACTATTCGAACCACTTGTGCTGGTGTTAAATTATTCATTTTCCTTCTAATATCGTTAGTAAAGTACTCTAACAGTTCACTTTTGAATAAAAAAACGACACCCAATGGGTAAAAGCGTATTATTGATGCACTTTTTTAAAATGTTTTTGTAATAACAAAAAGGAAGTTATTCAAGAAAGAGTTGTATGATTTTCTTTGTACACTTATAGTCGACACATATATGGCAAACATATTGTAGACGTATACAAAATATCGCAATCTATAAACGCCTTTTCGTAGTTTATGCAATAAGCGCGATTGACCACAAATTTCATTTTCAACGGTATTTTCGCGTAGAAAAAATGTGTTAATACTAACCTTTTGATTAAGTCACCAATGTCTTGTATCTGTACTACTTTCTACAAAATTAATGCGGTTGTTGATATTCGTTTTTCCCCTCTGATGAAATAAATAAATAATGTTGTCCCTAATTTTAGTTATAATTAATTCTGGTTTATGGTGTGCTATTGTATTTTTAGTGTATAGTTTCAATTTATTGTAGTATTCATGTAATTTCCTTTTTCTCTTTTTTTTATTTTTATGTTATTATGTCTTTATACGTGAAAGCATTAATTTCTCTGTACTTAGATTTATCTGTCGGGCAATAAAGGCGTATTATTTATTGGGGAAAAATTATTTTAATTTTTCATCTACCTAGTTATAACTAAAGAAAGATGTTAAGGATGAAAATGGAATAAATCACATCAAAATAGGCTTCATCAATCCCTTTGAAAACAACATTATTGCACAACAGAAGGCTTCATATCCACGCATAACACATGGGCTGAAAAGTCCCGGGCTTAAGACATAGATGACGCTAGTTTTATTGCAGTCACCTTTCTCTCAGTACTAACCTTCAAAAGACAGCTGTTAACATTTCATGATATTCTATTCATTAGTTTGTGAGTTATTGTGCTAAGAGTCACGCTACTTTTGTTATTTTCAAAACAATGGATCAAAAACAATTTCGTGTTTTAATTTTACACTGCTTCTTGATGGGAAAAAAGTGTTATGGGGACTCCGCTCCATCAGAAACAACAATAAAACGTTGGTTTGCTGACTTCAAACGTGGTCGTAGAGACACCGATGATGCAGAACGCAGTGGACGTCCAAATGAGGACGTAACACCAGAACACATCAAAAAATCCACAAAATCGTTTTGAATGATCTAAAAGTGAAGTTGCGTGAGTCAGCTGACATCGTAAAGATATCAAAGGAACGTATTGGCTTTATATTGCATGAGCATTTGATTATGAGCAAGTTCTGTTCAAAGTGGGTGCCGCGTTTGCTCACTGTTGACAAGAAATAAGAACGTGTTGATGATTCTGAGCAGTGTTTGGCCATGTTTAAACGTAACAAACCGCAATTTTTGCGTCGATATGTGACAATGGATGAAACATGGATCCATCACTTCACTTCGGAATCAAAACGAGCGTCATCTGTGTGGACAGCAACTGGTGAACCTCGTCCAAAGCGCCCGAAAGCACAACAATCTGCTGGAAAGGTTATGGCCTCGGTATTTTGGGATGTGCGTGGTGTAATATTCATCGACTATCTTGAGAAAGGAAATACCATCAACAGTGAATATTATATAGCGTTATTGGAGCATTTGAAGGCCGAAATTGCAAAGAAACGACCGCATATGGCAAAGAAAAAATGTTGTTTCATCAAGACAACGCACCGTGTCACAAGTCAATCAAAACAATGGCAAAACTACATGAATTGAACTTCGAATTGCTCCCACATCCACCGTATTCGCCAGATTTGGCTCCCAGGGAGTACTGGCTGTTCGTAGACCTCAAAAAAATGCTCGCCGGTAAGAAATTTCGCACGAATGAAGAGGTTATCGCTGAAACTGAGGCCTATATTGAGGCAAAAGATAAATCGTTCTACAAAAGTGGTATTGAAATGTTAGAGCGGCGCTGGAATGATTGCGTTGCTCTTGATGGAGATTACGTTGATGAATAAAGCTAATTTTGAACCAAAAAAACAGTGTTTTCTTTGTTAGGCCGGGGACTTTTCAGCCCATGAGCTGACTTACATATGTATATGATCGAAGCTATTTCTCTCACATTATTTACGAAGGTCTTGCTTGTGCTACAGATGTGATTCTGTGACCTTATGAGAAAATATTTAACTCCAAAATGGAGCCTTCTTAGACGGAACATTGGGAAAGAATTAAAACGGTGTAATGCTGGATTTAACTCATGCATAGTGTAGTTTTAGCGGTATGATCAAACCTATGGTCCTATCGATCGTAATACCTCAAATCAGCAGCATCTGCGCTTGCGAAATATGACTTTTCATGTTGAACACAAAACTACTAAAAATCACGATCGTCAGATATTGAAGGTGATAACGAATTTAATCTAGGGTCTCTGCAAAAATAATATTATGATAGAGCATAGACAGTCGTTTACGCATATCCCGTTCAAATTACTAACAAAATTGACGTTTAAAGCGTTTATATCCGTTCGTCTTGATTGAGATCTCCTCCGATTGGCGTTCGCTAATACACGAAATGGGGTGACTGGCAATATCGGACGAATTTTACCCTACGGGTAAATTATTCATTTAAAATATATTTCAATTTAGAAATTTCACATGTGCAATGGCAACAGATCTTTACCTTTCGTGTATTATACCATTTTCAAATTCTGATTTAAATAGTCATGACTTAAAGTTTTATGGATGATTTCTTCTAAAATTTAATCGTTATCACAATTTAAGAACTGTTTATTTACAACATTCGATAGGGCAGAAGTCGGATCAAATATTTTTTCTTTGCCACCCTTTTATACATCCCCACACTGTGGAGGTATCGCAGAACGGTGCGCTGACTTTTCCGTGAAGTTGCCGCATTTAAATTAGACTAATATTTTGTCGATCCACCTTTACTTGCGTGAAGTGCTGCGAGTCGTCGTGGCATAGAATCTATTAAATGATTAATGGTGTCTTCTGGAATATTTAACCACTCTTCTGTAACAGCTGACACGAGTTCTTCCTTATTGCTGAGTTTTCGGGGTCGTTTCGCCATATTTGTCTGGACTATGTGCCAAACATTCTCTATCGGATTCATGTCTGGTGATTGGCCTGGCCATGGTAAAATCCGAATACCCTGTTCCTCTGTCCATGTGGTTGTTGTTCCTGCTTTGTGGCAGGGCGCTCCATCCTCCATAAAAGTGGCGTCTTCTTTAGATAAAATGGCGTTGTCGAATATCAGTAGTAGTCCTTCTGTTAATATATGGATATATTTTGCCGCATTTATATTTCCGTCGCAGATTACTAATTGCGATCTTCCACCATACCACATCGCGCACCACCCATAATGTTCACACCGCCGTATTTCACCGTCCGATGCAAAAATTTGTCGTTCAGTTGCTGTGACGAACGTTTCCATACCCACGTACGACCACTATCACTGAATTGGCAGTATCTGCTTTCGTCTGAAAAAATGACAGACCGCCAAAACTCTTCGGACTTCGTTCGAATTTCGATTGCCCAAGCCATTCGGCGCCGTTTTTGAAACGCCGTAAGGAGAGGTTTTTCTTTGCCACCCTTTTATACATCCCCACACTGCGGAGGTATCGCAAGACGGTGCGCTGACTTTTCTGTGAAGTTGCCGCAAGCTCAGCTGTACTTTTTCGCGGTTCCCTTAACACTTCGCACACAAGCACCCTTTTACTTCTTTCAGAATGTCCGGCACGAACTGGTCTCGGCTCCACTGTTGTTTTTTCCTTGCCTTTAAATTGTATAATCACAAGGTTAACTGTGGACAACGGAATATTTAAAAATTGACTTATTTCACGTTGCGAAGCGCCGGGTTCACTCTGGCCAACGATGCGACTCCTGGTGAAGTCGCTAATATCACTCGAACCTTGTAAGCGAGGCATAGTTGTAATGATACTAAACTATGACGAATTCCTTCCGATACATCTACCCCACACCCTAATGACAAGAGAAAATTCTTAATTCGTTCTTAGAATTTAGCTGTTTACATATTTATACCGATTTACCTGGTGTCTATTTTACTCTGTCACCCTAGTGTAGTTTGCAAACGTTGAATTTTGTCCAATTTTGACTTGTTTTGAATTAAGTAATTGTTTGCAAATAGCAAGTGTATCTCTTTATTGGTACCATATTACGATTAGTTGAGATATTTTAATAGTAATTTAAATCATTAAATATATATATCAATGTCTTTTTGGTAAAGTTTAAGTAGTACCATTGGTAAATACAACTTATCGGAATGCTAATGCATTCGGCCAATGGCAACACATGTCCTCATCAACATTTAAAAGTCACACTGTTTCTATTTTCCGTCTATGATTTACCTACATCTGCATAATACCAGTTCCACACCAAACGGAAACAAGAAACGAAACATAACCTTGTCTATTCCAATGGCAAACATGAACTTATGGAGAATGCTGCTTTGACCACTACTTGTCAACACTTGTTAAAGGGCAATGGCCCTGTTTTGTTTATTATGCATCCGCTTGGTATGAAATTGGTATGTGAAATATTTTATGTTATTCACCGTTCATATTTGACAAAGTAGCAGACTTCCGATAACACAGGAGGATTTCTCTGCAAGTACATTGGTACACGGCCTTGCATATAAAAAGGTACTAACGGTACTATGTAAATCGTGAGACATTCTGAGGCTGTAATCAAAAATTACACCCAAATTTAGTTACCTGTGTAAACGAATGATTTAACCAGGTAGAGTGGAAACGTTATATTTGACAATGTTAGCGGACATCGTCAGATTTTGATGTAATTTAGTCTTATGCTCAAGACCAATATTATATACATACAAATCTCAACATAATTAGCGATAATAGCTCAATTTTTGGCAAATGAAAACGCCAGGGAAACCCTAATATACATATTTAAACAAACAATTACATTTTGTACGTTTTTCTAAACGGGACACATTTAAAACGTATATGAATTATGTATATTAGACGCTCCGAAAAGATGCACAAAAAGACTAATGAAGAAGGATAGAAGACAATGAAATGAGTCCGGCAACGAAAGGGAACTACAATGTACGCGAAAGCTAACCGGCTAATACGTTGCTATTTAATCGCAAAGATAAGGATGAAAAATATTGGGACAACAAATTATATAAAATTATTATTTTAATGATATGCTTGTTAGCTCATAAGTGCATCGAAATCATTATAATTTTCAATGCAGAATAAATAAGTTTAAGGGAAATTGGCTTACGGTCATTTTGTTTTTCATTTTTTCGTAATTACTAGTCCAGAATTTCTCTTTCTTTTTGCGTGAACGAGTTTAAAATTAAGTTTTAATCAGCTTGTTACTCTACGTTGTATCCGGTATGTTCGGTAATGTATGAACTTGTGAAAAACATTCTGAAAAATACACTGTAATTCCTATTGGGAGTATGTCCCAAAGTGCGGTTTCAAATCCATTTTGCGTAGTAATTCAATAGTCCGCATACGTAATTATTACGAACGAAGTCGTAAACTTTATTGACTGAGGTTTCACTTGCTTTCTTGCGAATTTTTAATGCAATTTTTTTTTTGGAAAGATAGTCTGATGTCGATAAGGTTACGATTTATAGGTTTTGCATACTTCTTGTCAGGACCGTGTTGGGATAGAAGCAGCTGATGGATAGAACCAATCGAAAGCTATAAGAGACGACGGAGGTGGAGGAAGGACACTAAAACTAATAGATGTACAAAAAGGAGTCGTAAAGATAAGTGTCTTTCATCGATTTGCTTATGTAGAAAATACTACACTGGAAGCTGCAAAACCAGCTTGGAAAATCAAAGCTGTGCAAGTAAAACTAGTGTATACAGCACCAATAAACTGCAAGCACAATCTGTCAAGATACATGCAAACAAGTGAGCCAACAGAAATATGGGATCTAATCACCTTAAGCTAAACTCACGTAAGTTATCAACTTGAGAAATGTCACAATCAAAACCCAAAGGTTGGTTATCTTCAATATTTTACAGCAAACATATAAATTTAAAAGACTCTTTGCGTATGTGAACTTGTAAACAAAGTTGGTAACGTGACTTTACAAGGTTTACGCGTCCTTTTAGCATTTAAAAACAGTAACGTCATTAATAGTTTACGAGGGGAGGTCCAGAAGTTCGTGGAATGGAATTGGATGGAGTGGGCATAGGAGCGCTCGCTAGGTGTCATTCTGATTGACGACTCATCATTAGTATATAAGTTAAGTTGCAACCCTATAGCGTCAGTCGTTTACGAATAGTTGCCTGCTAAACAAGTCAATCCGGAGGAGAACTGAAACTATGGAGGAAATTGAACACCGTGCTGTGTATGTTTGTCTGTGACGCTTCCACAGAAGCTTTGTTAAACATACGTACCTTGCTTGCGTGCTTGTTTTTGTATGCACCACCTTTCTATAAGGGACTCTGGCTGCCCAATTCATTTGTTTCGATAAGCGCACGCACCTTACAGTGCTGTGCTTATTTACATGTTTCACATCTCATATGTTTGCATTGTGTTTGTAGTGGTCTATTTGCTTGTATATTTTAAGGGGATCCGACCCTATTTAGTTGCTTGGAGGAGAACCCAACCCTATTGCATTCTTTTGTGTTCGTATAGGGAATCTACCTCCATTTGGCTGCGCTTAGTTGAAGGCGACAGTAACACCCGCAAGCACCTCTATAGCTCCCTGCTACTGCCGCCATATAAAAAGCAAAAGACCATCAACCAACACTTGTGCGAAATGTGCACCGTCAAGAAAGTGGATGGCCGACACCATCTACATAAAATTGGGTCGTGAAACTCCTGCACATAAGGGGACAACTACTAAAAAAATATGTCAGACCCCTTGCATCGGAAGCTCAAGTATGCGCATGTGCAAAACTAACTGCAATTGCTCCGACGACTATTACGACGAAGTTTCAAGTCGCACGTGACCATCTAATATGAACCCAGCGTGCGTGCGTGTTAAAACTTCCGATATTTGTCCGACGACGTTGCGTAATGGGTCTGAGTTTAGGTTATTGTAATATGAATATTGCGAGTGTTGATTACATACATACGATATAATACGCATGCATTTTACAAAGAAATAAAATAATATTAATTATATACGAAACGAAAATAAGTAATAAATGAAATAAAATACTAATAATGTCAACAATAGTATAACAATTACAAAATGTATAAGTGTATATAAAATAATTTCTTGACAAAAATAGAATTGCTCAAAGTATACAATGTTAAGTCCCCAACAATATTTATAGTTACTTTGAATGTTCTACTATGAAATATCTCCAAATATAAATGCTTAAGGTAACAGTTGCCTTTTATGCAGCGATGACTTATAGCTTACGAACATATAATAGTACATAATAATTGAAATTCCGTTGTTCCTCCAACGCCAAATTCAATTAATTAGTTCTTGTTCTAGTTGAAATACCCAAGCAATTAAAAATTTGAAGGCTCCGTTAAGATTTGAACCTCCAGCTGATGTTCGCCAGACCGCCATTACACCACGGAACCGTCTGAACAAATGGCCATTTAAATCGCCATTTACGTTGTTAAATTTCGATTGGAAAATTTTCATACCTGGATGTAATAGTGGCTACAGACATACGCCCTATAATATCTAGGCAGACACGAAATTTAATGTCAGTGCCAAGTTCCTTGTTTCTCCACGGGCAAATTCAATTAAATATTTCAAATCGGAATTTAGCAACATATATAGCGATTTAAACAGCGATTTCTTCAGACGGTTCCGTGGTGTAATGGCTTAGTACACAGGTCAGGTGTTGGAGAAACAAGGAAATTTCGATTATTATTCAAAAAACTAACGGAAAATTATTCTAAATGATTTGACGTAATAGGTACATCTCCACACTACTTCCAAGTATTCACGCTTTTAAAAATTAATGAATAACACATCGAGAACAGTAAAGTTACATGTATAATTGTAATTGCCGTTAACGTTATTTGCCTATATCAAAAAAAAGATACTTTCTTATATCACTTGCAATACGATATTAATAACAACTTAATGATATACGGAGAGTGTTAAATTATTGCGACAAATCTTTTCCGTTCGATAATTTATTTGAAATTAACTAGCGGGTAATTACACGTTCGCGCAATATTAAATTATACGCGTAATATAACCATAAATATATCAACTTATTGGATTATTCAAGCTGTAATTACATTTATTTCATAGCCTGATAGCAGCTAGATAAAATACCGTCGATTTAAGTGTTATATTATGTGTAGTAATTTTCTATTACAATCTAGTTTTTAGGAAGTAAAAACATTTCATGAATAATTTTTCAGTAGTGTTTCAGCAGTATCTTGCGATTGCAATGAAATAAGAAGACTTGTATCTTACATCTATAACTGCGAGCATATAAAGAGAAATCCATCGGGTACGCCGGTTTCAATTTTAAAATGTTCGTTAGATAATTTTTAAAGCAGACAGCTTTAGATTAATTATGGAATATCATGTTTTTTTTTATCACATTTCCAAAGACTTTCTACGTCACTCGGCTCAATTTCAATAACATGTTGGGTATCGATTTTCGATCTAGGAATTCTCTATGGTTTGTTAGCATAGATCTTGGAGTTTACAAAACCCCAGAGGAAAAAGTTGGATGATCTCAATTTGCAATATCTAGACGGCGAATAGCGTCAGCATTTCTGGAAATTACACGGCTACGAAGACGTCTCAACAAATCGATAGCTTCTTTTACCGCGCCATATCCGGCACCACCCTGTTAAAACCACATTCCTTTGAGGTCCGTATCGTCCAATTGATCTCACAAAAATATCGTACTCCATTTAAAGTTAAGGTTTGGCAAGACGTATTCTCACGATGGAACGATCCTATTACACTTCCCGCCCAAAATTCGCATCAGACAGTGGCTGTTTGTATGCAGGGTATATTGGTTATTCCAGAATAGCAGAAGGATTTTCATTGTTCCAAAATCGACAATCCTGTTTATTTACAAAACCACTCAAATGAAAATGAGCTCCATCGTTGAAGATAATTTCATTCATCCAGTTAGCAAGTTGTCGCCATTGCAACTGGTTTTGTGTCTGGAGCTCCCAGGTTAATTGAACTTTCTAGGGGTGAGGGCGAAGGTCTTTAGCGAGTATTCGTTGTAAACTAATTCTGCCTGGCTTCTTGTCGTTACTCCCACTGACGATTGCAATATTTTCGGCCGGCCGCCTAGGACGAGGACGTAGTGGAGTTTATTTGTCCTCAATTTTTTTAATTAAATGTAATATCCATTTTTAATAACCTTAGTGACGAACGTCAAATATTAGGGTTGCCTACGTAATTATATAAAAATAGTAGGAAATTTGAATCTGGCATACCAGACAGGCCACTTTTTACATATGTATCTTGAAATAAGTGACACTAAACTTTATTACCGTGCATGGACAGATTATTTTCAAAATGTATACTAGGATGACAGAATAAAATAGACACCAGGTAAAGCGGTATAAATATGTAAACAGCTAAATCCTAAGAACGAATTAAGAACTTTCTCCTATCATTAGGGTAGGGGTAGATGTATCGGAAGGAATTCGTCATAGTGTAGTATCGTTACAACTATGCCTCGCTTACAAGGTTCGAGTGATATTAGCGACTTCACCCGGGGTCGCATCGTTGGCCAGAGTGAACGCGGCGCTTCGCAACGTGAAATAAGTAATTTTTTAAATATTCCGTTGTCCGCAGTTAACCGTGTGATTACACAATTTAAACGCAAGGAAAAAACAACAGTGGAGCCGAGACCAGGTCGTGCCGGACCTTCTGAAAGAAGTAAAAGGGCGCTTGTGCGCGAAGTGTTAAGAGAACCGCGAAAAAGTACAGCTGAGCTCGCGGCAACTTCACAGAAAAGTCAGCGCACCGTTCTGCGATACCTCCACAGTGTGGGGATGTATAAAAGGATGGGTCCTTACGGCGTTTCAAAAACGGAGCCGCATGGCTTGGGCAATCGAAATGCGAACGAAGCCCGAAGAGCTTTGGCGGTCTGTAATTTTTTTCAGACGAAAACAGATACTGCCAATTCAGTGATAGTGGTCGTACACGACAAATTTTTGCATCAGACGGTGAAATACGGCGGTGTGAACATCATGGTGTGGGGCGCGATATGGCATGGTGGAAGATCGCAATTAGTAATCTGTAACGGAAATATAAATGCGCCAAAATATATCCAAATATTAACGGAAGGACTACCACCGATATTCGACAACGCCATTTTATCTAAAGGAGACGCCACTTTCATGGACGATGGAGAACCCTGCCACAAAACAAGAACAATAACCACATGGAAAGAGGAACAGGGGATTCGGATTTTACCATGACCAGGCCAATCACCAGACATGAATCCGATAGAGAATGTTTGGCACATAATCCAGACAAATATGGCGAAACGACCCCGAAAACCCAGCAATAAGGAAGAACTCGTGGCAGCTGTTACAGAAGAGTGGTTAAATATTCCAGAAGATACCATTAATCATTTAATAGATTCTATGCCACGACTAGTCGCAGCACTTCACGCAAGTAAAGGTGGATCGACAAAATATTAGTCTAATTTAAAAATTTTAAAATATTTTGGTATATATAACGAGAATAGTATCTTCTTTTTAATTAGTAGGTGTCTATTTTATTCTGTCACCCTAGTGTACTTGAAATTATTTCCTTTTAGTCATAAATACTAATATAAGAAATAACCATCAACAGTTACCAAATTACCCGACTATTAACAATGAAAGTGTTCCGAATAAATAATTAATGAATTATAAAACCACACAATCTTTGCAATCGTTGTAATCAACAATAATGCTTTGTAATGGATTTGTACGTACAAATATACTTGCTGCTCTAATAGTGAATTAATTTATTGTAACTGACTAGACCCATTACATATTTTGCTTACTAAAGCCGGATGTATATAATATTAAAGCCGGATATATGTGATAGCATAAAAAGTTTTTCTTTTTTCCAGCAACTCGTGATTTATTATTATTGTCATTATTACTAAAACTTTAAAATGTATCCGTTTTTGTCTGAAGAAGTATAATGTAATCGGTGTCCAAATGCATTTGCTCGGTTTCCCAATACTAGTTTAAATAAAAATTCGGCTCAAATTGAAAATATTGTTTTTTCTGCGTCATAACGCAATCAATATTTATACTGGGGCGGCAGTGACTGAAATGTAAGGTAATATGCATATGGTAAGCATACAGGGGTTCTAATATATGTATCCCCTTCTCTAAGCCAACTTTCAAATGAAAATAGTGAACTTCATTTGACGCGTTTTCACAATATTATTTTATTTTTGTACGGAATTGGCAAAAATTACTGCAACCTTATTTTTGTTCCTAATTTTATATGTAAGGAAAGTGGTTGCCTAATTTCAGACAAGCGAGTATCTAAATTTGAGACAGTTATCATCATTTAAGAGACTACTCTTCAAAATTATCCCCTTTCATCAACATTTTTCCCATTTTCGATACTATTTCTCCTCGGAAAAATCTCGTCTTCTTTGTGGATTTTAACGTGGTTAAAGTATAGTATACAGAACAGCTTTTTTTATTAGAGACTGTTTGCAATTTTTGCTTTCTTGATGATGCTAATTATTTTAGATACCGCCTTAATCTGTTTTTTTTTCTTTCCAAATTCTCTTGCATCTGCTTTTTGTAAGAGTTAGATCTACAAGTACAGTTTTTTCTGCCACAGCCTTTCGTAGTTTGTGTTTTTTGCATTAATGCAGTGAACAAATATGCTGTAGAGAAAGAAATTTCCTTTGGAGTTCATTCCCTGATATTGGGCTGGTCTTTTCTGTTCTTCATGTGATGCAGAAATGGAAAATTAGAGAAGTGCTTGCACTCTATTTTGTTTTCTGATTTATTTTGATGGGGTTCGTTAATTTCTTCATCACTATGTGATCATCTCAGACTACATGGCCTACTGCTCAGCGTGGCCTGGAGGGATTAAAGAAATCAGTCAATTTTCTCGAAAACCATCGCACGACGTCTTCATCGTAATAACCCTATCATAAGCTTTGGAAAAATACCACCAAATTAATATGCCAAAACTATATTCAACTGGTTCTCTGTAAGTCAATTCTCTATCGTTTATTCACAGTATGTTTTCAATGAGTAAGGTTACGTTTGACTGCAGATTATTAGTTGAATGGAGATAGGCAAATTTTGGTTACATAATTTCCTGCCTAATACGAGTGAAATTGCATATATGACAGTCCGCAACTGCGGCGGTTCGAGTTCCACTTACATATTCCAAAGGATATCGGTAGCATTTATGTCGGTAATAACCATAATCAATTTATTGCTTTCTATTGCTGTTAGAGACGAAACGTTTTTTTTTGCCCCCTAAAAGTAATCTAATTTTGTTTGCTTTATCTCCTCGAAATGGACATGTCAATTCCTTAGTATCAGATGCTTCTACATAAATGACTATTCCTAATGCTGGATCAACTCATTTTCTAACTTTGAAATAAAAGCCGGTTCCTGCTCCATTGATACGTCCACAAGCTCTACTAAGTTCTTATATTTTGCATATCTCTCCACAGTCCCTTGAAATACCCTTAATAAAAGAACTATTTCAAATTATGTGCCTATTTCTTCCACTGAGCAAGACGATACCGTCTTGTTTTCCTGATACATCTATAATTATTATAATACGTCTATACTTAGTTGAAGTTTCTTGTGCGACTATATTCTCTTGTTGGAAAACGAAATGAAAAGTTCCCTTTGCCCTTTAATTCCTACCAAAAGATAATCAACTTTATAAAAATCGCGCTGCAATATATAAAAACGTAGTATCTTTACCTTTTCATAATATCGAAATGAAAGAATAAGGAACAAGACATACGAGGGGAGGTCCAGAAGTTCGTGGAATGAAACGGTTTTAAATAAAATAGAGCAATAAATCTATTTTTCTTTTCAATATAATCACACTTATGCACAATACATTTATTAGATCTATGAATTAATTTTTCTAAACCATCATAAAATATTTTTTATCTTTCGCCTCAAAATGGGCCAAAATTGCCTCCTTTACCTCATTGTCGTCGGAAATCTTTCTTCCACGTAACTCTTTTTTTAAATTGGGGAACAACTAAAAATCAGTAGGTGCCAGGTCTGGACTGTAGGGTGGATGGACTATTGATTGAAAGCCATGCTTGTGCAGAGCAGCCTTTGCAACTTTGCTCTTGTGAACCGGCGCATTGTCTTGCAAGAGCAACACGCCCTTGGTCAATTTTTCTCGACGTTTTTCCTTCATGGCCTCCTTTAATTTTTCTAATATCGCTGCGTAATATTCTCCGGTTATACTCCTACCTTTTTCTTTGTAATCAATCAATAATATCCCCTCACAATCCCAAGAAACAGTAGCCACCAACTTTCCAGCCGATTCTCACACTTCGAATTTCTTTGGCGGTGGTGTTCCCTTTTTATGCCATTGCATGGACTCCTGTTTGGACTCAGGCCCGAAGTGATGAACTCTTGTTTCATCTCCGGTAACAATCCGCTTCAAAATCTGTGCAGGTTTGTTTCCACACAGCTACAAAAATTGTTTGGACGCACAGACGCGCTGCTGTTTCTGCAGCGGCGTGAGCAATCTCGGTACCCATCTTGCAGAACTTCTGACTTTTGTCATACGCAAGTGGTCATGGAGGATACGCAAAATGGTGATATCTGATACTCTAACTAATGCAGATAATTGTTTTTTCTTCAAACGAGCATCTTGAAGTAGAAATTTTTGCACTTTTTCGACGATGTCTGATATGGTGGTTGCAAGTGGCCGTCCTGAGCGGGGGTCGTCTTCAATCGACTCCCCACCATGTTTAAAAAGACCATGCCACTTATAAATCATTGATTTACCAGGGCACTGTTCCCCATAAACAGTTTCCATTTCATTCAATATGGTTTGAGCGTTCTTTCCTTGCTTTGTAAGGAACTTTATCACAGCACGGTGTTCAATTTCCTCCATAGTTTCGGTTTTCTTCCGGATTGAGTTGTTTAGCAGGCTAAAGGTAAACGACTAACGCTATAGAGCTGCAACTTAACTTATATACTAATGATGAATCGCCAATCAGAATGACACCTAGCGAAAGCCCCTATCCCCACTCCATCCCCTCCATTCCACGAACTTCTGGACCTCCCCTCGTACATAGCTGTCTAAATTTACAATTGCATCTTATGCACTTAGTAATCATTGAATAATTTCAACAATCACCAAAATCATTTTCTGTACAGGCGGAAAATATTTGTATTGACAAAAGTTCTGAAAAATAATTCTCACATATGCTTATCTAGGTCATGTCAAAATTAAAAATTATTACCTGAGAAGATCGAGGTACAAACAAGGATACATTTACATTCCCTTTATAACTTAATAAACACAATACTTAGAACGTCGCAAAGCCTAGCATTGCAGAATTATATGACTCGACTCACCAGTGAGATAATAGAACATAAAAGAGTAATAGCGAAGTCAGTTCATTTGTTTTAAGGTTTATTATACGTACTTGTTGCTGAAGAAAATATTTTATTTCTATTCGCTTTGTCGGTATGTTTTCTTTTCTTCGTAGTATGTAAGTAGTAGACGGGCATAAATTGCCAACCATGACAATGTTCGGCTAATTTAAAGTCAAACAAAGCGAACTCGTTTGCTGTTTCTTTTCTCGCAAAAACGAAAGACGGTGAAGCACGATTTGGCGGACAACATCAATGGCATTCTATGATTATAACTTTAAATACAAAACTATTCGTCTTAACTACAGTTCCTCTTTTATTCATGCTGATGCATGCATATGAGGAACGAAATTATGTTGTGTGTCAGTGGTAATTTATCTTGGAGGAATGTAAAATACGCAACATGAAATAGCTGCGTAATATACCCGACGTATGTATATATACATATGCACATATACACTACCGCTCATAATAATATGAACACTTCCTATATCACGCAAAATTTCATGCTTGCTTCAAAACTTTAAACAAAACAATTATAAGAAAAATATTTATTCATTTATCACTTATTCCACATGTGTAACTTATATTTTCTTCTCATAAAAAAAATCATCCTCTTGATTTAATAACTGCTCTCGCAATTCGTGGTATTCTTTCTACCAATTTCCTTCCAAGTGCATCTTGCAACGTCGTCCAGAGATCGGTTTTGGATATTCTCTTCTAATTAGTCTGTCTAGTTTGTTCCACGGAAGCCCTGTCGGATTAAGATCGGAACTCTTGGGAGGCCAAGTAATTATTTTTAATATTCCTACATTCTCTCCATCAGCGAGGTAGTTTTTGCATAATAACGATGATGCTTCGGATCGTTATCGTGTATCAACTCAAAATTCTTACCTATTAAGCGCAATCCGGATGGAAGAGCATTCTCTTATGGAATCTCGCGATAATTTTTGCCTCTTCATTATTCCATTAATTCTCACAAGGTCCCTGTTCCACTTAATGAAAAACAATTCCGTACAAGAATGGAACCACCACCTTTCTTTATTGTTGCTGTAATGCACTCAGGAATCATTTTCTCGTCTTGTGAGCCTTAGACTCGTCTGTTTATAGCACGTTTCCCCATTGTTCCATTGTGCAGTCTTTGTAAGTGTTAGCTCTTTGGAGACGTTTTTGTTTATTCCTACAACGTAGCAACGGTTTTCGTATAATGAATAACAATATCGAGCTGCACGTAACGGTATCTAATGATAAACTAAATCCACTGTTAATGTAATTAATGCGTACTTTATGGGGTAAATACCATGTCTGCAGGAACTTACAATCAGACAATTCTTGGAATTCGGGTTTTACTTATAGTAGCATAGAATTTGTACCGTATCTAATTATTTGACGATTTTGAAAGCTAATATTCTAGTTAATTATTTATCAACTTAGTTCTTCAATTAGTAAATTGTTAACATGCTTATAGAATTATTACATAAATAAAAGCACTTCTTTTTAAAATATTTTGTTAAAATTTAAAGTGTCCATTCTATTATGAGCGGTGGTGTATGTGAACTTGCAAGACATACATCTTTTAGGGTCTCAACGAGGGTTTCAAATCAAGCAGCGGATATTGTTTAAATAAAGACGGTATTCACAAAATTAAATCAATTTAAAAAAATAAATAACGAACTGTAAACAAAAGCACCACCGCTAAACGACTGTACGGACTACTTACCTTCAGCTTGATTTTTACTTCACAGTACTTTCAGTACAATGTTTGTTTAGTAACTAACGCCCTCTTTGTAGCGGCGCATGCTTATAGTCAGCGGCTAATACTTTCTCAAAAAGCAATGTGTTTTGAGGATGTTCTCGCTCGTGCTGTGTGGAGTTAATTGCTGCGGAATAAATCACAAATTCCAACTTTAATGTAATAGAAATGATTATCATTTGGTATACTTCAAGTCCTCCATTTGCGTATTGCTTAATTGATACAGTATCCTTGATTTGACTTATACTGGAGGTACTGCTTTACTATTAAACTAAAGTTTTGCATCAAATATTTTTCTAGTCAATTTCACCTTAAATGCACAAGTTCAGAGTCAGTAAATGAATTCGTACTAGCAATAAGGTGATAATTTTTTTTCTAAAAAAGATATTCTCCTTTCGTTTAATAAAAACTGTTATCTTGGCTAATCTTATAGAGACGTTTACATCATTATTCGCGGCTCAAATTCATTTAAAAGGGGTAAAGTTCGGGACAAAATTTGTTCCCAAAAAGCATTAAATCTGGTTAAACGTAGTGTTACTGGGGAAACTTAGGGAAACTCAACCTCCTCTAGCCCCTAGCGTGGTTTACACGTTGAGTTACCGCGCCACTTTGGTTTCCCCTGTGTCTCCTGAAGAAGCCTCCTACGGCGGAGGTGAAACGTCAGGATCCCACCTTCCTCTTTTGTTCTTTTTTCTTTTTCTTTTTTCCCCGCCCCCATTTTCTGTCTCTCTTTCCTTCTCTTATTCTTTTCACTTTTCTTTCTTTTTCACGCTCCCCCCCCCCTTTCATTCTTCTTCTTTTTATCTCTCTTTCTTTCTTTTTATTTCTTTCTCCTCATAGTCTTATTTCATTTCTATATTATCTCATCATGACACGGTCCAATTCCGGAAGGAGTTCATTTACTACTAACTCTGGCCGTGGAAGCTTACGTATTCATTTCAAGCTCAATCTTAATTAAACATTATATTAAAGATAAGTTATCCAATATGGACTAAACTCAATTACTTGTCATGTAAGCTACACCATCTAGGGTTTCTAACACAAAATACTGCTGCTGGATTTTATCTCAATAGTAGAAAACATTATTTTAAGCCCATTCTATCCTCCGCTGATAGAGTTTTGGCCAAGGTATATCTAACTCCTTCACGAATAAAGATGACTAAAACGATTATAATTCAACGGATTTTTCATCATGATATTAACTCTTTTTAAAGCTAAATAACATGAGATAGAAGAGAATACTGAAAGGGTTGTAACAAATTCATATTTAACTTTCGCATTTTTCGATCATGTTTTATGACTGTTTTATATTTTTATATTTTATTTGCGAATATTATCAGCAGGTTTTTCTCTTCCCCACTAACCTGTACTTAATTCCTGCATATTTATTTCATACTGTTTGTATATTTTCTTTCTTGTAATTGTCGATATATTCATTCTACGTATTCGCTTATATCATTTATTATTTAAGCCATAATTATGTTAAATAAAAAGAACGAAATACTTCTTTTTATTTTTTTTTTGTCTGTTTGTTACCATTTTTGGTATTTCTTGTTGGCGCTATCCTCAATATTTGTACACCTTCAATTTCTCGCGAGTCTTGTTATTCCACCATTAGTGACTGAAGTATTTTTTTTTGTTTACAAACAAGTGATTGTATAATGTTTATATAGGGTGTATTTGAAGTAAAATGAAAAAGCACTATAAATGAAAAGGTGTAACCGTATACAACATAAATCCCAAAAAAATTGGGTCAATTACGACGCGAATGTCAGAATGAAAAAAAACCTTAAGAAATTGTAATATGCCTATGGATGCAGAATGTGCATACATAACGCATCCATCCAACTAAATTCGCATATACACACGCAGATTGCATACACTACAATAAGGCAGCTGTCGATGTTAATTGCAAGATAACACTGTCTACCTTTCAAACAGCATGCTAAGTGTTCAATAGCATGCTTACGTACGAATATTCGGCTGTGAATAATAATGAAATTTTTACGCGTATCTGAAGGAATTTTCACAAAATATTTTGGATTTAATTCTAATAAAATTAGGTCTTTCCATTTTTCATAGACACCCCCGAATAAATTTCGTCTATATACGTAATGTATTATTGTAAAGTAAAAAGATGTTTACAGACAAAAAACAGCATTATATTAAGAAAAGTGCAACTTGAATTGTTGCTTGCTGCTTTTTTATTTGCGGGGTAATAATTATCGTAGCATCTGTAGTATAGTGATACCTATAACCTAGTTATAAGTATCACATATTTTTGTCGAAGCCTAACACAGATTTTTGATTGTTGCACAATCCAACCACAATAATCATTTTTGTATGTTTCCCGAATTAACATAATTTCTGGCTATGAACTAACGTTTTATATTTGTTATGTTACGTCTAAGCTTTAGTTCTGTAGGGCATTCTTTTAGTTCTTTCAAGTCATAATCATATCTACGAGATTAAATAAATAAATTAAAGCGAAACCTCATAAATTGCCCAAAGTCCCAGCATGAAAATTCGTCAAAGAAATTTTGAGTTCTCCCCGGATAAGTTTTAAGATGTTTCACTAAAAGTAGAGAAATATTTAAGAACTCTAGTGATGTTATTCATACAAACACACGCGTGTTCTTAAGGGTATAAATTGCATTCATTAGAAGATAACGATAATGATCTTGTTTGACGTTAATAAACACATTTCCATTTTTTTTTATCTAATTAAACTATTTTTATCGTAACTCCTAATGAAGTAACTAAATTACTACAGCATGCAGGTATGCACACATTTTGAAGAGAAAGGAAATAGAACTGAATAAATTAATTGTTAATTCAGTACACAGAGGTTCAAGAAATGCAAATGAAATTACTTGTTTGTGTAACTATGTGATAGCCTTAAATATTGTTTCTGTTATATCCAATACTCTAAAAATATCTATTTACTTAATTACAATATAATGTTGAATAACACCCTTAAACAGCGCACTGATATGTGTGGTGTTGCTAGGGTCGCAACTATGGAAAGCGAAAGAAAATTCATTACTTACGTGATTTAGAACAAGTTCTAACCGATTATGTTTTTAGTTCTGTACTTTCTTAAATTCATTTATAAATATAAACTAGGATTATATTGCACTAGGGTGACAGAATAAAATAGACACCTACTAATTAAAAAAAAGATTCTATTCTCGTTATATATACAAAATATTTAAAAATTTTTAAATTAGACTAATATTTTGTCGATCCACCTTTACTTGCGTGAAGTGCTGCGAGTCGTCGTGGCATAGAATCTATTAAATGATTAATGGTGTCTTCTGGAATATTTAACCACTCTTCTGTAACAGCTGCCACGAGTTCTTCCTTATTGCTGGATCTTCGGGGTCATTTCGCCATATTTGTCTGGATTATGCGACAAACATTCTCTATCGGATTCATGTCTGGTTATTGGCCTGGCCATGGTAAAATCCGAATCCCCTGTTCCTCTTTCCCTGTGGTTATTGTTCTTGTTTTGTGGCAGGGTTCTCCATCGTCCATAAAAGTGGCGTCTTCTTTAGATAAAATGGCGTTGTCGAATATCGGTAGTAGTCCTTTTAAGTTAATATTTGGATATATTTTGGCGCATTTATATTTCCGTCGCAGATTACTAATTGCGATCTTCCACCATATCATATCGCGCCCCACACCATGATGTTCACACCGCCGTATTTCACCGTCTGATGCAAAAATTTGCCGTCCAGTTGCTGTGACGAACGTCTCCATACCCACGTACGACCACTATCACTGAATTGGCAGTATCTGCTTTCGTCTGAAAAAAATTACAGACCGCCAAAGCTCTTCGGGCTTCGTTCGCGTTTCGATTGCCCAAGCCATTCGGCTCCGTTTTTGAAACGCCGTAAGGACCCACCCTTTTATATATCCCCACACTGTGGATGTATCGCAGAACGGTGCGCTGACTTTTCTGCGAAGTTGCCGCAAGCTCAGCTGTACTTTTTCGCGGTTCTCTTAACACTTCGCGCACAAGCACCCTTTTACTTCTTTCAGAAGGTCCGGCACGACCTGGTCTCGGCTCCACTGTTGTTTTTTCCTTGCGTTTAAATTGTGTAATCACACGGTTAACTATGGACAACGGAATATTTAAAAATTTACTTATTTCACGTTGCGAAGCGCCGCGTTCACTCTGGCCAACGATGCGACCCCGGGTGAAGTCGCCAATATCACTCGAACCTTGTAAGCGAGGCATAGTTGTAACGATACTAAACTATGACGAATTCCTTCCGATACATCTACCCCATACCCTAATGACAAGAGAAAGTTCTTAATTCGTTCTTAGAATTTAGCTGTTTACATATTTATACCGCTTTACCTGGTGTCTATTTTATTCATTCATCACCCTAGTGTACTTAAAAATGGTATATATATATATAGATCCATGCTCACAAGAGGAATTTTGTGAAGTGTACTTACCATAAACTGTCTTTCCATAAATTTGGTGTAAGTTTTAAACACTCGTTTTTATTCTGAGACTGGTAGCGCCATTGTGCTACATATTGTAGTAAAATTTTCATCATGTTCGTCGAAGTTATCTTTATTCCATTCTTGGGTATCTGCAAGATCGAAATCTTGCATTGGATCAATTTCATTTAGCAAATTAAGGTTAGTCTCTACAACTTTATACAACTTTAACAATTCTTGAAGAACTGTTACCAGGGTTATGTTATCTTATTTATGTTCACCTTATAGAGGCAAAAATATTGTTGGCATTGACGTTTTGGAATTATGGCTGTATATAGAAACGGTTAATTATATTAATTATTTTTAATATTGAATCGCACGCATGTCAACTTGGTTGTTCACATCATGGGACGTTCACGTTATCGAGACCGCTGTACTATTACACGTTAAAAAGTGTAAATTTCCATTAGTTTTGTTGCATTGTACCTCTTGCTGGATGACATGTTTAATGTGGTACAACTATTCTTTTGATAGATGCGTTTTTATTAGAAATATAGTATTGAATTTAACTATTACCACATGATTAATGGTAATAAAAGTAAAAATTCTATCATAAATGGCTGAGTTTGACTTTGCCAATGTTAAAAAACATGTTGCTGTACCAATATTTTTTAATTACACGATATTGCTAACAACCGACGCGCGACCTCTCACTATACAACTAATATTTTCTGATACTACACAATGTGCCTCCCTTCTTCGTGGAATACGGAAAGCATAATCTCAAAACAGGCAAATCATCGACTTAATCTAGTATAATTACGTCGGTAATAACCAGAAACTCACAATGCCCGGTTGACAATGTGCTAATAGAACGATTGTTTACAAAATAATAGACGTACCAAGTAAAAGACGGAATAAGTTGTAATTTGCGCGATGAATCGACTATCTAGAAAGCTACGCTCTCAGATAACTTTAGAACGCATGCGCTACCGAAGTCGTAATCGAAAAACTCCAGGCGTCACCTGATCATTATGTGGGAAGTACTAGGATTGGCCACTGTACGACTGCCACGCCTTCCGCGTCGGTACTGGAGTGGGGGAACGTGTGATTTTCGCTATCGGACGACTTCCCCTTCCCAGAATCAGTAAGCAATGTGATCCCATCAATAACGGTTTAGTAAATTTTAGTAGATGTGTTTTATGTGTCCGATTCGATTTCATTAAGACGATCTATCACGAAACATTAAATTGTTTATTATTTTTGTCTGAAAATAATAGACTAGGACTGCAATATATATGTTAATAAATAGTGTTTTTCCAAGTACAATATGTTAACTGATATGACACCGGCGGCTGGCCAATTTTATGGCGCCCAAATACCAGCAATGACCATGAACATTAAGAATCCTGCTGTAAGTACATGTCTTCTAATATAAATTATTTGATAATAAATTCAAGTTCTTGAAGCTATGGCGTTGGATATTGTAGGTTATATTAAATATATAATCAAAATGCTATGTAACATCGTCAATAGAGAATAAACGCTTTGTATAAAATGGGAAGCTGGAGGTATACGAAACTTACAATTAATTGATTATTTCTGTACGAAGACCTTATAGAACATTAATCATATGTTAAATGAAAATTGAATTTGACCTAATGTTTAAAAGAAAATATTGCAAACGATTCATATTTAAAAAATCTGAAAAGTCTTTGACAGATTTCGTATTGGTTCTCTTAGATCTTATTTAAATTCATTGTTACTTAACTCATGAGAAATCATAGAGCGGGATTGGAATGTAATGAAATTACTTTGCTTTGGTTCATTTCGTACGTTAAATCATCTAGGCATTGAGTAAAGTAAAGTGAGGAACATCTAAAGTGATATGAAGTTGTAGATTTTCTTTTCTAGTCTACCTAGTTTAATAAAATTTGTATCTCATGAACTCATGTAAAATCTTGCTGTAATATTTTCGAATACCAATCCTAAAATTGTATAGACTAGATTGCGACCAGTGTTAAACTGCAGTTATACACTCACATTTCGTATGCTTCGATAAGAAAAAAAGGGGATTTCAATATATCTACACTTACATTTTACATTTTAGATGTAGTCTACTAGTTCTGCATACTGTTTTTATTTAAGCCATAGAATGTATAAAATATGTAAAACAAATTTTACATAACATTATTGAATTATTTTGAGTAAAATGGATAGGAGACATTACAGAAAAACCTGCGCCATGTAAAATGTACAACAAAAAAACCTAGATGCATTCATAGTACTCAAAACGTATCTCTTTTAAAACTAATGTTTACAGTTGTTCAGGTCCAGCCCATTGTCAGCAAATCCTCTTAAGGTTCCTACGTTTGAAAAGGCGTTTTCACTTAAGCTACTTAAAGCACTAAAGTACCCTTCAGAATGCGTTATATGGCTATCCGTGGGGTTTTAGGACAATATTCTGTGGTAAAATTGTAGCAAATTAAAAGTTCGATTCCTGCGAGAATATGTTTTATATTTTGGTAAAGACTTACCAATACACTAATATTCTATTCATATATTTTTGTCTTGCTCCAATTGGATAAATTCTAAATTTTATTCCTGAATAGATAAAATTTAATAATGGAAAGTTACTGGCTAGATTTTAATTACAAGTAGAATTTTCTATAAGGTGTTTGAAGTGTTATTTCTTATTATTTCATTAATGCATACTAATACAATTCCTCGCCTCGATGGATGTTCTTATGAATTATTAGTCGGTGCATAATTTTCCTTGAGTTACGCTGATGGGTTCGTTGTTATATTGTACATTACTGAGAATTGGTTATTTCACAGAGAATTGGCCTCCTTCTTAAAATCACTTTCGAATTAATTAATAAAATGTATTAGTGTATCACATGGGCTGAAAAGTCCCGGGCCTAACACATAGATGAGGCTAGTTTTATTGCAGTCACCTTTCTCTCAGTTAGTACTAACCTTCAAAAGACAGCTGTTAAAATTTCATGATATTCTATTCATTAGTTTGTGAGTTATTGTGCTAAGAGTCACGCTACTTTTATTATTTTCAAAACAATGGATCAAAAGCAATTTCGTGTTTTAATTTTACACTGCTTCTTGATGGGAAAAAATACTGTTCAAGCGAAGCAATGGTTTGAAAAGTGTTATGGGGACTCCGCTCCATCAGAAACAACAATAAAACGTTGGTTTGCTGACTTCAAACGTGGTCGTAGAGACACCAATGATGCAGAACGCAGTGGACGTCCAAATGAGGCGGTAACACTAGAAAACACCAAAAAAATCCACAAGATCGTTTTGAATGATCGAAAAGTGAAGTTGCGTGAGTTAGCTGACATCGTAAAGATATCAGAAGAACGTATTGGCTTTATATTGCATGAGCATTTGACTATGAGAACGCTCTGTTCAAAGTGGGCGCCGCGTTTGCTCACTGTTGACGAAAAACAAGAACGTGTTGATGATTCTGAGCAGTGTTTGGCCATGTTTAAACGTAATAAACCGGAATTTTTGCGTCGACATGTGACGATGGATGAAACATAGATCCATCACTTCACTTCGGAATCAAAACGATCGTCATCTGAGTGGACAGCAACTGGTGAACCTCGTCCAAAGCTTCCGAAAGCACAACAATCGGCTGGAAAGGTTATGGCCTCGGTATTTTGGGTTGTGCGTGGTGTAATATTCATCGACTATCTTGAGAAAGGAAATACCATCAACAGTGAATATTATATAGCGTTATTGGAGCGTTTGAAGGCCGAAATTGCAAAGAAACGACCGCATATGGCAAAGAACAAAATTTTGTTTCATCAAGACAACGCATCGTGTCACAAGTCAATCAAAACAATGGCAAAACGACATGAATTGAACTTCCCACATCCACCGTATTCGCCAGATTTGGCTCCCAGCGACTACTGGCTGTTCGCAGACCTCAAAAAAATGCTCGCCGGTAAGAAATTTCGCACAAATGAAGAGGTTATCGCTGAAACTGAGGCCTATTTTGAGGCAAAAGATAAATCGTTCTACAAAAGTGGTATTGAAATGTTAGAGCGGCGCTGGAATGATTGCGTTGCTCTTGATGGAGATTACGTTGATGAATAAAGCTAATTTTGAACCAAAAAACCGTGTTTTCTTTGTTAGGGCCGGGACTTTTCAGCGCATGTGTTATATTGTGTGGCACAGGGGTATCTTAAGTATGCATCGCGGTACCCCGGGGACTGATAAAGTTTGAAAAGCCCTGATTTTTCAGTTTTCCAACAACAGTTTATCAATACAGTTAAAAAATTGCAGGCTTTTTTCTCAGGAACAATTTATATGCGTAAAGCTGAAGAACTGATAAACTTATCAACAGAAAGTTTAAAACTATAAATGTCATAAATTTAACATATGTTCGTAAACATGTTGAACGTTCAAAACCGCTTACAGCCGTAATATAAAACTGGTTTCGACTAATCTATGTACTTCAGTTCGCTTCATTCTATCCCATATTCCATTAGCCGTCGGCTGTGGTATACGGATAGCCTGGTGTTTATGACAAAAGAGCAACGTTCAACGCTAACAACGCGGCTCACTTGATGGATTTGCCCAGCACGACACCGAATAAGTGTATGTTTACGTTTTCTGAATCGGAAAAGACATAATGCCGCTCGTAATCCCTTTCATCCCAGATTCTTTACAGTTGTGAGGATGTCAGATTAATTTTTTCCGCTAGAATTGTCAAAGATTAAAACGGAAAATTTCAACACCATGATATTTACAGTATAGGTGTGTATCAGAGCTGTTTTCATCTATAAATCAGTACATATTTTGTATGTAAGATTATTATTAGTTTCTGTTGGATATAACTTAGTTTTTTCTTTTTTGGAAGTATTGTCAGATCTAATTGTTAGCTTTCCTATTGCAATAAATTTGCTTTTAGTTATGTCATCATTATTTCCTTGTATTTGCTTTTGTATGAATTAGTTATTAATTCGTTAAAAAAGAAACAATTTGTTATTTGTTAATCTGAATGGTCTTCATCTTCATCATTGGATACAATATAAATTTTGCTTCTTCTATTGTTATTGACAACCGAAAGTAATTTCTAATGCAAATTTAATGAATGAAAGTAGATTTCTATATTGCAGAACTGTCTATAAATCTAAGTGAATAGTTTTATGCTCTAAACGTTTTAAAATTTTGAATTTCTGTTATTATATAGTTCCACAAAGTGTGAATTTTATTGAATTTTTAAACGTAACTGTATTTTAATCCCGATAGAGGGTGTTGCAAAAGTACAAATTTAAATTTCTATATGTAACACATGAGCTGAAAAGTCCCGGGCCTAACAAAGAAAACACGTTTTTTTTTTGGTTCAAAATTAGCTTTATTCATCAACGTAATCTCCATCAAGAGCAACGCAATCATTCCAGCGCCGCTCTAACATTTCGATACTACTTTTGCCTCAAAATAGGCCTCAGTTTCAGCGATAACCTCTTCATTCGTGCGAAATTTCTTACCGGCGAGCATTTTTTTGAGGTCTTCGAACAGCCAGTAGTCGCTGGGCGCTAAATCTGGTGAACACGGTGGATGTGGGAGCAATTCGAAGTTCAATTCATGTAGTTTTGCCATTGTTTTGATTGACTTGTGACACGGTGCGTTGTCTTGATGAAACAAATTTTTTTCTTTGCCATATGCGGTCGTTTCTTTGCAATTTCAAATGCTCTAATAACGCTATATAATATTCACTGTTGACGGTATTTCCTTTCTCAAGATAGTCGATGAATATTACACCACGCACATCCCAAAATACCGAGGCCATAACCTTTCCAGCCGATTGTTGTGCTTTCAGGCGCTTTGGACGAGGTTCACCAGTTGCTGTTCACTCAGATGACGATCGTTTTGATTCCGGAGTGAAGTGATGGATCCATGTTTCATCCATTGTCACATATCGACGCAAAAAGCACTGGCAGCTCTTTCCTTCAGCCTTGTTGCAAGAAGTCACCGCCTAACTGTTGTTTGAGGCATTGCTGTTCTGCTTGTCGGTAACACGGTTGACAATGGGAGCCCACGTGCTCTCGAAACGCTGCGTTCCGCGTGAGTGGAGTTTACTGCTATACCTGTGAATTGTACATCCACACAGTCCTTGCAATCGTCATTAAATAAATTACAGGCAATTAGACCTTATGATAGAAATTCCTACAACGAAAATTATCTTAAGAACGGCTGTAGACCGAAAAAATAATTTTATTTTTGAAATAATTATTTCTGGGCCGTTATAAACATACTTCTAAAATGGCTTCGTATAAATTGTACATAAATCGTATATATGAATTGCACTCCATATATAAAATGTTTAATAAAATTGTAGAAAGAAGTAATTAACGTTGAGACGTATGAGGCTTAAGTAAGGGCTGTAAATATTGACAAAATTTTAATCTCGATGGGAATTAGAAAATTTAGCCCAACTTTAAATACACTCACTAAACGATATCTCTCCCTTAAATTATTTTATTTTCCCTGTCAAATAGTAAATTTTCACAGCGACATTCGTGAAGAAATATAACCCCATACCTGACAAATGGTTCTACGTTGGGAAGACTACAGTTGCACAAATAGTGTCCTCTCTTTTGGATATCCATTCACTTGACGCCGAAAATAGCGTTCTAGGTCTATTAATTTTAAAATTTTAACGCCCCTCGTTGGACGTGCGGCTGTCGCGAACGCTTGAAATTCCAGAAAATTTAAACGACAGCAAGACAGAGTACTTCCGAATTTTAAATATTTGAAATGGTTATGTTCGTACTTTCCACCTCAACGTCGACAATATTGTCAAATAATATATTAGGCGTGAACGAGATGTACAGGTAATTTACTGGCGGATGATTTTAAAATTATCCGGGAAATTTTAATAGATTTGCATAGTTTTGTTCCTTTTAACGATTTTGGAAGAACAAAATCCCAATTGATTGCAAGAATATGCTACTACATAGTTTCGCGTATTTCAGGATTATAATACAAATAACTGTAAACGATATTGGTTAAAGTTATGTGTGCAATAAAAAGAAGCTTTACAATCTTAAAAATATTCGTTTTCAAATGAAAGGACATTTATTGGTGCTGTGTGTGTAAGCTTTTTTTTACTGATTATTGTGTGTACACTAGGGTGACAGAGTAAAAAAAGACACTTACTAATTAAAAAAAAAAGATTCTATTCTCGTTATATATACTAAATATTTTAAAATCTTTAAATTAGACTAATATTTTGTCGATCCACCTTTACTTGCGTCAAGTGCTGTGAGTCGTCGCGGCATAGAATCTATTAAATGATTAATGGTGTCTTCTGGAATATTTAACCACTCTTCAGTAACAACTGCCACGAGTTCTTCCTTATTGTTGGGTTTTCGGGGTCGTTTCGCCATATTTGTCTGGATTATGTGCCAAACATTCTCTATCGGATTCATGTCTGGTGATTGGGCTGGCCATGATAAAATCCGAATCCCCTGTTCCTCTTTCCATGTGGTTGTTGTTCTTGCTTTGTGACAGGGCGGTCCATCCTCCATAAAAGTGGCGTCTTCTTTAGATAAAATAGTAGTAGTAGTCCTTCTGTTAATATTTGTATATATTTTGCCGCATTTATATTTCCGTCGCAGATTACTAATTGCGATCTTCCACCATACCGTATCGCGCCCCACACCATGATGTTCACACCGCCGTATTTCACCGTCTGATGCAAAAATTTGTCGTCCAGTTGCTGTGACGAACGTCTCCATACCCACGTACGACCACTATCACTGAATTGGCACTATCTGCTTTCGTTTGAAAAAAATGACAGACCGCCAAAACTCTTCGGGCTTCGTTCGCATTTCGATTGCCCATTTCGGCGCCGTTTTTGAAACGCCGTAAGGAGATGTTTTTTCTTTGCCAGAACGGTGCGCTGACTTTTTTGTGAAGTTGCCGCAAGCTCAGCTGTACTTTTTCGCGGTTCCCTTAACACTTCGCGCATGAGCACCCTCTTACTTCTTTCAGAAGGTCCGGCACGACCTGGTCCCGGCTCCACTATTGTTTTTTCCTTGTGTTTAAATTGTGTAATCACACGGTTAACTGTGGACAACGGAATATTTAAAAATTACTTATTTCACGTTGCGAAGCGCCGCGTTGAATCTGGCCAACGATGCGACACCCCGGGTGAAATCGCTAATATCACTCGAACCTTGTAAGCGAGGCATAGTTGTAACGATACTAAACTATGACGAATTCCTTCCGATACATCTACCCCTACCCTAATGACAAGAGAAAGTTCTTAATACGTTCTTAGAATTTAGCTGTTTACATATTTATACCGCTTTACCTGGTGTCTATTTTATTCTGTCACCTTAGTGTATTTATCAACAGAGAAACTTCGGAATATTCAACTAGAATCCATATATTCTTAATAATAAGTACAAAAGGTTGATTTTGAATTAACTTTCCAAACTTACCGTTGCATGAAGAAATAAAAAAAAGACACGTCACTTTTTATAATCAATTGCTATTAAAAAATCATCACAGTTAAAAGTTCGAGCAGTCCGGCGACTTATGCCGTTTATTATATTGGAAGGGTGGCTTTCTTCCGAAATCACATGAAAATTTTATCACCCTCGAGAAAGGACGACGTATGTATAGGAAAGTTGTTCATCTATTTATTGGGCACATTACATATGCAGGAGTTGATAAACTATAATTTGTTACAGAAATAGAACCAAAAAGTAAAGAAGGAAAAACTTTAATAATAGAGGGTTTAAGGTTGAAGGTAGGATGATGATAATGGGAGTTCATGAAATTTTAAATAATAATCCAGTAAATTCGACATTTTAGTTGCTCTCACTCAATTACGTCTATAAATGTGTAAAACGAAGACAAATAGCCGGTTACGGGCATTGACTATGTAAAAATATTTATTTATTTAACAGATAATTCTATGTAATTTGCCTCAACGACGTTTATAATTCGTGTAGTGCTGAAACGAACACACAATTCGACTGGTTGCTTCAATTTACTTGGTAAGTCGGAGAGTTTCGTTTTCACAAAGGGAATAATCGTAATCAGTGTTGCAGATGTTTCTAAAAGTACTGTTACAAAAACACGAATTCCTCAAATTTTGATATGCCGAACAAGTACCACCTTCGAATCTGTGAGTACTAAAAATATGAAAAAGTGTATGAATCATGTTAAAAAGTCTATTTTCTCACTATTATTTTGTTATTGAATAGAAATTCTATTAAAGCCCAAGTACAATGTGCAATTAGATTTTAAATAATATACGTAACCTTGTATAATGAAATCTCCCTTGAACGGACACCAACGGGACCAACCGAAGATGTCCGTTCAGGACGGGTGTCCGCATAAAAGAAATATGTAGTAGATACAACAAAAATCGTGTTTTAATGAAAAATGAATATATTAAAGAAACTGCGATATTTAAATCGTATATGTACATAAATGTTTTTAAAATAAATAAGAAATTTTAAACTTAAGAAAAAAAAGTTTATTTCCTTTAGATATATACATACAAAGTATAATATATGTACATAGATACATATATGTAATACGCAATACAAAACAATGAAATGAATAGTCACTTTAAGGACGCTAAAATTCATATATTTTTGTTATCTTCTCTTTTTATTTAAAATGGCGTCTTGAAATCGTATTTCTAATTTAGAAAGAAGCTCCAAAAACTTTTGAACTGCTTGGTCAGGGTAATAGCTTTACCATAATTTGGGATAGCCTATGTTGGGCACTGGAACCTCATCGACATCAGAATCTTCCGAAAGTTCTTGTATCTCAACTGGATTTGCAATTTCTTCTTCTGAATCTGGCTCCTCAACATACAAATCTTCATCTACGTTCAAAAAATCATTAGGGTTTTCATTATCCGTCAATTTCAATAAATTCTTATTTTTTCTTAGGATATCTGAAAGTACACTAAGAGGCAAATCATCTTCTAGGTCAGATGTTTCAGCCTCAGTTAACTGGATTTCATTTTGCATATTTACATGATTAAATCCTGCTTTGCGGAAGCAATTTTGAACTGTCTCTTTGGTTACACCAAATAAACTGCATCCAATGGTGTAACTTTCTTTACTAACTCAAAAGCTGTACCAGCAGTTTCAATGTTTACTAACATATGTTTGAGTATTAGACTTCGGTAATAAGTTTTAAAATTCTTTATAATCCCCTGGTTAAGTGGTTGACAAGTTGATGTACAATTAGGGGATAAAAATAATATTTCTATATTATTTAAGCGAACGTCTTTCGGATGAGATCCCGCACTGTCTAAAAATAAATGTGTCCTTTTTCTTTAGCCATTTTCCAATCTAGATCGTGCAACCACTCCTTGTCCTGTCATCCAAGCTCTCTTATTGTATTTCCAAGTTACAGGCAGGTTATTTATATTAAAGTTTTTAAAAGCTTGTATTTTTCCAATATTAAAACGCTTGGATAAGTTCCTTACACTTAATTTCTCTTTATTGTAAACTTCCGCCCACTGTGTCTTTTCCGCATAGGCATCAGACTAATATTGAAAGCAGATTCAATCGAAAGCGTACACCCAAAGAATAAGAACGGTAAATCCCCGACCAACTTGGGGAAGTCCCTAATTCACGCCAGGCAGAAATGCACGACACATGCTGCATTTGTACTCGGACTCGCGGCGCGATTGAGAGATGCAATAGCAATATTCTCGATATAAAAATAAGATAAGGCGTTTCTTTTTATTTTATTTTTTATCCGGTTAAGAGAACATTTTCTCGTGTCCGCGTCCGTTCAAGAGAATGTCCGTCCAAGAAAGAGTTAATACAATGGAAATTATATGAGAGCCGGTCGGGACCATGAGAAACTGTCCGTTTAAGGGAGGTGTCCATGTAAGGGGGGTGTCCGCGAGGGCGAATTTCACTGTATTGGTATAAAGATAAATTATCATTCATGTTTCATCTGCATGTGGTCGGATCTCTTTTGCATATTGTCATTTATTTACTATTCTGTAAAGTTTGTTTGCATATGGTTCCTTAGTTCATTTTTTTTATGTACAAACATCCATAACATTTACATTGACAGCATCCCGCGCGGCTGATTCCCTCCAATCAACCAATAGTATTTGTTGCAGACACCCAAGCAATATCAGAATTCCTTGAATATGTCTATTCTTCTGTCAAACTCGAGAAACTCGCTCAAAGAGGTTTTGCTCTAGGCATGCGATCTCAGAAAGTTACTGTCAAAAAGAGACTGGCACAAAATATGCTCCACTGTCCCTTCTCTTCCTGAGAGGGGCCCACTTTGTGTTGGTGTTTCCTGAATTCCTGAGTGTTTCCAGAATCCATGTCGAGCTCCTACCTCCATTTTAGCTGAGGAACTTTACATGGGAGAAGTCCACAATTTCACTCCAAATCCTTAGAGATTGCCATTCACCACATTGGGCCCATGTACCTTGGTCACTCTCATCAGAAGTTCTGGCCTTGGCGGAGTTTGACCAAGTCCAACCCTGGCGAGGACAATGACTGCATCGTTACCTTCAATGCCGGTATATTCTAAATCGTATCTGCTCTTGGGGTGCAGCTTGATTGTCAGAGAAGATTTTAATCGACCTACATCCTTTTTGGTAGCAATATTCCAACTCTGTGGGAAAAATTTATGATTGAAAAACTATAGTAAATCTGTCAAGACTGTAAGCCTGTTCAATTACAGGTTTACCATCATAGACTCCTGCCCGGACTTCGGTGTGCATTTTGGCATCATCAGCATAGAGTCATATCAGCCCTGATTAAGGAGTAATAGTCATTGCCCTAGCATTTCCTCTTGGGAAAACGTATATTAACGGACTTATCCAATGATGTCACAACGCACATTATGTGTGAGTGCATAGGTAGGACTTCGTAATTAAAGAATGAAATAGTGCACATGGTCCCAGTATCTGTAAAAGGTGATACTGGCCACACGTAACCACAGGTTTTACTACTGTCGCATATAGCCAATATATACTTTTGGAAGATACTCCTCAAGTCTTTCCATAAAGTCTGCGGTAAGTCCATAAGGACATTTTCTCCTCGGGAATCAACCTCTCCATACAAGGATGTCAGGAAAGTGACTTGTCTAACAAGATCGTTTAGAAGTTAGGTTTTTCCCAGAGAGGTATCGGAGGGATTAGACTTTCTAGTACTTTTCTTTTATAAATGTAATGGATCATTTCTTATATGGCTTTGATTAAATCCCACCGATTTACGCCTCTAATTAAAACAGCCAGATTATCAGCTTATACTTATATTTCACGTCCAAGTGTTTCCAACGCCTCGGTATCAAGTCATCTACGTAGAAGCGACAACAGCAGGGAGACAAGGACTCCCTCTTGCGAGTATGCCTATCCTGGCTCGAAACGTACGGTATCTTTATGCAATGCGCTTGTGATTAGTGAGCGATATACCGCGAATCCATTTCACAACAGTAGGCTAGCTATATAACCCCTACACAATACCAGTCTAGACAGCGATATAATTTGAGTATTATCAAATACTCCGTTTATATTTAGAAACCACCAACTGCAATCTTGTTTTCTTCAATTACCTTTACACAAATTTATCCATCTAATACGTATACTGATGGCGGTGAAGAGGGTCCAGACAAGTCATAATTAAAGGAATTTGTTTTATTAACGAGACTACTAATTTCCTTTAAGGACATAATATTGCATGAAACCCCTATCACATGGTAAACTAAAGCGCATAACGTGATACATCATCCCTAAAACTGCAATTTCTCTACAGATTTGTTCATTCCACATAGCATTTCTATCTGCATCTCTTAAACAGTTTTATTTTTTAAAGATGACTTTTTTGCGATAAGAGTGATGTTTAACAAAAAGAAATATCCCATCTTCTAAGAAATAAAAACATTTCTTGTTTTTATTAAACAACCAACTGAATCGCCAATCAAATAATATGGAATGTAATTAACAAGAACAAAATACGATATACTGATATTATTTAGTAATTGTTAGACAAAATAAAACGTTAGTTGTTTATAACGATGCCAGCAACGTCAAGTGGAAATTACGCAAAGTTTTGAAAGTGCTGTACCCGAAGGCACCAGCGTAATACACACGAGCGTATTCGTACACATGATTTATATGTAAAATATCCAACGAAATTGGCGAAAATTTCAATTTAACGATAATGATTTGACTGTCGAATACATTGACATTATAAGTGTTATTAATCAATTAAAGGCTTGAATATAAATTGATTCATGGGCTAATTAGGTTTTAGCTCGGTAAGATGGACGTATGAATGTTACCGGACATTGACCATACAATTAAGATTTTGATTGGATTTCAATATAGAGGTAATCGTGTAATTTGATTTTTTTTTTATAGTAGCTTTTGGTATATTTTGATTTTGAAAATTGTTTTTGAAGACAGTATATTCGTTGCAATTTAATTCTACTATACAGCCTATTCTTCAGCATCCTACATACATTCTACACTCAAACCAAATATGGATCTTAATTCTGGTAATTCGTGTTATAGCAATTTATTATCGGTATTGTATTAATTTCAATGGTGCAATACTAAAATCTTAAAATATCGCAACTAAAATGCCCTTGCGTCCCTTAATAAATAGGAACTTTACATTGTAAAAAATTAAAAATATGGTTTTACAACTTTTCATTTGTATTCTTATCTCCATTTGATAGGTTAGCAACTAGTTAAGAGCAACGTTCTTCTCACAAATTCCGATGAAACTTTAGATGCAATAGATCGTAATGTCTATTTAAAATTTCAAAAGAAAGCACGGTTTCTTTGGTTCAAAATTAGCTTTATTCATCAACGTAATCTCCATCAAGAGCAACGCAATCATCCCAGCGCCGCTCTAACATTTCGATAGTACTTTTGTAGAACGATTTATCTTTCGCCTCGAAATAGGCCTCAGTTTCAGCGATAACCTCTTCATTCGTGCGAAATTTCTTACCGGCGAGCATTTTTTTGAAGTCTGCGAACGGCCAGTAGTAGCTGGGAACCAAATCTGGCGAATACGGTGGATGTGGGAGCAATTCGAAGTTTAATTCATGTAGTTTTGCCATTGTTTTGATTGACTTGTGACACGGTGCGTTGTCTTGATGAAACAACATTTTTTTCTTTGCCATATGCGGTCGTTTCTTTACAATTTCGGCCTTTAAACGCTCCAATCACGGTATATAATATTCACTGTTGATGGTATTTCCTTTCTCAGGATAGTCGATGAATATTACACCACGCACATCCTAAAATACCGAGGCTATAACCTTTCCAGCCGATTGTTGTGCTTTCGGGCGCTTTGGACGAGGTTCACCAGTTGCTGTCCACTCAAATGCTCATGCAATATGAAGCCAATACGTTCTTTTGATATCTTTACGATGTCAGCTAACTCACGCAACTTCACTTTTCGATCATTCAAAACGATTTTGTGGATTTTTTTTTGATATTTTCTGGTGTTACCATATAGGGGCTGTTGCTTGCTAGATTCATTGTTTGTTCAATGATTTGTCTGGTTATTTGTCTCTCCTATGTTTTTTTTTAGTGAGAATAGTGTCGTCTGGGAATTGAACCATGTTTGATATTGTAGTCGCACTCCAATGTACTTAACCACTAAACCAATTTCCCAATTAGTTTTAAATGTTGCTGGATTTTTAATTCAAGGATTAATTCAAACAATAAGTTGCCATTAAGTTACCATACAGATTTACGTTATCATTTTGTGTAAATTGTTTCTAAACATTTGGAACAAATATAAAAAATGAAAATACATCAATTTAAGTTTTTTGTTTTAATTTCTATTGAGACATAATTTAGATACCATATGTCTAATGTGGTTGGAATGTTTAGTAAAGAGAAACTACGGATATTATGCCTGATAAGCATTTGTATATCTTCATCGTACAATTGCAAGCGAATGTTTGTTCTGATTACGTTTTTATTTGGCTGCTCTCGGTTTCTCCAGTTCGTCGATCAAATATTATAAATTTTCCTCGCGACAGAGAACCTGAGAACGCAAGAACAGTCTGCAACATTGGCCGTGAAAGTTTGAAGATTGCTTTAACGCCGTTACGTTTCCCATTCCCTGCAACTCCAAGTAGATGAGCCCTCACCTTCGTCTTTTTCAAATGGAATTCACAATTCTTTTACCACAATTCGCAGGTATAGCAGTAAACTCCACTCACACAACTTCATTAATTATACGGAACGCAGCGTTTCGAGAGCACGTGGGCTCCCATTGTCAACCGTGTTACCCATTGGGTTGACAATGGGAGCCCACGTGCTCTCGAAACGCTGCGTTCCGCATAATTAATGAATTTGTGTGAGTGGAGTTTACTGCTATACCTGTGAATTGTACATCCACACAGTCCTTGCAATCGTCAATTCATCTTTTACCACAACCTCTAATTTTCCGCTAGTGTCTTCCTTTAGAAATATTTTTACAAAATATGTAAAGCCGTTGAAAATTATCTGCTTTTTTTTCACAGTGTAGTTTTGACTTTAGCGCTTTCTTTTAGAATTTTAAATTTCGAAGAATTTATAATTTGCTAAGTGCTAGATAATAAAAATTAGTTAGCCTTGTTTGACTTACTGTGGACAACACTTTTAAAGGTTGTGGTTTTCAAAAAGTTATTAATGGATGCTAATGTAGGGAAAACACGGAGAAATTAGCAGCAAGGAGATAACTTGGTAACGCTTCTGGTTCCAAAAAGAAGATAGTTACATACGAATACGTATAAGTCAATAAAGGAGGGCTGTACTCTTTAATGTCTAATACTTCGAAGCCTGGTTGACAATCTGTAGTGCATGTATATATTTTTCGCTACTTTGTACAGCTTTGCTATGATTTTGGTAATAAAAGTTTGTTCAGTTTATATCTAAAGTGTTATCAGCATTAAAAAAGAATATCACTTCAATCTTTTCACTATATGCACACCTATTCGGAATACATCATACAATACAAATCTTATCGCTTATCTCTAGCCTTATCGCTTCACTGCGCTTTTATTCCTAAAAACGAAACTAAATTTAGTCTTCATTTAAAGAAAGATAACAGTAATCATACAATATACATACGCGATACTGAGGTCACAGCACTCAACCAATTACTGTACCTCAGCAGAACTGCCAAAGTCAGCCAAAAACTGTCCATAGTAGGTTTTGTAATTTTCACGTTACTGCGCATAATTTCTCTTTTTATAGAAATCACACTTAAAATTTGCTTTTTTCCTGCTAAAAAGTAAATATTTCCCAAGTAACATATTTGTTAGGCTCCGGAAACAATTTTAGGTGTATACGTACGTCGTTGAAACGAGCAGTCTAAACAGAGTTCTTAGGATAGAACGGATAATATCCGTTTATAATCTTAAAAGCATTTCTTTTGCGTATAAGACAAGTCGGTCACACTTAACGAGATTTACGAAATCCAATTATATTCTTCTAAACGTTTTCTTTGGTTGGGTTCGAAAATATGCGTGACGTGCCTCGTTAAAATATTCACAGTTATATCAGTTTGACCTCCTAGGTGCGCCATGACAAGAACGTGATTGACAATTATACGTAGGTACGACTTTCCTCTGCACTTTTTGAATGAATAGATAATGCAAAGTCGTACCCGCACGTATAACTGTATAAAAGTATAAACTTTTGCTTTTCGGACAAACCACATAGTGTATCATGTAAAGAGGCACCTAGGAAATAATGAGATATCTAAAAGTATCAAATTTATCATGTGATTGAAGATATTTGAAAGGTATTGATTGGAAAAGCAAAATTCGATTGCATTAAATTATTTTCCTGATGATTCTAAAAGCAATAATATAAATATATACAATTTTTGTTGCGTAATTCATACGACTCAAATATTAAATCAATGAAATAATTACGTGATTAGGTGTTCCAATATTTTAATAGTTTATCGTACGTTAATTTCAATCCTCTTGTATTTAAATGGTTGAACACAGATTCCAACCAATATCGTCAATTTTGTGTCTGTTTCTGGTAATATATTAGTTCATTCCAATTATATAGCTGTTTGCCTACAAGCTTGGAAAGATTTTCATCTTTTAATTATAATGATACATGGGCTGAAAGGTTCCGGGCCTAACAAAGAAAACACGGTTTTTTTGGTTCAAAATTAGCTTTATTCATCAACGTAATCTCCATCAAGAGCAACGCAATCATTCCAGCGCCGCTCTAACATTTCAATACCACTTTTGTAGAACGATTTATCTTTTGCCTCAAAATAGGCCTCAGTTTCAGCGATAACCTCTTCATTCGTGCGAAATTTCTTACCGGCGAACATTTTTTTTGAGGTCTGCGAACAGCCAGTAGTCGCTGTGAGCCAAATCTGGCGAATACGGTGGATGTGGGAGCAATTCGAAGTTCAATTCATGTAGTTTTGCCATTGTTTTGATTGACTTGTGACACGGTGCGTTGTCTTGATGAAACAATTTTTTTCTTTGCCATATGCGGTCGTTTCTTTGCAATTTCGGCCTTTAAACGCTCCAATAACGGTATATAATATTCACTGTTGATGGTATTTCCTTTCTCAAGATAGTCGATGAATATTACACCATATTGGACGAGGTTCACCAGTTGCTGTCCACTCAGATGACGATCGTTTTGATTCCGGAGTGAAGTGATGGATCCATGTTTCATCCATTGTCACATATCGACGCAAAAATGCCGGTTTGTTACGTTTAAGCATGGCCAAACACTGCTCAGAATCATCAACACGTTCTTGTTTTGGCCAACAGTAAGCAAACGCGGCACCCACTTTGAACAGAGCTTTCTCATAGTCAAATGCTCATGCAACATAAAGCCAATACGTTCTTTTGATATCTTTACGATGTCAGCTAACTCACGCAACTTCACTTTTCGATCATTCAAAACGATTTTGTGGATTTTTATGATGTTTTCTGGTGTTACCGTCTCATTTGGACGTCCACTGCGTTCTGCATCATCGGTGTCTCTACGACCACGTTTGAAGTCGGCAAACCAACGTTTTATTGTTATTTCTGATGGAGCGGAGTCCTCATAACACTTTTCAAGCCATTGCTTCGCTTGAACGGTATTTTTTTCCCATCAAGAAGCAGTGTAAAATTAAAAGACGAAATTGTTTTTGATCCATTGTTTTGAAAATAACAAAAGTAGCGTGACTCTTAGCACAATAACTCACAAACTAATGAATAGAATATCATGAAATTTTAACAGCTGTCTTTTGAAGGTTAGTACTAAATGAGAGAAAAGTGACTACAATAAAACTAGCGTCATCTATGTGTTAGGCACGGGACTTTTCAGCCCATGTGTTATGTGGCTGTTTCCACCGTTGTATATGACGTTTGATATAAGTTTCACATGCGTTCAAGTACATTAATTCTACATAAATATCTGGTATTATTCTTACAATACAATAATTTAACTTAGTAATATGCCAATCAGTTATTGTAATGTATCATCTTAATTAATCTACTAAGTAAATCTTTTAAAAAGGATATAGTTGGGCATAAATCTAAAGAATTTTATAATATGTATAATGTATAATACAACTCTTCAAAATACATTTTGTTGGTAAAAAATATGCTCTAAAATTAATGTAAGTGTGTCCAGTGTGTTTTGCACTTTTTTTCCAATTTCCTACAACGCTTTCTACAATGCTGCATTTTTTGCTATCAGAAATCTTATCCTATGCATGTATCTAAAACTTTATCTTTACTACGATACAACCATAGCAATTCATCGCTAATGGGATTAGGTTTAGATGAGTAGTTCAAGACCAATCGATGTTATACAAATCGAAGGTCATCGGTTTTTTTTTTTTTTTGAAAGCCTGCCAGCAGTAGACTATATACGCGGTGTGTATCATGAGAAAGTGCATTGTTTAAAAAAGCTACCGTCTACATGACATCATAATAAAACCTTCCTAAGAGCCTTTTATCGCCGCGTCAAAGTTGAAAAGTTGGACAATCATCTTTCGACTTGGCGTTTTCTCTGATGCCTCCTCGTCTACCATACCTCCGTTCCTTTATGGGAGACCGCGGCCGGCGTCCCGAAATCTCTATACGTCTACCGTTCGTAAGACACCACTTTGCCGTTTGGATCCTTCTACGCTCCGAAAAGACGGCCTTTATGAAACGTCAGGAGAGTCGCCGCGTTATTATTTTTTGTTTTGCGGCTTCTGACATCAGACGGAGAAGAGGAGAATGTATGATGAAGAAAAAATAAAAACGACTGGCTTCTAGCGCTTAGTTCTGTATATGTTGAGAAGGATGGACGGTATATTAGTCGGACAATATGCTCTTTATTTCCTCATGTTTTTTTCCATGAAAACGTCGTCGATGCCTCAAGGTACGTTGTGGTTGTTTGGATAATTACTTTTCTCAAAAACTATACAACGAATAAGAAAAATAAGTATAGATTGATGTAGAATTTGCCTGAATTGTTTGTTTAAAATAAGCATGGCATTATTTATTTATTTTTTTCTTAATATCTACCAATCAAACCACCTCTACACCATGCAGATGTTGCCTTGTATTTTAGTGGTATTGATTATTCGATTTCGAAATTCCCCAATTCCTCCTTGTATTCCTTGAAATAATTTGCTTTAAATTGAATTATCATATGGATCTGATGAAACATGAATTGTGTGCATTTAAACAACTGTCTATGTTGTACGTGTATGGTAATATGTGTAGTTCAATATTTACTATTACAATAATTATGAAATATTGACTTTCTCAGTATGTATCAGGTGTCAAATCAAGTGAATGAGGTGGATACTCAAACTCTGTTGCACAAGGGATTATTATGTTTCCAGAATGTTCATGAAGCAAGGCCAATGTATATCTAGCTATATGGATTGTTATGCTATCCTGTTAACATGTAAATTTCGTGCGTGTCAAAAAATTCTTATATATCACAAAAGGCGTAATACGATGTCTATAGCTTGGTTGACAATAACTGGATCTTTGTCATCGTCCTGAGTAAGATGAGGAACAGTAATAACATGCTTATATACAGCATACCAAATGGTATCTCGAGCACTGTCGAATAGTTTCTCTACAACAACATCTGTGCATTCAAACTGAAGGAATAGCGAATCACATTTCTCAAGAAATCGACATTTTTGTATACTATCTTGAACATGCAATATGGATTTAGATATTCGGCGTATGAACGTTTTAGTGATATTCGGTGTTTGTTGTAAGTTTTTCGCGGAGATTGTAAGATTTGGGTAAGAACACGTATTTCACTATTACTTATGCATCTGATAATAGAGAGTCCATATATGCGTAACAGCCCTAGTCCAACCCTTTTACTACTGTGCAACTTTCAGAAGATTTCTAAAGAGCCTCTGCGCGGGCACAGAACAATACCAGTGCGATGAAATTTCTCATAAATTGTAACATTGCAGTTTTACTGGGTGAATCTTTGTTAAATTGTTGGTAATATTATTCAGAGATTTATTTCAACCTTAGACCATTAAGGCATCCATTTCCTTGATTATCAGAATCATCTACCAAAAAGGATTTTAATACGTGTATATTGTTAGCATGATATTTAGTTATGAAGAGGTCAAACAATAAAGAAACAACGTACAAACAATTTCACTATTAACGCAATACAATAACTAGAACTAATAATAAAAAGAGATAAAAGAAGCTATTAAACCGAGAGAAAGTAAAGGACTACATGTAAATTCTTACTACAGTTATACGAGGGGAGGTCCAGAAGTTCGTGGATGGAGGGGATGGAGTGGGGATAGGGGCGCTCGCTAGGTGTCATTCTGATTGGCGACTCATGATTAGTATATAAGTTGCAGTCCTATGGAGTCAGTCGTTTACGAATAGTTGCCTGTTAAACAAGTCAATGCAGAAGAAGACTGAAACTATGGAGGAAATTGAACACCGTGCTGTGATAAAGTTGTTTACAAAGCAAGGAAAGAACGCTCAAATCATATTGAATGAAATGGAAACCGTTTATGGGGAACAGTGCCCTAGTAAATCAATGATTTATAAGTGGCATAGTCTTTTTAAACATGGTCGGGAGTCGATTGAAGACGACCCCCGCTCAGGACGGCTAGTTGAGGCCACCACATCAGACATTGTCGAAAAAGTGCAAAAATTTCTGCTGCAAGATGCCCGTTTGAAGAAAAAACAATTATCTGCATTAGTTGGAGTATCAGATACCACCATTTTGCGTATCCTGCATGACCACCTGGGTATGACAAAAGTCAGTGCAAGATGGGTACCGAGAATGCTCACGCCGCTGCAGAAACAGCAGCGCGTAAGGGTGTGTTGCTCTTGCAAGAAAATGCGCCGGTTCACACGAGCAAAGTTACAATGGCTGCTCTGCACAAGCATGGCTTTCAATCATTTATTTTTATTTGTTCCCCAATTTAAGAAAAGACTTACGTGGAAGAAAGTTTTCCGACGACAATGAGGTAAAGGAGGCAATTTTGGCACATTTTGAAGCGAAAGATAAAAAATATTTTTATGATGGTTTAGAAAAATTAATTCATAGATCTAATAAATGTATTGTGCTTAAGGGTGATTATATTGACGAGGAAAAATAGATTTATTGTTTTATTTTATTTAAAACACTTTCATTCCACGAACTTCTGGACCTCCCCTCGTAATTGAGTATTTAAATGCCCAACCATTCAAATGCAATTCCCCGTACATTTTGATGGCTCAATTGTGAAGATTCTGACGAAAAAACGCTCACAAAAAAATATTTGTATAATAGTTAAAATTGATAGCACCAGAAGCAGTTTCAATTAGTTCTGCATCAGTCGAAGGTTGACGCCCGCCCGGTGTTAAAATATTGAACGGAGAGAAAAAAACACACGTCGGCTTCGTGAAAAGACAGACACATCAAGGCCATCCCAACGATCTCGTTAAAGTCATTAAATGGTCTTCATTTGTTTTCAGTTTTAAGCGGAAACAATAAATGAATAACGATTTTTCACGTGGCTGCGGGGAACCGCAAAATTCTCGAGAATAATCCCCTTGACGATGATGTGAATGCGCTACGCGTTTTTGAAGAACAGATGTTCCAGAAAACTGCCGTTTATTATTATTAATGATTTGTTTAATGTCCTTAATGTGACCGTCTTGGCACCGCTTGAAATTCCCTATCAATCATTTTAGTTATTTTTATGTCTGTATGCAGGCTTATGTATGTGGATGTATACACGAAAGTGTTTTTGTAGATACGTTTATTGAGCCAAGGAATGAATCGAAACAGTTGTTAAAAAATTGTTTACTACGTAGTTCCTTCTTTTATCCACTGTTTCATAAAAACTACCTACTAATACGTAGAAAACGAGAGTAAGGTTGGTTAAGATATTGAAGTTCGTAGAAAGAAGCTGATATAAATTGAATAAATTGTAAATATTCAAATCAGGTATAAAAAAATATACCGGAAAATGTTGCTAAATGTCCGAAAATTAGGGGGATTCCTTCTTTCCATATATTTTGAAATTAATTTACTACGTGTTATCGACTTACCGTATACAATAAACATTTTGAAGTTTATGCTTTGACAAAAGTGAAACATGTAACAATATCTGTAAAATATTCCTATATTGATATATAAATTTGATATTTTTCAGTCGCTCTGCGCGTTTCAATTTCATTTTCCATAGTTTCTACATCACTTTAATCGAGCTACCTCCACTCATATTAATAATCCCCCAATCTTACAGATTTATACTTTCCTAAATGTCGGTAGTTGCGGTTCCTGGCAGACCTGGTATAGGGTTTAATTTTTCTGGGTATTTATACATTTCTGTTATAGTAGAGAATTTGATTTTTATAGTTGGAAGAAACCTTTTCAGGGAAATAATGGATATTTGAAATAGAAATGGAATAAAGAAATAACACATGGGCTGAAAAGTCCCGGGCCTAACACATAGATGACGCTAGTTTTATTGCAGTCACCTTTCTCTCAGTTAGTACTAACCTTCAAAAGACAGCTGTTAAAATTTCATGATATTCTATTTATTAGTTTGTGAGTTATTGTGCTAAGAGTCACGCTACTTTTGTTATTTTTAAAACAATGGATCAAAAACAATTTCGTGTTTTAATTTTACACTGCTTCTTGATGGGAAAAAATACCGTTCAAGCGAAGCAATGGCTTGAAAAGTGTTATGGGACTCCGCTCCATCAGAAACAACAATAAAACGTTGGTTTGCTGTCTTCAAACGTGGTCGTGGAGACACCGATGATGCAGAACGCAGTGGACGTCCAAATGAGGCGGTAACACCAGAAAACATCAAAAAGATCCACAAAATCGTTTCGAATGATCGAAAAGTGAAGTTGCGTGAGTTAGCTGACATCGTAAAGGTATCAAAAGAACGTATTGGCTTTATATTGCATGAGCATTTGACTATGAGAAAGCTCTGTTCAAAGTGGGTGCCGTGTTTGCTCACTGTTGACCAAAAACAAGAACGTGTTGATGATTCTGAGCAGTGTTTGGCCATGTTTAAACGTAACAAACCGGAATTTTTGCGACGATATGTGACAATGGATGAAACATGGATCCATCACTTCACTCCGTAATCAAAACGATCGTCATCTGAGTGGACAGCAACTGGTGAACCTCGTCCAAAGCGCCCGAAAGCGCAACAATCGGCTGGAAAGGTTATGGCCTCGGTATTTTGGGATGTGCGTGGTGTAATATTCACCGACTATCTTGAGAAAGGAAATACCATCAACAGTGAATATTATATAGCGTTATTGGAGCGTTTCAAGGCCGAAATTGCAAAGAAACGACCGCATATAGCAAAGAAAAAAATTTTGTTTCATTAAGACAACGCACCGTGTCACAAGTCAATCAAAACAATGGCAAAACTACATGAACTGAACTTCGAATTGCACCCACATCCACCGTATTCGCCAGATTTGGCTTCCAGCGACTACTGGCTGTTCGCAGACCTCAAAAAAAATGCTCGCCGGTAAGAAATTTCTCACGAATGAAGAGGTTATCGCTGAAACTGAGGCCTATTTTGAAGCAAAAGATAAATCGTTCTACAGTTCTAAGTGGTATTGAAATTTTAGAGCGGCGCTGGAATGATTGCGTTGCTCTTGATGGAGATTACGTTGATGAATAAAGCTAATTTTGAACCAAAAAAATCGTGTTTTCTTTGTTAGGCCCGGGACTTTTCAGCCCATGTGTTATTATAATTAAAAGATGGAGATCCTTTCAAACTTGTAGGCAAACAGCTATACGATTGGAATGAACTAATATATTCCCAGAAACAGACACAAAATTGACGATATTGGTTGGAATCTGTGTTCAACCATTTAAATGAGGTCACCAATACAAGAGGATTGAAATTAACGTACGATAAACTATTAAAATATTGGAACACCTAATCACGTAATTATTTCATTGATTTAATATTTGAGTCGTATAAATTACGCAACAAAAATTATATATATTTATATTATTGCTTTTAGAATCATCAGGAAAATAATTTAATGCAATCGAATTTTGCTTTTCCAATCAATACCTTTCAAATATCTTCAATCACATGATAAATTTGATACTTGTAAGATATCTCATTATTTCCTAGGTGCCTCTTTACATGATACACTATGTGGTTTGTCCGAAAAGCAAAAGTTTATACTTTTATACGGTTATACGTTGATGAATAAAGCTAATTTTGAACCAAAAAAACCGTGTTTTCAGCCCATGTGTTATATCTAGCTTAATTATTTGACTTCTCCACTTCTTCCACTTGTAGCGCAACTTCTAGGAAAAGTTATTGCATGGAGCTTAAGTGAAGGACTGTTTGCAAATGCTGGATTAATTTTTTGATTTAGTTTGCCTTTGTTTTTGTTCTGCATAGGTGTCATGGAATATTGTGGTAAATGTTATCCAGGTTTAATGTTAACTAACTTTGATGTCAGCAAGGAAGTCAGTATGAGAAAGAAATGATAATTCTGGGAGTGGCCTTGGCCTCCGGATGTACTTTGGTACAAAGAGCAACAAATTAAAAAGGAAATTGCGCTGCCGACTGAAATCAGCAGTTTCAGATGGACTACTAATCTCCTATTCCCCATTATTCCATTTTCCTAAACTCGGTACGGTGAAGTTTAAGGCAGTTGTACATACATACATACATTCCTTTAAAGATAGTTTCCTCTTAGCTTGAATTTGGTTGGCAGATTTTCGGCATTCTTCATTTTTTCAATGAATACTTTTGTTTCCACCAGCTTAGGCACTTTAAACTGACCAAAACCGCCAAGCAAAGCAAACTTTAGACATTACGAAAATGCAATGGATTCAGTTTCGATAACCAATGAGATAGAAATTATTAGCGCATCTAAAATATCTTCAATTTGTTAAAATCATTGGCTGGAAGAAGAAAATCTGTTATTCAATCCTATAGGGCATATATATGATTAAAACTTCCTCTTCGACTATTAAAACAGTTTTGGCATCCTTAGAAGGAAGCATCACGCATTACAGTTCCAATACACACGTCTTACACTACAATGCGGTACGAATTCCCGAGGTATGGAATTCTTCCGGGGAAACGAATGATGGAACTTCGTCGGAGGGAACTTGTACGTCTAAGAGTAGTTTCTGTCGAGGAGAATGTCAGAAAGGTGCGATTGCAATGGGCCAGCAACCCAATCATCTACACTATCACCTAAAATCTGGCTGATATTATCACTACTTGTTGAGAAGGCACTAACAAAGTTCGATATACACCAACGCAGTTTCAGCAAATACGTCCGATAACGAGAATGTTTTATAGTCGCGGGTTGCATTGGATATAATAATAAGTGATAGTAAACTTCCGCGGAGATGGATATAAATGCACAGCAACTAAATTGCTTTGCAGTGCAAAATTTAAATCTTGAACTCCATCTGTGTATGTAAAATGTAAACGTAAATGTAAAACGTATGCTTGTGCATTTATGCCCGAAAGTGAAAACTGCACATTTGTTATATTTTTGGATATTTAATGAAAAGATAAGCTTCTAACAAATTTTACATTATACACGCACATATACTGTCCTTCATTTGACCGGGCACTGAATAAGCACGTGCTATGCAAGTATTAGTCCTAGAAACATCGCGAAAGAATATTTCGAGCAGGTGACTAATGATAGTTCTTTAAATTGGGAGAACTTAAAAATAACTTTCATTTTTTACTATAATTATTTATTCAACGATTTTTTATTCTTTTCTTGCCTGTTTCTACCTCTCAACTATGTTACTTAATTACACCTACTTTTTAAATTACACAGTTCATCTTTTAAAAATCTGGAAATAGGAAATTGTATATAAGATCTACGAAATTAACTTAGTTTGAATAAATTTGCAAAAATGCAAAAAACGAAGGAATTGGAAAAAAAAATAGAGTAATACAGTAAAAACAGCTAGGCAGTAAGTACACATACTATGCCATCTTATTGCATAAGGCATAGTAGTATTTATTGATTTAGCCCATAAATATTAACCAACACTTTTGCTGGCAGCTGTATCTGCTTATTTATTACCTTTAATCCTGGTCAGAGTCTATTAGAAAGTTATGCTGTATAAATTTAAACCGCACGTATTCAGGTAATTATGTAAAGTAAGGAAGAAATTTTTATTACATAGAAGCAAATTAGAATATATGTCTCTAAGGTATCGTGAAACTAGTTTAGCAAGCCTCGAGTTTTTTACCGTCAATTACAGGTCTGCTTTATTTTCATTTCATCCTTACGTCATCTCTAAAAGCAGTCTTATTATTACATGTCACTCCCGTAAGAAATTGTTGTCGCTACTTATTTCCTATACGCATACATACATATACCTTACGGGTTGTTTGCTCGTTAATAATTCATTATTTATAGTGCTAACGTCATCTATTAATAGGAAGTGAATTGTGTTGTAATGTTACTTTTTATAAAATAGTTATCAAATTGCTTATTGTAATTTTTAAGAGTAACGCACGTAAGCAATCTTTTTTCATCCCTTTTAATGCTCGTCCTAATTAGTCCTAACTTTTGTATGTTAGTTTTTACTACTGTTAAGTTAAACAGTAGTAAAAAATAATAATTCATTGAAAATGATTGCTTTGCTTTTAATTTGACAGTTCTTAACACCACTGTCCAAGTTTTCTCACACAATTTTTTCCTGGAAACACTTATTTCATTACCGTCACAAGAGAACAATTGATACAAGCTCTAGGTTTGTATCAATTGTTTCCAAATACTTTTTTGTTTAATCTGGTGAATTTATTAATTATGCGGAATTCAGCGTTTCGAGAGCACGTGGGCTCCCATTGTCAACCGTGTTACCGACTGAAAGTAAAAACTGTGTCACATATGCAAATTATTTTCTACGCAGGCTCTAAAATTTCTAAAACATATGTTTACAATCTACTCGGTGGTCTAATGCCTTTTTCGGGAAAGGATGGACCGAAAGCAAACCGTATCTTTAACAGGGCCTATGGTAATAAATCAATCAAACTCGAGTGTGCAATTGGGGGTGGTTCCGTTCTTTTTCATACATATCGTTTCTTACGCGTCTAATTCTCTATACGAGTTTACGTTTTTAAGTAGTGTCAGATTTTTTAAACCAATCTTATGTCCGGATTTTACCATATGCTCTGGTACGCTTGATAGTTCTGGTTTGTCGAAACGATAGTGTCTAATATGTTCTTTGAACCTCGTTTCGATACTCCTTTTTCCTACCACCGAGTAGATTGTAAATAGTCATATGTTTTAGAAATTTTAGAGCCTGCGTAGAAAATAATTTGCATGTGTGATACAGTTTTTACTTTCAGTCGGTAACACGGTTGACAATGGGAGCCCACGTGCTCTCGAAACGCTGCGTTCCGCATAATTAATAAATTTGTGTGAGTGGAGTTTACTGCTATACCTGTGAATTGTACATCCACACAGTCCTTGCAATCGTCATTTAATAGCATTATATATATATATATATATATATATATATATATACAGTAAAGATAAAATAGTATAATCGCAACTGTTGTCGGGTTCCGCCGTGTATTAAGGTTTTTATCCCTGACGTTTGCGAACAACTGCGGTTCGCATTTTCAAAGGTACCTTTGACAACCGTTACGACTGTGTCAAACGGCCGTGAAAGTCTGAGATACTATTTAATAAACTAGTAATAGGAATATATGCAATATAATAAACTGGTTTCGACATTACTTTTCGTAGAAGTCGACCATGCATTCAGAGAAAGGAACCTTAAAATAACAAAATCAACGTTTCCAGCTCAAGAAACGAATTTTACAATTAATTAACCACTATCTAACGTTCATGTAACCGTTTGACTTGCACCAGAAAATTTCCTTCGTGAAATAGATTTATTTGGTTAAGGCGTAAGTGAAAGGAATGTCTCGTGCCTACAGGATGCAATAACAATGCCGAGACAATGAGATAGAAATGGTCGCGAAGAAATAATAATATGTAAGATAGCATCAAAAAGATTGAATCAAGTTACTCATAACAGGCATCAAGTGTGCTTTTGCAATTAATAATGTGTATTAACTGTGTTACTAAAATATTTTGCTGAAGACGCTATATATAAATATCGAAAAATAATGTATGAGGTTATTTTACAGAAATTGTGGGAAAATAAGAAAAGAATGGTGGAAAACTGGAAGATGTTACGTTAACTATTGAAATAATTTGATCTAATATGAAGAATATTGTTGCTATAGTATAAGTACACATTAATTTTCAACTAACAAGTTTTTTTAACAAAATAAAAAATAATAAGTAAAATTTAGTTAGTGCCTGTAGCTCCCTTACATATTCCTTGGAATACAGTGCTTGGAAAGTCGCGTTTGTAACAAATTCTGATCGAACTTTGCTGCACCATACATTTGGCATAAAGGTATATGTTCCCTTTTTTCAAGTAGTAAGTGGTGAAATGACAAAAGCATTGTTTCAATTTAATATGTTTTATATTGTATTTGATTTATTGTTACCTTCACACCACGAAATAATTATACTGGATATCTAATTTGTTTCTGTACGGCTTTATCAGTATAACGACGTTCCTTCGATCTTTGTCTAACAAATTGTTTCAACCCGAGATTCGTCGTTAAAGATTACTATAAAGAGAACGAAATTAGGAAGAATCGGATGTCTTTACGGACTGATATATTTAAAAGATGCTTGATCAATTGTCAGTTTTGCTTCCATTTTTGCCTATTCTAAACTGCTTTTTAATTTTTTTGCTATAAATCTGGTTGTTTTCGCTGGTTTGTTAGCACTTGATTCTCTCAGCGTACACCCATGATTATAATCTATAATTAGATATATTTGTATTAGGTGGTTATATTTTCTCTCTCTCGATGGCTCAAATACTGCAACAGCAACTGTGACCACTCGATGTTGGCGGTGCTTTCTTTTTTAATTACCCGGCAATGCAACGGATTGTGTGCCATGAAACAACTTGGGTTAATGCAGTTCTTCGGCGAACATACGTGCCTGTTCTCAATGCTGTATCTATTTTTATTTTTTCGTCTTTACGAACACTTTCTTTTTCTTCATATTGAATATGAATATCCGAATTTATAATCTTACTTGTAAATTTAAACTGAAGCAAAAATTTCAGAGTAGTATTACTAAAACGGCGTAACACTTAATGATACAAAGAACTACATATACAAATTTAAAGTAAAATTGGATATTATCTACATAGATTTGATTATCTTAGTACATGAAGTCGTGTATTAGTGGGACAAACAATTGGTCTTTCACAATTGCACTTGCTCAGGACTTCATCTACGTTCACAAAAAAAATTTGAAGCATATTCAAATATGAATGTGCGGGGGTGACTCTAACTTAGCGATTTTAGATAAAAGTGAGTAACTAGAAAAACTCCTTTACAATTTTTACCGTAATGTTATTGATATACGCAAGAATTCTAGGATAATGCAACCGTCTAATTGTGTTGATAACTAGTTTACACATATTGGTATTTATTCAATACATGCCATGGTTTAGTAATTGGTTCACGTGGAACTTAAACGTACTTATGTACTTTTTATTTTATTGTCTCTCTGCAAAAAAAAACATATGTTGTTTTACTACCATTTACAGAATTCATACCGCGTTTATAACTAAATAAGTCTATTATCGGTAGAAAATGTAGCCTTGAAAACCAATACTTGTCAGCTGTAAATTACCATGGAAGTTATTGTATGCACGTGCACAACGTGATAGTGTCACTTCTCATCTAGTTCAAAAAATATGTTAGTACTTGACTATTAATACCAAGAAATAAAATATGTAAGCATAAAACTAACATAAATCGTACATCTGTCAGGTAATCAAATAAGTTCGTACGGTATTTTATGGTAAAATATACATATTTATTAAAAGATAATAATACACTATTAGTCATCGAAATACTCAATGAGTCTTTTTGCAAACCAATTTTTGTATGCCGCTTTTATAGAACTCTATGGAGTTTGAATCAAAAAATTGACGGAATGCGTTTATTTCATCAATTCAAAATTTGAAATGTCTATGCCTTATACAGTTGTCAAGAAACAAAAAAGGTAGTAATCACTTGGCGAAATATCAGGAGAATGTAGGGGGCGTGGTAATGTTTACCAACTATATGAGTGCTGCTTGTATTCACTGAAACTGTTCACAATACAAATTCGCAGTGATTGTTTGAGCCCTTTCCAAAAACTCATCGACTATTCCGGTTGCTGTCTACCAAACACAGAAAATCATAAGCAATTAAATCATTTAGAATAATTTCCGTTGGTTTTTCAACGAGAATTCAATTTCCTTGTTATTTCCAACGTCAAATTTAATTAAACTAGTTCATGTAATTTTTAAATAATTGAATATTTCACGGCTCCGGTAGGATTTGAACTTCCCTCTCGCTAGACCGGTGTGTTAAGCCATTACACCACGGAACCTTCTGAACAAATCGCTATTTATGTTGCTAAATGTCATTAGGTAACGTCAGGTTGGTTCATTATCGTCACGAATAAATGGAAGATGATTTAATTTGTTATCAACAATTTAAACAATTCATTTACTATCCATTTGAGTAACTTCAATGTCTTCCCTAGCTGATGAAGGTGTAAACTCACATTCAGCAGGTCTAAGCACTTTGTACTGGAATTTGCCTCCACAACCTATTTAAGATCCTTTTCCATAATGATTATCAGTCTCCCAGGCTGAGATTTTCTGAAGAATTTCTTAAGTCACTTCTAACGGCATATTTCTCGAATTGTTTGTACCGAGTTTCATAGAGTAAACAACCTCTAATTCAAGCTGTATTCGTTGCCTTTGCCAACTATTCAACTTAGGAATTAAATAATCGTCAATGCCAAATGTATCCGACAAAAGAAGGATTTATATTAAAGCAGATGAGAGATAACAAACAAGTGCTATCAATCAACAACTTAAAAATATTCATGGCACTCTGCTGTGTACAAAAGCCGCACGAACTTATTTAGTTACATACAAATATAACAATAAGCACTAGAATTTATTTATCGTAAATATATAATATAAAAAACATTTAATGCATTTATTTACAATTATTGAAAACGTAATAATTGCAAATATATAATAGTTTTAAGTATTTAATAACAGAAACATAAAAGAACCTAACCTACACATATGAATATTAAGTATATGTCTAACACTTGAAAAACAGTGCTTGTAACAGAGTTTACAAAATGATTGTTGCATGTTCCGACACGAGTCTAGTGGAGACTCAACAGCGCTTCAAATGACCGTAATTTGCTTTTGACGACTCGATATTGTACATGCGGGTGCCATCAATGTCGAAATAAAACCTTCATAACCGCAAAAACCCTAACCGGTCACGTATATTATAAACGTCATGGAAAGGACTGACATTTGTTGTAATGTCTTTCTTTCGAAAAACTATCAATTTCTTAATAAATGTTTAATGAAAACGACTTACCTTCTATTTTGCCAATTGACTGATAAAATTGGATCAAATGATGATGCCTATTAAAAATTAATAGGATCAGGTAAAATAATTGAAGTCAACAGTATATTAAATTAAATTTGTAAGAATTGAAGAAATTTCATTCGGTAAATTAATCTCATAATGAAAAATTAATACAATTCGAAGCGCGAAAAATGCTTTACGCACTTGTAAAATCCAAACTTTCTTAGTGATAGTATTAAGAATAAGTCTCCGTTTTACATCAATTTCTACGAGTGCTTTGACCCCATGAAATTCGTGTTTCGCCTTTTTCCCGCTGAATTAAGAAATAAATTATGTTAATTATTCATACCGTAGGTGGTTCTCAATTTAACAATAAATCATTTACATGTTATTGTATAAGATGTTTGGACGTTTTGTCTTTTGTTTCCCATTATTCGTTATCTTCCTTGCTTGCTACTCTACTATTTGGTTCAAGCTATTTGGGAGAAGATTGCTTCGCTTGAGTTCGTTGTTTTTTACTAATTTCAACCGTTGATTAACTAAATTGAGAAAACAATTGAAGTGTAGATGAAGATAGCATAGTATCTTGATTCGTTTAATTGAAACATTCCACTTTCTTTCGTGAATTGAGATCATTTTCAAAATAAGGATCAAAATATATTTATTTTTTTCATACGGTTTTATTTTACTTATATATTTAACTTAGAACATAAAATAGTACGCAAGACATATCTGTATTTATTAAAACATTATAACACCCTCGTTTCATATGAAATTGAACTTCCTACTAGAGGTCCCAAATTATGTTTGCAAAACAGTGTCCTCAAAACACGTCTATGCAGAATATATATGAAGTTTATTCACGGTTTTAGCACATCGCGATAGCTATAAGGAAATACGTGGTATTCGTTATATGGCAGTAATTTTTATGCGTAACGTAATCAAGAGGTCGTGTTAGTGAGGGAGTTAGTAAAAAACATCGTCTTAGTGACAATATAACACATGGGCTAGTTTTATTGCAGTCACCTTTCTCTCAGTTAGTACTAACCTTCAAAAGACAGCTGTTAAAATTTCATGATATTCTATTCATTAGTTTGTGAGTTATCGTGCTAAGAGTCACGCTACTTTTGTTATTTTCAAAACAATGGATCAAAAACAATTTCGTGTTTTAATTTTGCACTGCCTCTCGATGGGAAAAAATACCGTTCAAGCGAAGCAATGGCTTGAAAAGTGTTATGGGGACTCCGCTCCATCAGAAACAACAATAAAACGTTGGTTTGCTGACTTCGAACGTGGTCGTAGAGACACCGATGATGCAGAACGCAGTGGACGTCCAAATGAGGCGGTAACACCAGAAAACATCAAAAAAATCCACAAAATCGTTTTGAATGATCGAAAAGTGAAGTTGCGTGAGTTAGCTGACATCGTAAAGATATCAAAAGAACGTATTGGCTTTATATTGCATGAGCATTTGACTATGAGAAAGATCTGTTCAAAGTGGGTGCCGCGTTTGCTCACTGTTGACCAAAAACAAGAACGTGTTGATGATTCTGAGCAGTGTTTGGCCATATTTAAACGTAACAAACCGGAATTTTTGCGTCGATATGTGACAATGGATGAAACATGGATCCATCTCAATGGTGTACAATAGAGATTTACTAATTTGGAAATGATCACAGTGCCAAGAACATGTCAATAGCATTAACCACAAATGGGAAAATGCGGTTAAAAGCCCTATGCCGAATTTATACTGGATTTAATATTTGTGATAAGTGTTTTGGAACATTCCATTTGAGAACTTTTAAAAAGAACAATATTGGGCATTGATATTAAACGTCATGTCTGCCTAGATACGGAAGATATGCCACTACGATCGATTAAATATACCCTCTAGTAAACTATGAAATGTTTCTTCTTTAAACTTAAGTTGGTAGAATAACTTTTAAAAGGTGTAAATTTACTTACTCTGTGACGTTAGCGATAACACCTATACTTCATTCACCTTAAGAATGCATTAGGTGGCGCTACGATCGGCGGCTGTATTACACTGGTGAAATTTAACCGATGGAACTGTCAAATGATAACATCGTAAACATCCAAGTTTGGTTATTGAAATCTTGTATAATAAATAGGAAGTCTTTCATATTTTATATGCAATACATAATGGTTATATGACCTGGTAAAATAATACCGTCACAATAAAGTAAAAGTGACATCAATTGCAATATAAAAGTATCCTTCGGTTGTTTCATTTACCGAAATAGTTGGAGCTTATTTAATTATGTTAAAAAGTAAATGAGAATGCATTTGGTGTTAATCGAAGACAACATTAATGTCATATGACAAGCTTTAAATTGACAATATTGCCATGGATAAACTTGAAGCGAAAATATAACTTTGACATGAGTGGTTATAAAAATCGTGTTTTACCGTCATTTGTCAAGAAGTTCTCCGTTGGTAATCTCCATCAATTTTAAAAGAGAAAGTTTCAATGGTATGATTGAAACTAAGCAATTCAATATATACAAGATAAAGCCAAACAAGGATTGCTGATTATGAACAATACATAATGGGCTCACCGGGACTGTATCCAAGTCCATCGAATGGTTTCAAAGTATATGCCAACACACAACGTCCTTAAATCTTGCATAGAATTTGGTTATTGTCAATGCTGAAGTTAGATGAGCTGTTCAGTGAAAAAGAAAACAGCAGTGCAAATATATTTGTCTACTGTACCCCGACTGCAATAAAACCAATGTACATTTTCAATGACAATACAGTCAATAAATAATTGCATGCATATTAATGACTACAATAAAATATCAAATATATTAATTAATTATAAAAATCTCTTAACTGCACATATTACAAATTTATATAGTTTTCTTCTCTTCATGTCTGAAATAAATTTAATAAAAAAAATATTTCTTTACTGTTAGCGTTTTATTTATAAAATAACAAATGAAATAAACATATGCATTTGATTTATTAACAAGCAATTTCAATTTATTTAATTTTCTAATGCTAGTTAAATACCGACGTCTCCATAGCACAATGTCTTGTTGTTACATTAGCACACCGTTTCGATTCCTTTTTAACCACTTAAATCCTAACAGGGCAAATTGTCATATGCAGTAATAACCTGCAAAGGATTAATAAGTTGGTTTAAATCGAAGGTCAAAATGTATTACATTTACATTTAATAATTTTATACATGTAGGCAAGTCATTTCTTGAAAAGAATGAATGGACATGTCGCCTAATTATAGCTTTTTGAGTTTCGTCTAAGTGATCGTATATTGTTTTCGAAGGCGTTACTTAGGGGGCAAGCTGGGAATTTATCTTGTATTAATCTTAATATTCCTTCCCTTAATATTCCCTTGAGGGTTTTTCAATGGTCCTACAACTGGATGTACTATTGCTTCCAAATCAAAGTAATTTTGTAATAGTAGAGTAAAAATTATGTTGTTTGTATAATTAATTATGCAGTGCCTTGAATTATTAAATGATGAAATTCCATGAAAAACTGCAGGAAAAAACGACAACAAAATCGTAAGTAAATTTGACAACTGACAGAAATTTCATATAAAGAAATTGCATGAATTTCTCCTGTGTGAACATGCCCCGCCCATTAGTCAACAGCAAGCCCGTATTTTAAGGCCTATCTATTCCAAGTCCGCATTCTTAACGTGAATGGAGTATGAGTGGCAATAAACCAATACAGTACTCACACATGTATTTTATTTGTCATTCACTACCAACAGAATATTTTGAGAAAATAATTTTACGCCTTGCTAGAAGGTAAATGTATATGATCATATAGTCTGCAACCACTATAATATGAAGGGTTTGTTAAAAATTATGTTACGGAATTTTGTGGGCAATTATGTAGGTCAGAAAAACGACCACTATCTGACAAAGCAAATAAGATTATTATTTTTCGGATTTAATTGACACCAAAATTAAATGTGTGTTTTTGTGATCTGTTATATACTGAAACGAATATTACTGTAAAAAATTCGGGAACAGTGCACATCACAAATATAAAAAAAATAGCAGATGATAGTGGATCTATACATTACAAGATGTCGAATGATGATTCTGTTCGTGTAAAAGCATGGTTTCTCCTCTCTTTTTGCTCGGAAACAGCTGTGAAAACATACTCGATGTAAATGTTTATTTTTTCTTATTGAAATAATACTGAAAAATGATCCTTAGAAGAGTAAATGTTTCGCAATGTTTTATAAATATTGTAACTTAGTATTTAGTTTATTTTATTTACCCATTATCAAGTACACGCCTATGGTGCGTCACTTATTTTGCAGTCTGTATTTGTAACTAGATAACTTTGGTTTAAAGTATCTTTCATATAATTGTTTACAGTATCATTGTAATTTATCATAAGTACGGATAAATTAGCACAGCTGGTTTGCAGTTAAAATTAGCGGGGTTGTAGTACAAACCGTCATAGTTTTTTTTTCACATAGTGCTGTTGCAATATTCATCATTACCATTACTAGTTCTATTATCGCTATTACTTTGGAAGTTGAAATGAAGTCTTTTTTCGTTAATAACTAACTTATTTTTTATTTGTTAAGTTGTTGAATAGTTTAATGAAAAATATCAGATTATTTAAAAGATTCTGTTGTTAAAGGATGGCGTTGTATTGCTGAGAGTGAAGATGATTACGAATAGGAACCAAGTTATGCCTTTATTCATATCAGTAACTCTATTAGAGACAGTTTTTTCGTCATTCCTTTGTTATTCACACGCCACATTATCCCATTAAATTCTGTTGTCTGCTCTTTTAAAAATACAAGGAAAAATGCACCTGTCCCTCGAAGGCATCGCCACCCCTCATAACCTATCTGCGGTAATTTGAAAAACCGCCACGTCGTACGTAAGCGGAATACCTTTCTTCTAAAAGCTTTGTCCGGGTAATCTGTGTATAATTAATTCAGAGCACTTCCTATTAGCTACTCAAGATATACGCGCACCTACTGCAACTCAAATATGCACAGAGTACTTATTACAGGTCTGGCACTGTCCAGTACTATAATTGTTTGTCAATCATTTGTATAGCCAGAGGTCATTTTGTCTTTTTAATAAAGCGCTAATTGCAGCTACCGCGAACTGACTACTTTACTTGCTTTTGTTTGCTTAAAACGCCCTTACGGACTTTGTCGTGGCCTATTTGATAAAACTACTCGCCAACATTCCAGAGAGTTGATGTAATGTTCTTATGTACGGTAGATAAAACAACTTTGAATATTTGTATCTCATAAACGCAATCTGAATATTTGCGGTTACACGCTAATGTGAAATTAGAAACAGCGATTTAGTCGTTCTTTAGTGGAGACCATGTATTTACTTAGTGAGGGATAAAATTTAAATTGTGTACAACTTGATAATAAATTTTATATTTTATTACAACAATGACAAAATCTACAGTGACTTTGTGTGAAAGATAACATTATTATTATTATTTGCATTTAGTTTGGTTTTTCTTTGCGAGCTAACAGTATAATAGATAACATAATAATATGTGAGTGAAACAGGTACCGGCTTTCCTTTGTTTTCGGCATGTGCGCTGCTGTCATACACTTGCAGCCGAGCATTAAACACCAAGAATAAAAGGTTAAAAGTAAATTGTTACCCAAAGGCAAAACTAGTCATTAAAAATCCTTCATAATGATTATTGGAAATAAAATTTCGCGAATTTCGAATTACACGACGAGTTATATCTGCTCTTTACGTGATAGATTCTGTATATAGTTTATGTCCTCTGCTGTTTGATTGTACTGGGTGTCCCAAAAGTCTTTTTTTTTCACTGCAAGATAATAATCGTTAAATGGGGGGTGAGGGGTATACCAACTGTTAGTCTCGTCCTTGGAAATTTAATCACTATGGAACGTTCTCACTCTGTGTGCCGGAGTTTTACTAAAAGTTCTTAGATGGGGCGCATCTTCACCCTAATAATACATGGGCTGAAAAGTCCCGGGCCTAACAAAGAAAACACGTTTATTTTGGTTCAAAATTAGCTTTATTCATCAACGTAATCTCCATCAAGAGCAACGCAATCATTCCAGCGCCGCTCTAACATATCAATACCACTTTTGTAGAACGATTTATCTTTTGCCTCAAAATAGGCCTCAGTTTCAGCGATAACCTCTTCATTCGTGCGAAATTTCTTACGGGCGAGCATTCTTTCGAGGTCTGCGAACAGCCAGTAGTCGCTGGGAGCCAAATCTGGCGAATACGGTGGATGTGGGAGCAATTCGAAGTTCAATTCATGTAGTTCTGCATTTGTTTTGATTGACTTGTGACACGGTGCGTTGTCTTGATGAAACAAAATTTTTTTCTTTGCCGCATGCGGTCGTTTCTTTGCAATTTCGGCCTTCAAACGCTCCAATAACGCTATATAATATTCACTGCTGATGGTATTTCCTTTCTCAAGATAGTCGATGAATATTACACCACGCACATCCCAAAATACCGAGGCCATAACCTTTCCAGCCGATTGTTGTGTTTTTGGGCGCTTTGGACAAGGTTCACCAGTTGCTGTCCACTCAGATGACGATCGTTTTGATTCCGGAGTGAAGTGATAGATCCATGTTTCATCCATTGTCATATATCGACGCAAAAATTCCGGTTTATTACGTTTAAACATGGCCAAACACTGCTCAGAATCATCAATACGTTCTTGTTTTTGGTCAACAGTGAGCAAACGCGGCACCCACTTTGAACAGAGCTTTCTCATAGTCAAATGCTCATGCAATATAAAGCCAATACGTTCTTTTGATATCTTTACGATGTCAACTAACTCACGCAACTTCACTTCTCGATCATTCAAAACGATTTTGTGGATTTTTTTGATGTTCTCTGGTGTTACCGCCTCCATTGTTTTGAAAATAACAAAAGTAGCGTGACTCTTAGCACAATAACTCACAAACTAATGAATAGAATATAATTAAATTTTAACAGCTCTGACACCATCAACAGTGAATATTATATAGCGTTATTGGAGCGTTTGAAGGCCGAAATTGCAAAGAAACGACCGCATATGGCAAAAAAAAAAATTGTTTCATCAAGACAACGCACCGTGTCACAAGTCAATCAAAACAATGGCAAAACTACATGAATTGAACTTCGAATTGCTCCCACATCCAGCGTATTCGCGAGATTTGGCTCCCAGCGACTACTGGCCGTTCGTAGACCTCAAAAAAATGCTCGCCGGCAAGAAATTTCGCACGAATGAAGAGGTTATCGCTGAAACTGAGGCCTATTTTGAGGCAAAAGATAAATCGTTCTACAAAAGTGGTATTGAAATGTTAGAGCGGCGTTGGAATGATTGCGTTGCTCTTGATGAAGTTTACGTTGATGAATAAAGCTAATTTTGAACCAAAAAAACCGTGTTTTCTTTGTTAGGGTCGGGACTTTTCAGCCCATGTATTATATACCATCTCGATGTTTATATAATATTCGAAAATTCTACATGCGTAGATAGGTTTGTTTGTTATATCTAGAAATTTGGCAAAGCACTCGCTAACTAACTTTATTTCTATCCCATATAAATTATACACAAACCCAACAGAATACCAAAAATGCAAATATTTACTACGTTATATTTTTGTGTTAACCGGATTTATCACTATATGAGCTGTCGCCTCAGACACATTTAATTAAAAATTGAGAATGAAATAGAAACATAGGAAAAACGGGACCAATCTCACGGTGCCTCAAATATTTTCTATTAAATGTCCCCTTTTGACCTTTTAACTGTAACAATTTTAATTTTGTATTTTTTAATGTTAAGTGTGTTGCCCTGACACTGTTAATGGTATTGTGTGCATCTGTTTTGGTCCCGTAGTCCTTTTCTCGAGTGCCTTAGCCTGGTAATGTGCAAATTTGTATCAGATCGGTCGCGATTAATAAAAATTATTTGAGGTACTGTTTTCTTTTTTCCTACATTTTCACATAAATTCCCATCGAGTGAATAACGTTTTTTTTTGAATGAAGTTGTGGAGGCAGGCACCATTTTGGGTAGAACAAGAAAAACGTGATATTTTCAATATTTATTGTAGTGATCGAAGCGACACAACACAAATAAATCAAATATCATACTGTATAAATATCGCTCTAATTCACTACTTTTTGTGCTAGAGATTTTACTCACCCTTTTGCTTTTGTTTTAAATTTCACCTACTTGAAACAATATTTAGGTTACATAGCGAACGAGCCCACAATCGCTTGCGGTTAAACAAAGAAAAGGGAGCTAATAGGAAGAGAACAGCCACTAGAAACAACGACCTTTGTGGCAGCCAGTCGGTCGCGTAGTCGGGCTGTTAATAGTCTTCAACTTGGAGACCTGAAGAACTAGAAGCAAACTCATCGCTTCTTTACGATACCCTAGAAAGAGATTTCGGAAGTGTCCGAAGCCTAGCGCTGCGCTGCCACGTCAGACCTCCGACAATAAAAATCCCGAACTAAGTGCGTCCTCCGGCGATCTCATGCATACAAATTCGATGTTTACCTCGGGTCCGTGTATATATCCACATACGTAATCGTACGGACAGAAACTCGTTAAAAATCGCCTCTTTTTCCCTTATGTATACCACTCACTGTCTGCATTTCTTTCTCACCGGATCCGTATGCTAGAATAAGAGGGTTAATACCAGTAGCTCCTGGATTCGTCCGGCAATCACAGTCGGATGGTCAAAATGAAACAGTGAACCCACCCAGCGTGGGCAATCGAGTAGCTTCTGTATCGTTTTTCACCACAACGTTCTCTGAATTATTTATAGCGTCTGATTTTCGAGTAATTAGGTGTATAGCTGTAGGATCTAATGTGGGACGAACATTTTAAATTACGAAATCTGTGTTTATTTTCTGCCACTGGCGATAGGTGTTCTTTTTTAGGAACGGAAATTCTGGCACGCTCAGTAAAAAATGTTATTCTAGCTATTTTCGTTTTATTGTAACGACGGCACACCAAATAACTGTAACTGTAAAATGACAAAACCATTGTGGACGTGTTTCTAATTTGTAGTTTTGCTTCCATTTCCAGTAATTTTTCTTAATTTTGATGTTTAGTCTTCCGCACTCGTGTTTACCATTAAGAAACGTTTTTGTTTTCTGAATAAACATATTAGGTAACTCAATTTCCATTCTCATCCTGGTGATCTCTATCTTTGTATTGGATATAATTAAAATTATTCTAATTTGAAAAAATGATAAATTCTGCGTTTGTTATGAACCCGCGACAAGTCTCTCCGGACGCATATGATGCAACAAGTGCAAAATTTAAGAATATTACAGAATAAAATAGACACCTAGTAATTAAAAAAAAGATTCTATTCTCGTTATATATACAAAATATCTTAAAATTTTTAAATTAGACTAATATTATATCGTGGCATAGAATCTATTAAATGGTTAATGGTGCCTTCTGGAATATTTAACCACTCTTCCGTAACAGCTGCCACGAGTTCTTCCTTATTACTGGGTTTTCGGGGTCGTTTCGCCATATTTGTCTGGATTATGTGCCAAACATTCTCTATCGGATTCATGTCTGGTGATTGGCCTGGCCATGGTAAAATCCGAATCCCCTGTTCCTCATTCCATGTGGTTGTTGTTCTTGCTTTGTGGCAGGGTGCTCCATCTTCTTTAGATAAAATAGCGCTGTCGAATATCGGTAGTAGTCCTTCTGTTAATATTTGGATATATTTTGCCGCATTTATATTTCCGTCGCAGATTACTAATTGCGATCTTCCACCATACCATATCGCGCCCCACACCATGATGTTCGCACCGCCGTATCTCGCCGTCTGATGCAAAAATTTGTCGTCCAGTTGCTGTGACGAACGTCTCCATACCCACGTACGACCACTATCACTGAATTGACAGTATCTGCTTTCGTCTGAAAAAATGACAGACCGCCAAAACTCTTCGGCCATCGTTCGCATTTCGATTGCCCAAGCCATTCGAAACGCCGTAAGGAGAGGTTTTTTCTTTGCCACCCTTTTATACATCCCCACACTGTCGGGGTATCGCGGAACGGTGCGCTGACTTTTCTGCAAAGATGCCGCAAGCTCAGCTGTACTTTTTCGCGGTCCTCTTAACATTTCGCGCACAAGCACCCTTTTACTTCTTTCAGAAGGTCCGGCACGACCTGGTCTCGGCTGCACTGTTGGTTTTTCCTTGCGTTTAAATTGTGTAATCACACGGTTAACTGTGGGGACAACGGAATATTTAAAAATTTACTTATTTCACGTTGCGAAGCGCCGCGTTCACTCTGGCCAACGATGCGACCCCGGGTGAAGTCGCTAATATCACTCGAACCTTGTAAGCGAGGTATAGTTGTAACGATACTAAACTATGACGAATTCCTTCCGATACATCTACCCCTACCCTAATGACAAGAGAAAGTTCTTAATTCGTTCTTAGAATTTAGCTGTTTACATATTTATACCGCTTTACCTGGTGTCTATTTTATTCTGTCACCCTAGTGTATCTCAATTTCATTGCATCACACATCTCAAATGTCGTCAAAAGTCAGTCTTTTTATTATCAAGCTGTGCTATGTTTAGAAAATATCATTGAATTAGTAATTTTAACGCCGTTAGTTACTCCAACAATAAATGTATATATATATATAATATAAAAAATAAAGACACGTTTTCTTGTATAGTTCCTTAGTTTTAAACTTTCTGACTACAAATTTATTATTTCCCAATGTGCACAACCTAACAAAAAAAAACTTAATTAACTAAATGGAAACTGCAAAAGTTAATACTTACTAAAGTTCTTTGAAGCTGTGTTACAATATAATTTGTTATTTTTATACACGTTAATTTCTATACGAAGCTCATCTGAACAGTAAAGGTTTTATTTTCAAACATTTATTAGTTAAGAGAATTAAACAAAATTTTGTTGTATAGTTATTATTTCTACGTAATTTAAATTTAAACACTTACTGATGTTTCGAAATCAGCACGAGATGGCATACCAACGTTGAAGTGGAATTATTGGTCGGCAAGAGCTACCCTTTTTCAGGCAACTATCAAAATTTCAGACGTCTACTGTTAATAGTTCTTGTTTAAGAGTGTGTTTTGTGTAGCAAGTCGGGCGGTTTCGCAGAAGTAGATAAAATCGAATTTCGTGCAGTGTTAAAATACTTTTGGATAGCTGGGAAAACGGCCACGGAAATTCGAAATATTTTGCTACAGGTTCATAGCGGATGTACTACATCATTTTCGACCATCTGCTTCTGGGTGAACGAGTTCAAACGTGCACAAGCACAAGTAGACGCCCAAAAGCCGCTACCAACGATGAAATGGTCGACATGATTCATAATATCATGTGAGCCGATCGCTGGTTGAACCTGAAGAGATAGCGGAGACAACAGGCATCTCAGCAGAATGCGTTGGCCATATCCTATACGAAATTTTGAGTATGAAAAAGCTTTCGGCGCGTTGGGTACCGCGTTTGCTGACACCGGAGCAAAAACGAAATTAGGTGACCGCTTCGGAGGAGTGTCTGGCCAGGATCCAAGCGATTTTTTCACGCATTTCGTAACAGCGGATGAGACTTGGATTTACCACTACATATCGGAGACTAAGAAACAGTCGACGCAGTGGATTTTCCCGGGCAAATCGGTTCCGAAGAAAGCAAAGGCCGTTCCATCGGCCGGGAAGCTCGTGGCGAAAATTTTTTGGGATTCCCAAGGTGTGATCCTCAGCGACTATCTCCAGAAGGGGAGCACGTTCACAGGGCAATACTACAGCGATTTATTGACCCGATTAGATGCAGCATTGAAGGAGAAACGGCCTCGTTTGCAGCAAAGAGAAATGCTGTTCTTCCACGATAACGCACCGGCTCATTCACTCTGCGTCGTCGTGTCCAATTTGAATGAGTTGCGCTACGAATTAATGAAACATATTCACCGATCCTAGTCCCCAGCGACTTTTTCCTATTCCCAAACTTGAAAAAAATCACTTGGAGGAAAGAGACTTGCCTCAGCTGAGGAGGTCATCGTAGCTACAGATGGCTATTTTGCCGACCTCGGAACATCCTACTTTTCCGACGGCTTCTAGAGATTGGAGTACCGTTAGAAAAAGTGTATTGACCTTCGAAGAGACTACATCGAAAAATAAAAATAAAAAACCACACCGATACCGTATTTTCCTGTCGATTCCGGAAATATTTCAGGTCGCCCTCGTAACTATAATTAAATGGTTAGACTTTACGATGATGAGCAACTATTTTCTTAATTTGAACAAAATCGCCGTCCATTTATCGAATTGAACCCGTTATTTATTTTCAGTCAATGGTATACTGGTGTAATACGCAATCAAAGACCATTAAGAGACTGGAACAGCGGAGCTACGTAAGAAAGAAATGATATAACAAACACGACTAATTTAGACGTATTTACACGCGCGAGCCTCGAAATGCGTTTTTAATAATGACATATTTCTCCTGACAAATATCCATCGACTAACCATCACCCAGTAATGCAAAATTGATTAGTCTCTTTTTTTCTCGGTAAAAACCTAACTGGACAGCTGTCCAGTACACTTGAAACGGTAGGGGTTATAGCGAATGGCAACGAATACTATGGAAAAAAGGTGTTGTTTCTGCTTTGACTTTGACTGCGACCGATAGCGTTTACCCCCTACTATTCATTTCGTTGGTCATTAAGTGCAGCGTCATTTTTATTTCCGGTTCATCATTTTTTCGTATTATGTACGTGATAGTACCCAGCACGACAGTTCGTTTCTACAACACTAAATATACGCTAATGTTTAGTGAATGGCTTTTATTTCGGTATTTGTCGTTTTTCACGAAACGAACAATAGCCTGACATCGATTCTGTGGTTCTACAGGACGGCGGCTCCGTAATTAATACATGTTGTTGTCAAAAAAGTGTTCATGCGTTTGTATACGTATTTTATTTATGCGTTTGAGAAAGATTTTTAGGAATTATTTTTCAACATCTTCTAAATATTATAATTTAATTACATCTTCGGTATTTAAAATTGTACTACAAGCAAATTATATTACTATATACATCAAATGAACTAATGAGGGAACACTGGCAATCCGCAAGTTTAAATTTCGATGAAACTCTACGGATCAAAAGAATCAAAAGAACACGTTGGTATAAGAACAACATACTTTTTAGCGGCTAGACCACCCGATTTCGGGGTACAACCACTTCCAAAAATTTTTGTAGATGTAAATTCTTTTTAGATTATAATTTGAAACACATAGTCTCATCCCCGGATCCCCTACCTTTGCTCTAATTTCCTTGCTTACTTATTAAAAACAAAGTCGGTTTTACGTAGAAGACAGTACTGTATAACAAATTTCAGCAATTAATGTTAACATTACTTAGACAACGAAAGCAAATAACCTTGCCTACATATGTTACATATACACAAAAAGAAGGGAAGAAATATAATTATATATTTTTATTAATTTGTTGCACATTTTATGAGCACTGCAGATTTGCAGTTTGGCATGTTATTGCATTGAATAATTTCATTATAACTAACGTGTTTATAACAAATTTTTTGAGAATAGTAGAAAAGAATTAAAAAAATATAATGGTTATAAAACATTCAATAGGCTACATACTATACTGGAATTATTGATATAATTTTGAATAGTACTAATGTAAACAGAAATCTCCCTTGAACGGACACCAACCGGACCAACTGAAGATGTCCGTTCAGGAGGGGTGTCCGCGTAAAAGAAATATGTAGTAGATACAACAAAAATCGTGTTTTAACGAAAAATGAATATATTAAAAAAACTGGGACATTTAAATCGTATATCTATATAAATGTTTTTAAAATAAATAAGAAACTTTAAATTTAAGAAAAAAAAGTTTATTTCCTTTAGATGTATACATACAAAGTATAATATATGTGCGTAGATACATAGATGTAGTATGTAATACAAAACAATGAAATAGTTACTTTAAGAACGCAAAACTTCATATATTGTTGTTTGTCTTCTCGTTTTCTTTAAAATGGCGTCTTGAAATCGTATTTCTAATTTAGAAAGAAGCTCCAAAGACTCTGTATCTCCGTGATTTTCGACAAAACTTTTGAGCTGCTTGGTCAGGGTAATAGCTTTACCATAATTTGGGATAGCTTGTGCTGGCACTGGAACCTCATCGATTAAATCTTCCGAAAGTTCTTGTATTTCAACTGGATTTGCAAATTCTTGTTCTGAATCTGGTTCTTCAATATACAAATCTTTTTCATTCAAGGTTTTCATTATACGTCAATTTCAATAAATTCTTATTTTTGAGGATATCTGAAAGTACACTAAGAGGCAAATCATCTTCTAGGTCACACGTATCAGCCTCAGCTAACTGGTCTTCACTTTGCATATTTACATGATTAAATCCTGCTTTGCGGAAGCAATTTTGAACTGTCTCTTTGGTTACTTGATCGCAAGCGGTTTTTGCCAAATAAACTGCATCCAGTGGTGTAATTTCCTTTATTAGCTGAAAAGCTGTACCAGCAGTTTCAATGTTTACTAGCAGATGTTTGAGTATTAGATTTCGGTAATAAGTTTTAAAATTCTTTATAATCCCCTCAAGTGGTTGACAAGCTGATGCACAATTTGGGGGTAAAAATAATATTTTTATATTATTTAAGCGAACGTCTTTCGGATGAGATCCCGCATTGTCTAAAAATAACAAAATGTTTCCTTTTTCTTTAGCCATTTTCCAATCTAGGTCTTGAAATGTAATGTCTGTAATTTTCTATTTGGCGCCATTTCTACAATGAATGTGTCGCCCACTGTGTCTTTTCCGCATAGATATCAGATTAATATTGAAAGCAGATTCAATCGAAAGCGTACACCCAAAGAATAAGAACGGTAAATCCCCGACCAACTTGGGGAAGTCCGTAATTCACGCCAGGCAGAAATGCACGACATAGGCTGCGTTCGTACCGAATGATTGAAGTCGGTAAATCTCCGGTTTACTCGGGGAAGCACCAGCGAAATTGGCGCGCGGCGCGATTGAGAAACACAGGTTTGGGAATAGGAAGAAGTCGCTGGGGGCTAGGTCCTGTGAATATTGAGGATGAGAGACTCATTCGTAGCGCAACTCATTCAATTCGGACAAGACGATGCAGATGAATGAGCCTGTGCATTGTCGTGGTGGAAAAGCACTTTTCTCCGCTGTAAACGAACCCGTTTCTCCTTCAATACTGCATCGAATCGGGTCGATAAGTCGCTGTGGGATACTTCCGTGATCGTCCTTCCCTTCTGCAGACAGTTGATGAGGATCACACCGGAAACATTTCATGTCGCCCTCGAATGTATCTATGTGATAAATAATTTTATCAAACTCATATGATCCCAGATTGTTTCACATATTAATTTCCGATTTCTTACGATACCGCCGTACCCGGTGTAATTGTTGCGTATCTAATCAACCTTCGAGATAGAATTCTTTGTGCCCTGACGCAAATCCAAGTAACGGGAACTTAAATTGTGTTCATTTCGAAAACTGGCGCCAACATAAATATTTATGATTACTTTTACAATCGAAGATTGTAAATTGCTGTTGTTTGTTCATAATCCCATTTGTACGAAAAGGAAATTATGTATGTATTTCATGGTCGGCGTCTCGGTATATTTTCGAACCCGTATAAAAATCGAGGCAAATTAAATACACCAGGTTTCGTATTAATATTAATATCATGCAAATCGTTGTTCGACAACATTAACTAAAATCATTCTTTCTCGACTTTTACCCTGCTATTCGTATGTACATCTCTATCAGGCAGGCGCAATTAATATGTTTTTTTTTTCTTTCAAACTGATAGATGAGCCCGTTTATGACTTTTAAAATGGAGGGACTGAAATACGAAGCAAATTAGAAATATAAAAACCGAGCTATAATAATTCATAATAGAAAATACCCTATCGAATCTAGATATCTATCGAACAAACCTGGCAATCCGCCGGCTGCATTTGCTTCCTTAATTCGTTCACTGTTTACTGCGATATTTTCCTATTTTCTAAACGATATTAAGTCTAAAAGATTAATTTTAGACCAGCCGTTATGTATACTAACCCATACGTTTCGGTTAATTGCGGTTGGAACAGAACCGGCTGAAACGGATTGGATCAACATAGTTATAAGCAGCGTAATTATTGGATATTAGATACTAAGCTAAATTAGAAATTTCTATCCTAGCTTAAGATTACGGTTATAATTATTCATGCCTGTAAATTTAATATTGATATCTACGTAATACGTCACGGAGTAAACGACAACAAAAAAAATAAAATTGGTTCTAAGAAATTTTGGTGCTTGAAGTGCTATATTGAAAAATTCGGTTACGTGTGTGTGAGAAGTCAATTCCTAGGTTTTCTGTTATTGGTAGTGAGCGCCCCAACGGGGTTATAAGCTATTTTAGCTTGTGATGGAAAATGTGTGTAAAGTGTTATGGCCTTGTTACTGCAACCCCTCGCCGTAAAGGGCTAAGCACCGTTGATCATTTTCCCAACGGCGAATGGTGACTCGGGAGCATACCGAACCCACCCGGAAAGTACCGCCACTGTATTCGTCGGATGCTGGTTTCGAACGCACGACACCAAATTTAACGAGTTACCAAATTCAAGTAGTGGTTCTCCTACCACTGGATATATCCATTTACACTTTTTATAACTATTAAATCTTTTCACATTTACTACTTAAAAATACATAAACAAACGTTTCCTCCTACGATCCTTCCTCTCTTGTAAAAATTATACAACCTTTGACATTTTATTACAAGTTCATGACTTATACTGGTTTGCAAGCTCTACTGCGAAATATGTAAGATGTACTTGTTTCACAATATCACTGAAATTGTTTTCTTTTTTTAATCCTTTATACCTTGCGGTGTCGGACCATTTATTTTCTTATTTTTATCTTCCATAGGTTCCTGTTTTGAGCCAGTTATTTGGCTTCAATCCATCCCATACTTCTCTTTTCCAATGTTCTATACACCTGCTCCTTCCAGGTGTTTCGGGGTCTACCTACTCTGTTTTTGCCCTCTGTTTTGGCTTCAAATATCCTCTTTGTGATTCGATCTTCTTCCATTCTGTGTAGATGTCTAAGTCATCCCACTTGTCTCTCTTCTATGATTATTTCTACTGGTTTGATACCCAGACTATTAGTGATTGTCGTGTTTCTGATTCTGTCTCTTCTAGTTACTCCTTCTATTCTTCTTAGGAATCTCATTTCCATGGCCGTAACTCTGCTTTTGATTCTATTCGTGGTTATCCATGACTCACTACCATATGTTAATGTTAGTCTGACCATTCTTTTATACACCTCTGTCTTCATTTTTTTTGGTATTTCTTTTTTATCCAGAAACGAATTTCTCAATATGTTATATATTTTTGCGGATTTCCCTATCCTCTCATTTACCTCTTTCTCTATTCTCCCATTGTCTTCAATGATTGTTCCTAGGTAGTTGTAACTTTTAACTTGTTCGATTTTGATGTTATGTTTTCTTTCTTCTGCTGCTATTATCATTGTGTTTGTTTTCGTCGTATTTATCTCCATGTTTATCTTTGTTAGTTCTTCTTGGTATATCTTCAAGTTTTGCTGTAATGTCTCTTCTGAGTGTGCTATCAGTACCATATCATCTGCAAACATTAGTTCCTGTACTTTCATATTTTTTCCTTTTTGTTTAGCTTTTTTAACAGCGTCGTCTATTAATATAGAGAATAACAATGGGCATGAAATTGTTTATCACGATTATTTCCGTAAAATCGTTCTTGGCAATACACTAGTGAACAACAGTACTTGAATAAAAGAATTACGCAAACTGACGGTGCACCGTTTACATTTGCACTTATGCAGCTTCAAATATTATATTAGTTGGTGGGGTAATGTAGTATAATGTGTAAACTTGTATGCGATTGTGCACCAAAACATAATATTAGGTCACATTATTAACTTCAAGGAGTATTATTGAATAATACTACGTAATATTCATAAAGGTGTACAGGAATGTATTTTACATTTTAAAATTTGCAGCTATTCTGTGAAAACCGAAAATAAATTTGGAATCAGCAATACAAAGTTACCCTGAACTTAGAATCTCTTGGCAACAAAAGAAGTTTAAAACTGTTAAGATATTGCTAAAGAGTAAGCACCCGTATTGCTCTTACTTCCGGGACTCACAGAGTCTTAAACAAGTTGTAAACAATTTTTTGATAAACGTGTTGATCAAATTCGGCGGTACATTTACAATTGAAAATGGAATTCCACAAGTTTTCGAAACATATGTTCCGAATTTATTCATGTTGTTTTCTATGTAAAAGTAGTCATTCGATGATTTATTGCTTTCAAGAATTCCTATTTTTAAGGACCTTTAGTATAATATTGAATTACTAAATATACGAAAATCTAATCATCCCAAACACATACGTACACGATATATAACAACACCTAATTGATGAAACCAAGTCAATTACGAAATTTTCCCAAGAAATTTCGGTTCTTAATTGATTGCTTCCATTTAATTCTAAAATAACACGATACTGGACGCAAAATATAGGCATTATGTACCCACTCGCCATACTGTTGACGTCAAGATTTCTGTTTATATCAATTTCGCGTTTCAATTAACACCACGCAAAAGTTCGCTTCTGACCCAAATCGTCCCAACCCACCCCCGTCGCAATTAAGGCATGTCGTGTTAGTGCGTGCTATCCATCATTTAGTCGAAAGACTCGATAATCACGCTACAACGTTTTCGCTTACATACAACACGGACAACAGTGAATTATCAACATTTTTAATGTGCAAAACCAAAAAGAAACGGACGCACGTGGAATACAATTAACCAATTCCATAAATGGTAATAGTATTGCATCACTGGATTGCTTTAATTAGTTCTCTACTTATATTCAAACACTGAGTCTATTTATTTCTGCCGTATTAATCTAATAATGTACGCGTTTTGCTTGAAATATGTAACTTGTGACAAGTTCTGCGTATGTTAAATTATCCTAGCAACTAAGTTAGCCAGTTCTTTAGTTGTATCACTAGCTTTTCCGGCCATCTTTACTTGCATCACGAAAACATTTGTAGTGAATAATGCATAAGCGTAAGATTCCTTGGAGACCTACGAAAACAAAATTTACATAAAAAATGATGGAGCCCGTTTGTTTCGGTCATCGCGTGACTTCTGATGGTAATAAAATTACGATATTCTTTTTTTTTTTTTGATTTCAAGTTTTTCTTTTTATTTTACGTTCGATGTACGCCGCGGAGAAAAAATAAATTAAATCGTTTCTAGGTCAACCGGCTTGTTATTGTATTGAAATATGGAAAATTTTGAAACCCGTTGCGTTCGTTACCCAGGTGCGCAATAATGACCAACTGTAAAAGATTTTTGAGCATTAGATTATGTCTCCTTTGCGAACAGATGGTTACTGCTGGAAATCACCTTTATAACATGTTAACATAATTACAAGTCGGTAAACATTTTTTCCAAAAATAAAACAATTCCCTTATATCCCAAAATGTTAGTCTCTCCACAAAAATACAACTAATTTGATAGTATGCACTTGTGATAGAGATGTCAACACAAATATGACAATTGGATACATGTTCATAAATAAATAAAGCAGTTTGCAACTTAAATAATTAAACATTTAATTGTATAGCACTAAATGTTTTGCGTACATTTTTCATACCACATTAAATACACCATAAACGGTAGTAAATTTGGAAATATAGTATCTTTATCATGAGTGTCTCCCTTTTTTTTAGTTAGAAATGATACGGCGTGATGAAGTGTCGTAAGTTGGCAATACCAAATTTATTGTTGCGTCATAGTTCAATTGACGAGCATACTTTTCTTACTGTAGAAATATAAGTTAATAATGAGGAAACTATATGTTTGTTCACTCAAATTATCATATAGTCAGTTGCTACTTCATGTTAAATATACACGCTTCAACGTTAGCAACTTGAGATATGTTGGAATGGAATCTCGGGCAGAGATTTTACGTCTTAAAATATATCCATAAATAAAAGTTTTTAGAGGAAGCAGCCGGGCGAGGGGGGAGGGATCATTAGTTGGAGTTGAAAAAGTATTATTCCTTAGAGACCCTCAAGCTGCCGTGAATAAGCCCGCGTCTCTTCAAGAAGTAGTTTCTCATTCTTCGTAGAAGTTACGATTAAACGTAACGTATATATATGTATATAGTTAGTTATGATGTTTTGCCGGTAACGGACACTAACGAATTCTTTTGCTCCCAGTATTCGTGTGAGAATAACGGCGTCGTAAACATTTTTAAGTGAAATCTTCCATTTATTCTTCAATTTTTGGATTTTTCATTAACAGATGATTGCAATAAAAACCTGTTCAAAAAATCTAAGGACCATTTAAAAAACCATAACAGTAACATTATTTTGGGTGAAAGTTGATTTCTTTCTACGTGTATACACATCCTGTTGCCAAATCCAATCTTTGTTAAAATTATTTCAATACAAGCCAAGTATTGTTAAATTTATTATTTTGGCAAATCTGTCTAAATGACTTTTATGACTTTATGACTCTTTAAAGACCTAAGTACATTGCAAAAGCTTTAGCAATAGACAACAGTGTGAATAGAACAGCAAACCGACCTATCTTAGTACATTTACAGTTGAGTAAATGTTTTATGTTCTTCGCCCACACTGTAGAAATTTTGGGATAATATATGGTCTTTCGTTCGTTCTATCTTGTTTTGGTATCGGTAGTTAGCGTGTTTCGGACATCTCAGGGCTCCGGATTCGAACCACTCAGGATTGGCGTTTTCCGTGTTTTTTCTCAGTCCGTGAAGAATTCCGTAACATTTTTACATTTTACTGCAGGGTTCATCTAATAGTAATTTTTATATTTTAGGAGATTATAGCCTCAATTTTTGTGTGCATTTAAATAAATTAGATTTTGCTGTAATACTCAATAGGTCAGCATTACTTCCTCTGATGATATGTAAATAATTACCACCATTGAAGTGCCAATAAGACATTTATTGTTTACGTAACATACATTTACAGGTGTATCACAGCTCATATATTTAAGCAGACTTGGAGATCGCTATGAAAACCTTATTTTACATGGTATTCTTAATGAATACAATTCATTATTCTTAAGAAAGACGCTCTACACTTACGTTGCAACATTTTAACCATATAATCTTAGAATATCCACTATACACTATTCTCGCTATATATATAAGAAATATTTTAAAATTTTTAAATTAGACTATTTTGTAATAGAATCTATTAAATGATTAATGGTGTCTTCTGGAATATTTAACCACTCTTCTGTAACAGCTGCCACGAGTTCTCCCTTATTGCTGGGTTTTCGGGGTCGTTTCGCCATATTTGTCTGGATTATGTGCCAAACATTCTCTATCGGATTCATGTCTGGTGATTGACCTGGCCATGCTAAAATCCGAATCCCCTGTTCCTCTTTCCCCGTGGTTGTTGTTCTTGCTTTGTGGCAGGGTGGTCCATCCTCCATAAAAGTGGCGTCTTCTTTAGATAAAATGGCGTTGTCGAATATCGATAGTAATCCTTTTAAGTTAATATTTGTATATATTTTGCCGCATTTATATTTCCGTCGCAGATTACTAATTGCGATCTTCCACCATACCATATCGCGCCCCACACCATGATGTTCACGCCGCCGTATTTCACCGTCTGATGCAAAAATTTGTCGTCCAGTTGCTGTGACGACCGTCTCCATACCCACGTACGACCACTATCACTGAATTGGCAGTATCTGCTTTCCTCTGAAAAAATGACGGACCGCCAAAACTCTTCGGGCTTCGTTCGCATTTCGATTGCCCAAGCCATTCGGCGCCGTTTTTGAAACGCCGTAAGGAGAGGTTTTTTTCTTTGCCACCCTTTTTTACATCCCCACACTGTGGAGGTATCGCAGAACAGTGCGCTGACTTTTCTGTGAAGTTGCCGCAAGCTCAGCCGTACTTTTTCGCGGTTCTCTTAACACTTCGCGCACAAGCACCCTTTTACTTCTTTCAGAAGGTTCGGCACGACCTGGTCTCGGCTCCGCTGTTGTCTTTTCCTTGCGTTTAAATTGTGTAATCACACGGTTAACTGTGGACAACGGAATATTTAAAAATTTACTTATTTCACGTTGCGAAGCGCCGCGTTCACTCTGGCCAACGATGCGACACCCCGGGTGAAGTCGCTAATATCACTCGAACCTTGTAAGCGAGGCATAGTTGTAACGATACTAAACTATGACGAATTCCTTCCGATACATCTACCCCTACCCTAATGACAAGAGAAAGTTCTTAATTCGTTCTTAGAATTTAGCTGTTTACATATTTATACCACTTTACCTGGTGTCTATTTTGTTCTGTCACCCTAGTGTACATCATAGCGAGAACTACCACAATTTTTGTGTGTAATTTTTTAGTAAAAGAGTGCTGCAGACTACGCCTGGAGTTCGTTCATTTAATGTGCTTTAGTGTATTTCTTCATCGTTAGAAAAATACACACATAGTGTAAGTATGCACATCGGGCCAAGTAAACAATTGTAACAATTCTGTACACAACGGAAGCGGAATACTCTAACGCAGGGAAGTCAATCATTATAACATGATAACATAAATTTATATATTTAACATAAATTCCATATTCAAAAATTTATTAGTATGTTATTTTAACAATGACACCTTGCTTGTTAATTATTTAACAATGTCAATAAGGTATTAGTTGCTTTGAATTATTTAGATTTGTACCGTAAGTTGCGTAACACTAGTATTAAAATAGAAAAACTATCACCGTGAATTAAGCTTATTTAAACCGATATTTTGTAGTTTGGAAAATGTACATCTATGTTTTAATCATTTTGCAAAGATATCAGTTGAATTTAAATATTCCACTAAAACGGAGTTTTAAACTCTACGACAGCACAAAATATAAATTAAATAAAGGACCATCAGAAGAATAAATAATAGAACTTAGAGAGTGGATCTTTTGTATGCTGTCGAAAGCTAATTACGCACAATTATCGCATATATTTTGCCCAATTAGTAATAGGAATCCCACTTTTCTACTGAATTCCTCTCCGGGGAAATTACAGACCCAACGGTCTCCGCTGCAATCATCGAAGAATCAAAGATGTCCAGCCCGTAACTCGAGCGGTAGTCCCTAAACTCGATGGGTAGCTAATTAATCGTCGAGTCGAGCTAATTGCGCCGTTCCTCCTTTTCTCCCCCCGAAAATGGAGCCCGGGAGTAAGTGGAGACGACGGTCGGCGAAGAAGGCGCGGGAGGAATATAAAGAGTCGGCGCGAAAACGCCAACTTTCGTCTCGGACCACTTTAATCAAGAGAATAATGAAATGTTGGCGCCCGGCAGTCGCCCACGAGACACGCACAGCCACACAAAAAGAATAAAACAAAAATATTACACATATAGAGATGGATAGATAGAAATAACGCACGAAAGGCGAAAGAAGAAGATCTAATGTGAAATGGAACAGGGCGGAAAGGGAAGAGATTATAAAAAAAAAACTTTAGCTGCAGTCGTTATTCGGACGAAGTGAAAGGGAAGATGTAGGTTTTAGTCAGACCATTTTAACCGCACCTGAATGATGAATGATTAATCTCAAAAGAAATACTTTCTTGTTTACCTCTTCAATCGGTTATAAATGGTTAGGAAAATGTAGTAGTTGATGAATTTGTAATATAGAACAATTTCTTATCACACCGATAGAAAGCTTAGTAACTTTGTGACTGTTATTATACGAAAGAAGCACTAATAGTCACAAATTTTTTCTTCCTTCAGAGGAAGTGTTCTCTCAAACGGAAGCGTAATATTCATCTTTAGAATCTCTGTTAAACCGTGCTTACTTCAAGGCTTACAAACAATGAATATTTTATTATCCTATAAGTCCTAAGAGCCCTTAGATTCGCCGTTACGTCGCTGCATTTAAGGGAACTTTCTCTTGTCATTAGGGTAGGCGTAGATGTATCAGAAGGAATTCGTCATAATTTAGTATCGTTACAACGATATGCCTCGCTTACAAGGTTCGAGTGATATTAGCGACTTCACCCGGGGTCGCATCGTTGGCCAGAGTGAACGCGGCGCTTCGCAACGTGAAATAAGTAAATTTTTAAATATTCCGTTGTCCACAATTAACCGTGTGATTACACAATTTAAACGCAAGGAAAAGACAACAGTGGAGCCGAGACCAGATCGTCCCTGACCTTCTGAAAGAAGTAAAAGGGTGCTTGTGCGCGAAGTGTTAAGAGAACCGTGAAAAAGTACAGCGGAGCTTGCGACAACTTCACAGAAAAGTCAGCGCACCGTTCTGCGATACCTCCACAGTGTGGGGATGTATAAAAGAGTGGCAAAGAAAAAACCTCTCCTTACGGCATTTCAAAAACGGCGCCGAATGGCTTGGGCAATCGAAATGCGAATGAAGTCCGAAGAGCTTTGGCGGTCTGTCATTTTTTCAGACGAAAGCAGATACTGCCAATTCAGTGATAGTGGTCGTACGTGGATATGGAGATGTTCGTCACAGCAACTGGACGACAAATTTTTGCATCGGACGGTGAAATACGGCGGTGTGTACATCATGGTATGGGGCGCGATATGGTATGGTGGAAGATCGCAATTAGTAATCTGCGACGGAAATATAAATGCGGCAAAATATATTCAAATATTAACAGAAGGACTACTACCGATATTCGACAACGCCATTTTATCTAAAGAAGACGCCACTTTTATGGAGGATGGAGCACCCTGCCACAAAGCCAGAACAACAACCAGATGGAAAGAGGAACAGGGGATTCGGATTTTACCATGACCAGGCCAATCACCAGACATGAATCCTATAGATAATGTTTGGCATATAATCCAGAAAAATATGGCGAAACGACCCCGAAAACCCAGCAATAAGGAAGAACTCGTGGCAGCTGTTACAGAAGAGTGGTTAAATATTCCAGAAGACACCATTAATCATTTAATAGATTCTCTGGCACGACGACTCGCAGCACTTCACACATGGGCTGAAAAGTCCCGGGCCTAACACATAGATGACGCTAGTTTTATTGCAGTCACCTTTCTCTCAGTTAGTACTAACCTTCAAAAGATAGCTGTTAAAATTTCATGATATTCTATTCATTAGTTTGTGCGTTATTGTGCTAAGAGTCACGCTAGTTTTGTTATTTTCAAAACAATGGACCAAAAACAATTTCGTGTTTTAATTTTACATTGCTTCTTGATGGGAAAAAAATACCGTTCCAGCGAAGCAATGAAAAGTGTTATGAGGATTCCGCTCCATCAGAAACAACAATAAAACGTTGGTTTGCTGACTTCAAACGTGGTCGTAGAGACACCGATGATGCAGAACGCAGTGGACGTCCAAATGAGGCGGTAACACCAGAAAACATCAAAAAAATCCACAAAATCGTTTTGAATGATCGAAAAGTGAAGTTGCGTGAGTTAACTGACATCGTAAAGGTATCAAAAGAACGTATTGGCTTTATATTGCATGAGCATTTGACTATGAGAAAGCTCTGTTCAAAGTGGGTGCCGCGTTTGCTCACTGTTGACCAAAAACAAGAACGTGTTGATGATTCTGAGCAGTGTTTGGCCATGTTTAAACGTAACAAACCGGAATGTTTGCGTCGATATGTGACAATGGATGAAACATGGATCCATCACTTCACTCCGGAATCAAAACGATCGTCATCTGAGTGGACAGCAACCGGTGAACCTCGTCCAAAGCGCCCGAAAGCACAACAATCGACTGGAAAGGTTATGGCCTCGGTATTTTGGGATGTGCGTGGTGTAATATTCATCGACTATCTTGAAAAAGGAAATACCATCAACAGTGAATATTATATAGCGTTATTGGAGCGTTTGAAGGCCGAAATTGCAAAGAAGCGACCGCATATGGTAAAGAAAAAAATTTTGTTTCATCAAGACAACGCACCGTGTCACAAGTCAATCAAAACAATGGCAAAACCACATGAATTGAACTTCGAATTGCTCCCACATCCACCGTATTCGCCAGATTTGGCTCCCAGCGACTACTGGCTGTCCGCAGACCTCAAAAAAATGCTCGCCGGTAAGAAATTTCGCACGAATGAAGAGGTTATCGCTGAAACTGAGGCCTATTTTGAGGCAAAAAATAAATCGTTCTACAAAAGTGGTATTGAAATGTTAGAGCCCCGCTGGAGTGATGGCATTGCTCTTGATGGAGATTACGTTGATGAATAAAGCTAATTTTGAACCAAAAAAATAAAATTGCGCTACTTTTATAATTAATATAAAAAAAGTTTGATCAGTGGTATATAAGTTAGGGTGTAAACAGAAACCTTTAGGTAGGGTACATTTTTTTAACTAACAGAAGTATTACTATTTGTTTCAGACTAAATAGCAGACGCTAGATGTTTAACGTATTGCATATTGTGTACTTAAATTACAGAATTAAAACTTTCCTTTGGTTAATACCCCAAATACATCTCTTAAAAACATTTAGTATCTAATTACGTTAAATACCCAAGCAAGAATAATTACTGAAATTATTTATTTATTACGAAATCGAAGCAACATAAATTACGTTACGTCTCAGTCACGCACCTGTCTATTTTTATGTTTTTCAAGTTCAATTCAATCGATCATTTCGTGTACAGATATCGTAAATCATTTGTTTAACAAAAACCCCTGATTACAGTTATTATTTTTAATGAGTATGTGACTGGCTGGATGATATATATTTTATCACACGTTCCGACTGTAATGAAGCATTACGCTATATATCTACTGTTGTTGAAGTTTTTTCTTTTTCTTTTCAATCGAGGCTCAGACATCACAACGCGGACTTCCAGTCCAACATTACGGATTACACTTCAAAAGTAACAACCGTGAACTTGTTGACCAGGTAGCGCTTTTATTCCGCTCGGTTTCGTTAGACGCCAGTCAATTTCTCGAAAAGAATGAAATGGAAGTGGTGTTCTTTTTAGTACAGTCCATTAGTCGATGTCTTCTATTCGTTGCCGCTCTCTGATGTAGCTTTCGTAAAAGGATGGATCGAAACAAATACGGACGGTAGCCTGGCGCTCCCTGTTGCCCGATATCGTCATTACCAATCACAAACGCCACTGGGCGTAAACCTCAGAGAATACGTATTATATGGATATACGTACTGTCTTTTTTTCTCGTTTTATTTGCGACGTTAAATTTCGATGAGAGTCGGAACAAACATATGCATGTCAATGTAAATTTTGTTGAATGCGTTTTCCAGAGCCATCTATTGACAGCATATTGTCAGCTTTATAACCGCTAAATTTAAATGGTTTTATATTTTATATTTTACTACTAATCTAATTTCATTTGGTTATTATCGTAAATTACAATAAAATTCGGTTGAAAACCAGATTAAACGTTGTAAAACATAAAAAGAGCTTTGTTATGTTGTCTGTATAAACGTAAGTAATTTACGCACGGTACCACAACAAAGCTGAAAAAAACTTAACTATCCCTTAGAAAACATAGTAAACTCATCTTGCCGCACTAATTAAACAATAGTCCTAATAATCCAGTAGAATTTTTTATTAAAACAAGAAACTACTAACTCATTTATGTATACATACCATATATAACAGAGGTTGCATTATATACTGATAAGAAGGCTTCTTTGGTTGAAAAAGACATATTTTGCAGTAAAATTGTAATAAAACTTTAATGTTTGTATTGAGATACAAGATTTTAAATAAGTTTTAAGGAAATTGTGGAGGTGTCGTAAGAGGCGCAATGTTTTAGTATGGTTTCCAATACCGATTGTTGCCTTGAAGAAGGGGTAAGCAACCCCAAAACTCCTTAAAAATCAAACACAAATATATAGAGTAGTCCAGTTACATTATTTTACCTAATAGAAACTTTGCGAAAAAGAGAAAAAATAAATAAATATAGTAATGTTCTTACTACATTAAGTTTTACATATATCAACCAAAATTTTCTTTTAAAGAAACACTGTTCTCAGGTGAAAGATATCATACTTCCTTTGAAATATTTTCCTTGAATAAAACAGTTTGCAAAGAACCACATCTATTGGCCATGCTACGTAAAACCGTATACGGATACTTGTTCATTTTGAAAACCAATACTGTCCCATCTAGTATCGCATACCCGTCTTGTGGTCATGATTTTTTTTTTTAGGGAAAATTGAAAATCTTGATTTCTGCTGAAGGAACTGTCGTTTTGAATTATTTTAAATGTTGATGCTCTATAACAGTGGCTTATTGCACTCTTCACAATGAACACTCATAAAATTATTGTGGAAGAACCTGAAATTAGTAAAATACTGAAAGAATATTTATTTCTATAAAAATTCTTCCCCAAACATGTTCAGATATGCCAAAAAGTTGAAGCCGCGCCACATTTCCCGTAATTACTCATTCGATCTGAATGGATAGGAGTACACACGCGACGTATCAAAATAATAAGTAGAGGCGGAAGATATAGTATTTGCCATATTTCGTTTGGAAAAACGTCGTTGATAAACATGGGTGTCGCGCGATATGTAGAAAATGCGGTATAGAGATACAAACATTTTGCTTGATAAACTTTGAAATCATTGAGAAACCTGTAAAAGTAAATATCATTCAATAATAGAAATGGTTAAAGTGAAAATGTAAATGAACCCCACCGTCAGAGCGAGGAGAAGAAAGTGGAGGAACTCTAGCTATTTAACACATAAAGCAAACAAAAATGGGAGTTTGAGTGGTAGTAGCAATTTCCACTTTGGTCATGATTGCCACAGTTGATATTTCAAGTTTGTCTGTTGTTAGTACAGGTTAGGATAAGAAACAAGAAACAGACAGGCAGATAGCTAGAATCGCTTTTGGAACAAACTGCAGCATCACCGAGTATAATCTCAAAATAACTAGCTTTGTAACAAACAGTGTCAGTAGTATGACAAAAACTTAAATAGTCTGTGTACATCTGAAATATCGTATTGTAAATTATAGTATGTCTGCTCATATATTGAATTTGCTTTCCAAAGATTTGAAAATCAAACAAGTAAAAGAGCATCTAGTATATATTGTAAAATATTTATTATAAGGTACTCCCACAAGTCGGTTCAGGACCTGAGAATGGTCGTCCACTGGCATCTTTTGCTAGCAAATCAGCTATTTCGTTTCCTTTGATCCCCGAGTGGCTTGGCACCCATCTCAGCGTAACGCTGCAATCTAACGCCAGTTGTTGCAGCCTTCTATGGCACCCCAACACCACTTCGGAGTCAAACTTGACAGCTTGTAGCGCCCTAAGACCGGCTTGGCTGTCCGATACGATTTCCACCAATAACAAAACAATAACAGGCGTGCACTAAGTATCGGTATTGGACCAATTGAGTGAAAAATTAAAGGAACAACCGCATTTGGCACGAAGGAAGTGTGGTTTCATCATGAGAACGCACCGACTCATGTTGATTTAGCTTCATCTGACGTTTTCTTCCTTTACAAATTGAAAAAATTGCTAGGTGGAAAGAGATTTTCATCTAATGAGATGATTGCAGTACACAATATTTTGTGGCCTTTGATTCGATTTATTATGGTATCTTTTACATCGGTGGAGCAAGTTCATCGACTTAGAAAATAAATGTCGAATATGGAATAAAGTACCTTCTTTTGTACAACTTACCTTATTTTTCAGACTACCCTCGTATATAATATATTGAAATAAAACTTTAATTTAAAGAAATTGTAATATTTCTTTGAATGTTACTATTTTTCATGAATTATTATTATATTATTTTATATTTAATCCAATGAAATATTCTGCCAAGAAGAGCATTTGTTTTTGAAGATAAACAAATGTTTGAAAAGAATATTAAAAATCTGTACTTTCTTACACGTAAAAATATTACTTTGAATTAAAGAAAGATGCGTAAAAGATATATTTCTTTCGCTGACAAAATCCTTTCTGTCAGCTTAGACTTGCATATCTTGTTATTGTATTTTATACAATTCACAAATTTACTTAGAGTTTTAAATTGGCAAAGTTTTACGATAATTTAAACATGTTCATGTATTTCATGAAACATTTATAATATTCATTTGTCTTACCAAAAATCTACACTACTACACGATCATTTACTTGGCTTTTATCCCATGTTTCAAACATTTGATGGATTACTAACTAATTCACTACACTTTGTTTATTAGTTATCTGTTACACCATATTTTTTCGCTTGAAGCTGTTTTTAAAAGATATAAAAGCTCATAATGGAATGGGACTACCGTGGACGCAAGATGATTGGATCCGTTAATTACTTCCTAAATTGAACACCGGGACCGAGTGTGAGAATCTTACCCGGCAATAATTCAAATTATTAATCTATACGTCGTGTAATTTAATGAATTTCGGATCGTGCGTACCGGACTGCGAGCATAAGAGTTAATACCAAAGCGGCCCTTCTCAACTAACTCACATCCTTTCATTTCCTGGATGACCCTTCTGACGGTCAGGACACTGCCGCGGTCGAAAATGGACCATACATTGGTACATTCTCGTCTAGACTTTTGGTATTGTTAATATATAAAATTTTTTTCAAATGTTATTTATTCGATTTATTGTTACAATTTTAATAAAGTACTTCCTTAAACCGACAAAGTTTTCCACTATGAGGAGATTTAGAAGCACGTGTATCTTCGTAGTTATATAATAATTGTTTTAGTGGTAGTTCTTTGATTGGATCTTTTACAGCACACATCTAAAAGCATCTAAGAAGTTAAAATCTAATTTTACTGCTGGTCATAACGGCCTCCCCGCATTTTTTGCACGTGATTGTTGTGTAGTACTATGTGGACCTCTAGCTAGAATATTTAACTTGGCCGTAAGTTCTTCTACCTTTCCTGACGCTTGGAAGATTAGCAGAATTACACCCGTGTTCAGACTTCCAAAATTATAGACCAATAAATATTTTATCCAACTTTGCAAAAATTTTTGAATGTCTTCTATCTCACAGAATTTGCGTTAGTGTCAAGCCTTACTTATCTTCGCGACAACATGGTTCCATTCCAGGAAGGTCTACTGCAACCAACCTTGCTGAGTTAGCACAGCATATTGCCGAATCCATGGAACGACGTCAACAAGTAGATGCATTATACACGGATTTTAGTTAAGCATTTGACACTATCAATCATTCCCTTATGGTATCTAAGCTGAGTAGTTTTGGTTTTCCGCCAAGTGTAACACAATTGGTCCGCTCGTATTTGACTGATCGTTCATGCTATGTTCACTACAATGGATATACATCCTTAACATTTTCTGCTTCCTCTGGTGTGTGCCAGGGATCCAATTTGGGTCCCCTTTTGTTTAATATTTATTTGGATGATCTCCTACAGGGGCTGGACTGCAATGTACTGGCTTACGCGGACGATCTTAAGATCTACAATACCATAACCTCCCCGGCAGATTGTCTGTTTCTCCAGAACAGTCTGGATACTATTGTTAGATGGTGTACACAGAATGGAATTCATTTGAATCTGGATAAGTGTGCTGTTGTAAGCCACTCTAAATGTCACAGACTCTACAATTTTCATTATGCTGTGAGTCAGGCTATTGTTCCTAGGCACTCGTCTGTGATGGACCTCGGCGTGCTGTTTGATGCAAATTTGTCGTTTGCAGACCACATATTATCCGTACGAAATTCTGCGATGAAATCCTTAGGATTTCTCATACGATCCCGCAGATCATTCAATAATCCTGCCTCGCTAAAAGCATTATACTATTCGCTTGTTCGTACTGGGTTGGAGTATGCCTCCGTAATTTGGTATCCTCACTATGTCCATCTGCAAGTACTACTTGGAAGAGTGCAAAAACGATTTTTGAAATACCTGTCCTTCAAAATTGATGGCACTTACCCTGGACGCGATGTTGATTATGCAGGTCTGCTGACGAGACACGGCTTTGTATCGTTCTCGGATCGAAAGAAGGAATTTAGCAGCCAATTTCTATTTAAACTGATTAATCACGCTATTGACGCTCCATCCCTTCTCTCCAAAATTAATTTTGAGGTACCTCAGTACGATACCAGGTCCTTCCCTAATTTTGTGGTCCCGTCATACAAAACTAATGTTCTGCTTAAAGCACCCATTACGCATATGATTAGAAATGCCAATGAATTACTTGATGATCCTTTTTGTTGAAGTGTCTACATGGATTTACATTGTCGTCCTATTTTGTTCTTGCATTCTGGTAAGTAATACCATTCTAGGAAAACCCAATTTCATATTGTTAGTTTATTTGATCGAAGACATGCCAAAAAATAGAAGAGGATTCGATATTGAAACGCGCGCGTTTTACATGGAAGAAATCTTTTAAATATAAAAATTATATGTGCTTTATGCGTAGGACAATTAAAAGAAGGAAAGAGACCGGTGGGTTGCACTAAATCTACTATCCTCCATTAATTTAAATTGCCTAACATGTATGATTAACATAATCCATTTAGAAAACATGTACGTATTTACTGATAAATGTTTAGTTACAAACGTGGCAATCGTTACAACAACAAGCGATAACGAGGCTCTTGTTGCTATTATCTGTCACAAGTTTTTCTTGTTCAATTAGCATTTAAAACAAATATTATTTATGTCATTGGCAGGTGTATAGCTATAGACGGTAGTGTACACATTCGTTTGTATTAGGTACTACTGTTGCCTCCTCGTTTTATTAGATTTGCTGTCAAAATTTGGGTATAGCGCGACGTCCAATTTACTACCATGACCTCTGGCCACTACTACCTGTGTCACGATCGTTTTTAATGGGTCTACGAGATCCTCGCGGCCTTTTTACCAGACGTGTTCCCATCCATTTTAAATCTTGGTAAGTGGAAGGTCGTCTAATGGCAAGGAAATGGGTTTCTGGGAATACAGTTTGAGTAAATTACGTGCGGTGTCTCTTAAGTTTCGGAACTAATATTAGATATTGTTTTCGTCTTCGCAAATTTACGAGATGATTTTTAGGAATAATAAATGACTGGTTTAAATATTTAAAGGTTCGATGGGAAAATTCAAATATACACTTTGTTCTCTTTATAAGATACATATATATATATATATATATATATATATAACAATATTATAATACATAGACATATGTACTATAAGAAAAAACATTCGTGTCATCTTAAATCAGAAGACTTATGCGCAGATTTTTCCGTCGGCCAAGTAATATCAAATACAGTCAAACCTGAGTAACTGAGAACTGGGTAAGCGAGAAAACTCTATTAATGAGAGTATTTACCAGGTCCCATTATTTTGCCCTCCTAAAACTCCTATAAATGAGAAACATAAAACCTGTACAAGTGACAGTCATTTTTCACGCCTGAATCTCTTCAAGTGAGATTGATACTTGCCTATAAGCGACAGTTAAACGCGTTTATGACTACTATGCTATTTATGACTCTTTCTTAAATTTCCAGGGACTTTTATTTAATTCAAACCAAATGTGCGTCTGTTTATTGTTTTGTTATCATAGTTCGAGGAACTCATTCTATACAAAAAGCCAAATGTGCTTGTTACAGTCAGTTCATAAACAGCAGCTGCGAAGAAAGTTACCGTACTTACTCATAATGTCTAAACGAAAACTCAATGTGTTGTCTTTACGTGATAAACTAAAAATTGTGAATGCTTTTGAATCTGGGAAATTACGAAAACAAATACAGAGTGACTTTGGCTTAGCAGAATCCACCTATTATAAAATTATAAAATCAAAAGAATTAATTAAGTCTCAGTGCTCTGAGGGACACGGAAATATCAAGAGAAGCCGGCTTTCTGAGTTTCCCGACGTTGAAAAGTGCCTGTTACAATGGATTAAACAAACCCTCGATAAGAACATTCCCATAGATGGACCACTGCCGAGATAAAAATCTAAAGACTTCGCCACAAAATTAGGAATCCAGAACTTTTCAGCTAGTAACGGCTGGTTAGAGGGTTTTAAAAAACGCCATGATATAACTTTCAAAAATGCGGCCGGAGAAAGTAAATCTGTGGATCAGGGAGTATGTGACCAATGGACTGAAGATTTGCCGAATCTTTTAAGAGGATATGATCCAAACAATATTTATAACGCCGATGAAACTGCTTTGTTCTTTAAATGTCTGCCAGACAAAACATTCATTTTCAAGGGCGAAAAATGCCACGGAGGTAAACAAAGCAAGGAGCGCCTTACTATTCATCAATGTGTTAACATGACCGGTACAAACAAACTCCCTCATCTAATCATTGGGAAATCTAAGCGATCTAGATGCTTTAAAGGTGTCAAGACTCTACCCGTTGATTATGCGAGTAATACAAAAGCTTAGATGACTAAGGAATTGTTCAAAGATTGGTTAAAAAAAGTTGACAAGCAAATGAAAAACAAGCGAAAAAATATTTTGCTTTTTATTGACAACTGTACTGCTCATACGGACTTACCAACACTTGCAAATGTCAAAGTTATATTTTTCCCTGCCAATACCACCAGTAAACTTCAACCTTTAGATCAAGGTATCATTCATACATTCAAACGGGTTTATCGCAGAGAAGTTATAAAGCATACGCTTACCTGCTTGGAAGAGAACATTAGCCCTGAGATAAATATACTCCTGGCTATGAAATTTGCAAGAAGAGCATGGTATGCAGTGAGTGACGTAACTGTCAAAAACTGCTTCAAGAAAGCTGGGTTCAGTATCTGTCCAGCTAACCAAGACTTTCTGATCGAGCAAAATGAGGTTGAACTTGACAATGAGCTTGAAGTTGCACCTAGCAGTGAAGAATGGGCCAAGCTCGTGTCCCACAATACCACTGGTAATGTGTCGACGCCAACCTTTGAAGACTTCGTACAGATTGACGACGACGTGGCTACCGCCGGAGAATACACCGAAGACGATACCGTTCAAAACTGTGTGAGCTCGTGTACTAACGAAAATGACATTAAAAATGAAACCAGCCAATCACACATTTTGGATAGAGAGATGGAGGAAATTCCAACAAAACGAGAAGCTTTAAAGGCATTGGAGACGCTTCACAGATTTTATGAATATGCGGCGGTTGATCAAACCATATTTGATAAAATTTATGAACTTGAAAAACATACAAAAAATCTAAAAACAGAATCGCAAAAGAAATTAACAGATTTTTTCAAGTAAATGTTGTTATAATATTATTTAGATTAAACATTTATGTTCAGCTATTATTTCAATAAATATGTAATACCCATACATACACGTATTTTGTTTCTAATTACGTCGTATTTGCCGTATTTTTATAGACCTCTATAAGTGAGACAGACCCCATTCTGTAACTCTGTAAGCTAGAAACTCGGGTTAGTGAGAAACCTCTATAAGAGAATAAGAGATCGCGGTCCCTTGAGCTCTCAGTTATCCAGGTTTGGCTGTAATACGCAAATAAATTCGCAGTGTGAGAATACTTAATTAACAATTAGAACATCGTAACTCCTCCTCCATTTTAAAAATCAAGAATTTCTTCGATGACTATTAATAACAATAATTTAAAAGTTGTATATAACTAAGATTGTTGTAATAACTAGCAGGTTCCATGTTTCGATCGATATATCATGGATATTTTAGCAAAAATTTTGATTCGAAGTTTGTTTAAATAATCCAACAAATTATCATGTTATACACTACATGTACGATATATCATATTTTTATCGTATTTGTAGTACTTTATTGCTGTAGATTTAGATTTCTCGTTTATGCATTACTAAGTTAGTATTCTTCAGAAATGGAAGGCGGTAAAAAGTAACTCTCAATACTTGGACACATCCCATATACTGTGTATACTGTAACTACAAAAAAAAAGAAATTGATGTTGAGATGCCAAATGCTTTTTGCATTGGATTAATTAATGTGGTCATAATTTTTTTAGAAAGACTCATTTTGACTAAGACTGAGGACTCGAAAATTGTTTCATATTTTGAATAAGCATATTTTATCCTTCAAGTGGTATAACTGATTTATTTTCTTCCTAATCATAACCCCATTACATAATATGTCACAAAATTTGTGTACAACATTTAATAATAAGCCCTGAAGAAAAGGTCGCTGTTAGAACAAAACAAAACTATTTTAAAGGAACGTTATTGACTCACAGAAAAGATAACTAAATCTCACAATGTCAAAACTTCTTTGATAAATAATAGAGCGACCGATTTCGTGTAGTAATTCTACACATCTTCAGGCCCAGATATTCTATAAAGGGACTATAGAGTAAAACAAATGTCTATATTGCTATAGATATCTGTTGTGATTACTAATAAACAGCATTATGCCAAGAAAATAGCAAGAATACAATGAAAATAACACATTAAAATGAACAAAATTGAATAAAAACTTTACTATCAAACTCACAAATTTTATAAAATTTTCAAGTATAGGGTTATTATTAGAAACATTTATCAGCAGCACCTTTACGAATGTGTAGGAAAGTATATATACAGACCGTTCAACTAAAACAAGACAGCTTCTGCTTAAATTCTGAAAGACTAATCCTTCTAGAAAAGCAGTAACCACAGCAATGAGTTCTACTCGATGAACACTGTGAACATCTACCTTTACGTATAAAAATTTCATATTTATCACAAAATAAAATTAAACAATATAGTATGTGATATATTAATAAAGCACTTCCACCACAATCTTCGCTCATGTATGTTTAACCTATTTCTTTCTTTGTTTCAGGAGCACCCTAGCCTGAGGGGTACTCCCTTGGCTATGTTAGCAGCTCAATGCAACAAACTGAGCTCAAAGTCTCCCCCACCCTTAGCCGACGCAGCCGTTGGTAAAGGGTTTCATCCGTGGAAGAAGAGTCCGCAAGGTGCACCTTCGCCAGGTTCTGGCGTTTCCACGGCAAGTTCTTTGCCTTCGCAAAGATCTTCCTCCGGTAATACCACATATTCTAGCAGACCTGTGATGACATCTTGTTCGAGTGTTCCTACCACAGCTTCGTACGGTAGTGATCTGTATTTTCCCGGAGCTACCACCTCTCCTGCTGTAGCGGACAATACTCACGTGCACCATCATCAATCTTCATTGTTAGGAAAAGTCGAAGGGGCAGCTACTGCGCATCATGCCGCTTTGGGCTCTGTTTATTCGAGGCATTACGAACCCTGGCCGTTTAATGCAATGTCTAGTGCGACGCATCACGGTGGCATCAAAAGTGATTCGGTCACTTCGGCGAATGCTTGGTGGGATGTGCATTCGGCTACAGCAGGGAGTTGGTTAGATATGAGTGGAGCTGCAGGAATGCATGCGCAAATGGCTGCAAATTACTCTTCAGATTATTCATCTTTAACGCATTCATTGGCTGCTTCTAACCATCTTCTGTCGTCGGGACAGCATCTTCTTCAAGATACTTATAAATCGATGCTGCCTGGTGCCCAGACAGTTGGTGCTTCATTCGGTTTACATCCTACTGGTTCAGCACCGTCTCCTACATCAGGAGCCGGCGCATTACCTCCACAAGTTCCATCGCCGCGTTCGCAAAGGCGTTATACTGGCCGTGCCACTTGTGATTGCCCTAATTGCCAAGAAGCGGAAAGATTAGGACCGGCAGGTGTGCACCTTAGGAAGAAGAACATACATAGTTGTCATATTCCAGGTTGTGGAAAAGTGTATGGTAAAACCTCGCATTTAAAAGCGCATTTGCGATGGCATACAGGAGAAAGACCGTTTGTGTGCAATTGGCTATTTTGCGGAAAGAGATTTACGCGTTCAGACGAACTACAGAGACATCTTAGGACGCATACTGGCGAAAAGAGATTCGCCTGCCCTATATGCAATAAACGCTTCATGAGATCAGACCACCTAGCTAAGCACGTGAAAACCCATAATGGTAACGGCAAGAAAGGTAGTTCCGAATCGTGTAGCGATTCAGAAGAGAACAGTCAGAGCGATTTAACAAACAACGTCAATTCTCCTGCTTCAATTAACAATACTCCACCACCATCTGCACCCCTTAGTGGTTTAGATATGGTAACGGGGTTAGACGTGAAGCCGCCGGGGTTAGTTTGAGGCAGGTGGGGCCCCACGTTGCTCTATCCTAGCTACCGCTAGACAACGGGCCCCAGCGTAATGATAAGATTGTAAAAACGCTGTAAATAACCGCTGATAAGGACAGAGCTTTTTTATTTTCTATGAAATGAATTTACTACTGAAATTCTATATATTGTAAATACTATAAATAATTTAATTATTATTATATAACTTATATTAATTGTAGCATATACATATATACATACGGTCAGGCTGGGTGTCTCTTTCGTGTAAACGTTTAAACAAAGTGGCACCGTATCTCAGTCTGTGATGTGTTTTGCGGAGAAGATAAAATGCGCGAAGGTCTCGTTACATATCAAGCAGATAGCGAAAAGGCGAAGAGCGACATTCTAGAAGAAGCTCATTCTTTTTTGTGTGTGTAACCTACAACCTACTCGGGTAATACGTATATAATACATTCGTCGGATGTGTGACTAATACATGGTGCATTTATTAATTTGTAATATATTGGGTCTATTTTATTACGAAGAAAGAAAAAAAAAGTGAAATATTTATGAGCATATAGTTATATTTCTCTCTGTCTTACTGATTCTCCGCCAAAGAATTTGTAATTCTTGTAAAATTGTATACTATCTGTAAATTATTATTATTGATTATTATGAGCTTTTGTGAACCATGTTGACAGTAAAATATAATTTTCAATCTGAAATTTCTTTAGTTTTCCTTCGTCGAATTAGTTTAAATACTTCAACGAAAATTTTCGTACTATATATAATACCAAACAAATATATTAAACATCGACATTTTTCCAATCAACACGTTAAATCCATAGTTCTCCTAAAATATGGCGGGTACAACTGGCTTCAACAACTTTTTTTTTTAATCCTATGTCCTTTATACCTTGCGCTGTCGGAGTATTTACTTTCTTATTTTTATCTTCCACAGGTTACTGTTCTGAGCCAGTTATTTGGCTTCAATCCATCCCATACTTCTCTTTTCCAATGTTCTATACACCTGCTCCTTCCAGGTGTTTCGGGGTCTACCTATTCTGTTTTTGCTCTCTGTTTTGGCTTCAAATATCCTCCTTGTGATTCGATCTTCTTCCATTCCGTGTAGATGTCCAAGCCATCCCAGTTGTCTCTCTTCTATGACCACTTCTATTGGTTTGATACCCAGACTATTAGTGATTGTCGTGTTTCTGATTCTGTCTCTTCTAGTTACTCCTTCTATTCTTCTTAGGAATCTCATTTCCACGGCCGTAACTCTGCTTTTGATTCTATTTGTGGTTATCCATGACTCACTACCATATGTTAATGTTGGTCTGACCATTCTTTTATACACCTCTGTCTTTATTTTTTTGGTATTTCTTTTTTATCCAGAAACGAATTTCTCAATATGTTATATATTTTTGCGGATTTCCCTATCCTCTCATTTACCTCTTTCTCTATTCTCCCATTGTCTTCAATGATTGTTCCTAAGTAGTTGTAACTTTTAACTTGTTCGATTTTGATGCTATGTTTTCTTTCTTCTACTGCTATTATCATTGTGTTTGTTTTCCTCGTGTTTATCTCCATATTTATCTTTGTTAGTTCTTCTTGGTATATCTTCAAGTTTTGTTGTAATGTCTCTTCCGAGTGTGCTATCAGTACCATATCATCTGCAAACATTAGTTCCTGTACGTTAATTGCATTCATTTTCCAGTTTCCTACTTTCAGATTATTTCCTTTTTGTTTAGCTTTTTTAACAGCGTCGTCTATTAATATAGAGAATAATAATCGGCTCCATACGCATCCCTGTTTTAATCCAATTTGCGATTCGAAGTCAGTCGATTCTGCATTGGAAGTTCTCACCTTATTCTTATTGCTTTTATACAATGCCTCAATCATCTCTATCATTCCTTTCTCTAAACCTCTCCTTTCCAGGCTCTGCCTTACATCTTCTCTTCTTACCTTATCAAAAGCTTTTTTAAGATCCACAAAACATATATGTATTTCCTTTCCTTTCCCTATTAATTTTTCTCCTAATTGTCTGATTACAAATATTAAGTCCTGGGTGCTTCTTCCTTTTCTAGATCCATGTTAAGTATCTTCTAGTGTTGTTTCCAGTTTCTCTCGGAGTCTTTTTTCTAGTATTCTTGTCAATACTTTTCCTGGGATGCTAGTTAATGTTATTCCTCTATAGTTTGAGCATTCCTTAGAGTCTCCCTGTTTGTATATGGGCATAATTATTCCCATATTCCATTCCTTAGATATTTCTTTTTTAATTATAATGTTGTTTAAGAGGTGAAGTAGTTCTTCGTTACCTTTGTCTCCGATATATTTTATCATTTCAGCTGTGATTCCATCCTCCCCGGCCGCCTTTCCTAGTTATAGTGTGCTAACTGCTTCTCTGACTTCTTCGTCGCTTATTGGTGTGATACGTTCATCGTCGTTTTTTGTTTTATGCTCTTTTTCTCTTATGTATCCGTCTTGTTTTATTTTTGTGAGTTCTTCAAAGTACTGTTTCCATCTTTCCATTATGTCTTTTTCCTCAGTTAGTATATTTCCTTTGTCATCCTCTATATTTTTCAATATCGGCGCCTTCTTCTGTCTCAATTGTTTTATTGTTCCGTAGAATAATTTTTAGTTTTCTCTATAGTTATCTCTCAGTTTTATTCCGAACTCTCTCCAAGAATTTTCTTTGGCCTTCTTGATACTCTCTTTAGCTTCTTTTCTTGCCATTTTGTACATATTGTAATCCTCCTCTTTCCTGGTATGCATATATCTGATCCATTTATTTTTCTTACTTCAACAACTTTCAAGTCAAAATACCGCCTCACATATATAAATAAAAGTAAGGTTATAATAGTTGCGGCCGACATTTTTATTGAGAAATGACAATTACAACTGTCACGTTAAGTCGTCACGTCCGGGACATGTGGTCTACTGACGTCGTTTCGATTGTAACAAACACACGAGTTCCACAAAATTAAGATGGAACGTGTTTCTTCGGATGTTCATGTTGTACATATTTGTATTTATATTTTCTGTTATGCAATATGATTTCTACATAATGGTATAAACTCATACAAATAATAAAATAAATACACGACTCAAATTTTCTGACATATTGCAAGAAAGTTTGAAACCGAAGATTGTAGTGCTCCTAATGTTATCCTTTTAGAATGCAATGTAGTGTATTTAGTGATAGGCCTTTGGTCAACATAAATTTAACAAAGATAGATTTATATTAGAAACTTTTAGAACATCTGATCAAAATGTTATTTTCCAAACATTGTTGTGTAGTAAAGAACACTAATTGACATAACTAATATGGTGACATATGAAGAACGAATGTACCTATGCTAGCTTTCTTTGGAAAGAATATATTCTAAGTAGAGCAATGATAAAAAGTCATCAATACAATAAGTGCGTCGAGGAGATTTTTTCCTTCGGGCAGCTATTCAGTAAGTATAGAAAAATAAATGCAAAAATCATTTACTTCCAAAGGTTAATGCCACAGTGGATAGAGTTAAGAAAGCTTGTTACTTACACTACAAACTTCTACTCAACTGTATATCTCAGCTAGCAATATATACAAGTAATAGTAGGTATTGCATTAAAAATACCTTACCATAATGTAAAAAGATAAACAAAATAATTTAATAATTACACCTTTAGAAGAAACGTGGAAGGAGAATGTTATTAACGTTTTTTAAGTAATAAATTATTCATCCAACATGAAACGATATTTAGGTAGGTAATGAAACATTCTACGTAATTAAATCTGGATTATACTTGTTACCTCTACGTTTACTGCCACGTATCGGTCTATTAAGCATAGTATTTAAGTAAGGTAAGTACTGGTGCATGTTTACTTTATAGTGGATAAAAAATGAAAACGTGAAATCAACAATTAATTATTTTATTTCAATTTTATTTTACCATAAAGGGGAGCATTATGTAGTACACCGTAGTTCATTAATAAATTTAATCATTACGCTTATTAATGTAGACTTGTCATTATATATTCAAAAGAATAAACACAAGATCTGCCATGTATAATAAACGTATATGTAGTGATATTGAATATATAACGTCCATAATAGTAGAAATACAATAATAATAGAATAATAAAAGGAAAATATTGATAGAACGCTTTATATATAATAGATATTTTTTTATTTTTATTGCAGTTTTAAGTTTTGAAGATAAAGCGTGACTCTTGTTATTGCAGTTATTTGATTTATATATATTTATTTTATATTTACCTATGATTTTGATAGTGCATTTTAAATGTTCATAGTTTTTTTGTAATATAAATTTAACAGCAAGTTATTAACCTAATTCTGAAAATAAACACACAAGAAACATTTTATACAGGGTGGCGCAGAGGCACTGGAAATTTTGAAATAACGTCATTTCCACGAATAAATTCATAAAACTAGTAATTTATTAACGAAAGTGCATGTATGCAGCATGCCATTTATGTTTTTACAAATAAAAATGTCCAAAGGTGTCTCTTTACTTTTTAAAGATGACATCGGAACGATGTCCTCCCATCCGGCGTTCACACTCTAACAGACCGTTATGAAAAGTCTGGAATGCGCGGTGTAGCAAATCTTGGGGAATGGCAGTGATTTCTTGTTGAATGCTCTCCTTCAGTTCATGGATTGTTGCAGGTCGTGTACGGTACAACTTGACTTTAAGATACCCTCACAAGAAGAAGTCGCACACACTAAGATCAGGGGATCTCTCAGGCCATTCAATGTTACCGTTACGTGATATAATGCGGCTTCCAAACAATTGACGAACTGCTGCCATCGAATGTCGAGCAGTGTGTGACGTGGCTCCGTCCTGCTGAAACCACATGTTTTCCATGTTAAGATTAAGCTCGTACAGTCTCGGTGTAAAGAATGTTTGAAGCATTTCAACATATCGAGCGGATGTTACTGTCGCTGCACTACCACCCTTACGTGCAAAAAAAATAGGGGCCGATAACACCATGACATGGTACAGCACACCATATTGTGACATTATCGCTATGTAGTGGTCGCTGGTGTAACTCACAGGGATTGTCCTGGGCCCAATAACGAAAGTTCTGTTTGTTTACGAAACCATTCAGGTGGAAATGGGCTTCATCTGATATCCATATGTTACCAACGAAATTCGCGTCCTCGTTAATTTTAACCAATATCTGCCTACTAAACTCCATACGTGACGCTGGGTCTCGTTCATGTAATTGTTGCACAATCTGCAACTTATAGGGATGGATATGTAATTCGTGCAGTATTTTTTGTAAGCTTCGTCGCTTAATCCCTAACGTATATGCATGCTGTCGAACGGAACGGCGAGGACTTCTCTCGATTGCAGCTCTAACAGCTTCAATGTTCTCTGGGGTACGTACCGTTCGAATGCCACCTGGAGCTTTCTTTTTCAAGACAGATCCTGTTTCTTCAAAATTACGCACCCACGTTGTAATCGCATGCGCAGATGGGACACGTCCGTGACGTCCAAGCTGGTAATGCTGTCGAAATATTCTCTGCGCGGCAGTCGCACTATCACCACACATTTTTATAAAACGCTCTCACACCTACTGCACGTTCCGCACCAGTCCAACGATCCATGATTACTAAATGGCAAAGCGTTGACAACAATTGTGTGACGTTACGAGCAACTGCCTTGATAAATATTCTCTTCACTTTTGGTTGAATGTGATATTCCAGATTTTGGTAAATCCAATTTACCGAACCCGTTTGCTGAAAACGCCTTAGTAAGCGCGGAATCATGGAAATGAAAGGCTAATATCCAACACTGAAATGGCGACTCTAAAGAAATTACAAGATTTATTTTTTTGCGCCATTTTGTATAATCCGAAGCAAAAGTATAAATTATATATTTTTGGTTTATGTACCAATCAGGTTATAGCTGCAGTGTTAGTTTGCTAACATCATTGTAGAATTGCAGAAATATCTTCATACGTATTCAGATGCCGTAGTTATTGCCAGTATTAAACTCCAATATTACAGCTGAACAACTTTGCCTTAAACCTCAGCTACTATGAACTGTTAAGTAAAACTTCTTCGCTACGCAACTGACCTTCACGAACACAACTAAATTTACGTTCAAAAACTCTTCATTTCGACAATTTGTTAAGAGAAATCGTTCCATTGACTTTGAATTGGCATTAAATTGTTTTGTTGAAATAGATATAAAATATGGTGATATGCGTGTTCAGTGTGAGTTTTTAGACGTAGGGCGTTAGATTTACTGAAACTATTCCGATCTGCCTCATGCCCTTGCCCTCCAACTAAGTTTTACGATATTATACCAATGAATCCGCCAGCAATTGAAAATTATTCATTGTATCAGTATTGTAATACCACACAATAAGATCACATATTTTCTTTAACTAAAAATATACATGGTTTCTTGATAAATTATCTTTAGAAATCACAAATTTCTAAATACACTCTAACGTCTTTGTTTGCAGCAGGGTATCCTTTACTAAACTTATTTTACTCCTTGCTCGTCTGCTTCTTTAACTTCTCACTTTGTAACATTTAAAAATCGGACTAGATGTAAAAATATCCTTATTCCCGTTTCGAAATTTGAATCTCTCTTGATAGAATGTAACCATCTTAGTGGTCTTATAACATAATCATAAATGCTTGTTATTCCTTCAATAAAAATAGACAGCAACGTTTAAAGAGTAAGGAAAAATATATACATACACTATCGCACAAAAGAGTTTAGGCACCCCTGTTTTCATGGATTATTCATATAGTATTATTTTTACCAAAAAAACATTATAATAAAATGAAATACGTATTTAAAATGTAGTTCAGTAAGATAAACACCCATTATATCGCATAAGGTTTACTATCATTTACCTGCACTTGATCGGATTACCATAAACTGTTTATTGCGGTGCAATTACAATAACAATACCTCTGAATTTACTGCGTAAATTTAGTCATCTGTTAGATTGTAGGTAATAATATTTAAATTACCTTCCTAGAAGATTATAGTGAAATCTGTAACCTATGGTCAGTTGCAGTGTGGTATTTACTCTATTCACGTCGTGAGCGAAATATCGTGTGACAATTTTTTAAAATGCCTCCGCGAAGAGATATTAGTACGGAAACACGTGCGCTTATAATAGCTTACAATAAAAGTGGCATAAGTAATCGACAAATCTCTAAAGAAATGAAAATATACCACGCTACGGTTGACTATAACGTAAAAAAGAATCGGGAAACTGGCAGTTTTCTTAATAAAATACGGAGTGGAAGGCCAAAAGCGACATCTGCAGATGATCGCAGAATAGTGGTTACCAGCAAGTTAAATAGACACAAAACAGCCCCGGAAATCACCGCAGAATTAAATGTTGGTCGCCAAAAGCTAGTCGGTGTTTCTACAATCAAACGTCGCCTACATAGAGCCGGGCTCCATGGACGTATTGCGATGAAAAAGCCATTACTACGCAAACAAAACAAGCAAAAGCGACTTAGATGGGCTCGTGAACACCAACACTGGACCATAGAAGAGTGGAACAACGTCCTATGGACGGATGAGTCCAAATTTGAGCTGTTCGGAACCCGACGCATATTCGTAAGAAGATCTGTAGGTGAACGTGCCAGAGAAGAGTGTATTCCTGCTACCGTGAAGCATGGTGGAGGTTCTATCATCATTTGGGGCTGTTCTGCTGGGCACTAGTGTAGGGAACATTGTGAAAATTGGCGGTATATTAAAAAAAGAAGGCTACCGCGAAATTTTCGAGAACCACGTAATACCTTCCGGAATTCGACTTTTGGGTCAAAATTTTTTCTTCCAGCAAGATAATGACCCAAAACATTCCTCTAAATTATGTAAAGACTATTTGCGCCATTTAGAAGAGGAAGGAACTCTCAAAATTATGGAGTGGCCTCTCCAGAGCCCCTACTTGAATCCAATCGAGTTACTATGGGAAGAACTAGATCGGGAAGTACGGAAATCGGCTCCGACATCAGCTACTGACGTGTGGAACAAATTGCAATCGAGTTGGACCTCAATAACACAAGAAACTCTGGCAAAACTTATTGCGAGAATGCCTCGATTGTGTGCTGCAATTATTAAATCAAGAGGAGGTCACATAGATGAAAGCAAAATTTAAATTAAACGTTTTAATTTTCACATTTATTTAATATATTTTTATTCATGTACGTGTATCTGTACATAAAAAATAAATACTATTAACATTTTTGCTGAGTTTTTATACATTTTTGCTGTCAGTGAGAGTGCCTAAACACTTTTGAGCGGTAGTGTATATGTAAGCGATCGTATACAAAAAGAAATAAAAGCCGACAAAATCAGGTTGCATGATTTATTTATACAGAAAAAATCATGAAAGTGGAGCACAAGATATTTTTATTGCCTGCAGATAAATATAATACATGCACATTAAGCTATTAACAAGTAGTATAGAAAATATTGCGTAAACATGACGTGAAACGTGTGATCGCTCATATTTTATGTCCTTCTGTGATAGAGATATTCAAAAGGTACAAACTTAATTGGCACTGCCAATGCTAATGCTATATTTTAGTCTTGAGCATAATAAGTATCTGTTATAACACCCACCTCCAGTTAATTACTTCGCAATATTGAAAGTATATTTCGTTATTAAGTAGAATCGCAAAACATTTTTAGGTGCGAGTTTAAAATGAAAAATTAACAACTTCTACAAGTTTCAAGAAGGCTTATGTTTCTAAATAAAAAAGAACTAGAAAATAGACGTGCCTTATAGCGGAAAAACTAGAACACAGCAATTTAAATGTTGTAGTCTGCCTCGTTTCATGTAAGGGATACCAAAATAGTAGTTTGAGAATACAAAGAAACATTTCTATGCATAATTCAAATATGGTATTGTAATCCTTGGCTGTATCAAGAAAAGCATAATTTGTTGACTTCAATATATGGAGTAAAATGTTTATTTACACACATTTTTTGTTTTCCTTCTATTTCTAGAGACAGATAAAAACTATTAAAAGATATCTAAAATGATGTATACAATTATTAATGCGTAATTGAGTCTTTGAACGTTGAAATTATTGGCGAAAGGTTAAATTTTCAATACAGAAGTATACAGAACAATTATTCAACCGCATACCATAGCGCCTTTCCAACACACAGCTAGTATTCTTTATTAAGGTGTTATTATGTGTTGGTTATTATGCGCTGATACTCCATTTTGTTGGAGCTATATATTCGTAGCTATGTGGAACGTATTTGATTTAGTCTTTTGCTATATCTCTGGTTTTACTAAAGGCATCGTGTACTTTAAACTAGCATTTAACCTATGAAATAAAGTTACCAAAGTATGATGGCTCACGGTCTGGTTACAACTCGAAATTAGTTACGTTCCTTGCATTTTTGTATATAATAACACATGGGCTGAAAAGTCCCGGGCCTAACACATAGATGACGCTAGTTTTATTGCAGTCACCTTTCTCTCAGTTAGTACTAACCTTCAAAAGACAGCTGTTAAAATTTCATGATATTCTATTTATTAGTTTGTGAGTTATTGTGTTAAGAGTCACGCTACTTTTGTTATTTTCAAAACAATGGATCAAAAACAATTTCGTGTTTTAATTTTACACTGCTTCTTGATGGGAAAAAATACCGTTCAAGCGAAGCAATGGCTTGAAAAGTGTTATGGAGACTCCGCTCCATCAGAAACAACAATAAAACGTTGGTTTGCTGACTTCAAACGTGGTCGTAGAGACATCGATGATGCAGAACGCAGTAGACGTCCAAATGAGGCGGTAACACCAGAAAACATCAAAAAAATCCACAAAGTTGCGTGAGTTAGCTGACATCGTAAAGATATCAAAAGAACGTATTGGCTTTATATTGACTATGAGAAAGCTCTGTTCAAAGTGGGTGCCGCGTTTGCTCACTGTTGACCAAAAACAAGAACGTGTTGATGATTCTGAGCAGTGTTTGGCCATGTTTAAACGTAACAAACCGGAATTTTTGCGTCGATATGTGACAATAGATGAAACACGGATCCATCACTTCACTCCGGAATCAAAACGACCGTCATCTGAGTGGACAGCAACTGGTGAACCGCGTCCAAAGCGCCCGAAAGCACGACAATCGGCTGGAAAGGTTATGGCCTCGGTATTTTGGGATGTGCGTGGTGTAATATTCATCGACTATCTTGAGAAAGGAAATACCATCAACAGTGAATATTATATAGCGTTATTGGAGCGTTTGCAGGCCGAAATTGCAAAGAAACGACCGCATATGGCAAAGAAAAAAATTTTGTTTCATCAAGACAACGCACCGTGTCGCAAGTCAATCAAAACAATGGCAAAACTACATGAATTGAACTTCGAATTGCTGCCACATCCACCGTATTCGCCAGATTTGTCTCCCAGCGACTACTGGCTGTTCGCAGACCTCAAAAAAAATGCTCGCCGGTAAGAAATTTCGCACGAATGAAGAGGTTATCGCTGAAACTGAGGCCTATTTTGAGGCAAAAGATAAATCGTTCTACAAAAGTGGTATTGAAACGTTAGAGCGGCGCTGGTTGCGTTGCTCTTGATGGAGATTACGTTGATGAATAAAGCTAATTTTGAACCAAAAAAACGTGTTTTCTTTGTTAGGCCCGGGACTTTTCAGCCCATGTGTTATTACATCCAATTTTGCGATAATTGAGGAGGCATTTGCTAGAGCAGAAGACAGAAAATTATTTTAAATTCCGTGGGCTCTCATTGTCAACCGTGTTACCGACTGTCAGGTAACTGCTATGCCTGTGAATTGTACATCCACACAGTCCTTGCAATCGTCATTTGATATAAAAGTAAATTTAATAAAATATGGTTGTCACTGTATTTTGCGATTACATATAATTCTGGTAAACTTGTTGTAATGTAAATACATTTTAAAAGAGTAAAGTCATCACATTGCAAAGTATTCAATTCGCACTCGCAGAAACTATTTTTAACCGAAGAAATGCGCACATTATCCTATCACAAAACAATATTTTTACGGTCAATAAAATATAGACCATGGTCGTTTTCCAACCATCCGGAAGTGCTTTATCACTGCATGAAATTCAATTTTATCAATTTTTGCGAAACCGCCTGACTTGTTACACAATACACTCTTAAACAACCACTAGTAACAGTAGACTTCTAAAATTTCGACAGTTGCCATCCCTTTCCGATTTCGGAAACATTTCAGTTCACGTTCGTATTTAAACAAAACAACTTAATATCGAACATACAACCGTTAAAAACCGTCGTTTGGAGTCAACAAAGATTATATATATTTAGTAAATAAATATAGAGTAGAAGAATTTTTTAGCAACGCGACTGAATTAGTAGCAACAGTTATTGTAAACACTGATTTCTTTCTATATATTAAATAGTAGTACTCAGTTTAAAAGCTGCGTAGGGTCCCTAATGAAATCACAATTCACTTAAGACCCGAATTCATCTACACAGCCTACGTCGTGTGCCATAAAGTGCTTTAATGGCTTACATTATCGAATTACCCGCTGACATCGTAAGTAAAACTGCCTCTAACCTACTAAAGAGTTGCTTTTTCTAAATAAATTTGCCCGGATTATTTACTCCGGGTATCAATGGATAATTCGATCAAATTTGTCATCCGGTTCCCCACTTATTAAGCGCTTCATTTTCGGTGCTTGTAGTAGCTGTAGCAGTAATCCCGAACCCCATTCGTGTAATTTATTCCCAACGGGGGTGCGTTTCGCTAAACGGGAGAGTTCAGGGTTGAATTTGCGGCTCGCTAACGCAGGAGACGTATTCCACTTATGGTTTTGCGCCTTGCGCTATCATCCATCCACTTTTACTGCCGTCATGCACAATGTAAACAAAACATTTTGTAGTGTGCGGTGCTGTGTACGTCAGGAGTCGAGTGGAAACAATAGAAACGCAAAACAATTGCGTATCGCCACGCTCAATCTGCGAGACTTCTGGCGTTTAATCAGTAGCGGAACCCCGTCGACTAGATCCAATAACCGACGATGCTAAATTGAAATGAATGGATACGGGTGGCTTGTCTGCTTCGGGCTGGATTTATGTCCGTGGGCTTGTCGGTAGATTTTATTAAAGTGTAACTTGGTTTATGTTTTGGTGAAATTAAACTTGGGTAAGGATTTCATATTGAATTATCACATGATTTAGATAATAACTATAATAAAAAATGTGATTAATTGGGAGAATACACGAAAGCCTAAATAGCAAAAGTTATCTGATTAGGTGTCAAATTCTAAATGTTTTGTATTTGACTAAATGATTAATAGTTATGAAGATTCTTGACAACCGAAAAAGTGTTGATAAATCCTAAATTAAAGACGAATTGTAGTACTGGAACAGTAACACAAGATGACAAAATAAAATTCTGAAATGCTTTTTTTAGTTTATTTAAGAAAATAAAATAGTATACCGGAGGTAGCAGTGAATTAATAAAACAAGAAATAGTGACCTCTGGCAAATTTATTTTCATGCATGTTATATTTCCTTTCATATTTTTGTGTTATATAGTTAGCTTTTTTTCTAATTATTGCATTATTATCATAGTTCGCTTTATTAATTTTTTTTACGTTATGGAGAAAGTTAATAAAGCAGAGCAATATGGTATGCTGCAATGCTACATAACACATGGGCTGAAAAGTCCCGGGCCTAACAAAGAAAACACAGCGCCGCTCTAACGTTTCAATACCACTTTTGTAGAACGATTTATCTTTTGCCTCAAAATAGGCCTCAGTTTCAGCGATAACCTCTTCATTCGTGAGAAATTTCTTACCCGCGAGCATTTTTTTGAGGTCTGCGAACAGCCAGTAGTCGTTGGGAGCCAAATTTGGCGAATACGGTGGATGTGGGAGCAATTCGAAGTTCAATTCATGTAGTTTTGCCATTGTTTTGATTGACTTGTGACACGGTGCGTTGTCTTGATGAAACAACATTTTTTTTCTTTGCCATATGCGGTCGTTTCTTTGCAATTTCGCCCTTCAAACGCTCCGATAACGCTATATAATATTCACTGCTGATGGTATTTCCTTTCTCAAGATAGTCGATGAATATAACACCACGCACATCCCAAAATACCGAGGCCATAACCTTTCCAGCCGATTGTTGTGCTTCCGGGCGCTTTGGACGAGGTTCACCAGTTGCTGTCCACTCAGATGACGATCGTTTTGATTCCGGAGTGAAGTGATGGATCTATGTTTCATCCATTGTCACATATCGACGCAAAAATTCCGGTTTGTTCCGTTTAAACATGGCCAAACACTGCTCAGAATCATCAACACGTTCTTATTTTTGGTCAACAGTGAGCAAACGCGGCACCCACTTTGAACAGAGCTTTCTCATACTCAAATGCTCATGCAATATAAAGCCAATACGTTCTTTTGATATCTTTACGATGTCAGCTAACTCACGCAACTTCACTTTTCGATCATTCGAAACGATTTTGTGGATTTTTTTTTATGTTTTCTGGTGTTACCGCCTCACTTGGACGTCCACTGCGTTCTGCATCATCCGTGTCTCTACGACCACGTTTGAAGTCAGCAAACCAACGTTTTATTGTTGTTTCTGATGGAGCGGAGTCCCCATAACACTTTTCAAGCCATTGCTTCGCTTTAACCGTATTTTTTCCCATCAAGAAGCAGTGTAAAATTAAAACACGAAATTGTTTTTGATACATTGTTTTGAAAATAACAAAAGTAGCGTGACTCCTAGCACAATAACTCACAAACTAATGAATAGAATATCATGAAATTTTAACACCTGTCTTTCGAAGGTTAGTACTAACTGAGAGAAAGGTGACTGCAATAAAACTAGCGTCATCTATGTGTCAGGCCCGGGACTTTTCAGCCCATGTGTTACGATTGCCGGTATATCTTGCCGCGAAAATCAGGTGAAAACTTGTAAGTCATGTATTATGGTTAGTTAGTGGTGATATACAGTTCAAATCACAATTTTAATTAATAGAGTGTACATCACCTTCATTACAACATGTATTTTAGAATTATGGACAAAATATGTATGGGATTGAGAATTTCTGTCGTGACCGTAAATGAATGTGACATAAATTAAGGATTTCTATATTCGTGTACAAGTACTACCTTCAGTACACGACCAATTACTTAATGTTAAAGAGGAAGTGTTTATCGTGTAAGTGAATTGCAAATTTCCACATATTTTTTTCAGTGGAGGTAGCCATATGCTGCAAATTGTGCAAGCCTTAGGAGGAAAAGAACTCAATCACATTCACCATAGTAAAGGCAGTTCAAGAGAACCAATCTACATAATAATGTCCGATATAAAATAACAATTTCAATTTCAATGTTGTACCTGAATAACGTGTAAATTATTGTGTATTTTATATTTTTGGGAGAAACATTGAATTTTAAAACTGATTATCCACCACTAAAAATAAACGGCCAATATCTCAATCGAAATTACGCCGTTTCAAATATGCTAGTCATCGGATAACCTAAAGAATACACTGATTATTCTTAATTGCATAAGTTGTCATTCAATTTGCATTCCATCGCATCCTTAATGTGTTGTGCATTCACAATAAAAAAATAAAATCTGAACTATCTGAAAGGAAAATGATGAAAGTATTAGCTTGATAAAATTTAGCTCTCTAGGTTAACATATACGAAAGATAAAAATACTCCATTTAAAAAAAAAGAAGTATAATACAGTCCCTGTCCAATTTATTAGGGCCAACCAAAACATTTTGCTTGATTTACAAATTCAATTAAGTGATGTTGTCTTATCTTACGCCAATCTTCAGTTGTACAATATAATATGCTCGCTTCATCATCTTGGCTTTTTCATGGGGCGTCTGTATTTTAATCCGGCTTCGTACAACGTATTGTACGTGTGGATATTTGCACTCTTTGTTGAGACGTTTCCCATTTCTTTGGCGGATAAACCTCAGTGTTCAGTTGCTAGTTGCGGGATACATCGATCATCCCCATTAGTATAGATCCTTTTCTTGTCGCAAAATGCTCTTCCGGTACTTATAATGGGTATCTTTCCTTTCGTTAAAACGGCAATTCGCTACACTGTTTGTTGGAATACTTCGTTGAATTGTGCGTTGAGAAGACACTCCTGTACCAAACAATGCCTTAATACGCAGCTTTTTCTCATTTGGTATGTCCTTTTTTTATCCAGAACGAAAAAATATAAAGCGCATACAAACAATAACTTAACGTAAGTACAACACTAACACGTAAACACGGAAAAAACCTTGTTACATAAACAGATAAGTATTTTTTACAGTAGTAATCGATTCAAGATATTTAAACCCTATTACGGAATTTTATACTTGTATCTTTGGATTATCACATTGGAAACACACAAAAGCTTAAATTTATAAGATGCCCCTAATAAAATGGACAGGAACTGTACTACTAATAATATTTTAACTTTCGTTACCTTCGTTCTGCATTATATTATGAAGTGTATAACGTCATTCATATTTCGGATGACAAATCCATCTATGCTAAATATTTACATCTTTTTTATTGAGGTAAAAGAAATGATTCACTTTCATCGGCTTCCGCCGTCAACTATAACTGGAGGCCATTAACGAAAAAGCAGTTAAAGAGTTGTCACGAGTGCTAGCGCGCTGTATATCACATCCCTTAATAAAGAGTCTTCTCCTTGCAAAAAATGAGACCTTGAAACGGTATTCCTTGCATCTTCGTACGCGACATTAGTTGGAACGGCGTGGCTGTATAAGCGTTGGTTCATTTTCCCCTCGCCCGCTATTGAGGTACAGCAGTTTAATCCTGGTTCCCTCTTTTTTTCTTCCACTTTCGTCTGAACGTTTACGTTTGAAACGAGAGGAACATATTTTATTTCAACGCTTACCCCTTAATTAACATATTTCAAATTGAATAATACTCGCGATTCATTATCGTCCGTCACTAACTTATTAAAAGTGACATTTATATTCGGGGTAATAAGTTTTTTAATATGTTGTTAGTATTTTGGTGCGTGTGTACACTCTTGTTGACACAGAAGAAAGATAGCGTCTGCTTTAGAGACATAGGAATCTAATTATAAAGACAATTTAACATATCTGAGTACTTGGCTGTCTTAATGCCTTAAGCAGATGTAACCAGTTGTTGGTGTGCGATGATAAAGTTTAACATTAAAGGAACATTCGCTAAACTTAGTATTGTATGGAAAAATGTTGAAAGTGCGTTGACTCAAATTCCATAGAAAAAATCCAATGGCATTTTTTAACTATTAAAGGATTATAAACTGCCTTAATAGATTATTTTATCGTGCGTGACTGCCAAAACCATTATTTCGTTCGTTCAGGTTGATGTTAAAATCGTGACAGATGCGATAAATACTGAAAACCGTTTGTTGTGTGCTGAAATCCATATGATATGTAATTACAATCCCATTTGCATTCTGTGGAACTACGCCAACGGTTTTAAATCTGTTTTGTGCGACCATATTTATCATGTAGTTGACGCCAATATTATTAGTTAACTTAACAGGTTCGCCAACAAGAAAGATTGATATTTTGCACAGAAAGTCCTATCCCGAACAACGTTGCAGTAATATCCAACTCTAATCTGTATATCACTAGAGTATTTTTAACCAGGGTGAAGAAGCAAAACTCAATTTCACAAGTATTTTCAATATACTTAACACAACGTAATACACTAGGGTAACAGAATAAAATAGACACCAGGTAAAGCGGTATAAATATGTAAACAGCTAAATTCTAAGAACGAATTAAGAACTTTCTCTTGTCATTAGGGTAGGGGTAGATGTATCGGAAGGAATTCGTCATAGTTTAGTATCGTTACAACTATGCCTCGCTTACGAGATTCGAGTGATATTAGCGACTTCATCCGGGGTCGCATCCTTGGCCAGAGTGAACGGGGCGCTTCGCAACGTGAAATAAGTAAATTTTTAAATATTCCGTTGTCCACAGTTAACCGTGTGATTACACAATTTAAACGCAAGGAAAAAACAACAGTGGAGCCGAGACCAGGTCGTGCCGGACCTTCTGAAAGAAGTAAAAGGGTGCTTGTGCGCGAAGTGTTAAGGGGACCGCGAAAAAGTACAGCTGAGCTTGCGGCAACTTCACAGAAAAGTCAGCGCACCGTTCTGCGATACCTCCACAGTGTGGGGATGTATAAAGGTGTGGCAAAGAAAAAAACCTCTCCTTACGGCGTTTCAAAAACGACTTGAGCAATCGAAATGCGAACGAAGCCCGAAGAGCGGTTTGTCATTTTTTCAGACGGAAGCAGATACTGCGAATTCAGCGATAGTGGTCGTACGTGGGTTTGGAGACGTTCGTCACAGCAACTGGACGACAAATTTTTGCATCAGACGGTGAAATACGGCGGCGTGAACATCGTGGTGTGGGGCGCGATATGGTATGGTGGAAGATCGCAATTAGTAATCTGCGACGGAAATATAAATGCGGCAAAATATATCCAAATATTAACAGAAGGACCACTACCGATATTCGACAACGCCATTTTATCTAAAGAAGACGCCACTTTTATGGAGGATGGAGCACCCTGCCACAAAGCAAGAACAACAACCACATGGAAAGAGGAACAGGGGATTCGGATTTTACCATGGCCAGGCCAATCACCAGACATGAATCCGATAGAGTATGTTTGACACATAATCCAGACAAATAGGGCAAAACGACCCCGAAAACCCAGCAATAAGGAAGAACTCGTGGCAGCTGTTGCAGAAGAGTGGTTAAATATTCCAGAAGACACCATTAATCATTTAATAGATTCTATGCCACAACGGCTCGCAGCACTTCACGCAAGTAAAGGTGGATCGTCAAAATATTAGTCTAATTTAAAAATTTTAAAATATTTTGTATATATAACGAGAATAGAATCTTGTTTTTAATTAGTAGGTGTCTATTTTATTCTGTCACCTTAGTGTATATCATCACCGCCAATGAGTTCACACTCGTTTCTACAAGCTTATTCATCAGATGTTCTATTATTACTTAACAGTAGATTTCTAACAAATATCGACCGACTCAGTCGAAAGTGTTTTTCTTTTTTATACTGCAAAAGCTATTTATCAGAAAACCTCCTTTTGCAAACGTTATAAAAGTAGATGTAGGGTTAAAAGAGAACACAATATGTGGGTGTTTAGCGAGATATGGAAGAAGGAACATCCACAGTTTATATAAAGAAGTTAGGGGATAGATACGGATGAGTAAAAGAAAATCTACTGTACGAATCTGTGGCTGGAGTTTTTCACCTTTTTTGATTATTGATTCGATCAATAAAACACCGCACGTAATATAACAGGTATATTGAATATTTTCTACTGAGCTACAGGTTGGCTTGACTTAAGTTCCGTTGAACTGTATTCAAATGATTTACAACCTGCACTGACTTACATTGTATACTGACGTTATTTATAAGCAACTTCGGTTTTACCTCAATGAGCAATCCAAAGCTGCTTAGATTATTCTGGAAATGACAGGTTTAGGTATTTGGTAATTAATGATTTATGACAATAATTAGCATAATAGGAATGAATATAGTCCTAATTCAAAAAAATAGCAGCAATTGTCAGAACTTCCTTACAAAACTTGTTAGTGAAACTTAGCAGTACTAATTATAGAATGCATAGATTAAGATAATAGCAAATATACCAGCAAATAATAGACTGAATATCTCTGTACAAATAGATGGAAAGAAGAAATTAATGTGAGTACAAACATATGAATTATTATAATCTGAAAAGACAAAATATGTAAAATATAAATTAAGACCTCGTTCGGATGATCCGAACAACTACAATCTTTAATATGAAAAAGGAGTAAAGCAAGGAACAGTCTGAGTTCGTTTTCCGTAAGAATGATGGATAGAGTTATAAGATATGAAACGAAGATTGTAAAATCTGGAAACACTAGCAAAAATTGATAATTTGTTGTATGCGGATGATATACTCTTAATATCAAACAAGCATATTAAGATGAAGAAATTAGTCAAAATGGGTGCGGAGGAGATAGAACAGAAATGAAAATATAGGGAGATGTATAATGATGGTTATACACAGCAAACAGGATAATAGAACCGTAGACATAAAGGAAAAGGAGAGGGTTATAACTTGCAAATACTTGGAAGATGTAGTTAGACGAGGTGGAAAAATCCCATATACATACATATAAGAAAGTAATGGACAGTGGACAATCTTGAAAAATATGTATATGAAGACAGTTTAACAAGTGTTGGATTGAAATTTACAAGCGGAGAAATATATTTTTGAATTAAATAAGTTTGCTTTATAACAAGAAAATCTCTGTTTTGTAGATCTGTAAGACAATATTTATTATTTAGAGAAAATTGCAACAGCAATTTTAAAATATGGTGTATTTGTATTGACGGATTTACTTTTACTTACCGTAGAAATGTCATTTTCTTCTTGGTAGTGCGTATTATATGCACGTACTTAGTGCAAACATTAAAGATAGTTCTCTATTTCACTTAGTAATATTTATAGACACTAACAATTTTTATGAAACATAATACTCATCGCAAATTACAATATTAACGTTATTGATGCTTTGTCTAAGATAAACTTTTGAAAATGCGTAATAAAATTACAACCAATTGTACAGTTTACCAAATATCTTAAATTCACTATATAATTAACATGAAATATTATAATCAAAATAAAACAATTTATACCTAATCAAACAGTCAGGGTCAAAGGTGAAGAAAAAAGAACCAAGAATAAGCTTTGTTGGCGGAAGAATAACATTTTTATAAGGTTTACTTGGTAGTCTTATCTAAATCGTTGTTGGAGTTGAATACTTTTCGGATAGCTATAGAACGGATACGTAAATATACTACTATACTCAAATATACTAGTCGTGCCCGGGTAAATACTTATGTTCAAAGAGGTCTGTATTTTATCAATACCTTCTTTAAAAAGACGTTTGTTACCTAGCAGACCAAAATTTTTATTGACGACTATATGATCTGAAATCTACAAAAGCTACAAAATGTACCATTCTTCTTCTATTCCTTTTTAAATTATATTTAGTAATATTATCATTTCTTTGCTTATCTGATGTATATGCAGCTTGGCTACATTCTAATTTATTTTGTACTCTTTACCTTAAAGGGCCTTGTACATCGGGGGTTCCCTAAGTGCACGTCGCGACGCCGCGGGGCACCATAAAGAGTAAGAGGTAACCTATAGGTGCGCCGCTGTCACATAAAGTTTCAACACACCTGCTATAGACGATAAGTACATTGCTCTATAGTTGGCGTATCACACACTGCGAAAAACAAAGTCCTTCGTTGTATTTTTAATTAGCAATATATAGCATTAACATAGAATCTACAACTCTTTATATCTCTTCGAGTTCATAAATTTCCGATACGTAGGAAGTATTATGATGCAGAACAGACTTCATTAGCCTCTCGCCAATTTACGGAGAAATCCAGTCTGGCCAATTAACAGGGGATATTTTCGCAGAATCTTGTAGACTCACGTGAGCGGTGTAAATATAACGTCTGCGTGAACTTATATCTTCCGAGATGTTGTCATTCGATACATCCTGTTCTTGTATTACAGTTGTAGCTGTGGCGTTATATGAGCGGTGACGGAGAATTCGAGAAGTAAACACCCATCTCACGACGGGATCTCTTTGCCTGCGGCCCGTTTCTTTGATCCTCATTGACATTTATGTCAATTCCGAAAATCCCTCCGTTTTAATACCTTGATAGGTTCCGTGATGAGCAGGTTAATATTTGACAATATTACTTTAAGTTTTCGACGATAAGTGCTTAGTAATATTTGATACGTATTATTAATATAAAATAAATGAGAAAATGAGAATGTAGACTTCGTGGTACTAAAAATAACAAAATGTTTCTTTTTTCTTTCTTTAGTCATCCAAGCTTTCTTATTGTATTTCCAAGTTACAGGCAGGTTGTTTATATTAATGTTTTTAAAAGCTCTGGGTTTAGCTGCCCTACCAATGACTAGGAGTTTTTCTTTTTCACCCGCCATATTTGCACAATGCAAAATTGTAAACCTCTCTTTGGGATACTTACCCCCAACACATTTTTCCTTCTTTAATGTGAGCGTTTTGTCGGGTAGAGCCCTAAAGTACAGGCCTATCTCATCGGCATTATAGATGTCCCTCGGTGAATATCCCTTAATCAAAGAAGGACATTTTTTTAAAAACGATGAAACATCTTCAGCATTAACCGAAGCTCCTTCTCCCGAAATCCGGATACACATATACTTTTCCGAACGTACTTATTGTATATATATGCTAATTAGAATAAATATTGTGCATTTCGATGAGTTCTCATTAAGTTCTTGCGTATAAAGGTACTCGCATACTCGCACTGCTTTATAGCTGTCTATAGATCTTCGGAAGGATTTCAGCAAATTGGAAAATGGATGTTCGAAATATGGAATAATACTGGTGGTTCACTCTTTGAAGTTTGGTATAGGTTTATACTATCTTTGGAGATAATATGAGTTTATTTGCGTGAAGGAAATTTTCAACACGTCGGTTTGATGATCTTATTATATAAAGTACCTATTAATTACTTCCTGAAAAGCGATGCATACATTATTACGATAGTGGAATTTACGTTTCCACTGCGCACATGTCAAAAGGGACTCTACTTATTTAATCATTATTTTATTAAAACTAATATCCTGAGAGGGAGTCCTAACGCTACTTTACCTCCAACAACAAGACCTAAACCAACGCGAGCCAGGTGAAAGTTCATAGAGAAGGTAATCACAGATTCGACACTTTATTATAAGCAGATACCATTACGCAACAATAACAAATTTTAAGGAACAGATTTTAGCTCATGTAATTAATTACAATTAATGTAATTCATGTAAAATTAACTTTGACGTTTATATATATATGTGTGTATTACCGCCTGTGACAAGGACTTCATTCCTTTAATCTTGTTTTACTATTTGATGTCGGTGGCTATTTGCTTTCTTGGCAAACCGTGTTATAGTCTCTCGGTGTTAATTTACAATTTAATTGTGAAAAACGGTGCCGACATTTCAACGTGACAGTCGCGATGTTTCAGTTCGCTTAACGTGGATATATTTTCAGACTTAGAGGTTTTAACAGAAGCTCGTAAACGTTTTCGAACCACATTCGAACTTTTACTTCCAAAATAAATGTAACGTATTACAAACTCAGTATTAATTATATCATATTCGTAAGTACTAGGTATGGCATTAGTTAGGTTAAATTCGCCTCAAATAAAATTGTGTATAACTAAGTATGGAAAATTAATAATTCGAAGATTGTACAATCCAAAACGTCATACAACAGATAACATGATCTTTTTCTGATATCATTAGTCGTTTTAAACAATATTCTAAATTATCCTGAAAGATTTAAAAGAACAACAAGCTTGACAGTGACGTCAGTCTTATATAACATTTGCCACCTTATTAAAAATTTATAGAAAGGTAAATTATTATTGTCCAGCGATTGTGAAAATGTAATTTATGACATTTAGAATTCTCGCTGTTCTTTATCAGAGCCATGTCGCTCTTCTATTAATAAATTGAATTGTTCCAAGAATGTTTATAATCTAACAATAACGGTTTGCTCAAAAATCATTGAGAGAGCAAACAATCGACCTGTAGTCTTATATACTAAATCTTTATCGTTTTTTTAGGTCCGCTAATACGATATAAAGCAAGAGAAATAGCCGCTTCTTTGGGACATTCTACATTCAGTGCTTCTTCTGGTTGGCTCAATAAATTTAGAATCCGTCACAATATAAGTTTTAAAACGATTTCTGGAGAAGGAGCTTCCGTTAACGCTGAAGATGTTATATAGTTTTTAAAAAAATGTCCTTTGATTAAGGGATATTCACCGAGAGACATCTATAATGCCTATGAGACAGGCATGTATTTTAGGGCTCTACCGGACAAAATGCTCACATTAAAGAAGGAAAAATGTGTTGGGGTTAAGTATCCCAAAGAGAGGTTTACAATTTTGCATTGTGCAAATATGGCGGGTGAAAAAGAAAAACTCCTAGTCATTGGTAGGGCAGCTAAACCCAGAGCTTTTAAAAACATTAATATAAATAACCTGCTTGTAACTTGAAAATACAATAAGAAAGCTTGGATGACAAGACAAATTATGACAGAGTGGTTGCAAAACCTAGATTGGAAAATGGCTAATGAAGAAAGAAACATTTTGTTATTTTTAGACAATGCGGGATCTCATCCGAAAGACGTTCGCTTAAATAATATAAAAGTATTATTTTTACCCCCTAAGTGTACATCAGCTTGTCAACCACTTGACCAGGGGATTATAAAGAATTTTAAAAGTTATTACCGAACTCTAATACTCAAACATCTGCTAGTAAACATTGAAACTGCTGGTACAGCTTTCGAGTTAATAAAGAAAATTACACCACTGGATGCAGTTTATTTGGGAAAAACCGCTTGGGACCAAGTTACCAAAGAGACAGTTCAAAATTGCTTCCGCAAAGCAGGATTTAATCATGTAAATATGCAAAGTGAAGACCAGTTAATTGAGGCTGATACATCTGACCTAGAAGATGATTTGCCTCTTAGTGTACTTTCAGATATCCTCAAAAATAAGAATTTATTGAAATTGACGGATAATGAAAACCTTAATGATTTTTTGAACGTAGATGAAGATTTGTATGTTGAAGATCCAGATTCAGAACAAGAAATTGCAAATCCAGTTGAAATGCAAGAACTTTCGGAAGATTCTGATGTCGATGAGGTTCCAGTATCAACAGAAGGTATCCCAAATTATGGTAAAGCTATTACCCTGACCAAGCAGCTCAAAAGTTTTATCGAAAATCACGGAGATACAGAGTCTTTGGAGCTTCTTTCTAAATTAGAAATACGATTTCAAGACGCCATTTTAAGGAAAAAGAGAAGACAAACAACAATATATGAATATTCATTTCATTGTTTTGTATTACATACTATATCTATGTATCTATGTACATATATTATACTTTGTATGTATATATCTAAAGAAAATATACTTTTTTTTTCTTAAGTTTAAAGTTACTTATTTATTTTAAAAACATTTATATACATATACGATTTAAATGTCCCAGTTTCTTTAATATATTCATTTTTCGTTAAAACACGCTTTTTGTTGTATCTACTACATATTTCTTTTATGCGGACACCCCTCCTGAACGGACATCTTCAGTTGGTCCCGTTGGTTTCCGTTCAAGAGAGATTTCACTGTATATACATACACACATGCAGTAGACACTCACTACATAGGCATAGAGATAGACGCTCAGTAGTTTGAACAAAATGAAACGCAGCCTGCTTCCAGTAACGATTGTTCACTCATTTATAATTGCCCATTTTTTTAACTTGAAAATGATAAAAATACATACTAGACACGTTGTGTAATTTTATTTGTTGTTTGTATTTTTCAACTTTTTGTGTTACAGCTGTTTTATTTCTTTTAATATCGGAATATATTTTAAATTAGGTTCATATTCTTCCACCCACTGAATTGATGTGTTCAGTGCATGTTCTGGAATGATTTTATTTTGATTTTTCTTCAGTTTCCTTACCTTCTTTTGTTTCTTCCCCAAAATTATCTAATTGTATGTCCATTTCATTCCATGTAATTACGTCTCTCTCATCCAGAAAGTTGTGTAAATACATAAACAGTACATACACTAGAGATGAAACAAAAGTTCTCTCTGGTAGAAGCTTCCAATACAGAGCTGATTCATCAGCAATATATAATTGACACCCATTAAGATTATATTTAGTGTTTTATTACCACATTAGCTAATTATAAGTTGGCAAACAAAAACGAACAACACTTACGCATCCGACATCTATTTGCGTTAACCTCTATCATTACACAAGTTACCTCGTACGGCGGAAGAATTTAGTATTCAAACGATACAAGTAAGCGAAGGCGCATACCTCTCCCCCGAATCCCGCTTCAATTACATCTCTAACGAGAGAAGGGTAGCGGTGATCAGAACTGATATTATCTCTTTTCCTTGACCGTCCCGGCACTTAATTCTCCGTAATACCGAGTTGCGACTACAAAGTGTCCATCATCCACACTTCAGCATATCAACAATAGGCAATCATTTTAGGCATTTTAACCACTACCGAGAACATAGATCATTAACAATACTTCGAAGTGTTCCCTATACATTGTTTCAGAAGGATTGTAGCTTGAGTTTTGACATAATTAAAGAAAACAAGGAAATAGTTTTATCTACACATCTTCGTAGTTTAAACATATATATTTTCATCCTGCGAATAGACAGAGCCAAGAAAGTACGTTTCCTTCAAATAAAGTAACTCATCTGTGTGTGTTCTTAATTCTGTAATTACGATATTGCAATTGTAATTACTTACATCTACATAATCATTACTTATATTCTTTGTTGATTCAAAAGTAATTCATTCACTTGTAGAGTTCCGTGAACTTCTAGGTAAATGTGTAAAACTAGTTTTAATATCTAAGTTTATTACTTAATTTGTTGTTATATTCACATGTAAGTATATATTTATACAATTTTATAACAGATCGTTTTGTCTCCTCTTTTACGTACACACGTAACAACAACCTAGTTATTATTGTATGAATTTTACAGCAAAATGCTACAGCCATAAAGATATCATAATAGCATTAGACGTTGTCGAATACTAAGTATATTTTATATTTCTCTGAAAATACGTTTTAGTTTTATTCACATCTAAACGCGCATAAAAGCGTGCATCCACGGAATTACCAGCTGTTTACTATTATTCCAAGTCTACGGTTCACACCTATTCATCATTTCATGTGTATATAGCATGTTAGCGGCTAGACGGATCGTTAAAACATGAAACATAACCTTTCGTCTCTTCTTGTTCTTCTTTTGAAATAAATGGATCAAAACAACGCTAGACGTTTATATGACATAGTGTTCCGTCGTCGTCCTGGTCGTCTGTTTCTTTTGCATCGTCAGAAGCCTTCCCTATACATTTCGTATTTATAGCCGGTGTATTTTCAGTTTTGACAAATGATCTCTACATATATCTCACTGCATTGCTACTCTTTATAATCCGTCTGTGACAGAGTGGAAGTCATTTAAGTAAACGACCTAAGTACAAGTTAATATATGATACATTAAGTCTTCAGTGTAGTGTCGTAGTTAATTTTCTTTGCGAACGCGTTTAAATTGGAGTGACAGAAAAACTAGTATTCTAGGAAATCAAAAAGGTCCTTCAATTTTAACGGTAGAATATGTTTATTGTTATATACAGTGAAATCTCCCTTGAGCGGACACCAACGGGACCAACTGAAGATGTCCGTTCATACATAGATGTAGTATATAACACAAAACAATGAAATGAATAGTCACTTTAAGGACGCAAACATTCATATATTGTTGTTTGTCTTCTCTTTTTCTTTAAAATGGTGTCTTGAAATCGTATTTCTAATTTAGAAAGAAGCTCCAAAGACTCTCTATCTCCGTGATTTTCGACAAAACCTTTGAGCTGCTTGGTCAGGGTAATAGCTTTATCATAATTTGGGATAGCTTCTGTTGGGACTGGAACCTCATCGACATCAGAATCTTCGGAAAGTTCTTGTACTTCAACTGGCTATGCAATTTCTTGTTCTGAATCTGGATCTTCGACATACAAATCTCCATCTACGTTCAAAAAATCATTAAGGTTTTGATTATCCGTCAATTTCAATAAATTCTTATTTTTGAGGATATCTGAAAGTACACTAAGGAGCAAATCATCTTCTAGGTCAGATGTATCAGCCTCAGTTAACTGGTCTTCACTTTGCATATTTACATGATTAAATCCTGCTTTGCGGAAGCAATTTTGAACTGTCTCTTTGGTTACTTGGTCCCAAGTGGTTTTTCCCAAATAAACTGCATCCAGTGGTGTAATTTTCTTTATTAACTCGAAAGCTGTACCAGCAGTTTCAATGTTTGCTAGCAGATGTTTGAGTATTAGACTTCGCCCTGGTCAAATGGTTGACAAATCGATGTACCCTAATTAGGGTAAAAATAATATTTTTATATTATTTAAGCGAACGTCTTTCGGATGAGATCCCGCACTGTCTAAAAATGACAAAGTGTTTCTTGTTTCTTTAGCCATTTTCCAATCTAGGTCTTGCAACCACTCTGTCATAATTTGTCTTGTCTTCCAAGCTTTCTTATTGTATTTCCAACTTACAGGTAGGTTATTTATATTAATGTTTTTAAAAGCTCTGGGTTTAGCTGCCCTACCAATGACTAGGAGCTTTTCTTTTTCACCCGCCATATTTGCACAATGCAAAATTGTAAACCTCTCTTTGGGATACTTACCCCCAACACATTTTTCCTTCTTTAACGTGAGCGTTTTGTGGGTAGAACCCTAAAATACAGGCCTGTCTCATCGGCATTATAGATGTCTCTCGGTGAATATTCCTTAATCAAAAAAGGACATTTCTTTAAAAACGATGAAACATCTTCAGTATTAACCGAAGCTCCTCCTTCCGAAATCGCTTTAAAACTTATATCGCGGCGGATTCTAAATTTATTGAGCCAACCAGAAGAAGTACTGAATGTAGAATGTCCCAAAGAAGCGGCTATTTCTCTTGCTTTACGTCGTATTAGCGGACCTAAGAAAGAAATAAGTTTTTGCGTTTTTGTCACGACAAACCTATTGGTAATCTCACTCTTTTATCTATTTTAGAATTTAATATGAAAAGAAAATCAATGCATTAAGCAATGGTGTTCCACAAGGCACGGTGTTATGTCCCTTATTGTTTAACATATATGTTAATGATGTATTGTTGTCAATGGAAGGCTGCAATATATGTATGTTTGCGGATGATACTATATTATACATAACTGGTAGTAGTGTGGGCGATATGATGAAGACTATGAATAATCAACTTACGATATTATATCAATGGCTGTGTATAAATAAACTAAGCATTGATCTTATCAAATCCAAATATATGGTTATAGGTAGCATGCATAAGTTGAATAATATAGATATAGCTAGGACAGTGATTTAGAAAGGGTAGACTACATTAAGTACTTGGGAGTTACCATTGATAAACATTTGCCATTCAAAGATCATGCAAAACATATTATGAATAAAATGTCAAAAAAAGTAGGGTTTATGAGTGGATCTTGCAAACATTTATCGCTGTATATAAAAATGCTTGTTTATAAATCTGTAGTTGCACCACATATAGAATTTTGTGCAACAGTACTTTTTAATTTAAATAAGAATGAAATCCAGCAAATACAAAAAATTCAAAATAGAGCCATGAGAATAATTTTAAAATGTAACAGATATACCCCAGTTAAAGATATGTTACTCACACTTAATTTGATGAATGTCCGCCAAAGAATTTTATTTAAAAGTCTAGTGTTTATACATAAATGATATGCGTAATGACATTAAGTAATATGTTTGTTTTATAATACAGGACCTCAAAAGTAGGGAAGGGCCTCGTAACGTACTCAGATAATAAAAATTAATTTTGAAGCATCAATGATGTGGTTAATCAGTTTCAATAAGAAGTAGCTGCTAAATTCATTCCCTAGATTCGAAAGAAATACAAAGACATGTCTCGTCAACAGACTTGGATAATCATCACGTCTTCAACTTTAAAGGAGAGATATTTACCTTACGACAGCATAAGATTTAAGTAAATTCCTTTCTGCGTACCATATTAATAGTATCCAGACTGCTTAGGAGAGATATATACTCATTTTATAATTTGTTGGTTCTTTATTTCTTTGTCGTGTAATTGAGAATGACTCTTGTTAGGTAAAATACTACATTATTTATATAGTTTTCGCCGAAATATATTTTGCGACGTTAAAAGTTAAACAAACGATCTTAGGAGAAGAAAAACACTCTAACGTAAATTGCATGTTTGCAATGGTCGAATAACACATCAAACATCAGAAACAATAATAGTGTGAGTAAGAGGCTTAATTGGACTTGTATACCTTGTTTAGTGAATCGCCGCTCCGACCATTGTTTCACCGTAGTAACGCCGAACCTTTTGATGTGCTTTTCTGCTAGTCACCGTTAGCCACTGTTACATGCATCAATGTGATTAATTTAGATAAATTCTACCCATCACTGTATCATCATCATCGACATCGGCGTCGTCTTCACATCGCCGTCCTCATCCTTTACCGACCGAACTCTCCTTCGTTCTTTGTGTGTGTGTGTATAAACGTGATACATGAAAATAGGTGCGCATACGTGTGCAATCGCTTCATTTTCGGACCCATTAACTGCTCAAATAGGCAGGTATTGGATTATGTGGTCTCCGTTGTGCCAGCTCTATAAAGAAACCCCAGATAATAATGAATTGGTTGGTTTACAATTACGTTCGGCTAATTTAATAATACACCAAAATAAAGGTTAGGAACAAGTAAAATATTGGAAACATCCGCTGTTCCATGTAATTTTGCTATAATTGTGTTTACATAGTTTAGGTGATATCCTAGATATCATAAACATTATAGAGAATAATTGGATGTAAGAAATTACCAAATATTGTTCAATGATGAAATTTCTACGTTAGGTTACAGTCCCTGTCCAATTTATTAGGGCCACTCGCTAAAATATATAATGAAAAACGTATTGTACAAACGTAAGTTTATTCAGGACTGTTTATAGACAACATCGTAGCTATATAACTAATATTTTGTAATGCCTCCTTTGGCTTTTATAATTCCTCTTATTCTTTTTGGCATACTGTCTATGCAAGCGTTAATGGTATGTTTAATTATAGTAAACATTGAAACTGCTGGTACAGCTTTTGAGTTGATAAAGAAAATTACACCACTGCAGTTTATTTGGTAAAAAACGTAACCAAAGAGATAGTTCACAATTGCTTCCGCAAAGCAGAATTTAATCATGTAAATATGCAAAGTGAAGACCAGTTAACTGAGGCTAATACATCTGACCTAGAAGATGATTTTCCTCTTAGTGTACTTTCAGATATCCTCAAAAATAAGAATTTATTGAAATTGACGGATAATGAAGATCTTGATGATTTTTTCAACGTAGATGAAGATTTGTATGTTGAAGATCCAGGTTTAGAACAAGAAATTGCAAATCCAGTTGAAATACAAGAACTTTCGGAAGATTCTGATGTCGATGAGGTTCCAGTGCCAATAGAAGCTCAAAAGTTTTGTCGAAAATCACGGAGATACAGAGTCTTTGGAGCTTCTTTCTAAATTAGATATACGATTTCAAGACGCCATTTTAAAGAAAAAGAGAAGACAAACAACAATATATGAATTTTTGCGTCATTAATGTGACTATTCATTTCATTGTTTTGTATTACATACTACATCTATGTATCTATGTACATATATTATACTTTGTATGTATATATCTAAAGGAAATAAACTTTTTTTTTCTTAAGTTTAAAGTTTATTATTTATTTTAAAAACATTTATATAAATATACGATTTAAATGTCCCACTTTCTTTAATATATTCATTCTTCGTTGAAACACGATTTTGTTGTATCTACTACATATTTCTTTTATGCGGACACTCCTCCTGAACGGACATCTTCAGTTGATCCCGTTGGTGTCCGTTCAAGGGAGATTTCACTGTATTCCTTCATATTTTATAAATTCGACGTTCTCTCAGTATGTATATGTACGTATGTCGATACATATTGCACCTTTTCAAATAAATTAGCGATCGGCGGCATATTCAAAAAATATAGATATATAATTGATAACATTGAAAGGTAATTGAATTGTGACACCCCATGTGATCCTAACCGTTCTTAAAATATGTCGATCCAACTTAATAAACTGACACGATAAATGTGGAACGTCATTGCAAATGAAAATGTGCACACGCAAATCCTTCTATAAAAATTTACTGAAAAAATATAGGTTTTTTTTAATAAAAACTTTACTGTATTTGTGGGAAAATTACTGTTTTCAGTTGCTTATTATCATTTAGATATGTTATATAAATATGGGGCTAAATTTTGAAATTACCAGTAAATCATTAGAGTATTAAATACTACAAGTACGGAATCATACTGTACTGTGGAAGTAAAGAAGAAAAGATCTAACGTCTTGTGCATAAGACAGCATTATAGAATCCCTTTGTTTACAAATCATCGGTAACTATCATACATGAACAATTCATACATCGAATGTTACACGAGCGTAAATTCATATCATCACTTAATAATAGTGGGAAAAAAAACATCAACATTATAATTTCAAATAGCGTACCGGTACAGGCGAATTACTACGTCCAAGTTTATTACACCTGCAATTAAAAAAGATTTGATATGTTTGCGGAAATAAACTCAGGTTGAAGCACTAATTAAATAGATAATTTTTCATATACGGTCTAACAAATAGGTAATAGCGGCCACAGTATGTAATTACATGTTCATTAATTTCTGTAGAAGACCGTAATTGTCTTGATAATAGCAATATTGCAATCAATGAGTAGCTGTCATCACATAGTTTGGTAATCTAAGGTAATCTCTTAGTTTAGAATCAATTGCTTTATGTAACTTAACATAAATAAACTTATTATCCAAATAAAAGTATTTTTCGTTTATATAATTAATTAAATAATATAATCAATGAAAGCGACAAAATAATTACAGTACAAACTTATTTAAGATTCCTTTCAAAGAATGATTGATTAGATTGCTACTGACGCATGTATACAGCATACTAGCGGCACCTGTTGTGAGAAAGGGAAACTAAAGTATCTCATTAAATCCTACCTAAATACCTACATACATACATTGTACAAACTGAATGTGTTTTAAGCTTTGCTAAATTATTTATTTTATATAACAAGTTTTTTCTTATTAGTATGATTTGGAAATTGTTATTTCTATTTCATATTGTATTCTGGTTTATTACTTATCAAAAATATACAAAATATACTAACCAAATTACGAGAGTACAATTACTATCTTCATTATTACTTAATTAATAAAGGCAAAAAGCAATTACGTAACGTATTGAGGGGAATATAATTTTTTTTCTTATTTTATTAAATAAAATACGGAGTATTTAAAAACATGGAAGGTCGAAGTAAAACTTGAATAACAAAAATATGATTTATTTTTGTTTATATGTATGTATCAGCCACCTAAACTTCCTATAAGTCACATACTGTCCGCAGACTTTTTAATATCCAATGCGAATCTGTTGTTAAAAATATATTTTATTAGAAAATTGCCGATTTTAAAAATCATCCTCTTAAGCATATCGTCAAAAGTAAACTTAAGCAGATGATTTATTATTGAATAAACGTCTTGAACGTTATCTATATCCAATGAAAAAGAAAATTAAAGTTATAAGAATTATGATGATTCCTCTTCAATACGAGTAAATCTTCCCTTCTTTTCTCAAGATTTCCGTAAAGAGAAACAACTCACCATCGGATATTTTTAGGTATTTTAGGGCCGAGGGTAAGTAAAAGCTGTGTGCTAAGAGTCACTCTACTTTTGTTATTTCAAAACAATGGATCAAAAACAATTTCGTGTTTTAATTTTACACTGCTCCTTGATGGGAAAAAAAATACCGTTCAAGCAAAGCAATGGCTTGAAAAGTGTTATGGGTACTCCGCTCCATCAGAAACAACAATAAAACGTTGGTTTGTTGACTTCAAACGTGGTCGTAGAGACACCGATGGTGCAGAACGCGGTAGACTTCCAAATGAGGCGGTAACACCCGAGAACATCAAAAAAATCCACAAAATCGTTTTGAATGATCGAAAAGTGAAGTTGCGTGAGTTAGCTGACATCATGAAGATATCAAAAGAACGTATTGGCTTTATATTGCATGAGCATTTGTCTATGAGAAAGCTCTGTTCAAAGTGGGTGCCGCGTTTGCTCACTGTTGACCAAAAACAAGAACGTGTTGATGATTCTGGGCAGTGTTTGGCCATGTTTAAACGTAACAAACCGGAATTTTTGCGTCGATGTGTGACAATAGATGAAACATGCATCCATCATTTCACTCCGGAATCAAAACGATCATCATCTGAGTGGACAGCAACTGGTGAACCTCGTCCAAAGCGCCCGAAAGCACAACAATCGGCTGGAAAGGTTATGGCCTCGGTATTTTGGGATGTGCGTGGTGTAATATTCATCGACTATCTTGAGAAAGTAAATACCATCAACAGTGAATATTATATAGCGTTATTGAACGCCGAAATTTCAAAGAAACGACCGCATATGGCAAAGAAAAAAATTTTGTTTCATCAAGACAACGCACCGTGTCACAAGGCAATCAAAACAATGGCAAAAGTACATGAATTGAACCTCGAATTGCTCCCACATCCACCGTATTCGCCAGATTTGTCTCCCAGCGACTACTGGCTGTTCGCATAGCTCAAAAAAATGCTCGCCGGTAAGAAATTTCGCACGAATGAAGAGGTTATCGCTGAAACTGAGGCCTATTTTGAGGCAAAAGATAAATCGTTCTACAAAAGTGGTATTGAAATGTTAAAGCGGCGCTGGAATGATTGCGTTGCTCTTGATGGAGATTAGGTTGATGAATAAAGCTAATTTTGAACCAAAAAAAACTGTGTTTTCTTTGTTAGGCCCGGGACTTTTCAGCCCATGTGTTACATCATTCTGCCAGTAGTTTCTGCATTAGTAAACCCGTATCGCCATTACTTATAGTGCGAAAAGAACCCAATGTCAATTTCGGCCCTCAAGTAGAACGAATTCTATTTCGGATGGAAAACATCACTGTTAAACCATCAAGTTCAAGAAAATTAACTCTAATCTCATGTTAAACGAAGCGATAAGTTGTTCCGATGTCTTTTGTCCTTTTATTATTTTATACTTGATTTAAACCTAAAAGCCGTTTTTTAAACTGCTCTGAGGAATACCGCTATCCGTTGCTTGTCTGAGATAAAAACAGTCCTTAGTTGAATAAACTTACAAATACTTATTTCAATGAGTTCATGTTGACATTAAACCATTCGAATCCTTCAAAAAATCGCTCAAACAATTTGTTCAAACAATAGAAACGCATCCAATATTATTTTCTACTTTAAATTGTCAAATTTGGAGTGGGGGAAGTCTATTCACATAGACCTATTGATTCAGTATGTAAAATTATACTTAAGGGACCAGCAAATAACGGAAATTGATCTGAGCAAAATACACACTTGAAGAGAACACTAAAAAGATTGAAATAGTCCGCTAAAAATGAGGTTTACATTTACCTAAATGCCTGAAGTATGAAGTGATGTAAAATAGCCTTTTCTAACCGCGTCAAGTTCACTTCAAACCACGGTGGCCAAAAAATGTCAAATGTTTTTTTTTAAGAAATGCTTACGTACAACGCAAAGAATAAATATTTTCGCTTTGGACATATTTACTATTTTAATAGGTTTAGAATATTACAAATAAATTTTTAAATCGACCTCTAGCGGATTTAATTGAACTATTTTCCTTTCACAAACTAAATGCCTCCTGAATATCAGATAATACTCGGTTTCCTATTGAACTTTATTTTACCCCAATAATGACAACATTATCTGTTGTAACGACTGTTTGTCGGTGAATAGCGGACTGCTACACCTTTTGTTGTTTAAGTATTGATGCTTGCAGGTAGATACACTTGTTTAGATAACCAGTCTTTATTAAAATTGTACGACCAATGAATTATATTGTCGTTACGAATGCGGGATATGTAATTTCTATTACCTAAGCTACAAATAGCCTTAGCGTGCACGAGAACAATATACACTATCATTGTATATTCCGGTAGGATTTAATGGTGAAATTGTTTGCGTATCAAATTTTAAAGCGATTTAATTGGGCGACTCCATTTTGAAAGGTTAATTAAAATTGCTCTCCTCTCGCGCAAATTTTCTTCAACTGCAGTGAATCCAATAGATTATTTAGCATGTCAATAGCACAATCATACGATTGAAAACTTCGGGGTACGTCTGCCAGTGGGGTGCACTCCACGCGACAGCACGCCGTTTCTTTTAATTTGCTCGAATCCGGTTGGCTGTGAAATTTAAGAAACGAGCATCGAATAAACGATGATCAGTTTACACGGTACGCATAATTGGCCTCATGACAGGCAGATTCGGCGGGGTGAATACGTTAATGTCCAAAGTCGTGACGCGCTTTTCCTCCTCGTACAATGACAGTTAATTTGAAATCTAGGAAAAGGAGACTGCCATGAATGGTTCTATTGATGTTTTGATGAGGCACGGTCGTAAGACTTCAATCACATTGTAAATTCTACCTCGCCCCGTTGCTTTGTGTATATTTACGTAAGTACAGTCTTTGATGATAGTTTCTGCATTAAGCAACTGGAGTGAAATATATTACTCAATGATTAATTTTGCGCGATAGCTTCGGTTATAATCAAAATATACATCTCGAAAGCTAAACATATTTATATTAATATTTAATGCGTACCATTATGTATGCAGAACTACAATGCGATGTAATTGATAGATTACATGTACGCAATAATCAAATCACTTAAACATATATATTGAAAATGGCGAAGAAATACAAGGAATTTATTGTTTCACTTGTTTATTTATACAGTGAAATCTCCCTTGAACGGACACAAACGGGACCAACCGAAGATGTCCGTTCAGGACGGGTGTCCGCATAAAAGAAATATGTAGTAGATACAACAAAAATCGTGTTTTAACGAAAAATGAATATATTTAAGAAACTGGGACATTTAAATCGTATATGTATATAAATGTTTTTAAAATAAAGAAGAAACTTTAAACTTAAGAAAAAGAAAGTTTATTTCCTTTAGATATATGTTGTACATACAAAGTATAATATATGTACATAGATACATAGATGTAGTATGTAATACAAAACAATGAAATGAATAGTCACTTTAAGGACGCAAAAATTCATATATAGTTGTTTGTCTTCTCTTTTTCTTTAAAATGTCGTCTTGCAATCGTATTTCTAATTTAGAAAGAAGCTCCAAAGACTCTGTATCTCCGTGATTTTCGACAAATCTTTTGAGCTGCTTGGTCAGCGTAATAGCTTTACCATAATTTGGGATAGCTTCTGTTGGCACTGGAACCTTATCGACTTCAGAATCTTTCGAAAATTCTTGTATTTCAACTAGATTTGCAATTTCTTGTTGTAAATCTGGATCTTCAACATACAAATCTTCATCTACGTTCAAAAAATCATTAGGGTTCTGATTATTCGTCAATTTCAATAAATTCTTATTTTTGAGGATATCTGAAAGTACACTAAGAGGCAAATCATCTTCTAGGTCAGATGTATCGGCCTTAGTTAACTGGTCTTCACTTTGCGTATTTACATGATTAAATCCTGCTTTGCGGAAGCAATCTTGAACTGTCTCTTTGGTTACTTGGTCACAAGCGGTTTTTGCCAAATAAACTGCATCCAGTGGTGTAATTTTCTTTATTAACTCAAAAACTGTACCAGCAATTTCAATGTTTACTAGTAGATGTTTGAGTATTAGATTTCGGTAATAAGTTTTAAAATTCTTTATAATCCCCTGGTCAAGTAGCTGATAAGCTGATGTACAATTAGGGGGTAAAAACAATATTTTTATATTATTTAACCGAACGTCTTTCGGATGAGATCCCGCATTGTCTAAAAATAATAAAATGTTTCTTTTTTCTTTAGCCATTTTCCAATCTAGGTCTTACAACCACTCTGCCATAATTTGTCCTGTCATCCAAGCTATCTTATTGTATTTCCAAGTTACAGGCAGGGGGATGTACCCGGCGAATCCACCAATTGACTTCCAAATGAAAAGCTACACCTTACTCTAGCTTCGGCTTGAATTAATATCGGGTAGTAAATCAATCTCGCTTTAACAACACTACGTTGCTAATACTGAGTAGAAATATGAAACACTCAAATAAAAAATGTGATACAATAATGTTCCGTTTACACAGTTTTTGCACTGAAAGTTGACTTTAAATTCATAAAAAATTCTCATTATACGTTCCTAAAAATAAAGGAGATACCTATAATAAACTATATACTCTCGTATCAAGCATCCTTTCACTACCACATTGTCCTTTCTAAATTGTAGTATAATATGTAGGAACAGAAAGAAAATATGAATGCTGCATGTAGGGATTGTGCAAATATATTTGCTTCTCCTCTTTGCTACTTGTTCAGTCTTGCTCTAAAAACATCCACCTTCCCGTCTGTGTGGAAGATCGCCAAATTGGTGCCTGTTTTTAAAAATGGTGAGAAGTGTGTTATTTCCAACTATCTTCCCATATCGTTATTAAATAATTTTGCTAAAGTTTTTGAGAACTGTTTGTACAAGTATATTTAAGCTCAAGTTAGACTCTGGATTTCAAATGACCAACACGGTTTCGTTGCTCAACGATCTACGGTAACTAATCTTGTTACAATTACACAATACCTATCTAATAGTATTGACCCTGGTGGACAGGTAGATGTTGTGTATATTGACCTAACAAAAGCTTTTGATCGAATCGACCGCACCGTGCCTATTAATAAATTGGGCAATATTGGATTCTCGTCTTCTCTTTTGTCTTTATTCCAATCGTATCTTCTTGATAGAAAGCAATTTGTGACATACATGGGATTTGAGTCTGATTACTTCGCGCCGAGCTCTGGAGTTCCTCAGGGGAGTAACTTGGGTCCACTTCTGTTCCTCATATATATAAATGATTTGTGCTATCAACTGAACTGTCCAAAGTTGTTATACGCAGATGATTTGAAGTTGTATTCAACAATTAATAATTCTCAGGATTGCGATTATTTGCAAAGCCAACTCGATATATTCCACACGTGGTGTGTCAACAACAAACTAACAGTTAATGTAAACAAATGCAAAATTGGCACCTACACTCGTAAGACTACTCCAATTATATATACCTATCACTTGGCTGGATCTTCTTTACCTAGAGAGACCTCTATGAGAGACTTGGGCGTCGTCTTTGACTCAAGACTGACCTTTATGGAGCACATATCCAGTATTTGTACATCAGCGTTGAGTATGTTAGGATTCATTATACGTGTTACACGACCATTTGCTTCTATAACAACCATTCTTCCTCTTTATTTCGCTTTTGTTCGGTCTCGACTGGAGTAAGCGTCCTTGGTCTGGTCACCTATGTACATCTATCAGATACATCTACTAGAGCAGATTCACAGTGCTCTGCTAGAGGCATTTAATATTGATTCATTAGAACTACGTCGAAAACAGGCTGAGTGTAAATTCCTATTTACTTTACTTCATAATGGTCTTGATGTCCCTGAGTTGTTGAGTAAAATCAACTTCATTGTACCACGTTCAGGATCTAGGCAAACAAATACATTTTACTGTTTCGCACCTAGAACAAACATCGCCATCAGGTCCCCAATACACAGATTGTGTAGCAATTTCAACTCTATGGAGTTTGCCGAGTTGGATATACATATCTGCACTTTACCGTCCCTTTTGACGGTATGTAGGTCGCGGGTGCGTTACACTTAGTTGAATACTTTTTCTGTTCTTTCTTTTTTCCTAACCACTGGTAAACTACGTTTTTTTCTTTTTTTTTTTAATTTAAATCAAAGCAACTAGTAACTAAGTTTTCTAATTTGACATACTTTAATTTTATGTTACTTATATTTGCATGTGTACATTATTTAACATTGCCTTGTAATTGAATATTTGTATCTGTTGGGCATTAAATATTATTATTACTACGTAGTTAATTCCTTCCGTTTTTTTCAAACTGAAAGTATATTGGATATCTCTATTTTTAACTAACTCGTAACTAGCGGATATGTTTACTTAAACCAGTTTAATGTAAGGAATATATTCGTCTGAAATAGAAACAGCTTTAGGAATATCAATTAATGATTAAAATTAATATGATGAATAGTGGATCCTTTTATGTAACGTGTCTTCTAATAACTAATCGTATTTGAATTTAGTATTATTCAAGTTTAAGGACGATACCATAACCTTAATTTGCTCTAGGTTTAATGTGCCGTCCTTCTGAATTCTAACTTACTTCAATTAGGTTTTACTTTTAGAATTCTACATTTGTATTAAAACATCTATACTAAATTGCGCTCACAATTACGTTACCGTTTCCAGGTAAATATGTTTTAGTAAGTTTCTACTATTCTTATATTCATTATTACTGTTATTATTGTTATATACCACAATTCAACGATCCATACCGATTAATTTTGTTCTATAATAATATAAATACAACAGATGTAAAGCGTTGAGAAAACCGAAAAGGATAGGTTTCGAGAAAGCCACCACAGGGGCGGCAACGGCGACGCGTTTAACAATTGCGGAGACCCCTGACGGAAGGAAACCGCAACCTCTTTTTGGTCGTTCCACAACGGGACGTCTGAGCGCATTCGAACGCTGGAAACCGCGATTCAAGATGTCAGATCGGGAAATAAAAGGATCTGTCCTCGTTTATTATTTTAATTGGAAAACAATGGGCTCCTAATTGATCACCGTTCAAGCGACAAACATCGCACCGACGTGTGCAGGAGGTGTGAACTAATCGCATTGTCAACTTTTAATTATGAACTTTCTTTAATACGATTATAAGCCGTATTCGCTGTTTGTTTTTGCTTGTTTGCTGCTGTCCCCGTCGTTTGTTTTGCTTTTATTTTCTTATTATGATTTAATTTTAAGGCGACGATTCTTTTAAAGAATAAATTAATTGAGCTTGACGTTTGCCGAGAAATAAATCGGTTAAGAAATCCGTAGAAAAATTAGGTAACATGCATTTATGTTTGACAAGGGGAGTGATAAATTTCCAGAAACGAACTTTTCGAATTTGTTTCATTTTAACATAAAATAAGTACTTTCCACCAATTACAGTGTCTCCTAATTATTATAATATTTTTGAGTAAATACAACATAATATGAAGAGAACAATTAATCCTTTAGCTTTTAATGTACAAGTATACAAACTAATGTAACTAAACTTCATTTTTTTGTTTAATCCTACGTCGTTTGTAGCTTGCGGTGTCGGACTACCATTCTCTTATTTTTGTCTTCCATAGTTTCCTGTTCTGAACCAGTTGTTTGGTTTCAATCTGTCCCATACTTCTTTTTTCTAATGCTCTATACATTTGTCCTTTGCAAGTGTTCCAGAGTCTACTAATTGTTTTTGCCTTCTATTATCACTTGAAAAAAAAATCTTCTTCCATTCTGTATATATGACCAAGTCGTGCCAGTTGTCTTTCGTCTACGATTATTTCTATTGACTTCGTGTATAGGCTATTAGTGATTGTCGTGTTTCACCTCGCTCCGTGTTGTTCCTTCTATTCTTCTTAGGAATCTCATTTCCATGACCGTGACTTTGAGGGGTTTTTCCTTCGATTTTGATGTAATTTTTTTTCTATATTCTATTTCTATTATCATTGTGTTTGTTTTCACCGTGTTTATCTTCATCTATATTTTTGCTAGTTCTTCTTGGTATATATTCAAGTTTTGCTGTAATCTCTTTTCTGAGTCTGTTATCAGTACCATATCATCTGCAAACGTTAATTCCTATACGTTAATTGCATTTATTTAACCCCGTTGTTAATTGTTATCTATTCTAGTCCTACAAAAAATTATATATTTATATTTGTTCTTACTAATATCAAAATAATATTATTTTAAAACAAAAAACTACTTATACCGGTATTCGAAATTTTCATTTGTTAGGTCTTCTCTTCAATGCAAGAAGGGTTGTGTAACTACAATATCGTTCATAAATTTGGAAGCAAGGCAAAATTCCTTTAAAGTGATACAAGTGATAGGCATTCGGTCAAAGGCTACTTCAATAATTGTTTAGACAGACAGTTGACAGTAAAACAAAGTAGTAACATTTGTACTTTTTGCGGCCTGATAGAAATTGCTATACGGTTAGGGATTTCACCGAAAATTGTGAATTAAACATTAACTCAGAGAAGAGGAACAGGACAACGAAAACAATTTCGTCGAGCAAGAAACTAATTTACACCGAAAGAATATACGAAGGGAGGTCCGTGGAATGAAAGGGTTTTAAATAAAATAAAACAATAAATCTATTTTTCCTTTTCAATATAATCACCCTTAAGCACAATACATTTATTAGATCTATGAATTAATTTTTCTAAACCATCATAAAAATATTTTTTATCTTTCGCCTCAAAATGGGCCAAAATTGCCTCCTTTACCTCATTGTCGTCGGAAAACTTTCTTCCACTTAAGTCTTCTTTTAAATTGGGAAACAAGTAAAAATCACTAGATACCAGGTCTGGACTGTAGGGTGGATGGAGTATTGATTGAAAGCCATGCTTGTGCAGAGCAGCCATTGCAACTTTGCTCTTGTGAACCGGCACATTGTCTTGCAAGAACAACAAACCCTTGGTCAATTTTCCTCGACGTTTTTCCTTGATGGCCTCCTTCATCTATCACAGCACGGTGTTCAATTTCCTCCATAGTTTCAGTTTTCTTCCAGATTGACTTGTTTAGCAGGCAACTATTCGTAAACGACCGACGCTATAGGGCTGCAATTTAACTTATATACTAATGAATGACACCTAGCGAGCGCCTCTATCTTCACTGCACCCTCTCCGTTCCACGAACTTCTTGACCTCCCCTCGTATATCTTTTTTATTCTGGTATACGCTATTTAAACTTGTAAAAAAATTGCAGGAACCTTAGGTATAAGTAGTTGCGTATAAAGTGTTCAGTGGCCTTGTCTCTTCACCACTTACAATTAGTTATACACTAAACACAGAAAAAAATGAAGTGTTTATTCCAGCAATCTTTGCAGTGTTAAGAAATAAAATATTGATTCAACCAAATTATGACTAAACGGTTGATAGTGCTATTTCTACAGCAAACCATTTTATTACAGTCCCTTAAAGGCTGATTCGACAAGAAAAGGATGTTAGGGTTCGTTCAAGAATATTCACTTATTGTTTCAATTTTGACCACAGAAACCACTATAGCCATATTAATGGGGCTAACGGTTCAGTGCCTTGCACGCTTGGCTATCAGTATCAGGATCCCGGGTTTGAACACCGGGGTTATTGTTTTTCAGGGTTGAGGTTTTTTGTGGTTTTCCTCAGTCCATGGCGGACGCTGAGAACAAATATCTTAAGACACGCCACAGGCGCAGGCGTAATAATAACTCATGTCCGGTCGATGCTTCTTGTAATTGGCGAAAGTTGGTGGGGGATATGAAGGTATGGATTATTACTAATAATAACAATAATAATAATTACGTTTTCTTACATACCAGCCTGAATTATTTACATAATATAAAATAGGTGTAGGTAAAGGTGTAATATAGTTATATTAGAACGATTGTGTTAGGTATCGACTAAAGATTTGGAAAGCCTATTAAGTTGGTGGTTGTATTGTTTTGTCCTGTTTATCTGCTAGCGCAATAAACAAGTGCAATGAAATGAATGATTATATACATTTGCAGTTGTTTTTTAGAAGGCGACGGGTTTTCTTGCACTTTGATATCAATCCTAGTTCTTGATGCATGTAACATACTTTTTAAAAACTAGCCCTTAAAATGAAATATGTTGCTACCTGTCAGAAATAAACGTCTTACTAATACTAAGCTTTGAAATAATTCCAAAGGCACAGTTGCCATAAATTTGTCCAACCCAAGTTTGACGATTTCATTGAAATATCTTTTAAGTCTCAGTTAGCCAAATGCTCAATACCACGATCAATGGACTTACATACTGTATATGAAAAATTCGTAATAACAGAAACGCAACATAGCAATTTAGTTCTTTTAAAGTTTTTCTAACCTAATTTAATTTTTGTCACAACAATAGTACAAGCGCTTATTAAATTTAAAATCGTAGCTATTTATAATAATATACATTACATATACGATTGCCATTACACAAATCACCTTACACTTTAACACAACAATACCAATAGAACTTTCTTCTTGTATACATCATAACATACATAACAATACCTTGAATAAAACTTGCATTTCCTTCTAGGGGAGTTTTATTTCAAAACTACTAACGCTTTCAGAAAATTATTTTCAGGGAAGAAAAATACATGCACGTAGTGTATTTTCTTAATTTAAATAAGTATTCTCTTCACGAAGCTAAGGAAAAAGTTCTTGTTTCCACTTTCTTAACACTTTCATCTGTGCAAACATTATCGCGTTTCTTTTCTACCGTGCTGAGTTTTTTTATTATTTCTAACCCGTTTCGTTTCACTCTATTAAGGATATTTACGAAGCTATAGTTCTTTACTGGTAATGAGTTTATTGCCTTTAAAATATTTTTGGAAAAATTCATGTGAAATTAAGCGTTATATATGTACGTGTAACATTATTATTCCCATCAACGAAAATATAACGTTCTAACACATACATAAATTTATTCAAGTATTCAGCTGCATACGACGCTGTCCTCTGTCTCTATACATGTTTACAAGGGGTTTTAACGACGTGTTCTTTAGAAATTACTTCCAAGACTCTGATAATATTTTAGTCGAGAAATATGGTGACGCTGACAACCAACATTAATTAAATATTTATTATTATCGGCTTCGACAAGACTCCGAAAATAATTATTGTCGGACCAGTCGGTATATACCGGACGACGACGAACAACGCAAAAGAAAGCATAAAAACCAGAAATTGCGTCTCTTTCATTCCGCTTCCAAAAGAATTAATCACGCACCCGTATTCATTAATTTCGAATCTGGTTAAAGAACAAAACGTACACATGGTGTATACATCTGTCCCGCAGACTGGATTTTTCCCAAAAACAACGCCTCCTGGTGAACGGCCTTTCTGTGTATGCGTGCGAGAGAAAGAGAATGGGGCCCCCGATGTCAACTGCGGTGGGCGGAGTACAGCCCGGCCCACCACACAATTCTTTGTCTTTCACAAACCCGGCACGACATTCACCTTCTCAATTATTCAAATTAATTGGAAAGAGTCTAGCACGTGTTGCTGTTGCTGCAATGCACATACTTTATACGTCTGACTGTAAGTCTGTTGTCAATTGATATCGTATCACTTTCTATAATTCTCTCGACAATTCAAATATGTGGGTAGTTCGCCAAATAGGTGCTTGCAACGGTCTGAAATAGTGCCTTATTCGCTAGTTAAAACAATCCAGGACTTGCTTAGTACATTATGAAAAGAATGAAAAAAAAAATCGTTCCTATATAAATGAAATGTCAATAAACACCTTTCCCATTTGTTATAGTTCCATATGCAACGTATAGGTGTATTCCATGATTTATAAAGACTACACTGAAAGAAATGAAGAATTTATTCCATCGCATCAATGTTCTAGAATGCCAATTTTTCAATTTTAGTTTCAATTAAGCTACCATAGCCAAGTACTGACATTCACACGTATTATAGTAAACTCTAGCGTTTCTAGAACACGTTGACTCTCATTGTTAACCGATTTAACGAGCGGGTTTGAAACGCCTAGAAAATATGGAAATAAAATAAATTTTTCTATTAAATTGTAATACTTTATCCTTAGGTACATTTTAAGAAAGATACTTTCTCAGCACGCATTTCTAATTTTTGTAATTTCGCACTAACATTGGCCTTGTTTGTGGAAGCGATTCGGAACTCCGCTATTAATCATGCGCACTTTATAGCTTAACTATACACAAAGCATTGACTTGTATATTTATTATTATTCAGTAAATTAAAATAGTTCAACATTTTTCTACGCATTGAACGAACACTAAAAGCGCATTGTTTGTATTTAAAAATAAATAATTTTAACATCAGTTCAATTATAATAGCAACCTTATGAACAAGGTAGTGTCCTTTCAATTCTATACTCCTTTTCGACGATTGAGTGACAATTCAGAAGAAAAACATTTTTTGATAAATCTTTCATTTATTTCCAAAGCTGTAAAATAGTTCTCTGTTTCGGCAATGATTATTTCAATCGTAACGTTTTGTAACAGCGGATGATTTGACGGATGCATCGTCTTGGTGGAAGAACACTTTTTTCTTCAACAAATGATGGCGTTCTTTAATCAATACTTGATTGTAATCGTCTTTCTCTTTCCTAAACAGTCAATAAGAACCTTGAGAGTCTAAGAAACAGTGACTCTGCTGAAGGTACCGCATCTACGTTTTTCGGACATGTTCGCTAGGTAAATCCCACGATTTGAACTGTTTTACAGTGAGCAAGCTTTTTACGCTTAGATCTTCGTGGAGGACACTTCATACGCGTTCATTCAAAATATTTACTATCTCAAGAATATCTCCGGCGAACACCATGTTTATATTTATATTTCATTCCGACAGCAAATGCTTCCAACTAGAAGCAGGCAATGCTTATAATCAATCCCCGATATTTTATCGAAACTTTTAACGTCGAAGATTTTCAATTAGTTCAAAGTTTCTATGGAACTACGAGGGCAACCTGAAATGTTTCCGGAATCGGTAAGAGATGGCGCACGAAGGTTGAAGTTTCTACGGCAACTCTCAAAGTTTCAGACGTCACTCGTCACTGTCAATAGTTATTGTTTAAGACTGTATTTTGTGGAGCAAGTCGGTTTCGCAAAAATGGATAAAATCGAATTTCGGGCAGTGGTAAAATACTGCTGGATGTCTGAAAAAGCGACCACGGAAATTCGAAATATTTTCCTGGAAGTTCATGGCGGATGTACTCCATCATTTTCGATCATCAAAAAGCTTTCGGCGCGATAGATACCACGTTTTCTTACACCGCAGCAAAAACGAAATCAGGTGACCGTTTCGGAGGAGTGTCAGGCCAGGGTCCAACGCAATCCAAGGGACTTCTTCATGCTTTCGTAACCGCGGATGAGACTTGAATCCACCATTGCATACCGAAGGCTAAGGAACAGTCAAAGCAGGGGACTTTCCTAGGCGAATCGGCTCCGAAGAAAACAAAGATCGTTCCATCGGCCGGAAAGGTCGTGGCGACCAGTTTTTGGGATTTCCAAGGTGTGATCTTCATCGAATATCTGCAGAAGGGAAGGACGATCACAATACTACAGCGATTTATTAACCCGATTCGATGCAGTATTGAAGGAGAAACGGTCTTGTTTGTAGTGGAGAGAGGGGGTTTCCATCACGACAATACACCGGCTCATCCATCCCGCATCGTCGTCTCCAAATTGAATGTGTTGCACGACGAATTAGTTTCTCCATATTCATCGCCGCTACAGATCGTTATTTTGCAGATCTCGAAACATTCTACTTTTCCAACAGCTTGAAGAGACTGGAGCACTCACATCGAACAATAAAATAGAAAACCACACCAATACCATGTTTTTCTTGACGATTCCGGAAACATTTCAGGTCGCCCTCGTATATTGAATTTTTAATTATTTTTTTATTACTCTGCAATATTAATTATTTGTAGTACCACGGTTCTACTATTTCGGAATATTGTTTATAATGTAGTTGCTTTTTGATTTGTATTTATGTTTAGGAATATCTTTTGTTTTCGTTACTAAATGTTTCCACCGTTGTTTTCTATTTATTTACAGATAAATTAGTTAATAATTTATGGATTTTATCCAGTACACATTTTATTACTAAAAATATACTTGCATGTAAATCGTAATTATTATGATTGGATAAAGGAAATGTAATTTGCCAGCAGTAACCTTTTTTGTTTGTATTTGCATTTGTATAACATTATCTGACATCAACTCTCGAAATAAGAAAACGAAAATCCACTCCCTTACGATGAAGCTTTCTGAGAATTAAAGCCAGAAAAGAATTCTTCGCTTCTGGCTATGTATGTAGGTGATGTAAAAATAGGTGACAAATTTATGTGCTTTAGAGAGGATATGTGGTTGTGAGTATATACAAGGATTGTATCATGCACGACGCCTTTACACTCCTTCGTCAGCCTCGCGGCGGGTTTAATACGCCCGCGGGCGTAGCGCTCCACCTTAGAGCAGCATCGTTCGTGTTCTATTGTATTCCAAACCATCTATAAACAACATGCCATAGGAATGTACAAACACTTTCCCATTTATAAAAGCCCCTATTGTTGACAAGTTATACCTTTTTTTTTACAATGGTAAGTGCTCGGTGTCGTTTTCGTACAAGCTCCAATTATCAACACATTTTTTTACTACAATCGAAAATGAAAATGTCTCCGATTTCATATTAGCTTTTTCTGGGAACGAATACATCTACATTCGCAGCTATCGACTCAATACAGTCATGATTTTATTTTCTTCTGTGGCGCATGATTTATTAAAATTTGATTTATTGTAAATTTATATAACAATTATAGCCTAGAATTGGCTAATTAAATAAACAATTTTTTGCATTATAATGGTCAATACTTTATTAAAACGCTAATATTTTGATTAGCAGTACCATCAAATTTAAGCCATCTCTATACCTTTTATGTCCAGTGACTCAAACGGAATACCTTGCGTATGTGTTAATTTCACGAGAAACTTAAGATCAGGACGACTGTTTTCTAACAAGGAAAGGTTCCCTGGTGACAAATTCAGATCTTAATAAAACTTGGTAGGTAAGTAAAGTATGTTGAGACTTGAAAATAAAAATTTCTTGTTTGTGCTGAAATTCACTCTGAGGGGGTGAAATACCCCTTCGAACGGAAATAGACAGAACAAAAATTTAAATGCGAAGATTGTACCTTATCGAAAGCTCTTTTAGGACACGTGAATGTGATATAACACATGGGCTGAAAAGTCTCGGGCCTAACATATAGATGACGCTAGTTTTATTGCAGTCAAAATTAATTAGAGTTCTATAGTAATTTCAGTGTTTAAAATTATATCAAACCTTACATCCCTTTTACGTGCCGTACTAGTTCACTTATTAACATTGCTGGAGATACTCGAACATGTGCTTAAGGTGGTAGAACTTATATTCTTTTGTAACATTAGAGGACATAATAGAAAGTATAGTACAGACTTATGAAATAAACGATAAAATAGCAGGTTACGTATTGTTAAAGAGACCGGATATAACTCTTAGAATGTTGCACTGATTACCATTCAACGGTTGAAACAGAAACTACTTTATATGTTCAATTGTTAATAGTTAATAGTTTACCTATCTTGCTTTTAAGCATATGTATGAGAAATGTAAAAGCGAATCATATAATAAAATATTCAAAATGAAACTATATTTAGTGACAACACTGAAGTATACACGTTATCATTTTAGTTTTTAATTCACGAAAATTATGTACGCAGGAAAAAGCGCCGCATAGAAGTTATTGCTAAAAGTGGTGTCATACTGTTTTCGGCAAATCTTTCATTCGCAATTTTGGTGTTTTACTTACTCTAATTTACGAGTTTGCATTTCATTTATTGAAAATAGAGTTCATTTAGGAACTTTAATGCCGCTTTTTTTTTATTTTTTCTCTCTGTCGCTCTTCTTTGAACAGAATTTTTTAAAGACATTTGGTGTAGAATGCTTCAAATGCAATTGTAAATACTTTTTACCAAATTGATTTTGATAACAAAATGCCACTTTCACAAAATTTGGTAAACGTAAACGTGATGAAAACGCATGAAAAGTGAATGAAAAACTTGACTCATACGTAATACAAGATTTACCAAAATAGTGAGTACTTAACATATATGTATGTATGAAACACATATATATTGATTAGAAATTATCTTAGAAACTACAGAAAGTAAATTTTATACCATACACAATTCAAATTCTTAATTTGAAGAGTTTGATCTGTTCGAATTCGAATTATGCGCAAATTACTTATTTAGTTTAACAAATATACGATTAAATTTCCTAAGCGTTTTTTTAAGCATCTTAGGACCACCTACGAGGAATCTTTTAAGGTTAATTTGGGCACATTTTACGGTTTGCAAAGTTAAGTTCTTTAAGGATCAAGATCTTTTGACGAAGAAGGGTCTGTCAATTATACGAAAGAGGGCATGATTGATTGAACTTTTTGCTAGAGATTTTTTCTTTAACAGCGTAGACGCGTAAATACATTGAGTAAACTATTTTTCCGAACATTTAAAGTAATGTTTTATAAACTATTGTAATTAACTTTTACTTATAGGTATAAATGAATTACAAAAATAATGTAAATACATATTACTTTATATATTGAATATATAGACAAACGTAATCAGACTTTTAAAGCGTTATGTTAGTTAGACTACATAGCTGAAATAACCGTGGAGTATTTGTGCAGTACAGAGCTTCAGTTATATACAGACATAACATAGTTGCCTGTATGGATTGAAAGACAGTCCCAACTTTCTTTGTGCTTCCTAACACTAGTGAACGTCCAGCATGTATATATTTCCTGATTGAAACCATTTCCCTCCACGTTTCTTGTGTATATGATCAGCATCATAAATCTGCATTAAGAGTTTAACATTCCTAACAGAATCAGTTACAATTTCTTCTGATTACGTCATATCTGTATCATATGAGCGGCTGGTAAATTTAGTGATTTTACGCGATACAATTCTATACGGTCTTTTAAAATTTAACAGCCACGTTTTTGAGGCTACAACATTTTTTAGTTTAATATCTTCAGTGGCTTCAAGCGCCCAGTTTTGTATATCAATATCTATTGTAGCGTTAACAGCAGTATGCTTTGAAAGATTTTTTAGCACGTAATGTCATTAGTTTCCCTTTTTGCCTTTCTTCTTTTTGTGTAGTTTCTTCCCGATGATACGGTTGTCATGAAGTTTTACCCTTTTTAAACGTGTATTTTTCCCGCTCTTCGAATAATCTACGGGATTTTGTTTATACTCCATATCCACTATACCCCCTCTTGGGATGTCCGGGATTCTAATTCATTTTCTAGATATTCTCCAAGATCTTCTTGTGAAGTTAGGCTTTCAGAACCTTAGTTACCCTCTAGAATCAGCCGTCTTCCTCCAACCCTTTTACCCGCAAATAACAAACATGCACTTGAAAAGCAGAGGTTATTGTATATGCTCTTAATAAATTGTGATCCGCAGTATTTATATCATAATTTGCCTATTATTGTATTACAAATTCATAGGAAGTCAATCTAGTATGTCATGGTAAATCCTTGAACTTCATTATTCGATATCATGTATCTTTTATGCGTTAACGTAGCAGCCGGCATTTGACCTAATACCGTATCGATTCATGACCTTTTAAGCCAAGGATATTGCAAACATATCTGAAGATTAATTAAAAATTCACTCAATTTGAAATTAATGCAATACTTACGTACCTACTTGTATACAAACAGATTTAAATTATCTGGGAACTTCAAATTGAAATTTCTACAAAATAATAAGTTTGCCATAAATTTTCATTAAGACCTTTAGAGTCTTTAATTAGTGAAGAATAGAAGGTATTGATTAGTTCAAACTAATATAGTTCTTAAAATATCGAACAGCTATACAATCAATACAGTGAAATCTCCCTTGAACGGACACCAGCGGGACCAATTGAAGAGGGGTGTCCGCATAAAAGAAACATGTAGTAGATACAACAAAGATCGTGTTTTAACGAAAAATGAATATATTAAAGAAACTGGGTCATTTAAATCGTATATCTATATAAATGTTTTTAAAATAAATAAGAAACTTTAAACTTAAGAAAAAATGTTTATTTCCTTTAGATATATACATACAAAGTATAATATATGTACATAGATACATAGATGTAGTATGCAATACAAAACAATGAAATGAATAGTCACTTTAAGGACGCAAAAGTTCATATATTGTTGTTTGTCTTCTCCTTTTCTTTAAAATGGCGTCTTGAAATCGTATTTCTAATTTAGAAAGAAGCTCTAAAGACTCTGTATCTCCGTGATTTTCGACAAAACTTTTGAGCTGCTTGGTCAGGGAATAGTTTTACCATAATTTGGGATAGCTTCTGTTGGCACTGAAACCTCATCGACATCAGAATCTTGCGAAAGTTCTTATATTTCAACTGGATTTGCAATTTCTTGTTCTGAATCTGGATCTTCAACATACAAATCTTCATCTACGTTCAAAAAATCATTAAGGTTTAAAATTCTCATTTTTGAGGATATCTAAAAGTACACTAAGAGGCAAATCATCTTCTAGGTCAGATGTATCAGCCTCAGTTAACTGGTCTTCACTTTGCATATTTACGTGATTAAATCCTACTTTGCGGAAGCAATTTTGAATTGTCTCTTTGGTTACTTGGTCCCAAGCGGTTTTTCCCAAATAAACTGCATCTAGTGGTGTAATTTTCTTTATTAACTCAAAAGCTGTACCAGCAATTTCAATGTTTACTAGCAGATGTTTGAATATTAGACTTCGGTAATAAGTTTTAAAATTCTTTATAATCCCCTGGTCAAGTGGCTGATAAGCTGATGTACAATTAGGGGGTAAAAATAATATTTCTATATTATTTAAGCGAACGTCTTTCGGGTGAGATCCCGCGTTGTCTAAAAATAACAAAATGTTTCTTTCCTTTTTAGCCATTTTCCAATCTAGGTCTTGCAACCACTCTGTCATAATTTGTCCTGTCATCCAAGCTTTCTCATTGTATTTCCAAATTACAGGCAGGTTATTTATATTAATGTTTTTAAAAGCTCTGGGTTTAGATGCCCTACCAATGACTAGGAGTTTTTCTTTTTCGCCCGCAATATTTGCACAATGCAAAATTGTAAACCTCTCTTTGTGATACTTACCCCCAACACATTTTTCCTTCTTCAATGTGAGCGTTTTGTCGGGTAGAGCCCTAAAATACAGGCCTGTCTCATCGGCATTATAGATGACTTTCGGTGAATATCCCTTAATCAAAGGACATTTTTTTTAAATCGAAAAATATTTTAAATCTATTATGGGCATAAATTAAGTCTTCTGAGCCCCATTGAATTGTCCCCAGACTTTCTACTAACACTGCATGCAGAAACAGCACTAAATAGTGTATATAAGATTAAAAAAGATATACCTAAGATATGGTTATATTACCTGTTATTGCTTGAGCAACAGGGGTAACCTTTATGTGGAATAATTATTATGCGTGTTGAGCAACTATTTACGCGTTGTGCATCTGTTTCACATTGAAACTAAAATAATGGAAGAACATACTGCATATTATTACTTAGCTGTAATTATACCAATTAAAGTTTATGCCCTTTCGTATAAACATTTGTGAACCAACAAATTCATTTCAGTTAGCTTACTTCTGTCGGTGACCACTAGATGTCATATGGCTACGGTCGAACGGTTATTACATTCCAGTTTACTGTCGTTAAGGCTGCGGTTTCACGAACTGATATTTTTGGAACATAACGTTTAATTATTTCTTTATTGCGGCAGAAACATGGCAATTCGTAAAGTCTTTTTCACAAAATGCACTCGGTTAACGATCGCTTTAACCGCTGTACAAATGTCATTACATTACATAAGTAATTTTTAAGTACGTATCCAGTTGAGTCGTTTATAATTCCGCAATATGAAAATTTCTGGCCATTACTGAAAGCGGTGAAATTGGTGATTAGGATGCGCCGAATTAGCATATATTTAAAAACTTGTGCAAGACATGGTAAATGTTTCTTAATTCAATCTTTGGATATTCTAACTATATTGAATTTCATTCGTGTCTGTACTAGCATTAATTATCATAGAATGCACAGCAGGCGTATAAGAACAAATTGCATCAGTTGAGATGTTTTTTTATGCATACAAAATAATAGATACATATATTGCAGTGCATATAAAATATCATAAGACATATAATATAGATAATCCAAATGTAGTAATTCATTGGCTAAGTTTTTTACCGTGTACAAGGGTTGTCAGGAGGTAACTTTTAATGACTATTGTTTTTCGAAGTATTCTCCACAAAAATTAACGTGCTTTTGTATGCGCTAGTATCAACTCTGGAAGCAGATATTTCACTCGTTTGTTGACGACTGGAACCCTGGACCATGGAGTCCTGTTTAATTCCATTTATCAACTAACTTATTAACTTTGACAGTTCATTGTAGCTGCAACACGACACTGAAACTTTGGATTTAGACTAACTAGGTTAGTTTCTAGTACTGAAAACGGCAACACTTAAAAGACATCCCTCGCATTTATCGCGTTACGTATTCGAGTAATTTTAACAGTGCAACAGAAATTAGAAATATTAAAAAAAGTGGACAATGGAATAAAAAAGAAGGTAACAGCTGCGGAATATGACATATCAGCGGGTACATTGTCAACTATAATTAAAAACAAGGAACATATTCGAAGTTTCGCGAGTAAACTTACAAAACCTGCCAATTTCAAGCGAAACCGAGTTTCAAACAAAAATGTAAACAGTGCGGTGTTTAAGTGGTTTGTGTCTACTAGAGAACAAAACATTCCGGTGTCGGGGCCACTTCTACAGGAGAAAGCACTGGAGTACAGTCAACATTTAGGAACAACAAATTTTAAGGCCAGCACCGGCTGGCTTCATAAATTTAAAAAAAGTTAAATTTTACGTTATTGTATTAGACATACGTATACACATACGAAATTTATATTTTATTTTTTAAATTTAGACATGACATATCGCATAAGAATATCTGTGGTGAAAGTGCCACAGTAGATGATCGTCAGGTTAGTGATTGGATTCGAAATGTATTGCCGGGGATTTTAGGGCGGTATAGCGAAGATGATACTTTCAATGTTGACAAGACAGGGTTATTTTTCAAATGTCTACTTAAGGAAACTTTAGCCATTAGGGACAACAAATGCTATGGTCGAAAACTAAGTAAAGATCGGGTCACATGCCTTCTAGCAACGAATATGAGTAGCACTGAAAAACTAAAACCTCTCATAATTGGCAGGAGTGCAAAGCCACAATGTTTTAAAGGAATAAAATTGCTTCCCGTAGATTACGAGAACAACGTAAAGGCATGGATGACCTCTGAAATTTTTGAAAAATGGTTGGTTAAATTGGACAAGCAATTTTCACACGAGAATCGAAAAATAATAATGTTTATAGACAACTGCCCTGCTCATCCTGCAAGACAACAGAAGCTGAATGCCATCAAATTGCAATATTTGCCGCCAAACGGAACTTCCAAACTGCAACCTTTAGATCAAGGCATCATTAAAAGTTTCAAAGATCATTACAAAGGAAGAATCCCTAAAAAAACTTTACATGCATTAGAGAATAACGGTTCTCCTAGCATATCACTTCTCGACTGTGTGAGAAAGGTTGCCACGACATGGCATGTGGATGTTAAACAAAAAACCATTCAAAACTGTTTTAAAAAGGCTGGTTTTGGTAACGAAGACGAAATTCCCCTTGCTCAACTAAAAGAACGACTGCAAAATTCAGAACTTACAGAATTTCCTGTTGAAGTAAGGCAAGATTTTGAAAACTATGTCGAGAATGTATCTCTTGACAGTTATCTTGAAATTGACAGTAGCCTCTTCACTACAGACTATCCGACAGACGAAGACATTCTAAGGAGTGTATCAAGCATTACAGATGAAGAAACCTCCGAAGAAAGCGATGAAGAAATTGTGGAGCAACCATCACACAAACAAGTTTTACAAGCATTCGAGACACTAAAGAATTATTTTATGTCTCATGAACAAACATCCGATAAGACATATGTTCATTAATAAAATTCAAAAATCGTATGAACACGTCCGAGCGGCCAATGTTCGGCAACAGTTGATAACGGATTTCTTTAAAAAAAAAATTTAATTATGCAATTGTTTTATGTTCCCATGTACAAGTACACATTTAATACCTATGTATATAGGACAATTTTTGTTTAATTTCATACATATACATATAGTACATATATATATCCTAATGCATGTAGTTTGTTTTTAAATCATTTTTTTATTTATTTTATATAATATTGTTATTACATATTATGCTTTATAAATATATACATATAATGAAAAGTAAATTGTGAATTTTCTGTAACTCAAATTTTCTCTAACTCGAATTTATTTGGGGATTTAGGTTGTTCGAGTTAGGGCAGTTCCACTGTATTTACAATAACGATGCTAGCCTACATTTGACAACCGACAACAAACGCTAGAAGATAAACAGCTCACGTAACTTGAATAATATGGTAGTATATACCATTATCCTTGTCTGTCACTCTAATAAAATCAAACCCAGTACATCCTTGTGAGACAAGCGCAAATATTGCTTCCTTTTTCAGCAACACTACTTGGGAAAGATCGTCGAATGAATAGATTGTCGTAACTAATTCGACAAAACAATGACGCAAGTAAAAACTGAAAATATACGAAATTTATCTCAGTTGCAAACATACCAGAAAATGTATAACGCAACATTTCTTCCAAGTTTCCTATTTTTTCTTTCCTTTTCACTTTTTCTTACTTTTCTGTACACGAAATGCAAAATACTATCGGATCAACTATACCGAATTAAACAGAGGAGGTTAACATGGCAATTAGTTGCTGAAGTTTTCTTAACGCCCAAAGTGAAGTAGATTCCATTGTAGAGTTCATAAAATGTAAATAAACTTCCGTTGTCTAAAAGCAACGAAAAGAATAGCTAAACAATTGAATTTAGATTTGTTCGTACAAAATAATCTGTGACTTTAATTGGAAAGTATGATACGATGTGTGCATAGTTAAGTGTTGTTTAGTTTTGTCGAGTGTTTTGGCGTGTTAATTCGTTGAAGTGAGGAACGAATCGCACAAATTACTCTACTAGTTTTTACACACGTGGTCATCGGTTGCCGGTTAAGCAAGCACGATCTTAAAAACATGGTTTCATTATTAAGAATTTCCGGTAAGAATGTAACGGCAACAATAAAAAAGGTCTATATCCCGGCGCTGCCCATTCTATAATGAAATTTTAAGTAGGTAAATTGTGCACCTGTCTTATTAATTTGGGATCGTATTAATTCTATAATAGTTATTTTCGGTAATAAGGTTGTTTTTGGCATCGTGTGTAAATCCTCGAAGTACGGTCCCCTATCGCCTCCACTTGCGCATATTAATATTTGTGCCTCTTATTTAATTTTTTCTCTATCGGCACACTACATATACAAAGACACGGCTAACTAATTTACGATAATAATTTCTGGCATAGTTTAATTAATTATTAAAAAATATCGATTTCAACCTAAAAAATGGAAAGGAAAAAAAATATTCTGTTGTCCACAGTTAACCGTGTGATTACACAATTTAAGCGCAAGGAAAAACCAACAGTGGAGCCGAGACCAGGTCGTGCCGGACCTTCTGAAAGAAGTAGGAGGGTGCTTGTGCGCGAAGTGTTAAGAGAACCGCGAAAAAGTACAGCTGAGCTTGCGGCAACTTCACAGAAAAGTCAGCGCACCGTTCAGCGGTACCTCCATAGTGTGGGGATGTATAAAAGGGTGGCAAAGAAAAAACCTCTCCTTACGGCGTTTCAAAAACGGCGCCGAATGGGCAATCGAAATGCGAAGAGTTTTGGCGGTCTGTCATTTTTTCAGACGAAAGCAGATACTGCCAATTCAGTGATAGTGGTCGTACGTGGGTACGGAGACGTTCGTCACAGCAACTGGACGACAAATTTTTGCATCAGACGGTGAAATGCGGCATCATGGTGTGGGGCGCGATATGGTATGGTGGAAGATCGCAATTAGTAATCTGCGGCAAAATATATCCAAATATTAACAGAAGGACTACTACCGATATTCGACAACGCCATTTAATCTAAAGAAGACAGCACTTTTATGGAGGATGGAGCACCCTGCCACAAAGCAAGAACAACAACCACATGGAAAGAGGGACAGGGGATTCGGATTTTACCATGGCCAGGCCAATCACCAGACATGAATCCGATGGAGAATGTTTGGCACATAATCCAGACAAATATGGCGAAACGACCCCGAAAACCCAGCAATAAGGAAGAACTCGTGGCAGCTGTTACAGAAGAGTGGTTAAATATTCCAGAAGACACCATTAATTATTTAATAGATTCTATGCCAGGACGACTCGCAGAACTTCACGCAAGCAAAGGTGGATGGACAAAATATTAGTCTAATTTAAAAATTTTAAAATATTTTGTATATATAACGAGAATAGTATCTTTTTTTTAATTAGTAGGTGTCTATTTTATTCTGTCACCCTAGTGTATTTATTAAACGAAGATACTAAATTCCAACAATTTGTCAGCACTGATTTCAAATGTACGCTAGGCAGTATAGTCAATATAAAAAAAAAAACAACTACACATAGTATCCTGTCCTTCATGACATTTTATAAACTTTTTGTAATCTTAACTCACTAATCCGATCTGCCGTTATTGGGGGACACTCGAACAGCATGTAATTTGTATCAACTGCTGGGGTAAGTCGCTATTATTCGTCGGGGTGGTTATGACAGCTACAGACGTATGTTTGTCACGTATTTTCCGCTGTCACACAGCATACTTCCTGTACGCGAGTACTACAGCTTCTATTGTAGCGAATCAGTGACGGTAATGTGTGTTACATTCAGAAAAATATTGTATGATAGGGTGGCATTCACATGTGGACCTGATCGCATTGATATACATAGCCTACCACCGATACATTTTTTGTTTATAAAACGGATCACCATTATATTCCACTTTTAATGCGCAATAAAACGCTTAGAAATAGTTTGTTTTGTTAAAATCTACCTATTATATCTATATCTCTATATCTCTTCTTCCTGTACATGCCCTTTTAAATTCAGTGCATTTGCACAAAGTTACTAAATGTGTAGATTTATTTACAGAGGATTTCAATTTTGAAATGTTAGATGTATTTAAGTACATGAGTGATTCATTTCTCAAATCACAATTAGAAATTAAGCAGTAATTAACAAACTTCAGAAAATAGTTCCCAACCCGATATAGGCATTACGAAGGTACAGAATTTTTCCTTTCAATATCGTTTAGTGTAAGATACTTACAAAAGTTTCTATATCAATAATCGCAAGAACTTGATTAAACGTCACCCTCTAAGTATCCACTATTAGTCGCTGAACTGCTGTACTTTGTTGTATTTTACACTCAATACTTCATTCAAAGATTTTCAAACAGAAAATTCATCTTGCTATCGTATTTGTTATTAATTATCTTTTGTTTTGTTGCCTCTGTTTCACTCACAACACAAACCCGAGCATTTTAAAACGAAGGTCCAAAAAAGTATTAATTGGTAGTTTCATTTTCTTCTTAGCACACAATTTATTAAGCAGGCTATTTTGAGAATTATTTACTGTAACTTTAATGAACAGATTAAAACCTTTCTCTCTAAGTCATACGTACATTTAATTGCAACCAATACTATAGTAATAGAATCAATGAAATTACTTTTGCTTGTTGAACATAACTTTTTTGCAGGTGTTATATTATGGTGACCTTTTGGAGGAATATCAGTTAAAAACTTCAAATGTTAGTCGTTTCTCCTTAGAAATTTTCTCAGTGATTACAGTTTACGTACGTGTAAAAATAGTACGTTACCCCATACATTTTAATAACATTACGTACATATACTCTGTTCCTTATTATACTGACACCTGTTATTTGAAAAGTCCAAAAAACGTGTGTCTCTGTAAAGGTAGCATTAACAATGTGAAAATATGTGAAGAGAAAAGCCGACCACGTACGTAAATCGAATGCCACTGAGTTTATTTCACAGCGACTGACAATGAATGTAATATCAGCGATAAAATGAGTGTTACCAGTACTTATTACTATGTACTCTGTAAGCGTTAATTTCGACTAAATCTTCGGTCTGATCCAAAATTTCATTACCTAACTGTTATTGGCCAGTTTCAGCCACCCAGTTGTTTTCACTAACTGGTTCTTTCAAATTAATCGATAGAATTTCTAAAATACTATAAATCCAACCCAATTGCTCCATTTTCTGTACTTGCTTTACCATAGAATAAAAGGCCACAACTAAGAAGTGATACATTAAAAGAATCGGTATGTAATGTATGTAATGTCCTTTTATTGAATTTGTAAAAAGTCACAGTAACTTTATCCGACTTGTTTAATTTCTGTTTCAGATGACTTGTTAAAATAAATATGTTAACAATAAGGATGCATCTGTTTATATCAATCAATTATTTCGGTCAATATACTCCCCATAACAACAACGATCACAAATAAGATTTTGTTTAGGTCTCGTTGTTATAAGGTGCCATACGCTCAATTGCATTATCATTCTTTACTTTCTTTTGAGTGGGGTGAATTTTAAACTACATTCAAATTGAAAAATTCATGCTTGTGGCAACAATAATATTTTTGTGTAAGAGCAACGCAGTCATTCCAGCGCCGCGCTAACATTTCAAAACCACTTTTGTAGAACGATTTATCATTTGACTCAAAATAGACCTCAGTTTCAGCGATAACCTCTTCATTCGTGCGAAATTTCTTACCGGCGAGCATTTTTTTGAGGTCTGCGAACAGCCAGTAGTCGCTGGGAGCCAAATCTGGCGAATACGGTGGATGTGGGCGCAATTCGAAGTTCAATTCATGTAGTTTTGCCATTGTTTTGATTGACTTGTGACACGGTGCGTTGTCTTGATGAAACAAATTTTTTTCTTTGCCATAGGCGGTCGTTTCTTTGCAATTTCGGCCTTCAAACGCTCCAATAACGCTATATAATATTCACTGTTGATGGTATTTCCTTTCTCAAGATAGTCGATGAATATTACACCACGCACATCCCAAAATACCGAGGCCATAACCTTTCCAACCGATTGTTGTGCTTTCGGGCGCTTTGGACGAGGTTCACCAGTTGCTGCCCACTCAGATGACGATCGTTTTGATTCCGGAGTGAAGTGATGGATCCATGTTTCGTCCATTGTCACATATCGACGCAAAAATTCCGGTTTGTTACGTTTAAACAAGGCCAAACACTGCTCAGAATCATCAACACGTTCTTGTTTTTGGTCAACAGTGAGCAAACGCGGCACCCACTTTGAACAGAGCTTTTTCATAGTCGAATGCTCATGCAATATAAAGCCAATACGTTCTTTTGATATCTTTACGATGTCGGCTAACTCCCGCAACTTCACTTTTCGATCATTCGAAACGATTTTGTGGATTTCTTTGATGTTTTTTGGTGTTACCGCCTCATTTGGACGTCCGCCGCGTTCTGCATCATCGGCATCTCTACGACCACGTTTGAAGTCAGCACACCAACGTTCTATTGTTGTTTCTGATGGAGCGGAGTCCCCATAACACTTTTCAAGCCATTGCTTCGCTTGAACGGTATTTTTTTCCCATCAAGAAGCAGTGTAAAATTAAAACACGAAATTGTTTTTGATCCATTGTTTTGAAGATAACAAAAGTAGCGTGACTCTTAGCGCAATAACTCACAAACTAATGAATAGAATATCATGAAATTTTAACAGCTGTCTTTTGAAGGTTAGTACTAACTGAGAGAAAGGTGACTGCAATAAAACTAGCGTCATCTATGTGTTAGACCCGGGACTTTTCAGCCCATAACTTACCTTCAAATCGTTAAATACTAGAATGCATATTGGTGGATGATTGATAAATTAAATTTAAAAGATATATAGCAGATGATTTTGAAAGTTAAGAAATAATATTCAAACATTATAGATAATAAGAGGAATGTAGTAGTTAATAGAGGTATATATTTATCTTCTTTGAACAGAAAATTTGTATTTTTTCTTTAAATCTATTGCCCCTAAAATAACTAAAAATTTAAAACATACAAGGCAAACAAAAACACTATGTCTGTTTTTTTACATTTTTACAATTGCTTGCAATTTTATTGTTATTATGCGTAGCTTATTCACATTCTCTAATGATCGGTAAACTGACTAACCGGTCGCATATTTTTCCAATAAGGTATTTGTGGGAATTCGTCGGTTCCGATTGTTACCTACACTTAATAAATAAATTCAGTCAGCTTGTGGTATTCCACAATTATATTTAAGTATTCTGTGTACGTATGAAAACTGTAACTTAATTGCACCAGAATTACAGAAAAAAAATGTGAACTAAATATGAAAAGTTACAATTTTTTTCGTGAATATGCAGCAGCAACTCAGCAGTTTCTTTTCTGCTTAATTTATTTCCGACTGAAATACAAGCGCAGCCATCGTAAAAAGAAAACTACTAGATCGTAAAATTCCAGATTCGTATCATTTTATTGAATTATCCGTTAGCTCGAATACGAAAAGCTTTTGAAAATGCCATTCAGGGATCAATCGACGTTTCACAGGCAATTAAACTTCTCTCGTTAGCTTTTTAGTGCCGTTTTATACTGCTATTACATTATGTAACAGAATACTTTTGTTTGTCCGACAACAGCGGAATTGCTATCGATTTGGGTCACCGAATTCGATGAAGAATTTATATAAAATAGTTAAAATAATAAAAGTAATATATAGGGTTGGCCACAAACTAGTAATTATTAATATATATATATATATATTATTATAAATTATAAACTATTATAAATAATTAATTAATTATTAAAGTTAAACAACACATTTTGTTCAATGGTCTTTCCATCAACTTATCTCAGGTTCATGGAATTTCTGGTCTTTATCAGCAAAAACCTCAACTAGGTGCATTTTACAGCGTTATCATTACTGAAGGTTTTATCATTCGAGAAATTTTGTAAGGTTATTGCCAAATGTAATCCGGCGTTACGTCAGCGGTATACGGCGGATGTGACATCGCTTCCCAACTGAGCGGCAATAATTTTTGACGAGTGACCAATGGTGTGTGTGGCCTAACGTCATCATGGTGGAATGCAAAGAATTACAAAGTTTAATTTGTCCAATTGGCGTCAATACACACCGCCATTAATCGTTTGGTTCCTACGAAGCACTTCAGAATACACAGTACCTTTGCAATACCACCAAACTGACAGCATAATATTCTCTTGGTGTATTTCTGCTTTCGATGTTGTTTGCCCTGCTTAGGCCATGACTGCTTTCATTGGATGTTACGATAAACTATCCATTTTTTATCACCGGTAATTATCCATTTTAAAAAAGGTTCGATTTCATTTCGTATGAGATGTGAATCGCAGATATTAATGCGTTGAGCTAAATGAATATCCTTTAACTCATGTGGAACCCAAGGAATTTTTTTAATGAATCCCCATATGTTTTAAATAATTTTCAATTATTGAGTGCGATACATTTAACCTTTTTGCAATATCTCAGGCACGAATACCATCGTCAGTTATGTCTTTGATGTGACCGTCACCAACTTCGTTTAGCCTACCAGATCGCGGCTGATCTTCACTATGTTAAAATTGAACCTACACAAACAAATCTCACAAAAAAATACACTTAATTTGGTTTTTTAGAAAGCTAAAGTTCACAGCTAATAAATGCTAAGACTATATGATTGTAACATTGAAGGAAGTCACTTAAAAGAAATACTACTCCTATCTTTTGTTGCCAATCCAATAGTTTTTATTTATAAAATCCTATATAAAACGCATGTGTATTTAACTTTTTAATTAAAATAAAATTGCAATGTTTACTTAAATGAATTATTAGTCTCTTTTCAATAATGTTCTAAATTGTTGGCAAGATATATTATAGTAACGCAAATTGTGGGATCCGCCCAACTGATAAATTATATTGATGCCAAATTTGCAAGGTATAATCCGTAATTAGGCAACATAGAGGAAATAAGTCGACATCTGTCTCACATCAACATAATTTCGTAAATTTCCTGGTATAATACGAAATAAATTAAGAAATTAAATCAACACATGTTACGAAATGTTGCGTGTATATGTACTTATTTTACGGGAATTATTTTCAGCCATTAACTACTATCTGCAGCTAACAATTTAATCAGAATTTATCTTGCAAGGTAAGGTTCCTGAGTATCGCTTTGCGTTGATGTGTTTATCGAGGGTACCTCCAGCTATATGTTTTTAAAACCATTACCCGTTATTGCCAAATTCTCTCTCCTGAAATTGGTTACTTCTAGAACAGCAAATTTGTAAATTCTTTAAAATAATTTTGTAATTATAAAAATTAAAAGCATATATTATTGTACATCAAACTGGTTTACAAACTACGGTATAAAAATTAATTCCTGTTCTATAAGCTTATATTGACAAGTGAATTTTGCCAGTGTAGTATAATATTTTTCTTTTTATGGATATATTCTTTTTCTCTTTTTTTGTATTATTTTACAATATTTAATCTTTAGAATGTCCATGTAATTGCTTGACAACGAATTTGTACAAAAGGTTAATCAAGATTAATTCTCTTAACACTTCGCGCACAAGCACCCTTTTACTTCTTTCAGAAGGTCCGGCACGACCTGGTCTCGGCTCCACTGTTGTTTTTTCCTTGCGTTTAATACGGTTAACTGTGTGGACAACTGAATATTAAAAAAATTACTTATTTCACGTTGCGAAGCGCCGCGTTCACTCTGGCCAACGATGTGACCCCGGGTGAAGTCGCTAATATCACTCGAACCTTGTAAGCGAGGCATAGCTGTAACGATACTAAACTATGACGAATTCCTTCCGATACATCTACACCTACCCTAATGACAAGAGAAAGTTCTTAATTCGTTCTTAGAATTTAGCTGACGTCTATTTTATTCTGTCACCATAGTGTATATTGATGAATATATATATACTGTTATGTAATACACTTCATTTAATTTCAAGAGTATGTACTATAACTGATAATTTACAGAGTAAATACTAAATAATTAATAAAATTCCGAAGCTTTTAAATAAAAATAACTAAATTCCATCGAATCCATGTTTAGATGGCCATTTTGCAGAATAGTCTTTAAATGTTAGTACTGGAACATATATTTTCGGCAAACATCCCACTACCTTTCGACATCTCTCTACTGGAACACTATGCCATGCTTCTTCGACAACGCTCCAAAAATCATCTAAACTTATGGCGGCCTGAACATTCTCCCATCGATTGTCTATAGGGTTCAAATCTGGGGTTTGCGCGGGCCAGTCTAATACAGTAATGGGCTTTTCTTCTAGCTATTGCTTTATGATCCTCAACGTATGCTTAAGCTCGTCATCTGCGCATTAGTTTCTCTGTCATTGTGATTCATCCCCCTATGGTTCGATTGTGTTTTCTAAAATATTACGATAAACAAACTGATCAATTCTTCCATTGATTCTAAATATAGGGCCTACACCATGCCACGTCATAGAACACCATACCACTTTCGCTGCCGTGCTTTAATGGTGTAATTAGGGTTAAATCTAGTATTGATGGAACGCCGTACGCACGCAAGCCAAATTCATTGAGGTGACGACGGATTATTCTGGCCGATCTGTTAGCATGAAGCTGTTTGTCAAATTCGGTTTCTATCTGACTAGCTGTAAGAAACTTTTGACTTAACCCCTGAATAACTTTATCTATTCGCCATGCCGTCGTTTTACGAGATTTTCTTTTTCGCCTCTTATTTTCTAAGGTGTCTTGTGTTCCAACATCCTTTAATGAATTTTGTACTAATTTTCTGGAACAGTTTAATGCTCGCGAAATTTCTAAAGCGGAGACTCCTTTTTTCTTTTATTGTAAAAATTACTTCTCTTTTACGACGTGTATAATACTGAGCTCGTCCTATTATAGGAATATCTAATTTCTTGTTATTAATAATACATTACTTATTTTTAACTTTTACGCTTACCTCGAGTTGAAATTAATATCAATACAAACCAGCTGTGCTATTTACGTGCCCCCAGAAAAAATTGGAATAAACCTCTTTTGTTAGCGATTATAAAATTTTTTACTTTGTATATGAAAATAAAGTAAGGACAGATAATAATACTTTAAGTGAGAAAAATTGAAACACGTAATGCAAAGAATATATTTACTGTATCTACCCTACAATACCATGCAATACCTACACATTTAACATTCTTAGATTATCCCTAGGTATGTTTTCTGAAAAATAGGTATCATTTTGAAGGAAAGAACAAATTTATTTTTATTTATATATTTAAGTGGGAAATCAGTTTCTATTATCTTAAAATAGTAATTTATTTAACGTGTATATTGTCATTTTGATAATTAGACTTTAATCCTCGGCCACATATTTCACCAATTGTTTTGATTGTCTTTATACTTCTTTAAAACCTTAGTTCAATGATACATATTCTTCGTTCTGAATACTAATTCTTTAAACTGTTTACCTACTTGGCGAAAAGAAACATTTAGAAATACAATCACTTAGTGACGAAAAGGTGCGTAAGTGACACGCATTGTCAAGTAAGCGATTATACATGTAGGTAGTCACAGTAGTATGGACGGATATTATTCACAATATACCTACAGATTCGTATAGTGAATGAACAAACAACTACTAAAAATGTTGAATGAAAACCGCATGAGTTACCTTGAAGTCTAAGAGTGCAATTTCATTCAGGTATACTCTTTTGTTAAAATTCAAAAAATACAACATTTTGCCACGGTCTTCTTTACATTTGATTTCTGAAATCCGTTGACAAGTAGATATTGTACGTGACACCGTGGATAAGTATTCAATGCTCACTTCTATTTAATATATAAAATTCTAAAGAGGAACCAAAAGAACTGGGATGAACGTAAACTGGTCCCTAAAGTAATTTTCTTTTTGCATACAATTAACCTTATTAGATTGGAATTATTTTTTTTTTTCAAATCAAATCTGTTAAAACATTCGAAATGTAACTCTTTATCAGGAATGATTGCAGTTCTAACGATTGTACTCTTAAATTATTTTAATTCGTTGTACTAAACTGAATAAGCGAGCTTCGGTGCACAATTAGCAGATTGCGATAGATCGTAGCTGAAATGATACCAATTTTAGTGAAGACCTGTAAGTTTTCTTATTATAAACTATTTAACTATTGCTCACGATTTAATAATAATAATAATCTTTATTGGCAAATTTGTTACATCACAGTGCAAATAACAATACTTTAGTTAATAGAAAATGAAAGCTGACTGTTTAATTATTTACGTTTAGTTTAAACAAAACATATTTCACATAAGACCAAATAACATATGCATAAGAAAAAATAAAATATGTTAATTCGTGTAAGATCTGAATGTTTAGACCAACTGCAGCAAATGGAAGTTAAAAGAAATATATAAATCCTTACCTTGAGTTATATAATAGTAGGTAAAGAAAGAAGAAGGACTTACAAGTTTAACAAATTCAGACAAAGCCTGGTATAAGAATTAAACCCTGAACATAGGGACAAAGAAAAACAGTTTTTTTGTTTATACGTACATAATAGAATTAAAAGCAGAGTTACGACCATGCAAATGAGAATCCTAAGAAGAATAGAAGGAGTAACAAGGAAAGACAAAATCAGAAACACGACAATCACTAATAGTCTAAATATCAAACCAATAGAAATAATCATAGAGGAGAAACAACTGGGATGGTTTGGATATATACACAGAATGGAAGAAGATCGAATAACAAAGAGGATTTTTGAAGCCAAAACAGAGGGCAAAAACAGAATAGCTAGACCCCGAAACACCTGGAAAGAACAAATATTAATAAATAAAGTAAATTAAAATATTAAGCAGCAGCTGACTGGAGAGACTGGCTTGTCAATTAAATATATCCACGGTGTCCCTAAGGTGGTGCAAGCAAGAAATTATTCGGGAAACTAAATCAGCCCAACAGTTACAACAAGACATTCCAGCTGTACTATCAGAACGTACGCGGGTTACGTTTAAAGCTTGATACTGTTTACTCGACATCTTCATGTATCAATGCTGACGTAATACTTCTCACTGAGACATGGTTATCCTCAGACTTAAATTCCTCTGAAGTTTTCGATTTGTCTTATGATGTCTGCGGGAAGGATAGGGTTTTTGAAGCTGTGGGTCGCCCAATTGGAGGCGGTGTTTTGGCTGCTTTTTGTACAAGTTTGAATGCTGTTCCTGTTACTAATCATTAAATGTAGTTTCATTAATTGATATCGTTATATGTAAGATTAGTATAAGCCAAGCTCTAGTATACTTTGTTAATGTTTATGTACCTCCTTGATTTAATGCATAAACACTTGGTTATAACTGGTGACTTCAACTGCGCTGATTTCCTCATAAGCAATAGCTCTGATCGCAAATATGTATCTTTGTTGTCTTTTATGAATTTATTGAACTTATAACAGTATAATAACGTTGTAAATCATAATGGAAAACTATTGTACTTGTTGCTGACTAACTTAAGCTGTGATGCCCATGTAGTACACGATTCGGATCCATTGGTGGCCGAGAATGTTCATCATCCCGCTCTCAATATTACATTTAGGCTATGTTGCGAATCTGTCACTAAACAGTTTCCATCAAACACAAACTTGAAATTTACTTTTCGCAAGGCAAACTTTCCTACCTTGTACAGTGATACAGCTGAAATCGACTGGACTTTTTTGGAGAATCTTAATTGCGTTAACGAAGCACTATCAGCTTTTTATAATTGCTTAGACATTGTCATCCGTCGTTCTGTACCTTTGTCCAAACACCCTTCTCGAAGATACCCGCCTTGGTATAATTTCGAAATAATCAAGCTTCTTCAAATAAAGAATTATTACTTTCGTAGGTGGAACAAGAGTGGACGGGAGATTTACCACATTGAACTCAAGCGTTTGAGGAAATTAGTTAAAGACAAAATTAGAGTTGTATATGCGGAATATCAGACGGCGGCTGCAGAAGATGTAGCACAAAATCCAAAGCTAATCTGGCAGTACATAAACGCGCGTCGTAACGCATCAAGAATACCGGTATGTCTCACTTTGAACGGCTCCACTGTTAATGATCCGAGCGTGTAGAGTGTTTGTGTCTGGTTCACAAGCATTACTGAGGCCCCAGCCTCTTGATAGGGAGTTCATTAGTGGTAGTTCTTTGATTGGATGCACACGATATCTTAAAAGCATCTAAGAAGTTAAAATCTAATTTTACTGCTGGTCATAACGGCCTCCCCGCATTTTTTGCACGTGATTGTTGTGCTAGCTAGAATATTTAACTTGCCCGTAAGTTCTTCTACCTTTCCTGACCCTTGGAAGATTAGTAGATACCATAACCTCCCCGGCAGATTGTTTGTTTCTCCAGAACAGTCTGGATACTATTGTTAGATGGAATTCATTTGAATCTGGATAAGTGTGCTGTTGTAAGCTACTCTAGATGTCATAGACTTTACAGTTTTCATTATGCTGTGAGACAGGCTATTGTTCCTAGGCACTCGTCTGTGATGGACTTGGGCGTGCTATTTGATGCAAATTTGTCGTTTGCAGTCCACATACTATCCGTACGAAATTGTTACTGCGCTGTATATTATTACTATAAATGCCAGGTTACATTATTCTCGCATTGTCCTGTAAATGGAATTATCTTCTGTTGGGCAATGAAACATATTATTATTATTATTAAATGTATAGAAAAAAGAAGTATGGGACAGATTGAACCCAAACAACTGGCTCAGAAGAGGAAACTGTGTCCGACACCGCAAGGTACGAAGGACGCAGGATTCAAAAAATACATAATTATTACAAAATCTTTTATTTCATGTCTATTTGCCGTTTTCCTGTATGTTCCTTTCAATTCGGCAAAAGGGGTTTTACGTTATAAAAATGTTCGCCAAGACATAATAACAAAATCGATGAGGGTTGTTTTCCTTGTAAAATTAATGATATTTTATAAACCACGATGTGATTTTTCCAAACTTATTAAAGATAGAACTATCACAAAGAAAATAAGGATTATTATTACGTGGTAAAATAGAACACCAAATTACGTCTACATTCCGATGTATTTCGGTATTTTGTCGAGTCATAATTACGGGTTTAAATTACAATTATGTCATACGCATCGCGTAATGACAGACTGCAAGCGTATAGACTATATTATTAAGCTATTTTGCTGTATCATTTCATATTCACGGCGAGTCTCGACCATAAAAAAAACTTTGTCTTTCGCGCTTGCACAAGAATTATGTAATTATATGTTTATTTTAATTAAGTTGAAATAAAAGAGATTAAGTCAAATTACATGCTGGGGTTAGTTTTTGTGGTAATTCAAAAGAAGCGATGTTCGAATAGTCATAACAACTGCACGTATCTAATATCGTAATGACGATGGTGTTAAATCTAACTGAAATGAAATCCCACTCACGCTAAAAAAAGATACGTTATTAAATTTTACTTAATTCTGTCATTTTGGAATTGCACTACTTGTTTCTTCTTTTTTCATGTTGAAGTATAATTACGAAAATTTGGAATACTAATTTAATAAAATATACAAGAGAAAACTTGGCGTATTTGTAATATTTTAAATATTTTTGTGTTATTCAACGTGCTTACATTTAAAACATCTTCTAGTATTCATATCTTCTATCCCCAATAATAAAATATAACTAATTTATAATCATGTAAGGCATTATAAATAGATCTACACTTAAACATTACTATTAGTAAATAGTATTAAGCATTACTATTAATAAACATGTAAAATGTACATAATATTAATGGAGCTATATTATATTGTATATTTGTCTACAATATTCATTATCCGTTGATACACGTTTATATAAATTAAGCTGTACAAAATATTATTCACTGCAGGAAAATAAATATATTTCAGAACAATTTTATTTTGTAAAAAGAAGATATTTTGTGAAATATAAATGAGAATAAAAATACTGCAAATTTGTAACTATATTTCAAATTTATAATACTACTTTATTGTATGATTATAAGTATCGATTTCTAGAAAATTTTAGTATGTCTACATTTAAAGCTTAGAGCAATTTGTTGTTCTAAATTAATTATTATTTTGTATAAATTGAAATTACTTTCAATAATGAAAAATCTCTTTCTATCCCTATCGTTGGAGAATAATCTAAAAACTAAACAAAGCCTGAAGCGCTCCACTAAGATTTCTTTGAGAATATTTGATAAACGTCTAGAAAAACGTATCAGTAGGTGTTAGACTGCTGCATGATAATGTGTTGGTTCATGCCGTTGCACTTCCACAGACTGCAATTCGTAAATTAACAATAACACACAAAAACACTTCTCTGTACTAACTGAATTAATATGTATATGTGCAATGGTTAGTTATTGATAATATGAAATCAAACCATATTTTCAACTAACCATCTTCATCACATGGAGTTTAGTGTTGCGGGGAAAATATCGATGTTATTAGCAATGTCCATCATGAACTTAAAATCTAATGGCGGTATTACATGGTTATTTTTAATGCACATTTACCTCAAAGCGCTCTACATTTCAATATTCGTATGGAAAAGCCCGACAAATATGTAAAAATACATCTACAATGATGTAAATATAATTTTACGATATACGAGGGGAGATCCAGAAGTTCGTGGAATGGAAGGGTTTTAAATAAAATAAAACAATAAATCTATTTTTCCTTTTCAATATAATCACCCTTAAGCACAATACGTTTATTAGATCTATAAATTAATTTTTCTAAACCATCATAAAAATATTCTTTATCTTTCGCCTCAGAATGGGCCAAAATTGCCTGCTTTACGTCATTGTCGTCGGAAAACTTTCTTCCACGTAAGTCTTTTTTTAAATTGGGGAACAAAAATCACTAGGTGCCAGGTCTGGAATGTAGGATGGATGGACTATTGATTGAAAGCCATGCTTGTGCAGAGCAGCCATTGCAACTTTGCTCTTGTGAACCGGTGCATCGTCTTGCAAGAGCAACATACCCTTGGTCAATTTTCCTCGACGTTTTACCTTGATGGCCTGCTTTAATTTTTCTAATATCGCTGCGTAATATTCTCCGGTTATGCTCCTACCCTTTTCTTTGTAATCAATCAATAATATCCCATCACAATCTCAAAAAACAGTAGCCATCAACTTTCCAGCAGATTCTGACACTTTGAATTCCTTTGGCGGTGGTATCCCCTTTTTATGCCATTGCATGGACTCCTGTTAGGACTCAGGCTCGAAGTGATGAACCCATGTTTCATCTCCGGTAACAATCCGCTCCAAAATCTGTGCAGGTTTGCCTCCACACAGCTCCAAAAATTGTTTGGACGCACAGACGCGCTGCTGTTTCTGCAGCGGCGTGAGCATTCTCGGTACCCATCTTGCACTGACTTTTGTTATACCCAGGTGGTCATGTAGGATACGCAAAATGGTGGTATCTGATACTCCAACTAATGCAGATAATTGTTTTTTCTTCAAACGGGCATCTTGCAGTACAAATTTTTGCACTTTTTGGCGATGTCTGATGTGGTGGCCTCAACTGGCCGTCCTGAGCGGGGATCGCCTTCAATCGACTCCCGACCATGTTTAAAAAGACCATCCCACTTACAAATCATTCATTTTCTAGGACACTGTTCCCCATAGACGGTTTCCATTTCATTCAAATGGTTTGAGCGTTCTTTCCTTGCTTTATAAGGAACTTTATCACAGCACGGTGTTCAATTTCCTCCATAGATTCAGTTTTCTTTCGGATTGACTTGTTTAGCAGGCAACTATTCGTAAACGACTAATATACCAAATAGAGTCCATGAAAAACTAGTCGAGCGGATGCCTTGGATTGTGGAAGCTGTTCTTCGCGCGTTCATTTTTCGTTAGAATTCCTTTGTCTTGGTGTTATACTTTTGAATGAATATTTTCTCAGTTCTTTAAAATTTATTTGTGTGTCCGAACTAATATGAACGGTACTGTATATCGTCTGGATCGAGAAGCTGATCTGCGAAACTGGGATTGAAATATAAAGTTTAATTTCCCTTCGTTTTCGTTGCGTTTTTAAAATATGCAATTATGAAAACAAAAATCGCTAACCGCCAACGAAATTGGAATTGTAGCAATTCGAAGGCGAGAAGAGCAACACGATTTCGCGAGATCCAAGTTAAACGACAGAAGAATACGCAAATAACGTCGAAATTGTCATTGCACGATTTGTAAAGTCGTGACTTTCCACCGATGAACCATCGGCTCGCAAGTCCTATAATTTTCGACACACAAAGACCGAATTATTATTATACGTCTACATCTTTACATGTGTATAGGAACGGATCGGGAGATTGTTTCCATTGAAGAGCATTTACGATTGACGGCGAAAGACGAAGCGCGGTGCGAGAAGAGCGGGACCATCTTGTGCGTACACAATAGGAGTACGTCATGTGTATGTGATGTATGTAATTTGGAGCATTGTTCGGCGGCGTTCCAGTACTTTTCACTGTCTAGACTTCAATTCTGTCACGCGTATTCAATATTAAATCGTATACGACGCATATCTGTGAAGTTGTAAACGCGCGCAATGTCTGCATTTGGTATCCTAAATTTAATATTTTCCATGTTTCCTCGCTTGAGTTACTATCTTTCAGAATACGAATTTATAATCGATAAATCTGGAAACAGTTTCAGTTATCTAGGCATACAGCAAAACATTGGACGACAAAATTGGGGCCTAACTTCTGACTAGTAAATGAAGTATAAATAAATTTAAACTACAAAATTTTATTTTGTCGTTACAGCCAACTAATGACTGCAACAGAAGCAGACATATACTAACTAAGAAAACATTTCAAGGAAATGAAACAGTATTGGTATACGATGCACGGGAAGAAATGGAAGCAGTTGCAGAGAAGGAAAAGACTGATTGTAACATGAAATATATTCATGCAGATTATATAAACAATAATTACAATTCACTCTTTAACGAGTCAGACAACCAAACAAGACAGAGGACTGTAGCACAGGACGTTCAGATTTGCGGCAAACAAATGGTTATATACCAATTGGCAATAATGGTTCCTTGATCTTGCAGAGGGATTGTTGCTACATGATTTGTTTTCGAGACAAACATCGCAACCATCCCTTTGGAGAGACTTCGGGAGCGGATAACTTTTGTCGGCTTGTCTTCACCTTGAAACACCTAAATAGGCGACTGTTGTTTATTTTCTGGCTCGTATGAGTAAATCCAAGATTTAACACCACCTTGGTGTTGTAGCAGTCTAGGGTCTTTCGACGCTAATTCACCACGGCCGCTTTCGTCGACCGACGGATGCGGTATCCAAATGGTAACTAATTTTTTTACACACGATTCTTCATGCAACCTTTTTTGAATTGAGGTCGCAATATGTTATATGTCTTACTTCGTTGATGATCTTGCGCACAGCAATAATGTTTTGGTGCACCTGCTCTAGAATTGTCGCTAAGACTAATCCGTCCACGTTTGAAGACTCCATATCAACGAGAAAGTGTTCGTTGATGTGGTGCCGAAAGTAGAAACCAACTCGGCGAGACATTCTTGTTGAGATAATTGTCTATGGTACAATACTACATGTATCGCACTGAAGCTTTGGATTTGGATTAACTAAGGATGTGGATTAATTTTTAGTATTGACATTTGATTAGTGGCGCCCTCTATGTTGTAATATGCAAAACTTAAAAGACATCCCTCGTATGCATCAAGAATTTGCAATATGAACGGAGTTGGTTAAAAAGAGGAATAGTGGAGTTTGTTTGTGTTACTACATCGCATCTAAGAAATAAAGTGCTTAATACCAACCCTGTCGTTGTTAGTTAAGAGAGGCGACAGATATCAACTGCAAACAAAAATGTCATAGCTATTATCCAATTAAGTTTCCATCCGATTATATACACATGAAAATATAGAAATAATCATTTTCTGTTTGAGCCGAAATAGTCAAACGTGTCTGCGTATGACGGATAAATAGTGGCTTTACAGTTCTTCATTTCTGATGCTTGGTCGTCATTATGTGTACATACTTGTGTTCGATAAATAAAACTACAAAATACAATTATATAGCAAAAAGTTATTGTACGTTATGATATGTCACTGGTTCTTGTAGTAAAAAATAGACTACTGTAATTGTTTTATTTGTTGTATTCGACGTTAAATAAATTGACTATAAGCAGCCACTGCTGTTAATTGTACATTGAACATTGTGTTGTGGTCAATACAATATCTATATATATATATATATACATAGCCCTAATGAGCTCGCCCCTCCAATGGTAATTAGTGCGGGAAATTTGATTTAAATATATGGCGCCAACAGTTATATTGCAATTTCCTAGGTATAATATTTTCCTTTTCAAATGAAAATTTCAGCACTGTAATCTTCAGTTAATATTAACTTTACATTTGAAAAGCTTTCTTGAGTGCCACTGATAATTTACTTGTCCGAATGCATTTTTGTATGATGTATTTAACTTTTTTCAATTGTTTTATAATAATTCTGTCGCACAGTATAGTGAGCTGCACATGTAATATTACCAAAAATCTTAAGATCGTCAGCTAACAATAGCATCTCAGATGCAACGCTTTTAACAATACCATCAATTAAATATAAGCAGTTCGAGAATTTTGAGGTACGCCAGAAATAGTGTTCATGTAATACATATACGCATACCTAATCTTATTTCTTAACTCTACCACATTTCCATAACGTTGTTTTTTATACCACGTCTTTCAAGAAACTCTCCGTTGTTCTTCAGAAAAATATGGGAATTTTAGTGGCAAAAGTTTAATGGCAGTAAATCGGTTAAGATTCGATTTAGCAAGTTCACAATTTCAAAATAATTGTAAGTTGTCATTGTGTCTTACTAAAAGTAACCACGCAGATAATTTATCAATTAAATGTTACCCGCGAAGCGCTAAAATGTATTGGTTAAATTAATTATGTGTTCGAACATCTTTTGCACACGTTGGTTATAATGGACTTATACCGTGTTAAGAAAATTTTACCTATTATTAAAATTTTTTCAAAACATACAAGGTAATCCGTCAAAAATAAACATCTCAAAAGTAATACGTTCAAGCATGATCTTACATTTACCGATATCATTTTGACAATTCTCTAATTTAAACGGTCTTACAGCCTCAATAATGGAGTTAGAAACAGTCAACAGAGTTTTCGTTATGTATACTGGTGTATTTGAAATACACTACCGCTCAAAAGTGTTTAGGCACCCCTGTTTTCATGGATTATTCATATAGTATTATGTTTACCAAAAAAACATTATAATAAAATGAAATACGTATTTAAAATGTGGTCCAGTAAGATAAACACCCGTTATATCGCATAAGGTTTACTATCATTTACCTGCACTTGGTCGGATTACCATAAACTGTTTATTGCGGAGCAATTACAATAACAATCCCTCTGAATTTACTGGGTAAATTTAGTCACCTGTTAGATTGTAGGTGATAATGTTTAAATTACCTTCCTAGAAGATTATAGTAAAATCTGTAACATATGGTCAGTTGCAGTGTGGTATTTACTCTATTCACGTCGTGAGCGAAATATCGTGTGACAATTTTTAAAATGCCTCCGTGAAGAGAAATTAGTACAGAAACACGTGTGCTTGTAATAGCTTACCATAAAAATGGCATAAATAATCGACAAATTGACTATAACGTAAAAAAATATCGGGAAACTGGCAGTTTTCTTAATAAAAGACGGAGTGGAAGGCCAAAAGCGACAACATCTGCAGATGATCACAGAATAGTGGTAACCAGCAAATCACCGCAGAATTAAATGTTGGTCGCCAAAAACTAGTCGGTGTTTCTACAGTCAAACGCCGCCTACAGAAAGCCGGGCTCCACGGACGTATTGCGATGAAAAAGCCATTACTACGCAAACAAAACAAGCAAAAGCGACTTAAATGGGCTCGTGAACACCAACACTGGACCATAGAAGAGTGGAACAACGTCCTATGGACGGATGAGTGCAAATTTGAGCTGTTCGGAACCCGAAGACGCATATTCGTAAGAAGATCTGTGACTGAACGTGCCAGAGAAGAGTGTATTGCTGCTACCGTGAAGCATGGTGGAGGTTCTATCATCATTTGGGGCTGTTTTGCTGGCACTAGTGTAGGGGACATTGTGAAAATTGACGGTATATTAAAAAAAGAAGACTACCGCGAAATTTTCGAGAACCACGCAATACTTTCCGGAATTCGACTTTTGGGTCAAAATTTTATCTTCCAGCAAGATAATGACCCAAAACGTTTCTCTAAATTATGTAAAGACTATTTACGCCATTTAGAAGAGGAAGGAACTCTCAAAATTATGGAATAGCCTCCTCAGAGCCCCGATTTGAATCTAATCGAGTTACTATGGGAAGAACTAGATCGGGAAATACGGAAATCGGCTCCGACATCAGCTACTGACGTGTGGAACAAATTGCAATCGAGTTGGACCTCAATAACACAAGAAACTCTGGCAAAACTTATTGCGAGAATGCCTCGATTGTGTGCTGCAATTATTAAATCAAGAGGAGGTCACATAGAAAGCAAAATTTAAATTAAGCGTTTTAATTTTCACATTTATTTAATATATTTTTATTTAATAAAAAATAAATATTATTAACATTTTTGGTGTCAGTGAGAGTGCCTAAACACTTTTGAGCGGTAGTGTATGTGTGAATATTAGTTTACTGATACCTGATGAAGCTTGTGTACTATGAGTATTTTGTACAATGTACAGAAGATAAACTGTGTATCTACCGTAACAGAACAAGGGAAAACAGTTGTTAATTGATGCCGCGAGATTCTACAAGAACAGAAAATATTTCCTATACAATTAGCTTGCTCATGTCTACTCAACGTAAGTCACAAGCAGCAATTACAAAACGGAGACTATAATCAAACAATTTTCTTAGAAATCGACACAGTTCCGTTAGTTTCTCATCCGTTTTGCATACACACAAGTAAGGAAAATACAGCGGTAAGAAAATATGTCAAGCACACGAAAAGGTGGATCCATGACGTTGGACGCGTATACATCGCATGTCAATATTTTTAAAAATTTTAACAAGAATAACAACAGCAGGCTTTCACTGTTTTACATTAGTATCTACATGTCACATATTATACATGTATAGGCGCATACGTGTACGTGTATGCTACAACAATAGCGTACCTCCTCCTCACATATGTTTCACGAAAAATTGTATATAATTTAATACTTATTTTTTCCCGTACAATGGACTCGAAATGATAGGAGTACTGGACGGGTAATATCAATAATTACGGTAAGCAAGTAGCAGATCCAAGTGCTCTGTTCACATAAGTGCAGAGCCGGGACACGATCACGTAGCGGCAATAGAACGGCTTTTCCGGAAAACCGTAACCATACTAATTGCATGACGTTAACGTTTAATAGCATTCGCGTAGATCCGTCCATCGGTACCACCACCGTGCACATACATAAAACACCTTTATTATATGTACATACATACATATATACGAACTGTGCAAATTGAAGGCTGTTTTAGGAAGTAAAACGATTACCAACGACTGTCTTTATTCTAGTCTTTTTGCGAACAGAGCATGTTTTAGTTTATAGTCTGAGAAACTGAAACATCTACTGCGTATCCGGTATGTAACGAAGACACCCAAGTATTGAGTATTTACAAACATTAAGTATTCTCGTCTGTGAGAATTAGAATACTTTAATAAATGTATAAAAATTTTATTTTCATGTGTTAATTAAGGAAGCTAATAAAAAAGATAAGCTCCATACATTAGCAGTAAAATTAACAGCTTAACTACACAGGTATAGCAGTAAACTCCACTCTTCTATGGTTGTTGACCGTATTTTAAGGAAGGTCCAATACAAACAACACATCAGAAATTCCACGACCTCGACATCAACAAACACCGGTAATAAGAAATTTATAACTCTTCCTTTTCACCCAACAGTAGAAGGGTTAAGTAAAATTTTCCGACAACTAAATATGAACGTGTCTTTTGTATCAAAAAACAACTTAAAGAATCTCTTAGGGAATCCCAAAGATAAACCGGAGATGATAAAAAGGTCCGGAATATACCAAATCGCATGCAATGATTGTGAGAAAGTTTATATTGGACAAACAAAAAAGAAAATGACGATTGCAAGGACTGTGTGGATGTACAATTCACAGGTATAGCAGTAAACTCCACTCACACACATTTATTAATTATGCGGAACGCAGCGTTTCGAGAGTCCACGTGCTCTCGAAACTTACTACGTCTTACTATATCCACCGAGAAAACGTATTATTGATCTTCTGAAATTTTCGTTTCAGCAAAAACATCAATACAAACATTGCATCAAATCTTTCCCAATTACATATACATCATCATTTAAGCATAGTGTAATACATTTTTTTAAACGAAAGTATAGTGCCATAAGTGAAATTGGGCCTCAATAATGCTAGGTTAGGTCTAACAGAATTCATGTGTAATTAGCAACATTGGAGCAACAAAATATAGAAATGTATGCAATCATATTTTTATAACTCGCAATACTACTCCATCTAAATCAGTTAATCTATAACTTAACCATTACAGAATTATTAAAATAAGTTACAGAATTGTTTCAAATGAAACAATCTATGGTATTTTAACGTTGTTCTTTTGAACCAGATCGAAGTAGTTTTCAATAAGATAAATATATTTTCCTTATACACTTACAGCTAAGAAAAAATGGAAGAATAGTAACTCAACTAATATACAATAAATTTTTACACGAATTACATCCGGAACAATAGCTAATTGTGTTTCACGTCTATTTATAAGGAATAATACAAGTAGGGACATAAGATTCTCACAATAAATAAATAGACAATTTATAACTGCTGGGTGTGTGTCCATATATCGCATGCAAAAGGCGAAGAGTCTTCTGCGATTCCATCCGAAATACGTGAAAAGGCTCCATCCTATTGTTAACTACAATCGCGCCCGAAAGAGGGCGGTCATGCAACGTGTGATAAATAACATTTTCATTCTTTCAGACTCTGATGATGACGACCTCGCAACGATGCGACGGTTTTAATACATTCCTTTTTTCGCTCCTTTATCCTTTTAGGGGCTCGAGCGCAAAAGTAACAGAGGGAAGGTATAACAACGTAGAGAATGCACATGTCCAGGTGTTTGGCGGGTCACACCCATTTACTATTATGTGATACGGAAAAGAGGGTAGGTACGAAACGGTAGCGGTAGCTATGATAATGGTAAACCCTCGCGTAAGGGTGGTACCCACCAAACCTCTGGAATTACCCGATTTGATACGCGTACGTAAAGTACTACACATAGCCGAAAGTATGCCTATGATATATGGATGTGCGGATAAAAGAAGATGGATAAGTTACAGGGTATGTGTGTACAATAGGATTTGCAATTTGTTAGAGGTGGTTATAGGGCAGGGAGAAAGACGTAGCGCTGCTTAAGATGACTTTAAAATTGACAAATCTGTGTGTAATTGACCATAATCCTTCATTGAACGTCTTAAGTAATTTCATTGAGTAAACGGAATGGTTAAATTTAATTTCATAAATAATTAAAGATATCTTGTATGTAATAAAATTTCCATTCAGGCTATTTTTGGTTATTAATTTATTTATTCACCATCGATAATTACAGTCGTTAACAAGAAAAAGACACAATATAAAACTATATTGACATAAAAGGAATAGAAGTACAAACCTACAATTAAAAATGATTATAGTTGTTTCAATACCGGCAGTGTTCTTAATAATATGAAATAACTGATTCTCACATCGTCAGATAATCCACAGGAATCAGAATAACCATAGTAAATTACACAATCTTCCATGATGCGGCTTCATACTAGAGAAACTTCGCATGTGTATATATGATGAGGTTCACCTCGAGAAAACTGAAGTTTGTGTGCTCAATTCATAATCTGATAATGACAACGTGTTCTCATCTCAATAAATATTTATGAATATTGCATTTACTACTCTTCACATTTGAATCTTCACCACAGCTACCGTGCTACTGACTGTGACCACTCGGCAACACTGTTGACAATGGGAATGCACGTGCGCCCGAAACGCTACGTTCCGAACAATTATTAATTTGTGTGGAGTGGAGTTTACTGCGATATCTATGAACTACTTTCAGTGTTTTCAAAATGCAGGAGAAAACTATAACCAAACTATTAGAATTGGTAGATTTCAACTTTGCATAACACAGGATGGCATAAAACGCTACCAATATCGAACGTTATACCTAACTATGCTATGTGTATAGTCGTGCGTTGATATTTGGTTGCTTTAAATTTGCGAAACAAAGAGTTTGAAAGCAAGAAAGAGTGGTATACATTCTATAAATTAATAAATAATTTAAAAAATATGATACACAACGTGTAAAAAGTCACAATTGACACTTAGACAATATTATTTTAGATAGCGGATGAAGAAACCTGCAGTATCGGCGGAAAAAATAAATGTGAATTAATAAAAAATAATTATGTAAGTTTAAAACATTGGTGTATTTGATATGTTGACAATTCTTTGTTCTGTGTTAAAATTTAAAGTCACCTCGCTATAACAGAAGAAATTTAAGACTAAGTGGCTATTGTTGCTAGGTTATGTGAACTTGCTAGAATTAATTGTAATTGTGCTGCTAATAAGAAATTTAATTTGTGGTAATTCCAACAAATAGAAATATTTTTTTTTATTTAGTAACTGTTAAATATATAGATTGATTCGTATTGTTTGCAATCTAATCTATTTGTATTTTATTTAGGTATCGAAATGATCTCGAAATTGCTAAGGAGATAATTTATAACTACTGGACCTAGTTATAGTTTGTTTTTGTGCTGTAAATAACTGATCAGTATATTTTTTAACGCCCACTAAAGACAGCTATAAGTAAAATTAATTATTGGTCCAACATTAGGGGGTGCGAAGGTTCACAAACAACTAGAAATAAATAGAAGCCAAGACTTGATGACCCAATTTCTGTAGATAACACATGGGCTGAAAAGTCCCGGGCCTAACAAAGAAAACACGGTTTTTTTGGTTCAAAATTAGCTTTATTCGTCAACGTAATCTCCATCAAGAGCAACGCAATCATTCCAGCGCCGCTCTAACATTTCAATACCACTTTTGTAGAACGATTTGTTTTTTGCCTCAAAATAGGCCTCAGTTTCAGCGATAACCTCTTCATTCGTGCGAAATTTCTTACCGGCGAGCATTCTTTTGAGGTCTGCTAACAGCCGGTAGTCGCTGGGAGCCAAATCTGGCGAATACGGTGGATGTTGGAGCAATTCGAAGTTCAATTCATGTAGTTTTGCCATTGTTTTGATTGACTTGTGACACGGTGCCATATGCGGTCGTTTCTTTGCAATTTCGGCCTTCAAACGCTCCAATAACGCTATATAATATTCACTGTTGATGGTATTTCCTTTCTCAAGATAGTCGATGAATATTACACCACGCACATCCCAAAATACCGAGGCCATAACCTTTCCAGCCGATTGTTGTGCTTTCGGGCGCTTTGGACGAGGTTCACCAGTTGCTGTCCACTCAGATGACGATCGTTTTGATTCCGGAGTGAAGTGATGGATTCATGTTTCATCCATTGTCACATATCCACGCAAAAATTCCGGTTTGTTACGTTTAAACATCGCCAGACACTGCTCAGAATCATCAACACGTTCTTGTTTTTGGTCAACAGTGAGCAAACGCGGCACCCACTTTGAACAGAGCTTTCTCATAGTCAAATACTCATGCAATATAAAGCCAATACGTTCTTTTGATATCTTTACGATATCAGCTAACTCACGCAACTTCACTTTTCGATCATTCGAAACGATTTTGTTCATTTTTTTGATGTTTTCTGGTGTTACCGCCTCATTTGGACGTCCGCTGCGTTCTGCATCATCGGGATCTCATTTGAAAAAGAGTGAGATTGCAGAATAGGTACATGAAATACAGGTGAAAATTATCTCAAGTTAAACTTTGTACTGAATAGAAAAACGCGCATTTATTTTTCAAATTGTTGCAATGATGTTGTTCTGAAGAGAGCGCCCAAAAGTTGTAGTTTTATGACGAAGTGGAGTTTCCATTGAACAAAGTCTGAAAATTGTCGGAATATTTAACAAAACCTAAACAGGGGTTCTGCACTCTCTGAACTTAATCTTAGTACTGTCATATAGGTGGTCACACTAACAAACTTTGGTAATATTCGAACATAAAAGTAATTTGATACCGGCGTTAAGTATTTGCCTATTTGGAAAGAGGAGGTTAACGTTATAACACATTCCCCGATAATTTTTGCCAACTACAGAAGGTATAGGCTGACGACGAATTGTTATTATTCCTAAACCCGGTAGTGTGTCTTAAGATATTCGCTGTCATCATTCTCCATGGAATAAGTAAAGTCCCGAGATTCGAACTAGGGACGTCGAAACTAATATCCAAGCACACTAAGAGCTGCTCTACCAGTCACATCGGTATTTCTTACATTGTAATATTTAAAATAACGTTGTGTTTGACTTATTTCTGGAGTTCTTTTTATTGACAATAATTTTTATACAGGCCCAAGAAGTCCTGAATATATTGCGCCACTCCATTACGCTTTATATTTTGTCATAAGGAGTTTGCTCCCAAATAGCTCGATTAGACTGATCAGATACGTTTAAACAAAAATTTATTTTGATGATAAGGATATCGTTGGTGCTTTCTTAAACCCATACAATTAATAAATGCTATTACTATGTATTTTACTAATAGCAAAATATATAGGACCACACTGTTTCTTTACTTGAAATTTCGTTACCTATTCTAAAGTATTTGGATGTAGTAGGAGACCGCACACTTATCTGCTGTCTGTGTAAAATTATGTGGAACAATTTAAGCAAATAGAGCTTCTTCCTCATTCAATGTACCTTTCATTTATCTACGCATAAAATACAATACGATGTAAGTACACAAAACCCTCAGATACATGCTTATAGATATCGGCGAATAATAAAATACAAAACCATTGAGAAAACCAAACGTCGCATTGAACCAGAGAAGTCGGAGTGACACCGCAATAAATTACGCATATATCGCAGGGGGTTCGGATTGCCGTCAGCGTTACATAACCTCAATGCTTTCTGCCTATTGACTTCACGTTTCGAGACCATGAATGAGCTCGCCGCATTCTCCCCAGTCGGTAATAGCCTTTAATGGACCTATTGCTATGAAATATGGAGCGTATCCCCTGGGTGCCGCACAATGTACCGACGCTTTTGTAGGAGACGTATCGGCAATGGGTACGAATTATCATCATCGTCATCATCGTAGTGTACGCCACTAGTACGGGACCAGCAGTCGTCCATTCCGACTGAACACTTCCCTAGTTAAACATTTCGAGTGAATTGACTCTTTCGCGGGATTTACTGTCACCGTTTGTTTACTTAACTATATGGGTTGTTATGTTTGCCTTCGGATTTAGGAATGTTTGTATAAACTTCATTGTATTCTTGCAGATAATAACCTTTAATAAGACGTTATGTTATTAAATAAAAGTAGAAAATCTATTAAACTTTTGTAATGTTAGCAAATACAAGAGAGGATTTTCCAGAAAAGTTTTACATTCAATTGTAACGGATACTTCAATCAAACAACTTTTCATTTAACACTAACTTTATTTCTAAACTAAAGTTGGTTACTCGAAGCTCGTAACTTACTATTATATATACTCACTATACGCCTAGTTATCTGCATTACATATTTATCATTCAAAGATGATGGGAAAGTTTTGGATGAGAACGTTTGCAGAGCGTCTTACAAGAAGTAAATTTAACAATGTGAATCATCTTCGAATAATGATAAATAATAATAGCAATAATAGGATGTTTAAGGAAACTACTAAACAAAGTGTTGACAGAATACATTGATTTAAAATTAATAAGACAATGGAATTGAAATGGACAGCTTATGACTAACGATACATACACTATATTGTATTGTACTAAAGACAAATAATAATTGATTATATATTTTACATAAAATAAGAAATAATGGGTCAGTACATTACACAATTTTATTACGAATATTTTTGCATAATTACTGTTCTTAATATAATTGGTCGTGGTACAAGTACAACATACTAATCCACATACTGCAGATTATGCTACCCAAACTAAGAAGTATTACTACTAAACATTGCTAGATGTTTAATACAAGAATTATTTGAAGTAATAATAATCCGTATGATAATTGTGTCCGTTTGATGGATTCACCAAAGTTTCTAGTATTTATGGGTTATTCATAGCTAAGAAGGATAAGAACACGTGTATTTAAATGCACTACAAAAGGTCTTCCCATGATGTCCAATGACTAGGTCGAAAAAGACTAAATTCTTTTGGATCGTCTCGTAGTTCATCGAGGCTCCAAATGTCCTCTTCAACTAAAGCACTTGGGCTCTCATTGTCGACCGTGTTACCGACTACCGATAGTCGGTAACACGGTTGACAATGAGAGCCTACGTGCACTCGAAACGCTGCGTTCCGCATAATTAATTAATTTGTGTGAGTCGAGTTTACTACTATACCTGTGGACTCTTTTTCAAGTATTTCAGCTTGTAAATCGGGAGTTCTTCCAGAGCACATAAGTATACACACAGCAAGAACCCTTTTGAACAACTGTATAAGAAAACAAATTTAAATAAATACCAAGTAGATACTTTTCAAACGAAAGCTATAGTCGATTTGTATAAAAGATATTTGTAATAAAAAATAAAGCATTACATATTTCTATTACAAATTGCTCAATAATTTTTGAAGGTAATCTTGAAACACAACGGCCTGCTAACAACAAGAACACCTAAAAGAGTTCTGCAACCACTGGACAAGATTCCTAATTTAAATCAAAATTGTATTCGTGAAATTCACTTCAAAGAGCAATTATTACAATAAATAACATATTTAATGATACTATTTTGGAAGTAAATCTGGAAAATAATGCTTGGTAGCTGTGTAGGATGTATATAGGACTAATTTAATGAATATTTTTCTTTTTGATGACATCTGACTTATGTTTAATCCGTTCAAATCAATGTAATAACAAACAATTTTACGTTTTCAATGGCATCGTCCTGCAGTTTTTTATTATAACTGAAGTAGTCGTATCGAATTCTTGTAAAAACTGCATACGAACCATAACGGATGTGCTTTTAAACCAGCTGCAGGGGTGCGTATGTGTACGAGTCGGTAAAAGAGGTCCCTAATGCGTTCACAACTTGACGTGTACTCGGAGAATCTGTACCGTGACAAATATTATAAATAGAAATGGGCGTGCATATGTTAAGATTTAAACGCATGAGGGGTTGAACCCCGTACCTTTAACGTACCAGTTGTTAAGCAAAATATATTAAATGGGCAATAACCGTAATTTGTTTGCTACTTGATTATGTGATATCTGTTATGATGGCAAATTCGTAAACATTTATAGCGCGAATATAGATATGCATAACACATGCGCTGAAAAGTCCCTGGCCTAACAAAGAAAACACGGTTTTTTGGTTCAAAATTAGCTTTATTCATCAACGTAATCTCGATCAAGAGCAACGCAATCATCTCAGCGCCGCTCTAACATTTCAATGCCACTTTTTAGAACGATTTACCTTTTGCCTCGAAATAGGCCTCAGTTTCAGCGATAACCTCTTCATTCGTGCGAAATTTCTTACCGGCGAGCATTTTTTTGAGGTCTGCGAACAGCCAGTAGTCGCCGGGAGCCAAATCTGGCGAATACGGTGGATGTGGGAGCAATTCGAAGTTCAATTCATCTAGTTTTGCCATTGTTTTGATTTACTTGTGACACGGTGCGTTGTCTTGATGAAACAACATGTTTTTCTTTGCCATATGCGGTCGTTTCCTTGCAATTTCGGCCTTCAAACGCTCCAATAACGCTATATAATATTCACTGTTGATGGTATTTCCTTTTTCAAGATAGTCGATGAATATTACACCGCGCACATCCCTACATACCGAGGCCATAACCTTTCCAGCCGATTGTTGTGCTTTCGGGCGCTTTGGACGAGGTTTACCAGTTGCTGTCCACTCAGATGACGATCATTTTGATTCCGGAGTGAAGTGATGGATCCATGTTTCATCCACTGTCACATATCGACGCGAAAATTCCGGTTTGTTACGTTTAAACATGGCCAAACACTGCTCAGAATCATCAACACGGTCTTGTTTTTGGTCAACAGTGAGCAAACGCAGCACCCACTTTGAACAGAGCTTTCTCATAGTCAAATTCTCATGCAATATAAAGCCAATACGTTCTTTTGATATCCTTACGATGTCAGCAAACTCACGCAACTTCACTTTTCGATCATTCAAAACGATCTTGCGGAATTTGTTTATGTTCTCTGGTGTTACCGCCTCACTTGGACGTCCACTGCGTTCTGCATCAGCGGTGTCTCTACGACCACGTTTGAAGTCAGCAAACCAACGTTTTATTGTTGTTTCTGATGGAGCGGAGTCCCCATAACACTTTTCAAACCATTGCTTCGCTTGAACGGTATTTTTTCCCATCAAGAAGCAGTGTAAAATTAAAACACGAAATTGTTTTTGATCCATTGTTTTGAAAATGACAAAAGTAGCGTGACTCTTAGCACAATAACTCATAAACTAATGAATAGAATATCATGAAATTTTAACAGCTGTCTTTTGAAGGTTAGTACTAAGTGAGAGAAAGGTGACTGCAATAAAACTAGCGTCATCTATGTGTTAGGTCCGGGACTTTTCAGCCCATGTCTTAAGTACTCACTATTTTGGTAAATCTTGTATTACCTATGAGTAAAGTTTTTCATTCACTTTTCATGCGTTTTCATCACGTTTACGTTTACCAAATTTTGTGAAAGTGGCATTTTGTTATCAAAATCAATTTGGTAGAAAGTATTTACAACTGCATTTGAAGCATTCTCCACCATATGTCTTTAAAAGAAGACCGATAGAGAAAAAAAACAAAAAAAACAATAAGTATCCCAACGAGAGGTTTACAATTTTGCATTGTGCAAACATAGCGGGTGAAAAAGAAGAACTCCTAGTCGTTGGTAGGACAGCTAAACCCAGAGCTTTTAAAAACATTAATATAAATAATCTGCCTGTAACTTAGAAATACAATAAGAAAGCTTGGATGACAGAACAAATTATGACAGAGTGGTTGCAAGACCTAGATTGGAAAATGGCTAAAGGAAAAGGGAAACATTTTATTATTTTTAGACAGTGCGGGATCTCATCCGAAAGACGTCCGCTTAAATAATATAAAAATATTATTTTTACCCCCTAAATGTACATCAGCTTGTCAACTACTTGACCAGGGGATTATAAAGAATTTCAAGACTTATTACCGGAGTCTAATACTCAAACATCTGCTAATAAACATTGAAACTGCTGGTACAGCTTTTGAGTTAATAAAGAAAATTACACCACTGGATGCAGTTTATTTGGGAAACACCGCTTGGGACCAAGTAACCAAAGAGACAGTTCGAAATTGCTTCCGCAAAGTAGGATTTAATCATGTAAATATGCAAAGTGAAGACCAATTAACTGAGGCTGATACATCTGACCTAGAAGATGATTTGCCTCTTAGTGTACTTTCCTCAAAAATAAGAATTTATTGAAATTGACGGATAATTAAAACCTTGATGATTTTTTGAACGTAGATGAAGATTTGTGTGTTGAAGATCCAGATTACGAACAAGAAATTGCAAATCCAGTTGAAATACAAGAACTTTCGGAAGATTCTGATTACGATGAGGTTCCAGTGCCAACAGAAGCTATCCCAAATTATGATAAAGCTAAAAAAGTTTTTTCAAAAATCACGAGAGCTTCTTTCTAAATTAGAAATACGATTTCAAGACGTCATTTTAAAGAAGAAAAGAAGACAAACAACGATATATGAATTTTTGCTTCCTTAAAGTGACTATTCATTTCATTGTTTTGTATTACATACCACATCTATGTATCTATGTACATAGATTATACTTTGTATGTATATATCTAAAGGAAATAAACTTTTTTTTCTTAAGTTTAAGGTTTCTTATTTATTTTAAAAACATTTATATACATATACGATTTGAATGTCACAGTTTCTTTAATATATATTCATTTTTCGTTAAAACACGATTTTCGTTGTATCTACTACATATTTCTTTTATGCGGACACCCCTCCTGAACGGACATCTTTAGTTGGTCCCGTTGGTGTCCGTTCAAGGGAGATTTCACTGTATACGGAAATAATTATCGTTTCTACACATATAAATATCTTTTATTATGAACATTTGCCCAATCCATTAACACCATAATCCATTTGACATAAGCATAAGTGTATATAAACCAAATATTCCGAAATTTAAAATTGCTTTTTATGGTCATTAACTTTTTACGCTACAATATTTTCTCTCGTTCTTTACTTAGCGAATATAATTATAATCAACCGCTGCTTCTTCTGCGGATTGCACAGAGATGTATAATGCAACCAGCTTTATATCTGTCTTCATCAATATTTTCATTTTCATTTGTAAAACCACTTCATTTCCACTTAATAACATCTGTATCAGTAAATTCAATCTAAAAATCAAATGTACATGTAGGTAATGAAAGTGTGAGGATATTCTTTAATTATATACTTATAGTAATAACGTATTTAAAATATCATAGGATTCTGTTGTTGCTCCAGCGTAATTTTCTTACCACTTTTATTGTACAGAAAGTAGTAAATCATCGTGTTCTGGTTGATTATTGAATTATAATTTTTTTTCCAATCAATAACAGCAACTTTTAATGTTGAATCTCTTAATGTTCCTATATTACAGTCAATTGCAATTGCGTTGCGAAGAAGGCTATTACTGTGCTACAATTCGATGAGCTTGATTCTATAATGTTTCTAATGGAATTGAATGTAAATTGCTATGATTTATCTGTTTCTACCCATGTCCACTAGGAGATGTATTGGCTGATGCTTTGATTTCAAGAAATGTTGTAACCTGTCATAAGAATACTTAATCACATCACATTATATAAACAAAATTGACTGCCATGCGAATTGATTTGGGGTAGTCATAGTTGATAAGAGAAGAAAACTTTTGAGACGTTCTTGGATTTCTTGTTTTGACATGGCTTGAATTTATGACTAACTAGGAATAACTCGAGTCAGAAACGTTAACCACCATTTCCCAAGTTTTTGCTAATTGTACTTGGAAACAAGTTTTAGAATAACAGTTTCTGATCCGTAATTTTTAAATACCGAATTTCAAAGATTTTTATATTCCACACTGAAAAAATAATTTTATAAATCTCCACTGTAGATCGTAAGCGTTAGCGTCATGACAAGTTTTGTAAAAAACCATTGAAAATATTAATTGAGGATGACATGTATGCATTCTAATAAAAATCTAGCTAATAATTTTGAATTTATAAATAAAATAGATTCCAGTAGAGTTTATTTTTACACATACACACATTTTTTCATAATTTTGTACATCCGCAAAGGTTCTTGAAGTTTTAAAAGATATACGCTAGGTTACGTTAGAATGTTCCTCAGAAGAATAACTAATATAATACGGATTTTAGACAAAACAATGAATTTTGTAAATTTTAGGTGAAAGTTTATCTATTTAACTTAGAATTTCGATTAATTATTATACTTTCAACGTGCCTTTTTCTAATTTCTTTTCATAAAAAATACTTCCTATGTAATTTCAAACCTGAAGTTGTTGATTTTAAATTTGCTAATCAGAGTGTGTGTGCGCATGGATCCAAAACCTTTATAAGTTTTATATTAGTTATAAATATTCTTTGTGTTATAACTTTTCATAAGAAATGCTTATGACTTCTTCTCTTCTGTTAATTAAGGGACTCCTTTTCCAAGAGGAAACGTATTTCACAATTTTCGTTAAAGTGAAATAAATTTTAAAATATATCAAAATACTAAAGTTATTCGAAGGGTACTGCAATCTGAAATAAATAAAGGAAACTAGCTAAGATCTTTGTAAAACACTACCAAAACGGGAGGGAGTCCAACGATTCTTTCTCTCCAAGAACAAATTAATGGTGAGGAAACTATAATTGTTAGATAAACAAAATAACAGTTCATTTGAATATGAAAATGAAATAGAATCAAACTATTTGGAGCAAAGTAAGTCACATCTCTCGCGTTTTGTCCAGCGTTCGGCGTTGGTTGTTAGGAGAACCACGTACGTCCTGACGTTTCAATGTAATCACATACATCTTCCTCTTGAGGTGACCTATATATATATATATATCTCTCTCCAAACATACTCCTACTTGACTTTCTTCTCTTCAGATTAAAAATGTTTCTAAGGGAGGACTTCTGGAGGACGAAAATCCTGTCGGCATCCACGGAGTTTCCTCAGAAGATAATATCATGACGGGCGTGATCTTACATATGCATGGTAAGCTGACAGTGCTGCTTCAACTTTGGTTGATATCGTCATTCCGATTAGCTTCTTAATAAGCACATGTGCACGCGTTTTCCATGATAGTGCGTAATAGGTAATAAACCCAAAAACTTTACGTTATTAGTTGATGTTATTTCTTGATCTTTAAAACGTATTGATATATTCTCGTTCTTCTTCAATCAGAGCTGCACTATATTTATTTTGTGTATGCGAAGCTTTAGATTATTTTCGAGCGCAACCAGTTGTTTGTTTTCGAGAGAACATCAGCAACTTCCAACGTATCATAGTTCATTACCTTAACTATAATTGACGTATTATCTGCATACAAAGACATACATGTATAACGTTCTTCTAATTTCTAACCATGCAAGATGCCTTTTTGATTTTGTAGCCAATGTGACTGGTATTTTCCACCGTTAGAATTTATTTGCACGTAATACATTTTGTTTGTTAAATAAGATTTTTGTAGAGTATGTGCCATCCCTCTGAAACACATTCTTTCCAGTTTCTCAAGTAAAATCTTATAATCTACGCTGTCTAACGCTTTTGGTAGGTCTAGAAAAACTCCGGCTACCTCATTTTTTTTCGGGTAGCGCTTGTGCTATTTTAGTGATGGAAATGTAGATAGCTCTTGTAGAGTTGATCTTCTTTGTTTATACATATTCTGAAATGTAGTTAGTGTTACGTTCTCCTGGTTTGAAGAACAACGCCGCTGTAGCCTGCTCGTAATTTCCTAAATTACTTGACCAATACTTACTTGTAGAGTATGTTCGCTTATTTACTAGAGGAGAGGTTGTACAGTGAAACTCAATGCGCATGCGCAAAAAAATATATTTAAAAATGAAATGGTTACACGGTTTCCACTCTTGCCTATGTACATGTACGATGTACGTAAGATATATAGATTTGCAATAACTGCAGTTATTCGAGCTCTCTTATACATGTAATGTACATTAGCATTTGTATATGTATTTTCATTGCTAGCAACATAAAGTAATGCCTCAGCATGTACGTTGCAACGCTATGTCTTAATTCTGTTTAAAAGGTTAAACTCTTATATGCTTCCGCTGAAGCTTTGTTAGAGGCATGTACTAATGCCTCTATCTGTTCGCATGCACCACTACCTTTTTATAGGGGAGCCAACCCTATTTATTTCTTAAATTTATAAGCGCACCTCAGTGCTATGCTTATTTATATGTCCCTTTCCGGGAGCCTAATATACTTTCCTTGTTTGAAATTTGCCTAAGGGACTTGGCCCTGTATTATTGGCATGTATTTGTACTTGACCAAATACGTTTGTTATATTCACATTTATAGGGGAACCCACCCTATCTCTTAGAGCTTGAACGCCTGGTCGAGGGCGACAGTAGCGATAATAGCCGATCTCAATACAAAAGTAATGTCACAGCTACCCAGGCGTTCTCGTTTGAAATATTACGCTATGTGCAATCTTTAGCTCTCTACTCTACTGCGCCCCAAAGAAGGGAAAAATCCAGTAACCAGCAAATGTGCGAACTGTGCACCGACAAGTAAAACGGAGCGATGATGCCGACATTACATAAGAAAACTGGCTCGTGACACTCGTCCGCTACGACGAGCAACTAAATGAAAAATTTCTAAGTCCCGATACGACAAGGACCGAACAACCGTACAAAAGACAACGGGCGCTGCGGCCGCAACGACCGTCTGCAAGAAGCGGAGTGATCGTACTTGTAGAGGAGGTCTATACATGCGCGCCGACAATCTCACCAAAATAATTTCCGACACAAACTTAACTGAAGACTAAAAATATGTATAGACGACAATGGACACAGTAGCCTCGACGTACGATGATAGAAAATCGAGAATTTATACTTATTAAAAAATTCTATACGTGTGGTCCGACGACGTACCAAATGACTCCCGCCAGAAATAAATGTATAGACAACGTCCTCGACGATTCCCGCCAAAACTAGAAAAACTTAGAAATCTCTAATAATCTTACGACGACGTTACAGTACACGTTACGACGAGGCACGAAAGGTGACCGAGAGTGCACGATCGCTAATACCTCGACTGTCGCGCGGGAGACGACTGCCTATGCTTGTGTACCTTAAATTTCAAGAAAACTCCCATTACATATCCGACGACGTTGCAGTGAATGATTTCTAATTAGGCAGTTTTAGCTAGCGTAATGCGAATGGCTGACTTGCATACATATACAATGCGTAATGTACATACATATTAAAATAAAATTGGATATAAGAGAGCAAAATAAATAAATATAAGAATGAAAATAAATAAATATAAAAATGAAAATAAAATAATATTCTAAATGAAAATAATAATGCAAAGAAGATAAAATACATAATAGTAAAAAACTTCATAAAATATAAAAAACAATGTTAAGTCCTTAACATACCGGCCCCCTTGAAGGGACCATCTTCAACATGCACTACGAAAAGTGTTTTTTAATGTCTTTAGTCTATTTTGGAGGGAAATTGGTGCACAGGGTGAGAACAACAATCGCGCACTAGCACAACACTGCACATTTCAGTCTCTTCTTCGGTGTGGTGATTTGGAGAAGGCTGTCTTCTGTCGCTGCTAGAGAGAGGCAGCACACACAGCTTTGCAGCGGGTCGCTGCATTATCCCACGGCGAGTTTGCACGCTGGCAGCGCGTACAATACCGTCTTTGCCTGGAAACACTTAAAGTACTCGTCCCATTAACCAACTGCACGGGATGCTAGAGTCCTCACGTACAAGGACTAAGGTGCCGGGAGCGATATCCAATCCCTGATTTGATTGCCATTTATTTCTTAGTTGAAGTTGGCTTAAATGTGACAAATTTGGTTCAGAGATAGTAGCAATAGGAACTCCAGTTAGGAAATGCGAAGGAGCTTCCGTATATGTCCCAGCTCCAAATATTCTTTTATAAATTCTCCATATTCTTGTTTAAGCGGAGGATTTTTGTTTAACCTTTTCTCTAGAGAATAAAATCGCTTCAAAGCTTGGTCATAAGAAGCACCGAGAGAATTTACATTCTCTTTAAAAGGTAATGATACCACAAACCGTCCACTAGTATCTCTTTGTGCTGTGGCATGAAAGTGTTGTTCGCAGCGGTTCTCTTCCGCGGAGAATATATGTCGCTCTGGTATCGTTTCTATTTCCCAAAACTTACTGATATTGCGATTCAGCTCCGACATTGTACTAATATGGCAGGTTGTTAAATTTGACGATCGTGGCGTCGGTATTTTACCAGAAACAATCCAGCCCAATAAAGTTTTCTGCAAACAAGGCCCATTTGGAGTAGGATTTATTTGGCCAACACAAAGTAGTTTGTAAAATAATTCTACACCAATTAGCATGTCTATATCGGCGGAAGTATTAAACTGAGGGTCCGCAAGTTTAATATTATTCGGTATCTTAACGTTTCTTCGTGATACGGAAACAAGAGGCAAACGATCGGTAATCTTATTTAATACGAGGCAATTTAGCTTTGTTTGGAATCCAGTACATCTTGATTTAATGGATACGTCTACTGCTCGTGTAATCTGTGTTTTCGTAGGTGTGATGCCTGCTAATGCTACATTAGCGGGTGTTTGCCTAAAGCCAAGACTATCAGCCATTCGTTTAGTTATTAGATTGGATTGGGATCCGCAATCCAATAATACTCGACATCTTCGAGAGTGTCCTCTGCGATCCAGAATATTCACAACGGCTGTTGATAGCAATACGTGGCACTTAGTATTACAACTATGACTTGTAACAGAAGTTGAGCATTCCGGCTGTGGAGAGCCAGGTCGGCTGCGCTGAGCTTCATCGTTTCTTCCGCCAATGTGTAAGACGGAATGATGCCTCCTGCCACATATTCTACAGCTATAGTTTGACGGACACTTGTTATCTTTGTGCCTGGCTTTCAAGCAATTAAAACATAGCTGTTTTGATTTGGCCTCTTCGAAACGTTTCTTTGGTACTAGTGCGAGGAATTTCTCGCATTGGTGTATCATGTGCTTGCCTTTGCAAAATAAGCATGTAGCGACATAGGTTTTATGTGTATTCGACGGTGGCTTTTTCGTTGCCACATTGATGGTTGCTTTCTGAGAATGCGTGCCGGCTGATTTAGCGATAGCCTCTAGTGTTTGACATTTCTGCGTTAGAAAACTGACCATCTCCTTAAATGTCGGTATTTCTGTTGTCTGTATCCTTGTCTCCCAGTCTTTTAGCGTTTGTGCATCTAGTTTTTTGGCGACGATAACGATAAGTAGATCATCCCAATGTTCTGTGGGTCGTTTCAAAGCAGTTAAAGCCCTAGTATGCTTTAAAATGCCATCCAAGATTCGACGTAGCATGCTCACATTCTCTTTTGTCGCAGAAGGGAGATCAAGGATAGCGGTTATGTGCTTCTGCATAATAACTCGTTTATTGCAATATCTGTCTTGTAACATTTGCCAGGCGTTTTCGTAGTTATTTGCAGACGTCTCTAGCGAATGCAGGATATTCGCTGCTTCTCCTTTTAAACATGCTTTTAAATAGTGCAGCTTTTGTACTGCTGGTACATTACTGTTGCTGTGTATAAGAGAGCTGAATATATCGTAAAACGGTAGCCAATCTTCGTAATTACCCGAAAATTTTGGCAAGTCTATTCTCGGCAGCTTTATTATGTCGGGAGTGGAAACCTCAGTTTTCTGTTGATTCAAATTGCTGCTTACAGTCAGACCTTTTCTAAAGCGAGTTTCAAAGTCGAAGTATTTCTCTTCAAATTCTTCGCGTTCGTCTGCGTCTATCTCATTTTCATCTAGTATTTCTATTTTGCCTTGAATTCTGTCGAATTCATCGTACAAGTAAGTAAACTTTTCATAGCGAACTTGTAATTGGTCAAGTTGTGTAGTAGCATCGTGTTTGTCTAAAAACTTGCCTGCTCTTGTAAGCGAGCTCTTAATTTGCCTTCTGTGCGCTTTCAACGAAGATATATCTCCCTCCATTTTGTTAGACGGGAAATTTAATTTCTATCGAGACAAGGCTAAGATCCGGCTCGAAGGACCAATGTTACGTTCTCCTGGTTTGAAGAACAACGCCGCTGTAGCCTGCTCGTAATTTCCTAAATTACTTGACCAATACTTACTTGTAGAGTATGTTCGCTTATTTACTAGAGGAGAGGTTGTACAGTGAAACTCAATGCGCATGCGCAAAAAAATATATTTAAAAATGAAATGGTTACACGGTTTCCACTCTTGCCTATGTACATGTACGATGTACGTAAGATATATAGATTTGCAATAACTGCAGTTATTCGAGCTCTCTTATACATGTAATGTACATTAGCATTTGTATATGTATTTTCATTGCTAGCAACATAAAGTAATGCCTCAGCATGTACGTTGCAACGCTATGTCTTAATTCTGTTTAAAAGGTTAAACTCTTATATGCTTCCGCTGAAGCTTTGTTAGAGGCATGTACTAATGCCTCTATCTGTTCGCATGCACCACTACCTTTTATAGGGGAGCCAACCCTATTTATTTCTTAAATTTATAAGCGCACCTCAGTGCTATGCTTATTTATATGTCCCTTTCCGGGAGCCTAATATACTTTCCTTGTTTGAAATTTGCCTAAGGGACTTGGCCCTGTATTATTGGCATGTATTTGTACTTGACCAAATACGTTTGTTATATTCACATTTATAGGGGAACCCACCCTATCTCTTAGAGCTTGAACGCCTGGTCGAGGGCGACAGTAGCGATAATAGCCGATCTCAATACAAAAGTAATGTCACAGCTACCCAGGCGTTCTCGTTTGAAATATTACGCTATGTGCAATCTTTAGCTCTCTACTCTACTGCGCCCCAAAGAAGGGAAAAATCCAGTAACCAGCAAATGTGCGAACTGTGCACCGACAAGTAAAACGGAGCGATGATGCCGACATTACATAAGAAAACTGGCTCGTGACACTCGTCCGCTACGACGAGCAACTAAATGAAAAATTTCTAAGTCCCGATACGACAAGGACCGAACAACCGTACAAAAGACAACGGGCGCTGCGGCCGCAACGACCGTCTGCAAGAAGCGGAGTGATCGTACTTGTAGAGGAGGTCTATACATGCGCGCCGACAATCTCACCAAAATAATTTCCGACACAAACTTAACTGAAGACTAAAAATATGTATAGACGACAATGGACACAGTAGCCTCGACGTACGATGATAGAAAATCGAGAATTTATACTTATTAAAAAATCTATACGTGTGGTCCGACGACGTACCAAATGACTCCGCCAGAAATAAATGTATAGACAACGTCCTCGACGATTCCCGCCAAAACTAGAAAAACTTAGAAATCTCTAATAATCTTACGACGACGTTACAGTACACGTTACGACGAGGCACGAAAGGTGACCGAGAGTGCACGATCGCTAATACCTCGACTGTCGCGCGGGAGACGACTGCCTATGCTTGTGTACCTTAAATTTCAAGAAAACTCCCATTACATATCCGACGACGTTGCAGTGAATGATTTCTAATTAGGCAGTTTTAGCTAGCGTAATGCGAATGGCTGACTTGCATACATATACAATGCGTAATGTACATACATATTAAAATAAAATTGGATATAAGAGAGCAAAATAAATAAATATAAGAATGAAAATAAATAAATATAAAAATGAAAATAAAATAATATTCTAAATGAAAATAATAATGCAAAGAAGATAAAATACATAATAGTAAAAAACTTCATAAAATATAAAAAACAATGTTAAGTCCTTAACAGTTAGAATATGACAAAATGCGGTGGACGATATTAATCTTGATAAAATGGCTTCCTCAACTGCTTTCGCTATAATAGATATTAATGCAATCGGTCTATAATTATGAATGGTGATTTCGCCACATCATATATTTTTTAAACATTTTCTATACTTGTTTGTCTGAATTTTTGAATTATAAATATTTTTTTACGCACAGTGTTTCGGCTTTTTTTCGTTGTATTATAAAATTTAATTTTACATGCTTAACGCAGAAAGGAACCAAGAAACAGCCACACCAAATGATGTAGCGTGTACCAAATTACGGGTCCAAGAAAGAGTATAGACTTTCCTCTCACTGTTTACTGTCTACATTATTTCGAAATTACACTACGTAATATTTATAGCATCGGAGGTCTATTGTAATTAATTATTATTAATTATTAAAGGAAGAAGAAAATACCAAAATTAAGAAGAGAGAATTTAGAAGCGCATTTTGTTTTATGTGAGCTGCAGCGATTTGCTATAGTATAAAAAAGCAAGTTGCATTTTAGGTAGTTTATTTGCATACGGATACGGCGTTTTGGCGTAATTCCTCCATGTGATCATGTTTGGAAAAGTACTGAAATGGAAGCCAACTTGCTTCCCGTATTTCAGAAATAAATACGAATTAGTAGATTACCTACTTATTTTATTTGATTAATAACCCACATTTATTAACGGATAATCGTAAACGACATCTATTGAGGCCGGTACAAAATTTTAATAAGGTAAAGTTTCATGATCAACGTCCATTAAAAGCTTGCAAATTCTGATCCATTCCGTTTGTTAAAACTTTGTAAACTTTTAATATTAGCAATAAGAAATTCCATTTCCTTCGAGATACAACTTCATTACGCTCCCCAAATACGATCAAACGGCGCGCAATTAAATAGAAATTTAATTGTCTTCGAAACATTTCGTTCTATACAACTCACGATTTTTCTTTAATTTCGTAGTTATTACGATTATTAGTAGGTAGGTACCAGGGACGATTATTATTCTTTTCGTTTGTTCCGTTCGTTTGAAATTAGCGAGTAGTCGGCCGTTTCTGTCGCATGAATAATGAAACTTTGTAATTGTTGTTGTTCATTCATTTGGTTTGGTACGAGGAAGCGACCAGTTCGACAGTGCTTATTAAGGCGGGATGTGGTCCCCAATAAAGCCACTCTACATATGCATTACCGCCGATTGTTACTGAAATTAGTGTAATGAGCCTCACGATATATAACTTAGAAGGCAGAACGCGAATTAATCTGCATTACGACGTTAACGGCGCGGCTAGGATACGAATACATTGTAGATGTAAAACGTACGTACGTACAAGACATGCAGATGCATGTAGAAAAGAATTTTATGCGGTTTCTTTACTACTAGGTGCATGATTAAAATATTAATGGATTTCAACACGAAGCCATAATTACCACTGACTAAATTATCGTCACCAACGTAAAAAGCAAGCTTAATTACATATGTATGCAAACTATCCGAACTAATCCATTTTCTTATTTTAAAAAATTATTAGATAACGTTCAACATGCAGTTTTTCCTATGCTATACATAAAATGGAGGACAAATACATATCGTCGTATTTTTTCAATGGGATAGGAATTGCTTTTACCTAGTGTGTATGTACATACATACTGTCACAATAATGAATGCATACACCCACAATAGTAGGATTGAACGCACTCTAAATTTTACTTTTGGTTTTTGTCAGTTAACCTATATATTATTTACCAGTAGAGACCGGATTAGTGCAAATAAGTGTTGCAGTCGGTAACACAGTTGACAATGAGAGCCCACGTGCTCTCGAAACGCTGCGTTCCGCATAATTAATTAATCATGCTATACCTGTGATTTGTACATCCACACAGTCCTTGCAATCGTCATTTGCAAATCTTTTATTTTATTTATTTATTATATTTTACGTCTATATGTAGATGTATTATACTGATTAAAGTTAATTAACTTTAATCAGTACCAATTTAGCGCTTTTTTGCATTAAAGTAAAGTTCGTTTAAAACAGTGCAATCCATATAAATTTTTATTGTAGTTCCTTTAATACACGTATTTTATTGTGCAGGTTTATAACTTTAAAATGTTTTATGGAAATTAAAATGCCCTTTTATAAACAAATGCAGTCTTAAATTAGAGCTTTAAACTAAATGCAACCTTTGACAATCTACGTCTTTGGTATTTTTTAAACGTAATGTTTAAATATAGAAATATAATAATGAAGTTAATCTAACAATGGCTCAATCAGAAAAATATTATAGTAATCTGGATTTTGAAGCAGTACAACTATCACACGTACGTTGTGTGATCGTTATTAAATACACAAGGTAATAAACATCATCATTTAAATCTATTCAATAAGATATAAACCAACAGCATTGATTGAACGTATCACCCGTTAATGCGAGGAAATTTAAACAAGACACATCGCTTCCTATTACCATGAAATTGATTTATCTCGTACAACACCAGCACATCACCAATTGTCACCAGTCACCCAAAGGGGCCTTTATTCTTACGCACTGCTTCCCGGTTTCCCATGGTACGACGACGTCACATTAGTATAACTTTGAATAAATTTTCCAGTCGTCGCTCGCTAAATAGCCGGGCAGTACGAACTGCTCGGTGAATCCCCGTCGTGCGACGTTCTGCCATGATTCCCTAGCTGTCTCGGTAGCGTTTTGTCTCCAATATTTACACCCGTTGAGCAACAATAGCGCAACCGTGTGTAAGCTAATTGACAGCGCTCACTAGATATGGATATTTGAAAACTTTTTTATTGTATTTCGGCAGTATTAACGCGGCAGTCTTTTTTTCGTTTATACGGTTTAGATTCATAAATGTACGTATACTTTCAAACCCAATATTAGCAATGGTTTTTTTTAAGGAAACTGCTTAATTCTTATACGTTCTCTACACACTGATATAAAGACAGGGTGTCAGGTTATTGCAGAAGATTACGTCACAGAAATGTATACACTCATCGATTTAAAACATTTGTAGTTCATATTATACATACAATTAGTCACAGTGAAAATTGTCCACCTATTATCGCAGGTTAATTTGTTGTAAAATCTGGCTTAATTAATTCCGTATTAATATGTGTAAAATATATCATATAAAATAGCTTATAAAAACATAAAAAGTATCTTAGGGCTGAAAAATCCCGGGCCTAACAAAGAAAACACGTTTTTTTTGGTTCAAAATCAGCTTTATTCATCAACGTAATCTCCATCAAGAGCAACGCAATCATTCCAGCGCCGCTCTAACATTTCAATACCACTTTTGTAGAACGATTTATCTTTTGCCTCAAAATAGGCCTCAGTTTCAGCGATAACCTCTTCATTCGTGCGAAATTTCTTACCGGCGAGCATTTTTTTGAGGTCTGCGAACGGCCAGTAGTCGCTGGGAGCCAAATCTGGCGAACACGGTGGATGTGGGAGCAATTCGAAGTTCAATTCATGTAGTTTTGCCATTGTTTTGATTGACTTGTGACACGGTGCGTTGTCTTGATGAAACAAAATCTTTTTCTTTGCCATATGCGATCGTTTCTTTGCAATTTCGGCCTTCAAACGCTCCAATAACGCTATATAATATTCACTGTTGATGGTATTTCCTTTCTCAAGATAGTCGATGAATATTACACCACGCACATCCCAAAATACCGAGGCCATAACCTTTCCAGCCGATTGTTGTGCTTTCGGGCGCTTTGGACGAGGTTCACCAGTTGCTGTCCACTCAGATGATGATCGTTTTGATTCCGGAGTCACATATCGACGCAAAAATTCCGGTTTGTTACGTTTAGACATGGCCAAACACTGCTCGGAATCATCAACACGTTCTTGTCTTAGGTCAACAGTGAGCAAACGCGGCACCCACTTTGAACAGAGCTTTCTCATAGTCAAATGCAATATAAAGCCAATACGTTCTTTTGATATCTTTACGATGTCAGCTAACTCACGCAACTTCACTTTTCGATCATTCAAAACGATTTTGTGGATTTTTTTTGTGGATGTTATACATATACATTTCGCAAGAACGGTGAAAAGATTGAAGAAATCGCAAAAAGTGACCCTGCACGTAGGGAAAACAGGTACATTACCGGGGTTATAGCCGGAAAACTACACGCGTGTGAACGATATTTTCAGAATATCCCGAGGAATATTGAAATACAGTAAAATGTCAATCCAAATCGACGTGCATTAAGTTCCTTAATATTCCAACAATCTCATGTTCAATATATAGCTCTATAACTGACGACTTTCTTTCACTTCCACATCTTTTTTTTTTTCAGTATAAATGCATTAAGTAACCTACAGTCCTGAAATAACAGCTATAAATTTTTATTGGATTTTAATTCGTGTAGTGAAGTAAAATAAGAGGAAGCATCCACTGGTAGGCATTGCTTATTTACTAGAAATGGAACTTCGGTTATTTTAACGCGAATAACAAATATATTATTTTAAAATTACAAAGGCGTCAAATAAATCAGAAACGAATATCCGAACGTTGTAAGGAGATATTTCACGACGGTCACTATGTTCAGGAGATGTAAACATCAAATTATCTGCAGAAAATCTTTCGGGCACTTCATTTGCGACAGACCACCAACGGTACGATTACGATTGCCCAACCAGCTAACAAAACAAATAGCCAATAACATTAGAAATGGAGAGTGATTTTGCTTCGACGCATATACGCACACATGTTTCGTGTTTAGTGTGTGTGGTCCATGTCCGTTCTTGTTACATTTGTAAGAGCATCGAAGAGGCGTGTTGAACTTCGAGTTGTCTTCGAGAACAGAACCACCTCTTCAGTGATTACCGGAATTTCATTGTGTTTGCTCTTTCATTTCAGTCACTTAAACCTTGGATATTTATACGAAGATACGTATCTCTAACACTTTATATTTATTGTCAATAACTACTAGAAAATTACTACAAATATAAGAAGAATACAAGATTTGATATATGCCTGTATACATGGATGGCAATTAGTTAATTTTCTTTAAATACATATCGGCCTTTTTCCTCCGGTAGAGAAAGCGTGCTTTAAGAAACACTCATGGAATTCATTTCCCTGTTTCAAACAGAACATTGTATATATTATGAATTCTTTGAATTGCTCTTGAATACAAATATATTCATATACGAGGAGGATCCTCAGCTCTACCTCTAATTGACTGTTTGATTCATGCTTTTGACATTTAGAATATAGGACAAAGGGCCGTAACAAAGTACCTCCGCAAAAAGACCATGACGCCAACTCTCTCGCGTACCAACTTTAAGAAACAACATTTTCTTCTGAAAATGCTGGCAGACAGACAATTCAATTTACAATGTAGTGCCGAAACAAGAAGAATAACGAAATCTTTATTATCTGTGAACATTAACAAATTTTACTTAAGGCGAAGATTTCATAAAATGAAAATTGATTGCTGTAAAATCTAGAAGTAGTGAATAATTGTCATTCTCAATTTCAGAATTGTCGTAAGTGAATTGTTACGAAAAATTCCAGTTCTTGTTATGTGCCAAATGTGTGAATGAGCGTGTATAAGGTCAAATAGTTATGTGAAGGATAATTAATATCTGTTCTTTGGAAAATTATTCTACCACCAAAGTTATTTCTAATCATTATCACTTTTTGACCAGTGGTGCGAGTCCTAGCATCGTCTTGTTGAAATTTCTGTCTACCCAGCAGCAAATTCCTGCAGAAACGCCTAAAATATATAAGAATTTGCTGCTGGTATCTTTCGCGACTAATGGTGACAGTATAGTCTGCACACTATACAGTCACTTTTTTGTCATGCCGCTAGGAGGAGTTGACACAATAAATCTAAAAGACTTTCTATTAATGCAGCCAAAAGATGGCACATGGGAGTCTATGAAGACCATGTCAGGAGCTCGTCATCTTCATAAATGTGAGTTAGCATTCGAGCGCAGTAAAGTGAATGTTGCATTTTGTCGTTTTGGTATAGTTTATAGCATATTTGAATTTTGTAAGAGAAATCGTCAATATCCTCGAACATGAAACGCACAGATTATCGATCTTTTTACCAAATTTTGTGATAGTTTTTTTGTCGGCCACTCTACGACATGTTGTGTTACTCGTTCGTGGTTTTCATTTAATCAGGCACGCTTTCTTCTTTCTAACTTGTCTTCTCGTTGCTAGTAGTCTAAAATGTACTAACAACATGCAAAATAATGCTGTTTGGTGGTGTAGTCCTTTGAAACTTCTGCTCAAACTGAACTCACCTAATCTACATTTTTCTGCAAACTCGTATGAACGAAAAAAACTTTTTCTTGCCAGCATTTCATACACCGGCTGTGTTGTATAACCCGATTAAAAAGACATTAATGTTTGTTTGAAACAAATTTGACGTCAATTTGGGCACTGGGTATTTATGATTATACTGTTTCTTCCATTTGACATTAGCTTTATAACACATGGGCTGAAAAGTCCCAGGCCTAACACATAGATGACGCTAGTTTTATTGCAGTCACTTTTCTCTCAGTTAGTATTAACCTTCAAAAGACAGCTGTTAAAATTTCATGATATTCCATTCCTTAGTTTGTGAGTTATTGTGCTAAGAGTCACGCTACACTTGTTATCTTCAAAACAATGGATCAAAAACAATTTCGTGTTTTAATTTTACACTGCTTCTTGATGGGAAAAAAATACCGTTCAAGCGAAGCATTGGCTTGAAAAGTGTTATGGGGACTCCGCCCCATCAGAAATAACAATAAAACGTTGGTTTGCTGACTTCAAACGTGGTCGTAGAGACACCGATGATGCAGAACGCAGTGGACGTCCAAATGAGGCGGTAACACCAGAAAACATCAAAAAAATCCACAAAATCGTTTTGAATGATCGAAAAATGAAGTTGCGTGTGTTAGCTGACATCGTAAAGATATCAAAAGAACGTATTGGCTTTATATTGCATAGGCATTTGACTATGAGAAAGTTCTGTTCAAAGTGGGTGCCGCGTTTGCTCACTGTTGACCAAAAACAAGAACGTGTTGATGATTCTGAGCAGTGTTTGGCCATGTTTAAACGTAACAAACCGGAATTTTTGCGTGGATATGTGAGAATGGATGAAACATGGATCCATCACTTCACTCCGGAATCAAAACGATCGTCATCTGAGTGGACAGCAACTGGTGAACCTCGTCCAAAACGCCCGAAAGCACAACAATCGGCTGGAAAGGTTATGGCCTCGGTATTTTGGGATGTGCGTGGTGTAATATTCATCGACTATCTTGAGAAAGGAAATATCATCAAAAGTGAATATTATATAGCGTTATTGGAGCGTTTGATGGCCGAAATTGCAAAGAAACGACCGCATATGGCAAAGAAAAAAAATTTGTTTCATCAAGACAACGCACCGTGTCACAAGTCAATCAAAACAATGGCAAAACTACATGAATTGAACTTAGAATTGTTCCCACATCCACCGTATTCGCCAGATCTGGCTCCCAGCGACTACTGGCTATTCGCAGACCTCAAAAAAATGCTCGCCGGTAAGAAATTTCGCACGAATGAAGAGGTTATCGCTGAAACTGAGGCCTATTTTGAGGCAAAAGATAAATCGTTCTACAAAAGTGGTATTGAAATGTTAGAGCGGCGCTGGAATGATTGCGTTGCTCTTGATGGAGATTACGTTGATGAATAAAACTAATTTTGAACCAAAAAAACGTGTTTTCTTTGTTAGGCCCGGAACTTTTTAGCCCGTGTGTTATGGGAACGCAATATGCGATGTTGACGATATTACCTTGAGACTGTACATCTGCCATGACCAATGGCTATCTAGGAGCCGGAAGCTATTTAGTATAAATCTTTGTATATCTAATTAAAAGTAGAGGCACTTACAATTTTCCAATTGTTACTTTCTAGGTGGTAGAAAAATAATTTATAAAATTATGTACATACGCAGTCTTACCCAAAGGTAATGATAAATAACATTTTTGGCCACTGAACCAAATTGAATATTCAATCCGCACAGAAAACTTAAAAGTTCGGAACGTCACATGTGTGCAATGTAATAACTTTGTTTTTACAATTAGAAAAGTGGTTTACATTAAAACATACCATCTGGAAAATACTTTTTAACCCCCATCTTGCCCCTTTCTCCCCTATATGGTTATGTACGCAAATAGTTATTACTATTGTGCAATTCGCGCCAGATTCCTAAACGTGTAATGAGATTCTTTTGGCTACCTTTTCTAGATTTAAAGGATTACATTGTTTCAGTCGAAATGAAGGCCAAGCTGTAACGTCGTTGGCAAAATTATTATCTGCAGTACCTCAACACAACTTTCATTTAAAACGATTTGTTGCAAAACCTTTAATTCAGAAATATAAATTTATGCAAATAGGGATTTATATACCAATTACCTTAAACGTCCGCAAGCAATTATCCGGAAACGTGTCTTGGTAGAAACGTGCTTAATCCGAGGTCATCATCGACGAGACGTGAATCGTTTATCGGCTTTGCTTAAAATTTTATCGGAAAAGTGAAGAAAGGTTGCAGCTACGTTTCACCGACTTGACCGTAACTGATCGCGTGCTAGAACCCCACCTGCGTTCTACCAGATGCCGACCAATCCTCTGGTAGAGGCGTGGCATTGCATATCATTACATCCTTACATTACCTATTCATATTGTACAACCATTTTATTTGCTGCATCATTGCCTTTCCGTCGCGGTATTTCGATCCGATAAAACTTCTAAACGCGTCGTTTTATAAAGGGAGGCAAAGTGGACGGGATGGAATAAAAAAAGGCGCATTGAAAAGTAGGCGCGGATAATGTGACAAATGCTCGTAAACTTGTCCGACTTGTAAACATGTTACAGATGCTTAAACAGATAAGAGGAAAAGGTTTTAGAAAGCTCAGCATGTAATATTCAAATTATATTTACTTATCAGTAAATTCATTAAGATTGCAGAGGTCATGTACAAGTAGTAGCAACTTCATTGAGACCTATATATAAATGTTACATATGGATTTTCAGTTGAGGAAGACGCAGCTATTTAAGGAATATACATATAAAATAGTATTTACTTCTTCTCTTAGTAATAAACAAGACCATTTCCAATTTTACTAATTTCCTGCGTTAATAATTTCGTGGATTTAATTTGCTTTCGAAGTAATACTTTCTATTGGTATCATTACCCAGCTGCCATTCCTGTTTATTTCAAGTAACATAAAGATGAATAAACATAATATAATCTAGACCCAACAATCTAGTAATGAATGAATTTTCTAAATCACAAATGAATTAGGGAGTAAATTTATAATTCCTTGGCAATCCAATTAAGAAACAATTGCAACTGTAAGTTATTAATGCAAGAAAATTCCCACTTTGACTATTTTGTTTGGGAATACGAATGAAAGGTTGGGAAAGCAAATTAAAACGTTGTATTTTGTTGGCAAACCCTAGTTACATGCGTCAATTTTATCACGCGACGATAAGGTTTACAAATGCTTAGAGCTTAAGCGTTAAGTACTAACGTTTCTTCCAATGAATGTATCTGTCTCAATGTTCCATAACGATTTATCACAGTGGTCTCACGTAGCCAAATATAACAAAATTAATCCTATGTCTGCTGGCCAAATCAAGTTGACCTAAAAGGATTTTCAGGAGTAGTTTCTCTTAACTTACCCTTGAGCTAATGCACATATATTCATAGACTTTCCAAGTAGGAGGTATACCTTCATAATATCATACAACCCAAGAAAGTACTTGCTATGAAAAGGTCTAACAGTAGTTGGTATGATTCGGAAAAAAAGTCTGAATTAGCAGTTTCCTTTACAGAATCTAAAATTTCTGAAATGTATTCCACAAGGTTTGGTTTTACGGACGACGCAATGATTATACCTTATTACATAAAGAAACATAAGCTTGTAATATTACTTAACACTTTCCACAAAGGTTGATCACAGTCAGAAAAATAGATCCGAGGCAATTCTTGACTACAATAAAAAGACAGGAGGTGTGGATGAAATGACACATATACTGTAAAGAGGATGACACGAAAATGGGTCCTTGTAGTTTCTTACATCATGCCAGATATTGGCGCCATGAACGAAAAAAAAATATATATATATATTATGGAAGTTGTCGAAACATACTGAATGTATTGTATTGAGAGAAGGACTAGGAAGGGCAGAGTACAAGGATCTCGAGAAAGGACGTAGTACGTAGCCTCCAATAAAAAAGATCACCTTCAAAAATTATAGAAGTAAGAACAATTTGCGCACGTTGCAAGCATTCTAATCTTTGGTGTAATAACTGTGAAAAAATAAAGTACAGTTGAATTTATTTTTATTTGAAAATGATCACACAGTTTCAGCGCAAATACATAAAGAAACTTTATGGGTCCAATGGACTGACACAGTAACTAATAATATGCTATTCACAGGTATAGCAGTAAATTCCACTCACACAAATTAATTAATTATGCGGAACGCAGCGTTTCGAGAGCACGTGGGCTCTCATTGTCAACCGTGTTACCGACTGAAAGTAAAAATTGTATCACACATGCAAATTATTTTCTACGCCAGCTCTAAAATTTCTAAAACATATTACTTTTCGGGAAAAGATGGACCGAAAGCGAACCGTATCTTTAACAGGGCCTATGGTAATAAATCCATCAAACTTGAGTGTGCAATTGGGGGTGGTTCTCTGTTCAATAAGTTTCCGTTCTTTTTCATACATATCGTTTCGTACGCGTGTAATTCTCTATACGAGTTCACGTTTTTCACGGATTTTACCATATGCTCTGCTACGCTTGATAGTTCAGGTTTGTCGAAACGATAGTGTCTAATATGTTCTTTGCACCTCGTTTCGATACTCCTTTTTGTTTGTCCAATATAAACTTTCTCACAATCATTGCATGCGATTTGGTAAACTCCAGACCTTTTTATCATCTACGGTTTATCTTTGGGATTTCCTAACAGATTCTTTAAGTTGTTTTTTGACACAAAAGATACGTTCATATTTAGTTGTCGGAAAATTTTACTTAACCCTTTTGCTGTTGAGTTATAAATTTCTTATTACCGGTGTTTGTTGATGTCAAGGTCGTGGAATTTCTGATGTGTTGTTTGTATTGGACCTTCCTTAAAATACGGTCGACATCCATAGAAGAGAAACCATTGTACCTCGCTACGTCTTTGATGTACTTTAATTCTTTGTCGTACCTGCTCTTGTTTAGCGGAAATCTGACGAGCCTATTGACCAGAAAACTAATCGCGGACATTTTTTGTTGTTCGCAATGGTGCGAATCAAACGTGATGAATCTGTTGGAATTAGTTTCTTTTCTGTAGATGTCTATTTCTAATTTATTGTTGTTGCGTATGACTAGAGTATCTAGAAACGGAAGGCGATTGTTCACTTCTTCTTCAATAGTAAACTTGATCGTGGTAAATTTTGAGTTCAGTTCTGCTAAAAAATCTTGTATGTTTCCTTTGTTGGTATCAAACACCGCGAAAATATCATCTACGTACCTAAGCCAAATTCTCGGGAAATGTTTGGTTTCTTTTTTCAGGTACGTTTCAAATTTGCTCATGAAAAGGTTTGCAATAAAAGGAGATAAAGGATTACCCATCGCCGTGCCTTCCACCTGTTCGAACCATTTTCCGCCTATTTGAAAACAATTTTGTGACATGCATAATTTAGTTAACCTTTTATATTCCGCGGTTTTCACATCATCTACATTATTTAATTTCAAAAATTCAACCAAATACTCCAGAGTTTCTGGAATTGGTACGCTTGGGAAAAGTGAACAAACGTCGAATGATACAAGGATTTTTCCATCTTTTAATTCAGTCTTTTCAATTTTATTTACAAAATCTACGGAGTTTTCTACACATGGGTTATCTACTTTATGGGGCAAGTTCTTATATTCATTCACTAGCCATTTGGACAATTTGTATGTTGGAGAATCAATGCCGGATACTATAGGTCTCATGGAATTGCCTGGTATGTGAATTTTTGGAAGACAATACATTTTTGGAATGGTAGGGTTTGAACTTGTTATTTTGAATTTCAGGTTATTATTGATTAAGTTGGGACAGTCCTTAATAGTATCTTTAGTGATTCTAATCATTGACGGTAGGGGGTTTTCTTTAATTCTCTGTACGGTCCTGACGCTAACATAGTGTTAACGCGATTATAATAATCCGGTTTGTCCAGACTGATTATTTTATTTCCTTTATCTGCTTTAAGGTAAAAACAATTTTTATTTCTCAGACTTTTAATATTTCCTAAATTCCTCCTATCTTGGCCGCAATTTTTATCATCTTCTAAATTCCTCGAAATCTGAATTTTGCACGCATTTCTAACGAAGTCTTTTGTAGCTACATGTAAGTTTCTAATGCTTGTTTCTATTGAGGCGATTGAATCCTCAACGGGCGATTTCGGTCCGCGAATACTATATTTTAATCCTTTATTTAGGAGGTTCATTTCGTCTTTATTAAAGGTCTCAGTATTAACTATAGTAATTAATACCTATACCTTTCTCTGTAAATTCAAAGAATCCTTGTATGTGACATGAAAAAAATAGGAGCCTTGTTTTGTATACTTGCGATTACACGAAGAAGCAACTTCATTTTCTCGACAAAAATTTTCATATAAATTGACATACTGGAGTACATATATCGATCTGTATGAAATAACGAATTTGTGATAATACGTGGAATATTCTATGTAAAGTACTTCTTTCGTTATTTTAAATCTAGAAAGGTACTTATATATTATTCTACCTATATTCCTCCATTCTTTATTCATACTAAAATAATCCGTTTTGCTTACACCACGTCAGGTGTGTTGATTATATTCCGTCCACTTTTGAAGTGAATGAAAATTTAATCCGCTGTAATTTTCCCTATTATCATGCTTACCGAGTAATAGGCTACTCGTTTATTATTCTATAAATTATAGGTAAGAAATGTCAAAAAAATGTTTTGAATTCTCTCCACCATATATTGTCACAATTGGTAAATGGCAGTATTATGTAAGAAACTTGCTGTTGTATTCAGTAGTTGTTCCATTAATCGTGTAATTAAAAAATTGTCATTAAATGCTTATTTATATTATATTAGGATGAAATGGGGGGTATGATATTTTTCCTTAATATCATTCTTGATAAGTTCTACCATAGGTATAGAGAAATTTATATTAGGGGATGACTGGTATCGAGTAACTTTATTCTTCACAGCTTTAATTGTAGAATTATTAAGGATACCTATTCTCCTTTGTTTGAATCTATTTGCGTAAAAGCTGAAATTTTTTAAATAGCTTCGTGGGAGCTTATATATTGCTATAGTTTGCAACCAAATCTTGTTTACTTGATTTTAAAGTTATAGTATTAATAGATCTGTTAAATTCGTACTTTTTCAGATTTGAAGTGTTTTGCGTTACACATGTATATTTAGATCAAATTAGAAACGAAAAGATTCGTCGAGATATAGAAATACCTAATAATCTTCATAAATAATGGATTTTGTCCCTTTACGAATTGATGTTTATTGTTGGATAGGCTTGGATCCATAAAAAACATGCTTATAAGTCGTTGCCAATAATAGTATAATAGCAAAGTGTAATGACCTTAGTTCAAAGATATTAAGAGTAACAGATACATTGAGAACGCATAATTAACCACTAATTCTTTGAGTCCAGAAAAGTAAATGCTTCACTGCTTAATCATTTAAACCATGGCTAACGGACAAAATTAAAACTATTTAGCTTATTCGCAAATACGAGGGGAGGTCAAGAAGTTCGTGTGATGGAGGAGATGGAGTGGGGATAGGAGAGCTCGCTAGGTGTCGTTTACGAATAGTTGCCTGCTAAACAAGTCAATCCGGAACAAAACTGAAACTATGGAGGAAATTGAACACGGTACTGTGATAAAGTTCCTTACAAAGCAAGAAAAGAACGCTCAAACCATATTGAATGAAATGGAAACCGTTTATGGGGAACAGTGCCCTAGTAAATCAATGATTTATAAGTGGCACGGTCTTTTTAAACATGGTCGGGAGTCGATTGAAGACGACCCCCGCTCAGGACGGCCACTTGAGGCCACCACATCAGACATCGTCGAAAAAGTGCAAAAATTTCTACCGCAAGGTGCCCGTTTGAAGAAAAAACAATTATCTGCATTAGTTGGAGTATCAGATACCACCATTTTGCGTCCAAACAATTTTTGGAGCTGTGTGGAGACAAACCTGCACAGATTTTGGAGCGGATTGTTACCGGAGATGAAACATGGGTTCATCACTTTGAGCCTGAGTCCAAACAGGAGTCCATGCAATGGCATAAAAAGGAGACACCCCGCCAAAGAAATTCAAAGTGTCAGAATCGGCTGGAAAGTTGATGGCTACTGCTTTTTGGGATTGTGAGGGGATATTATTGATTGATTACAAAGAAAAAGGTAGGAGCTAACCGGAGAATATTACGCAGCGATATTAGAAAAATTAAAGGAGGCCATCAAGGAAAAACGTCGAGGAAAAAAATCCACAAAATCGTAAAGATATCAAAAGAACGTATTGGCTTTATATTGCATGACAGCCCATGTGTTATAATATCAAATTCTTTCAAAACTATTACAGCTAGAAGCTAAAATCGCAATGATGTCGATGTTCCGTAAGCTTTAAAAATAATTGGGAACATTTGCTTAATCGAAGCTTAATGTAGGAAGTATTCATTATACATTCAGCAACCTTGCCAGATTTAATCCCATACACAATCACAGTGAGCGAAGTAGTTTGGAACAATTTGCACATTAGCAAATTGTAAAATAAAAAATAAACTGTATTTCGGTTTTCATCTAAGAAAATCATCAAATAATAAAGTTCGTTTGCGCTATTGACTTATATTACTAATCACATGATCGAATAAAACTTCCCCAAAGAATTCTATCATACTCTCTCCATAAAACTGCGTTGAATTTTTGTTACGGTACTTATTATCGAACATGAGCTTCATAAACGTAACAACGAAATTATCCGTTCTCGCACGGACTAATGATTGCACTCGCAGCTCGAATTTCAGCCGAGAGGTAATAAAAATTAGCGCGCGGTTTGCCAATTAAATCTGGAAGCCAAAGACAAAAGAGCCGCTGGCGCCAGCGTGAATCGATACGAACAGAAAAATACAAAGGAAGGTTCGTTCAGCGCCTGCTACAAATTGCAACTTTCAGGTAGTCCGTCCGCGCACAGTTGTTGTAACGATAATAAAATGACCTTACGTAGCCACCGCCCTTCTGTCGAAATTTATTGGTACATCCATCATAATTTAATTACCTCGGAAAAAATAGAGAAGTGGAACATGTTGGAGATGAAACGAGTCTATTTTGCGCAAACGCGTATACATAAGCTGCAATAAATATTTTTTGGACATTTTCGGTTTCTGCTTCCCCCTTCCTTTCAAATCAGTTCGAACCAGTTCTAATTGAATTTTGCGAAATGCAAATAATATCATGTAACAATCTCACCGTATTTTAATTATCGTAGCGTTTATACAGAGCATTTATTTTTTCGGTTTCCACGAAGAGAATGGCTACACTTGTGATAAAACAAAATCAAAAACAGTTAAATAGTTAAAGAAAATTCCAAAACTGTAATTTTGACTAAAAAAATTTATAACTCATTATATGTATACACAAGGTGAGTAAGAAGTAAACATTACATTCGGTGAAAACAAAAATTTTCATTTTGAATTCTACGAAAATCAAAATTTTATTTTCGTTGGAAACAATGGATTGTAATTTACGTGTATGTCGTAGTAAATTTCAGTCCACACGGACTAATAATTTACTCGTAAGACAGCGTTTGAAGAGTATATGGACTCCCATTGTTAACCAAGTTACCGACTTGAGAATGGGAGTCCATGTCCCCTTGAAGCGCTACGTTTCGAATAATAATAATAATAATAATAATCCTTTATTGCCCAACAGCCCAAGGGCCAATTACAGGACAAATTACAATACAATTCTTATTTAAAATAAAATAATTAAAATCGTATTGCCTACAATAATAACATGCTGAAAATGTATATAATAATGAAACAAAAAAAAAGAAAAAAGAAAGACTCACAAAAATGACTCCGGATCCCGTTTGTTTGCGTTCCTCACCATGTGACTGAGAGGTGCCTTAAGCAAAATGTTGGTATTAGCTCTAGGTACTTGAAATATATTATAGTAGCGAGTATGATGAGTAGGTACGGTAAAGTTTATTTGCGCTAGAAGGGCTGGCGAGTCGATAGTATTTTTCAGGATCCTGCAAAGAAACTCCACACTGTTACGCTCGCGGCGGTCAGCAAGAGATAGAAAACCATGCTCAACAAGTAAGCTATAATACTCGATACCTCTTGCAGGATACACGTTGTCCATTCGAAAGGAGAGATACTTTAGAAATTTCTTTTGAACGCGTTCGATCATAAGCTCTTGGTGTAAATAACGGCGATACCAAACAATGGAGGCGTATTCAAGCTTAGAACGAACGTAGGCATAATATAAACGTTTCATTACACCTAAGTCTGAGAAATGCCTGCAAGAACGCATGACAAAACCGAGAGTTTTGGAAGCAGATGAACACATGGACGAAATATGTTCCGTAAATGACAGTCTATTATCAAACAAAACACCAAGATCCAAAGTTTTGATATTGCGTCGTATGGCTGCATCATTAATCTGGTAGTTATAGTGTAAAGTAGTGTGAGTGTTATTGTAGGAAACCACAGTACACTTGTTGATGTTCAGAGGGAGATAATTGACCTTGCTCCAAGTATTAATGCGAAGAAGATTGTCTTGTAAATGTTTACAATCGAAAATGCTACCAACAGTATTAAATATCTTTACGTCATCTGCGTATGCTAAGACGTGACACGTAAACAGAGATAGTAAATCATTTATATAAAAATTGGAGAAGTGGTCCAAGATTTGAACCTTGAGGAACACCTGATGTTGGAGAAAACGGCGTAGAGGAATAACCATTGTAGCAGACATAACACTTCCTTCCAGTAAGGTAAGACTCAATCAACGTCAGGAAACCCACACCAAAACCAAATTTGTCCATTTTTTGTAGTAGCATCTCGTGGTTAATGCAGTCGAAAGCTTTCGAAAAATCTACGTAAATAACATCCACCTGCTTTCGCTTATCAAGCGCTTCACCAAGATATTGGCCAATGCATGCTAAATTAGTGATCGTCGACCTACCTGCAACAAAACCGTGTTGATGCTCAGATATGAATAAATTATTAATTTGCATGGTGTGGAATTTACTGCCAGATACCTGTGAATTATAGCCATTATACAGTCTTTGCAATCGTAATGGATTGTAAAAAGAAACACGTGTACCCAACTAAGTCAAATAGTAAGTTCTACTTACAAATTTATCAACAAATGATATTTTTTATTTTGTTAATTCATTTGTCACCTTACGTGCATCTTATAGGGAACCTGACGACCTATTCGCAATGTATCTTCTTTGAATAACTTCAACGGCCGACGAATCGAAGGTAACGACCACTAGTACTTCGTTGAAACAGTAACAAGTTTATTTTATCACTCTCATTTGTTATCATATAAAGTTTTGCATGTATTGATAGTCACCACATTTATCTTACGAATAGAAGAGAATTTTCCCCATCGCGCTAGTAATCATAACATCTCTGATCTTTTTTTCACATGTTTGGAAGCTATAAGTGGACATTTTGTAATACAGGGCGGCGCAGGGAAACGGGAAATTTTGAATTAACGTCATTTCCACGAATAAATTCATAAAACTAGTAATTTATTAACGAAAGTGCATGTATGCAGCATGCTATTTATGTTTTTACAATGAAAATGTCCAAAAGTGTCTCTTTACTTTTTAAAGATGACATCGGAAAGATGTCCTCCCATTCGGCGTTCGCACTCTAACAGGCTGTTGTGAAAACTCTGGAATGCGCGGTGTAGCAAATCTTGGGGAATGGCAGTGATTTCTTGTTGAATGTTCTCATTCGGTTCATGGATTGTTGCAGGTCGTGTACGGTACACCTTGCCTCTAAGATACCCCCACAGGAAGAAGTCGCACACACTAAGATCAGGGGATCTCGCAGGCCATTTAATGTCACCGTTACGTGAAATAATGCGTCTTCCAAACAATTGACGAACTGCTGCCATCGAATGTCGATCAGTGTGTGACTTGGCTCCGTCCTGCTGAAACCACATGCTTTCCATGTTAAGATTAAGCTCGTATATCGAGCGGATGTTACTGTCGTTGCACTACCATCCTCACGTGCAAAAAAATAAGCGCCGATAACACCACGACATGATATAGCACACCATATTGTGACCTTGTCGCTATGTAGTGGTCGCTGGTGTAACTCACAAGGATTGTCCTGGGCCCAATAACGAAAATTCTGTTTGTTTACGAAACCGTTCAGGTGGAAATGGGCTTCGTCTGATATCCATATGTTACCAACGAAATTCGCGTCCTCGTTAATTTTAGCCAATATCTGCCTACAAAACTCCATACGTGATGCTGGGTCTCGTTCATGTAATTGTTGCACAATCTGCAACTTATAGGGATGGAAATGTAATTCGTGCAGTATTCTTCGTAAGCTTCGTCGCTTAATCCCTAGCGTAGATGCATTCTGTCGAACGGAGCGGCGAGGACTTCTCTCGATTGAGCTGTAACAGCCTCAATGTTCTCTCGGGTACGTACCGTTCGAATGCCACCTGGAGCTTTCTTTTTCAAGACTGATCCTGTTTCTTCAAAATAAATTTATGAATTTTACAGAACAACGAGTGGCACAGAGCACGATAGTAGAGGGTGGCGCAGAGGAACGGGAAATTTTAACGTTACAGTTGCCAGCACCGTAGAGCCGGCAGTTGTTCGTAACGTCGCAGAATTGTTGTGAACGCATTGCCATTTGGTAATCATGGATCATTGGACTGATGCGGAACGTGCAGTAGCTGTGAGAGCGTTTTATAAAAATGGTGATAGTGCGGCTGCCGCGCAGAGAATATTTCGACAGCATTACCAGCTTGGACGTTATGGACGTGTCCTATCTGCGCATGCGATTAGAGCGTGGGTGCGTACGTTCTAAACGTATATGCCGTGTAAACAACAATCTTGTCAGTGGACTGCAAGATAACAATATTTGCTTACTCCGTATAAACCCAAACATACAGAGATACATACTAATTTTTGATGCTGTTAACTTCAACAAACTAAGCATAATTAGGAACCTAACGCCTTTGCTAAAGAACAAACTTTATTTAACATTCGAGAAATATCCGACTTAAAATTCTGTACGTTAGGTGGCATTACAACTGTATTAATTTCACTGTACCTAAGGAAGTAGAGTGATCAAATATGAGTGAAACATTTAATTGAACGGGAATGAAATTGTTGATATTTATATTACCAAAATGACTATAATTTTAATGATAAATACAAATAATTACACTTCAACATTAATGAAAATATATTTAGTCTTTCTATCTTATTGCGTTGCCGTTAACATCAGCTGTGAAACTATCAAACAGTTAGCTAAGACCTTCTGTATACTTAACTATGGCCGTTTTCTAATTACTTTAAAGAATAAATTTTTCTTCTGGTTTTAATACTGTGAAAGTCTGAAATGGCCAAGACTGTTAAATAAAACATTCAGGATTACATCGTTGTTTTTATTCCTTCTACCAACTATTGGTATTCTCAATTTGCAATTGTAATTTCTTCCATAAACAAGAGCTTCTTTCTTGAATTCAATTTACAGTAGAACCCGGTTATAACAACTTCGGCTGTAACGACATTCCTTTTTTAGCGTCAAATTTTAAGTGGTCCCGTACTTTACTATTCAAACGTACAGGAAAAAACCCGGTTTTAGCGACAATAACCCCTGATATAACGACAAATATTTACCACTTGAGGTATGTATTTATATTATCATTTATGGCTCAATTACCGGTATTTGCCTAGCCTGCAACCGACCGTTCGGGGATTCCAAGAATGTTATCGTTTCTTGCAAAATTTTCTCAGTCGGCATTTGAATCATGTGAGTGAAAGATCGAGATTTCTTTATCGAAAATGTCAGGTTTAAAGCGAAAAAGTTTAAGCGTGAACGACAAAGATCGTAGGAAAACGTTGAAATCGACGAAGCGCTTATTACGTGGTTTTAGCAATGTAGAAGTGCAAATTTACCTGTTGATGGATCACTGCTTGTGCAAAAGGCCGAAGAATTTGGAAGATTATTTGGAGACACAAATCTTAAGTGCAGCAATGGGTGGCTGGAGCGTTTCAAACGGAGACATTCAATAACGTTCGGAAAAGTGAGCGGTGAAGCGAAAAGTGTTAATATTACAGAAGCAGAGACGTGGCTAAATGAAGTGTGTCCTAAATTAAGACAAGATTATGAAGACAATGAAATTTACAATGGCGACGAAACGGGAATTTTTTATAAACTTCCTACAGATAAGACTTTGAGGTTTAAAAGCGAAAAATGTCTAGGCGGTAAACTAGCGAAGGAACGGTTAACTGCATTTGTGTGTGCTAATATGACCGGTACGGAGAAGCGTAAAATTCTTGTCATAGGAAAGTCAAAAAAGCCACGCTGCTTCAAAAACATAAAAACACTCCCAACAAATTAGTGCGCAAACAAAAGAGCATGGATGACTTCAGAAATCTTTGAAAATGAAATTCCAAAATGAGATAAAGAACTTGCGGTTAAATGTAAAAAAATCTTGCTTTTACTCGATAACTGCCCAGCACATCCATCATTAGCCCACTTAAAAAATATTAATTTGGTGTTTCTGCCCCAAAATTGCACTAGCACTATGTGCAGTTTCACTTCTCGACGCGTTGGACTTTTTAAAGAAGCCTTGGCGTAGTATAACCTCTCAGACTATAGCAAACTGCTTTAGTCATTCAAGATTAAGGGATAATCCAGTTTGTGACAACTTAAATGAAGATGACGTTCCATTATGTAAATTCACATATGTATCTGTTTACCGTCCGTAATATTATTTCACCAATTCTTGTATGTAAACATGGAACTTGTAAAAACTCCGCCAATAGCGTCACCTTGTTATAGCGTCAAAAAATTCGCACTCCCGTGACTGTCGTTATAACCGGGTTCTACTGTATGTATTTTGATTGCGTTTAACAATAAAATGTTTCATAAATACTTTAGAAAATTGTAAAAAGGAATTCACCCTATATACATATTTTGCTCTATATAAAGGTTTTCTAATAAGAACGTTTGTAGAACCTTTCATCAAATTTCACGTTTGATTCCTTGGAACGCGCTTTTTGTTGAAAATTTAGAATCCTTTGTACATAGCTCGCGAATTGTGTATCGGCATTTTTTAATGACCTTTGACCTTAGTCCTAATAATCCTAATAGAGCTAATGAACCTAATAATCCTAATAGACCTAATAATCGTAAAATCACGTAAAATATCGGCAATCGAAAGAGATATTTTCACGAAATAAATTTTAACGTAGTACGATCAACCACAAACCTCTACGTAATCATCGCGTTAACGGTCACCTATCTTGTACAGTCTCTCATCCGTTACTAAAATTGCACGCATATGAAACTTGATCGAAATTTTAGGTACTATTTGTGCAGATGTGCCAGAATATAACCGTTGTCCACGTGAAACCACCAAGAGCGGTAATGGTATAACACGCGTTCCCTTCCCAAAAGACTCCAGCCGCGTTCTAAATGCTCCTTAAGACGAAGAATAGCCCGTGTAATTGCTACGTATTAATTCAATTTACCGGCACTTCCGCCCAGGATAAAGGGAACCCTTTCGGGAAAAGAGTGGAATCGGGTGCCGGATCCCACAGAGCTCAGAATTACGGGTTTAAACCCTACAATTTCATCGACAAAGACTGGCTGCTACGCGGCGCATGTGTGCGACATTGGGCGATGTAAAGTATGTCAAACTTATGTATTTATCGAAACAAAATGTAGAAACGAGGATATAGCTACAGCTGCTATGAAAATAAAATTATTGTTTGTGTATGTATAATATTCTTTGTTATTATAAATGATAATTCTTCTTCAGATAGCAATTTGAATGTACATATCTGTATTACCAAAATATTATTTAATTGTAATGAATGGTACTTGCCGGTAGAGAGCATAATATTGGTTACTTCTTTAAAATGTTAAAAACAGAAAAGGTCTTATTCCTACTTCAAAACCTAATGTTCGTAGGACAGTATAATTACATAGTACTAGTATTAATTTAACATGTAGATGAGAAAAACTTAAACTAGCACCTCCACTTTACTACAGAGGTTTTGAAGAAGAGCCAAACCAAAAACGTACCCGAAAGTAGTATTATTACTTACGTATTTCATTATCATTTAGAGGAAGCAACTCATTTTGTACGTTTATTATTGTTATACCATCAGTTTTGCTGACATTTCTCTATCAAGGTTATTGAAACGTTAATTTTCTTTAATTAATATTGGCAACCCGATTGAATAAAATACAGTTACGGCCACGAAAATCTGGATGAATACCGATCGAAAAGAAGAGAGAAGCAGTAATTTACATGTTCATTAGTGAGAAAAACAAAATGGGCGCCGCACCATAGACTTAAAGCAAGTAAATAACATAAAACTTTATGAAACACTTTCAAAGACCGTTTTTAATCTTACCACAAACTTAGTAAGATTGGTTAAGTATTTTCAACATCAGATATGACGTTTAGTCATGAAATATTTGCTTAATTAAACCAGTAGACCATTGTAGACCTACTAGCACCACAAGTATGTTTGTTTTAATGCGGTAAAATTCGAAACTTTTTTCAAAACACTTTAGTATAGTATAACACTAAATAAAAATTGGCGATTTCGTTATACACCAATTTCCGTTATATTCTGTACGTGCATTGTCCACGTGTCTCTTACTCATATTTAGTCCAGTAGAAACTAAACATTATTTTTTGTCAGACAATAACGGTCCTTTCGACCTACGTAATTCCGATATAAGTATATACAACGCACAAAACTCCATAACAGAGCACTCAACAAAACTGCACGAACAAAGTGTGCTGCGGAATATACAGTGATGCTGTCGGTAAGAGATATCAACCAACTTTGGTAGATATGTGCTGAACGCATGCCCCATGAATCGTCAGGTACTTTTGCCGTCTTAATTCCCTAGAATTATTTCTGTCAAGAACTTTAAACAGAAGTATTTTATTCTAAAACACGAATGGTACTCTTAGCTTTGGCATCTTTTACCACAACTAAGGTTTGAAGACCATGACCGTGTATAGAATCGACTGATGTTCCTATAAAACCAAACGCCGGACAAATAGAGAAATTTAAAGAATATCAGACCGTAGATATCATTTTAGTTCGTTCGACGTCACCATGTTTACCCTCCTCTCTAGACGACCACGTAACTGGCACCGGCTTTGCGAACTTCAATCGCGCCTCTCATTTTCATGCTTTTGCGGTTGTTAGCAGTAACTGTTTGTTCTCTTCATATATGTAGTTATAAAGTATATTATCTATATTTAAAATTAACTAGTTTTGTAGCGTTACGTATGAATGTATAGTCCGCATGACTTAATCATATAACCGCCACGGACATATTCACATAACACATGGGCTGAAAAGTCCCGGGCCTAACACATAGATGACGCTAGTTTTACTGCAGTCACCTTTCTCTCACTTAGTACTAACCTTCAAAAGACAGCTGTTAAAATTTCATGATATTCTATTCATTAGTTTGTGAGTTATTGTGCTAAGAGTCGCGCTACTTTTGTTATTTTCGAAACAATGGATCAAAAACAATTTCGTGTTTTAATTTTACACTGCTTCTTGATGGGAAAAAATACCGTTCAAGCGAAGCAATGGCTTGAAAAGTGTTATGAGGACTCCGCTCCATCAGAAACAACAATAAAACGTTGGTTTGCCGACTTCAAACGTGGTCGTAGAGACACCGATGATGCAGAACGCAGTGGACGTCCAAATGAGGCGGTAACACCAGAAAACATCAAAAAAATCCACAAAATCGAAAAGTAAAGTTGCGTGAGTTAGCTGACATCGTAAAGATATCAAAAGAACAAGATGGCTTTATATTGCATGGGCATTTGACTATGAGAAAGCTCTGTTCAAAGTGGGTGCCGCGTTTGCTCACTGTTGACCAAAAACAAGAACGTGTTGATGATTCTGGGCAGTGATTGGCCATGTTTAAACGTAACAAACCGGAATTTTTGCGTCGATATGTGACAATGGATGAAACATGGATCCATCACTTCACTCCGGAATCAAAACGATCGTCATCTGAGCGGACAGCAACTGGTGAACCTCGTCCAAAGCACCCGAAAGCACAACAATCAGCTGGAAAGGTTATGGCCTCGGTATTTTGGGATGTGCGTGGTGTAATATTCATCGACTATCTTGAGAAAGGAAATACCATCAACAGTGAATATTATATAGCGGTATTGGAGCGTTTGAAGGCCGAAATTGCAAAGAAACGACCGCATATGGCAAAGAAAAAAATGTTGTTTCATCAAGACAACGCACCGTGTCGCAAGTCAATCAAAACAATGGCAAAACTACATGAATTGAACTTCGAATTGCTCCCACATCCACCGTATTCACCAGATTTGGCTCCCAGCGACTACTGACTGTTCGCAGACTTCAAAAAAATGCTCGCCGGTAAGAAATTTCGCACGAATGAAGAGGTTATCGCTGAAACTGAGGCCTATTTTGAGGCAAAAGATAAATCGTTCTACAAAAGTGGTATTGAAATGTTAGAGCGGCGCTGGAATGATTGCGTTGCTCTTGATGGAGATTACGTTGATGAATAAAGCTAATTTTGAACCAAAAAATCCGTGTCTTCTTTGTTAGGCCCGGGACTTTTCAGCCTATGTGTTAGTTAAGTAAAATTGATTCTTAATCAGAATTTTAGTTCTTTCATTTCACTAAGTTTTCGTTATAATTGCAAGCATTGCGCATTACTTTGTCACCAACAACGATTAAATTGTTCCTTCGCCTTAAATGCTAATATTGCGGTATTGCATGACATATTCAGTAATTTCGTCTCATTTCAATAAATCCGCTTCGGCAGAATTTATACTCCAAGGTGTTATTTGTTAGTCCAAGCACTAGGTATCAATTATACCTAGCCTTTCATTCATTTTTATTATTTCAAAGATAATCATTCCGAAAAGTTCGTAGAAGTGTAGCTAATCATACAGTGTAGGACATTTACTACATTCATATATTAGGATACTAGTAATTCAAAGCTATTAAATTGAAAATGCTTCTCTTCTTGTAAATGTATCAGTTTCCCATCACTTCCAAATTACTACATAAACATTTCCACGTTTTTGATTTTAAAGCAAAAGGGGAAGATGAGTTTATTACGAAATACCTATGTTATCATAATTTATATTATCACGCTGTATAGCTTAAGAGAATGCAGAATACGATTACATTCACACTGCTCAAATTATACGTAATGGCAACCTATGCAAATGCGTTTTAAAAATAGAATACAATTTTCACATTCGCATTTACATCACACGCAGTTATAATGCCCGCGGAAATTTAAGCGTATGACATTTGACGTAATCTATTTAAGTAAATGATAGTATTGCCTGCATTCATTGCTTCATACCTTTACACAAAAAAAAATTCTCATAAGATCTACTTTGTAATTTATATACTAACTACCATACTGAATTAGAAATGATACATTTATTTTATGGGTCTCACTTATTGTCAGTGGAGGAAGTCAATTTATATTAACACATAACAAATTAAATAAATTTCTAAAAGCATAAACTAGGCTTTAACTAACGTTATTTAGTACTAATGGAATATTATTTTAACTTGCTTCCACGATAAAACAAAATGGACATATACCATTTTCTGTAGATTATTTTCATTATCCAGATAATTTACTAACTACCATAAAAACTGCAATAATTACAAAGACCAAGAAAACTCGATCTCATTAAAAAGAATAACGCCAAACATTAGATTCAGTTGTACCTTCCGGTCATTTTCTTGGGAACATACATATTTGAAGATGATAATTATTAGATAGTAATCGCTAGTAATTTAGAAATCTAATTTGAAATATCTTGTGAATCTCCGGCATATCCTGTAGAAGATCTAAATAATCTTAAACTGTTGAGCAAGAAAACAGAAATTCATTCTAATGTTTTATTTAGTAATTACGTATTACAGTCATAGTTTGCTGTTTCTAATAAACAAATTTTGATAAATCCAATAGTGATGCTCCTGATTGTGACTAACACATGGGCTGAAAAGTCCCGGGCCTAACAAAGAAAACACGGTTCTTTTGGTTCAAAATTAGCTTTATTCATCAACGTAGTCTCCATCAAGAGCAACGCAATCATTCCAGCGCCGCTCTAACATTTCAATACCACTTTTGTGGAACGATTTATCTTTTGCCTCAAAATAGGCCTCAGTTTCAGCGATAACCTCTTCATTCGTGCGAAATTTCTTACCGGCGAGCATTTTTTGGAGGTCTACGAACAGCCAGTACTCGCTGGGAGCCAAATCTGGCGAATACGGTGGATGTGGGAGCAATTCGAAGTTCAATTCATGTAGTTTTGCCATTGTTTTGATTGACTTGTGACACGGTGCGTTGTCCTTATGAAACAAATTTCTTTTCTTTGCCATATGCGATCGTTTCTTTGCAATTTCGGCCTTCAAACGCTCCAGTGACGCTATATAATATTCACTGTTGATGGTATTTCCTTTCTCAAGATAGTCGATGAATATTACACCACGCACATCCCAAAATACCGAGGCCATAACCTTTCCAGCCGATTGTTGTGCTTTCGGGCGCTTTGGACGAGGTTCACCAGTTGCTGTCCGCACAGATGACGATCGTTTTGATTCCGGAGTGAAGTGCTGGATCCACGTTTCATCCATTGTCACATATCGACACAAAAATTCTGGTTTGTTACGTTTAAACATGGCTAAACACTGCTCAGAATCATCAACACGTTCTTGTTTTTGGTCAACAGTGAGCAAACGCGGCACCCACTTTGAACAGAGCTTTCTCATAGTCAAATGCTCATGCAATATAAAGCCAATACGTTCTTTTGATGTCTTTACGATGTCAGCTAACTCACGCAACTTCACTTTTCGATCATTCAAAACGATTTTGTGGATTTCTTTGATGTTTTCTGGTGTTACCGCCTCATTTGGACGTCCACTGCGTTCTGCATCATCGGTGTCTCTACGACCACGTTTGAAGTCAGGAAACAAACGTTTTATTGTTGTTTCTGATGGAGCGGAGTCCCCATAACACTTTTCAAGCCATTGCTTCACTTGAACGGTATTTTTCCCATCAAGAAGCAGTGTAAAATTAAAACACGAAATTGTTTTTGATCCATTGTTTTGAGAACAACAAAAGTAGCGTGACTCTTAGCACAATAACTCACAAACTAATGAATAGAATATCATGAAATTTTAACAGCTATCTTTTGAAGGTTAGTACTAACTGAGAGAAAGATGACTGCAATAAAACTAGCGTCATCTATGTGTTAGGCCCGGGACTTTTCAGCCCATGTGTTATATACAGTATACAGTGAAATCTCTCTTGAACGGACACCAGCTGAAGATGTCTGTTCAGGAGGAGTGTCCGCATAAAAGAAATATGTAGTAGATACGACAAAAATCGTGTTTTAACGAAAAATGAATATATTAAAGAAACTGGAACATTCAAATCGTATATGTATATAAATGTTTTTAAAATAAATAAGAAACTTTAAACTTAAGAAAAAAAGTTTATTTCCTTTAGATATATACATACAAAATATAATATATGTATATAGATACATAGATGTAGTATGTAATACAAAACAATGAAATGGATAGTCACTTTAAGGGCGCAAAAATTCATATATTGTTGCTTGTCTTCTCTTTTTCTTTAAAATGGCGTCTTGAAATCGTATTTCTAATTTAGAAAGAAGCTCCAAAGACTCTGTATCTCCGTGATTTTCGACAAAACTTTTGAGCTGCTTGGTCAGGGTAATAGCTTTACCTTAATTTGGTTTTAGTTTATCCCACTTACCAATGAAGAGCAGCACGACGGTAGGTACACAATGAACTGCCGTTCACGAATTTAGAACTTATCCAGGAATTTTCAACAGAAACTTGATTGAACTCTTATTGACCGTAGCAATTGCGCCCCCTTGCGGCAAATCTTGGAACTATTTTGTAAAAGTTACGAGAAACTATTATTATAATAAAAACTTAGTCTTGAATGAAGAAGCCCTTGGAATTATATTTTCCCATATGCCGCTAGTGACCGTGCATAATGAGACATGTGTATATATGTATTTCTTCTTATATTAAACGTAAACCTTAACTGAATAGCCTTAAATTCATATTTCTAAGGATGTACAGTTGACAAAAGTTAGTTTAAAGAATTTAATCTATCTGCAAATACTGTAGGCTCGCAAAAGTTAAACAGTTTTCCTTCTACAATCGACGTGTCGAAATTTTTACGATGTTGTTGACCATAAGGTATTATTATTGAATATTACCGAACTTGCATAAGCTGTTACGATAGTACCAATTGCCTTCTACAGTGTAAAGATAATTTAATAATTATTTACCACCGCGATTCGAACATTAATCTTTAATTTCTTGTCTACTTAATTGCGGCACCTCCTACTTCTGATCGAGCTGGTTACAATTTGCAATGGACAATTTACCGCAAACCATTGCATGTCCATAACATCGGCCGTATGCGTCCAAGTAGTAGTAGGTAGCTTTGCTATACGTTATTGCTCTGTGCTGAGAAGAGTTGGTATTGGTACTTGGCTATTAAAATTCCACATGTATAAAGCTTTTCATAAAACTCGTCCTCAACGTTGCCGTATGGGAACGGGTAATTGAGCACTCTCGTCGTATAACGTTCATCAACAATTATTCGAAATTGCCTCTTGATTAGGCTCAATCGTTACCAAGTAAGCAACTAATTGTCTCCGCAGCTACTAAAAACGAAAAAAAGAACGTTATCTAAGTGGACTATATCGTGAGTTTGTGTGTCTACCTCGTTAACCCCAAAGCGAACCCGGTAGGACGCACCAGACGAAAGAAACTATCAAAATGTCATTTGGTTACAACCGAGAATGTCCGGTAGGACGATGATTACGCCCCTCGCGGCGATAATTGAAAAAAATCGTCGTATTTATTACTTCGCGTATATTCAAAGCGCAAGAAGTAGTGTATGTTTAAATAATTGTGTAAGATACGTACCTATATTACATACATATGTGCGTCGTTACTTAGATTAGGTCGTGAGAACTCTATATCATGTCTACGCGTTAACAAGATCATTTAAACGGCGATGAGATGGGAATATTGTGACAATTAATTACTTTATAATGTCTATACACATTGGCCTTTTTCGTTGTTTTTTTACCTTAAAGACATTGTTACTTAAATGATCTGCTTATAACCGGTGTCAGTGTCTTTCGCAGGAAATTCTAATTTATGTTATTATGTTCCATGTTGCATTAGCAAGCATTACTCAAACATAGGCAGATGGCTGTTATTACCACGTACAGTAAGTGTACAGTTAATTGTAAATGTGGGGTAGGTAGTGAATGTGAATACCGCTTCATTTTCACATAAGAATTGTACAAACGGGCATATACTCAGAAACCGCATCTTTTTTAATGTCTAAATTATTAAGCTCTGAAATTAAAAAAAAAATATGATGGATAAAATCTCTCTAGCAAGTAATATCTTCCATACCGACCTTTCATCTTTATCCATCCATTAATTAAAATAACTTTTCTTATTTGAGATAACGCTGAAACGCTGATCTTTGTGTCTTCTTCAAAAGCAAGCTCAACAATATGGTATCACGTGGATCTAGAAACAACACTGAGAATAGTAATTTCTCATTGTTGACCAATGTTATACTTTTTATAGGATCAAAATAGCTGCTGCTTCAAGATTAATCAAGGCAATACGGTATTAGGTATAAAACACAGGTTGTAATTTACATCTTGTGTGTGAGGATCTCTTATTGTGCTATGAAGGAGTTCATCCTGTTTTATAGACCTTAGTTCGTGAGTAAAGATGCTCATTATCTTGAACGTGTTGATGATTCTGAGCAGTGTTTCGCCATGTTTAAACGTAACAAACCGGAATTTTTGCGTCGATATGTGACAATGGATGCCGGTAAGAAATTTCGCACGAATGAAGAGGTTATCGCTGAAACTGAGGCCTATTTTGAGGTAAAAGATAAATCGTTCTACAAAAGTGGTATTGAAATGTTAGAGCGACGCTGGAATGATTGCGTTGCTCTTGATGGAGATTACGTTGATGAATAAAGCTAATTTTGAACCAGAAAAAACGTGTTTTCTTTGTTAGGCCCGGGACTTCTCAGCCCATGTGTTATATCGATTCCGGTTAAGGCAATTTTCAATTTTCAAGAAATGTCAGATATACTATGATCACATCGCAACAAGATTATAGTCAGTATTATTACTTTCAAAATGTGATATATATTTTTGGCTAATGGTACATCTTTCTACAATATAATATAGTTTCTTCTTATTTCGCAATAGGACGGTGCAATTCTCAAATATTTTTACATACTATCATAGTGCTTATTTTATAGCAAATTCAACAGCATGTTATTGCCTTAATTTTTGTGTACGAACTGTGGAAATTGACAAATTAGTTGAAAAATTGAATTAGTCCCAGAACATGTTCGCTCAATAACGTTTTATAATTTTCGAAGACAATTATCTCAACAACAATGCCTCGCCGAGTTGGTTTCCGCTTTCAGTAATGAAGTACAACATCAGTCAACACTTTTTCGTTGGTATGGAGAATTCACATGTGGACGGATTAGTGTTAGCGACAATCCAAGGGCAATACGCACCAAAAAGCGGCTGCCATTCAAGAAAACGTCGATGCTGTCCGCAAGATCATTAACGAAAGTGACATACCGCGAGATTGAGCCATCATTGGGGATTTTAAAGACCTTAATTCAAAAAACTTTGCATGAAGACATGCGTGTAGAAGAATTAGTTTCCCGCTGGATAGCGCTTTGTTGGCCGAGGAATAGAAAGCAGCTAAAGTGAATTGGTGTCAAAAAATTCTAGACCACTTCAACGTTGGAAACTCTAACAACATGTACAACATCATCAGTGAAGATGAATCTTGGATCTACTCATACGAGCCGGAAAATTACGGCAGTCGTCTGTTTGGGTGTTCCAAGGTGTCTCCAACAAGATTGTCGCGACACTTGTCCCGAAAGCAGGTCATGTTGCAATAATTCCTCTATAAAATCAAAGAACTGTTAGTACCGATTGGTATACAACCATTTACTTGTCGGAAGTCATCACTGAGCTTCGAGAAACTAACCCCGAACGACGAATCATCCTCCCCCAAGACAGTGCAAGTTTACACATACGCACGCAAGAGCTTTTAACGCAACAAAATATCGAATTGTTAATTCACAGGTATAGCAGTAAACTCCACTAGCACAAATTAATTAATTATGTGGAACGCAGCGCTTCGAGAGCACGTGGGCTCCCATTGTCAACCGTGTTACCGACTGAAAGTAAAAACTGTATCACACATGCAAATTATTTTCTACGCAGGCTCTAAAATTTCTAAACCATATGACTATTTGCAATATACTAGGTGGCCTCATGCCTTTTACGGGAAAGGATGGCCCGAAAGCGAACCGTATCTTTAACAGGGCCTATGGTAATAAATCCATCAAACTCGAGTGTGCAATTGGGGGTGGTTCTCTGTTCAATAAGTTTCCGTTCTTTTTCATACATATCGTTTCGTACGCGTCTAATTCTCTATACGAGTTCACGTTTTTAAGTAGTGTCAGATTTTTTAAATCAATCTTATGTCCGGATTTTACCATATGCTCTGCTACGCTTGATAGTTCAGGTTTGTAGAAACGATAGCGTCTAATATGTTCTTTGAACCTCGTTTCGATACTCCTTTTTGTTTGTCCAATATAAACTTTCTCACAATCATTGCATGCGATTTGGTATATTCCAGACCTTTTTATCATCTCCGGTTTATCTTTGGGATTCCCTAAGTCAGTCAATCGAATCGTTAGACCATCCTCTGTACAATTCGGACCTAAGTGCCAGCGATTTCTTTACCCTTCCGAAAATGAACAACAAACTGCGTGATCAAAGGCTCCAGTTGTAAGAACGAGCAGCCGATGGCTTCAAAAACGTTATTTTGATTGGATTACAGTATTACTTCGAAAAACAATAAAATCTTTCAAAGCTATCTACTGTTTTATTCCAACTCTTAACTTAAAAAACAACCCTTCCAGCCTGTTTATTGATCAGAATCTGAATCTGAAAAATTACCTCGCTACATTGTTCGAGTACCAACAAGATGCTTACAAAAAAATATTTTTACCAAATCTATCACAGTTTATATATTTAAGAAAATTTAATTTTTCCTTATATTCTTAGTGCATACAATTCAGTATTTTAAACAACACAGCAACTACTACAACTTTTGTATGTAATTGTTAGAAAAAATACTACGAACTATGCCTAAAACCAGCACTTCTTGTTTTAATAAATTTTCCTATAATTTTCTAAGCAACCAAGTATTTAAATTCGTAATGAAACACGTAACCATTCAGAGGGTATAACATTGCATTACCTTCTTTTCTTTAGTTTGGGGATAATATCACGCCAAATTTATTATAAACCGATAACGCTGTAATTACATTAAACTAGCCCTAATACGTAGTAAAGCCGAGGAGAAAAAAGCATCCGTGTTTTATTTATTAGCAGAACATGTAATTTAGTTATCGTGTCAGGCTGCCATCAAAATGTGTATCGTGTTCGACCCCGTAGTATTAAATTAAATGGCGAGGTGGAGACACCAGACTCCGTCCAATAGCTTTTGCGATAAAAGAGACGTTCTCTATTTTTTCGCAGTTGTTTTGCGTCTCAGTAGCGCGGTATCGTTACTTCAATTCGCGACAAATTGCGCTGCCAATAATTTGCAGGCATTGCTCGTCGTCCATTTACACCGTTACTATGTTTCTAAGCCCCTATTATCCAATGAAAATTTTAATAAACGCCCTACGATCCTAGTACATATTAACGATAATGTTGAGAATTTCTGCTTTGCCACATTTGTTGATTACGGACGCTGTGCTTGCCTGCATACGAGGCATTTAAAGAAAGAAAAATAATTACTTAACATATTCTATGGTAGTAAATACACCGCGTCACTTTTTATCCACGAACATTCGAATTATTTTCATGGAAAAATACTTTTTGGCGCTATTGCTTGTCTTACAAAATAACAGTTCAATTATATACATCTTTAGCAGTAATACTTGCTTAATACTAAGTTTATTTGACAATTAGTTAATAAAAGGTATTATATACGCCATATTTATAAATTTATCTTAAAAAAAATTAGTGCACATAGTGTAAGAAAAAAGAAATAAAATTGCATACTACACGTAATAGTTAATATTTCTAGAAATTGTAAAAAATGATACTTAACCTGTCTCGCTGATAAAGTAATTAGTAAATGTTATTGTTCCTATGCATTATTTCTCCATTCTTACACTTACATAACACATGGGGTGAAAAGTCCCGGGCTTAACAAAGAAAGCACGGTTTCTTTGATTCAAAATTAGCTTTATTCATCAACGTAATCTCCATCAAGAGCAACGCAATCATTCCAGCGCCGCTCTAACATTTCAATACCACTTTTTTTAGAACGATTTATCTTTTGCCTCAAAATAGGCCTCAGTTTCAGCGATAACCTCTTCATTCGTGCGAAATTTCTTACCGGCGAGCATTTTTTTGAGGTCTGCGAGCAGCCAGTAGTAGCTGGGAGCCAAATCTGGCGAATACGATGGATGTGGGAGCAATTCGAAGTTCAATTCATGTAGTTTTGCCATTGTTTTGATTGATTTGTGACACGGTGCGTTGTCTTGATGAAACAACATTTTTTTCTTTGCCATATGCGGTCGTTTCTTTGCAATTTCGGCCTTCAAACGCCATATGATTTTCACTGTTGATGGTATTTCCTGTCTTAAGATAGTCGATGAATATTACACCACGCACATCCCAAAATACCGAGGCCATAACCTTTCCAGCCGATTGTTGTGCTTTCGGGCGCTTCGGACGAGGTTCACCAGTTGCTGTCCACTCAGATGACGATCGTTTTGTTTCCGGAGTGAAGTGATGGATCCATGTTTCATCCATTGTCATATATCGACGCAAAAATTCCGGTTTGTTACGTTTAGACATGGCCAAACACTGCTCAGAATCATCAACACGTTCTTGTTTTTGGTCAACAATGAGCAAACGCGGCACCCACTTTGAACAGAGCTTTCTCATACTCAAATGCCCATGCAATATAAAGCCAATACGTTCTTTTGATATCTTTACGATGTCAGCTAACTCACGCAACTTCACTTTTCGATCATTCAAAATGATTTTGTGGATTTGTTTGATGTTTTCTGGTGTTACCGCCTCATTTGGACGTCCACTGCGTTCTGCATCATCGGTGTCTCTACGACCACGTTTGAAGTCAGCAAACCAACGTTTTATTGTTGTTTCTGATGGAGCGGAGTCCCCATAACACTTTTCAAGCCATTGCTTCGCCTGAACGGTATTTTTTCCCATCAAGAAGCGGTGAAAAATTAAAGCACGAAATTGTTTTTGATCCGTTGTTTTGAAAATAACAAAAGTAGCGTGACTCTTGGCACAATAACTCACAAACTAATGAATAGAATATCATGAAACTTTAACAGCTGTCTTTTGAAGGTTAGTACTAACTGAGAGAAAGGTGACCGCAATAAAACTAGCGTCATCTATGTGTTAGGCCCGGGACTTTTCAGCCCGTGTGTTATGTATATAGAAAATATGCATAACGAAACTTGCTGTAAACAAATTTGACTCATAACTTGTAATATTGTTGTTTTTATTATAGAAAGTACTCTACATATACACATACAAAGACTGCATAAGAGTTTTAGTTCTATTAGTAATAGGGATAATATAGGGACGTCTCTGCATCTTGCCTCTTCATCCCACTCTATCCTGGTGCCCCCTTACACAGAGCTCTTTCAACAATTGGAACATATAATTCCCAATTCATGAAACACCAAAAAACCAACTTGTTGTCTTATTATACAATAAACCCTTTACTAAATAGCAGCTACCCTCAGTTCTGCACATTTTCTGCTGCCATTTCCAGCGTCAGTATTTTATTACAATAAAAGTTTTGCTTAGACACTATGGTACTGCGTTGGCATTATGTCGTACTATTGTTGTGTTATCGATTCAGTTTTTAAGCTATCTATAGAATATACGGAAAATAACGTAATTATTTTAAACGACTTGAATATTTAAACCTTTAGATACGTTTTGTTATTTTAACGACCTCCTAAAAATGTTTTAGTTACTGAGGAGACAGTCCATGCATACACCTAAAATTACGTAGTAATTTCCCATAAAGGAATTTTGCTATAGGCTTCGATATACCAAATGCGAACGCGTTGTAAATAAAACAAACAGGCGTTAAACGATTGGTGTTTTCGTTCAGTGGAGATCGAAGCGACCTTTTTTCCGATGATGCATCTGATCGTGTACCACCATCTACGGAGAATAATAAAAGTCAATGTAGGCGCAGCCCGAAGGCAAACCCGGAATAATATCAGACATATTCGTCCAACGGATAGTAATTTAATATAAAATAACCAGCAAGTGAGGAGTATTCGCGAATAGTTTCGAATCCACCGTTTTAGTATCGAAGGGCATTGTCGTATACGAAGAGGTGATGGTGCAGACGAAGCCCCGAGGTAGCAAATCAAGAAAATGTCTGCGTCCCTATCACTATAATCTAGATGCCGGCAGGAGCACGGAATGGCCGAATCCACCATCATCAAACCATATGGAAATTGTCCAAACACTATAATGACGATAAACGTTGAGGATCACGAATCTGCAACAGAAGAGAGGAAGAACGGATTATTATTAAACGATTCGCTAGGCCTATCGTTCTTATCCGTTACGCCATTGGATGATGGTAGTTAAATTGGGCGTTGAAGCTTCGCAATAATTAACTATTTTTTACGTCTCTTTTATTCCTCTTCATTTCCTCTTGAACGCTAGCAGCCGCAACATTGAACATGTTCCATCCGTTTAATGTCAAAATAAAAAAGAACATGCGGATTCTGGTATAAATTTTTTGCATTTCTTCTTCGAATTTTTTGGACGTGATTGTTGTGTAGTACTATGTGAACCTCTACCTAGAATATTTAACTTGGCCGTAAGTTCTTCTACCTTTCCTGACGCTTGGAAGATTAGCGGAATTACACCCGTGTTTAAGAAAGGTAATCGTAACTTCCAAAATTGTAGACCAATAAATATTTTATCCAACTTTGCAAAAATTTTTGAATATCTCCTGTCTCACAGAATTCACACAGTGTCAAGCCTTACTTATCTTCGCCACAACAAGGTTTCATCCGAGGAAGGTCTACTACAACTAACCTTGCAGAGTTACCACAGCATATTGCCGAATCCATGGAACGACGTCAACAAGTAGATGTATTATACACCGATTTTAGTAAAGCATTTGACACTATCAATCATTCCCTTATGGTATCTAAGCTGAGTAGTTTTGGTTTTCCTCCTACTGTAACACAATTGATCCGCTCGTATTTAACTGATCGTTCATGCTATGTTCACTGCAATGGATATACATCCTTAACATTTTCTGCTTCCTCTGGTGTGTGCCAGGGATCCAATTAGGGTCCTCTTTTGTTTAATATTTATCTGGATGATCTCCTACAGGGGCTGGACTGCAATGTACTGGCATACGCGGACGATCTTAAGATCTACAGTACCATAACCTCCCCGGCAGATTGTCTGTTTCTCCAGAAGTCTGGAGACTATTGTTAGATGGTGTACACAGAATGGAATTCATTTGAATCTGGATAAGTGAGCTGTTGTAAGCTACTCTAGATGTCATAGACTACAATTTTCATTATGCTGTGAGTCAGGCTATTGTTCCTAGGCACTCGTCTGTGATGGACCTGGGCGTGCTGTTTGATGCAAATTCGTCGTTTGCAGACCACATACTATCCGTACGAAATTCTGCGATGAAATCCTCAGGATTTCTCATACGATCCCGCAGACCATTCAATAATCCTGCCTCGCTATAAGCATTGTACTGTTCGCTTGTCCGTACTGGGTTGGAGTATGCCTCCATAATTTGGTATCCTCACTATCTCCATCTGCAAGTACTACTTGAAAGAGTGCAAAAACGATTCTTGAAATACCTGTCCTTCAAAATTGATGGCACTTACTCCGGACGCGATGTTGATTATGCGGGTCTGCTGACGAGACACGGCTTTGTATCGTTATCGGATCGAAGGAAGGAATTTAGCAGCCAGTTTCTATTTAAACTGATTAATCACGCTATTGACGCTCCATCCCTTCTCTCCAAAATTAATTTTGCGGTACCTCAGTACGATACCAGGTCCTTCCCTAATTTTAAGGTCCCGTCATACAAAACTAATGTTCTGCTTGAAGCACCCATTACGCATATGATTAGAAATACCAACGAATTACTTGACGATCCTTTTTGTTGAAGTGTCTACATGGATTTACATTGTCGTCCTATTTTGTTCTTGCATTCTGGTGTCACCGAGCTATTTTTATGTTTATGATTCAGTTGTATCATTTTCGATTAATTTGAATTTATTACTGCGCTGTATATTATTACTATATATGCTAGGTTACATTATTCTCGCATTGTCCTGTAAATGGAATTATTTTCCGTTGGGCAGTAAAAGATATTATTATTATAAAAACGGAAAATCATCTTATAAGTAATAAGGAAGACTGATGATACATAGCTGTACTCCTCATTACTTAATTTTATACGATGTTGTAGTAATAAACTTTCTATTTATGTAAACGCTGCCGTATATTTCTTACGTGCAGTTTTGTGAAATACGGATATATTTAATTATTCTTAAGACATTTGAAATGTCTTGGATCCTATTATTAATGGCCTGGAAGCTTAGGCAATCCTTTTTGCCTGCTGTTGTAAAAAAGTTCCTTACGCATTTACGAGCACTATTAGTAACGTTAGGTACTGTTGTTTCTTTTCATTAGCACCTCAATAAAGTATTACTAATTATAAGAAGAATAAATACCCTACACAGTGACGCCTCAACGTCAAAATTAGACTAAAATTTCTTTAAAGAAATACACCCTATTAGTGCTTTAACTTAAACACCGTTCTAGTGTAACACTTGATGTTATTGCCCCCAGAAACAATTCCAGTGGATATAACCCGACACCACAATATCATTTATCATACATTGACTATGAGAGCCTACATATTTTGTTAAATATTTGATGTTTTAGCAAAACTATTTGCTATTATATGCACAGCACAGTGGACCAAATACATTAACAATATTACTGGGATCTTCTAAAATCACTACTTTTAGCAAGAATTTTTGTTGAACATTGCTTGACACGGGGCAACTTCCAGAGGTTAGATGCACATAATTTTAAATATCCCCTCAAATTTTCTTCAGAGACTAATTCTGATGTATTTGGTTCTCGATCAGGTTTTAGGTTTCCCATTCTTTTAAATATATTACCCTGTTTCTTGGTTTGTGGTTTCTAATAATTATCTTTAGTTTCTACATCATTGTGATCAAAACCTCGATCGATAATCAAAATTGAGCTTAGGTTGATAAGGTGCCGCCTTATAAGTCCAAATAATATTGCAAACCACATCTACTGCGTCATTTTCTATCTGTATAATCTGTAGTACGACGATAATTCAAGGTTATGTAGAAGCTATTGTAGGGAGACCGTCAGTCAGTTATCGCTCATCGGGCGGGAATATATACCCTCCCTTCTACGAATGCGTTTTTTTTTTGTGTTAGCAATTTAATACGGTTTAGTTTAATAACAACCATGGATTTATAAAATACAGAAGTTTGCTAGTAAATTTGTGTAACTAATATATAATCGACAATGCTTTCATGTTTCAGAATAAATTTTAGTATAAGCAAGTATACAGCACAATAGGCTTAGAGTTGAACAGCCAGTCATTTTACATGCGATTTAGGATTAACAATTACAAGTAATATACAAAAAACTTGTCCGATACATTTGAAAAGGGCATTAGATTATAGCCAAATGAAAATAAAAAGTATTATGAGTGGATGAGTTTTCTAACCACCAAAAGGATCCGCTTCTTGATATTATGAAGAAATATGTACTGCCGAAGTAATTGTAAAGGAAAAACTGTTAATGTTTGTATAAGCTAGTCTCTTAAACATTGTGGTAACCTGTTCCGTCTTACTTGCAAAATCCATGCATTACTTTTCGTAGCAGAAACTATTCGAAGGTCCTAGTAGACGGTTTAATGGCATACAAAAGCAATATATTCGAAATCCCCAAAGCACATTCGCGAATTCCATATCCAATATCAATCTCTGCAGCCGATTCTTACACACTGAAAGTAATATTTTATTATCATCAGCTCTTTTAAAAAAATTAAAATTGTAATTTCACAATTTGTTTCTAACGAAGCAACTGGCATCAAAGAAAATTTAAAGAAATTGCAAAATGCTCAAGTTAAAGCAGATTTAAAAATTGTATATAAAAATTACAAGGACTAGTTAAAACACTTATTATAAAATTCTTCATTGTCATTAGCGGATTCAATGCCAATAATGAACACTGTACAAATATAGCTACGTACATTCTCCTGACACAAGAAACATTTTTGGTGATAGTAGGATTACAGATCTGTTAGGTATTTACAAAAAATGTTATAACACATGCGCTGAAAAGTCCCGGGCCTAACAAAGAAAACACGGTTTTTTTGGTTCAAAATTAGCTTTATTCTTCAACGTAATCTCCATCAAGAGCAACGCAATCATTCCAGCACTGCTCTAAGATTTCAATACCTCTTTTGTAGAACGATTTATCTTTTGCCTCAAAATAGACCTCAGTGTTACCGCCTCATTTGGACGTCCACTGCGTTCTGCATCATCGGTGTCTCTACGACCACGTTTGAAGTCAGCAAACCAACGTTTTATTGTTGTTTCTGATGGAGCGGAGTTCCCATAACACTTTTCAAGCCATTGCTTCGCCTGAACGGTATTTTTTCCCCATCAAGAAGCAGTGAAAAATTAAAACACGAAATTGTTTTTGATCCATTGTTTTGAAAATAACAAAAGTAGCGTGACTCTTAGCACAATAACTCACAAACTAATGAATAGAATATCATGAAATTTTAACAGCTGTCTTTTGAAGGTTAGTACTAACTAAGAGAAAGGTGACTGCAATAAAACTAGCGTCATCTATGTGTTAGGCCCGGGACTTTTCAGCCCATGTGTTACATCTTATATGGATAATTATTTTTAATGAAATTTATATGCAATATAAATATGCATCATATATTTAATTATCTAAATATAACATGATATATTTATGTAGAAGTAAACTACATGTACGTATGTATAATGTTGCCACAAATTTACATTTCTCTACCATTATTTAAGAACAACTTACATATATTTAATCCTATTTAGTTTAGTGATAACTAATAGGAACATATTTCGTAAAACTGCAACTGTGATTAATGCTAACAGTATCGTAAATGTTAACCTTAACAAAACCGCTCTAATTTCTGCAATTTTGTGTAAAACGTCATTTTCGGTCCAAAAAAAAAAAGAACATCAAACCCAAAACCCGAGTCTAAATTATTTGTTTTTCACGGCAACAAAGGTGATTTCGAGTCAATTTAATTCCGTCAGCATTGATTCGCAATTTCACAAAGGCACCGACAGAGGCGGCCCAAGGAGAGCACCGCTTTGGCGCCTTACCAAATTACCTTTTTTCTTCATCAACTTCGTCTCACCGGACTCGCGCCGATCGTTCCCGGACCTCCTACGGTGTCGGATGGTTCCGCTGACAAGTGTCACTCCTTTTTATCGGGCAGCAGTAACCGATTCTCGGCCAAAATATCTAATAAAGCGAGCGATAAAATTGCTTAACAACCTGTTTAGACGCGGTTTTCGACAGATTTAGTAGTTTTAGGGACGGGTAAACGATGTTCAACAATACATTAACGAACACGTTAATGGGTTTTGTAATGCTGCGGTGAGTCTACCGTATGTCAATATACTGTATTAAAATAAACGTTATTCATCGTTTTTTATTGAAAATATTTACGATCTTTTCAAATCCAAACATACCTGATAAGTATTTCGTAAAATATTGTATTTATTATTCTTCGTATAATATCGATATATGGGGATCTTCTAAAAAGTAACAGATAAAGAGTTGGTTAAATGAGATAAAATATGAATTACATCAATAGCTACTTTTCTAAACAAATGAGTTAGAAAAAATAGAACGACACGTGCGCTGTAGGAAAAACAACAATGGATTAATAATACAATACGTCGAGTATAATAGACACTGGATGCTGTGAACAACGGGTAATGGAAATTCGGCATAACATGAACAACCACTGTCCTAACATTAAACACCGTATAACGTGAACAGACTCGTATTCGCTGTCAACACATGTAATTCGTGCGGCGGAAATTCCCTGTATTGATTAGTGTACACTGTATGATTCACAGGTATAGCAGTAAACTCCGTGTTACCGACTGTCGGTAACACGGTTGACAATGGGAGCCCACGTGCTCTCGAAACGCTGCGTTCCGCATAATTAATTAATTTGTGTGAGTGGAGTTTACTGCTATACCTGTAAATTGTACATCCACACAGTCCTTGCAATCGTCATACACTGTATGACTATGCAGTTGTACTTCCCAGGGTTATATGATACGCGTTATTTACGGAATATAGCACGCTGCCTTAACAACTCCTTCAGTATCTGTATGACTGGAAAACCCTTCGATCATTGCTTGTTACGTCATGTCATCGCAAATAAACCCGAAGTGCTAACATTCGATGAGAAACCGGGTATAGCTGAGTAATTAAAAATGCTGCGAGTGTAATAAATTTATCAAGAAAAAAGAAATGGCGTTGCTACATCAGCGATTTGTAAAATAAAAATTATTAAAAGAACTATAACCTGTGGGGGCTTGCACTTATCCAGGACCACGACAAAGAGAAACTTTAAAAGGATGTGAACATCCTGAAATGGAGAAAAAAATGTACACATGATTCTTGAATCAAAGAAATGAAAACGTTATGATCAGTGGTGATACGATCAAAGAAATGGCAAAAGCAATGAATTCGGAGATGAAAGAAAATTCTATTGAAGAATTTACTGCTAGCGACAGTTGGTTGCAAGGATTTAAAAAAAAATTATTTATATAAAATATTTAACAATTGCCGCAGCCATAATTAATTAGTCCATTTAAAGTCCAGTTAATAAATAAAATAGAGCAATTGTGAATTACATTTAATCAATTACATAATGCTAATGACTCAGCTCTATATTAGAAGCTTCTACCAGAGAAAACCTTTGTTTCATCTCAAGATAAGGCTGTTTCAGGTCTCCAAAACATGAGAAACAACCACGAACATTTTTAGCATGTAATAATGTTTGTGGAACTTATGAAGTCAAGCCTTTGGTAATTGATAAGGTGAAAAATCCTAGAGCCATCAAATAGTTTTCTTTTCCTGTAGACTATGACTAAATAACTTCGATCACGCAGTCAATTTTTAAGAATTTGTTCCATAATTCTTTTCTTCCTCAGGTAAGTATATAAAGCAAATTTAATTTCTCAAACATACACCTCCCAAACAATAATTGTTTGTTCTGTTGGAAGGTTACACGTTCTCAGAAATCAAGTGCTAATGAAACAAATTCGATGAAGAAACAGAAGAAGATGAAACTAAAGATGAAGAATACCACGAAATAATATTACTCCGGAGAGTGCAATAAATGCACTAAACAGATCAATTGAAGGAGTAGAAGGATATGGACCTGATTTGAAGTATATTCAAATAGCACAAAAAGTTGAACAATATAAAAACAAACAAAAGTTTACACAATATTTTTAGAATGTACTTTATCTTTTTCTAATGTGCAATTGTAAATGAGTAAACAATTGCTGTTGCAGCGATACCTATTATTTTCTTATAAAATCAATCACTCCCTCTAATGCATACAAATCGTTAGTGGAAACAGTCTGTATCTCACTTGGTTCACACTATTGAACGTCGACTCTATCTCCAAATTTGTTAGCAAGTGACGTATCTGCCCTTTTTGAAACAAAGCACCACAGAGTTTCTGCGGTCACTGTAGCGTAAATAGAAAATGCACTTGTCTAGCGAATTGGAGCTGTGATTTCTATTCTTACAAGAAGCCGTGAAGAAATGTAAAAAAAAACAACTTTTAATCGGGATAAATTTTAATGAAAAATATATAGAATCATAATATTTTAAGCAAAGGTATAAATCAGCCTTTTCTTTCTATTAAACATAAACCCAACTCACAACGATTGCAGGGCCTGCGCGTTTGAATAGTTAATTCACAGGTATCGCAATAAACTCCACCCCAGACAAGTTATTATTAATAAGAGTAAATTATTAACTATAATAATATTGTATTGCAATACAACACTAATAATATTGTATTAGAATTGTATTGCAATATGACTCTGTAGCTTTTGCTACTGATTTAAATACTATTCCGTGGGAACATATCTATAATTTGCCTAATATTGATGATAAACTTTGCGTTTTTAATGAATTCATTATTAACCTATTTAACATCCATGCTCCGATCAAAACAGTTGTTTTTAAGAAAAAAAATGCACCATGGCTAACTGATAATAACAAGTTTATGATCAAACTCAGGGATGACGCTCTAATAAGGGCCAGAAGAGACAAAACTAGTGTATAAGTTACATGTATAAAATGCGAGATGCAAAATTTCTATGGAAAAACATAAAATCATGAAACATTTACAACAACTCCAAAAGCTCCAAATTAGCTGCTCATTTGTCGGACGTTAATGTAATTAACACATGGGCTGAAAAGTCCCGGGCCTAACAAAGAAAACACGGTTTTTTTGGTTCAAAATTACCTTCATTTATCAACGTAATCTCCATCAAGAGCAACGCAATCATTCCAGCGCCGCTCTAACATTTCAATACCACTTTTGTAGAACGATTTATCTTTTGCCTCGAAATAGGCCTCAGTTTCAGCGATAACCTCTTCATTCGTGCGAAATTTCTTACCGGCGAGCATTTTTTTGAGGTCTGCGAACAGCCAGTGGTCGCTGGGAGCCAAATCTGGCGAATACGGTGGATCTCGGAGCAATTCGAAGTTCAATTCATGTAGTTTTGCCATTATTTTGATTGACTTGTGACACGGTGCGTTGTCTTGATGAAACAAATTTTTTTTCTTTGCCATATGCGGTCGTTTCTTTGCAATTTCGGCCTTCAAACGCTCCAATAACGCTATATAATATTCACTGTTGATGGTATTACCTTTCTCAAGATAGCCGATGAATATGAGGTTCGCCAGTTGCTGTCCACTCAGATGACGATCGTTTTGATTCCGGAGTGAAGTGATGGATCCATGTTTCATCCATTGTCACATATCGACACAAAAATTCCGGTTTATTACGTTTAAACATGGCCAAACACTGCTCAGAATCATCAACACGTTCTTGTTTTTGGTCAACCGTGAGCAAACGCGGCACCCACTTTGAACAGAGCTTTCTCATAGTCAAATGCTCATGCAACATAAAGCCATTACGTTCTTTTGATATCTTTACGATGTCAGCTAACTCACGCAACTTCACTTTTCGATCATTCAAAACGATTTTGTGGATTTTTTTGATGTTTTCTGGTGTTACCGCCTCATTTGGACGTCCATTGCGTCCTGCATCATCGGTGTCTCTACGACCACGTTTGACGTCAGCAAACCAACGTTTTATTGTTGTTTCTGATGGAGCGGAGTCCCCGTAACACTTTTCAAACCATTGCTTCGCTTGAACGGTATTTTTTTCCCATCAAGAAGCAGTGTAACATTAAAACACGAAATTGTTTTTGATCCATTGTTTTGAAAATAACAAAAGTAGCGTGACTCTTAGCACAATAACTCACAAACTAATGAATAGAATATCATGAAATTTTAACAGCTGTCTTTTGAAGGTTAGTACTAACTGAGAGAAAGGTGACTGCAACAAAACTAGCGTCATCTATGTGTTAGGCCCGGGACTTTTCAGCCCACGTGTTACACACCATATAAGTCACGTAACGTAGAAGTTTTCATCGAGAGACAACAATCGCTCCGGCACCACTTTCTGTTCGTTATTGGGTAATGTAATACACATATACATAAATGCCATTGGTTTTAATTAAAAAGAGCGCCTAGTACTCCACGTTTACGGTACTTAATTATAAAAATGTTTTTAATTAAGTTAATTTAACGGTCAAAAGCGCACCAAGCGTATAATTAGTGATAAAACGAAGGTGTGCTGTTATTTATGCGTTGCGTATAATTTATATAGTAATTACGGAGTGCAATTCGCAATAAATATAATCTTAGACGAGGGATTACAATGGCTGGTAACCGCAATTGTAGAAACTTTATGTAAATTTTTAATCACTTCAAAAATTTTGTTTTGAGCGTCCAATTTTTTTTTGGTTTAAAATTTTTTCTTTACAATAACATTGTGAATTTCACTAAAACAAAAAAAGAGTCGACTTTAAATCCCCTCCATTACCTTTTAAATGTTTCATTGTATCGTGCGTAACAGATGGATATTTACAACTTCCTGAAAGAAAGTTCCCTGAAATTGACAATATAAAGATTCCTACATAGATGAAGCAACAATTTAAGAGAAAATTATCTTATTTTGCATATTTATGAAATAAGAATTATCTTATCGGTATGAAATATTATTGCATTCTTCAACATCGTGCAAAGCAGATAATATAGAAACAGAACAATTAATTAGACGATCTGTTCTAAGGAAAGTTGCGTTAAAATGGAAATGTAGGCTGTAACTATGAGGCTTTGATATTCAATTCTGCTATTTATATGGTCAACTAAAAGGCCAATCTTCTAATCATAACAATTGTTATCAATATCTTACGGTTATAAGTAATTCTCAACCCAAAGTGTAGGTTGCAAGAATCTGGATTCTTCATGGTTTACATCATCCTTAAACGGCAGGACATAATCGTACACGTGTCCTTTGCTTCCCTACGTATTCGCATTTAAATAAATCATTCAAACAACATAAATAAATGTATGCATATACGCGCGCGTAGACGTATAATTCGTAAAATTCAATAAATCTTTCGCTAAAACGCTGAAAGTTTCATGGCGTATGCGATATTACAGCGTACGGGTGAACTTTATTTATGGATATTTTATTTATGGATGCTGCTTATTTTTCGATTTGCTCGGTACTGACCAGCCCACTTCGCTTCTTTTTGTATGTAAGTCCCTTGCACGGTCGCAAAAGTCGCATATGTCATCCCACAATCGACCACATTCGGCCGCATCATATTTTATTCATCTCCTCTTCTTGTCTCCCGATATTCCGTGCGATTTTGGGTTCCTTTTGTTTCACGCAACATAAATCAACGCAGAGAGGGTGGAAAACTTACTCAAAATTCGTTTTATTTATATTACAAAAAAAGTTAATGCAGATTTTCTAATAGAAAATAGTATGAACTATTACCATTTTAAATTATCTGTGGTACACATAAAAAAAATAAACAGTAGAATTACCGATGAAAAAATTAAACCAGCGAGGACAGGTCGATGTCGTCTATAATGACTTTACTAAAGCATTTGGCCGTATTAATCACAAGTTACTTTGTGCTAAATTGGAAGCTATTGGCTTCTGCCCTGCGTTGGTGAAATTAGTATCATCTTACCTCTCTGGAAGGAGTGGTTACGTTTTTTATAATGGCTATTCGTCCACTCGCTTCAGAATACTGTCTGGAGTTCCGCAGGGTTCTAATCCCGGGCCTCTCTTATTTAACATTTTTCTGAATGATTTGCTAGATAAATTGCGATGTGAGGCTTTAGCTTACGCTGATGATCTTAAGATCTACAATGTTATCGATTCGCTAGTTGATTGCGTTATGTTGCAGACTTACCTTACCCTTATTAATGATTGGTGTACTCTGAATGGCATATCTCTAAATATTGGTAAATGTTTAGTGATCTCATACCAGACGCTCTAATCCGATCATTTTTAATTACTCTGTTGATTCTACATTTATTGCAAGAACTGAAAGAGTGAGGGATTTGGGAGTACTTTTTGACACGAAACTAAGTTTTTCTTATCACATATCTGCTACATGTCTTTCTGCATCAAAATATTTGGGTTTTCTAATAAGAACTTGTCGCGCCTTTCGTGACATCTCAGTGGTAAGGACTCTGTACTATACTCTTGTTCGATCTAAATTGGAATATGCCAATTTAATTTGGTATCCTTACTACACGTACCAGGTGATTTCAATCCAACGTGTACAAATGCGGTTCCTCAAATACCTTAGCTATAAGGCTAGCGGTACTTACCCTGATCGTGGTTCAGATTATGTAACGTTGCTGCAGCAACATAATTTTGATTCATTAGAAGATCGTCGCCATAAAAGCAGCGCAAGATTTTTATTCAACCTGTTATCTAATGAAATAGATTCACCATCATTATTAGCTTACGTCGATTTCCGAGTACCACTACGTTACACACGACCCCTTGATTTTCTCGTGGCGTGTAGGCACAATACAAATATCTTGGCCAAATCGCCTATATTCCATATGGTCACCAATTTCAATAGAATATACTCGTAGAGTATTTGTTTTTTTAGGATTATGTTAATTGTTATGAAATGTATTGTACATGTGTGTTGATTTGTAATAGTATTACGCATGAGGTATATACATAATCAATGTGATTGCACCAATTGTTTGTATGTTGTTCTGTAAGTGATAGCAATCGTTGGACAAATAAGGATTATTATTATTATTACTTTTGGTTTACTTTTACATTTTTCGATAATTTTATTGCAATTTTTCCTTTTACATTTTGTACATTTGGATATATCACGAAATTGATCAACAATCACTTTCTTTGGATATTGTATATTTGTTCTTTTGAATTTGGAATGAAATTTATATCTGAATAATGTGCAGATAATTTTATAACCCAAATCAGAAATATTATTGAATCATAATTTAAATTAATTAAGTTCTAAATTCAAATTACACGAATTACAAGCAGCTCCTCTAAATTCTCCAATAATATGATTATGATCACTTATTTTATCTAAATCATTTGTGAATTTTTTATTCCAAATATAGCCGTTTTCTAATCTCATTATGTCTTTTACCAAATTCAATTAGTGAATTATTAAATAATTCCTCTACGTTATCACTTTGTTCCATCAATTGTATTAAAAGGGAAATTGTTTGGAATATGTTGATGAATATATTCAGATTTTTTACAATTTTTTTTCCATTTTTTTTTTAATGAACACTCAAAATCAAGTGTGATTGTATATGGATGATATAATTTAGCTCTACAAGATTTATATGATCTAATACTATAAATTCCAGGCATTTCAATATTAGTTTTACCTTTTATACATATACTACCGCTCAAAAGTGTTTAGGCACCCCTGTTTTCATGGATTATTCATATAGTATTATGTTTACCAAAAAAACATTATAATAAAATGAAATACGTATTTAAAATGTAGTTCAGTAAGATAAACACCGATTATATCGCATAAGGTTTACTATCATTTACCTGCACTTGCTCGGATTACCATAAACTGTTTATTGCGGTGTAATTACAATAACAATCCCTCTGAATTTACTGGGTAAATTTAGTCATCTGTTAGATTGTAGGTAATAATGTTTAAATTACCTTCCTAGAAGATTATGGTGAAATCTGTAACCTATGGTCAGTTGCAGTGTGATACTGGTTACTCTATTCACGTCGTGAGCGAAATATCGTGTGACAATTTTTTAAAATGCCTCCGCGAAGAGAAATTAGTACGGAAACACGTGCGCTTATAATAGCTTACCATAAAAGTGGCATAAGTAATCCACAAATTGCCAAAAAAATGAAAATACACCACGCTACGGTTGACTATAACGTAAAAAAATATCGGGAAACTGGCAGTTTTCTTAATAAAAGACGGAGTGGGAGGCCAAAAGCGACAACATCTGCAGATGTTCGCAGAATAGTGATTACCAGCAAGTTAAATAGACGCAAAACATCCCCGGAAATCACCGCAGAATTAAATGTTGGTCGCCAAAAACTAGTCGGTGCTTCTACAGTCAAACGTCGCCTACAGAAAACCGGGCTCCACGGACGTATAGCGATGAAAAAGCCATTACTACGCAAACAAAACAAGCAAAAGCGACTTAAATGGGCTCGTGAACACCAACACTGGACCATCGAAGAGTGGAACAACGTCCTATGGACGGATGAGTCCAAATTTGAGCTGTTCGTAACCCGTAGACGCGTATTCGTAAGAAGATCTGTGGGTGAACGTGCCAGAGAAGATTGTATTGCTGCTACCGTGAAGCATGGTGGAGGTTCTATCATCATTTGGGACTGTTTCGCTGGCACTAGTGTAGGGGACATTGTGAAAACTGACGGTATATTAAAAAAAGAAGGCTACCGCGAAATTTTGGAGGACCACGCAATACCTTCCGGAATTCGACTTTTGGGTCAAAATTTTACCTTCCCAAAACATTCCTCTAAATTATGTAAATACTATTTACGCCATTCAGAAGAGGAAGGAACTCTCAAAATTATGGAATGGCCTCCCCAGAGCCCCGACTTGAATCCAATCGAGTTACTACGGGAAGAACTAGATCGGGAAGTACGGAAATCGGCGCCGACATCAGCTATTGACGTGTGGAACAAATTGCAATCGAGTTGGACCTCAATAACACAAGAAATTCTGGCAAAACTTATTGCGAGAATGCCTCTATTGTGTGCTGCAATTATTAAACCAAGAGGAGGTCACATAGATGAAAGCAAAATTTAAATTAAACGTTTTAATTTTCACATTTATTTAATATATTTCGATTCATGTACGTGTATCTGTACATAAAAAATAAATATTATTAACATTTTTGCTTAGTTTTTATACATTTTTGCTGACAGTGAGAGTGCCTAAACGCTTTTGAGCGGTAGTGTATGTAACTAGCGTTGAACTTATAGCAGGAGATAACAGCTTCACGTTGATCGAATAAATACTTGTGCCATCTGCAATCTCGTTTTCATATTATTTCGTGGAGAGTTGTGGCCATATGAAGAAAATGTTGCGCGGTTTGTTACTTTGCTCAGGATATGATTGTAATTTACTAATATTTACTCTTGCTAGGTTTTCATTGTTTTATACCCCCATTTTTATTTCTGTTTTTACCTCCATGATTTGCTCACCAAAATAATTATTTGCAAGAAAGCATTTTATTTCATGTAAAAACCATTATTTCCCTATAATATTGTTTTAGATAAAGTTATTAATTAGTGCAAAATAAACCCCAAGAATATTACGAGACATCGGTTTAATTTTGTATAGCAGTTTTATGTTCTTTTTAATTAAAAATTCTGCTAACAATCAGTTAAGGTTAGTGTCAAATGCCGTGTTATAAGAAAGGTATATAGTGGATGTATAAAGATGATCAATGATGAAATGACGTTAAAACACTAATAACAGGAAGTGGGTACCTCTACTGGCGTAAAATGATACTATTGTACAGCAACTGAAAATCGAAACGTTAAAAGTAACACAAATACAATTTCAAACTCTCTTTTAGTCAGATCCCTTCGACAGTAGATCCTTTTATTTAACAAAAATCATGTCGCCGCCTTCACAGATAATTTGCTCTGTGCAGATGCCAGCTGCTTCGTTCGTTGCTGGGCGTTCTAGTCCTGAACTCCCGGATACACCTCCATTTGCAAGGACGAGTGGTCCTTTTCACAAAACACACACATAGGGTCATATGATCGTTATTATAAAATTGTTCCGACTATTACTCGCACGACGCCTCTTTAACGCCTTTCGGAGGCGGTCACGCGCCCATGTTTACCTCAAACAACCCCCCTTGTAGTTACGCGGACTCCCCGTCGAACTGCATAAAAATTTCTATGGGATAATTTTTGTGTACGAGGCATATAATTTTATTACGTTTTATATGAAGTTATAATAAATAGCGGGTACTTTTATTCTGTCGCAAGCTGAATGGTACGAGGGTGTTTTACAGTGTATTGCTTGTACTGAAGAGAGCCGGAAAATATTTAATATTGAGAATGTTAAGAGGAAAATAAAATGTTAGAGGTACAAAATACAAAAGTCCCCTTTTCTGTTAAGGACGAGGTTTTAATAAAATGAAACCAAAAACAAAACACAGGTAAGTGATAATAAACTACAAAAATATTTGCTAGCAGTCATTACAGGTGTATTACAACAAATTGCAAGAGTTACAAAAGTTTGGATTACTTACCACTATGTACTGTGTTTATTAGTCAAGAAGAAAATACTCAACATTAAACCTTCTTGATAACGTACACCTCTTATTTTATATTACAGCTTAGGTAACTTGTGTAAAATATAATACCTCATAATCCAACACACACCCGTACTTACTAAATCGTAAAATAATAAAAAGATGGTACTCATATGGAAGACAAAGGTGGTACGAGCAACATCTAACAATTCTTTTACGAAATATACTTTGAAGTTTTAAAAAGGTCTCAAAATCCATTTCTTTACTTTCGTACTGTACAGTATGTCCATAACATAAAATAAGAAAAGAATGAAAACTGGAAAGATCTAATTTTTGGAAATCACCGCAGAATTAAATGTTGGTCGCCAAAAACTAGTCAGTATTTCTACAGTCAAACGTCGCCTACAGAAAGCCGGGCTCCATGGACGTATTGCGATGAAAAAGCCATTACTACGCAAACAAAACAAGCAAGAGCGACTTAAATGGGCTCGTGAACACCAACACTGGACCATAGAAGAGTGGAACAACGTCCTATGGACGGATGAGTCCAAATTTGAGCTGTACGGAACCCAAAGACGCATATTCGTAAGAAGATCTGTGGGTGAACGTGCCAGAGAAGAGTGTATTGCTGCTACCGTGAAGCATGGTGGGGGTTCTATTATCATTTGGGACTGTTTTGCTGGCATTAGTGTAGGGGACATTGTGAAAATTGACGGTATATTAAAAAAAGAAGGCTACCGCGAAATGTTGGAGAACCACGCAATACCTTCCGGAATTCGACTTTTGGGTCAAAATTTTATCTTCCGGCAAAATAATGACCCAAAACATTCCTCTAAATTATGTAAAGACTATTTACGCCATTTAGAAGAGGAAGGAACTCTCAAAATTATGGAATGGCATCCCCGAGCCCCGACTTGAATCCAATCGAGTTACTACTATCCGACATCAGCTACTGACGTGTGGAACAAATTGCAATCGAGTTGAACCTCAATAATACAAGAAACTCTGGCAAAACTTATTGCGAGAATGCCTCGATTGTATGCTGCAATTATTAAATCAAGAGGAGGTCACATAGATGAAAGCAAAATTTAAATTAAACGTTTTAATTTTCACATTTATTTAATATATTTTTATTCATGTACGTGTATCTGTACATAAAAAATAAATATTATTAACATTTTTGCTGTCAGTGAGAGTGCCTAAACACTTTTGAGCGGTAGTGTTAAGCACAAAAAAGATTAGGAGCCATGCAATCCAAATTTACACGAAACTATATTAAAACCTAAAGAAATCTGCTCTCACTTAGCTTTAGTAGCGTTTTTTGTTACCATTAGGGATTTTTTCATTACGGAATGCACGACCAAATCGTTTGGTTAATACCACAGATAAAGCCACTCCTCGCAAAATTTCTACCATACTTCTTCCGCTGTTCCCAACGTCACGGCCACTCTTAATATGAAAAACGTCATATATATCCTCTCTTTCTTCTTTTGTGAGGGGAACAAAGTTAGCTTAATATTGAAATTATGCTAATAATTGATAATAATCGGACGGCCGCCATGATTCCGGCAGCACGGTTCCAGATCTGTAATTACCGCAGACCTGTCGGCGCCATACCAAATATGAATTAAAATTGCAACATTTGTAAATTTATACTCGGATCCGTGCTTGAAAAATCTTTTACGTGATATCTCCGTTAATGATTCGTAATTAGGATATTTCCATAGACTATAAAGAGGTCGTGCAAACAAGGTTTATATAGAGAAAAATATTTATTACTGCCTAGCGTCACTCCTTACATATTGGTAAACGTACACGGGCTATTTCAATTTACTTTATTAATTACTTATAACGTTAATAAATGAAAAGTTTATATACCGGGCACATATTTAATACAATGATTAGAACAACACTCCGGATATATACTGGGTGATATTTGCCAAGTTCGTACCCGACATAAATCCATGTTGATGGATTGACAGAAATGGTTTAACATTAAAAGAAATATTATTATATAAAATATGTTCAAATACTTTTGCAAAGTTAGCTAAAATGTTTATAGGTCTGTAATTCGCAATGTTAGCCCGGTCACCTCCCTTAAACACTGGTAGTATTTTACTAGTTTTCCAAATTGTCGGAAATGTGGAACTTTCAATAATTAAATTGTATAGTATACACAGTACCAGAGATAGAGGCACATTCACGAACTAGAAAACTAGGTATGTTATCATCACCCGATGTCATATCATTAGAAAGCCTTGAAGAACTGTTCAGCACCTCATCCTTGGTAATAAAGGATACACCAAAAGAGGGACAGTTACTATTTACAGTTTGTGGAACCAATGTGTCGCCACTAAATGCATTACAAAAATGACATGCAAAACTATTAACGATGGCCTCAGGTTCAGTTAGTTACTCCTCGTTGTGGAACACGCTCCCAGGGATCCTTGAAGTTGTCCTCCGACCACCAACAAATGACCAAAAGGCCTTGGGATTAACCTTGATATTCGCTTCCACCTGCCCTCGATAATTATGGTATGCCTTATCTGCCTCTACCTTAAGTAATTGACGAAGTCTTCTGAACTCATTGAGATGATAATCCAACCTTGTATTTTTCCATTTCTTAAAGTAATATTCTTTCATATTTACAAGTCTTTTAACATTTGCCGTGAACCAAGGCGGACAGTGTCGATTTGTTGATTTGATTTTAGGTACGCAGTGATCTAGGACAGTGTACAATTTGTTGTAAAATATCTGCACTGCGCAGTCAACATTGCCATGATCCAACAAAGTATCCCAATCAACCGCGCCAAGTTCCGAACATAGCGCTGGAATATCCACCTTCCGAAAATTGTAACGTAAATTAGTATTAGATGGAAAATCTAGTGGATCTGATGGTAGGTCGAGACTAATCAGTATATCAAGAGCAGGATGGTGCGGGTCCTCACCAACAAAGGGTAATTAAGTAATCAAGAAAGGTGATAAACAAAATGTTGAATTGAATTTAGATTTATTGATATATTTAGATTTATTAATACATCACTTGATAAGGTAGTTGAAAATATAGCACAACTGAATAATTGTTATTGCGCATATTGTAAATCAATAAAAGAATATTAACGAATTACGGAAAACAATATTTTAAAAATTGTAAGATGTCTAATAACAATATTCGTACAAAACGTCGTGGTAAATTGACAAAAGGCATGCTATACTACACGACAATGCTCTCGTCCGTACTCTTGCCGTTTCACAAGTTGCCATCCGCGAATGTGGCTTCCAAGAATTGGAACATCCACCGTATAGTGCGGATATTTTTATCATTTTTACAAGGGTATCAAATTATGAATTAATCGTTGTAATAAATGTATCGAAGTAAGAAGGGGAGATTACATTGAAAAATGAATATTGCTCTAAGTTTCTGTTTTCTATAACAGGTCTAGAATATATGGTGCCTACCTCGTATATATACATAGTAATAAATGGAAATTACCCATCTCATTACTAGTTTTTGTAAGTTGGCATCCATGTGACCGAAATCTCGAGATATTCATGACATATAATTTGCAAGGAATAATTTTATTTAAATTTTATTAAATGACACATAGATTAATTATTTATCATTATCTAATTATTTTAATGGCATAGTAAGGTATATATCCTGTAGATCTGCTATTAATATTTAAATATTTTTTCTGCTTTAATTCCTTACTGCAGGTATAATTTTCATTTTCCTATAAATTATCGTCCAACCAAATAAAAGCTTTGGAAGTAAAATAGGTAGGTGTAAATCGGCAGTAGCGTACTTAGATTTTCTGAAAACTGTGGCAGTACAAATTTTATATACAGCTATATGTACACATATTATTTCTAGAATATTTAAATACAGGTATAACAGAAAATTTAAAATAATTTTTATAACGAATATATCTTTCCAATTTTGTATGCAGCTTGATAAATTATTTTCTATTCATTTCGCATTACTAGATATTTGCAGATAACAACTTATACAGGATGAATATACAGGACTCAAATAAGTGAGAACAAATTAAATCTACAGAAACGAGTGCGAACTCATTGGCGGCGATGATACATTTCGAGAACGGTCGGACATCAAACTCGCGATTCATGCATATGGTTAGTGTGTGTACGAATGCCGAATTAGATTGATAATAACGAATCGACGGCGTTCTTCGTTATCTTCGACGAGTTTTAATAGATTCCATAACCGATTTCCCACATTAGAATACACTGACACTATTATTAAATGTATTGTTTGCAATATTAACATTTTATCGTATAGTATTATTGTGTGTAAAAGACATGTTAATAGCAAACTGCACCCGTTAAATGCACGACGTGATGTATCATAAATTTATTACATTCCACAACATATTGTAGACACCGAAGGATTTTGAAAGTTTTGGAGAAAATACGTTGCGGAATAAAGATTACCAACAAGAGATCAATTACAGTATAACACATGGGCTGAAAAGTCTCGGGCCTCACAAAGAAAACACGTTTTTTTTGGTTCAAATTTAGCTTTATTCATCAACCTAATCTCTATCAAGAGCAACGCAATCATTCCAGCGCCGCTCTAACATTTCAATACCACTTTTGTAGAACGAATTATCTTTTGCCTCAAAATAGGCCTCAGTTTCAGCGATAACCTCTTCATTCGTGCGAAATTTCTTACCGGCGAGCATTTTTTTGAGGTCTGCGAACAGCCAGTAGTCGCTAGGAGCCAAATCTCGCGAATACGGTGGATGTGGGAGCAATTCGAAGTTCAATTCATGTAGTTTTGCCATTGTTTTGATTGATTTGTGACACGGTGCGTTGTCTTGATGAAGCAAAATTTTTTTCTTTGCCATATGCGGTTGTTTCTTTGCAATTTCGGCCTTCAAACGCTCCAATAACGCTATATAATATTCACTGTTGATGGTATTTCCTTTCTCAAGATAGTCGATGAATATTACACTACGCACATCCCAAAATACCGAGGCCATAACCTTCCCAGCCGATAGTTGTGCTTTCAGGCGCTTTGGACGAGGTTCACCAGTTGCTGTGCACTCAGATGACGATCGTTTTGATTCCGGAGTGAAGTGATAGATCCATGTTTCATCCATTGTCACATATCGACGCAAAAATTCCGGTTTGTTACGTTTAAACATGGCCAAACACTGCTCAGAATCAACACGTTCTTGTTTTTGGTCAACAGTGAGCAAACGCGGCACCCACTTTGAACAGAGCTTTCTCATAGTCAAATGCTCATGCAATATAAAGCCAATACGTTCTTTTCATTCAAAACGATTTTGTGGATTTTTTTATGTTTTCTGGTGTTACCGCCTCATTTGGACGCCCACTGCGTTCTGCATCATCGGTGTCTCTACGACCACGTTTGAAGTCAGCAAACCAACGTTTTATTGCTGTTTCTGATGGTGCGGTGTCCCCATAACACTTTTCAAGCCATTGCTTCGCTTGAACGGTATTTTTTCCCATCAAGAAGCAGTGTAAAATTAAAACACGAAATTGTTTTTGATCCATTGTTTTGAAAATAACAAAAGTACGCTGGTGGCGCTACGATCGGCGGCTGTATTACACTGGTGAAATTTAACCGATGGAACTGGATGGAAAGTAAAAGTAATATCAATTGCAATATAAATGTATCCTTCGGTTGTTTAATTTACCGAAATAGTTGGAGCTTATTTAATTATGTTAAAAAGTAAATGAGAATGCATTTGGTATTAATCGAAGACAACATAAATGTCATATGACAAGCTTTAAAATGACAATATTGCCATGGATAAACTTGAAGCGAAAATATAACTTTGGCATGTGTGGTTATATACATAGTGTTATACCGTCATTTGTCAGGAAGTAAATCTCTCCATTGGTAATCTCCATTAATTTTAAAACAGAAAGTTTCAATGGTACGATTGAAACTAAGCAATTCAATATATACAAGATAAAGCCAAACTAGGATTGCTGATTATGAACAATACATAATGGGGTCAACGGGACTGTATCCAAGTCCATCGAATGGGTTCAAAGTATATGCCAACACACAACATCCATAAATCTTGCATACAATTACCTTGAATTATTAAATGATGAGATAAAAGAACTCTGAAAAGAATTGTTTTTGCCAGAACTTGTTTATAAAGACGAAATTCCATGAAAAACTGCAGGAAACAAAAAAAACAAATTTTGTGTAGCTTCCTGCACGTTCGTTGCGTCTATTAAATTATTGATTAAAACATTGTTAATAACATAAAGTAATTTTGTGGTGATTTTATGTTGTAATCGACATATTTATTGCTAAATAAAATAATAATAAATAATTTCATTTAAATATGTCTGTCTGTTACATACACCGTTTACTTGTAACACCTATATGAGAGGATTAATTTCATAAACGAATTTGTGTTCAAGTTTTTTATTCACATCGTAAAAAACCTTGGCTACTCGAAACGCTAGTGGGACAAAGAAAGACTTGGTATCAGTGAAATATCATTAGTTTAAGTGTTCTAGCTGCAGGTATTTCCAAATTGATGGACTGATGTATTCGTATCCATCTGCTTTTATCCCTTTTTTCCTAAAATAGGTCATCAAATTACTACGTATACAATTCGTATATTCGTCATTCGGAACTAAGTTCAACAATACGAACAATAAACAAAAGACTGCCAGCACTATAAGACGGATTTTGTGTATGTTCTCACCGCAAAAAAAGACATTCGTCCTTCTACGCTGGTAATGTAGACATCAAAGTTTTCGTGTTCGTTGCCCTGGCGGTACCGATAGCAAAAACCGCAATTGTAAAAATTCTTTATTTCCCTTGAAAGAAGAACACATGTTACAAAAGCATTCTCCCACATCCGGACGCACTGCAAAACCTTTCTTTCCGTTCAATTCGGCAACAACAACTAAAATTGCTACAATGAGATATTACGTTACAAAAAGAAGGCCACCGACAGGAAACACCGAAACGAACATATTTGTTATAATTCAAAGTATGTCATTTAACGCATATACACAATAATGAAATATAGTTTTTAACGCACACATTCATAGATAAATATTTTAAACGCATGTGCATGTAATAAATGTGAATAATTTTGAGAAAGGAAATACCATCAACAGTGAATATTATATAGCGTTATTGGAGCGTTTGAAGGCCGAAATTGCAAAGAAACGACCGCATATGGCAAAGAAAAAAATTTTGTTTCATCAAGATAACGCACCGTGTCACAAGTCAATCAAAACAATGGCGAAACTACATGAATTGAACTTCGAATTGCTCCCACATCCACCGTATTCGCCAGATTTGGCTCCCACCGACTACTGGCTGTTCACAGACCTCAAAAAATTGCTCGCCGATAAGAAATTTCGCACGAATGAAGAGGTTATCGCTGAAACTGAGGCCTATTTTGAGGCAAAAGATAAATCGTTCTACAAAAGTGGTATTGAAATCCTCTCAGTCGGTAACACGGTTGACAATGAGAGCCCACGTGCTCTCGAAACGCCGCGTTCCGCATAATTCATTAATTTGTGTGAGTGGAGTTTACTGCTATACCTGTGAATGGTATTGAAATGTGCCGCTCTAGGCGCTGGAATGGTTGCGTTGCTCTTGATGGAGATTACGTTGATGAATAAAGCTAATTTTGAACCAAAAAAAACGTGTTTTCTTTGTTAGGCCCGGGACTTTTCAGACCATGTGTTAATCTTGAATATCTCGGTATGACGAGTATAAAGCGAATTCCTTATAGCTAAATCCAGTACACTACGGTGCTATTATCAATTTTCGCGAAATCGTTAAATTGATGGCATGGCTAGAAAATAAGTACATCTACACTTTTTGATCTTAAATATCTCAAGAATAAGACGAACGTAAAACATTCTTTTATGGAGCAAATTGGTACAAAGCGAACATAAAGCATTGCTGCTTCCAAATTTTCGAAAATCGCAAAATAAAAATATTTCTAAGTCTTTTATATATATTTCAGGAATAAGCCAAACTCGAAACCCAAATACCAGGAAATCATGAAATTGGGACGGTGGTTGCGAATAGGGATCTTCACCAACTCTTGAGTATATCACGAATGAGAGGAGCTTAAAACGAATTTTGCGGCATAAATCGGCACAAAATCCTGCTCGCTTTCGAAAGTCGTGAAATTGGTGCGAAATAAAAATCCTTACCGCCTGTTAATCTTGAATATCTCGGGAATGAGATGAATACAAAACTATTCTTCATGGCACAAAACGGGTTCAAAACCATAGTGTTGTCAAATTTTGAAAAATCAAAAGTGCGGGAAGAACGCGTGCTTAACTTTTCGAACATCTCGTGAATGAAATGAGCATAAAATAAGCTGTTTACGACACAAGTCAGTACAAAACGTGGATATTTTCAAATTTTTAAAAAACGAAACCCAATTTCATGCGCCCAAAAATTACAACTGTGCAAAATATGTAAAACCAAATTCACAATTAAGACCACCACCGATCTTACGTTGTTACCAGGTTACGCTATTGATAATAATAATGATCCACACCGTTGCCTCCTCTACAGCATTCGCCATTTACAGAGGGGATCGGTCGGCCTTGAGTTATTATTACGCCTGCGCGTGTGGTGCGTCTTAAGACACTCATTCTCAGCATTCGCCGTGAAGTGAGATACCACCAACCTCACTGTTGTGCAAATTAAAGGAAGACTAATAACCAAACGCGCAAGCCCCTATCCTCACTATTGTGCAAATTAAAGAAATATATACCTGGTACAAATTTGAAATGTAATGGATGAAATATTTCTTCTTATAAATTACCTTATATACTTTATGACGTGCGGTTTAAAATAAAATAAATCAAAACCCAAATCGGTAACTCGGTCGACAATGAGAATCCATACGCTCTTGAAAACGTTATTAATTATGTGTGACTTATATAACCATACAGTCCTTGTAATCGTTGTGCATTCATTGTAAGGGACAATTTGTGAATTGGAATTCTATAACTAAGGCATTTTCATATTTTCCTTCCCGGTTTACACAATCACACATCAACCAGTTCATCTTTAGATGTTTTTAAGTATTATGAAAGGTGTTGTCAATCAAATAAGTTATATTCTCAGATTTTTATATTTATTGCCCGAAATTCGAAATTTGTTGGTATAACTAAGATTCGATGACATTTGCATCGAAAATAATAGTTATGAGTTGCTACAAGCATCTTGAATATTGTGCAAGTCATAATGTGTAAATATCTTGGGCAATTTAAAAAGTATATCGAGGCTATGAAAATAGCTTAACCGTAAATTTTTTTGTTAAAATCGAAAAAAATACAAATACGAAAGAATCCAAATATATAAAAAACAGTTAACTTTAAATCAAAAATTTAATTTTTTTTTTAATATGTTACACATCCGGGCAGGGAATACACTTTTTGTGTCATTGTTGCTAATTTAAACTCAGAAAAACATTACCTATTCCACCTTCAAAGAATAAAAAATTAAAAATGATGGTTTGATTTATATGTATAAGTTTGTATATAATAATAATAGTAATAAGGATGACATCGACGACATTTTCATATTTACATTGCAAATTTGAACCTTACAATCGGTTCAAAATTAGCACAGTTAGTCCAAAGTCGTGTTCACCACTCTATGTACCACTATACAAGATATATATTAACAAAATTAGTAATCGGAAGTAACAGATAATTTGTAGAGATTCACTATTACTCACTTTATACGATAAAACTGTATTTAATATTTATTTTCCCTAATAAAATTAACAAAAATATCTAATAAAATTAGCCGTGTTACAAACCAGTAAAATAGATACCGTACCACCTTTCTGTCAGCAAGTGCAGTAGTGAGTTCATACATATGTCCTAAAGTTTCGTTGATAATTATTTGTTTGTGATAGTTTACTAAATAGAAATTAGAACATAAACTGTAAGTACATCTATTGCTTAATATACTGGACGTATCTCCTACATATTAATTTTCGCACGTTACTTAAACTAATCCGGAATATAATGAGGCCCATTTTAGGTTAGGTTATTATTGCCATATCGATTTCATTCACTCAATACCAATTTTTAGTATTGTAACCATCTAGACGTAATTGTATGTTCTATATTATTGCCTAGCTCAAACTTCTAACATGGACTATTAACAGATAATGCTTTTTCTGTGAAATATTTAGGTATATGATTAAACCGGCTCTGTTTATGCTTTCGCGCCATCTTATACTGATTAGCAGAACCATCACAAACACGTTTTATGGTTCTGTTGGTTGCAAACTTGAATGTGGAAAATTAAATGCTATTTATCTTTTTTGGACTGAGAATATGCAGAAAATAACGATAGGTGAACATAACCGTAGGCCGTATCGCAGATGATTACATTAATATAGATTTTTCGATGGTTGGAAAACGTTAAATTCGAAATTGCAGAGTCCGCGCTAGTTTAGCTTATTATTAGGGCGATTTAATAGTGCTCAAAGAACGCGATATCAGATTGAAAATTACCATTTCAGATCATTTTGAACCATCGTTTCACGATTCTATATTATTAATAGCGATTTTTCGTGGACTTCGGTTTATATGTAAATTTTTAGTATTGCGAGTTTTGGTTACGTTCATTATATTTGTCCTTAAACGCAGGGTAACTTTTAAAGGGATGTTTCATATTGTGATAGATGGAATATCAAAAGATAATTTTCGATATAAAAGAAAAACTAACAGCTTAAAAATGCACGTTTAGTAAGGTTAATAATAAACATTATCCTATGCATGTAGTATAAAACGTAAATCTAACATAACGAAAACAAAAGGCGTCATTTATCCAAAGTTAAAATGTGGTTGTCAATGCAGAAATGAGACAAGATCAGCGAAGTGAGACCCCATGGTATATTACCGATTGAATGCAGTTGATAGTTAGTGCTCTGTAATTTACATCTATCGATTGCCAAATGTAAAGTTATGACATTTTCTAAGAAATCGAAACCTATACTTTTTTGATCGCGTCATTGTTGGAGAATTTTTCTTCCACGATTCGACGCAAGATTGTTCCCTTATTTAGATTCCCTTCTATTCCACACACAAAACTGTAGTCGAAAAAATCACAAGGAAGTTTCTTAAAGATCTGCTTTTTAGAAAAGAATACACATCCATTTTAGAGATTTCGGCTAACATGGATCAATACAAAAATTTTATGTAGAACCTTTGGATGTGGGAAGATAACTACAGTAAATAAAGGTTTTGTGTACCAACTAGTATGTATAGAATAATGTTGGTCCTTTTGATTTATTGTCCCATCTTGTCTTTATTGTGTTGTTTTTATATCGCTTAACTTCAATCTTGTTTCTTCTCGTAAGATAGAGAGAACAGCAATTCTTTGTTTGTCACAACGCTGTCTGTGTACGTACACAAATTCATATAACACATATATACAAATATACATAGAATTATTAATTTTTGTAACCAATTTGTAAGGTTTCTTCCTATTTAATGTCTACCTTGCGTGCTTTACAGATATATAAGTGTGTAAGAATTGTATGAAAAATGAATTGTTATTATTAATCATAAAGAAAACTTACAACTCAGTTACAACAATTTATTACTTTAATTCATATATATATATATATATATACTGAGTGATTTTAAATGTTTGAGGACAGTTTAAATTTCACGCTTTGCTAAATTTTTGTCACGTTGGCGATTTGGTTTTGAATTCGTAACCAGTAGCGTAGCAAATAGATTTTGGATGGGTGATAAAATATTGACAACGGATCTTCAAAAAATCAATTTCATATTGATTTTCTAAGCAAAATGGAAAATGTTTTGAAAATAACAAAAGTAGCGTGACTCTTAGAACAATAACTCACAAACTAATGAATAGAATATCATGAAATTTCAACAGCTGTCTTTTGAAGGTTAGTACTAACTGAGAGAAAGGTGACTGCAATAAAACTAGCGTCATCTATGTGTTAGGCCCGGGACTTTTCAGCCCATGTGTTAAATATTCCAATTCATTCAAAATTTGTGGTTAATTGGTAGTTTACGTTTCATGTTTTTTTTTACAGAAACGATGCCACCGAAGAAAGTCCAGGAACCTGAAAGGAAGCCTCTTATAGGACGTGTGGGTACTAATTTGAGGGTTGGTATTGTTGGCATTCCGAACGTTGGCAAATCAACATTTTTTAATGTTTTAACGAAGAGCGCCGTGGCGGCCGAAAATTTTCCATTCTGCACCATCGATCCAAATGAAAATAAGTATCTTATTCGTATAAATATTTTTTACATTTATTTTACTGTTTTGTATGCTTTGACGTAAAGCCACGGATTGAAAATTGGAGTAGATGATCATAATGATTGTGAACTTTTCACAGAAAACAGCAACGTTTAGTTTTAGGGTTTGAAAGGTACTCAATATTTGTTTTCTAGTTTTAATTTTTAAAAGTATCATATACATACGTATACTATCGCTCATATATAAGTTTAAGACTACCAAGATTACAAAAAACTGTAAATGCATCATTAGCTGATTTAGACCCTTATATATAATTTCTTAAAATTTTAAAGCAGGTATCTACTTGTCTAATTTAACAGTTGTAATTCTGTGCACATCTGCTTGTATGTGGTTCCAAGATATGCATATCAATAGAATTCCTACAATCGAATTATTTTAGGGCCCAAATCATCTCAAGGTTTTGTATTAATTCTATGCTGCAAATCAAAAGCTTTTGTTAGAGGTGCTACGTTTCAATCTCTTAACATTATGTGCTAGTTCTTTCCCGTTTTATACTTTTTTGTTTTCCCAGAACCAGTGCATTTTTTTGATGGTGCCGTAGATATAGCATCTCAGGTCACGCAATGCGTTTTTATTCACCTTAAACGAATTAATTATAGACCGAAATTTTGGGCGGACTGTACTATTTTGCGACGTAAAGAACAAGTTCTTTACTGCACTGTGCTTCTACTTCTACTGTACTGTGCTTTCACACAAAGTATATATCTTCTAGTGCATCTCCGGCTTAATATTACTTATATTTAAATTGATTGAGGGGTTTGCCGTATTTCGACTTTTTGTACTATTTAATGCCGCAGTAAGGAACAAGATCTGTACAGAAAATTAGATATACTAATTTTGTGTTATTTTATACACTACTATTTTTGCGGTGTTGCCTTTTTGGCGCAAAAACTAAATCTTTGGAGCACGTCTACTTTGATATTAGCCATATCAAAGGTGGCTGAGGAGTTTCCCCGATCTTTTGAACTAAATGTATGCTGTTTTGTGCCGCAAGGAGCAAATTTTGTGTCATTTTAGCGCAAAATACACATCTTTTGAAGACGTCTGCGGCACCTCCAGCTTGGTATTAGTTATATTAACGATGACTGAGGGATTTATATTGTACCGGTGTTTTGCACCATCATTGAGTTATCACTTTTACGATATTTTAAACCAACTGAGCAAGCGAACAAGCAGAAAACCTTCTTTACGCTACCGTTAAACAAATTGCAGAACTTGTAGGTGGAAGTGCTAAATGAAAGTCCCAGAAATCTGGGATACGAAAGCAACATGTTTTATACCACAAAACAGCACAAAGGAAATACAAACCTTTGAACTGAGGACTGAATTTCGATTGTGTGGGTGCCGTTGACGCAAATCAATTTTATGATTTTTTTCAGAAGTGAACGTCACATTGTAAATAAATAAATTAATTAATTAAACCAGAAGCTTTAAAAACTGCTGTTCATTCTACAGTTGAAAGATGTCGGGGAGATACACATTTCTCAAGATAACGTTAAACTTATGGACCATAATATTAAGTATCTACGATTGCTTCATTATATTATGTAATAAATACATTTAATTGACTTTCTCAAGGCATAACTGTTATTTCAGCAAAAATAAATTAAATCGAATTTTGTTCTTCTAATAGCTTGTTGCATACTTGCAATTGAAGTGGTATGACATATCTGCCTATTTTGAAAAATGTCGAATACATCTCAAGAAAATATGATGGTATTAATAATATAAATCATGTATTTGGATATTTTCTTCGTGGATACATTACTTTATGAATTGTACATAGACATTTTTCCTTGGAACGATTTATTTCTTTATAGAAACTGCACCCGATATTTACTAATATTGTATTTACATAAAAGCATTTAACTACTTGAATGGTGTAATGGTTGTCTTAAAAATTTCGTGATACATAGATGATCAACGTAAATACAAATTAAATGAAATATTATAGAATTAATAGAAGAAATAATTTAATACGTGTATTTCAATTTCAAATGCGTACACATAAGTAAAATAACATAAATAAGTTTCTATAATAATTTCTATAAAATAAAACGTGAAGTTTCTAACAGGAGGATATCTTTGAAAATCGTGCCTAACCTCCACAGCTTAGCAAAATAAGTACCGCCAGATTTCAAATGGGGCAAACGAAATCTGCATATTTTTCAATTTTTTCTTATTCAAAATATTCTTCTCCAGTTTCAGCTTGTTGCAGCGATTCAACAGTGATTCAAGTATTATGAATTAGTGTTTGTGTTGTAGCTGTTTTGTTGGTTGAAATGTCTTTAAAAAAACATCTTTTAATCTTCAATTTTAAATAGAAAAGAATAGAGAGAAATTGCACGTAGCCAAATCAGGTGAATACGGAGGATAATTCAACACTGACTTGATTTCAAGCTTAAAATTGACGAACAATGAATGAGGTGTGACTCGGTGTATTCTCTGGATGACAATATTCGGGTCGAATACGACAGATTCTGGTCATCAGACGCTTCAAAACTTCTAGATAATATTTGCCAGTAATTATTTGACCAGTTGGGGTGAATTTTCCTATCAAAAAATTTAATAAACATTGTTGTGATTTTTGTTGGAATTTTCTGTTTGTTGTGGCGAATTTTTCGACTTCCATTCCACGCTTAGTCGCTTGGTTTGTGGGTTGTACTGAAAGCGCTATGTTTCGTCACCCATAACAATTGATTTCAGGAAGTTTGGATCATTTCTGGTGGCTGAAACGACATCTGTCAAATGATTGACATATACCCATTTGTGGCCATCCGTCAATGTGTAGAGAATACATTTTGCAGTTACTTAAAATGTACGAGGGGAGGTCCAGAAGTTCGTGGAATGGAGGGGATGGAGTGGGGATAGGGGCGCTCGCTAGGCGTCATTCTGATTGGCGACTCATCATTAGTATATAAGTTAAGTTGCAGCGCTATAGCGTCAGTCGTTTACGAATAGTTGCCTGCTAAACAAGTCAATCCGGAAGAAAACTGAAACTATGGAGGAAATTGAACACCGTGCTGTGGTAAAGTTCCTTACAAAGCAAGGAAAGAACGCTCAAACCATATTGAATGAAATGGAAACCGTTTATGGGGAACAGTGCCCTAGTAAATCAATGATTTATAAGTGGCATGGTCGGGAGTCGATTGAAGACGACCCCCCTCAGAACGGCCAGTTGAGGCCACCGCATCAGGCATCGTCGAAAGAGTGCAAAAATTTCTATTGCAAGATGCCCGTTTGAAGAAAAAACAATTAACTGCATTAGTTGGAGTATCAGATACCACCATTTTGCGTATCCTACATGACCACCTGGGTATGACAAAAGTCAGTGCAAGATGGGTACCGAGAATGCTCACGCCGCTGCAGAAACAGCAGCGCGTCTGTGCGTCAAAACAATTTTTGGAACTGTGTGGAGACAAACCTGCACAGATTTTGGAGCGGATTGTTACCGGAGATGAAACATGGGTTCATCACTTTGAGCCTGAGTCCAAACAGGAGTCCATGCAATGGCATAAAAAGGGGACACCACCGCCAAAAAAATTCATAGTGGTAGAATCGGCTGGAAAGTTGATGGCTACTGTTTTTTGGGATTGTGAGGGGATATTATTGATTGATTACAAAGAAAAAGGTAGGAGCATAACCGGAGAATATTACGCAGCGATATTAGAAAAATTAAAGGAGGCCATCAAGGAAAAACGTCGAGGAAAATTGACCAAGGGTGCGTTGCTCTTGCAAGACAATGCGCCGGTTCACAAGAGCAAAGTTGCAATGGCTGCTCTGCACAGGTATGGCTTTCAATCAATAGTCCATCCAGTCTACAGTCCAGACCTGGCACCTAGTGATTTTTATTTGTTCCCCAATTTAAAAAAAGATTTACATGGAAGAAAGTTTTCCGACACTATTAGGTAAAGGAGGCGATTTTGGCCCATTTTGAAGCGAAAGATAAATATATTTTTATGATGGTTTAGAAAAATTAATTCATGGATCTAATAAATGCTGAAAGGTGATTATATTGAAAAGGAAAAAATAGATTTATTATTTTATTTTATTTAAAACCCTTTCATTCCACGAACTTCTGGACCTCCCCTCGTAATTATGTGCCTACCAAAAAGTCGCCCGATTTAAAAAAAGAGATGAACCGCCCTCATACGTCATAGTAGAAAATTCATTACTGTATATACAAGGGGCTTTAACCAAAAATGTATTTTTTCTTTTAAACACTTGGCTGTCTGCATCTAGAAATTTCCGGAAGTGCGTTAGATACATTCCAAAACAAATAAAAATATTGCAAACTAAATTTAATATAACATTAAACAAGGCCTTCTTATAGGCAATCTTGGAGATCGTTTCAATTGTAAATACGTTCATCTATAAATCAGCGGCGACTAAGAGGCGGTTTTAAAATGTCATTTAAAAATTTGACAGACTTTTACATTAACGATGATATTGATCTAAGTAAATACAACTGCGAGCCGCAGGTTATTGCAAAAAAGGGATTTTTAAAATTCATCCGTGGAGTATGCCCCATAGACGATGAATATGTACCGCCTATATCTCAAGATTGGTATCCTCGTTGCAATTCATATTATCCGTACACTGAAGACGTAGATGCCATAAATAGAGTTGATCACTTGCTAGCGGCGAAAAAATTTTTAGAATCCTTTACCACTATTAAGAAGGACGAAAGAAATAATTTCGACGCATATGGTGAAATCGAATCACAGACTAGGTACCTACAATCTTCACCTGCTGTTTTTTTAATTTTGGGAAAACCAGGTATTGGAGAGCAACAACTTGGTAAGCTATTATCTGAGTATTGGAAGTGCGTCTATATAGATCCAGAAACATTAATAGAAGAAGAAATTAGATCAGGCACCCGTGCCGGTCAGTGTATAGAATTTAATTTGAGATGTGGCCGTGCTATTTCCATTGACGTTATCTTGAGATTGTTGGAGAAACGAGTTAAAAGCAAATCAGTCCAGCACAGAGGTTTTGTTGTTTGTGGATTCCCTCTAATACATAATGATATGTATCAGGAAGATCCAGTTTCGTCGGAATCCGCAATATTCACGGCACAAGAGATTTTCGAAGAAATTTTGGAGCCAGTCGGTAAACCATCTCTAATTATACGAAACGTGTCCAAAACCTCACAAATAACGAGAGAAGAAGAAGAAGAGGAGACAGAAGACGAACGCAATGAACAAGAAGATACTGGCCAAGACGATATCGATGAAGTTAATCGAGTTGGACCTTTTCCAGGGAAGCCAGCACATTCCTCTGTCGATGTTGGATCAGCTGCAAGCCAAATTTTTAAAGCAACAGATATTACTACCAATTATGCGGCACAACTTAATTTTATTTTTAGTCTTTGCCATGAACCTTTAGTGATTATATACATTATGTGTCAGAACTACGATGTCGTCACTAAACACGAAAACTGCAGATATAATTTGGAAAAGAATGAAATAGTTAATCTCATCAAGGATCAAAGTGAGAGTGTTGTCTACACAATTTATACAAAGGCACCGGGATTTGAAAACGAAGATTTGCCAGATAATTTATACGATGTTCCTAATTACGTAAGTGGATTATCAAGCTCGGATTTAATGTACCTTACTTATTTACCTTGCAATTTTTCTGGAAATGTGCAAGCTCAACTGGAGCAATATAGATTCGAAGCATTGCCAACCATAGAGAAGCATGTTCTACTACATGATCCTCAGTATTTCATAAAGGTGGACGGTAGACTTCCGCCACTTAAAATGTTCAATATAATAAAATTTAAACTCAGGATGTTACCACTGCCAATGGTTTTTATCCCCGAAAAATTAGTTGAGCCAATAATTCCAATAGGTGCGGAAGGTGATATAGAAGACACTTTGATTGACTATGAAACCAAAACTCCAGAGGCATGCTTTAATAAATTGCGACGTAAAAAAATCGTACACCGCATGTTTAAATTGCGTTGGTCTAGGTGGGGTTCAATTTGTCCTGTATCTATGAAGCAGGGCACATATGTAACAGGTAAACCTACGTTAGCCGTTAAATTTTTAAATCACGTATACTTTTTATCTGATGAATTATCTCTAATGAAATTTATGAGAAATCCTCGTCCCTATCTATTACCTCCGTACCCTAGACCGAGTTGTAAAATTATGATAATTGGCCCGAATTCTTCGGGAAAATCTGTAGTTGCAAAGTGCCTCGCATTACTTCTAAACGGGCAAGTGCTTGAAGCAATTTCTTTGCAATCGGAATATATGAAACGGGTTGAGAAAGAACGACTTGAAAAAATAAGAACCGACGCTATTAACGAAGCTATTCAAATACTAAGCGAAAATAATAAAAAGGCATACGAAGCAGCTGAAAGTGCTCGTATACAAAATAAACAGAAATGGATAGCTAGATGTAAAGATGTGATAGGTGAGATGCTTCTGTTAGTTAGAGCTTTACTTTCTGATGATTCCACTGTTATTTCTTCATTTCCGCAAAGACGTTCCATCGGCCAGTTACCAATAGATACCCACGTATTGAAAAAGTTAGAACATGGTATGTCGCGTCTTCGAAACGAGTTCATAGAATTGGGATTGCCTTATGATAATATGCAACTTTGTGAGAAACTTAATGCGGATCCATCAGGTCTAGAGGAGTTTATGCCGGCGGAAATAAAAACTCCAATACCTTTTCCCGATCCTGTTAGTATTTTCGATGAATTTGTAACTAAATATGCCGACGACAAAGTGGCGCATTCAGGCGAGGCAGTTTCCGATATGTCTATTGAGGATATAGGTGACATGTACGTTAACGCAATACGGGAAGTGGAGGATCGAAATATAGAGGCGGGAGAGCATCACGGCGGGTGGGTTCTTGCAGGAGCTCCACCTGTCCCAGAAATTTTAGAATTAATTTTTGAAAAATGTAAACCTGACGATATTTTTGTGCTTCGCGATCCAGAATGTTCGTTTTTATTGGAAAGGTATAAAGTCTTCGGCCGGAATGAGTTCCAAAACTTTCGAGAATTCTTTGAAAAAATGGATAAGCCATCAATTGCTATGATTTCTCCATCAATAACTTCTACATGTTCATACAAAGTACGTTTAGCGCGTGGTCTGTTGGACGAAGTATTGGAGAACAAATTTGGAGATATATCCGAAGAGATTAATGAAACGTCGCTAGAGGAAGTAGAACCTGAAATAGAAGCAAAGGAGGTGGGATTTATAGACGAAGATTATTTCGCATCTCATGCTACACGGCTTGAGCTAAAACGTTACGAAGAGGGTTTGCATGCGTTCGAAAGGAAATGTGAACAATTATATGATTATTTAGAAGATATAGGAATTGATTACAAAGAAATCACTGTAACTGATAAAACGTTGGAAGAACTTATGAAAGAAGTAGTAACGGAAGTGGATAATAGATATCAATATCTCGCTCACGAATTTACACCTGATGAAAGAATCGAGGAAGTTGAAGATTTCGGTGAAGCTGAGATTGCCGGCGAAGGGCTAGAAGAAGAAATGGAGGAGAAATTACCGGACCCGGGCGGAAATTTTATGCAAAATAGAAGATTAGGTGATACAAATATTTACTGCCCAGTAACTTATCGCGATCATTGGGTGTTATGGAGAGGTAAAGAAGAGTACGGAGCTGTTTATGATGGTAAATTATATTTTATGACAAGTAAACAAACGTTGGATAAATTTTTAACGCTACCACGAGATTATATATTTAAAAAGCCTGTGGAAACCTTTCCTCCACCCAGAATATGTATCGTTGGGGTGGCTGGATCGGGAAAGACTACCCTAGCCAAAGCCTTAAGTTTATCATTAGGCTTGCATTACGTATCATACGAAAACTATTTAAAACGAGCCTTGAATGCTGAACATCGCGAAGGTACTCTGGATATAATATTGAATGAGACTGATAATTCTGATGCTCAGACAATTCTTGCGTATTTACAGGCTGGTGAACCATTACCCGACGAACTATTAAATAAAATTAATTTGAAAGAGATTTGGTGTGATGAACCAAAACACTCGGTAGGATTTGTACTAGATGGATTCCCTAAACGACCTCCAGATCTTAAATATATTGAAGAGAATGGCGCAGTACCTGATGTTGTTCTAGAATTGTCTACAGCGAATTTAAATGTGAATCAGAGATATGCTCAGAAATTATTAAATGAATGGCGGGAACTTACTGAAAGAGCACAAGAAGAACAAGATGCAGTTAATCGCCAATTTGTAGCCGAATGGGAAGAAACCCGCCAAAACAGAATTGACGAATTGATGGAAGCTAAACGGCAAGCGCGATATCAAGAAAAGATTCAAGAGAAACATGATAAAGAAGGTACCTTGGAAACTGTTAGGGAGGAAGATGAAGGTGATGTAACCGATCGCTCCCAAATTAGTTATAATTCCGTAGCAGAAGCAGCTGATTTAGAAGAAGTTCGGGCTATTGTCGATCAGGAATACCCCGAACCTGTTTTTGAGGATAATTGGGAGACATTAGATGAAGCAAGAGAGCGCATCATTCGCCAAACGGAAATTAATTTTGTAACCGACATTGAATACTTGAAAATACTTAAAGAAACTTTCGATAATGAATTAATTGAGTGGGTAGAAGTAGATGCATCTAGCTCTATCAGTAAGGTATTTGATCAAGCAATGAGGGCTGTAGATAAATACAAATTTAGAAGTCGTTCTCTATTTGAAAGATGTTATGACATAAATTTAGAAATGGCAGAGAGCTTGCTTAGGGACGGATATTATTTTTTAAGCCGATTCGGGAAGGTTTGCCCGGTACAGGCATATGAAAAAAGTAACTCGGTGCTTATGTATTATCCACTGGAGCAAAAAATGGATCTGCACCCGATTATACACAGAAACTACATTTATTTCCTGGCGGGAAAAAGGAATAGGGATAAATTTTGCAATGATCCATTGTTTTATACAATGCGAAGTGACGTCAATTTTCCACTTATTCCTTTTAGAGTAGCTGTCATTGGACCACCGAAGTCTGGTAAAACTTCTTTAGCTGACAGATTCAAACGCGAACTCGGCTTAAAAGTTATTAGCATTGGGCAAGCTGCTAGGTATGTCCTGCGAAGTCTACCATTTTCCAAATTAGCCAAAGAAATGGAATTTGTTTTGAGGAATGGTTGGGAACTAACTAGCGAAATGACAATGAGATGTGTGGAGGCTATGACATTTGACGGTAGAGCCTTAACTCAAGGAGTAGTCTTCGACGGATTTCCCAACAGTCGCCATGATGTAGATCATTTAGCGGAAGTAGGTTTAATACCACATCTGGTTATTTATTTGGATGCAAATATCAATGAAATTCGTACGTTTTTAAGTACCGATAAAGTCAAACGGGGCGTTCCCGTATTTAGCCAAAAATTTATTAATCATCGATGTGATGAATGGTTTAACACCGCTGATAATATATGCCATTGGCTTGACAAAGAGTATCAAATTTTATTTAAAATGAAAGTCAAACCTAGCAAATGGGGCGTATGGACTGCTGCTTATGAACTAGCGTCCGCCGTAATGTTTGAAATTAAATATTATTTTAAAAATTGCAATAGAGATATGGCATTGCACTTAGCTAACATGCAGATAACTTCTGCAGAATTCAATAAAAGACGCAGTTGTTACAAACACTACTGTCCCTGTTGTTTATTGTACAATAACGTGTTAGTAAATGGTGGGGACCCACCAGATAGAACTGGCCTCCTTCAATTTAGGAACAATTATTACTGGTTATGCGCACAACATACCGAAGAATTTGCAAATGATCCCGAGATATATTTACCTCCTTACAACGACAAGATTTTACCTGGCGATTTACCATTGCAGGTAATCTTAGAGGAGAGACCTTCGAATTGTTACGAGAATGGCATCTGTATCGTATGTTATTGGGATTCTCAATACGAAAAGTCGTTTAAAGATGGTTATATACAGTACGCATGTTCTTACAAAGAGAAAATATACCTGTTTGATACTAAAGAGTGCATGTCCCGGTTTATTAATCGACCCCATAAATATTTTAGTAAAGCTGTTCGTTTTAAAACGGCAAGAACATACTCATCATTGAAAATGGAAGATTTGCCTGTACTCGGAATGCTCGAGCAGTACATCGTCAGAAACGTGATCAAAGCTGTGACAAATACCAGTATAACTAGACCGGTTTTGCCTGGTCTCGATATCCAAAAATCAGCAGCTATAAATATGGCATTACATCTAAAGATTCATAATACAAATACTCCCAAGGAATTCTTATCATTATACGAACGGGCGTTTGAATTATTCAATGAACGTCGCATAGAATTTATCAATAGCTTGGCTAGAATGAAGCGCACGCTGAATCCTTGTTTACATTACGAAGAACCACTGGAAAGGTTGGTCATACCGCAGTCAGGTACTCCTTCTTCTGAGAAAGAAGAGTGTTTTGCAGAAGAAAGTGTAGTAACTTTGGAAGAAAGTGAATTCGTAATGGATCCAGACGAGTCATATTCTATAAAATCTTCATTGGACGATAATATATTACGATACTTAGAGGCAGAACCAGAATAATTTAAATAATTGAACGCGTTTTATTATTATAATTTATTTTGTAAACATAATTATAGAATAATATAAACAAGTTTACTTTATTTAAACTACCGAAATTACACCTTTTATATATGCATGTACACGCACTGGCAATTTCAATATAAAAATCTAATGTGTTACAGAAAGATAGGAGTAAAATTGGATAATACACATAACATAAAATTTTACAATTGTAGTGCGAATTCCTACAAATTAGTGAAGAATTCGTGACAAGGACAACCTGCAGTAATTTACGGACTATTGCAGCATTTATAATGTATGAAAGGAATAATATGAAATAAGAGTTTTTTAATATTTTTTTTGTGTTTTGAAATGTCGTAGTGCTTAAAATACTGAGTGATTTTAAATGTTTGAGGACAGTTTAAATTTCGCGCCTTGCTAAATTTTTGTCACGTTGGCGATATGGTTTTGAATTCGTAACCAGTAGCGTAGCAAATAGATTTTGGATGGGTGATCAAATATTGACAACAGATCTTCAAAAAATCAATTTCATATTGCTTTTCTAAGTAGAAAATTAATGTAAATGTGATAAAAAAAATGGAATGAAATATAGATGATTTTAAATAGCTTTTGAATTAATACAAATATCTAAATTTGAGCACTACATATTTAAAAGCAAGCGATTACGTTTTTTGTATAATTTTATTGCAAAAACAATTACATCTAATAATGTATGTTCGAAATGGCCTCCATTTGATTCAAGACATAAATGTATTCGTCTCTTAATATTGTCAAACAGTCGCTGTAATTTGTTTTGATCGATATTACGAATTTCCTCCTCTATGGCTGGTCGTAGTTCTTCCAAATTGTGAAGTCGATTTTGATGTATCTTATTTTTTAAATACCCAAACAGATAAAAGTCTAAAGGGATTAGGTAAGGTGACCGTGATGGCCAACGATCGCGACTAATAAGTCTGTCACCAAAATACTCTTCTAGATATTCCAATGTATCATGCGCTACATGAGGTGGTGCTCCATCTTGTTGAAAATACCCCCTTTCCAATTCATCGTCATGTAATTGGTTTATAAACACTTCCAAAATTTGAGTGCGATATCTTTCCGCATTGATATTTTAAAATAGGGCCAATTATGCGACGTCTAGACATTGCCACCCAGACCCCAATTTTTTGTGGATGTAAAGAAGTCTCAACAAAATTATGAGGGTTTTCTGTAGCCCATGTCCTGTAATTTTGGCTGTTAATATAGCCTGACAAGTGAAACCAGGTCTCGTCTGACATGAATGTTAAATCTAAAATATCATCATTATGAAGATTTTCATTAAACCACTGACAATATTGAATTCGTCGTGAAATATCAATTGGCAATAATTGCTGTGTTACGGTTACTCTATACGGATGCATGTGTAGATTTTTAACCAATGCTTTTCTTGCAGTACCGAACGATAAAGCTAAAATAACGAAAATGAAAAATACTACATCTTAGAAATAGAAAAAGCACCATACCAGTTTGAGCTGCTAACTTACGAATTGACTTTTTAGGACTTGCCTCTACCCGTTGTCTAACATCATCAACAGTCTCTTCTGTTAACACTGTTGGTCGTCCAGTTGATTTTCCTTTGCAAATGCAGTGTTTCCCTTCGAATCGTTCAATAATTTTGTCTCTGTGTTTACAAAACACTTTGTATGGTACGACAACATCCGGATAATTTTCACGAAATTGGTTCAGGCATGATTGCAATGAATAAGTCCATGATTCATCTTCGTGATGAGTGCCACTGCGATAATGCGCTTTTAAAATAAAAGCGTCTTGCTCGGTCGTAAACGGCATCTTAAAACTAACAACAATTAACTTCACTTAATTTAATAGAGACGATCCAAGAGCGAGTACACCAAAAACGGCAGTCACTCAGGAAAACGTTGATACTGTGCATCATTGGGGATTTCGAAGACCTCAATTGCAAAAGCTTCGTGTGAAGAATTGTGTATAAAAAAATAGTTTTCCATTGGATATCGCATTGGTTGGCCGAAGAACAGAAAACAGCTAGGGTGAATTAGTGTCAAAACTCTCTAGAGTATTTTAACCCCGGAAACTTTGAAAATGTCTACAACATCGTCAGTGGTGGTGAATCTTGGATTTACTCATACCAGTCAGAAAATAAACGCCAGAGTAATAGTACAGATATGGAGCCATTTATAAAATAGTTGCCACCTTAATGTGTAACGTTCAAGGCCTTTTTGTAATTAACGAAACAAAAGAATACAGACTTGGATGCAGTGAAAAATGATTTCCCCTCTTTTTCGAGTTCTTCTTTGAGAAAAGCGTAATGGTGAAAAGAAAAATTGAAATTATACTGATATTTTTACGACATTGTGACTAAAGACACTTTACAATGATTTTTCTGAAATATGTCTGTAGCAGTTTAGAATAATTAGGTTTAAGTTGTAGCCAAAAGCGACTACTTTGACCAAAAGAATTTTTACAGTATTTGTTTCAGCAAGTCGTGTACCAGTTCCAGATGAGCGATTTGACTACCTCTGTGATTATTTTAAACCGCTAAGGTAAATAGCACTTTTTATTTTTGTAATTTTTAATGTTTTTGCAATGTAAGAGCTATTTGTTAAAAATGCAAAATAATGAGGAAAATGTTATTACACATTAAAAAAAATACATGCATAAGCTGTTTCATTTAAAATGCGAAAACAAGAATCAAAATTCTATCGTGTTGTCAAAAACGTGCTGTGATTTCGTAATTGGACATTTTCTCAAGTTTATGTTTCAAATGTAGTCTTAAACGAAATATTTGATAATCTTACATAACTGGCCATCGACTTTACAGCGGAAGCCAAACGTGCCCCAATATAAAGAATGTTCTTTCAAAAACTGTACAAGTTCGTGGTTTATTCTATTCATATAAATGCTTTAGCAATTTAATTTGGTATACAATTCATTTAATTTAATTCAATTCAATTCTACTCACCTTTTATGCAGGTGTAGCATCGGGAATTGCAATTATTGGTGGCTGGAAAAACGTAAAGTGGAGAAATCTAAAATTTTGGTAGGTTGCTAACACCAGTGGGATCATTTCACTTAAAATATTGATATGTTAGGTATGTAGGATTTGAACCTACGTCCTCCCTCGGCAAGGAAGAGAATGTGGGTTTGACTCCTAACGGGACTGACTTTTTCAGAAAAACATTTTTAAATACGTTGGTAATTACAGGAAATTGTAATTTATTTTTACAAATTTGGCAAGGAAAATTTCATATTAATTTGATACAATTTTTGTTCACGAGCATAGATGCACCCGAGCATCTACATACATCTGAGTATCTAACAGATATTGCCATTGATGTCATGAATTAGTGCAACACTACGTTTGCAATGTAAGTAACTTTATCAAGACAATGGGGCTATGGTGTTCTAAAAGTTCTGCAGAGAACATGGAACAGAAATTTATGAAAGGGAATGAACAAGCTACAACACCATTTCACTTTTTACCTTATTTGCTTGATCTTATTAGAAATAAACTAACTACCTGTTCTTTGGAGAAAAACGCAGCTTTAAAAAAATTCCCAAACATTAAGTTGGAAGCAAAATCACATCTATCATCACACGAAATAATCTTTTTGCAAGAAGTATTGCAAACATTGGGTATCATCACTCTAATTTTGTGTTCAGATGGTCTTTCTATTGATGTCGAAAAAGACTACAACAATCTCAATTTTTTGCTTAAGCGTGAGAATTTTTCTATTTGGAGCCATTTCTACAACGAATGTGTCGCCCACTGCGTCTTTTCCGCATAGACATCAGACTAATATTGAAAGCAGATTCGATCGAAAGCGTACACCCAAAGAATAAGAACGGTAAATCCCCGACCAAGTTGAAAGATTAAAGTCGGTAAATCTCCGGTTTACTCGGGGAAGTCCCAGCGAAATTGGCGCGCGGCGCGATTGAGAAATGCAATAGCAATACTCTCGATATTAAAATAAGATAAGGCGTTTCTTTTTATTTTATCTTTTGTCCGGTTAAGAGAACATTTTCTCGTGTCCGCGCCCGTTCAAGAGAATGTCCGTCCAAAAAAGAGTTAATACAATGGAAATTATATGAGAGCCAGTCGGGACCATGAGAAACTGTCCGTTTAAGGGAGGTGTCCGTCTAAGAGGGGTGTCCGCGAATGGGAATTTCCCTGTATCTGCTATTGTTGGAAAAAATTGATACTTGAAAATAAAGAAAAAGAATTTTACGTTTCTTGTCGTTTCCTTTTACCTGTATACAATTTACTAAAAGAAACCTATAATTTTTAAACAAAATTAGATATTGCATAGCTATTAAAAGACATTAATGCAATAAGGACAAATATAGATACCCATTGCTGAGTAATCCACATTTAGTTATCTCACTTTTTTGTAAAAAGGACCTTTTTTATTCTTCGTTCACCCGACAGCTCTCCTGTAACTAAAGTAAAACGTAAGGTACGCCATCAAATAGCGAACATTAGCACTTTGAATCATGCGATCTCCTGACTGTGACCAATTTAGAACGTAGTTTCTGCTTGTGATCTCGTGACACATTGTTTAGAACGTTTTGTAACTTTTTACCTCCCATTTAAATGATTGTATATTACATCGCCCCCAGCGCCAACTCTATAATCAGTACAAAATACAAATAAAAATGTATAATTTGACATATGAATAAATTTCTACGTAAGTGTTTTGACGAATTTAGAATAAATCAACGATGCAATGAACTTTCACGATAGTTTTTTTACCTGCCCGATTATATTGTAGTTTTTTATTTTTTTATATTAGAATTACATTAGTGATACGTTGTTATAAAACATATACAGTGAAATCTCCCTTGAACGGACACCAACGGGACCAACCGAAGATGTCCGTTCAGGAGGGGTGTCCGCATAAAAGAAACAACACTAAATATACGCCAATGTTTAGTGAATGGCTTTTATTTCGGTATTTCTCGTTTTTCACGAAGCGAACAATAGCCTGACATTGATTCTGTGGTTCTACAGGACGGCGGCTCCGTAATTAATACACGTTGTTGTCAAAAAAGTGTTCATGCGTTTGTATACGTATTTTATTTATGCGCTTGAGAAAGATATTTAGAAATTATTTTTCAACATCTTTAAAATATTATAATTTAATTATATCTTCGATATTTAAAATTGTACTACAAGCAAATTATATTACTATGTACATCAAATGAACTAATGAGGGAACACTGGCAATCCGTAAGTTTAGATTTCGATGAAACTCTACGGATCAAAAGAATACGTTGGTATAAGAACAACATACTTTTTAGCGGCTAGACCACCCGATTTCGGGGTACGACCACTTCCAAAAATTTTTGTAAACTATAATAGATGTAAATTCTTTTTAGAATATAATTTGAAACACATAGTCTCATTCCCGGATCCCCTACTTTTGCTCGAATTTCCTTGCTTACTTATTAAAAACAAAGTCGGTTTTACGTAGAAGACAGTACTGTATAACAAATTTCAGCAATTAATGTTAACATTACTTAGACAACGAAAGCAAATAACCTTGCCTGCATATGTTACATATACACAAAAAGAAAGGAAGAAATATAATTATATATTTTTATTAATTTGTTGTACATTTTATGAGCACTGTAGATTTGCAGTTTGGCATGTTATTGCATTGAATAATTTCATTATAACTAACGTGTTTATAACAAATTTTTGGAGAATAGTAGAAAAGAGTTAAAAAAATATATAATGGTTATAAAACATTCAATAGGCTACATACTATGCTGGAATTATTGATATAATTTTGAATAGTAGTAATGTAAACAGTGAAATCTCCCTTGAACGAACACCAACCGGACCAACTGAAGATATCCGTTCAGGAGGGGTGTCCGCGTAAAAGAAATATGTAGTAGATACAACAAAAATCGTGTTTTAACGAAAAATGAATATATTAAAGAAACTGCGATATTTAAATCGTATATGTATATAAATGTTTTTAAAATAAATAAGAAACTTTGAACTTAAGGAAAAAAAGAGTTTATTTCCTTTAAATATATACATACAAAGTATAATATATGTACACAGATGTAGTATGTCACCTTAACGACGCGAAAATTCATATATTGTTGTTTGTCTTCTCTTTTTCTTTAAAATGGCGTCTTGAAATCGTATTTCTAATTTAGAAAGAAGCTCCAAAGACTCTGTATCTCCGTGATTTTCGACAAAACTTTTGAACTGCTTGGTCAGGGTAATAGCTTTACCATAATTAGGGATAGCTTCTGTTGGCACTGGAACCTCATCGACATCAGAACCTTCCCAAAGTTCTTGTATTTCAACGGGATTTGCAATTTCTTGTTCTGAATCTGAATCTTCAACGTACAAATCTTCATTTACGTTTAAAAAATCATTAAGGTTTTTATTATCCGTCAATTTCAATAAATTCTTATTTTTGAGGATATCTGAAAGTACACTAAGAGGCAAATCATCTTCTAGATCAGATGTATCGGCCTCAGTCAATTGGTCTTCACTTTGCATATTTACATGATTAAATCCTGCTTTGCGGAACCAATTTTGAACTGGTTACTTGGTCCCAAGCGGTTTTTGCCAAATAAACTGGATCCAGTGGTGTAATTTTCTTTATTAACTCAAAAGCTGTACCAGCAGTTTCAATGTTTACTAGCAGATGTTTGAGTATTAGACTTCGCTAATAAGTTTTAAAATTCTTTATAATCCCCTGGTCAAGTGGTTGACAAGCTGATGTACAATTAGGGGGTAAAAATAATATTTTTATATTATTTAAGCGAACGTCTTTCGTATGAGATCCCGCGTTGTCTAAAAATAACAAAATGTTTCTTTTTTCTTTAGCCATTTTCCAATCTAGGTCTTGCAACCACTCTGTCATAATCTGTCCTGTCATCCAAACTTTCTTATTGTATTTATGCAAGTTACAGGCAGGTTATTTATATTAATGTTTTTAAAAGCTCTGGGTTTAGCTGCCCTACCAATGACTAGGAGTTTTTCTTTTTCACCCGCCATATTTGCATAATTGTAAACCTCTCTTTGGGTTACTTGCCCCCAACACATTTTTCCTTCTTTAATGTGAGCGTTTTGTCGGGTAGAGCCCTAAAATACAGGCCTGTCTCATCGGAATTATAGATGTCTCTCGGTGAATATCCCTTAACCAAAGAAGGACATTTTTTTTAAAAACGATGAAACATCTTCAGCATTAACCGAAGCTCCTTCCGAAATCGCTTTAAAACTTATATTGTGGCGGATTCTACATTTATTGAGCCAACCAGAAGAAGCACTGAATGCAGAATGTCCCAAAGAAGCGGCTATTTCTCTTACTTTACATCGTATTAGCGGTCCTAAAAAAAATAAGGTTTTTGCGTTTTTGTCACGACAAACTTATTGGTATTGATTGAGGTCTGTGTAAGAGGGGTGTCCGCGAAGGGGAATTTCACTATACAACACTAATAAATCAAACAAAAAATTACAAATTTTATATTCATAATTTAAAATAGATGCTCTTCAGACTGTGGCACGTTTATAACTACTAAACTGATCGCTTACTCAGCCATGCGCCATATTAGTAAACCAGCTTAGATATAATAGAGGATTAAATAAACGTATTAAAATGTATCAAGTCACATAACTGTAAAAATCAAGTATTCCCGAGCTACATTTTGCGCGTTACTTAACTTGATCTTTTCAATTACAGCAAAGTTCCTGCGTTTCTAAACGTTGTAGACATTGCTGGGTTGGTAAAAGGCGCATCGGAGGGTCAAGGTCTTGGCAACGCCTTTCTGTCTCACATAAGCGCTTGCGATGCGATATTTCACCTTTGCCGTAAGGTTCACAGAGATAATCCGTAAAACCCTTCAACCTTTGATTTATTTTAGGAGCTTTCGAAGATGACGACGTTACACATGTTGAAGGTGAAGTAAACCCAATTAGAGATCTGGAGATTATCGGCGAAGAGTTGAGACTGAAGGATGAGGAGATGTTGATGAAGAATATGGAGAAGTTGGAAAGGACTGTCCTGCGAGGTGGTGATAAGAAAATGAAACCAGAATATGTAAGTACACTATAATATTATAAACTAACGTACATAGTATTTTCATATTTGTTTATTTTGCCATATCATCCAATAAACAAAGAAGTCTTATGCTTCCTAGTTTGGTGGAAACGGGTAAAGTATTTTTACGCACGTGATCGTTTTTATGAATCAAGTAGGTAAAGGTATTTGTATTAGTTAATACCAAAGTGACGTCACAGAATTAATTGCTTATCACCACTATTACTTAATTCGATAATCATTTACGAAATATTACACATCAATACCGTGATGCATCAAATATCAGTGAAGGTACCAATCTTTCGAAAATCACCGACCGTTTACAAGTGAAGCCTTAGCGCACCATTTGACGTCCTTCTAATACGTCACAGCTTACATTATTTAACTAAAACGAAAACATGGAAACGGGACGTTAAAAAATTATACGAAATCCAAAATCAAGATTGGAATAAATATTTGCACATCATTTATTCTCTTGTTACGGTTATTTTATATTATGTCTATAATCTACAACTCCATTAGTTAGATCGCCTTTGCATGCTTCATTCTGAGTTGCCTCACTAACCGTTATACTCGTATATGCGTCCATATCGACTGAGCGACAGGTTCGAACTCAAGGACGTTTGAGGGCGACCTCCTTACCGACACATCTCATCTCGAAAACGATTGAGCGAGACAAAAGACGAGATAAAAGTCCTCAACAGGCACATCCACATATCAAAAACCTGGTTAGCGTGAACCCAACTTTTGACATATCTAAACCTCACTACCGCATTAACGAACAGAAGCCTTAAAATCTCTTGCGTGTGTGGCCGTTTATTTGTAAGTTACATATTCTTTCCAATACCGATATGAATGAAATATGATGATCGACTTTAATTCGCCTTTAAACTAATATTCCTAAACCAAACTCTTATTGTCTCCATTGTTAACACATGGGCTGAAAATTCCCGGGCCTAACAAAGAAAACACGGGTTTTTTGGTTCAAAATTAGCTTTATTCATCAACGTAATCTCCATCAAGAGCAACGCAATCATTCCAGCGCCGCTCTAACATTTCAATACCACTTTTGTAGAACGATTTATCTTTTGCCTCAAAATAGGCCTCAGTTTCAGCGATAACCTCTTTATTCGTGCGAAATTTCTTACCGGCGAGCATTTATTTGAGGTCTGCGAACAGCCAGTAGTCGCTGGAAGCCAAATCTGGCGAATACGGTGGATGTGGGAGCAATTCGAAGTTCAATTCATGTAGTTTTGCCATTGTTTTGATTGACTTGTGACACGGTGCGTTGTCTTGATGAAACAACATTTTTTCTTTGCCATATGCGGTCGTTTCTTTGCGATTTCGGTCTTCAAACGCTCCAATAACGCTATATAATATTCACTGTTGATGCTATTTCCTTTCTCAAGATAGTCGATGAATATTACACCACGCGCATTCCAAAATACCGAGGCCATAACCTTTCCAGCCGATTGTTGTGCTTTCGGGCGCTTTGGACGAGGTTCACCAGTTGCTTTCCACTCAGATGACGATCGTTTTGATTCCGGAGTGAAGTGATGGATCCATGTTTCATCCATTGTCACATATCGACGCATAAATTCCGGTTTGTTACGTTTAAACATGGCCAAACACTGCTCAGAATCATCAACATGTTATTGTTTTTGGTCAACAGTGAGCAAACGCGGCACCCACTTTGAACAGAGCTTTCTCATATTTTTAGTCAAATGCTCATGCAATATAAAGCCAATACGTTCTTTTGATATCTTTACGATGTCAGCTAACTCACGCAACTTCACTTTTCGATCATTCAAAACGATTTTGTGGATTTTTTTGATGTTGTCGGGTGTTACCGCCTCATTTGGATGTCCACTGCGTTCTGCATCATCGGTGTCTGTACGACCACGTTTGAAGTCAGCAAACCAACGTTTTATTGTTGTTTCTGATGGAACGGAGTCCCTATAACACTTTTCAAGCCATTGCTTCGCTTGAACGGTATTTTTTCCCATCAAGAAGCAGTGTAAAATTAAAACACGAAATTGTTTTTGATCCATTGTTTTGAAAATAACAAAAGTAGCGTGACTCTTAGCATAATAACTCACAAACTATTAAAGAGAATATCATGAAATTTTAACGGCTGTCTTTTGAAGGTTAGTACTAACTGAGAGAAAGGTGGCTGCAATAAAACTAGCGTCATCTATGTGTTAGGCCCGGGACTTTTCAGCCCATGTGTTATAATTAGAATAGCTTTTTATTAAATCTTAATTTAGATTTCTCAAGCTGGTTGGCCAACTTGTGACCGGTATTGTACACTTTAAATCAATATGAATGTATACGCTCCTTGTTTTTATAAATGATTTGATTAAAAATAGTATCAATGTTTATTAATGTTCTTGCTCTTATACACACCCCAGAAACAAAAACCTTGCCTTAGGTATTTTCTCCCACTACGTTTACATCTGGAAGCAATTACTTTTTCTTGGCGCCTTAGTTACCAAAGGATTTGACTTGGAGCGTCATTAAATAATGAGACATTTTGTTTGAGCGTAATTGTTTGGTGAATTTTGGAACGCGTTACTCCGTCGTTGAATTCTGAAACTCACGCCTTTTCTTGTTGGCTTAATACATTGACATTTTCGTCTAACCTACTACTAAAAATCAAATGTATTCGATGACAATGCAAATATTCATTCTCAATATTCTCTTGGAAGAAGAGATGAAAAGCTGCGTTGAAATTAATCGTTCTTAGAACGCGAAGACACCTGCAGAAGAATAGAAATGTTGTTCTATTGTTTCTGATACGTGGCATGGCGCGCGCGTTTATGGTAATAACGCGACAGGGAGTGCACGGTTCGTGGTCCTAGATTTTCATTAAGATGAGCCTGTTTCTTTCACTCACCACGCGCTGGGCGCCAACCTTCATCGTGATTACTTTGCGGGCGTTACGTTTAGTGTTGGTATTGCCGGCAGAACTGACAGTCTCGCATTGTTATCACCGATCAGAACGAGTGATACACCGGGAATGTTTGTAAATGTGCATGTAAAGAGACTTTAGAACTCGATACGTGGCTATTTGTTGAAAATATAAGGATTGTCAGACATGCTCTCGATCGGTGGTTATTTTATACACTGTGCAACAAAAGTCGCTAAAAGCACTGTGCCACGTAGATTTTTATTTTGTTTAGAAGACCTTTTGCTACAGCTTCATACCATTTTAAAGTTAGCTGTTTTTTGAATAATAATGTCATCGTTTTTAAATAACCGCAGTAACTTATACGTGAAATATATTATTTATAAAATATAGATGTCAATGGCAGGAATGTTGGTGTAGGTATTTCAGGTTTCTGGCTAAAATTACTAATCAATTTCTAAATTGCAATTAACATATAGTTATTTTCAAATTATAAGAAAATAATTTGTAACGTCTTTAACACATGGACTGAAATTAGCTTTATTCATCAACGTAATCTCCATCAAGAGCAACGCAATCATTCCAGCGCCGCTCTAACATTTCAATACCACTTTTGTAGAACGATTTATCTTTTGCCTCAAAATACGCCTCAGTTTCAGCGATAACCTCTTCATTCGTGCGAAATTTCTTACCGGCGAGCATTTTCTTGAGGTCTGCGAACAGCCAGTAGTCGCTGGGAGCCAAATCTGGCGAATACGGTGGATGTGGGAGCAATTCGAAGTTCAATTCATGTAGTTTTGCCATTGCTTTGATTGACTTGTGGCACGGTGCGTTGTCTTGATGAAACAACATTTTTTTCTTTGCCATATGCGGTCGTATCTTTGCAATTTCGACCTTCAAACGCTCCAATAACGCTATATAATATTCACTGTTGACGGTGTTTCCTTTCTCAAGATAGTCGATGAATATTACACCACGCACATCCCAAAATACCGAAGCCATAACCTTTCCAACCGATTGCTTTGCTTTCGGGCGCTTTGGACGAGATTCACCACTTGCTGTCCACTCAGATGACGATCCTTTTGATTCCGGAGTGAAGTGATGGATCCACTGTCACATATCGACGCAAAAATTCCGATTTGTTACGTTTAAACATGGCCAAACACTGCTCAGAATCATCAACATGTTCTTGTTTTTGGTCAACAGTGAGCAAACGCGGCACCCACTTTGAACAGAGCTTTCTCATAGTCAAATGCTCATGCAATATGAAGCCAATACGTTCTTTTGATATCTTTACGATGTCAGCTAACGCACGCAACTTCACTTTTCGATCATTCAAAACGATTTTGTGGATTTTTTTTGTGGATGTTTTCTGGTGTTCGCCTCATTTGGACGTCCACTGCGTTCTGCATCATCGGTGTCTCTACGACCACGTTTGAAGTCAGCAAACCAACGTTTTATTGTTGTTTCTGATGGAGCGGAGACCCCATAACACTTTTCAAGCCATTGCTTCGCTTGAACGGTATTTTTTTCCCATCAAGAAGCAGTGTAAAATTAAAACACGAAATTGTTTTTGATCAATTGTTTGAGAAAATAACAAAAGTAGCGTGACTCTTAGCACAATAACTCACAAACTAATGAATAGAATATCATGAAATTTTAATAGCTGTCTTTTGAAGGTTAGTACTAACTGAGAGAAAGGTGCCCATCTGTTATAACACTTCCACAGCAATAATAACAAACATGGCACGATCTATTTGTTTGAAAACGATTCTGCATACAAACGGATGTACAAAGTATCTCTTTCTGTGCTGGACTCATGTTGCATATAATTTTGTATGTCCAAATTATTTTATGTATGTACACATTTTTATACCGATTAATGCAAAGTCCCAAAATGGTCGAATAACTTCGTTTAGGACATATGTGGGCAACAACCGGCCCGCGAGACATTTGGAAAAACCCAATTAGAAAAAATTACGATTTAATTATAATGTTGTACCTATTTTGTTCATTTCATTTTCTTACTTTACTAAATTGCATTATAATAACATTGTCGTATTATTTCATGTCTGATATCTATCGCTAAAAATTATTTATATATTATCACTACTTTTAAACGCGGCCTGCGAACGTATTTGCACACTAAAGTTTGGCCCACAACATGTCAAAGGTTGCCCATACTTAGTTTAGGATATTTTTTAAAACTTGATATGGATATATACTTAAAAATAAGTAAATTATTATATTTTCACATTTCTTTCGCTTCTGGTTTGACAGAAAATGTCTTCTACTCTTTTTTTTTAATGCGACACCTACTACATTACATTACATGTTCGAATACAGACTGCAAAACTACTTTCAGAAATATGAGCATGTTCATGTTTATTGATAAAAACGCAATAGAGAAAATAGAAAAAGTCTAATAACGAAAAATAAATATATTTTCGAAAACACCGACATCTCACTTTTTTTTTTTTAATCCTATGTCCTTTATACCTTGCGGTGTCGGACTATTTATTTCTTATTTTTATCTTCCACAGGTTCCTGTTCTGAGCCAGTTGTTTGGCTTCAATCCATCCCATACTTCTCTTTTCCAATGTTCTATACACAAGCTCCTTCCAGGTGTTTCGGGGTCTACCTATTCTGTTTTTGCTCTCTGTTTTGGCTTCAAATATCCTCTTTGTGATTCGTCTCTCTTCTATGACCACTTCTACTGGTTTGATACCCAGACTATTAGTGATTGTCGTGTTTCTGATTCTGTCTCTTCTAGTTACTCCTTCTATTCTTCTTAGGAATCTCATTTCCATGGCCGTAACTCTGCTTTTGATTCTATTCGTGGTTATCCATGACTCACTACCATATGTTAATGTTGGTCTGACCACTCTTTTATACACCTCCGTCTTTATTTTTTTTTTGGTATTTCTTTTTTATCCAGAAACGAATTTCTCCCCATCGCGTCGAAAGCCTTTTCGTATCCAAAATTTCGTGTGGGATATGACCAACGAGTTCTTTTGAGATGTCTGTTATCTCAGCTATCTCTTTCAGCTTTAATCGGCGATCGGCTAATACGACGTCATGAATCTTGTCGACCATTTCATCGTTGGTAGCGCTTTTTGGGCGTCCACCGCGTGGTTCGTCACTTGTGCTTCACGCAGAAGGTGATGGTCGAAAATGATGGAGTACATCCGCCATGAACCTCTAGCAAAATATTTCGAATTTCCGTCACTGTTGTCCCAGCCATCTAGAAGTGTTTTGTCACTGCGCGAAATTCGATTTTATCCGTTTTTGCGAAACCGCCTGACTTGTTACACAAAACACACTCTTAAGCAACAACTATTGATAGTAGGCGTCTGAAATTTTGACAGTTGCCATAAAAAAGGCTGCCCTTGCCGACCAATGAATCTACTTCAACATTTCGTGCGCCATCTCTTGCCGATTCCGGAAACATTTCAGGTCGCCTTCGTAATATAATAATACATTGTTTTAAGCAATTACAAAGTCAATGTAATTACACACCATAAACAGTTTTGTTTACTTGCATTATATTGCATTTTAAAGTGAAGACGATGAGTCTTTATTTCTTTCGATTTGTTGACGAAAATCCCTTTCCAAACGCAATCATATTTTCATTCATATTCAATCTTCGGAGGGATATTATTTTTTCTTGCCATCTCATTGTCGTTCTGTTCGAAGAAGCAGGCACTACTCGAGTGCCTGATCCCCAATCGAATCCGATGCTTGCGACTAGCACTAATTCGATTAGTGTGAACATGTATGTAATTTAAGGGACAGCAACGAGTGCAGGCTTAAGGTCGGGGCGTGACGGTGCCCGCTGTGCGACGGGCCGTCGCGGGTTGGCCGATCTCCCAGTGTCGCCTTATTAGAGTCTAACCGATACGGTGACGTACATAACTTTACGGATAAATTAATGCAAATTGTTTTGTAGTACCCGCATAACAGAGTAAAATATTAATAATTTTGTTGCAGGATGTACTAGTGAAAGTAAAAGGAGTATTGGTCGACCAAAAGCAGCATATTCGATTTGCAGATTGGCATACCAATGATGTAAGTAGTTAATAATATTTATTTTTCATGTACAGATACTCGACAGATATTCGACATACCGAAGAGGGACTTTATATTCAATTTTAGAAATGCGCGGTATTTCTTGTATGTTAACGGCTTATAAGCCATTACCAACTTTAATAGATATATATATATACCCTAACGCTCAAAAGTGTTTAGGCACTCTCACTGACAGCAAAAATGTATAAAAACTCAGCAAAGATGTTAATAATATTTATTTTTTATGTACAGATACACGTACATGAATAAAAATATATTAAATAAATGTGAAAATTAAAACGTTTAATTTAAATTTTGGTTTCATCTATGTGACCTCCTCTTGATTTAATAATTGCAGCACACAATCGAGGCATTCTCGCAATAAGTTTTGCCAGAGTTTCTTGTGTTATTGAGGTCCAACTCGATTGCAATTTGTTCCACACGTCAGTAGCTGATGTCGGAGCCGATTTCCGTACTTCCCGATCTAGTTCTTCCCATTGTAACTCGATTGGATTCAAGTCGGGGCTCTGGGGAAGCCATTCCATAATTTTGAGAATTCCTTCCTCTTCTAAATGGCGTGAATAGTCTTTACATAATTTAGAGGAATGTTTTGGGAATTCCGGAAGGTATTGCGTGGTTCTCCAAAATTTCGCGGTAGCCTTCTTTTTTTAATATACCGTCAATTTTCACAATGTCCCCTACACTAGTGCCAGCAAAACAGCCCCAAATGATGATAGAACCTCCACAATGCTTCACGGTAGCAGCAATACACTCATTTCTGGCACGTTCACCCACAGATCTTCTTACGAATACGCGGCTACGGGTTACCAACAGCTCAAATTTGGACTCATCCGTCCATAGGACATTGTTCCACTCTTCTATGGTCCAGTGTTGGTGTTCAGCAGCCCATTTAAGTCGCTTTTGCTTGTTTTGTTTGCGTAGTAATGGCTTTTTCATCGCAGTACGTCCATGGAGCCCGGCTTTCTGTAGGCGACGTTTGACTGTAGAAACACTGACTAGTTTTTGGCGACCAACATTTAATTCTGCGGTGATTTCCGGGGCTGTTTTGCGTCTATTTAACTTGCTGCTAACAACTATTCTGCGATCATCCGCAGATGTTATCGCTTTTGGCCTTCCACTCCGTCTTTTATTAAGAAAACTGCCAGTTTCCCGATATTTTTTTACGTTATAGTCAACCGTAGCGTGGTGTATTTTCATTTTTTGGCAATTTGTCGATTACTTATGCCACTTTTATGGTAAGCTATTACAAGCGCACGTGTTTCCGTACTAATTTCTCTTCGCGGAGGCATTTTAAAAAATTATCACACGATATTTCACTCACGACGTGAATAGAGTAAATACCACACTGCAACTGACCATAGGTTACAGATTACACTATAATCTTCTAGGAAGATAATTTAAACATTATTACCTACAATCTAACAGATGACTAAATTTACCCAGTAAATTCAGAGGGATTGTTATTGTAATTGCACCGCAATAAACAGTTTATGGTAATCCGAGCAAGTGCAGGTAAATGATAGTAAACCTTATGCGATATAATCGGTGTTTATCTGACTGAACTACATTTTAAATACGTATTTCATTTTATTATAATGTTTTTTTGGTAAACATAATACTATATGAATAAACCATGGAAACAGGGGTGCCTAAACACTTTTGAGCGGTAGTGTATATCGGGAAACTCCACTTTGTCAATATTTCGATATCTCTTATTTAGGGTAGATAGTTGGGTGCAATATATCTAATAATATGTATTTTTTCATAATTACATTGCAACTAAAGTAACTCGCCTAAATATCTAAAAGCAGTGAATTTTACCTTTAAGTTACTAAACATGCTTCCAGAATGATATCTACCAAATTAACTACTTCATATTAACCTAATAGATGTACTATCACAATACATTAACTCAAAATACGTATATAATGATAGATTAGTCGTGAAAGATTTTCAAGTATAATTATTGCACAGGTAGATAACGCATAGTCAGATCCTCTTTGAACATATAACAAAAAAACGATTTTTTTTATAAATTTTAAATTTACGCAAAAATACCCCTTCCTTGAACAGATTGCCACTCTCTTCTTTAAGAGATCGGCCTGAGGAAAGGATATTAGCGGTTTCATCATTCATAAACATTAAAAGTCGGTTTGCTGGAACTTGAAATTTGTTCAATACCCTCAATACCTCTTTTAAAACTTTCATCACTAATACGTTTTGCAATTCTTTTGGAGGAGGTAAGATAGGGAATGACGGTTCAAACTCATCCGTTGTACGTACCATCACATTCACCGCAGAATGTTTTCAGTTGTTTCGTCCACACATCCGGCATACTCGTTATTACGTTTTCTAGTTTATTAGAAATACGCCGTTTCCGAAACGTACGTAACTGCGACATTTGTAGTGTTTACTGATATGCACTCATAACGACCAGTCGAATAGTACTGAAGAAGTGTGCTTTGGTACGGGTACTCGATTCTCTGTGTCGCGCGCTACACCCCTCCACGTTGTTCTTCGCTCGGCACTGACACGTGCTCTTCTTTACCGAGACTACTAATAAGTAAACGTATAATATACGAGAAATTTACGGTTTAAATTCATAACAATTATAATAATAGTAACAATAATATCGTTTTTCTTTATAATTGTATGAAATGATAAATACTTCAAACAAACTATTGTTAGTAAAGGAGTATTTATTGTCATTAGAAATGCGTGATCAAGGAATATCCCGGCTGATGTTTCATAACACTACAATGAAGCATACTAAGGGAAATGTAGAAAAGAAGAATTATGCAATAGATTTCTTAAGAAAATAAAAATGCGTTTAGAAGAGTCAGTCCAAAACCAAATTGACGATAATCTGTTTTTATCTTTTCTTTTAATAATAGAATATAGTCATGAAACATTCCTATGACCATTGTAATCCCAGTAAACAAGCATAAGTATTATTTAATGTATTCCTTGTTTGTTTTATATATTCATTCTTGTATATAATTTCAAGCAACTAGTGCTCCCAAGAAATGACATCTTTCTAGGGTACCCGAAATGGATAATCCTGAACCGGGTAGTACGCTGGACAGGTAAACGGTTCTTGATAGAAACGGTTTTCGACAGCCCTACTAAACACCCAAGCACACTTTGTTTTCCAATATTATTATGTTTTGTCATGTTCTTAGATACAAAATTGTGAATGATGTTACCACTAAGATTTTGGCAATTATTCAGATTCAGTCGCATTCTTACTAAGTCTACTACGAAATATGTACCAATTTTATAAAATTTTAAATTTCAGTGCTATTGTTGTTAGGAAAATGTAGAGTGTGTAATATTTTTGAAAAGCACAAAACATATTTAATCAAAATATTATAATTTGAAAGGACAACTTTCTGTTTAAATCTTGGAATGCTAATCTTTCTGGAAAAAATTATACACTAAAGAATTCTATACAAAAGGAACTTTTACCACGTTTCACTTCCCATTCCAAAAAAAAAAAACGACTTAAAAACAAACAAACCTCAAACCGTACTTTTTTCTAAAGTTCTTTATTTAAAACAGCTAAAACTAAGCAACGCACAACAGTACAGTAACTATTCGTAAATGTATTTTTATCACGAATGTGTCTGAATCTATTACTTTGAGTATACACACAAAACGGTTTTTTTCCGTAGACTTCACGTCGTTTTTAACAAGTCACCATGAAAATAGTTATGCGAAGAAAAAAAAAACCTGTTGTTGGTGGTCGCGCAGCCGAGTGCGCTATCCCGCCGTGCGACCGTGGTGTCAATGCGGAATGTTTTGAAGTAAATCCCCGGGTGGTGATATTATTAAGGCGCGTTTATCATTTATTACCTGTCACATTAAGTGCACACGCATCATTTTTCGGGCTTGATACGTCGTCCTCGTCAGTATCGATCCGACGGGGCTAACCCGATTCATTCATGAAACGATATGAGTCAGCAGAAAAGGCACAAAATTCCTCCAATTATGCTATAGATGTTTTGGATAGTGATTTTTCTTTTCTTTTTTCCATTTCAGATTCTTTCTTGTTTTTTTTTTTGTCGAGACGGATTAAATATGAAAAACAAGCCGAGTAACAAGTGAAACGAGCCGATAAATTATAAAGTCGGGTTGTAGTATGCATAAAAAATATTAGTTAAGTGTATGTGTTTTCATGCGAAAGTATAAACATTTTTAACTGTAGAAATTCACTTTTATATGATTATTTTTGCAATTAAAAGTAATTATTGAGAGACGTCATTCTCAGATGTTCTTAAATCCTTAACACCATGAACCATCCCTTGTACAGAGTGCAACCTTTCATAGTTTTTATATTTAACAGTTTCGAATTCATTATATTCAAATGCTAATGTACTAAAACAGTACACATTCTTATTTTTGACAATCACTTTTTTTGTAATAATGTATAATGTTCGTCTTTAGTTTATTAGTAACTTTAATAAAAAGAGGAGCTTATTGACTAAAACAGTGAAAAAGGGAGATTGGGATGTAAGTAGAGAAAAAGATACCTTTATGAATTTGAGGAGTGAGAGGGCTATGGCAAAGGAGCAAACAAAGTATCGTCTACGGACATACATATAAGCTCATAGAAACGAAGCAAAGTCTACGGACTCATATTATACGCATATTGGTGCGAAGCCTAGCCTACGTAAGCGTAGGCATAGCAAGTAAGTATTATACGCCCATTACGGCGAAGCATAGTCTACGGACTCATACGCACATTGATGTAAAGCCTATCCTATGAAAGCATAGGTATAACAAATAAATATTATACACCCATTCCGGTAAAGCAAAGTCTACGGACTCATAGACACATTGACGCGAAGCCTAGCCTACGAAAGCGTAGGCATAGCAAGTAAATATTATATAAGTCTACGGACTCATATTAAACGCACGTTGATGCGAAAAGCAAAGCCTACGAAAGCATAGGTATGGCAAATAAATATTAGACGAAAGATATAAGGCAGACCTGGATGGTCGAGAGTTGAGTCGTATTTACGACAGATCCTGACCGACTATTAAACACCACAGTCACCCCACTGGGTCTTCCAGTTCCTAAACAAACAAACATATGTGTGCAAGCGTATAGCAAACATTTACGGAAACAGTATCAAAGTATTAAACAAAATTCAGATAATAAAATCTGTAATAAAAGCAAACACATTCAAGCATATACATATATATTTATCCAGACTGGTGGTAACAACGAATTATTATTATACAGGATGGCGCAGGGGAACGGGAAATTTTGAACATTACAGTTGTCAGCACTGTAGAGCCGACATTTGTTCGTAACGTCGCACAATTGTTGTGAACGCATTGCCATTTGGTAATCATGGATCGTTGGACTTGTGCGGAACGTGCACTAGCTGTGAGAGCGTTTTGTAAAAACGGTGATAGTGCGACTGCCGCGTAGAGTATATTTCGACAGCATTACCAGCTTGGACGTCATGTACGTGTCCCATCTGCGCATGCGATTACAACGTGGGTGCGTAATTTTGAAGAAACACGATCTGTCTTGAAAAAGAAAGCTCCAGGTGGCATTCGAACGGTACGTACCCCAGAGAACATTGAGGCTGTTAGAGCTGCAATCGAGAGAAGTCCTCGCCGCTCCGTTCGACAGCACGCATCTACGCTAGGGATTAAGCGCCGAAGCTTACAAAGAATACAGCACGAATTACATTTCCATCCCTATAATTTGCAGGCAATTACATGAACGACACCCAGCGTCACGTATGGAGTTTAGTAGGCAGATATTGGCTAAAATTAACGAGGACGCGAATTTCGTTGGTAACATATGGATATCAGACGAAGTCCATTTCCACCTGAACGGTTTCGTAAACAAACAGAATTTTCGTTATTGGGCCCAGGACAATCCTTGTGAGTTACACCAGCGACCACCACATAGCGACAAGGTCCCAATATGGTGTGCTGTATCATGTCATGGTGTTATCGGCCCTTATTTTTTCGCACGTGAGGATGGTAGTGCAGCGACAGTAACACCCGCTCGATATGTTGAAATGCTTCAAACATTCTTTACACCGAGACTGTACGAGCTTAATCTTAACATGGAAAACATGTGGTTTCGGTAGGACGGAACCACGTCACACACTGCTCGACATTCGATAGCAGCAGTTCGTCAATTGTTTGGAAGACGCAGTATTTCACGTAACGGTGACATTGAATGGCCTGCGAGATCCCCTGATCTTAGTGTGTCCGTCTTCTTCCTGTGGGGGTATCTTAAAGGCAAGGTGTACCGTACACGACCTGCAACAATCCATGAACTGAAGGAGAACATTCAACAAGAAATCGCTGCCATTCCCCAAGATTTTCTACATCGCGCATTCCAGAGTTTTCATAACAGGCTGTTAGAGTGTGAACGCCGAATGGGAAGACATCTTTCCGATGTCATCTTTAAAAAGTAAAGACATAAATGGCATGCTGCATACATGCACTTTCGTTAATAAATTGCTAGTTTTATGAATTTATTCGTGGAAATGACGTTATTTCAAAATTTCCCGTTCCTCTGCGCCACCCTGTATAAGCACACAGAACTCTACTTCTTTCTTATGAGTTCTTTAATATATGTATTAAACAGTCTCTGAGTTTAATTTACGAAACCTGCCAAGCAGTTCACCGGCCATCAGTCCCATAAACCAATTGGACACGTAACACTTAAAACCATGTTTCTTTCATCAAAACTATTTTTTTCCTTTACGCTACAGCAGTTACATGAATAGGATATAATAAATTCAATATTTAGGGGGTTTGACCTCCACAGGTAAGTGAAGAAGTACGCTGAAAACTAGTGTATATAAGTATAAAGATAAGTCATTTCGTGGAAACATTAGTTACTTAAAGTATGACGTACAAGGATGAACATACAAAAAATTAAAAAACACATTAAATCATAATATATAGGAAAATAAAAAGAAGACCAATTTCGCAATATCTCAAATTTTATTCAAATAATGGCTATTGGTTTCATCAGTCTTCACCACCTTTACTTGATTTTCATATTCCCTAAATGAAACACTAGGAACGGCTTGCTGGGTGTAGTTTTAGAAGATGATCCCAAATGTTTCTAAATTCAACGCTAAGTGACTATATGCATATCGTAAGCCTCCAAATTGTCTGAAGACATGTTTCCTATCTTGTACTTGAATATAAAACCCAAAAAAATTGGAAACAACTTTACCACAAAGTTTCTGACAAATAGATCAATAATTCCGTTTCTTTCGATGATGGAGTTGCCATGACAGTGATTTCTTTTTAGGAGCTACTACCAATTAGTTACTTTACATTTTACATTTATGAAGTTATCATTAAAAAAAAGATATCCAGTGATAAATTTTGGAAAATCGTAGAATGTGGTTAATAAAAGTATTAAAAATATACTGAGGTTTTAGTTTAAGAGATGCTTAACATGCTTACTTCAAAATAGAAACTACTGAACGAGTTCTAGCTACGGTTGCAAACTGAACACGTAAAACGCTGTGTTAGACTAAAACCAATATATACATATGATGTGGTTTCAAGAATTGAAATTTCTCAATTTTATTTTATAACTCAGGTCACAAACCTGTCAATTTTAATAATCGGAGTATCCGTTATTCTTTTGAAATCTAATGAAATTGCAGTTTACAATTTGTTACAGGTCGACGTTCTAAATAAATATCTATTTTTGACGTCGAAGCCCATGATTTACCTAGTAAATTTGGCTGAAAAGGATTACATTAAGAAGAAAAATAAGTGGTAAGTGAACATTTTTAGAACTTACTTTTAACATTCCAGATGTACGGGTGATTCTTTACGTCTTGTCTATATTTACCTTGTTAATATTGATCTCAAAAGAATGCTTCACCTACGAAAACGTTTAAGGCTTCTCTTGATCCCTTTGATCTTAACATTAGAACAATTGAAAACGCCTTAAAAGTTTAAAGTTTTGAGCTAAATTAAGTTTTTTAAATCAAGTAGGTATAAATGTTTAGTATTGTCGTTTTATCAATTACAATTTCATCACACGAGGCGTATCCAAATACGTATGTATATGAATTTGTACGGCTCAAGACACTTAAGTGAAAAACTTCAGTATTTTCACTTTGAAGACAACTATAGTCCATTCACTTTAAGAATGCAGTAGATAGCGCTGCTATCGGCGTCAGTATTACACTGTTAAAACTTAACTTGATTAAATAATAGCGGGTGATTTCGAAGTAAAATATCAGTTGTATTATAACAATAATAATAATAATCCTGGAATAAAACTTAACAAGCGTGGTTGTATTACCAAAATTGAGAAAAAAAAAATACCGTCTTTTAATGCAATATGCTATACAAACAATAATATAACGATAAATTCAGGAAACAACCAACAACCAACAACACCAGAACGAACGAAGAAATTTGACAACAGATATTATAAAGACATAGACAACTTTTTTCTCATGTCTAATTTTGCCTCAGGTATATGTCACTAGCAAACGTCGAAGATATTAGCTCAGCTTGACAAACGCTACATCGTTGAAGTCAATGGAGCATAGTTTTATTAAAGAAAAAACCTAAGAAAAGATATCATTTTATATGTTCTACTAACTTCAAAAATGTTTCGATCATTGCCTCTGTGTATACAACGTGTTTAAATTTTGCGCATACCGAAGATAGGCTAATAATATATCATCCAAACTGGATAAAAGGTTCCTTTACACCTTTTTGATCGTAGTAACCTTTTTCTATACAGCAAGCGAAATTTCTATAGTTCGACATAAGCATATGAAGGAGAGAAAATACCAAAATTTAATTTCGATTTATTCTAACGTTGTAACTAGTTTATAACAATTGACACCATTGAAGTAGAAGAACTGCCACGTTTGAAATCTCATTTTTTATTTCTCATTACAAATGACAGAAATTTTATTAAAATATTATTGTTCTCGCTTGTTGATGGCTCTTCAAACTGTTCTTTCGTATTTTTGTGGATTCGTTTTATATAGTTAAATTTTCGTCTGTAGTAATAGAATAGTGCGTAGTAGGTTATACTTTCTTGTAATTAATTGGAGTAGAAAAAGCAGGCAAATCATACTTTGCTTCAAAATCTTTAATGGTCTCTGGGGTTAGGATTTCTCACAGCTAGAGGTATCGAAATAATTTTGTATTGTTGAAAGTAGAACTTGTTTCCATGCATTATCGTTGAAATAAATAGCTTCCAGTTTGGGAATACATATCTCCTTCGATTGAATTGACGGATACCTATTGAAAATCTATATTGAACATGGGCGAAGAAATAAAACACAATTTAGAAATATATTCAATACAGTTTAATATGACATGTTTCGCTGTCACTGTAGCTTCATCAGATGCAACATCTGAATAATTTGAGATAGCAAATGCTATACTTATTTCAAAAGAGCGAGTGTTTCATATTTTTCACGGATAACTCGATGTGAACGAGACTATAATTACATAAGTGTTGTATTCACTACAGTTGAAGAGAAGTTTACGAAATTTCCACTCTCAGTAATACCTATAGAAAAAAAGATATTTGTGGCTAAAGTGGAAATATTACTGTTATTCCAGTTATGATCTGATCAAGAACATATCTTCTAAGGTGCTACCTCAACTAGAAATATTATGTCTTTTTTCCTTTTTTAGGTTCTACTGAGTAGATTCCTTTCACTTTCTTTGATACAATTATTATTTGTCTGCTCGCCTTAAATCCAAAAATTGTTTTTTTTCTGAATACATATCTAGTTGTTTATTGCTAGTGTTTTGTCGTCAAATTCTTCTATTCATCGCAAGACCAAATCTTTCGTTATATTCGAATCGTCAACATATTTATTCATCAACTTCATCAAAAAATAATTATTTCAAATGATTGGCAGGTAATAACTGTAATAACGCCGATATGTTTTCTTATACAATGTTTATATATTCTCGTTTTCATGCATTTTCTTTTCTTTAATAACTCTATAGCGGTTTAGATCTTGGAGTAATATCTCTTTTCATAATCCGAGACTCGAAATCGCCGGTTCTCTCTTCTCAAGAGACCTAATGAGTAAATTGGTTCTCGTTCGGACAATACTGAAGAAACATCGAGAGCCCCGAAAAAGGGAAAACCGACAATTACACCGCAACCAACGGAATCTGAATAATACAATGGGAGACAATGAAAGGGTTCGCCTCGAATTCTCACGAACCCATCTTAATAAGTAATAATGACTCCGATGGACGATGGGGACCGGCAGGTAGTAATAGTTGTAATATTGCCTGTAATGTGGTCGCTTGTATACATCTGTGGTATTTATATATGTATCGATACAATAAACATTATTGACATAAAGTGGTACTTGAAATATTCGTCTGCGGTATCAAATTACCCGGTAATTTTCAATAATAATTCATTATTCGAAATTATTCGGCAGTGGCGTTCGTCTCCCATTCCTTTATTTGGGTTTGGTCGTTTTATTTCTATCTTGACATGTTATAAAGTTCTCCTCACGCATTGTTCGGATAGTTACAAAGTGCACAATTAGATAAGATAGATTGATAAACTATTCTCAATAAACAGAAAGGTTCAAAAGTCCAAATGGGTATGGAGAATGTGCGTTTCATTGCAACCAGCAGCGTGAGATGCTTGAGTCATATCCATTACTGGAGTTTTGAAACTTTTTTCTGTGTTTTTGTTTCCTAAGAACTTAGACAAAAACTTTTATCATGAACAACCACGTTTTCCCGTGCTGTTAATTTAGTTTTAAATGTTGTATCGCATTAATTGCATTTGAGGTTCTGCAAAAATATGTTCTTTTATGATTCCGTCTGTTATTTTTGGGTATTTTTTCCAATGGTATTGAAAACCGTCGCCTTCACGATCCAAATTAAAATCTGATTTTGTTATGCCTTTTCGTTATCACAAATACGGTGACTATCACAACTTTATCCCTTTCCTTCAACCCCGTTCTTCCTTGAGTGAGTCAGTCATATCAAGTATGTAAAAAGCTTCAACTCGTATAATCATTTTAATTGTTTTTTTTTTTGTGAACTAGTAGCGGTCACCGTTTAGGCTATGTCTGTGTGTATTCTGAATATAAATAAATAATACTAATAACCAAGATAATTTCTCTACAGATCAAATAATTCCGGTTATATCCGAAGAAATACCAACTTTTTCGTTTTCTTTTTTCTGCATTGTACGATATCCGCTTTATTGCTAATCTAATGCTACAATCCGTAAAGAAATATTTTTTTTATCTTAAATTGTATTTTTCTTGTAATAACGATTCATGTTAGTTTTCATTTGTAATTTGTTATGTAGAATTACATGACTTTTATTTGATGTCCCTTAGCAAAAGAACTACTTATTATAACCTAAAAGGAACGGATTAGTTGCTTACTGACTTAACACATGGGCTGAAAAGTCCCGGGCCTAACACATAGATGACGCTAGTTTTATTGTAGCCACCTTTCTCTCAGTTAGTACTAACCTTCAAAAGACAGCTGTTAAAATTTCATGATATTCTATTCATTAGTTTGTGACTTATTGTGCTAAGAGTCACGCTACTTTTGTTATTTTCAAAGCAATGGATCAAAAACAATTTCGTGTTTTAATTTTACACTGCTTCTTGATGGGAAAAAATACCGTTCAAGCGAAGCAATGGCTTGAAAATTGTTATGGGGACTCCGCTCCATCAGAAACAACAATAAAACGTTGGTTTGCTGACTTCAAACGTGGTCGTAGAGACACCGATGATGCAGAACGCAATGGACGTCCAAATGAGGCGGTGACACCGGAAAACATCAAAAAAATCCGCAAAATCATTTTGAATGATCGAAAAGTGAAGTTGCGTGAGTTAGCTGACATCGTAAAGATATCAAAAGAACGTATTGGCTTTATATTGCATGAGCATTTGACTATGAGAAAGCTCTGTTCAAAGTGGGTGCCGCGTTTGCTCACTGTTGACCAAAAACAAGAACGTGTTGATGATTCTGAGCAGTGTTTGGCTATGTTTAAACGTAACAAACCGGAATTTTTGCGTCGATATGTGACAATGGATGAAACATGGATCCATCACTTCACTCCGGAATCAAATCGATCGTCATCTGAGTGGACAGCAACTGGTGAACCTCGTCCAAAGCGCCCGAAAGCACAACAATCGGCTGGAAAGGTTACCGCTTCGGTATTTTGGGATGTGCGTGGTGTAATATTCATCGACTATCTTGAGAAAGGAAATACCATCAACAGTGAATATTATATAGCGTTATTGGAGCGTTTGAAGGCCGAAATTGCAAAGAAACGACCGCACATGGCAAAGAAAAAAAATGCTGTTTCATCAAGACAACGCACCATGTCACAAATCAATCAAAACAATGGCAAAACTATATGAATTGAACTTCGAATTGCTCCCACATCCACTGTATTCGCCAGATTTGGCTCCCAGCGACTACTGGCTGTTCGCAGACCTTAAAGTGCTCGCCGATAAGAAATTTCGCACGAATGAAGAGGTTATCGCTGAAACTGAGGCCTATTTTGAGGCAAAAGATAAATCGTTCTACAAAAGTGGTATTGAAATGTTAGAGCGGCGCTAGAATGATTGCGTTGCTCTTGATGAATAAAGCTAATTTTGAACCGAAGAAACCGTGTTTTCTTTGTTAGGCCCGGGACTTTTCAGCCCATGTGTTACTATCTTATACAAAATTAACTTCTTAAATATTTTTTAATAGTCGATGGCATTATAGGATTTCGTTTTGGACGTGAGTCATTAAACAAGTTATAAACATCTTGGTGAGTTGTAACGTTCATCAAAACCGTAGTTAATCGTTAGTATGTCGTGTTCAGTTCGATGAAACATATTTGTTATATGAATTACAGTTATTAAAAATAAAATGAAAGCTCAAATGCCTAAGAATACAATTACCTACTGCATAGATATTTTTTTAGCAATTTTATAGATATTGGAGGATCAAATCGGATACGGTTATATACAGAAAAAAGACATATCTAAAAATATGCAGTGTTCTATTGAAAATAGGAACCGATTTAAATGAAAACAGCAATATGTGCGTCATATACTTTCACATCTAAAAACCAAATTTCGGTTATCTACGAGAATGAAGAATATTCCGAAATTGAAATAATGTTGTGAATGTATTACGTACTATTGAAAGAAATTTATGTAAAATGAATTTTAAGCTAATTTTATTGCAAATTTTCCACAACTCATGTGTTACAATAAAACTAAATAAAGCGAAGAAATCAATGTCGGGAGAAACAAGTAAGAGATAAAACGGAATCGTCGTCTATTGTGGTCGGGCGCCTCGGACGAGTAGCAGAGTACATTTGTCGTAGTTGGCCAAACTAAACGCCAAATCATCCATCGTAATGGCTGCCGGAGGAGCCGCTGTCACTATATTCCTTCGGTCGGGGCGGAATACACGGGGGCAAAAGCAAACATCGGTGTGCAGCGGAACAACACAATAGACCTGGTACGTTGGGTTCGGGTTCGACTTTTTGAAACACGACGGCCACTTCGAACATCAAATGCCCCGTTAATTATCTACTCTCGCGTAATGTACGTTGCCGCTGACACCGCACACAGTCCCATAATGGTTGCTGATTGCTTTGATCTAGCCGCGCGAACGCTATCAATCGCGCTTAATTTGGTATTCAACACCGGTGAGTACCCGGTGACAGCACAGAGGACTTAATTATGTTTGCTAGTGGAGAACATTGCCGCTCTGTACTGTACCGAGATAGTAGGTTTGAAATGGGAGAATATTGCGTTTGTTGTGCGTGTAAGAATACGAAGGTTCTATTTCATATTGATTGTGCCAATAAAGATTGAATTGTTTTATACTTACAAGGACACAATGTTCTTGTTCGAACACTACTAAATTAAATATAAAATTGAGAGAAATTTCAGATTTGGTCAATTATTACGCGAAAGAAAGAAATCTAAATGTTCACGTCGAAGTAAATTTAATAAACTGATTTGTTTTAATATCTTGGGTGTGTATTTTCAATGTTTGCTCGTCATATGCCAAGTATTAGTATAAAACAATAAGTAACACAGGCATAATCATAATCACAACAAGGGTTCTTTATTTTCAAAATTGCAATCTAGCCATTATTGTACAAATATAAAAGTCCCGGGCCTAACAAAGAAAACACGTTTTTTTTGGCTCAAAATTAGCTTTATTCATCAACGTAATCTCCATCAAGAGCAACGCAATCATTCCAGCGCCGCTCTAACATTTCAATACCACTTTTGCCTCAAAATAGGCCTCAGTTCCAGCGATAACCTCTTCATTCGTGCGAAATTTCTTACCGGCGAGCATTTTTTTGAGGTCTGCGAACAGCCAGTAGTCGCTGGGAGCCAAATCTGGCGAATACGGTGGATGTGGGAGCAATTCGAAGTTCAATTCATGTAGTTTTGCCATTGTTTTGATTGACTTGTGACACGGTGCGTTGTCTTGACGAAACAAATTTTTTTTCTTTGCCATATGCGGTCGTTTCTTTGCAATTTCGGCCTTCAAACGCTCCAATAACGCTATATAATATTCACTGTTGATGGTATTTCCTTTCTCAAGATAGTCTATGAATATTACACCACGCACATCCCAAAATACCGAGGCCATAACCTTTCCAGCCGATTGTTGTGCTTTCGGGCGCTTTGCACGAGGTTCACCAGGTGCTGTCCATTCAGATGACGATCGTTTCATCTATTGTCACATTTCGACGCAAAAATTCCGATTTGTTACGTTTAAACATGGCCAAACACTGCTCAGAATCATCAACACGTTCTTGTTTTTGGTCAACAGTGAGCAAACGCGGCACCCACTTTGAACAGAGCTTTCTCATAGTCAAATGCTCATGCAATATAAAACCAATACGTTCTTTTGATATCTTTACGATATCAGCTAACTCACGCAACTTCACTTTTCGATCATTCAAAACGATTTTGTGGATTTTTGTGATGTTTTCTGGTGTTACCGCCTCATTTGGACGTCCACTGCGTTCTGCATCATCGGTGTCTCTACGACCACGTTTGAAGTCGGCAAACCAACGTTTTATTGTTGTTTCTGATGGAGCCGAGAACCCATAACACTTTTCAAGCCATTGCTTCGCTTGAACGGTATTTTTTTCCCATCAAGAAGCAGTGTAAAATTAAAACACGAAATTGTTTTTGATCCATTATTTTGAAAATAACAAAAGTAGCGTGACTCTTAGCACAATAACTCACAAACTAATGAATAGAATATCATGAAATTTTAACAGCTGTCTTTTGAAGGTTAGTACTAACTGAGAGAAAGGTGACTGCAGTAAAACTAGCGTCATCTATGTGTTAGGCCCGGGACTTTTTAGCCCATGTGTTACAAACTTTATAACAAGATTCGTCTTCTCTAGTTGTAAGGTGATTGACTGTACATTTAATAGTGTTGAACTTTCGCATAATAGCTACATAAGTAAAGTCGATTTTCTCCACATTAGGTTAGTGAAGATCAAAGAATGGGTGGATAAAAATGATCCTGGAGCAGTCATCATACCATTTTCTGGTGCTTTCGAACAGAAGTTAGTAGAAGAGGAGGATGCAGAACTGAGGAAGAAGTATTGTGAGGACAACAAAGCAACAAGGTATGTAATTTTCAGAAATAAAAGCTACTTCATCTTAATTTGGTTTCTCGTGAGAATTTTTATTTTTCTTGTGCCTTTCCAGTTTTGAAACAACTTAATTGAAATTCGGTTTTAGCAGTAGTTGAAACAAATCGCTATTAAATGATTTTTAATTCTAACAACTAATTTCCTTGTTCTTGTTTTGTTAGGGTTTTGTTCACTACTATTTCAACAAATCTACGTAAAACACATGCCAAAATTTACTTGCAACGTTAATAAAATCGAATAATATTAATGCAATTAGAAATAAGAATTATTATTACTCATGCGGTTTAAAAGAGGCACAAATTTACTATCGCATCCAAGTTTGTGTGACTTCTTGTAAGATTTTCAATTCCACGCCTAGCATATGTTCATGCAAATTTCTCGAATTTAAATTTTCAAAGCAAACAACCGTATGCATTCATCTTGTATATCATTCGAATGATATATTAGCGTACAATGTAGCAAGGTGGCTATTCGCTCACGATTGTCCATAAACGACATCGCATTCATTCGTATTATTCGTTCCACTTACGGTGGAATTTATGTTAATTCTCGGGTTCCTCGGGCACAATCTTCACAATTTAGATTGCCGTTGGTGTTGGATTGCAAGTAATCAAATAACGTACACGTCAAACAATTATTCGCCCGCGACCGTAATATATACTTCGGGCCACTAATAGCAGACTGCTAACCTAAAGATACGTATTTCGTGTATCATCCACTAAACTCTAACATAGAGAAGATGTCGAATATCAGACATTAATGGTCACTAATTCAAGTTCATGTTATATGGGTTAACTTTCCTAAAAAGGTGTAACAATTTGCTGTAAAATCCTGCTGAAAATATAAATATTGTTTTAGGTATATTATTATTTTATTAATTATATGTAGGTCCGAATTTGATATCTTTATATAAAAAAATAATTTTTCAGTAAAGCGGTATAGATATGTAAACCGCTAAATTCTAAGAACGAATTAAGAACTTTCTCTTGTCATTAGGGTAGGGGTAGATGTATCGGAAGGAATTCGTCATAGCTTAGTATCGTTACAACTAACACATGGATTGAAAAGTCCCGGGCCTAACAAAGAAAACACGGTTTTTTTGGTTCAAAATTAGCTTTATTCATCAACGTAATCTCCATCAAGAGCAACGCAATCATTCCAGCGCCGCTCTTAACATTTCAATACCACTTTTGTAGAACGATTTATCTTTTGCCTCAAAATAGGCCTCAGTTTCAGCGATAACCTCTTCGTTCGTGCGAAATTTCTTACCGGCGAGCATTTTTTTTGAGGTCTGCGAACAGCCAGTAGTCGCTGGGAGCCAAATCTGGCGAATACGGTGGATGTGGGAGCAATTCGAAGTTCAATTCATGTAGTTTTGCCATTGTTTTCTTTGAGTTGTGACACGACAACAACATTTTCTTCTTTGCCATATACGGTCGTTTCTTTGCAATTTCGGCCTTCAAACGCTCCAATAACGCTATATAATATTCACTGTTGATGGTATTTCCTTTCTCAAGATAGTCGATGAATATTACACCACGCACATCCCAAAATACCGAGGCCATAACCTTTCCAGCCGATTGTTGTGCTTTCGGGCGCTTTGGACGAAGTTCACCAGTTGCTGTCCACTCAGATGACGATCGTTTTGATTCCGGAGTGAAGTGATGGATCCATGTTTCATCCATTGTCACATATGGACGCAAAAATTCCGGTTTGTTACGTTTAAATATGGCCAAACACTGCTCAGAATCATCAGCACGTTCTTGTTTTTGGTCAACAGTGAGCAAACGCGGCACCCACTTTGAACAGAGCTTTCCCATAGTCAAATGCTCATGCAATATAAAGCCAATACGTTGTGTTGATATCTTTACGATGTCAGCTAACCCACCCAACTTCACTTTTCGATCATTCAAAACGATTTTGTGGATTTTTGTGGATGTTTTCTGGTGTTACCGCCTCATTTGGACGTACACTGCGTTCTGCATCATCGGTGTCTCTACGACCACGGTTGAAGTCAGCAAACCAACGTTTCATTGTTGTTTCTGATGGAGCGGAGTCCCCATAACACTTTTCAAGCTATTGCCTCGGTTGAACGGTATTTTTTCCCATCAAGAAGCAGTGTAAAATTACAACACGAAATTGTTTTTGGTCCATTGTTTTGAAAATAACAAAAGTAGCGTGACTCTTAGCACAATAACTCACAAACTAATGAATAGAATATCATGAAATTTTAACAGCTGTCTTTTGAAGGTTAGTACTAACTGAGAGAAAGGTGACTACAATAAAACTAGCGTCATCTATGTGTTAGGCCCGGAACTTTTCAGCCCATGTGTTAGAAGTGCTTATCTATGATGGTTACAAGTGAATATCAAAGATATATCGAGCCATCTAAAAGTCTTATTTAAAAGTAAAAACATTCAACTAAAGGATTCTTTAAATAATTAGCTCAAACTGCCCTTGCATATTCTAATTCAAGTCGTTTTGTAAGCACTATCTTTAAATTTCGTAACAGTTTTACATTTATAGTCAGGTAAACGTGGTACTATTATTAAAAACCTTTTTCCTACAATTTTTTTTTTTGTCATTATTTGGGGGGATAAATATCCAAAAATTATAAATAGCGATTTCTTTACCTGTTTAAAATTTCATTCATGCTTTGGGATGATAACTATTCCCGACGTTTTTGAATGAAATCTTCGCTTTTCTAATTCGATGTAACATATCATCAGCCCCGCAGACAGGTCAAAAATTGTAACTGAGCAAAATTACTCTTAATCTATTTCTAACATACATTAACATCCAGCAACTTACAATGGGAAGTAGGATATAGCTTTGGGCGCATCATTTACTGACGAAAAAATGTGCTACCTACCAAATATTAGGTTGAGTTTAAAATATACTGCTATTATTATTTTTGTAGTGTTGCATTTAATACAGTTTCTTCAAATGTATTTTCGGAAACATTTTAGAAGCGTATCTAAAATACAAAATGTTATTTAGTACATAGACATTATTAATATAATCTTTGAGTTATCGAATCAACTACTGTTAATTACAATAGTTACGGTTGCATGATTATATACAAATTTGCAATCACGAAATACTGAAAGTCTAACAACTATCAGGTTGATGCTGCATGTATATAAATAGCGCGTTAAAGATATTTTATCGTAATCATATCAATTTTTAAAAATATAATATGTACATACATACACTACCGTCCATATTAGTTCGGACACGCAAATAAATTTAAAAAAAAATGAGGAAATATTCAAACTCGTTTTTCCAAAACTCACAATTTTTATTGCACTTTATTAATAACGACTAAAATCAAAGTATAAAAGTAAAAAAAAAACAATTCTAACGAAAAATAAATCATAACTTGTTAAACATTCCGTTCACCAAAGAAACTCCCTTTTGGGCAAATAACAACTTTCGCTCCACTAGTTTTTCAAGGACTCTATTTGGCATATTAATCTATTCCTCTTGTAAAACGTTCGACAGGTGGCCTATGGAAGTAGGACATAACACATGGGCTGAAAAGTCCCGGGCCTAACAAAGAAAACACGTTTTTTGTTGGTTCAAAATTAGCTTTATTCATCAACGTAATCTCCATCAAGAGCAAAGCAATCATTCCAGCGCCGCTCTAACATGTCGATACCACTTTTGTAGAACGATTTATCTTTTGCCTCAAAATAGGCCTCAGCTTCAGCGATAACCCCTTCATTCATCCGGAATTACGGTCGTTTCTTTGCAATTTCGGCCTTCAAACGCTCCAGTGACGCTATATAATATTCACTGTTGATGGTATTTCCTTTCTCAAGATAGTCGATGAATATTACACCACGCACATTCCAAAATACCGAGGCCATAACCTTTCCAGCCGATTGTTGTGCTTTCGGGCGCTTTGGACGAGGTTCACCAGTTGCTGTCTACTCAGATGACGATCGTTTTGATTCCGGAATGAAGTGATGGATCCATGTTTCATCCATTGTCACATATCGATGCAAAAATTCCGGTTTGGCCAAACACTGCTCAGAATCATCAACACGTTCTTGTTTTTGGTCAACAGTGAGCAAACGCGGCACCCATTTTGAACAGAGCTTTCTCATAGTCAAATGCTCATGCAACATAAAGCCAATACGTTCTTTTGATATCTTTACGATGTCAGCTAACTCACGCAACTTCACTTTTCGATCATTCAAAACGATTTTGTGGATTTTTTTTGTTTTCTGGTGTTACCGCCTCATTTGGACGTCCACTGCGTTCTGCATCATCGGTGTCTCTACGACCACGTTTGAAGTCAGCACACCAACGTTTTATTGTTGTTTCTGATGGAGCGGAGTCCCCATAACACTTTTCAAGCCATTGCTTCGCTTGAACGGTATTTTTTCCCATCAAGAAGCAGTGTAAAATTAAAATACGAAATTGTTTTTGATCCGTTGTTTTGAAAATAAGAAAAGTGGCGTGACTCTTAGCACAATAACTCACAAACTAATGAATAGAATATCATGAAATTTTAACAGCTGTCTTTTGAAGGTTAGTACTAACTGAGAGAAAGGTGACTGCAATAAAACTAGCGTCATCTATGTGTTAGATCTTCAAAGCAAAATGGAAAACAGATTACAAGTAAAAATGAGGCAAATAATAACGAAAAAATGAATATAAATAACGAATAATAAATAACGTGTCGCACAGGCAGTTGACAGGACCGATACTCACAATGGCCACTCCTAACATGTCAAATCCCCTAGAATCCACCGCGCGAAATTTAAACTGTCCTCAAACATATAAAATCACTCTGTACTTGTGAATATGTTTAGTAGCTCTGTTAATTTAGTCAATTCTTTTAAGCAATAAATAAGTTCCTTAAATATGACGCAATCGTTCCTTTGAAGTTTCTCTAAAAAGAGTTACACTAAACTGTGAAAATCTTTGACCGTGTTATGGCTTGCGGCTTTCTTTAGGAAAAGCTTGCATATTCTATATTTTATACAATACAATATTTATTATGCTTGCCAATTTGAAAACCACTTTTCAACAACATTTTCTATCTGTCGTATATCTTTATTTCTTCCTTAAGTAAACTAAGGAGCTCCTTTGTAGATTTGTAGGTTATTATCAAACTTAGAAACATATTTTTTTCGGTAACGTTAAAATGAGCAATTGATGATGTTATGATTGAAAACTGAGTCAAATAAACAAATGTTTAATATTACTACTTACAAGGCAAATAGTATCTTTCCCCGTTTTATCACGGATTCGTAATTTCCTAAACGTTTTAATATTTTTTATTGTATCAAAGCAGACCCTACAATTTTTTTTGATTAACTCTACATTAATCGTGGATCAATCCTTACTTAAATCGAATGTAATTCAAAATTACATTCGCTGATAATTGTAATTACCGTTCTTCGAGAAGACACATTTAATTCGGTTATAATTTTCAAAATACGTGCGTTCCCCAACTCTCCCTCTATGTATCTCGATTATTCCATCATTCTCGTTCAGATCTATCTTTCCAGCACAAGAAAAAGATGGCGACAGTCTATAACGGAATTATGTAACACCTATACTTAACAGTGATTCGATTTGTCAAAATTGGAAGTCGCTAGACAGCGCTGAAATAGTGGTCGCTGTCCCCGGTAATTACACGGCGTCCGGACGATTTTTAAGGAGGATTCCGCCTAGTTTGTTTTTTAATGAAATCGAATTCGGAAAATAACAATTGTACCATGATACTCAATATATGTAATTGTATGTTCCCTGCCTCTTGTATCTTTTTTTTTTCGCCGTAATCTTCATATCTGACGAACTGGGTTAAAATGAGGCAGTTGTTATTAAATCGACAGATCGTCGACGTAATGATATGAATTTCCTCCGATTTTGATTTTCAGTTTTGGTATTTGATTGCATTACAAATGCATATATATTGGTTCATCAATGCTATAACATGAAATTGTTTTGGTTTCAAGATATATTTTGAATTACGTCAAGTTTATTAATCATATTAATCAAGATTTAGAAATTTAACTACGATTGTTTAGACAATAATAACGCTGGCGTTGACATTATACCATTGATTCTTAATGTTACAAATGGCCCTTAGAGTTAAAACCATTGTAACATTTTTTAGCACTATGTTACATTCTGGCAAAAATTAAATTCAATAATTTTGTTTTCCTTTCAGTGCGTTGGACAAGATCATAGTTCAGGGCTACAAAGCATTGCAATTAGAATACTTTTTTACTTCCGGTCCAGATGAGGTCAAGGCATGGACTATTCAGGTAAATAGTCACAACAATGTAATAAATAAGCAGTAAACCAATAAGCAGAAACATGAATTCATTTCCATCATAATTATGATCCGACGTGAGAAATTTTCGTAATACTAATCCGGAAGCAAATAGCACTCTTTTTGTTATTTCTATTTTATTATTATTACGAAATTCGTCTGCAATGCCGTATCTTCTAAGTATCTCATATTATTCTATGATTTCTACCAAATTTGCCGCTGACGAAATAAATATTCCGCCCCTACATAGCATCTAAATGGCAGTTCCTAAAAACGAAGTCCTCATAAAAGCGAATAATTTCCCATTTCGTAGCAAACTGAAGCATTGAATTTACATTTTCCATTCACGAGACATTTTTCGTTGGGGCCTCTTTTCATTGCATTAAAATTCTCTCGGCATTCGTTCCTTTGTGCATCGGAAAGCATTACAGCGAAATTACCCTTTTGCCCCTTAAATTGTCTCCTGACAAATTTGCATGAAAATTACTCGGAATGCTTCAAACAATTGAACAGAAGATTTCGTTTGCTACGTAAGTGCCATCTTACAAACATTCTCGTGTACTACATTGAAAGTCCCTTCGCAGATGGCGCTCCCTTTGATTCGTAACCAAGATACGCAATACTTCAATCTTATATAAAAGTTTAAATTAGAGATGGCGCTCTCTCTAATATTTAAAATATGAATGTAGACATACAAGAATTCACATTGTTATTCATCTTTATTATACCTACAATTTTTCTGTTGATTTGCGTAATTTAATTATCCTATATAACAAATGAAATAAATAGAAGGTTCGTGACAGACAACAATTTTATTTCAAATATGTGTTGAAAGTACAAGATTATTTATTATAGTACACATTGTTTTTAAATATGTACCCTAATAAATAATTCCAATTTGTACATTTTTAAATTAAAAATATATAAGAGAAAAGTGTCAATCAGCAATTCTGAGTTATTTGCAAAAAATAACAAAACAAAAAAATATTGTTTTTACATTTTATAAATACGTAACCGTAGGTGTAGACGAAGAACATTGTAAATTTGTCAAGAAGTTGATATATATGCGAAAATTGAACAAAAAAAAACGAATTTAGGAATATTACAAGTTCCACAATCTTTTTTTACATTAAGCTAATGTTTGGTTTGTAATAGTGTTGTCGATTAACACCAGGAATGTTTTCTACTGGTGATGGATTTGCATTTGGATTATTTCGTCCTAAGGTACAAAATAAATGATCATTGAAATTATGGAACTACTGTGATACTGTAGCATTGAGAAAAATATCTGCTGATGATTTAAGAATTGATGTTTCAGCAAGTGTATATAACAAGTAAACACTGGCGAAAGAGTATAGAATAAACTGTCGTATATGACATTTGCATCATGGGAACCTCGCTTGTTATTGAAAATGCGAGTTTAATAAAATTATATAAATTACTGTAGTACACAGAAGAACTGTTACTAATTAAATAGGTATTTTTAATATATAAAATTTCATGAACTGTAAAAGTTATAGCAAAAAAAAAATTAAATTTCTTTTATCATATTCGGTACGTCATTCTTAATTGGACTTTCTTAAAACGCTCTATACAGAATTATAATTTTCTTAGTGATTCTTTCTGTCACACAATGTATTTTTACTATAGAACTTAAAATATGCATTGAAGGAGTTAAAAGCATTATTTTCATTTCTTCATAATAATATGGCATACCGGAGTACCTATCTTCATAAATAATATAAAAAATTGAAAAAGTTTATTTTACAAAGCCGAAAAATAAATACTTAGTTAATTGAATATCAAAGAAATGGTTCACCTATTGATTGGGTATTATAATAAATTAAATCAACTTTTCATTTCTTCTTCTAATAATAAATACTGCATGGTAGTAAATCGTTTGCTGTTTTTTTGTTATTTGTATCAAGTAATAAAAGCAATCAAATCTGATGTCACATAAAAATACTGCCTGTTAAAGTAATATTTCTCCATCATTTACCATTTCATTACCATGGTTGTGTTTAATAACAATAAGGAATTTGACATTTTGAATTATTCCATTGTAACACATGGGCTAAGAAGTCCCGGGGCTAACACATAGATGACGCTAGTTTTATTGCAGTCACCTTTCTCTCCGTTAGTACTAACCTTCAAAAGACAGCTGTTAAAATTTCATGATATCCTATTCATTAGTTTGTGAGTTATTGTGCTAAGAGTTACGCTACTTTTGTTATTTTCAAAACAATGAATCAAAAACAATTTCGTGTTTTGATTTTACGCTGCTTCTTGATGGGAAAAAATACCGTTCAAACGAAGCAATGGCTTGAAAAGTGTTATGGGGACTCCGCTCCATCAGAAACAACAATAGAACGTTGGTGTGCTGACTTCAAACGTGGTCGTAGAGATGCCGATGATGCAGAACGCGGTAGACGTCCAAATGAGGCGGTAACACCGGAAAACGTTTAAAAAAATCCACAAAATCGTTTTGAATGATCGAAAAATGAAGTTGCGTGAGTTAGCTGACATCGTAAAGATATCAAAAGAACGTATTGGCTTTATATTGCATGAGCATTTGACTATGAGAAAGCTCTGTTCAAAGTGGGTGCCGCGTTTGCTCACTGTTGACCAAAAACAAGAACGTGTTGATGATTCTGAGCAGTGTTTGGCTTCCATCACTTCACTCCGGAATCAAAATGATCGTCATCTGAGTGGACAGCAACTGGTGAGCCTCGTCCAAAGCGCCCGAAAGCACAACAATCAGCTAGAAAGGTTACGGCCTTGGTGTTTTGGGATGTGCGTGGTGTAATTTTCGTCGACTATCTTGAGAAAGGAAATACCATCAACAGTGCATATTATATAGCGTTATTGGAGCGTTTGAAGGCCGAAATTGCAAAGAAACGACCGTATATGGCAAAGAAAAAAATTTCGTTTCATCAAGACAACGCACCATGTCACAAGTCAATCAAAACAATGGCAAAACTACATGAATTGAACTTCGAATTGCTCCCACATCCACCGTATTCGCCAGATTTGGCTCCCAGCGACTACTGGCTGTTCGCAGACCTCAAAAATATGCTTGCCGGTAAGAAATTTCGCACGAATGAAGAGGTTATCGCTGAAACTGATGCCTATTTTGAGGCAAAAGATAAATCGTTGTACAAAAGTGGTATTGAAATGCTAGAATGTTGCTCTTGATGGAGATTACGTTGATGAATAAAGCTAATTTTGAACCAAAAAAAAACGTGTTTTCTTTGTTAGGCCCGAGACTTTTCAGCCCACGTGTTACTACCTAGTACTGGAATACATTAATTTTACTAAATTTACTAATTCGAGAGAATCTATTTTGTTTTCTAACAAAAATCAATATAACGCTTGCATCGTATCGTATGGTACTTCAATTCTTGAGCTAATGCTTATTTTTTTGTATATATTTCTTAGAAAGGAACAAAGGCACCTCAAGCAGCTGGAAAAATTCATACCGATTTCGAAAAAGGATTCATAATGGCGGAAGTGATGAAATATGCCGATTTCAAAGAAGAAGGTTCCGAAGCCTCCGTTAAAGCAGCTGGAAAATACAGACAACAGGGACGCAATTATGTTGTGGAAGATGGCGATATCATATTCTTCAAGTTTAACGCTGGAGCAGGGCTGAAAGATCCTAAGAAAAAATGACTGAGGGTTGCCATATTGATTATGGTTTATTTATACTTAAACATGATTTTATTTTATTCCAGCATAGCATGTTGACTGGCTATGCTTAGTTTTTGTCATTTTTTTTTACTTTAATATCAAATTGTTTAATAAAGTGAAGTAATCTTAGCTAAGAATTAATACAGTTGCATTGAAGTATTTTTAGTTTACGCAAGCATTTTTTGGGCATTTTTACTGCCACCACTCATTTTGTTTAAATTTTATATGCCTCGATATATAAGTTGTGTCAATAAATTATTGTATTTCACTTTATTTCTTTTTCTTAAAGTATCTACATCCACAAGTAAGGATAACAATAAGCTTTATTTCTAAATTTGTTAATTTTTTTTAATTAATACTGTAACACGTTTCAGTTTTAATTTCAGACCTTCCGCACGTCGTTGCCCTCTTTGTTCGTTAATATACAGTGGAATTCTCCCAACTCGAACTCCCCTAACTCGAATATTTTTTTATCCCGTGCGTTATCTATTAAATTTATATGCATATGACTGTCCTTAACTCGAATTTATCCCTAACTCGAAAAAAAATTAACCAAATTTAAGACGTAGAATCTCTGTAACTCGAAATTTTCACTAAAGGTACGTGATACGCCATCTGTTAGCGGATAGAACGTAATATCTATCGAAGGAATTCGGGGAAGTACCAATGACAACGGGTTTTATCATTCCTATTCATCTGCGTGTTGCGCTATATATTCAGTCGTATTCGTTAGTGTTTATCATCAACATGCCCCGGCAACGAAAACTTAAAAGTTTAACAGTGCAACAGAAATTAGAAATATTCAAAAAAGTGGACAATGGAATAAAAAAGAAGGTAATAGCTGCGGAATATGGCATACCAGCGAGTACATTGTCAACTATAATTAAAAACAAGGAACATATTCGAAGTTTCGCGAGTAAACTTACAAAACCTGCCAATTTCAAGTGAAACCGAGTTTCAAACAAAAATGTAAACAGTGCAGTGTTTAAGTGGTTTGTGTCTACTAGAGAAAAAAACATTCCGGTGTCGGGGCCACTTCTACACGAGAAAGTACTGGGATACAGTCAATTAGGAACAACAAATTTTAAGGCTGGCACCGGCTGGCTTCATAAATTTAAAAAAAGGTAAAATTTACGTTATTGTATTAGACATACGTATACACATATGAAATTTATATTTTATTTTTTAAATTTAGACATGACATATCGCATAAGAATATCTGTGGTGAAAGTGCCACAGTGGATGATCGTCAGGTTAGTGATTGGATTCGAAATGTATTGCCGGGGATTTTGGGGCGGTATAGCGAAGATGATACTTTCAATGCTGACGAGACAGGGTTATTTTTCAAATGTCTACCTAAGAAATCTTTAGCCATTAGGGACGACAAATGCTATTGTGGAAAACTTAGTAAAGATCGGGTCACATGCCTTCTAGCAACGAATATGACTGGCACTGAAAAACTAAAACCTCTCATAATTGGCAGAAGTGCAAAGCCACGATGTTTTAGAGGGGTAAAATGGCTTCCTGTAGATTACGAGAACAACGTAAAGGCATGGATGACCTCTGAAATTTTTGAAAAATGGTTGGTTAAATTGGACAAGCAATTTTCACACGAGAATCGAAAAATAATAATGTTTATAGACAACTGCCCTGCTCATCCTGCAATACAACAGAAGCTGAAGGCCATAAAATTGCAATATTTGCGACCAAACGGAAGTTCCAAACTGCAACCTTTAGATCAAGGCATCATTAAAACTTTCAAAGATTATTACAAAGGAAGAATCCTTAAAAAAACCTTACACGCATTAGAGAATAACGGTTCTCCTAGCATATCACTTCTCGACTGTGTGAGAGAGGTTGCCACGACATGGCATGTGGATGTTAAACAAAAAACCATTCAAAACTGTTTTAAAAAGGCTGGTTTTGGTAACGAAGGCGAAATTCCCCTTGCTCAACTAAAAGAACGCCTGCAAAATTCAGAAGATAAAGAATTTCCTGTTGAAGTAAGGTAAGATTTTGAAAACTATGTTGAGTTGCTCAATGTCGAGAATGTATCTCTTGACACTTATCTTGAAACTGATAGTAACCTCTTAACTACTGACTATCCGACAGACGAAGACATTCTAAGGAGTGTATCAAGCATTACAGATGAAGAAACCTCCGAAGAAAGCGATGAAGAAATTGTGGAGCAACCATCACACAAACAAGTTTTACAAGCATTCGAGACATTAAAGAATTATTTTATGTCTCATGAACAAACATCCGATAAGACATATATGTTCGTTAATAAAATTCAAAAAACGTATGAACACATCCGAGCGGCCAATGTTCGGCAACAGTTGATAACGGATTTCTTTAAAAAAACAATTTAATTATGCAATTGTTTTATGTTCCCATGTACAAGTACACATTTAATACCTATGTATATAGGACAATTTTTGTTTAATTTCATACATATACATATAGTACATATATATATATATATATCCTAATGCATGTAGTTTGTATTTTCAGTTTGTTTTTAAATCATCTTTTTATTTATTTTATATGATATTGTTATTACATATTATGCTTTATAAATATATACATATAATGAAAAGTAAATTGTGAATTTTCTGTAACTCAAATTTTCTCTAACTTTATTTGGGGATTTAGGTTGTTCGAGTTAGGGGAGTTCCACTGTACTTTCTTTGGCTTACTTCCACGACACAACTTTTACTCTTCTAAGTACCTGGCAATAATTGCTGAAATAACCGTTTCTTAATCCATTCATAGAATTCATATTCACCCGCCAATTGATTTTTTAGATATTTTCTTACAAACTTTGAAACTTTTAGTCTTCGTTTTTGACCATTAATGTGATACGGTTCTGGAAAAAGTACACAATCATAAATTAAAACTTTATTCGAACGATAAAAAATACTTTACCCAATAAATCCTTGTAATACATTCTGTTGATACCTTTAAAGAAAAAAGATAACTTCTTTTCAAAGACTTCTAATGTAGCATTTACTTCTTCTAGCACTCCCACAACTGGAAAATATTTTTCTACATTTCTTTTTGCTTCAGACAGTGCCCAATAATTATTATGTAACCTAGAAAAAAGGAAGTAATTTTTTAGGATGTATTCTCTTTGTCCGGGGTGTCCCCCACGAATATCTGGAAAAGTGTATGCTTGGTTAAAATATTTTGTCAATTTGGTCATTTTAAAGGGACCTCCAATTGTTTATACTGGACAAACAAAAAGGAGTATCGAAACGAGGTTCAAAGAACATATTAGACACTATCGTTTCGAACTGAACTATCAAGCGTAGCAGAGCATATGGTAAAATCCGGACATAAGATTGATTTAAAAAATCTGACGCTACTTAAAAACGTGAACTCGTATAGAGAATTAGACGCGTACGAAACGATATGTATGAAAAAGAACGGAAACTTATTGAACAGAGAACCACCCCCAATTGCACACTCGAGTTTGATTGATTTATTACCATAGGTCCTGTTAAAGATACGATTCGCTTTCGTTCCATCCTTTCCCGAAAAAGGCATTAGACCACCGAGTAGATTGTAAATAGTCATATGTTTTAGAAAATTTTAGAGCCTGCGTAGAAAATAATTTGCATGCGTGATAGTTTTTACTTTCAGTCGGTAACACGCTTGACAATGAGAGCCCACGTGCTTTCGAAACGCTGCGTTCCGCATAATTAATAAATTTGTGTGAGTGGAGTTTACTGCTATACCTGTGAATTGTGCATCCACACAGTCCTTGCAATCGTCATCTTGAAACGTATTTACTTTGGGTGCATATTGAACATTTTTCTTTTAGAAGAGCAACTTGAGAAAGAGAAAAGTAGGTAGTTGTATTAAAAAAAAAAGGTTTTGACACTTTCCATTTGCAAGTTTAACTATAAATTTCACACGGTATAAATTTTCCCATCCTGCTCTATACTCTGGATGGTTTAGAATTTCAGTTTTCCAAGTTAAATACCTGCACAATTGTAAAAGTTCAGATTCACTATCCATGTATGAAAAGTATCCAAAAAGTGCAAGTATTTATAAATATGGTTAAAAGTAGCAATGCAGTTATTTTATCTTGGAATTGAACTAAAATTTAAGAACTCTAATATATAGTATATTCCATTAAAAAAAATGTAAATAGAGTTTTTCCCATTTTCGGTATGATCGAAAGTGTCAGGTTATAGAAAATATTGTATTTCAATAGCACATGTCGGTTTTAGTATATTGCCAAGGTTTTAGAATTTTCTAATGTATGTATACTGAGTGATTTTAAATGTTTGAGGACAGTTTAAATTTCGCGCCTTGCTAAATTTTTGTCACGTTGGCAATTTGGTTTTGAATTCGTAACCAGTAGTGTAGGAAATAACACATGGGCTGAAAAGTCCCGGGCCTAACAAAGAAAACACGGTTTTTTTGGTTCAAAATTAGCTTTATTCATCAACGTAATCTCCATCCAAAGCAACGCAATCATTCCAGCGCCGCTCTAACATTTCAATACCACTTTTATAGAATGATTTATCTTTTGCTTCAAAATAGGCCTCAGTTTCAGCGACAACCTCTTCATTCGTGCGAAATTTCTTACCGGCGAGCATTTTTTTGAGGTCTGCGAACAGCCAGTAGTCGCTGGGAGCCAAATCTTGCGAATACGGTGGATGTGGGAGCAATTCGAAGTTCAATTCATGTAGTTTTGTCATTGTTTTGATTGACTTGATGAAACAAAATTTTTTTCTTTGCCATATGCGGTCGTTTCTTTGCAATTTTGACCTTCAAACGCTCCAATAACGCTATATAATATTCACTGTTGATGGTATTTCCTTTCTCAAGATAATCGATGAATATTACACCACGAACATTGCAAAATACCGAGGCCATAACCTTTCCAGCCGATTGTTGTGCTTTCGGGCGCTTTGGACGAGGTTCACCAGTTGCTGTCCACTCAGATGACGATCGTTTTGATTCCGGAGTGAAGTGATGGATCCATGTTTCATCCATTGTCACAAATCGACGCAAAAATTCCGGTTTGTTACGTTTAAACATGGCCAAACACTGCTCAGAATCATCAACACGTTCTTGTTTTTGGTCAACAGTGAGCAAACGCGGCACCCACTTTGAACAGAGCTTTCTCATAGTCAAATGCTCATGCAATATAAAGCCAATACGTTCTTTTGATATCTTTACGATGTCAGCTAACTCACGCAACTTCACTTTTCGATCATTCAAAACGATTTTGTGGATTTTTTTGATATTTTCTGGTGTTACCGCCTCATTTGGACGTCCACTGCGTTCTGCATCATCGGTGTCTCTACGACCACGTTTGAAGTCAGCAAACCCAACGTTTTATTGTTGTTTCTAGTGGAGCGGAGTCCCCATAACACTTTTCAAGCCATTGCTTCGCTTGAACGGTATTTTTTCCCATCAAGAAGCAATGTAAAATTAAATCACGAAATTGTTTTTGATCCATTGTTTTAAAAATAACAAAACTAGCGTGACTCTTAGCACAATAACTCACAAACTAATGAATAGAATATCATGAAATTTTAACAGCTGTCTTTTGAAGGTTAGTACTAACTGAGAGAAAGGTGACTGCAATAAAACTAGCGTCATCTATGTGTTAGGCCCGGGACTTTTCAGCGCATTTGTTAGATTTTGGATGGGTGATAAAATATTGACAACAGATCTTCAAAAAATCAATTTCATATTGATTTTCTAAGCAAAATGGAAAATAACACTGATAAACAGTAGCTCTAAGAAGAACAGATTACAAGTAAAAATGAAGCAAATAACGAAAAAAAATTAATATAAATAACGTGTCGCACAGGCAGTTGACAGGACCGATACTCACAATGGCCACTCTTAACATGTCAAATCCCCTAGAATCCACCGCGCGAAATTTAAACTATCCTCAAACATATAAAATCACTCTGTATATACTCTTTTATATATCAGTTTATGCAGTTTCCTCGTGTGGCACCCTGTATAGATATTAGGTTATAACATTAACTTACATACATCTAACATCTTGTCCGCAGAAATACGGAATCGCGAAGTCGTATGGTAGCCCATTTTGAAATGTACACTCCAAACTTTGCGTTTTGACGCATCTTTCAATTGGCACTCCATTTTGTATGGTTGCGGTTACATATCGATCTAACGGATTCGCGGTTGTTTCCTTAAATTGGTATCTGGAATTTGGGACAAATTTATTATGAACTTGTATACCCCAATTCACGTTATACAAGAAAAGACTCTAAAGAAACATTATTGGAATTAGTTCTATGTCTGACATGGATGTTTGAACATGTTTTTAAACAATATTCAGTGCTCACTATTTGGTTGTTAGAAAACCAGTCGAATGGAGACTCATTGCACTTTATAGGTACCACACAACTCTACAGAATGGTTTGATGTGTACCAGAAGAACTACTTAAGGCCTTTTTACATAAGGCGCAGGTTCCAACTATCTTATTTGTTACTGGATTTTGATAGGAGATGAAACCACATTACAAAGACTATAAAACAGGCTAATAACTGATGTTTTCAATGTTAAGTTTAACGTGCCTTGTAAACAACTTATCTTTTATTAAATGGTGATACATGTCCCTTTAGAATATTTTTATAAAAATTTCTTTTCAATCATGTTATATGTAACGTTTACTGAAAAAAAAAATAAAAGAAAGTATAGTCAATATTGAAATAACTCATTTGCTTATTAATTTTTGACAAAAGTAAATAGTTTAACAACACTACCAAATGCATTTGCAGATATTGTTTGAATTAACCGAATGCATTACTGACATATTTTGTTATCCAATGCCTTATATTCACTAGAGAATTAGGATTACACTAGGGTGACAGAATAAAATAGACACCTACTAATTAAAAAAAAGATTCTATTCTCGTTATATATACAAAATATTTTAAAATTTTTAAATTAGATTAATATTTTGTCGATCCACCTTTACTTGCGTGAAGTGCTGCTAGTCTTCTAGGCATAGAATCTATTAAATGATTAATGGTGTCCTCTGGAATATTTTACCACTCTTCTGTAACAGCTGCCACGAGTTCTTCCTTATTGCTGGGTTTTCGGGATCATTCCGCCATATTTGTCTGGATTATGTGCCAAACATTGTCTATCGGATTCATGTCTGGTGATTGGCCTGGCCATGGTAAAATCCCTGTTTCTTAATGTCGACCGTATTTTAAGGAAAGTCCAATACAAACAACACATCAGAAATTCCACGACCTTGACATCAACAAACACCGGTAACAAGAAATATATAACTCTTCCTTTTCACCCAACAGTAAAAGGGTTAAGTAAAATTTTCCGACAACTAAATACGAACGTGTCTTTTGTGTCAAAAAACAACTTAAAGAATCTCTTAGGGAATCCCAAAGATAAACCGGAGATGATAAAAAGGTCTGGAATATACCAAATCGCATGCAACGATTGTGAGAAAGTTTATATTGGACAAACAAAAAGGAGTATCGAAACGAGGCTCAAAGAACATATTAGACACTGTCGTTTCGACAAACCTGAACTATCAAGCGTAGCAGAGCATATGGTAAAATCCGGACATAAGATTGATTTAAAAAATCTGACACTACTTAAAAACGTGAACTCGTATAGAGAATTAGACGCGTACGAAACGATATGTATGAAAAAGAACGGAAACTTATTGAACAGAGAACCACCCCCAATTGCACACTCGAGTTTGATTGATTTATTACCCTAGGCCCTGTTAAAGATACGATTCGCTTTCGTTGCATCCTTTCCCGAAAAAGGCATTAGACCACCGAGTAGATTGTAAATAGTCATATGTTTTAGAAATTTTAGAGCCTGCGTAGAAAATAATTTGCATGTGTGATACAGTTTTTACTTTCAGTCGGTAACACGGTTGACAATGAGAGCCCACGTGCTCTCGAAACGCTGCGTTCCGCATAATTAATTAATTTGTGTGAGTGGAGTTTACTGCTATACTTGTAATTTGTAACGGAACATCTACCATCTCAACTCACCGGCGGCAACATTCTATGCAGAGGGGATTGGAAGGCTCGTCCATAAATATGACAAATGCATAAATCTTTACGGTGATTATGTAGAAAAGTTACCATGTGTGTACATAACTTTTGGTAATAAAAAATCATTTTGTTATTTACACTTGCTTTGTTTTCATAAGCTATCGGAGGTTGGAAAAGACATCCCTCGTATTTAGTAAGTTGTCAAGTACCACTGTCGAGGACGGATGCATTATGAAATTGTATATAGTGACAAAATAAAATAATAAAAAAAAAACAAGAATACAATACAACAATTTACGGTAAGTCGACTCAGAGCTGGAAAAAAAAAATTCCTCAACATTATACAACGGACTTGCTATCAGCATATTTTGATGGCCTTTTTTTGAATAACTCGACACAAGTGCGCCCGTTTCTAGAAACCCACCTGTATGTACTATGCCATTCTTTGTTGACTTTTCGCTAAAACATTAATAAATGCATTCAGCTTTATAAATGTTATCTGTATCCCTTACTCTTTTGCGTAAGTAATAGTTATACTTTTATTTTATATAATATCAATGTATTTCTTAGTTATAATATATTGGTGAATATTCAGTAAAAATTAGATATTTTGAAACATGACGGCAATTACCTTTCCAATGGTCTATTAATATGGAAAATAAGAATAGTACATTATTCAAGGTAATATCTTTTTACAATTGAACGAGCAAGTACGAACGGAAATATAGGTATACACGTAACCATAGTACAATTACCATTATTTCAAGAAAAATAATATCGTAACATTCAGTACTTTCAAAGGCTAAAAGTGTACACCGGTTGCTCATGAATGTTATTAAGTGTTTAATACTTACATTTCTGTAGAATAATTGTAACCTTAACAGATTTATAACACATGGGCTGGAAAGTCCCGGGCCTAACACATAGATGACGCTAGTTTTACTGCACCTTTCTCTCAGTTAGTACTAACCTTCAAAAGACAGCTGTTAAAATTTCATGATATTCTATTCATTAGTTTGTGAGTTATTGTGCTAAGAGTCACGCTACTTTTGCTACTTTCAAAACAATGGATCAAAAACAATTTCAAATTTTACACTGCTTCTTGATGGGAAAAAATACCGTTCAAGCGAAATAATGGCTTGAAAAGTGTTATGGGGACTCCGCTCCATCAGAAACAACAATAAAACGTTGGTTTGCTGACTTCAAACGTGGTCGTAGAGACACCGATGATGCAGAACGCAGTGGACGTCCAAATGAGGCGGTAACACCGGAAAACATCAAAAAAATCCACGAAATCGTTTTGAATGATCGAAAAGTGAAGTTGCGTGAGTTAGCTGACATCGTAAAGATATCAAAAGAACGTATTGGCTTTATATTGCATGAGCATTTGACTATGAGAAAGCTCTGTTCAAAGTGGGTGCCGCGTTTGCTCACTGTCGACCAAAAACAAGAACGTGTTGATGACTCTGAGCAGTGTTTGGCCATGTTTAAACGTAACAAACCGGAATTTTTGCGTCGATATGTGACAATGGATGAAACATGGATCCATCACTTCACTCCGGAATCAAAAAGATCGTCATCTGAGTGGACAGCAACTAGTGAACCTCGTCCAAAGCGCCCGAAAGCACAACAATCGGCTGGAAAGGTTATGGCCTCGGTATTTTGGGATGTGCGTGGTGTAATATTCATCGACTATCTTGAGAAAGGAAATACAATCAACAGTGTTTCAAGACAATGGTGCGTTGTCTTGATGAAACAAATTTTTTTCTTAATAACGCTATATAATATTCACTGTTGATTGTATTTCCTTTCTCAAGATAGTCGATAAATATTACACCACGCACATCCCAAAATACCGAGGCCATAACCTTTCCAGCCGATTGTTGTGCTTTCGGGCGCTTTGGACGAGGTTCACCAGTTGCTGTCCACTCAGATGACGATCGTTTTGATTCCGGAGTGAAGTGATGGATCCATGTTTCATCCATTGTTACATATCGACGCAAAAATTCCGGTTTGTTACGTTTAAACATGGCCAAACACTGCTCAGAATCATCAACACGTTCTTGTTTTTGGTCGACAGTGAGCGAACGCGGCACCCACTTTGAACAGAGCTTTCCCATAGTCAAATGCTCATGCAATATAAAGCCAATACGTTCTTTTGATATCTTTACGGTGTCAGCTAACGCACGCAACTTCACTTTTCGATCATTCAAAACGATTTTGTGGATTTTTTTATGTTTTCTGGTGTTACCGCCTCATTTGGACGTCCACTGCGTTCTGCATCATCGGTATCTCTACGACCACGTTTGAAGTCAACAAACCAACGTTTTATTGTTGTTTCGGATGGAGCGGAGTCCCCATAACACTTTTCAAGCCATTGCTTCGCTTGGACGGTATTTTTGCCCATCAAGAAGCAGTGTAAAATTAAAACACGAAATTGTTTTTGATCCGTTGTTTGAGAAAATAACAAAAGTAGCGTGACTCTTAGCACAATAACTCACAAACTAATGAATAGAATATCATGAAATTTTAACAGCTATCTTTTGAAGATTAGTACTAACTGAGAGAAAGATGACTGCAGTAAAACTAGCGTCATCTATGTGTTAGGCCCGGGACTTTTCAGCCCATGTGTTAGTAATCTCAATTTTAATAATTTAGTCATAAGATTTACAGTTTTTGTAGACGTACACGCTAGAATTTTAACGACGCTGTATTATTATCAACAACAGTATTGCCACGCAGAAGAGGTAACAGAACCCCGAAAGGCGTCGTAAGAGAAATAAACAATTAAATCAAGTCATTGAGTTACATGTGACAGAGGTATTATTAAAAAAAAAGCAAATGCAGTACAAAAACTATCTATGCAAATGTGAACAGTGTTCAGATATACTTGGAAGAAATTCAGTTGAAGAATAAAATACGAATTAGTATCTAAATTGCAAAAACCTCGCGACTTTATTCAGCTCCGTTCTCTTCAAGTATTCAAGTATTCCACTCAGAGGCGCAAACACTGATGCCGATGTCTCTTCCACGAAAAGCTTATAAGTTTGAGATGAATATAGTTTTCTTTCGTAATTAATTTGCTCGTTAACTTAACTGATATTGTTTTATTCACTTCTTTTCATTACACCTTAGCAATGAATGGAAAAAAATAAAACATAAGTCAATTTTTTTCTCTATCAAATCATCCTTGTACTAAACTAATTAATACACAAAACAGTTTTTACCTCGCAATAAAATTATCCACCGGGTCTCTGACTAGATTTATGTAAGTGGGCGATTGTCTGTCAAAAGAGGAGAAGTTTATAAAATGCACCGGCTTATCGAAGCATAACGGTATTGCCTCTTGTCTGATCCTATTTTGAATTGCATCCACCAATTCTTCCTACAAACAAAGCAAATATAGAGAGTTCATAAGCCGTAGGTGGATGGATATATAAGACAATAAGAAGTCAGATTTCGAGGCGAATACTTTCAATTTTCTCATTGTGAAATGGATGGTATCGGCTTGTGGTATCTGCGACAGGTAACCAAATTGGGTGACAAGCGACCGGTTCAGTATTTGAATCGACTCAACGCTGAACGTACGCTGAAACCCATGCAGAAACTACACGCGTAGACGTAGTAGGTAGTAAAGCCGTATACGCATTAAAAACTCGTTTGATACTTTGGTAAAAAGAAAGCGTAGATCTTTATGTAATACGGTGTGCTTTGTAAATATATGAACTGCTAAAGCGGCTCACCTACAGAATAAACTGTATAATAGCAAACAATTATCAAAATCAATTCACAAACAATTACTGGCAAATATTATCTCGAAGTTTTGAAGTGTCTTGTGGTCAGAATCCGTCGTATTCGACCCGACTATCATTGTTCGTCAATTTTTAGCTCGGAATCAAATTTGTGTTGAATTATCCGTCGTATTCACTTGATTTTGGCCCCATGCGATTTCGCTCTATTCCCTAAATCAAAATTGAATTTGGAAGGATATTCTTTTAAAAATTTTGACTATTAAATCCGCAACAACGCAAACACTAGAGGTAATTCCACAAAATGAGCTAGAATACGCATTTGAATCACACATGGGCTGAAAAGTCCCGGGCCTAACACATAGATGACGCTAGTTTTATTGCAGTCACCTTTCTCTCACTTAGTACTAACCTTCAAAAGACAGCTGTTAAAATTTCATGATATTCTATTCATTAGTTTGTGAGCTATTGTGCTAAGAGTCACGCTACTTTTGTTATTTTCAAAACAATGGATCAAAAACAATTTCGTGTTTTAATTTTACACTGCTTCTTGATGGGAAAAAATACCGTTCAAGCGAAGCAATGGCTTGAAAAGTATTATGGGGACTCCGCTCCATCCGAAACAACAATGAAACGTTGGTTTGCTGACTTCAAACGTGGTCGTAGAGACACCGATGATGCAGAACGCAGTTGACGTCCAAATGAGACGGTAACACCAGAAAACATCAAAAAAATCCACAAAATCGTTTTGAATGATCGAAAAGTGAAGTTGCGTGAGTTAGTTGACATCGTAAAGATATCAAAAGAACGTATTGGCTTTACATTGCATGAGCATTTGACTATGAGAAAGCTCTGTTCAAAGTGGGTGCCGCGTTTGCTCACTGTTGACCAAAAACAAGAACGTGTTGATAATTCTGAGTAGTGTTTGGCCATGCTTAAACGTAACAAACCGGAATTTTTGCGTCGATTTGTGACAATGGATGAAACATGCATCCATCACTTCACTCCGGAATCAAAACGATCGTCACCTGAGTGAACAGCAACTGGTGAACCTCGTCCAAAGCGCCCGAAAGCACAACAATCGGCTGGAAAGGTTATGGCCTCGGTATTTTGGGATGTGCGTGGTGTAATATTCATCGACTATCTTGAGAAAGGAAATACCATCAACAGTGAATATTATATAGCGTTATTGGAGCGTTTGAAGGCCGAAATTGCAAAGAAACGACCGCATATGGCAAAGAAAAAAATGTTGTTTCATCAAGACAACGCACCGTGTCACAAGTCAATCAAAATAATGGCAAAACTACATGAATTGAATTTCGAATTGCTCCCACATCCACCGTATTCGCCAGATTTGGCTCCCAGCGACTACTGGTTGTTCGCAGACGTCAAAAAAATGCTCGCCGGTAAGAAATTTCGCACGAATGAAGAGGTTATCGCTGAAACTGAGGCCTATTTTGAGGCAAAAGATAAATCGTTCTAAAAAAAGTGGTATTGAAATGTTAGAGCGGCGCTGGAATGATTGCGTTGCTCTTGATGGAGATTACGTTGATGAATAAAGCTAATTTTGAACCAAAAAAAAACGTGTTTTCTTTGTTAGGCCCGGGACTTTTCAGCCCATGTGTTAATATTGAAACTGGAGTGAATATTTTGAATAAAAAAGTTGAAAAATACTCAGATTTCTTGCTTTAATATTTTTCCCACAGCCGGTCTCGAAACTTATTTATCGCACTGTGTATGTATAGGAACATCTGTTATAGAACACGTTTGGAATTTAAAGAATTTGTGATCAAGAACGTTTAATATATATTTTATATTTACTTTTAGTATGAGGAGATGGATAGTTACCAGCCAATTGTTATATTAAAAATTGATTAATCATCCGTTGAATTTGATACAAACAACTAAATTGTCCCTGCCACCTTGACCTTTGACAAATGGCTACATCAGGTAAAAGAGTAGATGAATTAATTTCAAATTTGTTTTTAAAGAATTCTATTCCTGAAGGTCATATAATTATTTGTCAGCTATTTGTGTGGAATGTTTAATTGCGTTACATCTCATCGCGTTTCTACACATCTCGAAACTTCCGCAATAAATATGTTTAGGTGTAATTTTAAAGAACTACAAAACGTTAACGTTAGTCCATTAAAAATACTAAGGGAAATAATGTTTGCATCTATTACCTGTTCCAATCGACTCATTTTTGGTTTCTTTTCGTCCTTTAATCGCACATGTCTAAAATTATTCCCTCCTTGTAACCACTGAATTAAAAGCAGTAACATTTCGGAACCACTTTTAGGTATTCTATTGAAAAATAAAATGTGACTACTTAACTCGTCGGTATTACCAATTTCAGCTAACGATTTCGTAGCGTGTTTTATTGGCGGTAACGAAAAATATGCGGTCTGTTGTGTTGGGGATGTAATTTGGGCAAGAGTTTGTTTATAATAATATCTGCTATTTGTATTATTATGTAAAACGCGCGTAATGCACAGCATCAGAAACAATACGAATGGCACACTTAATAAGGAAACTTTCACACGCATTTTTCTTAGCCAAAATTAAATCGAATATTTAAGTTAGAGAAATAACCATTTAAATACAGTCACGAAAAAGATCGAAACTTATCGCGAAGAACGAACTTACAGAATGCAAAGGTGAAAGGTAAACAGTGTCCACTTGTATGAAATAGGCATCTCCTACTACCGGCCGTACAATTTTGAGTAAGGTGTTTCAGAATGTAAGCAGTGCACTTACGAAATGAAAGTGAAAAAATGCAAAAACATGATTCATCTGCAAGAGAGGCGGTGGTCAGTAAATGCATTACATGTCTAAACCGGCAAATGCATTCGTGTTTTATATTTCAGTATATTTTTCATTCTAAAACTTCTTGGGTAAAAGGCAGCATAAACTGTAACGTATCAACTGAGTTATTTCTTCTTAAAAAATTTACCTACTGAACGTAATGTATGTTGAGACAGGTTCGAGTTTAAGTGAAAGGCATTTCTTAATTTAAAAAATAGATTACTGGACGAAAAATGTGCATATACAGGGGGCGCAATGGAAATGCTTTTTCTGCGTTTACTTTGAATATCAAAAAATTTTGGTTTAAAAATTCAAACTATTCTATTTAAGATGATATTTTTGTGAATATTTTGCAAATAAAAATTTCGGTTATTCTTTCTGTTTATAAAAATTCAATTCAAAGAAAACACGTTTATTTTAAATAATGTTTAACTAATTATTATCAAAAACAAAAATACGTCGAAGATTATGCGTAGAGTCACATTTTTCTCTCTTATATTTAGACTTGACGTATCTGTCATCCCTTTTGGTCCATGGTTACCACATCAATTCCTTTAATGGATTGTTCAATACTGTCTTGCATTTTTATTCTAGCTTTCAAATAAAAAATACTAATTATAGTTTCACATAAGGATTTAGATTATTATAAAAAAAATTATATTATAAACAAATATTATATATATTATAAAAATCATTGTTCGCATTTATTAAGTTGAAAGAAATAAAAAAATGCAACAAGAAAGTTAAATTTTGGCTTGAACAATTTGCAGCAATTTCTCAACATCAAGTGATATAATCTAACATTAGCGCCTAAATTAGAACAAGGTTTGTTGATAGCTGTGATATTTAGAACTTATATACGAGGCGAGGTCCAGAAGTTCGTGGAATGGATGGGATGGAGTGGGGATAGGGGCGCTCGCTAGGTGTCATTCTGATTGGCGACTCATCATTAGTATATAAGTTACGTAAGTAGTTTACGAATAGTTGCCTGCTAAACACGTCAATCCGGAAGAAAACTGAAACTATGGAGGAAATTGAACACCGTGCTACAAAGCAAGGAAAGAACGCTCAAACCATATTGAATGAAATGGAAACCGTTTATGGGGAACACTGCCCCTAGTAAATCAATGATTTATAAGTGGCATGGTCTTTTTAAACATGGTCGGGAGTCGATTGAAGACGACCCCCGCTCAGGACGGCCCGTTGAGGCCACCACATCAGACATCGTCGAAAAAGTGCAAAAATTTCTACTGCAAGATGCCCGTCTGAAGAAAAAACAATTATCTGCATTATTTGGAGTATCAGATACCACCATTTTGCGTATCCTCCATGACCTCCTGGGTATGACAAAAGTGGGATTGTGAGGAGATATTATTGATTGATTACAAAGAAAAAGGTAGGAGCATAATCAGAGAATATTACGCAGCAATATTAGAAAAATTAAAGGAAGCCATCAAGGAAGAACGTCGAGGAAAATTGACGAAGGGTGTGTTGCTCTTGCAAGACAATGCGCCGGTTTACAACAGCAAAGTTGCAATGGCTACTCTGTACAAGCATGACTTTAAATCAATAGTCCATCCACCCTACAGTCCAGACCTGGCACTGAGTGATTTTTATTTGTTCCCCAATTTAAAAAAAGACTTACGTGGAAGAAAGTTTTTCGACGACAATGAGGTAAAGGATTTTTATGATGGCTTAGAAAAATTAATTCATAGATCTAATAAATGTATTGTGCTTAAGGGTGATTATATTGAAAAGGAAAAATAGATTTACTATTTTATTTAAAACCCTTTCATTCCACGAACTTCTGGACCTCCCCTCGTAGTGCAACATAGAAAATCCAACTCCAAACTAGCTTTTTCTGAAGTTGGTTTTTGTGCGGATCATATAAAATCATCATTATATTTGTGGCGAGTTTACAAAATAGGGCAAAAAAAATTATTCTAAGAAATATGGTCAAGATATTTTGATATGAAATAAATGCCGTCGAACATATTATTTACACTGACAGCATTTATTGTAAAAAAATATTGAATCATCTACTTAATTGGTTTATTAGATAAAGATCTACAGATTTTGCTATATCAATATTGGGGATGGCTGTTGGCCACAACGAAGGTAACTGTTATTTTTGCTTGATAACTGTAACACGACGCACTTTAGGAGTTATGACACGTCTAAATTGTATTAGTAGTAAGGAGAAGATAGTGAAAGCATTACACCTACCTTTGAGTGCAAGACCTTATCAATCAATAGTCCAGCGTATCAACCTTCTAAAACAAATAACTGCAATTGTATTAAATAAAATATCATTAGATGACAGTGAACGATTAAGTAATTTAATTCTAATTTTAGAACTGAGTAAAACAAATTCAGAAATATTGATCTTTTAATTTAAGGATTTCAATTTAGTAGAAAAGGAAGTTAGAGTGCTTACGGTGATTTTAAGGTAATTAATTTATTATCAGTTCAGTTTGGTTATACCAAATATAGTTATTTCTTATGTAAATAATGAGAAAGAATATCATTGCATGTTCACTAGCTTCAAAAGAGAATATATTATTGCCATCACTTCAGTGGATAAAATGTGGATAAAATTTCTGCATCTGGAAACTACGTTTTCATGTATAATTATAAAAAATTGAAAGAATCTAGTTTCCTAAAATATGGAGTATACAGTAGTAGTTACAAATGTGATCTACAACATTTTATCAAATATCCAATGTTTCATGAAGGGGGTGTACGGCAGAGATTTTATAAGTTTCATTGAACGTCATTAAAAATTCTCGAATAAATTATGATGTCTGGTAGTTCGGCAATGCAACCTCGCTTATAATTATTGACAAAGGACAAAGAACACTAACATATAATGCAAATAAACTGAAACTAAAATCAAGCGTAGCAACGTGCGGGAACGTCTGATATTTTGTCGTACTACACTACATTTTTTAATTTGGAAGAGTAAAATGAAATGACGCGTTTGCACAATGGAATTTTTCAAAGCTACTTTTTGGTGGCAGTTTTAAAATTAACTAGAATTTTCTATAAGTTGTAGTTATGTAATTATTATTACAACCCAAATTTAGAGAGAGAAATTAAAAATACAAACGCACTTACCCAAACAGACGATTTAAACGTCAATCAGTTGTTGCAACAGTATGGCGGCCGGCAATATATTAAATATTGCTAGTGTAATTTTTACCGAAAACTCTGTTGGTCAGTTTTAACCTACTTTTTGGCGCTTTAATTTAAAAACACTCCTCCGAATTAAAAAATAGAATATAACAATCGTTAATTGTCAAAATACTAAACATTTTTTTTAGTTATTGCGCAACAAAAAGATGTAATTTCTTTCTTTCTTTTCTACTACTTTTGATGTAAGTACGTCTTGAATGTAATTTAAAAAATAAATTATACGTTTTGCACAACAGTTTATTATTTATTGGTAAATTGTATGGATTTTAACTTTAATGGAAAGTATGGCTCTTACGGGAAATGCGAACGCGATTGACACATTATGTCAAAATTATATTCCTAGGGCATTTTAAACTCTACAGTTGGCTATATGAAGAATTGACAAATATTTCTCATATTATAGTATGACGTTACCTAGTGGTATTTAATAAAAATATTACAAGTTATTAATTCTATATATTCCAAAATATAGAAAACGGCTTTTATTAAAATATAATTGACGAATGTCACATTACATTTTCCTTTAGAATTGGTTCTACAATTGACTATAACAAGATTAGTCAACTGAATTATATTTATTGAGAATAGTACTGCAATGATATATCATGATCAAATCACGAAAGTTTGTAGTTACATGACCAATAAAGTGAAGGCAAGCGCTATATATATATATATATAAAAGTCAGAAGCATACGTTCTAATCAACTATGATATGACCATATATGATATAACTACAAAGTTTCGTGGTTTTCAGTGTATACATATATATTAAGAAACAGAGCACGCAAAACATACAAATTACGGTCGAAATCTGAAATCCTTGAATTAACTAAGGATGTAAACGTAACGGGAATCATGGGTAATGTAGTTGTCAACAAAGTCTCTAGTACAAAATCGCGCAACCCTGTCCAGGTTGAAAAGAGACGTATATACATAAACTCTCTGCTAATAGAAAGAGAGGCTAACATTCCATAAGACCCAATACCTGATTTAAGGGGCGAACGGACTATACATATACATTAGAAACTATTATGGTATTACTATAATATTTAACTCCTTAAATTGTAGTGAAATAGTTCGAAGTTATTGAAACTCGCATGTTTTGCACTTCTACTCAATACCAAAAAGAAATATTCTCATTTTGCCAAATTTAAAAATATTTCGATCTCTAATAGAAGTTTCTCGCGTTTACGATAATATGGTGTCTGCAATACTATTTCTTATTATAAAATTCGTCTGAATAAAAATAAAGTGTGTAGTAAAAGCGCTTTAACAGCGATGCAAATGTTTCAATAAATCTTCCAAATACCACCCTGGTCATTGTGTTCTGGTTTGAAGGCATGTGAAGTGAACGCTGTAATACTAAACTGGTTTCGTAATAATAACTAGACCATTAATTGGTAACAAACGATCGATTACATAGAAGTTATAACCTTTAATGCATATGTTGTAGATTACGGGATGTATATTTAGTATGAAAGCACTTTTCCCACTTCTTGAAAATGGACAATGTTTGAAATTATACAGATACCATTTAAACTCTGATTTACAGATATCTGACGTACAATAACGAGAATAAGTGTGTGCATAAATCTAAATCTTAATTTTCTAGAAAGGCCGAAGATAATAAAATGCTGCCTGTAACCATATTCTGCAGCGCGAAAGAATCGGCTGCAGGGGTTCGGAGATGTCGCGACATTGTGCAATTTACGAATACGTTTTGGAAATTTTAGAAACATTTGCATTTGCTATTAAAATATGTATCACGAGATACAATCCGTTGATTTTACATGTGACATATAACATCTATGCAATCGCAATATTGCTTGAGGCATAAACATTAAGAGTTGCGTTTTTAAAATTTCAAATTTTTCTTTGTATTTAGCAATTACTTCGGCAGCACTTTTTCCTAATCTTTGTATCAACAAATCATGCCATTAAGAACAGAATTTTTTTTGACAATCAGTTGACACTTCCGCGCACCAATATTTTTGAGTTCTGACTTAATGCTGTTTTCAGTTTTATTGCGTATTGATTTATATTATTTCGTACAATTGTTCGATTAGATAATTTCGAGTCGCACTAATTATTCTAGAAATAGTAAAATGATTTATAATCTAGTGTAAATAAATGATTGAAGGGCATTCGAAATTCCCACTTTCTGTATTTTAGCTTTAAGTCGGTGCTAAGTACTTAGTCAACCCCTCTGAAGCTGTAAACACTATATATCATACATTAAAATATGAGAAAGGAACCAATTTGCCTAATTATCGAAAGATAATTACAATGACATTGTTTTTCAATTTTGATACTTTAAATTGCATGATTGCGTATTCCCGAACGAAAATACGTCTCAACAATAAATTTATTGCACTGGTCCGTGAAAACCATCATTAACCTAAAAACGAACGTTGAGTATATTTGTACGGATGTATTATGACTATTGCGTTACTTGTCTCACACAAATATGCGGCTGTAGAAAAGTGGCAATAACAATTACACACAATTACATGCATTCCTAACCCTAAATCACCTGTTTCTTACATTCAAATTTACTTCGGAACATGAAAGCATTGTTACAAATTACAAATTATTTTAGTTTCATAATATATTAATTTGCGGATAAAATTTCGGATTTTGTAAATACATGGTCGCTTTTTCGACGTTCGTAATAGCGACTAAACCGTACAAAATTCCTAATACAATAAACACATTCGTACAAACGCGGCTCGATAAGTAATAGCTTACTTACGGTGTCCCTATTATGTCATCTGCTAAACCGGTTTCATTTTTTTCGAAATACTCGTTACTGACTGAAGGTTCGCAAGAATTCTCCGATCGTAGCGCTACCTACTGCATTCTTAACGTGAATGAAGTATAATTATCACTTTTAATCAACAATTTCCAAAGAAGGAAATTTCCTGACGTTGCAAATATTTCACCCTAGTTTGGAAAAAATATTTAAATGGTTTTTAATCATCAATTGCTTATAAATGTAATTACAATTTTTAATCGTCTGATATAATTAACGACTAATGTTGTTCTTAATGGAGACTAAATTGATTAAATCTTGTTCAAATATAATCCTGTACTGGCACTGCAAATAGCAAGCTGAGAAGTAGGCAACCCTTATTACTAAACAACGTACAGCCACACTTGGCAGAGTATGTTATTATAGAAAATAGCATAAGTATGGTGCAAATGTTAGATTAAAAAATTGGTTACATAATCGAACGTTTCTCTTGTTCTAGGTTCATTAAGCCACAAAAGTATCGGTATGGTAATGTCACAGAAACACTCACTTGTTTGTCGTTGTAAGCAGTACGTGTAATATTAGTATTTATTTAATCTAACACGTTGTAATACGTTACAATAAACATATATAATAATAAACACAGAATATACTAAAACTGGCACAGTTTATTTCTTAAAATCATAGCCTGGTACAATTACAGACACACTTCAATACGTAGACGAATTAAGATAAGGTTATTATTGCAACTACTGCCGTTTTCAATTCGAATTGGTGTTAGTAGGTTCTGTGTTATATTTGGCTCATTTTCATAGCTTATAAATATAAATTGAGATATTTCATTCAAACAATTTAACATTTCTGTGGTGTCATGATATATACATCATTATGTTATATTTTTACCAGTCAGTGTATATGTGAATAAACATGAATGCATACATTGCTAAAAATCTATCCATAAACTATCTGTGATAATTGTAACCCAGTAATTATTAATTATAGTACAGTGTAATATATTTTATTGTACTATAAACAGTTTATTTTTCTGTTTAATATTAAACGGTTTGCAGCTTATCTTGAGACGTGTTTTTGAAAACTTTCTTGTAGTATTGCCAAAAACTTTGTGGATCGAAATTTATAAGCTTATATAATGTTGCAATATATAGTTGTAGTCACTTATATCCGCATACATAATACGCGCAATTGGTTATATTTAGATTCTTGCGAGTAAATTTTTCATTTGGCATTGATCAAACATTTAAGTTACTGCATGATAGTTAAGCAGACGTTGCAGTAGTATTTTTATTCAATTGGTTTTAAATGTTCGCGCTAGATATAAGCCGGCCGGTGGCCATCTGATTTGTCCACGTGATCATTTGTTTTGATACGTGTTGTGTACCGTGTTATCGTACTTTTGTTTACCGTTTAATAACATTGCATCATACCTAATATAAAAGGGCAATGGCACGTTCATTTGATACATTTAAAGATTTAGACATAACACGCGATGAAGTTGAACGATTTGGTGAAGCACTGAAAGATAAAGAATTTCGTAAATTACTCAATGAATACGTCGAAGAACTGCAGAATCCAGAGAATCAGAAAGTATATCAGCAGGAAATAACTAAATTGGAGAAGGAACGAGGTTACGACGTAACTTTCATTAATCCTACAGCTGGGTATGTCATTAAAACTAGTGTCGACGGTAATAAAAAGGCTTTTGTGAATATTTGTACAAACGCTAACATACAGAAACCGAGCTCGAAGTGTATTACACAAAATGGTTCGAAAGGACTACAGTGGTCCTTGCCCCATTCATTAACACCTCCAAGAGAAGATATCGATAAGAAGGGAAACCGCTGTCAGGTTTTTGATGTAGTTTTTCATCCTGACACATTGTATTTGGCTCAGAACAATAAGGCATTTTTGAATATGGTCAATAATACTGCTTGTTCGGCAATTGAAGAGAATTTTAGTGCAAAATTGGATATTAAGAATTTAAAATTCCCAAAAATGCAATATAAGGGGATGGCTCATGCGGCAGTTATTAGAAGGGAAGCTAAAGAAAAGCTACAATTAAGTTCTGAAGAGCAAGAAATTATGGATAAAGTATATAAGAGCATGCCCAAAGTTGAAAAACAATCACCAAAAAAAACAAAGGTGAAAAAGGTCGATAATGACTCAAAATATACAGTACCAACGTACGTTATTAAACATCGTTCGTTGATAGATTTAGAAGAATTTACAGAACATAAAAATGCAAAATTAAATAGTGCTATTCCAAAAGAATTGGTAGTAGAAGTTAACTTGCCACTACTGAGATCTGCTAACGATATAGTACTGGACGTCATGGAAAAATCCATACAATTAATAAGTGAAAAACCATCAAAGTACAGGTTATATCTCACTTTACCGTATTCTGTAGATGAAAATGCTGGAAATGCAAAATTTGATAAAGATACAAAAAAGTTGATTATAACATTACCCGTTCGACGCATGGAAATATCTTCGTTGGACATTAATCGTGATGATAGCGGAGTTGATAGTGATCATGGATCTCCTCTAACAGGAAGCCCAACTGAAGACATACATACTAGTACAGCAAATTTAATATCAGTGTTATCCGAAAATGTTTGTGAACCTGAAAACAATTTTAGGACTAAAGTGAATTCATTTTTAGAAGAAGATGCTCATTATTCTTTACCTGAATATAGTTGCCATGTTTATGCAAACATTCTTGCATTTACATTGCATGTAAAAAATGTTGATGAAACTACCTTATGTAAAATATTAGAAGATCACACGGTTCATTTGAAATTCGCAACGATAAGTTCTGGATTTTATCCTATTAATTATGCATTTTATGTAAAATTGGAAAACCACCACATTGATTGCGAAAATATTTCAATTGAAGTTTGGGATAACAACGTAGTCGCACAATTACCATTTCAACCCAGTGATAATGTTATTACAACTTATTTTATTGGAATAGATCGAACTACTCTTCAGAAAAAAGTTATTGAAGATCCGTCTGTAATTAGTAAAACATTAGAGGATTCCATAAAACAGGAAAATCATAATGAAGAAATTACAGAGACGACAGTAAATGAAGCGGAAGAAGAAGCAGAAGAGAGAAATGAGTATCTGTCAGAAGAAAACCTGGACTCGGGAGAAGGTGCGCAAAGTTCTAACAGTGAAACCGATGAAAGAACTACTGCAAGTAAGGCAATTGATATCGTTGGTGCTATTTCAGAATCTAGTGGTGATGAATTAAGCTACAGTTACAGTCCAAGTAAGTGTAAAGGAATATTAAAAAGACTTTCGACATCTCGTAGTTCCGTAAGCCGTAGCATATCAGAGTCCAGTATTGATGATGCTGTTTGGGTATCATCTTTTGAAAATTGTAATAGTTTAGACTCTGTCATTCCAGAGGATGGGGAAGTGTCTACGAGTTTGAAGAAGACCGTTAGGTTCAATGATGTCGTCTTGAAGCAACTCTACAGGTATTACTACTACTTAATATAGTGTTTTCTAAGTGCTTTTTCCTTATTAGAAGAATGCAATTTCTTCCTAGAAATTACTGCTGATAACAAGTGCCAAATTTTATTATAAGCAGTTGAATTTCCTATTGTGTTCATACATAATCTATATCTAATAATTGTTTATGAATATCTTATCTAGTAAAACAAAGTGATTCGTTTTGAACTCTTTGGATTGTTTTGTTTTTGCATTACATTGCGAAATATGATATGATATTATGTGTAACAAGTTTCAAATAACATTTTAGTATAGTAAGGAAGCATCACAAAAATTAATATACAACATTTCCAAAATATTATTTAATTAAAAGCAGTTAGGGAAGTGATGTGCTTAATCGTAGTTACGCCTTTATGATTTTTAATATTGTATAGGGTGGTGCAGGGGAACGGGAAATTTTGAAATAACGTCATTTACACGAATAAATTCATAAAACTAGTAATTTATTAACGAAAGTGCATGTATGTATGAAAATGTCAAACTAAAGAGCTAAGTAAACAATTTGATTTGATTGAATAATATCAAAAGTATGAGACTAAATTTTGTTATTTTTCTCCGGTGTCTATACTTGTTTGTTAATGTATATGCTATCATGATATCATCAACTTCTAGGTCGAAGGTGGCATTGAAATAGAAAATTTATGTCTGAACTTAAGTCAAGGGTTATAACTTAACGGTTTTGAAAAATATTTTGACAGTGACATTGACTGCTATCAATGTCACAGGTATAGCAGTAAACTCCGCTCACACAAATTAATTAATTATGCGGAACGCAGCGTTTCGAGAGCACGTGGGCTCTCATTGTCAACCGTGTTACCGACTGAAAGTAAAAACTGTATCACACATGCAAATTTTCGACGATTGGATTATAACCTCACATACGGAAGTTGAATTTTCCACCACGATCTCCCTCTTTGACAGTTATGGACCTTTTCGTGTTTCCTCAATTTCTGCTGCTAATTTGCAAGATTTGCAGCAAAGAATTATTGTAGAATCAGTATTAATAACGCCCGCAATGCTACAAAATGCATGTAACAGCATGAGAAGGCGTATAAACTTAGGAATTGAAAATAATGGACAACAATTTCAACACTTGCTTTAATTTCGCATTCTTTTTACTAATAAAATCTTGAGTAACAGCTGGACTTGTTGTTTTATTGTGTCTCTAAATCAAATGACATGTTTACTAATATCACGATGACATTGTCAAAATTTTCAAAAGTTAAGGTTGTGTTACTTAAATTGGCTTAAATTCAGACATATATTTCCTATTTCACAATATATATTCCCTCTTTTTTACCAATATGCTGAATAAGTCGATGGTAGTAAAAATAACTCGATAACAATCGTGTCGAAGAATTTTTTTCTTGGTTACCAATATTGTGTATAGATAAGTTTTCCGTATATCTAATCAATAGTTCACTGTAGATATTATATCACTTCATGAATATATTCCTATCATACAAGGTAAAATATCTCCATACATCCAACTCTGATAAAAAGTAGTATAATGACAATGCTGTTGATATAAATTTTCCATGCTTATACATTTCAAAATGGTTCGTTCAAATTTACCCTTATGCGCAGGTTAAAATGTATTCTTCTCTTCTCTATACTTCTGGTTATAATGGCCATAATGATTTGTAGTGAACATGTAAATACGCCTGTTAGAGATAAAAATTAATGCAAGTATTAAATTAATTGCGAACTATGGCGAAATTATTTCGAAATCATAAAATTTTCCACTATTACCTATATATCTTATCAATTTTTTTAATTATCTTAAATTACAAGCGTGTTTATTTTGATAGGCAAGGTGTTTTGACTTTCTTTTTATGCATTTAGAAATAAATTCGATTTTGATTACTTTTAATCAGTCCAAATTATTCTATTTTTCACATATGGTCAGAAAGATAAAGTGTATATCTTCTTTTGTCTAAAAACTGAACCGTAGATAAAACATTTTGTTGGATACTTAAAAGAATTACGATAAATCTAATATTAATTACGCTATCGAAATGATTAGTGAATATCGACTATTAAAACATTTATAAATCAGTTTCATTCGCTGCAGATACACTACCGCTCAAAAGTGTTTAGGCACCCCTGTTTTCATGGATTATTCATGTAGTATTATGTTCACCAATAAAACATTATAATAAAATGAAATACGTATTTAAAATGTATTTCAGTAAGATAGACACCCATTATATCGCATAAGGTTTAGTATCATTTACCAGCACTTGGTCGGATTACCATAAACTGTTTATTGCGGTGCAATTACAATAACAATCCCTCTCAATTTACTGGGTAAATTTAGTCATCTGTTAGATTGTAGGTAATAATGTTTAAATTACCTTCCTAGAAGATTATAGTGAAATCTGTAACCTATGGTCAGTTGCAGTGTGGTATTTACTCTATTCACGTCGTGAGCGAAATATCGTGTGACAATTTTTGAAAATGCCTCCGCGAAGAGAAATTAGTACGGAAACACGTGCGCTTGTAATAGCTTACCATAAAAGTGGCATAAGTAATCGACAAATTGCCAAAAAAATGAAAATACACCACGCTACGGTTAACTATAAGGTAAAAAAATATTGGGAAACTGGCAGTTTTCTTAATAAAAGACGGAATGGAAGGCCAAATGCGACAACATCTGCAGATGATCGCAGAATAGTGGTTACCAGCAAGTTAAATAGACGCAAAACAGCCCCGGAAATCACCGCAGAATTAAATGTTGGTCGCCAAAAACTAGTGAGTGTTTCTACAGTCAAACGTCGCCTACACTTTATTTAATAATAACTTAACTAATTGACAATAAGTGTCCTAGCTCCGGTGCTCCGCCAGAGGCACTACACCGGATGTCCTCAACTTAACTGTTCAATATGAACGCAAACCTAGCTAACTTAACCTACGCTAACTTAACCTAGTGGAATAAAATAATGCGGGCCTAGCCCGCGTCCTACTTAACTTAAATATTTACATATTATTTCCTGGCCCTGAAGAAGCAGATCGATAAGCGATTAGTTACTTAAATTATTATAAGTTATTTAAATACATTATCACAGAACACAGAAATACGCTTCTTTCCTTAAGACTGCTACTTCTTCAAGGCTGGTTCGTCTCGCTGGTTGTCCCTTTGGTTTAAGAAGGTCCTAGGGTCCATGAGTGGTCGTCCAGGTGATCCTCTCTCCCCTCCGGGATCCTGCATAACGGTCGTCCCGCCGCCAGTTGCCGTCTCGAGCTTCCTGAAATAATGGGAGACCGCTAGTCATAACGCTCAACATAATTATGCCTACTGAATCTGATTCATTCTCTCTCATTCATTAGACATGTGTGCGGATGCATATCCTTGTCATCATTCATACTCTCTCCTACTAAATATTAATACTCAGCCAGATGCTCCTGTCGGAGCTTGTCCTATTCTTTTCCCTCCGCTGCCGAAGGAGTACGCTGAAAAGAAAGAGAGAAAATTACGCGCCCTGACTGCTAATTATCGTGCCGCAACCTATCGAGTTTTTCGACCGCGCTGCAAAAGAATGTCCACCATTCTGCCGTTTCGTCGTCGTTTATTTCTCCTAACGTCGCCTACAGAAAGCCGGGCTCCATGGACGTATTGCGATGAAAAAGCCATTACTACGCAACAACAAAACAAGCAAATGCGACTAAAATGAGCTCGTGAACACCCAACATTGGACCATAGAAGAATGGAACAACGTCCTATGGACGGATGAGTCCAAATTTGAGCTGTTCGGAACCCGAAGACGGATATTCGTAAGAAGATCTGTAGGTGAACGTGCCAGAGAAGAGTGTATTGCTGCTACCGTGAAGTATGGTGGAGGTTCTATCATCATTTGGGGCTGTTTTGCTGGCACTAGTGTAGGGGACATTGTGAAAATTGACGGTATATTAAAAAAAGAAGGCTACCGCGAAATTTTGGACAACCACGCAATACCTTCCCGAATTCGACTTTTGGGTCAAAATTTTATCTTCCAGCAAGATAATGACCCAAAACATTCCTCTAAATTATGTAAAGACTATTTACGCCACTTAGAAGAGAAAGGAATTCTCAAAATTATGGAATGGGCTCCCCAGAGCCCCGACTTGAATCCAATCGAGTTACTACGAGAAGAACTAGATCGGGAAGTACGGAAATCGGCTCCGACTTCAGCTACTGACGTGTGGAACAAATTGCAATCGAGCTGGACCTCAATAACACAAGAAACTCTGGCAAAACTTATTGCGAGAATGCCTCGATTGTGTGCTGCAATTATTAAATCAAGAGGAGGCCACATAGATGAAAGCAAAACTTAAATTAAACGTTTTAATTTTCACATTTATTTAATATATTTTTATTCATGTACGTGTATCTGTACACAAAAAATAAATATTATTAACATTTTTGCTGAGTTTTTATACATGTTTGCTGTCAGTGAGAGTGCCTAAACACTTTTGAGCGGTAGTGTATAAAAATTGTAAATAACAATTTTATAAAATTACACAAATTTTGTGAAATAACATAGGAAAGCAAATATGCATTAAAATATTTCTTAATAAATTGAGGGAAGAATAATGTTGGTGTAAGTAAGGCACTAGGCTGTGATTCACATTGGCGTTCATTTGTTAATTGTTTCTAATGGTAAAAAGAAAAACTACCGTTATAGTCATGTAGTCCTTGAAAGTTCGTTGAAATGTATACGCTTACTAATCAATAATACATTAAAATTTATTGTAAGAAGCACTAAATGGTTAAGAAGTATATAGTTGTGGAATACAGCGTTAAATAGTAGCTAAATACGCTCTAATGAAAACGTTAAATAATAGAAACTGTGAGGCATGTGATGACGTAATGCAATATGTAAATGTCATAGTTTTGCGTAACGCTGTATAACAGATTTCTTATCTTATTGCAATGTACGTATTTTATATTTCGTTACATCCATCAAATTTTGTGTCTTTTTTTCTATACTTCCAAGTAAATTCAGTTACAAAATTATAAAAGTTGTTTGTCTAAAATATGTAAATGCAATTACAGAGTTAACCTGTACCTTTAAGTTTAGTATAATTATTACACTAATACATACATACACAGTTTTTAAATTAAAAGAGAAACGTAAAATTCCAAATAGAACAATTAATAATTACAAACTTGGTTGTGTAGATAGAATGTAGTTTTCTGTTTTTTGTTGTGTTGGTAGGTAATCTCCGTTTGCAGTTTTACTGACAATTTTTTGAGAAATGAAAGGTAGTATAAATAGAATTTCGATATTTCGCTTTTTGTGTTAAGGATGAAATTGATAATTTATTTTTATTGCAAATATAACTTTTTTGGCGGGATTACTTTTTAAGAAATTAAGTAAGAAGTCAGATGACAAACATTAAAAAAATGTGTTTTTATATAGAAGATTTCCGGGCTAAGTTTTGTCAAAGAAAGTATTGATCTGAAAAAAAAAACAGTGTAATTAGTGTTTAGTTGTGTATAGTTACTGTGACTACAATAGGACACATGACCATTTATTAAAAATATTTTTATTCGAAAATACCGATCTTGGACAATATAAATGAAGATGAAAGGTTTGAACTATTACGTATGAATTAATAAATAATATATGAAATTCAAGTCAGTTAAATGCGAGAGAATTTGACGGCGACGTTTGAGACAACTACACTAGGGTGACAGAATAAAAAACCTACTAATTAAAAAAAGATTCTATTCTCGTTATATATGCAAAATATTTTAAAATTTTTAAATTAGACTAATATTTTGTCGATCCACTTTTGCTTGCGTGAAGTGCTGCGAGTCGTCGTGGCATAGAATCTATTAAATGATTAATGGTGTCTTCTGGAATATTTAACCACTCTTCTGTAACAGCTGCCACGAGTTCTTTCTTATTGCTGGGTTTTCGGGATCGTTTCGCCATATTTGTCTGGATTATGTTCCAAAGATTCTCTATCGGATTCACGTCTGGTGATTGGCCTGGCCATGGTAAAATCCGAATCCCCTGTTCCTCTTTCCATGTGGTTGTTGTTCTTGCTTTGTGGCAGGGTGCTCCATCCTCCATAAAAGTGGCGTCTTCTTTAGATGAAATAGCGTTGTCGAATATCGGTAGTAGTCCTTCTGTTAATATTTGGATATATTTTGCCGTATTTATATTCCCGTCGCAGATTACTAATTGCGATCTTCCACCATACCATATCGCGCCCCACACCATGATGTTCACACCGCCGTATTTCACCGTCTGATGCCAAAATTTGTCGTTCACTTGCTGTGACGAACGTCTCCATACCCACGTACGACCACTATCACTGAATTGGCAGTATCTGCTTTCGTCTGGAAAAATGCCAGACCGCCAAAACTCTTCGGGCTTCGTTCGCATTTCGATTGCCTAAGCCATTCGGCGCCGTTTTTGAAACGCCGTAAGGAGAGGTTTTTTCTTTGCCACCCTTTTATACATCCCCACACTGTGGAGGTATCGCAGAACGGTGCGCCGACTTCTCTCTGAAGTTGCCGCAAGCTCAGCTGTACTTTTTCGCGGTTCTCTTAACACTTCGCGCACAAGCACCCTTTTACTTCTTTCAGAAGGTTCGGCACGACCTGGTCTCGGCTCCACTGTTGTTTTTTCCTTGCTTTTAAATTGTGTAATCACACGGTTAACTGTGTGAGCAACGGAATATTTAAAAATTTACTTATTTCACGTTGCGAAGCGCCGCGTTCACTCTGGCCAATGATGCGACCCCGGGTGAAGTCGCTAATATCACTCGAACCTTGTAAGCGAGGCATAGTTGTAACGATACTAAACTATGACGAATTCCTTCCGATACATCTACAACTACCCTAATGACAAGAGAAAGTTCGTAATTCGTTCTTAGAATTTAGCTGTTTACATATTTATACCGCTTTACCTGGTGTCTATTTTATTCTGTCAGGCTAGTGTATACCATACCAAAAACTATTCTCATTGTCAGCGTTAAACTCTAATAAATATATATGAATTAAGCCACCATAACTGAACAAATTTGCGGTAGAGATCGGTAAGAACGAATTTTGTATACCATTGACGTCATAATAGATCTACTACTAAGAGGATGCTTGCGGATGCGATTAAGGAAGGGCTACAAATAATTTTGATAATTGTTAGGTAATACACACGTATACACAAAATTATGGCATATGATTTGATTTCTCATAATTTAATTTTTGCAAATGCAAATGTTGAAAATTTTAAAATATTCTATAACATTATCCATGAATGTAAATTACATCGTAATGCAGTTTTGAGGTAAATTTCTGTCGTGTATCTTATTATGCCCCTAGTGTTCAAAATCATTTATTTTAAAAGTTGTAAATGATTTGAGTTGCGATTTCTACTTAAAATAATTTTATTACATTTTAAAATGTACACAGAAAGCTGAAAATAATTGCTTAGAATGCCTTATCTAATGTTTCAACACTTTTAGGAGTGATTAAAAAAAAATAAAATTAACAAATACAACAAGGCACCTAGAAATAAAATAAATTTCACAGATTCAAATAAATTTATTGAATATTAGTTATTTAGTAATAAATTTCTGATTTTAATATTCAAATCTGTTAGTTTATTACAGAAAAGGTGTTAATTACTCTGCAATATATCTAATTTAGAACTTCTGTGCAGATCCAATTCCAGCATATTGGGACAAAAGAAAAAGAATCAACGGAAAGCCAGAAACAAGAAACGTGCGCAAGAAAGAAGGCATAGCGAAAGCGAGTTGTCTGAAATCGAGGACAGAAAGGAGGGAGACATGAAGACTATTGTAATTGAAGAAAATAAAACTATAGCAGATACACAGATTAAGGCTGGTGATGATAATAAGCAGAATGAAAGTAACAACGATATTTTTGATTTGGATATATAAGTATGTTTAAGATTTTTACAATATTTACACCTCGGAAGAATTTTCTGTAATTTGTCGAACTAGAAAAACGTACTAACTTTATACATTTTTTTTTTGCTATGTATTACCTTAGTGTTTTAATTGTCCAATATACACACATACTAATTGTTTTTTGCATTAGAAATCGTTACAACGTATACACCTGTATATAGTATGGATTAAGAAATATGTAAAGGAGCATTCATATATTTCATTGTTTTATATATTTTATAAAAGCAGTACGCGTGTCCATAATTTTTTAGCTTTGTTCTTGGTCATTTAGTTTTTCAGCATTTTTAAACACGCTGTATAGGTCTCACAGGTATAGGAGTAAATTCCACTCACACAAATTAATTAATTATGCGGAACGCAGCGTTTCGAGAGCACGTGGCCTCCCATTGTCAACCGTGTTACCGATTGAAAGTAAAAACTGTATCACACATGCAAATTATTTTCTACGCAGGCTCTAAAATTTCTAAACCATATGACTATTTACAATCTACTAGGTGGTGTAATGCCTTTTTCGGGAAAGGATGGACCGGTGGTAATAAATCCATCAAACTCGAGTGTGCAATTGGGGGTGGTTCTCTGTTCAATAAGTTTCCGTTCTTTTTCATACATATCGTTTCGTACGCGTCTAATTTTCTATACGAGTTTACGTTTTTAAGTAGCGTCAGATTTTTTAAATCAATCTTATGTCCGGATTTTACCATATGCTCTGCTACGCTTGATAGTTCTGGTTTGTCGAAACGATAGTGTCTAATATGTTCTTTGAACCTCGTTTCGATACTCCTTTTTGTTTGTCCAATATAAACTTTCTCACAATCGTTGCATGCGATTTGGTATATTCCAGACCTTTTTATCATCTCCGGTTTATCTTTGGGATTCCCTAAGAGATTCTTTAAGTTGTTTTTTGACACAAAAGACACGTTCATATTTAGTTGGCGGAAAATTTTACTTAACCCTTTTACTGTTGGGTCAAAAGGAAGAGTTATAAATTTCTTATTACCGGTGTGTGTTGATGTCAAGGTCGTGGAATTTCTGATGTGTTGTTTGTATTGGACCTTCCTTAAAATACGGTCGTATATGTGTACCTCGCTACGTCTTTCATATACTTTAATTCTTTGTCGTACCTGCTCTTGTTTAGCGGAAATCTGGCGAGTCTATTGACCAGAAAACTAATCGCGGACATTTTTTGTTGTTCGCAATGGTGCGAATCAAACGTGATGAATCTGTTGGAATTAGTTTCTTTTCTGTAGATGTCTATTTCTAATTTATTGTTGTTGCGTATGACTAGAGTATCTAGAAACGGAAGGCGATTGTTCACTTCTTCTTCAATAGTAAACTTGATCGTGGTAAATTTTGAGTTCAGTTCTGCTAGAAAATCTTGTATGTTTCCTTTGTTGGTATCAAACACCGCGAAAATATCATCTACGTACCTAAGCCAAATTCTCGGGAAATATTTGGTTTCTTTTTTCAGGTTTGTTTCAAATTTGCTCATGAAAAGGTCCGCAATAAAAGGAGATAAAGGATTACCCATCGCCGTGCCTCCCACCTGTTCGAACCATTTTCCGCCTATTTGAAAACAATTTTGTGACATGCATAATTTAGTTTACCTTTTATATTCCGCGGTTTTCACGTCATCTACGTTATTTAATTTCAAAAATTCAACCAAATACTCCAGAGTTTCTGGAATTGGTACGCTTGGGAAAAGTGCACAAACGTCGAATGATAAAAGGATTTCTCCATCTTTTAATTCAATCTTTTCAATTTTATTTACAAAATCTACGGAGTTTTCTACACATAGGTTATCTACTTTATGGGGAAAGTTCTTATATTCATTCACTAGCCATTTGGATAATTTGTATATTGGCGAATCAATGCCGGATACTATAGGTCTCATGGAATTACCTGGTTTGTGAATTTTTGGAAGACAATACATTTTTGGAATGGTAGGGTTTGAACTTTTTATTTTGAATTTCAGGTTATTATTGATTAAGTTGGGACAGCCCTTAATAGTAGGGTTTTCTTTAATTCTCTGTACGGTCCTGACGCTAACATAGTGTTGACGTGATTATAATAATCCTGTTTGTCCAGAATGACTATTTTATTTCCTTTATCTGCTTTAAGGTAAAAACAATTTTTATTTCTCAGACTTTTAATAATTCCTAAATTCCTCCTATCTTGGCCGCAATTTTTATTATTTTCTAAATTCCTAGAAATCTGCATTATGCACGCGTTTCTAACGAAGTCTTTTGTAGCTACATCTAAGTTTCTAATGTTTGTTTCTATTGAGGCGATTGAATCCTCAACGGGTGATTTCGGTCCGCGAATACTATATTTTAGTAGGTTCATTTCGTCTTTATTAAAGGTCTCAGAAGATTGGTTGTATACGAATGGTGTTCTCTCCATGACGTTCACATTCTCCTTGCTTGGTTAACAATGAGAGCCCACGTGCTCCCGAAACGCTGCGTTCCGCATAATTAATTAATTTGTGTGAGTGGAGTTTACTGCTATACCTGTGAATTGTACAACCACACAGTCCTTGCAATCGTCATCTGTATAGGTCTGTTTCGTATTTCTAGCCAATCTACTAATTTAAATTCAACAGTAATACCTTTATTGCAGCATTCTTTTTTTAATCTGTAGTTTTAAAATGAATAAAAAATAACATCTAGTAAAAAATACAAAAGTACAAAAATATATATCGATATTTAAGGATAAGTAAATCCATTTAACTTGTCAATTAGCTACTTATACCGTATCTCTTTCACCATGTTTGTTTCCTTATATTTTTATCTTTTTTTTTTTGTTCTAATTTTCGTAGGACCATTTTTTCTTTTAGCATTGAATGTAGGACGGTTGTAGATTGATTCATATTCACCAGTATGTGGTGTGTTCGTTTTAGTACTCTGTGAATGCTTCCAATAATTTATCTAATCTTATTACAAATTAAATGAAATGTTTGTCGAATACACCACGTACAGAAGGATATGAATCAATTTCTTCGGTTACCTTATTGTCATTGTCATTTGGGTTTGTTCTTGTGATAGATTTTTGTGGTATATAGTGTTTATTCGACATTACGAATATTATAAGGGAAGGTTTTAATGTATTGATCTTTATATACATATTGTTTTTAGCGTATATCTGAGTACTTTTAATTTTACATAAACGGATAATCCGTCATATACACGTTCCTTGGAGTATTACAAATGTTTAGATCTCTAATAAATTTTACTAAAACCAAATATTGCGCTTTTTTTGTTAGATAATTTCATAAATGTTACATTTAACACTACACTAGGGTGACAGAATAAAATAGACACCTACTAATTAAAAAAAAAAAGATTCTATTCTCGTTATATCTACATACAAAATATTTTAAAATTTTTAAATTAGACTAATATTTTGTCGATCCACCTTTACTCGGCGATTTCTTCATTTCTTTTGTAAAGAGCCATCGCTAGAGGAGTTTCTTCGTTTATATCCGTATCTTCACCATCAGCCCCAAAATATAACATATAAATTTTTTCGTTGCAACTATGGACAATAGCTGTATGTAGAGGGGTCGTTTGATACATGTCTCGCACATGCAGGTCAGCACCTCTTCGGATAAATGTTTCTACGGCTCTCCTGTCATTTTCCATTAATGTTCGGTGCAAAACCGTTTCATGACTTGCGCCATTAGTTAAATTGATATCGCAACCTCTGTTCAATAGAGCAGCAATAACTGCTTCATCCTCAATGTCAGGTGATATATCACAAAACTTAAATGTTCTTTTCCATATTCTACTTAAAAATAATGCTGTCTCATTGGTATTGTTCGTCGCATCATATTCGATATCTGGATGGCTTCAACGATTGGTATTCTGAAACAGTTCCAAGGAATATTAGTAAATTAAAAACTTATGGTGCCACATCACTTTGTATGTACAGCACAGTTTCTGCCGGTAAAGCAGTTGTAGCAAGTAGTTATTAATTGAGAAATTTGCTGAAAGCAGTTCAGCTTGAGCTTCTATGACCTGAAATTCGTATAAAATACGCTAGGGTGACAGAATAAAATAGACACCTACTAATTAAAAAAAAAGATTCTATTCTCGTTATATCTACATACAAAATATTTTTAAATTTTTAAATTAGACTAATATTTTATCGATCCACCTTTACTTGCGTGAAGTGCTGCGAGTCGTCGTGGCATAGAATCTATTAAATGATTAATGGTGTCTTCTGGAATATTTAACCACTCTTCTGTAACAGCTGCCACGAGTTCTTATTGCTGGGTTTTCGGGGTCGTTTCACCATATTTGTCTGGATTATGTGCCAAACATTCTCTATCGGATTCATGTCTGGTGATTGGCCTGGCCATGGTAAAATCCGAATCCCATGTTCCTCTTTCCATGTGGTTGTTGTTCCTACTTTGTGGCACGGTGCTCCATCCTCCATAAAAGTAGCGTCTTCTTTAGATAAAATGGCGTTATCTAATATCGGTAGTAGTCCTTCTGTTAATATTTGGATATATTTTGCCGCATTTATATTTCCGTCGCAGATTACTAATTGCGATCTTCCACCAAACCACATCGCGCCCCACACCATGATGTTCACACCGCCGTATTTCACCGTCTGATGCAAAAATTTGTCGTCCAGCTGCTGTGACGAACGTCTCCATACCCACGTACGACCACTATCACTGAATTGGCAGTATCTGCTTTCGTCTGAAAAAATGACAGACCGCCAAAACTCTTCGGGCTTCGTTCGCATTTCGATTGCCCGAGCTATTCGGCGCCGTTTTTGAAACGCCGTAAGGAGAGGTTTTTTCTTTGCCACCCTTTTATACATCCCCACACTGTAGAGGTATCGCAGAACGGTGCGCTGACTTTTCTGTGAAGTTGCCGCGGTTCTCTTAACACTTCGCGCACAAGCGCCCTTTTACTTCTTTCAGAAGGTCCGGCACAACCTGATCTCGGCTCCGCTGTTGTTTTTCCCTTGCGTTTAAATTGTGTAATCACACGGTTAACTGTGGGGACAACGGAATATTTAAAAATTTACTTATTTCACGTTGCGAAGCGCCGCGTTCACTCTGGCCAACGATGCGACACCCCGGGTGAAGTCGCTAATATTACTCGAACCTTGTGAGCGAGGCATAGTTGTAACGATACTAAACTATGACGAATTCCTTCCGATACATCTACCCCTACCCTAATGACAAGAGAAAGTTCTTAATTCGTTCTTAGAATTTAGCTGTTTACATATTTATACCGCTTTACCTGGTGCCTATTTTATTCTGTCACCCTAGTGTAATTGTAATTTTGAATCAACATTAGACTGATCAGGAAAGTATAAATTACTGTTGGTCTATTCCGTACACCCATGAGCGTTTTGTGAAACACATTTTTAATCTTCGGTGTAAATTCTTGTTTACATTTTTCAAATTAAAATGTTGACAGAAATACACGAGGGATGTCTCCTAAGTTTTGCCTACTGGGGCACAGAGGGCGCCATTAATCAAATGTAAGTATTAAGAAATAACCTTCATCTTTAGTTAACCTAAATCTAAAGTTTCAATGCAATACATGTGGTGTTGTAGCTACAATGAAGTGTCAAAGTTGACAAGTTAGTTGAAAAGTGGAGTTAAACCGAGAACATTTTCGCGCAATATTTTTTTATAATTTCCGAGGAAAATTATCTTAAGAAAAATGCCTCGCCGAGTTGGTTTCTGTTTTCAGCAATGAAACATCACATTAGTCAACAATTTCTTGTTGGTACGGCGAATTCAAACGTGGACGAAGAAATTGTGTTAAAATACTTCCAAGTGCATTTGCAAAAATAAAGTAACTCCTAAAGACCACGAACGTGACCAATTTCTCATAAAGCATGAAAAAAATTTGATAAATAAGGACTAAGTAAAAGTCAAAACTTTATTGTTGTAGAGGGACTCAAATCTTATACGTTTTTGTACACGATTTGTATTATTTTTTTATTGTTCATAATGTTTTGTAATTTATCATTTTATAAGAGAGTATGAAAGCCGTCCTCCTTTTATTTCTTCATACTAGAATTTATAATGATTTTATTTTTTTCAATATACATATATATATATATAAATATATACAATATATTTTAATAGAGTTTACCAAAGAAAAAATAATAAATTCTGTATAAAAAGAAACAAATTAGTATTGTAGCACGAAACTAGAGCTAAATCACTCACGTACTGTATAATATTACAATAATAACAAACCATTAATGTAAAGTAAAATATAAATAAAGCTTTCATTTCTGTCTAAAAATTTGTTAAAAATTGATTCCTACACCACATCGGGAAATTCCCGCTAAACATGCTATATTTTCTTTGGTTTGCTTATTTCATAACGTACTTGCATATAGTGAAAAAAAGCTTTAACGGAATTGAAATTTCATTTGACCAAAACACTGTTGCCAAATTTGTGGGGTTCCTATGGTACAAGAGAATATTTGGCTCATACCGACTTACGAATCTCTACGAAATTTTGCTAATCGTTATAGATGGCAGTATCTACTGCAATTGCGCTTTTATACACGTTTTTTTAGGAAGCCCGTTTCGGTTTGCTTAAAAGCAACAAGGGCTTCGTATCATCTATGCAACATATCATTTTGGACTTCTTAATGACGGTTTATATGTCTAAATATATATATATATATTAGTGGAAAAGCTCAGACTGGTTAAATCTTTTTAACTGAGTTCTTTGATTTAAAATATTGATTTATTTGTTTAATAAATTAAAATACCAAATGTAAAGTTGAAAAGATAAATATATTGACAAATTAGAAATATAAACCGCTTTTTTCTACAAAAAAAAATGGTTTTTTTTACAAGAAACCTAAGGCAATCCCTGATTAGCTAACCTTTAAATATTCTAATTAATTTACGAAACAAATTGAAAGCAGTGGATATAAATAATTTTGAAGAACTTAAGAAGAGTAAAGACGTATCTTTGAAATCGTACTCACTCGCACGTGATTTCTCGCCTTTAAGATGGACTGGTGTTGGACTTCCAAAGTATGTGTCCGGAACTTCCGGATATTATATGTAGTATCCGCTGATACACTTTATTATTGGATATACACGGAGATATTTATAAAATTACTAATTATTCTTTCTCAGAAGAAACGATGCCAACATGATTGACTTTTGATACGATCTTCATCTATTGGCTTTGTTTTATATCCATAGCAACACATTTGTTTGCCTATATGGTAGGCCACACAGTACACACATACTTGATGTGTGTGAGATTATAAAGGAAAATGATGCCAGTCGTGCCATCCTTCCATCGTACGAGAAATTTCGAAGATTATAAGTATAATTTCGGAATAATACATATTTATACAAAGTAATTGAAATATGTGAGTACAGTATATTAAACGTATTTTAAGGATGAAATTTTGAAATATTTATTTATATAAAAAAATATGGTTACGAAAAGCGATATATATGATAAACGATAGTAAAGTTTACGTCTCCTCTGCAAGTGTTGTTGAAGTGACTTTTTAAGAAGAAAATTGTGAATAATTAGTTATTAAAGAATAACCCAAAGTAGATATCTATAAAACTTTAGAAAGGAACCTGTACAGATTGAATATCTGTGCTTAAAATTCATGAATAGGAAGGACTAAAGGTACTTTGCCTCCAACTTCTAACATCAACCAGAACAAAAATAACGGCGTGCACCAAACAGTGACGAGAAAATATTTGGAATAGGTGAACTAGTAAAATTTTAGAAAAAAAATATTGGTAAATAATAGACAATAATTCATATCATTACAATGTATAGACATGGTATTGTTTGTACTGTACCTAATTATTGTACGATTTGAACAAGACAGTAATATTCCAGTTTCCTTATTTATCAACTTAGTTCTTTAATCAGTAAATTATGTACATGCTTATAGAATTATTACAAGAATAAAATCCCTTCCTTTTAAAATATTTTGTTAAAATTTAATGCCCATTCTGTTACGAGCGGTGGTGTACATATGTATACAAAAGCGTTTACAAGCAGGTATCACAGAATAACAGAAGGGACAAATTTGTCGGCTTCTTCGATGTTTGTGTGGTATTATTTTTTGACCTTCAAAATTAAGTGAAGTTAGTTAGACGCCATGTTGAAGATAACGGAATGAAGGAAATTCAAACGACAAAATTGCAATTATAATTTATTCTGTTAATTTGTAAGCAATACGCTTGAAAAAAGGGTTTGTAAGGTAAGTAATACAACTGTGCTTTTATTTTAGAAACAACAATAACATTTTGAGAAAATTAGATATATACATACATTTGATTATAAATTACAGAAGTTGATTATAGAGGTGTTCAAAAAAGATATATGGCAGCCATTGTGCTTTGAATCTTTGTTTTAATTTGTAGTCTGCACTTTGAATCACTTACGATAACCATTGTCTTATAGAAAAATTAAGTGTTCAAACTATTTGTCTTCGTAAGACACTCGAAGCCCTTTTGTGAAACCATCACGGCTAATTACATATCCTCAATTGTAATTTCGCATTCGATATAACTCATAATATTACTGGATGATTGAAGTATGTTTACCACTATATCACACTTACTAAAGCAAAAACAAAGTGGCATATTTCAATTAGTGGGGATCAGAAGTTAGGGGCATAAACCTGGACCGGAATCAAATGAATAATACTATTAGTAACAACTCTAGCACAATAATAGAGAACAGATTGTTGCATATCGTATTGCACTTATCGTTAAACATAATAGAGAAATGAAACAACAAATAATGTTTCAGTGTTTATTATAAATGTCTCACTGTACTTAATTTTACATTCTTTTCCTTTGTTAGAGGCCAGCTCTCTATTTAAGAATTTTATAGCGTAAATTATATTCACAATCTGACATATACTGAGAACAAATAATCCATAAGAAAATTTGGACGAGGTTGTACGTAACTGACATTTCAAAAAGAATGTTTTAAACTGTGCCCTATTTTAGGGTGAAGAACTAAACTATACTCCATTCACGTTAAGAATGCAGACTTGGAATAGATAGGACTTAAAATACGGGTTTGCCATTGGCTAATGGGCGAGGCATATTCACACAGGAGAAACTGATGTAATTTCTTCATATGAAATTTCTGTCAGTTGTCAAATTTGCTTACAATTCCCGTACCATTGTTTCCTGCAGTTTTTCATTGTACTTTTTATCTATAAACAAGTTGTGGCAAAAATAATTCTTTTCAGAGTTCTTTTATCTCATCATTCCATAATTCGAGGTACTATACAATCGATTATATAAACAAAATAATTTCTACTTTACTATTACGATTACAGTTTTGGTTTGGTATGACTGAAGAAGCAGTAGTAGACGCAGTTGTAGGACCATCGAAGAACCCTCAAGTGAAACATATTGGTAATAGACAGAAGCTAAATTGAAAAAATGGTTGAATTTATTATAACTACAGATGCAGATTCATCTACAAATACATCAGATTCTGATTTTGCCTAATAAATTAATAAAATGTGTATACACTTAGAATACTGGGATTGCTCATTTATATCTTCATGCATTTCATAGATTTAGTTAAGGTATTTTATACAATGTAATAATTTTAAAAGAACATAAATAAGCCCCAATTATTTCGGTAAATGAAACAACGAAGGTCATGTAACCATAATGTATTGCACATAAAATATGAAAAACTTTGCTATTTATTATACAAGATTTTGATAACCAAATTTTGATGTTTACGATGTTGTCATTTGACAGTTTCATCGGTTAAATTTCACCAGTGTAATACAGCCGCCGATCGTAGCGCTGCCTACTGCATTCTTAACGTGAATGAAATATAGAATATTGTTCCGAAAAAAATGTTCCTAATGACTCCCTTTGCACTTTTAACTTGCCAAATAATTTGTCCTCTTCACCACTTTTAAAATGGTAAAATACAGAAAAAGCAGTAATATAATAGGATGCCTCCACAGGATGTTTTTCGCATTCTAGCCAAGAATGCCTTTCCAAACAATTTTTTTTATCAGATATCCCTGAATATAGGTAAAAGCGTTTACTACTGGAAGGTCCAAGTTTCTATAGTCTCTATAGCCTACAAGGATTTCTTCGTTTTCAATAATGGGCACAATAGGTAATTGTGTCTGTATTTGTTATTTAACTGTAGTTGGTTCAGTACACAAACATAGTATATCCTTCATCGTTTAAAGAATTTATATTACAGTTGTGCACGGCACAAATATGAGGGTGTACGCCCTTCTTTCCACTATTACCATCACTTCTAATTTTTGTCTTATAGCCTAAATAAATAAACAATAACAATGAAATACAAAAGAAAAATGAGAACGAAATAACTAACAAAAAATCGAAAACTCTGCATATATTGTAACTTAAACACTTTTAAAACTCTGCGACGTATTTTAAACGTAAATTCTGGTACACTAACCGACTAAGGTAATGAAACGTGAATAAATAGGGTTAATACGATGAAGTCGTTTTGTTGTTCTCTCATATTATTTTCAATACAGCGATTACCCGCAGACGTACTTAAATAACCCTACAGGAATTTTGGAAATTGTCCTTTCTGTTATTCTGTGCAGGTATATTGTACCACCTTTGCTATTATTTCCAGGAGTGGTGTAAAAGCATAAAAGATGTTACAAGTTTTTTTATGATTCGAAAAGATCTATGGTTGATATAAGTAACTTAATGGGTACAGTGTAGTGTGGTATAAAATCATGTTTTAGTTGCTTAATATCAGAAATGATTAACATATGAAATAGAAACTAATTTACTAAGCAAAATTATCAAATAACAAGTGACAAGTTACAATTTGTCTTCTATTTTATATATCGGTCTTTTCAAATATAAAATATCTCGGATGAGAGGTGGTACGGGTAGTTGCGATAGAACTTGGTAAACCCGAAAATATTGTTTGGTGGTCCAGTTCTTGTATATGACATCTCTAATAACATCTCTGCTTAGTTGTACTAAAGACGGGACCTCTGTAATTATGTAAGGATATCGCACAACGTGCATATCGCAATCAAAATTTGCTCGGAAGAATTGTTTGTATTCGATCTCATCTTCGTCTAAGAAATCCATAGTGTCTGGAAATCTATGGAAATGGTTATACCAAATTCTCCAGAATAATAAATTTGTATCTCCGGCGTATTCCAGATGCCGTAGTTGGTCTCCATGTTTCAACATTAACTCTACGTACTCGTCGAAACCACATTCACAGTAGATGTTATGAATGTCATCGTAATATATTTCGATGTTGTGGTATAAAAACAAATACGTAATCTTTAGTTTTTCATCTAATGACAGGTCAAACTTACACCGTCTAAAGGTATGATAGAGAGATAAACAGTCAAAACCTCTGAGATCTCTGTGATTCTGAACGATGAGATCGATATGTGGCGATTCGAAAATCATAAAGAGACTTTTAAGGAAATGGTCGTTAGAAAGTGTCACATTATGCACCATCATGTCTATGATGGAGAAGTAATCTGGATTGGCGTGTTGAGACCTGTTTCTCAGGAATAATTTAATATCGATTCGTGACCAAATCGCTTGGAATAGTTCCATGGTTCGATAATTACTACACAAACTGAGGAATATGCAGTTTTCTCCGTTAGTTGCTGTGTTTACATCTGCTCCAGCTTCTATCATTTTCAGCGCAATATTAGCACTATGACGAAGGGCTATATGCAAGAGAGGTATACCTTTAGTATTTAGGTGGTTAAGATTTGGTGTATAAAGCAATAGATACTCGGCGATTTCTTCGTTTCTTTTGTAAAGAGCCATCGCCAGAGGAGTTTCTTCGTTTATATCCGTATCTTCACCATCAGCCCCAAAATATAACAACATATAAATTATTTCGTTGCAACTATGTAGAATAGCTGTATGTAGAGGGGTCGTTTGATACATGTCTCGCACATGCAGGTCAGCACCTCTTCGGATAAATGTTTCTACGGCTCTCCTGTCATTTTCCATTAATGTTCGGTGCAAAACCGTTTCATGACTTGCGCCATTAGTTAAATTGATATCGCAACCTCGGTTCAAGAGAGCAGCAATAACTGCCTCATCCTCAATGTCAGGTGATATATCACAGAACGTAAACGTTCTTTTCCATATTCTGCTTAAGAATAATGCTGTCTCATTGGTATTATTCTTTGCATCATATTCGATATCTGGATGGCTTAATAATGCTTCAACGATTGGTATTCTGAAACAGTTCCAAGGAATATTAGTAAATTAAAAACTTATGGTGCCACATCACTTTGTATGTACAGCACAATTTCTGCCGATAAAGCAGTTGTAGCAAGTAGTTATTAATTGAGAAATTTGCTGAGCAGTTCATCTTGAGCTTCTATGACCTGAAATTCGTATAAAATACGCTAGGGTGACAGAATAAAATAGACACCTACTAATTAAAAAAAAGATTCTATTCTCGTTATATCTACATACAAAATATTTTTAAATTAGACTAATATTTTATCGATCCACCTTTACTTGCGTGAAGTGCTGCGAGTCGTCGTGGCATAGAATCTATTATATGATTAATGGTGTCTTCTGGAATATTTAACCACTCTCCTGTAACAGCTGCCACGAGTTCTTCCTTATTGCTGGGTTTTCGGGGTCGTTTCGCCATATTTTTCTGGATTACGTGCCAAACATTCTCTATCGGATTCACGTCTGGTGATTGGCCTGGCCATGGTAAAATCCGAATCCCCTATTCCTCTTTCCATGTGGTTGTTGTTCCTACTTTGTGGCACGGTGCTCCATCCTCCATAAAAGTAGCGTCTTCTTTAGATAAAATGACGTTGTCGAATATCGGTAGCAGTCCTTCTGTTAATATTTGGATATATTTTTCCGCATTTATATTTCCGTCGCAGATTACTAATTGCGATCTTCCACTATACCATATCGCTCCCCACACCATGATGTTCGCACCGCCGTATTTCACCGTCCGATGCAAAAATTTGTCGTCCAGTTGCTGTGACGAACGTCTCCATACCCACGTATGACCACTGAATTGGCAGTATCTGCTTTCGTCTGAAAAAAATGACAGACCGCCAAAACTCTTCGGGCTTCGTTCGCATTTCGATTGCCCAAACCATTCGGCGCCGTTTTTGAAACGCCGTAAGGAGAGGTTTTTTCTTTGCCACCCTTTTATACATCCCCACACTGTGGAGGTATCGCAGAACGGTGCGCTGACTTTTCTGTGAAGTTGCCGCAAGCTCAGCTGTACTTTTTCGCGGTTCTCTTAACACTTCGCGCACAAGCACCCTTTTTCTTCTTTCAGAAGGTCCGGCACGACCTGGTCTCGGCTCCGCTGTTGTTTTTAAATTGTGTAATCACACGGTTAACTGTGGGGACAACGGAATATTTAAAAATTTACTTATTCCACGTTGCGAAGCGCCGCGTTCACTCTGGTCAACGATACGACCCCGGGTGAAGTCGCTAATATCACTCGAACCTTGTAAGCGAGGCATAGTTGTAACGATACTAAACTATGACGAATTCCTTCCGATATATCTACCCCTACCCCAGTGACAAGCGAGGCGTGTCACTTCCTGTCAAATTGTCGTCATATATATAAACCGGCCAATTAATGGCAAATCATTGATATTTGAATTAGTCTTAGGAACTATATTTATTAAAATACAATATTTCTAACCTTCTGTAAATCATAGCTTTATGTAAAGCTGTATTACCCGCACCATCCCTTGCGTTGATATTTGCACCGCTTTGTAGAAGTTTCCTAATTACAGCACCGTTCATTTTCATAGCAGCTATGTGTAAAGGTGACAAAAGCAATTTGTCCGGTATGTTGACGTCACAGCCTAAGTCTATAAGATGGGAAATAACATGATCTGCGCATCCTAATCTTAAGCTTGCTATTAACGCTGTTTCTCCTCTACAGTTACATTCATTGCGTTTGTTTTCTGGCCAATTCAGAAATTTCGTTTCCATCTCAAGACGTAATCTAGAACAATAAGTTAGTAGCAAACAATGTTACAAAAACTACTTTTTAAACATGGTGGTCTGAGATATTTCGATACTAATATTTAGTTGTATCAAAGAATGGCATTTAGAAAATTTGCCAAAACGAATATTTATTAATTAATAACAATACTAATGATAAGAATAATAGTAATAATAATGGTAATAATAAGCTAATAGGTTTGTCAGTGGCAACCTGTTCCAAATTACACTTCCAACATTACTACGCCATTTTCAGGCACATAAACATGGCTGTCACAACTGATTCCCCCGCAGTTTTCCAAGTTGCGTAGTATAATTCGATTACTTCAAGCAGAAGGGAATAGTACAGCTGAAATTCATTGAAGAATGAGCCAAGTATACAACGCAAACTTTTTGCCAGATGGTGTTGCGCGTGAATGATGTAGGAAGTTTAAAGACGGCAGAGTAGATGTTCGGGATGGTAGGGACAAGGACGCAAGTCTGTCGCATCAGAAGATATTGTTCAACAAGTTGATAAAAGGGTTCGAGAAAAGCAGAGGTTTACGTTTAGTGAGTCCCATCTCTTTCGTAAACTGAAAAAGTAGCTAGGAGGGCAGAACTTCCAGAGACCAGAGGAACTTCAGAACAACGTCACGGACCATCTCAGCTCACTGGTGGCAAGATTCTATGCAGAGGGGATCGAGAGATTCATCCATAGATATGATAGATATGATCAAAGTAAACATGTTTGTACATAACTTTTGGTAATACATTCATATTGTTATTTATACTTGTATTGTTTTTATAAGCTATCGGAGGTTGAAAAAAAAAAACAGTCCTCATACATAGCAAAAATTTAGAATCAAATTTTGATATTTTATACCTGAAACTAAAGAAATAACATATGTATACTGCATCAATAATTGTGCAATTATGCGTTTCAAATTATTTATTTTACCTTAGTTTTTGGAATTTTACTTCTTTTTGTATATCATTCTTTAATTTGAGCATTTAACTGTACCAACCAATTGTGTAGGTTTGCCCGTACTTGTGCAAGACCATGTAGATTTAACATATTTTCGGATAATTCACTGACAATCTTTGGAAATTGTATACTAACCCGTCGCTCCCAACATTTGCTACATATTTGTTTTCAGAACTACGGGTCTACCATGTTCTTGCAGCATGGGGGTCATCAGTAGTTTACAGGTGTCGAGATTTTAAATAGTTATTTATAATAACTTGAAAAATATAGAAATGTTTTAACACATGGGCTGAAAAGTCCCGGGCCCAACACATAGATGACGCTAGTTTTATTGCAGTCACCTTTCTCTCAGTTAGTACTAACCTTCAAAAGACAGCTGTTAAAATTTCATGATATGCTATTCATTAGTTTGCGAGTTATTGTGCTAAGCGTCACGCTACTTTTGTTATTTTCAAAACAATGGATCAAAAACAATTTCGTGTTTTAATTTTACACTGCTTCTTGATGGGAAAAAAATACCGTTCAAGCGAAGCAATGGCATTAAAAGTGTGATGGGGACTCCGCTCCATCAGAAACAACAATAAAACGTTGGTTTGCTGACTTCAAACGTGGCCGTAGAGACACCGATGTTGCAGAACGCAGTGGACGTCCAAATGAGGCGGTAACACCCGAAAACATAAAAAAAATCCACAAAATCGTTTTGAATGATCGAAAAGTGAAGTTGCGTGAGTTAGCTGACATCGTAAAGATATCAAAAGGCTTTATATTGCATGGGCATTTGACTATGAGAAAGCTCTGTTCAACGTGGGTACCGCGTTTGCTCACTGTTGACCAAAAATAAGAACGTGTTGATGATTCTGAGCAGAGTTACAGAGATTCTACGTCTTAAATTTGGTTGAATTTTTTTCGAGTTAGGGATAAATTCGAGTTAAGGACAGTCATAAGCATATAAATTTAATAGATAACGCACGGGATGCATTACATTATCTTTGAGAATAATTAAAATAAAGTTCTAAACGTCAATGAGTTATTGTAATAATATTAAATGTCGCTGGTGTAATTTTTGCCGAAAATTGAGTAATAGCTAGCCTACTTTAGCGTATCAATTTATAAGCTCTCCTCCGAATTGAAAAAGTATAGATACACAGAACACAACAGATACACAGACATGACTCCCAGATAATGTGTCCTGTTGTATTTAGAATATATTAGTAGTTTAATATAATAAGTTACAAAATAAATATGTTTGTATGTTATTTCAACAACTATAACAATAATAACATCCAAATGAAATGAAGACGCTGATCGAACTTAACATATTAATTCTTGTAAGGTTTGACAATTTCTTAAAAGTTTTGACGAATTTACTTTATTTTGACATAAAAAAGCTTACTTCAAATTTAATAAGTAACAGTAAAATTTGTTTAAAAAGCTTCCCGTTCTTCGAAAAACACAATTTCGGTCATATTTTAAATTGTTATCTGTTCGAAAACAAACACAAGTGGAATACTCCGTATACTTTTCTGTTTTTACATTCAAAAGCAGCTGACTTCACACATGTAATATAAATCTTACATTATATATATCTGGTAACTTTATATTAAATATTGCTTTGCTTTAGTATTCGGTATGAAAGAGCATGAAGACATTAGGGTTTCGTGATTTTATAGTTTTATAAATTTAATCTTTACTTACTCTTCGCTGAATCGGATACATGGTATTTCTTTACAGCAATTATGCATTGTACACGAGATTTGTGAAGCGTTAACAGTTTGTGTAATTTATGCAGTTCTTCACGACCTATAAGCTTAATAACAGTTATGTAGCCATAACAGTTAAGTGGTACTTACGATTGTGCTTTTACAGTAATTTTAGCCAGTAAGATCTTATAAAATTTTCTGGTGCGGTCCAGTTGGAGAGGAAAATAAATTCAGCTAGTTGGTAAAGATTATTTCAACTATTCTCATTTGCAAAGTTTTTAAAACAATCTGCGAAAGTATTTCGACATCTAAATTTCAAAAAGCTCTATGTTAATTTGGAGTAGATTTTAAAGTATTTTTAAATCGTCAAGTTGCGTGCATGGTATGGAAGTCGGTGACATACAGTTTGTAATTCGTATACTCAGATCTACGGTATAAACAAGTTATGCAAAAACGCTATAACAAAAAATATTTTTTGTGGTCTTTATGCTGCACATTCAAAAGGGTGATGGAAAAGTATAAGAAACCGAATAACAAATGAAGGCATTAGTTTTACATTGGTTTGATACAGGATGTAGAGTTTACATACAATCAGAATGAATAACAGAAAATGGGTACTAAAAGTATTAATGTACGTCTGTTAACGTAAATTTGTTTTCCAAATGCGTACTTCTAAAATATTTTCTCCTTTTCAAGTATTGAATCATTACAGTCAAAACGAGCTTGGAAAGTCATCTGCAAGAATTGTATTAGTTAAAAGAAATCTGCAACAATAACACATGGGCTGAACAGTCCCGGGCCTAACACATAGATGACGCTATTTTTTATTGCAGTCATCTTTCTCTCAGTTAGTACTAACCGTCAAAAGACAGCTGTTAAAATTTCATGATATTCTATTCATTAGTTTGTGAGTTATTGTGCTAAGAGTCACGCTACTTTTGTTATTTTCAAAACAATGGATCAAAAACAATTTCGTGTTTTAATTTTACACTGCTTCTTGATGGGAAAAAATACCGTTCAAGCGAAGCAGTGGCTTGAAAAGTGTTATGGGGACTCCGCTCCATCTGAAACAACAATAAAACGTTGGTTTGCTGACTTCGAACGTGGTCGTAGAGACACCGATGATGCAGAACGCAGTGGACGTCCAAATGAGGCGGTAACACCAGAAAACATCAAGAAAATCCACAAAATCGTTTCGAATGATCGAAAAGTGAAGTTGCGTGAGTTAGCTGATATCGTAAAGATATCAAAAGAACGTATTGGCTTTATATTGCATGAGCATTTGACTATGAGAAAGCTCTGTTCAAAGTGGGTGCCGCGTTTGCTCACTGTTGACCAAGAACAAGAACGTGTTGATGATTCTGAGCAGTGTTTGGCCATGTTTAAACGTAACAAACCGGAATTTTTGCGTCGATATGTGACAATGGATGAAACATGGATCCATCACTTCACTCCGGAATCAAAACGATCGTCATCTGAGTGGACAGCAACTGGTGAACCTCGTCCAAAGCGCCCGAAAGCACAACAATCGGTTGGAAAGGTTATGGCCTCGGTATTTTGGGATGTGCGTGGTGTAATATTCATCGACTATCTTGAGAAAGGAAATACCATCAACAGTGAATATTATATAGCGTTATTGGAGCGTTTGAAGGCCGAAATTGCGAAGAAACGACCGCATATGGCAAAGAAAAAAATTTTGTTTCATCAAGTCAATCAAAACAATGACAAAACTACATGAATCGAACTTCGAATTGCTCCCACATCCACCGTATTCGGCAGATTTGGCTCCCAGCGACTACTGGCTGTTCGCAGACCTCAAAAAAATGCTCGCCGGTAAGAAATTTCGCACGAATGAAGAGGTTATCGCTGAAACTGAGATCTATTTTGAGGCAAAAGATAAATCGTTCTACAAAAGTGGTATTGAAATGTTAGAGCGGCGCTGGAATGATTGCGTTGCTAATTTTGAACCAAAAAACTGTGTTTTCTTTGTTAGGCCCGGGACTTTTCAGCCCATGTGTAATATAGGCGAATTTTCTATCTGCGCAATAGGAACGCTGACAACGATAGGTCTAAGGTTACATCGAAAATTTTCTGCTGGATCAACAGTGGTTCGCCCGGTATCGGAACACTACAACTTCTATATAAATTTTTCGTCCAAATCACTCGAAATAACGTCGACGAGGTATTTTCGTCTAAATAACTAGTGAAATTCAAGCTCTGAGTTAGCTACCCACGCTAACTCTTTTTTGTCTCGCGCGTCACTAAGTGATCACTCTCAAACAACACCACTCATCATGGCAATGAAAACATTTCCTACGCGTTTTCGGAGATGGAGATATAGGCCTTGGATGCCTAGCTATTTGCCGTGTGTATATGCGTGTATGTGAAATATTGTTGTATAAAATTTTACAGTAATTATATTGAATTTTGTAATATAAACTTTTGATGGAATAATTTCATTATCCTCTTTTTCTGTTGTTTCAGTGACTCTTTTCTGTTTCAAAAGTTCAAAAGGTTTTTTTAGGAAACAAGGACGAAAGGAAATTTTAGTAATTGTATTTAAATGTAAATATATCACGAGAACACTGTAATCTACGATTACATTGAAATATCTAATAATTTAGTCTGATATTAAGGTACTAGCCGATATTAGAGGGATTCCGGTGCATTCTTCCTAATGATACAATTATATTAAAAGAAACTATAAATGAAGAAAATAAACTCAGTGAAGGGTAAGTTTCACAAATACGGTGAAAACTGGACATGTTCTTGAGGAGAAGATAGCCCTCACGAGGCGAAATCTCGCTCATCTTCTTCTGGACGTTCGCGTTAGAGTTAATTTCCAACAACATACGCGGTCACAAACTTGGGAATATTATGTCATATACGTATATATATATATGTATGAATCATACATAGTATGTATTTTGTCAGCAAACAAAATTAGGTATCTTGTACTTGGATTGTTATTTACCCTTTTCTTAAAATTTTTGAGACTAGGGCAGATTTTTAGTAGAATTTTTTCATGTGGAAACCCATTGTCAATCTCAAGAAGAGCACTATATTTTGTTCTCTTTGCCAATCTCAACAAGAACAGTATACTTTATTCTTTACTTTCAAGAAGGCATTATTTTCTATGGATTTGTATTAATATGATGTTTTAATAAGATCCCTTTTGACATTCTGTTTTATTTTAAATTTTTATGGTTTTATAACAGAGTTTCTTTTTACCAAAAGGAGTAACATAAGCAACCATTATTTATTGGTAATTTTCAACACATTGCGGTTTTACGCTAAGTAAACGTTGAATCGCCCTGTATAGTTGAGGTACACATGAAAAAAAATGAGGATTTTTTGTATAATTTAACTGGTGAATTTTATAACAAAACTTTCTGGATAACACTAATTGCACTGATCAATTACTTAAGTTACATTAAATATAACAAGGAGGAATCAGATAAGTAAAAGGTTACGTATTAATTACTGGGCGTAATTATTACACGTAGACCTACTCTGAAATATTATCATATAATATATTAATAATAGAATATAACGGAAAGTGTAACGAAATACTCCAAAATATGTCGGTTATAAGGTGATTAGAGCAGCTCATACCATGTTGTCTTTATCATTAACAACCCCATCCTCATTTTCATTAGCGATAATGTAAATATCGACGCCACCTTCATTAATTTGGCTAGGGTCTGCTCAGAACGCTTATTGGAAAATTAATACCTGAACCTCCGGCTATTTCCAACATATTTGCCTCTCTGATGCTTGAAAATGCATAATGTAATAGGATGTGTCTTTCGAAGTACGACCAAAATGCATTTTAGCGAAGATATGAGGCTCAATGTTAACCGCGTATGGAAATTACGCTGGTTTAATAAGTTCGCTTGTTGTATGGGTTTTTAAAATATGCAGAAGTGTAAATTGGCTGATGATTCAGTTACTGTTCAATAGAAAAGCAATTTGATATCCGAACATAATCTATAAAATATGTTTAATTCAGAATTTCAATTATGCAAGAATCGAAGAAATTGCAAAGTTTCATCGCAAAGTTAAACTGCTTTGGCGTGCTGGTGAATGTTGATACTAATTTGTTTATTTTTAAATGAACATCTAATACACGAGGAAGGATACGAAAGTAACCAGATTTTTTTGGTAAACGTGTATTTTTCTGAATATTTAATTATTCCGGAAATATTTCTGCAAATATATATACTTATTCATTCGTTTTCCATTTTCCGAAGTTTCTCAGGAGCACCTCTAAAATGATGGCGCTTCAGCTATTGTTTCTGATCCTTTTCGTCAGAAACTAGCAGACATTCAGTATCGACCAGGCGTCATTGCATGACCTTTCAGTTGACCGCTAATGTTGTAAATATTTTCTTTCCGCAATACGCGCTTGAAGTCGAACGACGGAGTAGATTGTCAGTCTCTCACATACACACCAAACTTTACATACATATACTACCTCAAGTAACATTTTTAGAACTGTTATCCCTGCCGTTGGTACTTGAAGATTGGCTTCTACTTCCACGGGACAAGTTTATATGGTTTCTTTTGTCATGGATCATTGAAGCGTAACTTTTGTGGTTCAGTTGTCTGTAAATAAGCAATTTGCAATAACTGACCCAAATTTTCCAACTGCAGTAATATAACCTGTTGTGGAGTTAAATTAAGCTGTTAGGAGATGTGAAGGCATGGGTTACTATTATCATTTGTCCTTGAGTGAAGCAACAAAATCGGAGCATTGAGAGAGTGAGAGGGGAATTTGAATATAAATTTAACTAGTGCGTCTGGTTATATCCTGTATACTTCTGTTTGCGACTTCATTAGCAGTTTTTGGTAATTAGTAATACACGCATTGCCTATGAGAATTTTAGTTACTGTTAGGCCTAAATTAATATTGTGAGTTTCGCGCTTAATTTAAACTATTTCTATATAAGACATTTTTGGCAGTTTGTGCGATCTCGGAGGGATGGGGGAGGTATTCCTAAAACTATAAAGGACGATTACGGCAATACGTATAACGATCCACCTTCCATAGTGAGCGGCTTGCGGGAGTTTTTCCAATCGGTGTACCTTCCTTCATTAGCTCCGACGCCTGTTGCTCCAATTGCTCCGTGCGCTACTATGGTTGACCTAGGTTCTGTAACTGAGATGGATGTGGTGTATGCTATGAAATCTTTAAGGGATAATTGCACGGCGGGTAGTGATGAAATTCCGGCCTTTTTTGTTAGGGATTGTGCAAATATATTTGCTTCTCCTCTTTGCTACTTATTCAGTCTTGCTCTCAAAACATCCACCTTCCCATCTGTGTGGAAGATCGCCAAATTGGTGCCTGTTTTTAAAAATGGTGAGAAGTGTGTTATTTCCAACTATCGTCCCATAGCGTTATTAAATAATTTTGCTAAAGTTTTTGAGAAATGTTTGCACAAGTATATTTATGCTCAAGTTACATCCTGGATTTCAAAAGGCTCAACGATCTACGGTAACTAATCTTGTTACAATTACACAATACCTATCCGATAGTATTGATGCTGGGAGACAGGTAGATGTTGTGTATACTGACCTAACAAAAGCTTTCGATCGAATCGACTACACCGTGCTTATTAATAAATTGGACAATATTGGATTTTCGTCTTCTCTCTTGTCTTTATTCCAATCGTATCTTCTTGATAGAAAGCAGTTTGTGACATACATGGGATTTCAGTCTGATTACTTCACGCCGAGCTCTGGAGTTCCTCAGTGGAGTAACTTGGGTCCACTTCTGTTCCTCATATATATAAATGATTTGTGCTATCAACTGAACTGTCCAAAGTTGTTATACGCAGATGGCTTGAAGTTGTATACAACAATTAGTAATTCTCAGGATTGCAATTATTTGCAAAGCCAACTCGATATATTCCACACGTGGTGTGTCAACAACAAATTAACAGTTAATGTAAACAAATGCAAAATTGTAACCTACGCTCGTAAGACGACTCCAATTATATATACCTATCACTCGGCTTGATCTGTTTTTACCTAGAGTGACCTGTATGAGAGACTTGGGCGTCGTCTTTGACTCAAGACTGACCTTTATGGAGCATATATCCAGTATCATCAGCGTTGAGTATGTTAGGATTCATTATACGTGTTACACGACCATTTGCTTCTATAACAGCCATTCTTCCTCTTTATTTCGCTTTTGTTCGGTCTCGACTGGAGTATGCGTCCTTGGTCTGGTCACCTATGTACATCTATCAGATACATCTTCTAGGGCAGATTCAGAGAAGGTGTTTGAAGTTCTTGTACTTTAAAAAAATTAATACTTACCCGATACAAGGATTTAGCCACAGTGCTCTGCTAGAGGCATTTAATATTGATACATTAGGACTACGTCGAAAACAGGCTGAGTGTAAATTCCTATTTACTTTACTTCATAAAGGTCTTGATGCCCCTGAGTTGTTGAGTAAAATCAACTTCATTGTACCACGTTCAGGATCTAGGCAAACAAATACATTTTACTGTTTCGCACCTAGAATAAACATCGCCATCAGGTCCCCAATACATAGATTGTGTAGCAACTTCAACTCTGTGGAGTTTGTCGAGTTGGATATACATACCTGCAGTTTACCGTCCCTTTTGACGGTATGTAGACCGCGGGTGCGTTACACTTAGTTGAATAATTTGTCCGTTCTCCCTTTTTTCCTAACCACTGGTAAACTACTTTTTTTTTTAATTTAAATTAAAGCAACTAGTAACTAAGTTTTGTAATTTGATATACTTTAATTTTGTTACTTATAACATTTGCATGTGTACATTTATTATTTAACTATGCCTTGTAATTGGATATTTGTATCTGTTGAGCATTAAATATTATTATTATTATTATTTTTATTATAATTATTATTATTTACACTGATTAAAGTTTATTAACGCTAATTAATGTAATCAGTGTAATACATACAATATAATAAATATATGCACGTTGCATATAATCCGGTCTCTAATAATAACATTAGTGCAGAATGTAAGATATATGATAACGTAACGTTGTTGTAACGTTTATGTTTAGTCTTCCTTATTTCTAAATAAACACGAATAGTAAATAAATAATTTTCTTATCAGTTACTACGGGTATAATTTTTGAAATAGACGAAATAGTTTGGTTGGCGGTGGCATTTTTATATTGACAGCAGCTGTACCAATATTGCATATACGCGGCGGTATCGGGACAATTATCGCGAATTTAGCGGCCACCAGTTTAAATCCGGGAACATATAAGGGACACACACTGGAACGTACGCATGCGCACCATCCCTCGGGAACATTCCCGGGTATTTGCGACCTCACTTATCGGTTCGTCGTTGCGCGAAAAATCTCGGTGGTTTCGTACGGTAAGCGTACGGACGCGTAGACAGTTAACGAGCGAGATACGCGTTATCAATCTGCGTCGATCTCACGCAACAGTTTCGGGCACGAAATTTCCCATGCGAAAGCACCAGACTTTTGAATTCAATTTGGTTCTTTCCGGTTTGAATTGAACGCGTGTCTTGTGAGAGTTTAGTGTGCGATAGAGTGTTAAACTTTATCGCAAAATTTATTCGTATAACGGTATTATTGTGATATGCGCGAAGTTCGTTGTAATCGTTCTGTTAGAGACGCCGATATTGAAGTACTGCTAAAAATGTAATTTTTCCCGTATCGACGGCCTTTCCTCTGGTTAGGCGACACGGAACAAGATACTAAAGGGTAAGCGAGTGTAGATTTGGCGTCGTCTATCGTGACCTGTTGCTCTAGATACGCGTTATTTGGGTTTCAGGGAGAGTATTTTTCGAAAATGCGATTTTGTTTGTTAAAATATTTTATATTGTGATGTAAGTATTGAAGTATTTGAAGCTTTTGGGAAATAATAATAAAACCTTTGATCTCAACAGAAGTTAAAATTTAGTTAAAATATGTAACTGAGAAGAAAACACAAACAAACAAACTTGATTCAGAATTATTTTTTTTTGCGTTTTATATTTCGTAATGAAAAAAATCTATTCACAGGTATAGCAGTAAACTCCACTCACAAAAATTAATTAATTATGCGGAACGCAACGTTTCGAGAGCACGTGGGCTCCCATTGTCAACCGTGTTACCGACTGAAAGTAAAAACTGTATCACACATGCAAGTTATTTTTTACGCAGACTCTAAAATTTCTAAACCATATGACTATTTACAATCTACTAGGTGGTCTCATGCCTTTTACGGGAAAGGATGGACCGAAAGCGAACCGTATCTATAACAGGGCCTATGGTAATAAATCCATCAAACTCGAGTGTGCAATTGGGGGTGGTTCTCTGTTCAATAAGTTTCCGTTCTTTTTCATATATACCGTTTCGTACGCGTCTAATTCTCTATACGAGTTCACGTTCTTAAGTAGTGTCAGATTTTTTAAATCAATCTTATATCCGGATTTTACCATATGCTCTGCTACGCTTGATAGTTCAGGTTTGTCGAAACGATAGTGTCTAATATGTTCTTTGAACCTCGTTTCGATACTCCTTCTTGTTTGTCCAATATACACTTTCTCACAATCATTGCATGCGATTTGGTATATTCCAGACCTTTTTATCATCTCCGGTTTATCTTTGGGATACCCTAAGAGATTCTTTAAGTTGTTTTTTGACACAAAAGACACGTTCACATTTAGTTGTCGGAAAATTTTACTTAACCCTTTTACTGTTGGGTGAAAAGGAAGAGTTATAAATTTCTTATTACCGGTATTTGTTGATGTCAAGGTCGTGGAATTGCTGATGTGTTGTTTGTATTGGACCTTCCTTAAAATACGGTCGTATATGTGTACCTCGCTACGTCTTTCATATACTTTAATTCTTTGTCGTACCTGCTCTTGTTTAGCGGAAATCTGACGAGTCTATTGACCAGAAAACTAATCGCGGACATTTTTTGTTGTTCGCAATGGTGCGAATCAAACGTGATGAATCTGTTGGAATTAGTTTCTTTTCTGTAGATGTCTATTTCTAATTTATTGTTATTGCGTATGACTAGAGTATCTAGAAACCGAAGGCGATTGTTCACTTCTTCTTCAATAGTAAACTTGATCGTGGTAAATTTTGAGTTCAGTTCTGCTAGAAAATCTTGTATGTTTCCTTTGTTGGTATCAAACACAGCGAAAATATCATCTACGTACCTAAGCCAAATTCTCTGGAAATATTTGGTTTCTTTTTTCAGGTTTGTTTCAAATTTGCTCATGAAAAGGTTCGCAATAAAAGGAGATAAAGGATTACCCATCGCCGTGCCTTCCACCTGTTCGAACCATTTTCCGCCTATTTGAAAACAATTTTGTGACATGCATAATTTAGTTAACCTTTTATATTCCGCGGTTTTCACGTCATCTACGTTATTTAATTTCAAAAATTCAACCAAATACTCCAGCGTTTCTGGAATTGGTACGCTTGGGAAAAGTGAACAAACGTCGAATGATACAAGGACTTCCCCATCTTTTAATTCAGTCTTTTCAATTTTATTTACAAAATCTACGGAGTTTTCTACGCATAGGTTATCTACTTTATGTAGCAAGTTCTTATATTCATTCACTAGCCATTTGGACAATTTGTATGTTGGAGAATCAATGCCGGATAGTATAGGTCTCATGGAATTACCTGGTTTGTGAATTTTTGGAAGACAATACGTTTTTGGAATGGTAGGGTTTGAAGTTGTTATTTTGAATTTCAGGTTATTATTGATTAAGTTGGGACAGTCCTTAATAGTATCTTTAGTGATTCTAATCATTGACGGTAGGGGGGTTTTCTTTAATTCTCTGTACGGTCCTGACGCTAATATAGTGTTGACGCGATTATAATAATCCGGTTTGTCCAGAATGACTATTTTATTTCCTTTATCTGCTTTCAGGTAAAAACAATTTTTATTTCTCAGACTTTTAATAATTCCTAAATTCCGCCTATCTTAGCCGCAATTTTTATCATTTTCTAAATTCCTAGAAAACTGAATTTTGCACGCGTTTCTAACGAAGTCTTTTGTAGCTACATCTAAGTTTCTAATCTTTGCTTCTATTGAGGCGATTGAATCCTCAACGGGCGATTTCGGTCCGCGAATACTATATTTTAATCCTTTATTTAGGAGGTTCATTTCGTCTTTATTAAAGGTCTCAGAAGATTGGTAGTACACGAGTGGTGTTCTCTCCATGACATTCACATTCTCCTTGCTTAACTTTTTTGGACAGAGTCGCCTAAATTTTTTATTAACAGTTACCATTTTTAATTTAAATTTTCTGTTAACGCGTTCGACGTTACGTCTTTTGGAAATCACACCATTTTTGAAAATTGTTTTCGTCTAAATTCTTTGTTAATTTCAGGTGCAATGTGTATAACTCTATTTCTAATTTACTACGTTTGGCGTACTGGTATCTTATTTCATTTACCTGCCAATGTTTTTTGGCCGCTGTAATAACTTTGTCATTTGAAAAAAATCTAGCTGAATTTTTATCCGCACTTGCGAGTGTTAATCTTTATTACATTAATTGATTAATTCGAATGTTTCTTATTTAGGGAGAGAAGATATAGTTTATATCGTATCATTCGCTTTTATAATTAATAATACAAGCTACTACTGCATAGAAAATAACATCTCAATTGGCTTTAGTTCAATCGATTTCGAACTTATGTAGGTATCTATTCGCAAGCAAAATGATCGGTCATTATATTGGGTAACCTATTTTTAATTTAGCCATCCGTCAAAATGTTTGTTAAAGTTCTGCCGCTTATGCAGGTTGTCTCTGATTCGATGGGGATCTTATTTATTATAAGCAATGGGATAAAAGTTTAAATTTAGCAAAATTGTTAAATTTGTCGCTAATATATTGAACAAGTTCGTTTATATCGTAAGGACAGACATTTCTCGATTACGATTTTGGTGTATCTTTTGCATCTTTGGAAGAAAAGTTTAGTACAGCTGTTACGTTCTCCTGGTTTGAAGAACAACGCCGCTGTAGCCTGCTCGTAATTTCCTAAATTACTTGGCCAATACTTACTTGTAGAGTATGTTCGCTTATTTACTAGAGGAAAGGTTGTACAGTGAAACTCAATGCGCATGCGCAAAAAAATATATTTAAAAATGAAATGGTTACACGGTTTCCACTCTTGCCTATGTACATGTACGATGTACGTAAGATATATAGATTTGCAATAATTGCAGTTATTCGAGCTCTCTTATACATGTAATGTACATTAGCATTTGTATATGTATTTTCATTGGTAGCAACATAAAGTAATGCCTCAGCATGTACGTTGCAACGCTATGTCTTAATTCTGTTTAAAAGGTTAAACTCTTATATGCTTCCGCTGAAGCTTTGTTAGAGGCATGTACTAATGCCTCTATCTGTTTGCATGCACCACTACCTTTTTATAGGAGCCAACCCTATTTATTTCTTAAATTTATAAGCGCACCTCGGTGCTATGCTTATTTATATGTCCCTTTCCGGGAGCCTAATATACTTTCCTTGTTTTAAATTTGCCTAAGGGACTTGGCCCTGTATTATTGGCATGTATTTGTACTTGACCAAATACGTTTGTTATATTCACATTTATAAGGGAACCCACCCTATCTCTTAGAGCTTGAACGCCTGGTCGAGGGCGACAGTAGCGATAATAGCCGATCTCAATACAAAAGTAATGTCACAGCTACCCAGGCGTTCTCGTTTGAAATATTACGCTATGTGCAATCTTTAGCTCTTTACTACTGCGCCCCAAAGAAGGAAAAATCCAGTAACCAGCAAATGTGCGAACTGCGCACCGACAAGTAAAACGGAGCGATGATGCCGACATTACATAAGAAAACTGGTCCGTGACACTCGTCCGCTACGACGAGCAACTAAATGAAAAATTTCTAAGTCCCGATACGACAAGGACCGAACAAACGTACAAAAGACAACGGGCGCTGCGGCCGCAACGACCGTCAGCAAGAAGCGGAGTGATCGTACTTGTAGAGGAGGTCTATACATGCGCGCCGACAATCTCACCAAAATAATTTCCGACACAAACTTAACTGAAGACTAAAAATATGTATAGACGACAATGGACACAGTAGCCTCGACGTACGATGATAGAAAATCGAGAATTTATACTTATTAAAAAAATCTATACGTGTGGTCCGACGACGTTACCAAATGACTCCCGCCAGAAATAAATGTACAGACAACGTCCTCGACGATTCCCGCCAAAACTAGAAAAACTTAGAAATCTCTAATAATCTTACGACGACGTTACTGTACACGTTACGACGAGGCACGAAAGGGGACCGAGAGTGCACGATCGCTAATACCTCGACTGTCGCGCGGGAGACGACTGCCTATGCTTGTGTACCTTAAATTTCAAGAAAACTCCCATTACATATCCGACGACGTTGCAGTGAATGCTAATTAGGCAGTTTTAGCTAGCGTAATGCGAATGGCTGACTTGCATACATATACAATGCGTAATGTACATACATATTAAAATAAAATTGGATATAAGAGAGCAAAATAAATAAATATAAAAATGAAAATAAGGTAATATTCTAAATGAAAATAATAATGCAAAGAAGATAAAATACATAGTAGTAAAAAATTTATAAAATACAAGAAACAATGTTAAGTCCTTAACAACAGCAAAGCTTACTAGGTATTTTAGAAGAGAAAAAATAATTTTTTGTAAGCGTCTTCCCCTTGATAACTCGTATGTATTGTAGTAAAAAGAGATTTATTAGGAAGACAAAGAAATAGACACCTATTTAAAAAGCGGATACTCTAGCAAATTATTCAACTTGATGTCCTCTTAGTAATCAAATTAATAAAATTAAGTTAACATCTGGATTGATCAGATATCCTTTTCTAACCAGATTGTGCTGCTGCTTCTGCAAAACTACTATAGAGAATCTTTAATTTATCTCCTACATCTAATTATAGACTAATTTATGTTTCATTTAACATGGCAAACGAATATCGAACTATAAGAAGAACTATTCACAGGTATAGCAGTAAACTCTACTCACACAAATTAATTAATTATGCGGAATACAGCGTCTCGAGAGCACGTGGGCTCCCATTGTCAACCGTGTTACCGACTGTATAAGAAGAACGTCCAAAACTTGTCATAAAATGTACCTTCTACTATCTTTTTAATTTCAACGAAAATAAAGGTTTTCTAAAGTCTTAGGTTAATTAAATATGCGTGAAAATACATTTCTTTATGGGCAACTAAAAAATTATTTCTTTAGCGATTAACTTGGGAAATAATTTAAATTTAGTGTAGATATTTTATTTTCAGCGGATAGCATAGAAGTCGATTCAGAATATCATGTGTACCTTAAGAAAAATTTGACACATGTAATTGTCACTATTAGACAGCCGACATGAAAATCGTTTCTTTTGAATTGCACCAGTCTTACAGCACTTTTCTGCTGTGATACTTTTGCATCATGATAGCGTTTGGAGGGTTCGGGAACATTTGTTGATGTAATTGTTAAGGACTTAACATTGTTTTTTGTATTTTCTAAATTTTTTTTACTATTATGTATTTTATCTTCTTTGCATTATTATTTTCATTTAGAATATTATTTTATTTTCATTTTTATATTTATTTATTTTCATTCTTATATTTATTTATTTTCATTTTTATATTTATTTATTTTGCTCTCTTATATCCAATTTTATTTTAATATGTATGTACATTACGCATTGTATATGTATGCAAGTCAGCCATTCGCATTACGCTAGCTAAAACTGCCTAATTAGAAATCATTCACTGCAACGTCGTCGGATATGTAATGGGAGTTTTCTTGAAATTTAAGGTACACAAGCATAGGCAGTCGTCTCCCGCGCGTCAGTCGAGGTATTAGCGATCGTGCACTCTCGGTCACCTTTCGTGCCTCGTCGTAACGTGTACAGTAACGTCGTCGTAAGATTATTAGAGATTTCTAAGTTTTTCTAGTTTTGGCGGGAATCGTCGAGGACGTTGTCTATACATTTATTTCTGGCGGGAGTCATTTGGTAACGTGTCGGACCACATGTATAGATTTTTTTAATAAGTATAAATTCTCGATTTTCTATCATCGTACGTCGAGGCTACTGTGTCCATTGTCGTCTATACATATTTTTAGTCTTCAGTTAAGTTTGTGTCGGAAATTATTTTGGTGAGATTGTCGGCGCGCATGTATAGACCTCCTCTACAAGTACGATCACTCCGCTTCTTGCTGACGGTCGTTGCGGCCGCAGCGCCCGTTGTCTTTTGTACGTTTGTTCGGTCCTTGTCGTATCGGGACTCAGAAATTTTTCATTTAGTTGCTCGTCGTAGCGGACGAGTGTCACGGGCCAGTTTTCTTATGTAATGTCGGCATCAGCGCTCCGTTTTACTTGTCGGTGCGCAGTTCGCACATTTGCTGGTTACTGGATTTTTCCCTTCTTTGGGGCGCAGTAGTATAGAGCTAAAGATTGCACATAGCGTAATATTTCAAACGAGAACGCCTGGGTAGCTGTGACATTACTTTTGTATTGAGATCGGCTATTATCGCTACTGTCGCCCTCGACCAGGCGTTCAAGCTCTAAGAGATAGGGTGGGTTCCCCTATAAATGTGAATATAACAAACGTATTTGGTCAAGTACAAATACATGCCAATAATACAGGGCCAAGTCCCTTAGGCAAATTTAAAACAAGGAAAGTATATTAGGCTCCCGGAAAGGGACATATAAATAAGCATAGCACCGAGGCGCGCTTATAAATTTACAAAATAAATAGGGTTGGCTCCCCTATAAAAAGGTAGTGGTGCATGCAAACAGATAGAGGCATTAGTACATGCCTCTAACAAAGCTTCAGCGGAAGCATATAAGAGTTTAACCTTTTAAACAGAATTAAGACATGGCTTTGCAACGTACATGCTGAGGCATTACTTTATGTTGCTACCAATGAAAATACATATACAAATGCTAATGTACATTACATGTATAAGAGAGCTCGAATAACTGCAATTATTGCAAATCTATATATCTTACGTACATCGTACATGTACATAGGCAAGAGTGGAAACCGTGTAACCATTTCATTTTTAAATATATTTTTTTTGCGCATGCGCATTGAGTTTCACTGTACAACCTCTCCTCTAGTAAATAAGCGAACATACTCTACAAGTAAGTATTGGTCAAGTAATTTAGGAAATTACGAGCAGGCTACAGCGGCGTTGTTCTTCAAACCAGGAGAACGTAACAGTAATTCTGTTGGCTATTCTGCACTTCGCCATTAACTTTTATGCTTTCCACAAAAGCTGAACTGTGACAACATATGTATATTGCGATTTCTTTCAATAAGAACGTGCAGGCTTTTTAAAATTGTTGAATCTAAAAGGACTTCATAAAGTAAGGGAACATCGTCATATATCTTTACGGAAACATAATCATTATGCGGGTCTAGCTACTAAAGTATCCGATAAAACTTAGTAAATATGTAATAAACCAACAAATGAATACAGATTCTCTTAGAACTCATCTTTTACGATTACTAGTTTTTGAAAGAAAACATGTAATAACACGAATACTTACACAAAAATATAAAAAGGAAATTATCCACTTATAGCCGCATTCATAAAATTAGCGAAAACAAGTCATAAAAGAAAAAAAATGACATGTGGTCCATTTAGTCTCTGATTCTTGGAATAACATATGAAAAAAGTCAATGTTACATACATCTACAAACGTATGCCTGAAGACAAATTTAGCTCGGGAAAAATATAATTAAAATATAATTAGAGCATTTCAGCGCAGTACTTCACGAATTATTTAAAAGAATTTACGAAGTAAACAATGATAGCAGGAGCAATATATTGTTTAATTTTCCAAATATAAAAATTGAGATGAAGGTTTCATCAAATTGTAAGAAAAAACTATTGGAAATAGAACTAAGGCACTTCTTGGAAGTTACACTTGCAATAAAGATGTTTAATGTAATACATAAATAATACATCTTTCATTTACTATCTTGCTTTTAGTTTTCTCTAGAAGCAGATTTTGAAACAACTACTGTTTGTAAGCATGCATAATTTATCAAAGATGTAATAATATTTGGTGTTTTGGTGTTTGCAGCCAATGATTATTTTGACAAAACATAACTTTTCTAAACCAATATTTAGTCGTTATCTATTATGGAAATAATGTTATTTATTATGGAAAATAATTTAACCCGAAAAAACAGCTTTTGGCCTAATATTAGTATTCTCATAAATAAGGACGCCGGTTTCTCTTTCCCATCATAATCGACACCTACGACGCTTCGCAGTAATTCTAATATAATAATAGAAATAACGTTTAGTAAAAAAGTAATACTAAGCACCAGCGTAAAAATTATGATGTACGAAGTGTGATAGAATTTGAATCTTTATCAATAACCCTTTTGAAGTTTGCTGTAATATAATCATTTTCGGCGTTACTTACAGCGTGTAGCAGTGCGTGAATATTTATTATTTGCAGTGACTTCAGTGACGACATCGAAAGATTTTGTAATGTATCTATTACGAGGTATATATTTTAAGTTTTGCATACTGGGACACAGAGGGCGCTACTAATCAAATGTCATTACTAACAATTAACCATCATCTTTAGTTAGCCTAAATCGAAAGTTTCAGTGCGATACGTGTAGTGTTGTAGCTAGAACGAACTGTCAAAGTTAACGAGTTAGTTGAAAAATTGAATTTAACCGAAAGCATTTTCGCGCAATAATTATTTTGGAATTCAATTATTTCAACAAGACTGCGTCGCCAAGTTGGTTTCTGTTTTCGGCAATGCATCAGTCAACATTTTCTCGTTGGTGTAGATAATTCAAGCGTAAACAGATTAGCGTTAGTTACAGTTGAAGAGCAGGTGTTCCAAAAACGACAATCACTCAGGAAAACGTCGATGCTGCGCGCAAGATCATCGACGAATATCCACTTGTGATATATCGCGAGATTGTGGCATCATTGGCGATTTCAAGAGAGCATCTGTTGACTGAAGAACAGAAGGCAGCTAAGGTGAATTGACGTCAAAAAACTCTAGACCACTTGAACGCCGGATTTGTTTACCTTTCCGAAAATGAAGAATTCACTGCGTGGTCAAAGGTTCCAGTAGTCAGAAGGAACAATTGTTACCTTCAAAAAGGCAATTTTGACTGTACCAACAAACCAGTAGAATAATTGCTTCCACAGTTTGTTCGAGAGCATGCAAGAGTGCATTAATCTTAGAAAAACAATAAAGTCTTTAAAAGCTACCTAGTGTTTTACTCCAGCTCTATATGCAAAATTTAAAAGGCAACCCTCGTACCTCTTAAAAGTTTGTTCGACCATTTCTGGCAGCTGCAGCTTTTTCTGATTGTATTTGAAAACCACGGACTTGGTTCGTTGGAAATGCTTGGTGTATTAGAAAGTTGCCTGTAACCATGGTCCCCGATGCGTAAGAGATACTGCAGAGATACCAGAATGCCGTCTGTGATTACTTCACCTGACTGAAAATTCCCGATAAAAAGAAAAAGTCGATTGAACGCTTCAAAGCGAAAGCGCGACGTCCGCCCGTCCAATTCATGGTGGCAACTAAAAACGGCAGCGAATATTCTAACCAGCGCAAGAAGATGCCCGTGCCAATGATAATTAATTAATTAATTAATATCCGCACAACTTACATTATGCATATGTCTGGACCGTAAATTGGTTCTGACCTACGAAAAAGATATCACAATTATCTCTCTTGAATTGATTGATTGGTTCAAACTAAAAGAGTCCAGATCGGTCCGACTTTAATTTGAAATGTTCAACGCCGATCAATATCGTCAATTATAAACTTTGAATTAAAATTTTAAAATACCTTTCTGGTAATAACGATTCAAGGAAATCACTAGAAATTTTGAAGGATATCCAATTGAAAACAAAAGCGTTTAGAAGAACGTAGTTCATTGCTTGCGTTAATTAACTGAACGCGATCTGAATATGGTTTTAATCAGACTTATTTCACTGGAATTGTTTTATGAATGTAAAGAGCTGTAGTGGCATAAATTCTTCGAAATGACTTGACACGCATGAAGAGAGAAGGCAAATTGACATATTGTACAATGTTGTGCAGTGTAACTAAGCGAGAACATAACTTTCCGTGGTTGCTGTGCTGTATTTCATAGCAGAATGTGACCACTGTAATGTATTAGCTATCCTTTTGCAGATACACTCACGAGTCTGCTGCTTATAATACAACGTAAACCATTTATACCTGGGGATTGTAAGCTGTAGTATTTCGAACATTAAAGCAAACAATGAAAGAAATATTTTATTCCTTTATTCGTTTGTTTTGTTTTACAGCGAAATGTAACTGAATTAGCTAAAAAAATATATACTTTTTAAGTCTTATATATGAGATAACATAAATTCATTTTATTGAATAAAATAACTTCATTTATATTACATGTTTCTGGAACGATGGATGAAATTTGATATTACATTGGTATCATTCATGTGATTACCTGCTTCGGTCTTTCGTTTCAATCTCATCATTTCGGATTCAGTATTACTTCCACGTATTAGGAACGAAGAGGTGTGTTGCTGATTCCGACTGGCTTGATACAACCATGAAATTGTAGATACGCGAATCGGATGAGGGCTGATTCCTGTGTTACCCTCGTCATGGTGATCTCGCTTATTACTTTAGATAGAAACCAAATTAAAATTTGAAGGAATTGTTAAATTTTGTGTTCGTTATAGATCCAGAGCGCGCTGTGGCAAATGGTGTTCGAGTTTTTCTTTGAGACAGCTTCTTTTCGAATTTTTCGGCCCATTTCATCTTGTACTAAAATAAGGAGGTGTCGAAAAATGCGGATTATTTTTAATGTGTACTATATTGGAGTATTGTTAGTGGAAACTGTGCTATAAATCTATCACGATACAATTGGAGTGTTTAGTATTAATATTTGTGCTTATTTCTATATTTTTTATAGTCGTCGCTAAATACGAGAACGGTCATGTACATATACTACCGCTCAAAAGTGTTTAGGCGCCCCTGTTTTCATGGATTATTCATATAGTATTATGTTTACCAAAAAAACATTATAATGAAATGAAATACGTATTTAAAATGTAGTTCAGTACGATAAATACCCATTATATCGCATAAGATTTACTATCATTTACCTGCACTTGGTCGGATTACCATAAACTGTTTATTGCGGTAGAATTACAATAACAATCCCTCTGAATTTACTGGGTAAATTTAGTCATCTGTTAGATTGTAGGTAATAATGTTTAAATTACCTGCCTAGAAGATTATAGTGAAATCTGTAACCTAGGGTCAGTTGCAGTGTGGTATTTACTCTATTCACGTCGTGAGCGAAATATCGTGTGGCAATTTTTTAAAATGCCTCCGCGAAGAGAAATTAGTACGGAAATACGTGCGCTTATAATAGCTTACCATAAAAGTGGCATAAGTAATCGACAAATTGCCAAAATAGTGAAAATACACCACGCTACGGTTGACTATAACGTAAAAAAATACCGGGAAACTGGCAGTTTTCTTAATAAAAGACGGAGTGGAAGGCCAAAAGCGACAACATCTGCAGATGATCGCAGAATAGTGGTTATCAGCAAGTTAAATAGACGCAAAACAGCCCCGGAAATCACCGCAGAATTAAATGTTGGTCACCAAAAACTAATCAGTGTTTCTACAGTCAAACGTCGCCTACAGAAAGCCGGGCTCCATGGACGTATTGCGATGAAAAAGCCATTACTACGCAAACAGAACAACCAAAAGCGACTTGAATGGGCTCGTGAACACCGACACTGGACCATAGAAGAGCGGATGAATCCAAATTTGAGCCCACACCATGATGTTCACAAACTTCTTAAACATTCCGTTCATCAAAGAAACTTCCTTTTGCGCGAAGGGCAGCTTTCACAATCCGTTTTTCAAGGATTCTATTTGGCACATTAGTCCATTCCTCTTGTAAGATGTTCTACAGGTGGCCTGCGGAGCTAGCGCATACTTTTCGGACCCTCTCGTCCAATTCATCCCATAACATCTCTATGGATTTTAGATCGGGCAATTACCATATTCTTCATTTAAGAAAATTTTACATATCCATGTAAGTGTTTGGGGCCGTTGTCCTGCGTGAATACAAAAAGTTCGCCGATTAGACGTTGCCCCGATTGTATTGAATTTTCTTGCAGTATTTCTAAATAACCCTCTTGTCACAAAATACCTTCGATTCGCTTCAAGTCTCTTGTACCGGCGTAGGAAGAACAACCCCAAACAAGCCCAGAGTTTCTTCCTTGCTTGACAGTTGACACTACAGAATACTGCAATATTCTTACAAGAACGAGCCTTAATTGTCCCAACACGTCAAACTTTGACCCATCAGTTCATAGCACCCTGTCCACTGTCCAATTCTATATGTTTCCGGCGACTGTAGTCGTTCTTGCCTGTTTCCCCGTCGAGGTAGGTGTTCGTTTGTTGCAATGCAGCCGTCAAGATTTGCAGCATTTAACCTTCTTTTCGCTGCAGTCACAGAAATTATTCTTCCACGTATGTGAAGATTACCTATAATTTTGCTAATTTTCGCATTCCCATTGAGGAAAAATACAAATCACGTTACCTAAATTCGCATACATAAAGATCTGAAGCAATAACTTGCTTGTGCAGTATTTATACTGTTGTATAAAGAGTCGAAAAACATTGCATTTATAAAACACATGGAGGAATGATATTTGACCAACATCAACTTAGATTGGAAGCTTTTGAAATAATTTCTTATTTAATTTCATATGCATACAATAAGTAATTGTGGAAAAGAAAAATAATGAATATTTACTTGACCAAAAAGACGGATCAGTTGATCCACTAATGTAGAATATCCGGGCTTCCTCACTGCCAGAATAACTTACATACGTGTGTATCTCCTACATATATCTATTCCTATTATCTATACAAATCATATATAGATATATTATAGTTTATAATACATATATTTCTATATTAAATTGATATAATTTAAATAATTAATGGAGTATTAGTTTCGTTTATTATTCAAATATGAACTTGATTCAAGTACAAGCAAATTCTTCATCTAAATTCACAAATAAAGGGCAATAATAATTTTACCGTTCATGCTGGATCAGAAACATGCTAGATCGTACAGAAATTACTATGTGCAAAAGGCATAAAAATGCTTGAAGTTTATATCATCATGAAGCCATAGCTTCACCAATACTCGAGAAGTGGTTTTACAGTACGTTGGTAGCAACCAACGTACGTAGAGACGTGGTAGAGACTGACGAAAAAATTCATGCCTCAAGAATCTCAGAACGTGATTGTCAATCACAACAACACGACTATCCTTGCAGCAATGAACAAGGTAGCCAGAATGATCCTCAACATCTGGACCGGATAGACACTATGAAAAGAAGAAGATGTAGCCGAGTACAATTTATCGACTAGAATAGTATTCACTATAAAAGGGTAGTATTCCGTCTAAAGCTAGAAAAACCTCACACTTCAATCAATCAGGCAATAAAACAAACCCATCCTGGTATTCAATATATTCTCATGTTACTTAACCGAGCTTTGGAGGAAATCAAAATACGGAATAATAATGACAGTTTTGATATTAAATAGATCCTTAAACAACATTTATATATGCACAGAAAGGATTTCCTTGTATCAATAAGTATAAACATATAATATTAATAAAAATGCTTTGAAGATGATTCTGGCGCACAATTTCTCAGGATCTCCTTCCGAAGCATTCGGAATGCAGATATATATCTATGATTTACTACGAACATTAATTTCGCCCGTGAATCATGCTGTACGAACAACTTTTGTTATTAAATTTCCGCAATTCTAACGCTATTCTTTAGAAATATGTTTATTTATCATTTTCTCGTAAAACTGCTTGCAATTAAAGAAAGCGTCTATTTATTATGTAAGTGTAATAAGATATAAAAGTTTAAAATAATTTTGCACCCGCTCTACCGCAAGGAGCTCACATCACTGTTAGAAGTGAGTAAGCTAGGCAGCAACCACAACTTCTTGGTTAACTTTTAGATAAATAGACGAATTAACTAAAGGTAATTCTAAAATAAAGCTTAAATAGTATACAGTTTCATGGAACAAAACATGACATAAAACCGAAGTATAAAATAACGAGAGTTATCAAAGGACGAGATACCACTGTAACCACCTACATACTTGGCAAAAATTGGGTGATAGTTTAAAATAATGTGGTGCTTGTAAATAGCTGATATGTTTCTCAAGAAAATACACTACCGTCTGTTAATTTAAACGAAACCATAAATTTCTTTAAAACATAAATATTAGCAAAGTTATGATAAAACCACTAAGCCCTATTTTAAAGTAAATTATCTGAACAAACAATCCATCAATACTTTTTCAAAATGCGAAGTATTATAAGCAAAATTTAAATTTAAACCATTTTATTGCTATATTATACTAGTAATGGTTAAACAGTCAAACAGCTCAGAATTATTAATGCAAGAAGATGTTCAATATACTTTGGCCAAAGAGAGAACTAAAAAAAATGGAACACTTAACCGTGTGATTACACAATCTAAACGCAAGGAAAAAACAACAGTGGAGACGAGACTAGGTCGTGCCGGACCGTCTGAAAGAAGTAAAAGGGTGCAAGTGCGCGAAGTGTTCTGCGATACCTCCACAGTGTGGGAATGTATAAAAGCGTGGCAAAGAAAAAACCTCTCCTTACGGCGTTTCAAAAACGGCGCCGAATGGCTTGGGCAATCGAAATCCGAACGAAGCCCGAAGAGTTTTGGCGGTCTGTCATTTTTTCAGACGAAAGCAGATACCGCCAATTCAGTGATAGTGGTCGTACGTGGGTATGGTGACGTTCGTCACAGCAACTGGCCGACAAATTTTTGCATCAGACGGTGAAATACGTAAGAGGAATGGACTAATGTGCCAAATAGAATCCTTGAAAAACTTGGGCGGATGCCTGGGATTGTGAAAGCTGTCCTTCGCACAAAAGGGAGTTCCTTTGGTGAACGGAATGTTTAAGAAGTTTTTGTTTATTTTTCGTTAGAAGTACTTTTTTTTAGTTTTATACTTTAACTTTAATCGCAATTAATAAAATGCAATGAACATTTTAAGTTTTGGAAAAGCGAGTTTGAATATTTTCACGTTTTTTCAAAATTTGTTTGCGTGTCCGAACCAATACGGACGGTAGTGTACATATATCGTTTTGGTAAATTTTGAGTATTATTTAGAATTTATAAGTATAACCTGTAGCCAGACAAAACAAATAATATTGCACTAAGTTGATAACAAACGAAATGATAAAATAAGTAAAGCAACCATCTGCTAAATAACACGGAGAGTGCGATTTGCAAATATGACGCTGTTTACATTGTCGATATCAGGGCTTTAAAAGATTTGTGAATTATTTATGATGCACTGGCATAGTTTCACAGTTATGTGAAGAGAATGCCAATGTAGAATACCAGTTTTTAACAGACACGTCGAAAGATAAAATCGTGTGTTTTCAGTTCGTTGAATATTCATATGTTCCATAGTCTAGCAAAAAATCCATTTAACTCATCGATCACATAGGCATTTGGTAATAAAAAGTATATAACAAACAATTCGGATATAGTTGAAATGTGAGGAGTGCAAAAATTAATACATAATAAAAATTACGAATGTCTTACAGTAATTGTATTACAGTTAATACACCAATGTTCCAAAATATGTACATGTGACGGCATGCTTTTACTGCACCTGTCACTGATTACTAAATTAAAAACAGAAAACAAAGTTGAACTTAACTCCTTAACTCGGGAAATAATAAACAACAAATGAGTACAAAAATATTCAAAGCACAACGCTATCGATATTTATAAAAACTTTATGTTACGTTCTCCTGGTTTGAAGAACAGCGCCGTTGTAGCCTGCTCGTAAATTCCTCAATTACTTGACCAATACTTACTTGTAGAGTACGTACGCTTCTTTACTAGATGAAAGGTTGTACAGTGAAACACAATGCCCGTGCGCAAAAAAATATATTTAAAAAAATAAAATATGTACACGTTTTCCACTCTAGCCTATGTACAGTTACGATGTACGTAAGATATATATATATATATATATATATATATATATATATATTTACAATAATTGCAGTTACTTGAGTTCTCTTATACATGTAATGTACATTAGCATGTGTATATGTATGTCTTCCTTTGGTAGCAATATAAAGTACTGCTACTGCGCCCGAAAGAAGGGAAGAAGCCAGTAGCCAGCAAATGTGCGAAATACGCACCGACAAGGAAAACGGAGCGATGAAGCCGACATTACATATAGAAAAATGGTCCGTGAAACTCGTCCGCTACGACGTACAACTAAATGATCGACAAAGGACCGAACAAACGTACAAAAGACAACGGGCGCTGCTGCCGCAATGACCGTCAACAAGAAGCGGAGTGATCGTACTTGTAGAAGATGTCTATACGACGACCTTACCAAAATGAATCTCGATACAAACTTAACAGAAGACTAAATAAATATATAGACGACAACGTCCTCGACGATTCTCGCCAAAACTTGAAACTATTAGAAACTTCCAATATTCGTCCGACGACGTTACTGTACACGTTACGACGAGGTACGAAAGGAGACCGAGAGTGCACGAGCGCTAATACCTCGACCGTCGCGCGGGAGTCGACTGCCTGTGCTCGTATATATTAAATATTAAGATAACTCCCATTATTTGTTCGACGACGTTGCACTTAATGACTTTTAAATTAGGCACTTTTAGAGTATTGTGAATGGCCGGCTTGCATACATATACAATGCGTAATGTACATACATATTAAAATAAAATTCGATATATTCTACAGACAGCGAAATAAATAAATGATAAAAATGAAAATAAAGTAATAATGCTAACCCATACGGTTACAAAGAAGATAAAATCATATAAAATACATAAAGTAGTAAAAAAATGGATAAAATACATTTCCTTAGAAACTTAAAATTCATTTACAAAAACACAAGAACAATGTTAAGTCCTTAACCCTTTGCGACGCATCATATTAGAAGCCAATGCCTCTTTGCGTTACACTATATTTAAAAATTGTTTTATTTTTGTTTTTAATCATGTTTAAATTAAAGACAAACATCAAAGCCAACATGACAACAACTTTGACCACTATTGCCTCTTTAGTAGTTAATTTTGCATCGGTACACTTTATACCATAAATTGATTAGCATGTACGGGTATACACAACTAAACGACAATTACACGCTGTAGCTGCCACGGGTACTGTCTAAATGCGGAACTAACATCACGCTGATGTGCATAAATTACTTTAACGTAGTGCACATTTAGATATTGATATTTCGAACGCCAGTGGAACGTGTCGGGGTGACATCGTATTCGCGACAGCAAACTTTATGCATACTACACCGGATACTTGATTTCAACATTCCTATACCATTAAATATTTTTATTGTAAAACTGTAAATATATAGTTTTGTACTAATGTGGACAACGACAAGTAATTTTATTGTTCAAAGTATTGATGTCAGTGCCGACTATTTTTCCTGAAGTAATTTTGGTAAAAGGAACAGCGGTGAATACGACAAATATATTTCACTATAAGCAAATTTGTTTTAAAATTTCGACAGGAATCTGCAATTTTTTTACGCTGAATACTAGAAAAGAAGTGATTTCCTAAGGTGAACGTGATTTTTTTTTTTGAACGGACGCCACTTTTTAACGCATGTACATATTTGACTTTTAGAATAAATGTTTAAAAAGGGTATTTTACATAATTGATGATAAATATTGAGGTAAGATCACTTTAACACGCTTCGTGGTCAGTGTCTAAAAAGTTAGCGTTACGGTTAGCAATGAAGATTTTCGCCCTCAGTGGAAACGCGCTACGAGATAATGGGTTGGAGATCTATATTTCAAGTTGAAAGTAGAACATAATAAAGTGTTGCCTAAGACCTTGGAGTAAGTTAAAGCGTAGATCTTTTGGAAACTTGTGTTCGACGATATTAGCAACAGCAAGAGTTTACAGATACTTGTAACTGGCACGTAGAAATCGTACTTTTAACACAGCTCGTTGTCGAAATGAGTATGCTGCTGCTATTGAAAGGCTGGTATTAACGCAAACAATAAAAATTTGTTTGGGAAACTGACCAGGAGCCTTTGCTGTTTGAACAGACAATAAGAATAAATAGATTGTGACAAAAAAAAAGATAATTTATATCTTTCACCAATATTTTGTATCTAATTGGGAGCTCCGACAGGATTACCACAAGACATAATGCTAAGGGACTTGGCCCTGTATCATTGGCTTGTATTTATACTTGAACCAAATACGTTCGTTATTTACACATTTATAGGGGAACCCACCCTATCTCTTAGAGCTTGAACGCCTGGTCGAGGGCGCCAGTAGCGATAATAGCCGATCTCAAAACAAAAGTAACGTGACAGCTACCCAGGCGTTCTCGTTTGAAATAATACGCTGTGTGCAATCTTTTCCTCTCTGCAGGGGATCTCGCAGGCCATTCAATGTCACCGTTACGTGAAATAATGCGTCTTCCAAACAATTGACGAAGTGCTGCCGTCGAATGCCGAGCAGTGTGTGACGTGGCTCCGTCCTGCTGAAACCACATGTTTTCCATGTTAAGATTAAGCTCGTACAGTCCCGGTGTAAAGAATGTTTGAAGCGTTTCAACATATCGAGCGGATGTTACTGTCGCTGCACTACCATCCTCACGTGCAAAAAAATAAGGGCCGATAACACCATGACGTGATACAGCACACCATATTGTGACCTTGTCGCTATGTAGTGGTCGCTGGTGTAACTCACAAGGATTGTCCTGGGCCCAATAACGAAAATTCTGTTTGTTTACGGAACCGTTCAGGTGGAAATGGGCTTCGTCTGATATCCATATGTTACCAACGAAATTCGCGTCCTCGTTAATTTTAGCCAATATCTGCCTATTAAACTCCATACGTGACGCTGGGTCTCGTTCATGTAATTGTTGCACAATCTGCAACTTATAGGGATGGAAATGTAATTCGTACAGTATTCTTTGTAAGCTTCGTCGCTTAATCCCTAGCGTATATGCATGCTGTCGAACGGAGCGGCAGGACTTCTTTCGATTGCAGCTCTAACAGCCTCAATGTTCTCTGGGGTACCGTACCGTTCGAATGCCACCTGGAGCTTTCTTTTTCAAAACAGATCTTGTTTCTTCAAAATTACGCACCCACGTTGTAATCGCATGCGCAGATGGGACACGTCCATGACGTCCAAGCTGGTAATGCTGTCGAAATATTCTCTGCGCGGCAGTTGCACTATCACCATTTTTATAAAACGCTCTCACAGCTACTGCATGTTCGGCACCAGTCCAACGATCCATGATTACTAAATGGCAATGTGTTCACAACAATTGTGTGACGTTACGAACAACTGCCGGCTCTACAGTGCTGACAACTGTAACATTCAAAATGTCCCGTTCCCTTGCGCCACCGTGTATTTTGTAATTCAATAATTACTAGAAAATTTGGTTCAGCACTAACTTAATAATAATTCTGACTATTGTTTGCTACTTGTACTTGCGCATGAGTAGACATTACGAAATTTCCTGACACTAATTTAATAATTGCATTATTTTCAATTTTAGTACCATATTGTATACTACTGTTTTGAATTCTAACCCAGGATTTTATCGAAGTTCATAAATTAATTTATCCATCAAGTTATTCAAATGTGTATAAAAAGTAGTAGTAGCCTGCTGGCTTAACTAGTCGTTGTTGGAAAATGGTGGAGTTATCAATAGTATCTCGATAATTTAGAACATCAGTAATGTGAGTAAATCGTTTGTTTTGAACTATTTAGTTTTGTTCACGGTATCAAGCCTTTATTGTAAAATGAAGTTTTCTATTACCATCACTAGATACAGAGTATTATTTTAATTCTACTGTATTTCGTCAAGTTGTTAATTTCTACACAATCCTTAATGTTGACGGTTTAACACTCTTTCTCTTTAACAAAGAAACTTCTCAGAACATTGGCAAAAACATCGAATATCTCTTGTATAAACACACGTGTGGTATGATACAAGTGAAAAATATTTAGTATTCACAGTATTCGTTTTAGTAATTGGCGGAAAAAAGAGAAATAATTCTGTGTTCGGTGACGTATAATTTTACACTGTTAATCGGGTGTGATTAAAGCCTGTTTCGCCGATTTAAATATCAAAAGACTTTATCTGAAAATGTATTCGAATAAATCTGAGTTTAAAAGAGCTTGACTCAGCGTTTCGAAAGCTCATCGTAAATAATCTCCCCTAAATCCAAATATTGATGAATGCGTACGAATTCGTTTGATGTATAATCGTAAGTTGAAGCTTACTAAGGGAAATTGTTTTTTGTATTGGTAGCTGCCGGCGTTACCAGCTTTGTCTTTAACAAAAATTATTGCTTCCATTAAATTCCGTCTCGACAGTTCTCGCATATGTATCTAGATTAGTTAGTTATTTAGTATTATATTACATCTACGTAATTTAGTGATTAATCTAATTAGTTTTCATGAATAGGCATCCGTTTCCAACGCTCACTGTATGCCGTTTAAATTTGCTTGTTTCAGTGTAACCTGTCAGAAACTTGTGCAGTACAACTTGGTAATTTCCTCATTTAGTTTTCAAAGTTATTCGTATGGTCTTAGATTTTAACGTTCCCATTAACTTTAATTTGAACAAGGCGATGTTTTGTGAAGCTAAAGTTAAGGCATCACGTTGAGTTGAGAATGTCGTACCTGTACTTATTTGCATACTATATATTTCATTGCTGGAGATAAGAAACAACTTACAAGGGAAAGTTGCGAAGCGAGACTGGTAATACAATATTACGAACTCGTGAACTCATGAAATATGAAATGTCTAACAATTTAGAGTTTTCATTTATTAACCCCGGTATCGAAGATGTATAAGGCATATGTGCATTATACATATGTACATATATGTTTAAGCAATCGCTATTACGTCTCGTAATTTTAGTAGTTGAGTTTTTGATACGATATATCAGGTACCGCAGCAGAATTGTGACACGGCGATTGATTCTGAATATAATAATAATAGAAATTGATTAAAACGCTAATATACACCAGGGTGACAGAATAAAATAGACACCAGATAAAGCGGTATAAATATGTAAAGAGCTAAATTCTAAGAACGAATTAAGAACTTTCTCTTGTCATTAGGGTAGGGGTAGATGTATCGGAAGGAATTCGTCATAGTTTAGTATCGTTACAACTATGCCTCGTTTACAAGGTTCGAGTGATATTAGCGACTTCACCCGGGGTGTCGCATCGTTGGCCAGAGTGAACGCGGCGCTTCGCAACGTGAAATAAGTAAATTTTTAAATATTCCGTTGTCCACAGTTAACCGTGTGATTACACAATTTAAACGCAAGGAAAAAACAACAGTGGAGCCGAGATCAGGTAGTGCCGGACCTTCTGAAAGAAGTAAAAGCGTGCTTGTGCGCGAAGTGTTAAGAGAAACGCGAAAAAGTACAGCTGAGCTCGCGGCAACTTCACAGAAAAGTCAGCGCACCGTTCTGCGATACCTCCACAGTGTGGGGATGTATAAAAGGGTGGCAAAGAAAAAACCTCTCCTTACGGCGTTTCAAAAGCGGCGCCGAATGGCTTGGGCAATCGAAATGCGAACGAAGCCCGAAGAGTTTTGGTGGTCTGTCATTTTTTCAGACGAAAGCAGATACTGCCAATTCAGTGATAGTGGTCGTACGTGGGTATGGAGACGTTCGTCACGGCAACTGGACGACACACTTTTGCATCAGACGGTGAAATACGGCGGTGTGAACATCAACTGGTATTGTGTCGGAACAATTTTGGTTGTGAAAAACTTATTGGAACTGCAACAGGAATATAAAAAGTGACAACAAAGCTTGTTCCATTCTTGTTGAAGGATATTCCAAAGCTATTCCTTGGATGTAGGACCAACACTACGAACTCTTTTATCAAGTTCATCCGACAGTAATTCAATAGGATTGAGATCTGGACTATGTGGTGGCCATGTCATAACTTGTAAAATATCTGCTTGGTTTTGCGCATTCAGATACTGTATGTATATTTTGGGTACACGTTTCGGATCGTTATCTTGCATGGAAGTAAAATTCTCGTCGATTAGTCGTAGCCTAGAAGGAATGGCATGACTCTTCAATATTTCGCGATTCGATGTAACGTTCCTGTTACTGAGTAAGAAAAGCGACTCCAAATTGTAACTGGACCGCCACCGTATTTTATTGCCGATACAATGTATTCGGGAAGCATCTTCCCATTAGCGGAAAGTCTGACAAATACTCTTCTGTTTTGACCAAACACTCGAAATATTGATTCGTCAGTACATAAAAGATTTTGCCACAGTTTTGCCGATATTCACGGGCCCACTGTAGCCTTTCCAGTCGGTTACCCCGGCGTAGGAATGGTTTGCGAGCTGCCATGCGACCGTGTAAATTTCCTTCGGCTAGGCGGCGTTTGACGGTGGTAACTGAAATTGGACGATGACATTCGTGATTGAATAGGCTCACTGTTTCTGGTGCTGTTTTTCTACGATTTCGCTTACGCAATGGTCGTCTTCTAGGTACTTTGGTGGCATTATTTGTTATGCACCTGGACAGTCATACTCCTCTAAGTAGCCAGTTTTTTGATATCGGTGTATTTTACTATCGTCGCGGTTAGATTTAATTTGTCACCGATTTGCATGCGCCTGCTGGCAATACTTTCTTTATGCAAAGTTATTATACTGGATCGTTTTGCAATACCTATTGATTTATCACGAGGCATGTCGAACAGCTTTCATTTACTGTACCGCTGATTATAATAATATTCAAACTGAACTATTATGAGCTTGGTAATCGCAGTAAATATTCGAACCGGGATAGAACGAGCCATACGACATTGAGGGGATACATTGAAATCTTTATCTGCTTGGTTCTATCGATACAACTTGTCTGATAAATAGAATAGAATAATCCCCTGTAAATGCGGATGATTGTTTCGGGCTATAGAGTGCTTAATTACTTCTTTTTTTTGGGTTGGAGATGTATTTAAGGTGTATTTTTACATGTTTATTAAGACTATCATCGGCGAATACAATAAAGCTTACTAAATTAAAGTATTCTAACACTTTCTCTCTTTGCCAAACTTCTATGAAGGGTAGTGTATGTGCTTAAGTTATTCTGAATTTATACATAAATAGAGGTAAGCCAAATGCCCGCAGCGGTGAGAGACTGGTTACACACTGGAATGAATACAGTAGCTTGTGAACTGTATGCATAAAATTAGCTAGGTAGTTCGTATAACGAGTATAAATTTTGTTTATACAACCGAAGTTTCATTAACACAAATCCATGCTTTCTACTTCTACTTATAGATATCTAAAACAAAAAGATTTGCTCGTCCTATCGAATTCTTTTACTTATTCTTTTGTGTGATTATTATGTTTCAATGTAGGGTATAACTCATGGTACAGGTATAATATTTTCTGTAGCAAAATCATACGTTGTTTACAGGAGCGCGTGGCTTGTTATCTACGACATACTCGGAGCTTCGACATATGTTGGTCGACGGTTAAAAATAGCAATTTTCTTTATCGACTGGTTTAGATAATAAATTATCTGAATATAAATATGGCGTGTTCAGTTTTCCTGTGCTTTTTAACGAAAACATAACTAAAATTATTAATAGTATTATGTACACGCTCGTTTGAATGCACTTACTAAAGTATCGAAATAAATACGTCAGTTATTTATTTGTGTAACTCGTTAAAAAAATATATTAATTCTAAAAATGTTCAGATATAGGTTATATATACGCTAGTTTCCTCTAACAGGAGGAAAACTAAAAAGTAAATCGTATAAATTACCAGGATAAAACAAAGTATCGCATTTTAGAATCTTTTTTGTGCGTAAGTTCTGTTTAATTTATACATAACACATGGGCTGAAAAGTCCCGGGCCTAACACATAGATGACGCTAGTATTATTGCAGTCACCTTTCTCTCAGTTAGTACTAACCTTCAAAAGACAGCTGTTAAAATTTCATGATATTCTATTCATTAGTTACTGTGCTAAGAGTCACGCTACTTTTGTTATTTTCAAAACAATGGATCAAAAACAATTTCGTGTTTTAATTTTACACTGCTTCTTGATGGGAAAAAATACCGTTCAAGCGAAGCAATGGCTTGAAAAGTGTTATGGGGACTCCGCTCCATCAGAAACAACAATAAAACGTTGGTTTGCTGACTTCAAACGTGGTCGTAGAGACACCGGTGATGCAGAACGCAGTGGACGTCCAAATGAGGCGGTAACACCAGAAAATATCAAAAAAATCTACAAAATCGTTTTGAATGATCGAAAAGTGAAGTTGCGTGAGTTAGCTGACATCGTAAAGACATCAAAAGAACGTATTGGCTTTATATTGCATGAGCATTTGACTATGAGAAAGCTCTGTTCAAAGTGGGTGCCGCGTTTGCTCACTGTTGACCAAAAACAAGAACGTGTTGATGATTCTGAGCAGTGTTTGGCCATGTTTAAACGTAACAAACCGGAATTTTTGCGTCGATATGTGACGATGGATGAAACACGGATCCATCACTTCACTCCGGAATCAAAACGATCGTCATCTGAGTGGACAGCAACTGGTGAACCTCGTCCAAAGCGCCCGAAAGCACAACAATCGGTTGGAAAGGTTATGGCCTCGGTATTTTGGGATGTGCGTGGTGTAATATTCATCCACTATCTTGAGAAAGGAAATACCATCAACAGTGAATATTATATAGCGTTATTGGAGCGTTTGAAGGCCGAAATTGCAAAGAAACGACCGCATATGGCAATGAAAAAAATTTTGTTTCATCAAGACAACGCACTGTGTCACAAGTCAATCAAAACAATTTTAATTAATTAAATAGTAAGATACAGTTTATTTAAAAAATACTAAACTGACTAATTTTCTTTGCGACCTGTTGTGAAACTGTTTTTTTTTTCTTTAGGAAAATCACTACTGGAAACTCCACTTTCCCAATTTAACCAAGAAACTGTGAATTCTAAATTACTTTTAATGAATAGGGAAAAAGATATTTAAATTCTTTGTGAATATTTTGCATCAGTCTGTGTTATGTGTCATATTATATAAAGTAAAATTCCCTCGAACGAAGTATAAAAGAGTATATCGTTATTAGTTTTATTCGGGGTTGCTATTTTTCGATGCGAATTCACTAACGAACAATGCAATCAGCAGAGAGTCAATTTCTTTGTTCGCGAACGATATTTTCAGTGTCTGTGGTTATAAACGCGTGGGAAAGCGTGGGAGGGCGAGTTTAAATCGCTTCTCAGAAAAACGTCGAAAAGACTGAAGGAATTGTTATATGTGCATGAAATTGCGGCTTCTTTTTTAAAAAGTAGATCGTTATGTCCAGATTATTGTAAATTGGGTAGATTTGAATAGTATAAATATCAGTCTTTTCAACATCGTTATACGTCGTAGGCTGCTGCATGCTACATCGTTGTAGGGAGAATTCCATAGTGTGTTTATTTCAAATAAAGAGGCCAAATCCTGTCAAACTGCAACTAGCAAATTAAACTACTATTTTTTGGTAAATATAAATTGTCTACTCCAGTTTGTTATTGAGTTGGTCTTACTTAATAAATGTTGTTTTAATGTATTTAACTACTACTTGTCATCACGGCTTATTTCTTCAAAGTGTTTGTAAATATCTTCAACTAGTCACTATTTGTTTAACATAGAACGCATATGTTAGCCTAGTTTTTTTCTTCACAAAATTGTAATGCGCTATTTATTATAGTTACATTAAGTCTTATGGATGTTGAGAGATACCTAAGTAGGAAATTAGAATTGAATGAAATTTGTGTGGTTTGTAAATAGGTTAAACTATGTGCAATATCCATTTTCGTTTTTGCCAAAATAGAACGGTTTTGGGAAACTTTTCGTTATTTCTTATTAGATGTTCATAAAATTTGCCAGTACATGTAGGTATGTGGCATCTTTGTGGAATGCTATTGAAGTACACTAGACTCGGGTCTATTTTCCAAATAGTCGCTTTTAAAGAAAGCATATTCAGGTAGACTTAAATACAAGGGTGACAGAATAAAATAGACACCTACTAATTAAAAAGAAGATTTTATTCTCGTTATATATACAAAATATTTTAAAATTTTTAAATTAGACTAATATTTTGTCGTTCCACCTTTACTTGCGTGCTGCGAGTCGTCGTGGCATAGAATCTATTAAATGTTTAATGGTGTCTTCTGGAATATTTAACCACTCTTTTGTAACAGCTGCCACGAGTTCTTCCTTATTGCTGGGTTTTCGGGGTCGTTTCACCATATTTGCCTGGATTATGTTCCAAAGATTCTCTATCGGATTCACGTCTGGTGATTGGCCTGGCCATGGTAAAATCCGAATCCCTTGTCCGTTGTCGAATATCGATAGTAGTCCTTCTGTTAATATTTGGATATATTTTGCCGCATTTATATTTCCGTCGCAGATTACTAATTGCGATCTTCCACCATACCATATCGCGCCCCACACCATGATGTTCACACCGCCGTATTTCACCGTCTGATGCAAAAATTTGTCGTCCAATAGCTGTAACGAACGTCTCCATACTCACGTACGACCACTATCACTGCATTGGCAGTAACTGCTTTCGTCTGAAAAAATGACAGACCGCCAAAACTCTTCGGGCTTCGTTCGCATTTCGATTGCCCAAGCCATTCGGCGCCGCTTTTGAAACGTCGCAAGAAGAGGTTTTTTCTTTGCCACCCTTTTATACATCCCTACACTGAGGAGGTATCGCAGAACGATGCGCTGATTTTTCTGTGAAGTTGCCGCAAGCTCAGCTGTACTTTTTCGCGGTTCTCTTAACACTTCGCGCACAAGCACCCTTTTACTTCTTTCAGAAGGTCCGGCACGACCTGGTCTCGGCTCTACTGTTGTTTTTTCCTTGCGTTTAAATTGTGTAATCACACGGTTAACTGTGGGGACAACGGAATACTTAAAAATTTACTTATTTCACGTTGCGAAGCGCCGCGTTCACTCTGGCCGACGATGCGACCCTGGGTGAAGTCGCTAATATCACTCGAACCTTGTAAGTGTAATAGTTGTAACGATACTAAACTATGACGAATTCCTTCCGATACATCTACCCCTACCCTAATGACAAGAGAAAGTTCTTAATTCGTTCTTAGAATTTAGCTGTTTACATATTTATACCGCTTTACTTGGTGTCTATTTTATTCTGTTACCCTGGTGTATATAGGTGCAGATAACCAGTTATGTACTAATGATTGTAATTTAAAAATTTTGAAGTTTGCACAACAGTTAAAACAATCCAAGCTCGCAGTCATAATTAATGCAGAAGGGACAGTTCTGAACTTTTCAACTACTAATGAGTATTTTAATTTGTTTTTATTTTTTTTCTTGAGAGGGAAAAAGTAGAAATGCATCATAAAAAAGTCCCTAAATGTGAATAAACAATTAAGTATATAAAACATTGAAGAACATCCGTTGCTGACAACTTAAACAGATTTAATTGTAAATTTCGTTTGAGCAAGGCGGAATTTAGTCTAAACATAAAATTTTAAGTACATTATATGTTTACCTTTTCTGTTTGGAAAGCAATAATTACTTGCACATAGTTTACGCAATATAACACACGTAAAATAACTTGTAGGTACGGAGTTGTTACCGTTTCAGACCTATTAAATGAAAAGAATTAACCAAAACATGAAACGGTACCGTTATTTTTCGTGTATTTAATTTCTCGAATATTTACTTGCATGAATTTCAAAATTTTTATTTGTTAATCTTGTAAGTACATATGTACATATTTTACATCTCCTAATATTTTATTTTCAGCTGTAGAAATCATTTCTTTTTGCATATTACCAGATATTAATAGATCCTGGGAGATTTTATGTAATAAACAAAAACAATCACTTAATACTCGATATATTTATCGTACTTACACGTTTAGAAAGTTGCTTATACAAAAGTATTCAATCTAACAGACTATTCACACTTTTGGTAGGTGACTTTACAATGCAAATACATTTGAAGAAGTTTAAATAAATAATTTAATCGCAACTTGAAACATTGTTAGTAGAATCCAGAATTTTGTTTGGAAATATTCCTAGGTTTGGTTTACGGTTTGATTTATAATTATTCTGTACTCGTACGTGGCTTGTTAAGCGTAGGATTTTTGTGATGCATTTAAAGAATTTTTGAAAAGAGCTTGTTTCCTTTAATATTACTGCCCATACACTGGATACGCGTTTAATTTTTTGTCCGTCTTGTGTTCGTGTGTAATAATAATATTTTTTTTTTAATGTTAAACCATTTCTGTCAATCCATCAACATGGATTTATGTCAGGTAGATCCACAGTAACGAACTTGGCAAATATCCAAGTATATATCCGGAGTGTTTGACCAGCGAGGACAAGTCGATGTCGTTTATAATGACTTTGCTAAAGCATTTGACCGTATTAATCGCGAGTTACTTTGTGCTAAATTGGAAGCTATTGGCTTCTGCCCTGCGTTGGTGAAATTAATTTCATCTCACCTCTCTGGAAGGAGTGGTTACGTTTTTTATAATGGCTATTCGTCCACTCGCTTCAGAATACTGTCTGGAGTTCCGCAGGGTTCTAATCTCGGACCACTCTTATTTAACATTTTTCTGAATGATTTGCTAGATAAATTGCGATGTGAGGCTTTAGCTTACGCTGATGATCTTAAAATCTACAATGTTATCGATTCGCTAGTTGATTGCGTTAAGTTGCAGACCAACCTTACCCTTATTAATGATTGGTGTACTCTGAATGGCATATCTCTAAATATTGGCAAATGTTCAGTGATCTCTTATATCAGACGCTCTAATCCGATCATTTTTAATTACTCTGTTGATTCTACAGTTATTGCAAGAACTGAAAAAGTGAGGGATTTGGGAGTACTTTTTGACACGAAACTAAGCTTTTCTGATCACATATCTGCTATATGTCTTTCTGCATCTAAATCTTTGGGTTTTCTAATAGGAACCTGTCGCGCTTTTCGTGACATCTCAGTGGTAAGGACTCTGTACTATACCCTTGTTCGATCTAAATTGGGATATGCCAACTTAATTTGGTATCCTTACTACACGTATCAGGTGATTTCAATCGAACGTGTACAAAAGCGGTTCCTCAAATATCTTAGCTATAAGGCTAGCGGTACTTACCCTGATCGTGGTTCAGATTATGTAACATTGCTGCAGCAACATAATTTTGATTCATTAGAAGATCGTCGCCATAAAAGCAACGCAAGATTTGTATTTAACCTGGTATCTAGTGAAATAGATTCACCATCATTATTAGCTTACGTCGATTTCCGAGTGCCACCACGTTACACACGATCCCTTGATTTTCTCGTGGCGTGTAGGCACAATACAAATATCTTTGCCAAATCGCCTATATTCCATATGGTTACCAATTTCAACAGCATATATTCGTAGAATATTTGTTTATGTTAGGATTATGTTAATTGTTATGAAATGTATTGTAGATGTGTGATGACTTGTAATAGTATTACGCATGAGGTATATATATAATCAATATAATTGCACCAATTGTTTGTATGTTGTCCTGTAAGTGATAGTAATCGTTGGACAAATAAAGATTATTATTATTATAAATATTAATGTGGTAATACCCAATACACTTGGATGGAATCAAACCAAGTTTTATATCCCCGTGTCTATCATGATCACTTTATAGATACCGACCAACAAACATTGATAGTGGTTGAACTTCAGCTTTGCAATCATACAGTAAAACTTTGATGTGTTGTACTTTTTATATCATAATTTGTCATGGACACAAAAAAAATTGTAGCACCACTTCCTACACTAAGAAACATTTTAACGTATTATTAGCAAATGATTTATTTCCGGGGTTAGACTGTTATCGTGAAAAGTTTAAAAAAAGAAAGAAAATAAAAATGAAAGGAAATGAAACGAAAAAAAGCTGTTTGTTCCTTTTTATTCTCTTTCCTTTTCTTTTCCATTTTTATTTCCCTTTATACTTTTCAGTATAGCAATCTATGTTCGTGTATTACCAATTCTGCCTGTGAAAGTCTACGTGTTTATTTTAACGTGTTGCTGATAAGATTCAAGAATGGTGCCTATTCTTCGACGCTGCACATGAAAGATGATTATCCATTAAGTATTAGTATACCTCTGTCATTAAATTCGGCGCAGCTGAACTGTTTTAAATTTGTATAAAGTTTTACTTAGGGATGTTTTACACTAAGAGTAACAAAGTATAAAGTTGTGCGTTTCAAAGTTAGAATCTAGAAAAATCTTGGGCACCTAATATACAAGGCAACCATGTAGTTCTCTTCTTCTATATTTCGTTTCAACACATCTTTTAGATATGGACGAAAATGAAACAACTTTGTAATATAAAATACCGTATTACACTCGGCACAGATTGATTGATTAATACGCATATGTATTTCGGAAATTCATGGATTTTTACCTTTGGTGTCTGTTATATATGTGTTGTACCGCTCTTTGATATCTTGCCAGCATTCATGAATATTGCGATGAACTTTGAACACGCTTCGTAGTGTTACGTAGTTTTGCATTTTCTACTGAATTTATAATTTAATAGTTTCTGTTTTATTTTCCTAGTTCATGAAACTCGTTACCAATTCAGTGTTCGGTTTGCTTCGTTGTCTTAGTTATTTGTATGATGCAAGTAATTCAGTAATCGACATTTTGATATACACGCAAAGGCTGTCCCTTCAACCTTATTGTTTCTGTATTGCTGTTACCTACATTGGAATCGCCGAACAGATGAAGCAGCAGCGCGGAGCATTGGCGTAAACATCGCAAAGTCCAATTCGCAATGTATAAACTTCGGAAGCGTACGCGATTGTTTTTGACATTCGTAGAGAATACCTATACAATATTCCAAAATGAGAGGGACACATTTCTGAACAAACCCAAATGACAGCTGTTTCTTATTGGTTGAAAGCAAGGCGAAATCACACCGTTCAACATTTTCTTTTTGCCGAAAATTGTAAAAGATTTTGACATCCTTACTATTGTTTAACATATGGGCTGAAAAGTCCCGGGTCTAACAAAGAAAACACGGTTTTTTGGTTCAAAATTAACTTTATTCATCAACGTAATCTCCATCAAGAGCAACGCAATCATTCCATCGCCGCTCTAACATTTCAATACCACTTTTTTAGAACGATTTATCTTTTGCCTCAAAATAGGCCTCAGTTTCAGCGATAACCTCTTCATTCATGCGAAATTTCTTACCGGCGAGCATTTCTTTGAGGTCTGCGAACAGCCAGTAGTCGCTGGGAGCTAACTCTGGCGAATACGGTGGATGTGGGAGCAATTCGAAGTTCAATTCATGTAGTTTTGCCATTGTTTTGATTGACTTGTGACTCGGTGCATTGTCTTGATGAAACATTTTTTTCTTTGCCATATGCGGTTGTTTCTTTGCAATTTCGGCCTTCAAACGCTCCAATAACGCTATATAATATTCACTGTTGATGGTATTTCCTTTCTCAAGATAGTCGATGAATATTACACCACGCACATCCCAAAATACCGAGGCCATAACCTTTCCAGCCGATTATTGTGCTTTCGGGCGCTTTGGACGAGGTTCACCAGTTGCCCTCCACTCAGATGACGATCGTTTTGATTCCGGAGTGAAGTGATGGATCCATGTTTCATCCATTGTCACATATTGACGCAAAAATTCCGGTTTGTTACGTTTAAACATGGCCAAACACTGCTCAGAATCATCAACACGTTCTTGTTTTTGGTCAACAGTGAGCAAACGCGGCACCCACTTTGAACTAAGCTTTCTCATAGTCAAATGCTCATGCAATATAAAGCCAATACGTTCTTTTGATATCTTTACGATGTCAGCTAACTCACGCAACTTCACTTTTCGATCATTCAAAACGATTTTGTTTTCGGGTGTTACCGCCTCATTTGGACGTTCACTGCGTTCTGCATCATCGGTGTCTCTCCGACCACGTTTGAAGTCAGCACACCAACGTTTTATTGTTGTTTCTGATGGAGCGGAGTCCCCATAACACTTTTCAAGCCATTGCTTCGCTTGAACGGTATTTTTTTCCATCAAGAAGCAGTGTAAAATTAAAACACGAAATTGTTTTTGATCCATTGTTTTGAAAATAACAAAAGTAGCGTGACTCTTAGCACAATAACTCACAAACAAAGATGACTGCAATAAAACTAGCGTCATCTATATGTTAGGCCCAGGACTTTTCAGCCCATGTGTTAGTAACGAAGTTTCATTCTTAAAGCGTTGAACGGATCTAGGAGACCATCAGAGTGTTGTATATTTACCTTCTTACTTGTCGTATACTACGTGGCTATAAAAAGGATTCGGTTATTAAATTCCAAAATACCTCTGACCTTAAATTTATTCTAATTATAAAACGTTAATGTTGTTATTAAACTACTTTTGCACGATCGGCATTGATTTCAAACGAAAATCATGAAACGGGATACAGTTGGAGCGGTATTGTTTATTGATTGTACAATTCTGTGATCATAAAAATGTAAAATTAATCCTAACGCTTACCTAAATAATTCGTTACGGAAGAAATGAGGTCAATCTCGCAAAAAGTATATTTTTCATTCGTGCGCTTGATTTTCATGAAAAGTTTTGTTATACAGCCCTTTGAACGATTTATAACCGCCCAATTGCCAAATACAGATAATTATTTAATAAAAATCTAGTGTGCGAGGAACATTGGAACGCGAAATCATCTGGTGCCGCATATTAAAGCTCGTATCAAGAGCGAGACGAGTAGTTTAGACGATTTACCGACTCAGGTTCAGAAAATTCATTCAGATGCGTTTAAGTTTCATCTATAAATCTAACAAACGTGAAGGTATGAAGTTGGAAATTAAGTTAGAATTAAGCCTCTGTGTGCAGAAGATTCATCTGATCCTATATATTTACGAGGCGTCTTAATGTCCGAGATGAAATCATTCATTGCAAGTGTGTTGGAAATTTGTTTGCTCGAGACATCTACTTCCAGCTGCATTTATTTAAGCTGCGAGTTTGCATTTAACATTTAGTTATCGTTTCGAAGAAGGAAACTAATTTGATTCAAGTTATTCTTAGTTCATTTGCTTATTTCTAGAGATCGGGTCTTACGGAGAAAACCGTATTTCTTATTAATAAGGATATACGAAGCAGTATTTGGAATATGTTTGATTATTCGCAATCATTAGAAATATTGATTGATTTCTGTTCTTTTGTGACTAAATACCAGTCGAATACGGAATGAATGTTTTTATTTTAATCTTAGTCTTGCGAGAATTAATTGTGTATAGGTGCATTTGTGATTTCTTTCTCTGTTTTTAGTTCCAATTTCTGTAATTATACTTTAGAGAGAGGTCTTTTTTTGTTTGTTGATAATCATACTAAAATTAGTCTTATTACCAAATTTTGAATAATTTTAAATAATTTAATATTACTACTAGCATGAATTATACTGGTAGATAGTCTGGAATTAATTATTTCAGTAGGCGCTGGCCTGGATTCTCTGATACTGTGAAGTTTAGTAACTGAGAAGCTTCCACTACTACCACATATCATTTGTTTCTACCCTTGATTCGCTACATTTTCGATTTTATTACATCTGTTAACTCGTAGGAGTAGTAACATTGTTGGGAAGACGTGCTGTGATCGTAGTTGCGAAGATAATAATAATAATAATATCTTTATTGCCCAACAGAAAATAATTCCATTTACAGGACAATGCGAGAATAATGTAACCTAGCATATATAGTAATAATATACACCGCAGTAATAAATTAAAATTAATCGAAAAAGATACAACTGAATCATAAACATAAAAATAGCTCGGTGACACCAGAATGCAAGAACAAAATAGGACGACATTGTAAATCCATGTAGACACTTCAACAAAAAGGATCGTCAAGTAATTCATTTGCATTTCTAATCATATGCGTAATGGGTGCTTTGAGCAGAACATTAGTTTTGTGTGACGGGGCCTTAAAATTAGGGAAGGACCTGGTATCGTACTGGGGTAGCACAAAATTAATTTTGGAGAGAAGGAATGTAGCGTCAATAGCGTGATTAATCTGTTTAAGTAGAAACTGGCTGCTAAATTCCTTCCTTCGATCTGATAACGATACAAAGCCGTGTCTCCTCAGCAGACCAGCATAATCAACATCGCGTCCAGGGTAAGTGCCATCAATTTTGAAGGACAGGTATTTCAAAAATAGTTTTTGCACTCTTTCAAGTAGTACTTGCAGATGGAGATAGTGAGGATACCAAATTATGGAGGCACACTCCAACCCAGTACGGACAAGCGAATAGTATAATGCTTTTAGCGAGGCAGGATTATTGAATGATCTGCAGGATCGTATGAGAAATCCTAAGGATTTCATCGCAGAATTTCGTACGGATAATATGTGGTCTGCAAACGACAAATTTGCATCAAACAGCACGCCCAGGTCCATTACAGACGAGTGCCTAGGAACAATAGCCTGACTCCCAGCATAATGAAAATTGTAGAGTCTGTGACATTTAGAGTGGCTTACAACAGCACACTTATCCAGATTCAAATGAATTCCATTCTGTGTACACCATCTAACAATTGTATCCAGACTGTTCTGGAGAAACAGACAATCTGCCGGGGAGGTTATGGTATTGTAGATCTTAAGATCGTCCGCGTAAGTCAGTACATTGCAGTCCAGCCTCTGTAGGAGATCATCCAAATAAATATTAAACAAAAGGGGACCCAAATTGGATCTCTGGCATACACCAGGTGAAGCAGAAAATGTTAAGGATGTATACCCATTGTAGTGAACATAGCATGAACGATCAGTTAAATACGAACGGATCAATTGTGTTACACTTGGAGGAAAACCAAAACTACTCAACCTAGATACCATAAAGGAATGATTGATAGTGTCAAATGCTTTACTAAAATCGGTGTATAATACATCTACTTGTTGACGTCGTTCCATGGATTCGGCAATATGCTACGCTAACTCTGTAAGGTTGGTTATAGTAGACCTTTCTGGAATGAAACCATGTTGTCGCGAAGATAAGTAAGGCTTGACACTAACGTAAATTCTGTGAGACAGAAAATATTCAAAAATTTTTGCAAAATTGGATAAAATATTTATTGGTCTATAATTTTGGAAGTCTGAACGATTACCTTTCTTAAACAGAGGTGTAATTCTGCTAATCTTCCAAGCGTCAGGAAAGGTAGAAGAACTTACGGCCAAGTTAAATATTCTAGCTAGAAGTTCACATAGTACTACACAACAATTACGTGCAAAAAATGCGGGGAGGCCGTCATGACTTTTAAGATCCCTATCAAGAGGCTGGAACCCCAGTAATGCTTGTGAACCAGACACAAACACTGTAGAGAATTCATCTGCGAAGGTCTGAACAACGTTGCTGGGATCATTAACAGTGGAGCCGTTCAAAGTTATTTAGGGAACGTATTTAGGTAGGTATTATAAACCCTATTCATGAATATCATACTTCTATTTGTAAAGCGTTGGAAACACTCAAAAGTTTAAATTTATGGCCGTAATAAAATGGGCCTGGACTGTACAGGACAACTGAGATGTATGATACTAATGTTTTACTTCTTCTTCGTCCATATTCAATATAGATTCTCAAGAAGTATCGGGCGATTCAATTTATTGATGTTTTATAAGGTAATAGTGAATAAAACTAAAATCATTACCAAGGTATGAATTAGCAACTGCTAACTATAGTTGTAATTTAAAAGCTTCTGTAGCGAATAGACGTTGTTAAAAATAATATTAACAAAACTGACGTAATTGCTATTCAAACATGTTTAAGTGCAGTGTTGTATATATAAAAATAATACATTATAACTTTTGATAGCCAAAACTTCCGGAGATTGTTGAAACAGATGCAGGTTGAATCTAGATGTACGATGTGCTCCGTCAACCTGGTGTCATACTTATATAAATGTTGTACTAGATGTACATGAATCGAAGCATTATAACAGTTATACAAAGTCTTTCTTTTAATACCTAAACATCTCAATCGATAAAACAGAGTTTCGCCAAAACTTAATTCAACGTTTTACTCTACTTCTGCGCGTAGGCACGACATGTACAAATCTATGATGAATGGCCGAAGTAGCCTTTAAACTTCCGAATAAACAATCTGAACGTAAATCATTTAGTTTACTCGTTATAAAAGATTTTCACAATTACATTTTTCGATTTAGGAGTTTATTTATGCAGAGTCCTAAAAAAATTATATTGCTTATTCGGCGAAATTGCGTATTCTTCGCTTCGACTGATAGAAAATATATTTTGAGCCAAAAAAGAATGTTCTATTACAATATTTATTTACCTTAAAGAACGTGTGATTTAGTTGAGAGAATATTTCATTATTTCATATCCATATGAACGTTTTGCAGATTCAATAGCTTCTTGCAAAGAAATACTTTCTTTGAAATAAAGAGCGAAGGCATTCACTTCGGTAATGCCAAACACAGCAGACGTTATCTAGGGACCCCAGACTATTAGTAGGGATTGTGACAGGAAATATAGCCGTTAAATATCATTTACGTAACCTTTAGGAAGTTGAAGATCAATTCCGTGTTTAGAAACTCCAAATGTCTTAGCTCGTATTCTGTAGTCTGATGTGAGCAGCTTTTCAAATAACGGAACAAGCTAATTTCCAAAGAAGGTAGAGCATAGATGTCTGACATAGATATTGGGAGGCCAGTTGATCGATCCATATTTTTTTAACAACAAGACCACAATACCTGGATTTTCTAGTACGTCATCTGCCTATTTTGTTTGAAAATGTTGATTTAAATTTGTGGCAGGTATTTTTAACAAGGCGGAATCTCTGTTCATAGTATTAACTAATGGTCCCATTCGATAGGGAGCTTGTCGTCCTCATTGAAGTCCTCCAGACTACTTTCTCTGGGAATATTTAGAAGATGCAGTATGTGATACATCTTCCAAAGTGTGAATTGAAGGAACTTGTCTCAGCATAGTACTAGAAACTTTAAGGACACCAATGCAGTCTTAATCAGGCGTTGTCAAAAATGTGTAGATTGTGGTGGGAGAATTTTAGAGCGCTTAATTTAATTATTTCGCTTTTAATCTAAGTAATTATTATTCTAAACATCGAATGCAAAGTAGGATATTGCATTAAAAAAGTAGGTTAGCTAACCCCACCTATCGGTGCCGCATTTAATTAGAAAAACATCGGGAAATATGTGTCTCTAATGATTTTTCAGAATTTTAAAATCTTCTTTCGTTCCCGAAATATAGCATTGTCTTATTTTTGGCTAAACACGTTATATACAGTGAAATCTCCGTTGAACGGACACCAACGGGACCAACTGAAGTTGTCCGTTCAGGAGGGGTGTTCGCATAAAAGAAATATGTAGTAGATACAACAAAAATCGTGTTTTAACCAAAAATGAATATATTAAAGAAACTGGGACATTTAAATCGTATATGTATATAAATGTTTTTAAAATAAATAAGAAACTGTAAACTTAAGAAAAAAAGTTTATTTTCTTTAGATATATATATACAAAGTATAATATATGTAGATACATAGATGTAGTATGCAATACAAAACAATGAAATGAATAGTCACTTTAAGGACGCAAAAATTCATATATTGTTGTTTGTCTTCTCTTTTTCTTTAAAATGGCTTCTTGAAATCGTATCTCTAATTTAGAAAAAAGCTCCAAAGACTCTGTAAATCCGTGATTTTCGATAAAACTTTTGCGCTGCTTGGTCAGGGTAATAGCTTTACCATAATTTGGGATAGCTTCTGTTGGCACTGGAACCTCATCGACATCAGAATCTTCCGAAAGTTCTTGTATTTCAACTGGATTTGCAATTTCTTGTTCTCAATCTGGATCTTCAACATACAAATCTTTATCTACAAAAATCATTAAGGTTTTCATTATCCGTCAATTTCAATAAATTCTTATTTTTTAGGATATCTGAAAGTACACTAAGAGGTAAATCATCTTCTAGGTCAGATGTATCAGCCTCAGTTAACTGGTCTTCGCTTTGCATATTTACATGATTAAATCCTGCTTTGCGGAAACAATTTTGAACTGTCTCTTTGGTTACTTGGTGCCAAGCGGTTTTTGTCAAATAAACTGCATCCAGGGGTGTAATTTTCTTTATTAACTCAAAAGCTGTACCAGCAGTTTCAATGTTTACTAGCAGATGTTTGAGTATTAGACTTCGGTAATAAGTTTTAAAATTCTTTATAATCCCCTGGTCAAGTGGTTGACAAGCTGATGTACAATTAGGGGGTAAAAATAATATTTTTATATTATTTAAGCGAACGTCTTTCGGATGAGATCCTGCATTGTCTGAAAATAACAAAATGTTTCCTTTTTTCTTTAGTCATTTTCCAATCTAGCTCTTGCAACCACTCTGTCATAATTTGTCATGTAAGCTTTCTTATTGTATTTCCAAGTTAGAGGCAGGCTATTTATATTAATGTTTTTAAAAGCTCTGGGTTTAGCTGCCCTACCAATGACTAGGAGTTTTTCCTTTTTACCCGCCATATTTGCACAATGCAATGTTTCAGTTCGATTTTAGTTTAGGTGCACCAATTTCTCTTACCAGAGCTTGCAGCACTAACAATACGTATAATTAGCAATGTTATATTTTTGATTTTTTATATTGTTATTGTGGTTAACAAATTACAACAATAATAATAATATTCAAAACTAATATTCGTTTTTGTTTCATTTCTTTAAGTAATTATTTCGAAAAATTAGTTACGAGTTTTTCGCGAGGATCGACGTAAATTTATCAGAACATGGCGCCTATCTAATTTTAAATTAACGGCAACCAAAATTTTCATTGCTCGGCTCTATAGAGTGTACCTACAAACGTATACGTATGTATATATCTTCGGTACATCTACGTAGTTGGATTGTTTACTTAGTACGCAGCGAAGACTTGTGTTCTCGCGAAATAGAAGAAGAGAAAGCGTGTTTTACGGCAATGGAAACTGTTTAATTAATGGCTAGCGTACTCGCTAACATAAAAGAAATGGTTTTACAATTCTTATGTCTACCAGAATCTGGATTGACGCATCACGGTACACGGTGCTTAAGTCATTGTTGTTTATCCGTCGAAATCGCCAATAAATCGTTAAATTTTCTTTTTACAGGATTATGATTATTATAGCCGCTAGTTGTTTGCTTTTATTTTCGAACGAATAATTACAAACGTTCCTACAAAAGGTACTCGTTAAAAAAATGCACAAAAATTTGTAATCACGTTCTACACAGTTACACATACAAATACCTAATATTGTATAGTAAATGTTTTCATGACGTCGATTTGGACTTTGAAAAGTCAAGTAGAGATATATTTTCCAGAAATACATCAGTCTCAGCTGCTGCTATTTCTGCTATAATATGTTCTGAAAATATCTGGTTTTATTTACCACAAAAAATTTAACAACTTTTTTATTTGAAGCGTTTTCCTTCTACGTTTACATCAGGTTAGATTGTTTGAAATTTTTCTAAATTACGAGACAACTTCCTTCTGGCAACAATTCTTACGTAAATCGTACAGCTAGACGTTACTTACTTCAGCCTTTTGTATCTAACTTTGTCTAGTTTATTTGAAAAATGCTTACATAAGCATATTCTAATATTGTTCCAAGAAAACGGTTAAAAATTAACAAAAAGTAAGCTCTACTGTATTTCAGTCTCATGGTGCAGTATTATCTGTTATGGAATATATACCTCTTTTTTTCTTTTTATGTAAATACGTTAGCGCTATCCGTTTCTCTCACTTGCCCTGTAGTCACACCAAGGATCACATTTACAGATATTTCTTCGTTCCAAAGATTAACCAAAGTCAAATAGTTTCTATATTATTTGGAATTTTTGGTGGCATTACATAAAAGTCTTAGGCCATTGAGCCAGGAGGATATTTTATTGGCCAGGCATATCAGCAGACATTGAATTTTATCAGTATACGTGAAATTTGTGAAAAGTTGTCGGGAATTAATATAACACATTGGCTGAAAAGTCCCGGGCCTAACACATAGATGACGCTAGTTTTATTGCAGTCAACTTTCTCTCAGTTAGTACTAACCTTCAAAAGACAGCTGTTAAAATTTCATGATATTCTATTCATTAGTTTGTGCGTTATTGTGCTAAGAGTCACGCTACTTTTGTTATTTTCAAAACAATGGATCAAAAACAATTTCGTGTTTTAATTTTACACTGCTTCTTGATGGGAAAAAAATACCGTTCAAGCGAAGCAATGGTTTGAAAAGTGTTATGGGGACTTCGCTCCATCAGAAACAACAATAAAACGTTGGTTTGCTGGCTTCAAACGTGGTCGTAGAGACACCGATGATGCAGAACGTAGTGGACGTCCAAATGAGACGGTAACACCAGAAAACATCAAAAAAATCCACAAAATCGTTTTGAATGATCGAAAAGTGAAGTTGCGTGAGTTAGCTGACATCTTAAAGATATCAAAAGAACGCATTGGCTCTGTTCAAAGTGGGTGCCGCGTTTGCTCACTGTTGACCAAAAACAAGAACGCGTTGATGATTCTGAGCAGTGTTTGGCCATGTTTAAACGTAACAAACCGGAATTCTTGAGTCGATATGTGACAATGGATGAAACATGGATCCATCACTTCACTCCGGAATCAAAACGATCGTCATCTGAGTGGACAGCAACTGGTAAACCTCGTCCAAAGCGCCCGAAAGCACAACAATCGGCTGGAAAGGTTATGGCCTCGGTATTTTGGGATGTGCGTGGTGTAATATTCATCGAGTATCTTGAGAAAGGAAATACCATCAATAGTGAATATTATATAGCGTTATTGAAACGTTAGAAGGCCGAAATTGCAAAGAAACGACCGCATATGACAAAGAAAAAAAAATTGTTTCATCAAGACAACGCACCGTGTCACAAGTCGATCAAAACAATGGTAAAACTACATGAATTGAACTTCGAATTGCTCCCATATCCACCGTATTCGCCAGATTTGGCTCCCAGCGACTACTGGCTGTTCGCAGACCTCAAAAAAATGCTCGCCGGTAAGAAATTTTGCACGAATGAAGAGGTTATCGCTGAAACTGAGGCCTATTTTGAGGCAAAAGATAAATAGTTCTACAAAAGTGGTATTGAAATGTTAGAGAGGCGCTGGAATGATTGCGTTGCTCTTGATGGAGATTACGTTGATGAATAAAGCTAATTTTGAACCAAAAAAACCGTGTTTTCTTTGTTAGGCCCGGGACTTTTCAGCGCATGAGTTATAATATTAATATAAAGAGAACCCCGAACGAAATAATAAAATTTCGCTTTGAGAAAGTTGAATGTAGTATAGTGGAATTTCAAGGAAAATTTAATGTGAGTTGAAAAACTTAAGAAGAAAAATTTTTTCGATTGATGGATACTTAATGAAATTTATGTATGACAATTGTAAACTAGTTAAAGTGTTTGGTAAAATAATGATGTATCCAGGTCTCAGATGTACTAAGGGACAGAGTGATGTACTAAGGGACAATGCATTTGTCACCTGCGGAATTGTTGTATTTTAGGGGTGGTGCAATTTGTATTGCTGACAAACAACATATCGAGTTAGTGGCTCAAGGCCTTGCACAGTCTATCAGTCTCGGGGTTCTGAGTTAGAACTCCAGGGATGTTGACTCTCACGGTTGAGATTTTCTGTGACTAATGTTAAAAGCGTATATCTTAAGATTCACCGTGAATGCAGGCGTAATGGTAGCTGATGTCTGGCCAATGCTTCTTGTAGCTGGCGTGATTACGATGAGTACATTAAACGAACGCAGGAGGAATAAGGATGGTCTCGGAGAAAAAGAAGTAACACTTTCTAGAGCTAATAAACGATTTATAAGCGATTTTAAGCGGTCCACGAAGAATCCTCAATTCTTTAGCCGATATTTTTAAATCTAAAGCGGTTGAAGAAGAAGAAACTGCATCCGAATGTAAAAACTTTTACTAGTTACTCCATTTCGTGCATATGTACAATTCAATTATAAAAAGCTCCTATCCTCAAGTTTTTTGCCAAGACATCCTACATGCACTATGCAACGTTTCCCTCTTGTAATAAAGGATGTTCCAATAGATTCGTGATTTCTTTTGCAAATAAAACCAACAATTCAGATAGAATACTCTTATTTATTCAGTTCATTTCTATTTTTTATTTATTCGTTTTATTGTTATTTTTTATAGCTTATTTTATCAAAAAGTGGAGACATGGCGAAAATAATACTCTTCAAATGATTCCAGATGACTTTTATTTGTGTAAAATATTTTGGCATCCTAGTTGAAAGTCATGAAATATTGCCAATTCGTGGCACAACCAGGAAAACGTAACAAATCCATCACTCTCCTAGCCATATGACATGTGGCGCCATCTTGTTGAAAGAACAAGAACGATAGCGTTCCCCAATAATATTTGAATTTTTACCATCATTATTTTCATGAAAAAATCTTTTATGCCACAATATTACTCGAAGAGGATTCGTTTCCGCAAATCTCATAATTTTATTTGTTAACATAATCTCTAAGTGGAATGGTGCTTCATCCGAAGAGACAATTACTATGTTCGCTTACTCTAGCTTCATTATATCTAGCAGTACGGGAACGCACTGACATTTTTAAATTCAGCAATCGATCCGGAAAACTAACATTGCCAAATGCTTCGTCATTAGGCAGATGATTACGAGCAGAAATCAAACTAAATTTACGAATTGTTTTCACACAAGAATGGAAATTTGCACGTTGTTAACTTGTTCTTCTATCGCAAAACGATTTATAATAAATTTGACGATTTTTTAGATGGCTCATGCTGAATATAAAATTTCTGAGTTAAGTGGTTGAAGGATTGCGCTAAATTTAAATCTTGAGGACCTATATTGATACCCCGTTTAAAAAGATTCTATTCTCGTTATATACAAAATATTTTTCAATTTTTAAATTAGACTAATATTTTGTCGATCTACCTTTACTTGCGTGAAGTGCTGCGAGTCGTCGTGGCATAGAATCTATTAAATGATTAATGGTGTCTTCTGGAATATTTAACCACTCTTCTGTAACAGCTGCCACGAGTTCTTCCTTATTGCTGGGTTTTCGGGATCGTTTCGCCATATTTGTCTGGATTATGTGCCAAACATTCTCTATCGGATTCATGTCTGGTAATTGGCCTGGCCATGGTAAAATCCGAATCCCCTGTTCCTCTTTCCATGTGGTTGTTGTTCTTGCTGTGTGGCAGGGTACTCCATCCTCCATAAAAGTGGCGTCTTCTTTAGATAAAATGGCGTTGTCGAATATCGGTAGTACTCCTTCTGTTAATATTTGGATATATTTTGCCGCATTTATATTTCCGTCGCCCCACACCATGATGTTCACACCGCCGTATTTCACCGTCTGATGCAAAAATTCGTCGTCCAGTTGCCGTGACGAACGTCTCCATACCCACGTACGACCACTATCACTGCATTGGCAGTATCTGCTTTCGTCTGAAAAAATGACGGACCGCCAAAACTCTTCGGGCTTCGTTCGCATTTCGATTGCCAAAGCCATTCGGCGCCGTTTTTCAAACGCCCTAAGGAGAGGTTTCTTTTTGCCACCCTTTTATACATCCCCACACTGTGGAGGTATCGCAGAACGGTGCGCTAACTTTTCTGTGAAGTTGCCGCAAGCTCAGCTGTACTTTTTCGCGGTTCTCTTAACACTTCGCGCACAAGCACCCTTTTACTTCTTTCAGAAGGTCCGGCACGACCTGGTCTCGGCTCTACTGTTGTTTTTTCCTTGCGTTTAAGTTGTGTAATCACACGGTTAACTGTGGGGACAACGGAATACTTAAAAATTTACTTATTTCACGTTGCGAAGCGCCGCGTTCACTCTGGCCAACGATGTGACACCCCGGGTGAAGTCGCTAATATCACTCGAACCTTGTAAGCGAGGCATAGTTGTAACGATAGTAAACTGTGACGAATTCCTTCCGATACATCTACCCCTACTCTAATGACAAGAGAAAGTTCTTAATTCGTTCTTAGAATTTAGTAGTTTACATATTTATACCGCTTTACCTGGTGTCTATTTTATTCTGTCACCCTAGTGTAGTTAAATATTGTGATAAAAATTTAGTCGAAGTTAATTTTGTTACTAAAATATACAAAAATTAACGTAATTGTGTACCTATGTACTTCAGTTGCCTTTCAGTGAAATATTAATTTGCCGATAGACCAACAAATGAACCAGTCTTTTCTTGTTTTTATATAAGTGAACGCATCCAGATATCTAATTAAACATATCAGACACAGTAGTGTGCAAACACGGTTTGTTACAACAAGGTGGTTAAATACAAGTTACTGGCATAATATATAGTCGATTATCGACAACATGCTTCTCGTGCATATACACATACACCCCAAACTGTATGGAGTAAGGCAAAGTTCAGTAATTACGTATGTACGAGGAATTTTCAAATTTCGATAATGCACTTCGAGGGGAATGTAAGCTTTCCCCTAAATTATACAGAAACTTTATCGCTCACCGTAGGGATACGGATTATATAAAGCCCATAAATCTTTTGGCTGAAGTACGGTTGCTTTGAATACATCCCAAAGGTATTAAAATTCTATTTTTAGAGTACAGATTTGGATTTGTGTAGCAGAAAATAATAGTTTGGGAAATTTTTAGAACATTCGAAAGATTTTGAAATTGTGAAATTTACGAATGTTATTAGTAGGAGTTTATGATTGATGAAAATTGGCATATGACACCTCCTTGAGCGAATAGGGTGTCTTGTGTCTGATATTTGTTTATGTTTATGCTTTCGGGCGCTTTGGACGAGGTTCACCAGTTGCTGGCCACTCAGATGACGATTGTTTTGATTCCGGAGTGAAGTGATGGATCCATGTTTCATCCATCGTCACATATCGACGCAAAAATTCCGGTTTGTTGCGTTTAAACATGGCCAAACACTGCTCAGAATAATCAACACGTTCTTGTTTTTGGTCAACAGTGAGCAAACGCGGCACCCACTTTGAACAGAGCTTTCTCATAGTGAATCTTTACGATGTCAGCTAACTCACGCAACTTCACTTTTCGATCATTCAAAACGATTTTGTGAATTTTAAGATGTTTTCTGGTGTTGTTACCGCCTCATTTGGACGTCCACTGCGTTCTGCATCATCGGTGTCTCTACGACCACGTTTGAAGCCAGCAAACCAACGTTTTATTGTTGTTTCTGATGGAGCGGAGTCCCCATAACACTTTTCAAGCCATTGCTTCGCTTGAACGGTATTTTTTCCCATCGAGAAGCAGTGTAAAATTAAAACACGAAATTGTTTTTGATCCATTGTTTTGAAAATAACAAAAGTAGCGTGACTCACAATAACTCACAAACTAATGAATAATTCACAGGTATAGCAGTAAACTCCACTCACACAGCTAACAGCACAGCTGTGTGAGTGGAGTTTACTGCTATACCTGTGAATTGTACATCCACACAGTCCTTGCAATCGTCATTTAACTAATGAATAGAATTTCATGAAATTTTAACAGCTGTCTTTTGAAGGTTAGTACTAACTGAGAGAAAGGTGACTGCAATAAAACTAGCGTCATCTATGTGTTAGGCCCGGGACTTTTCAGCCCATCTGTTATATGTTTTATTTGTTGTACAGTCTCTTACTAAAGTAACAATGTTTTTAATTTGGGAACGAATTTCATCGTTGAGTATATAAAATTTGTAATGTAATATAGACATTATTTATGGTTTAAAAATAGTGCTGTTTAAATTGAACGCATTATATGGGATACGATGTGTAATGTAAGGTCCGAGAAGACGTTGGAGAATTCTTTAAAAAGTATTCCGCACTTTCATTTTACTTTCATATACTTCTAAAATACGTTGACCTCTTGACATTTTCTGACCCTACTTCAGATCGCAGATTTATGCAGAGTCTCTGTTAAGACCTGTATTATTACCGCATACAACTTCAATCTCAAATATTTAAAGATTACTAACTATGAAATGTCAACGAATAATATCAAGAGCTCCTAAAGAAATCCTGTATTATTCGATAATCAAATTTATTCATAGAACATATTCGAATATAGAAACGATGTTTTTCCAAGAAATTTAAGGAGAATAACTCTAGTTTTTTACAATTTGCCAAATCTTCTTTGATTGAATGTAAAAATAGCATGGTATCGAATTACGAATATAAATTTGTTAGGAAAAACTTATACCAGCTTAGTAGTTCTAAATTTATCTTACTAAGACGCAAATTAAATATTTTATGATACCATTTTATGTGCTTTATGAGTAGATAGTTTTGAATTCTTTTCATTAGCAGCCTATTTTGAGAGTGTATTGTAGTTAAAAATTACAATTGACGCGAAAACCTGTTCCGTTATTTTTACCAGCGCTATTGTTATGTATACTGCCGTCTTTGTTGATGAGCTGCTGCTATTTGATGTTCGAAAATAGCAAAATCCTTTACGTCAGGTATTTAATTTAATGCATACAAGCAAAAATCATTCATTATTACTTAATTGGACATTTTTTTAATATCATACACTCTTAACGAAAGAGGAGAACCCTATATTTATCGTCTTTTTTACATATAATTTGATATTGGAAGTATTTTTTCTTCGTCTTGTTTTTAAGTACTTTTATTTCAGACAGGATAATTGCAATAAAAAGTAAAATCTAACCATTTTACAATACGTTTTCTATTGAATAACATATTTCCATTCCTCAACCGTCACGCGGGAAACGACTGCCTGTGTTTGTATATATTAAATATTAAGGAAACCCCCATTATTTGTTCGACGACGTTGCACTTAATGACTTTTAAATTAGGCACTTTTAGCTAGAGTATTGCGAATGGTGGAATGCATATATGTATAATGCGTAATGTACATACATATTAAGATAAAATTCGATATATTCTACAGAGAGCAAGATAAATAAATGACAAAAATGGAAATAAAGTAATATTCTAAATGAAAATAAGGTGATAATGCTAACCCATACGGTTGCAAAGAAGATGAAATCATATAAAATACATAAAGTAGTAAAAAAATGGATAAAACAAAATACATTTCCTTAGAATTTGTATCTCTAATTTAGGCATAAAAGAAAATCTATCTTTTCATAAATATGCTAAACTGCTTGCCTTTCATCGGCATTTATCAACCGAATAACTGGAAGGTTATCTTTGTTATATTAAACGAGCTGTCGTGTTAACATCCGAATAAAACGGTCCATTAAGTTTGGTCGTCTAAACACAGGTGAACGATAACATTTAACCAGGTAGTTAGATTGTGTATCGATACTGAATACAAATCTGATAAATGATATTAGATTACAACGAGACCTTTAACGGCAACGTTCACTAATACGAGAATGATACAAAATAAAGCAGATTATTTGTTGATTATATCTTCTTTTATAGGATCAATATAACGTTAGAATGCACATCGAATTATCTACGTAATACAGAATTTTATTTTACATTTTCGTCAAGCATAATTGATGGGCGATTTCCATCAGGTACAATTATCCATCGCGATTTATTCTTTTTAGTTCCAAGCCCGAAAATTACTTTTGGATATACACTACCGCTCAAAAGTGTTTAGGCACTCCCACTGACAGCAAAAATGTTAATAATATTTATTTTTTATGTACAGATACGCGTACATGAATAAAAATATATTAAGTAAATGTGAAAATTAAAACGTTTAATTTAAATTTTGCTTTCATCTATGTGACCTACTCTTGATTTAATAATTGCAGCACACAATCGAGGCATTCTCGCAATAAGTTTTGCCAGAGTTTCTTGTGTTATTGAGGTCCAACTCGATTGCAATTTGTTCCACACGTCAGTAGCTGATGTCGGAGCCGATTTCCGTACTTCCCGATCTAGTTCTTCCCATAGTAACTCGATTGGATTCAAGTCGGGGCTTTGGGGAGGCCATTCCATAATTTTAAAAGTTCCTTCCTCTTCTAAATGGCGTAAATAGTCTTTACCTAATTTAGAGGAATGTTTTGGGTCATTATCTTGCTGGAAGATAAAATTTTGATCCAAAAGTCGAATTGCGTGGTTCTCCAAAATTTCGCGATAGCCTTCTTTTTTTAATATACCGTAAATTTTCACAATGTCCCCTACACTAGTGCCAGCAAAACAACCCCAAATGATGATAGAAGCTCCACTATGCTTCACGGTAGCAGCAATACGCTCTTCTCTGGCAGATTCACCCACATATATTCTTACGAATATGCGTCTTCGGGTACCGAACATCTCAAATTTGGACTCATCCGTCCATAGGACGTTGTTCCACTCTTCTATGGTCCAGTGTTGGTGTTCGCGAGCCCACTTAAGTCGCTTTCGCTTGTTTTGTTTGCGTAGTAATGGCTTTTTCATCGCAATACGTCCATGGACCCCGGCTCTCTGTAGGCGACGTTTGACTGTAGAAAGACCGACTAGTTTTTGGCGACCAACATTTAATTCTGCGGTGATTTCCGGGGCTGTTTTGCGTCTATTTAACTTGCTGGTAACCACTATTCCGCGATCATCTGCAGATGTTGTCGCTTTTGGCCTTCCACTCCGTCTTTTATTAAGAAAACTGCCAGTTTCCCGATATTCTTTTGCGTTATAGTCAACCGTAGCGTGGTGTATTTTCATTTTTTTAGCAATTTGTCGATTACTTATGCCACCTTTATGGTAAGCTATTATAAGCGCACGTGTTTCCGTACTAATTTCTCTTCGCGGATGCATTTTTCACACGATATTTCGCTCACGACGTGAATAGAGTAAATACCACACTGCAACTGACCATAGGTTACAGATTTCACTATAATCTTCTAGGAAGGTAATTTAAACATTATTACCTACAATCTAACAGATGACTAAATTTACCCAGTAAATTCAGCGGGATTGTTATTGTAATTGCATCGCAATAAACAGTTTATGGCAATCCTCCGACCAAGTGCAGGTAAATGATAGTAAACCTTATGCGATATAATAGGTGTTTATCTTACTGAAATACATTTTAAATACGTATTTCATTTTATTATAATGTTTCTCTTGGTAAACATAATACTATATGAATAATCCATGAAAACACGGGTGCCTAAACACTTTTGAGTGGTAGTATATGTATTTCCGCATTTATATGAGTCGAAGATTTTTGTGATATGCGTGTGCGAGGAGAGTATGTAACTTCGTAAGCTGGAGCGGTAATTTAATTTGATGACGGAAAGGTAATGCGCTTGCGGAAAATTCCTGTGTAGGAGAATAAGGTAATAAAACGTTTTTGATGTAATAAGCTCCTGATATTCAATAAACGTAGATATTTTAATGGGGAATTTACTGAAATTATATTATCTTCAATGTGACTTATATTTAACTTGATATCATGATAAGTAATAGGAGTAAAGTAAGTAAACGTACACGTTTATACTTATGCAATTATATGAAAGGAATGATCTATAAAATGAAAATTGCAAGAAGTGGTTTGTAATATGTCGTACTCGCCATGTGGGACTTCTCCCAACTTTCTAATAATGTCACTGTCTGTTTTATAATCATTGCTTGATAGGTTACTTGGGAGGTATCGATGTGTGATGTGAATACGAGGTATGATTCCCATTGTAACACAATTAATTTTTCTGAAATCTTTATTTAAAATTTTTGAAATCAGAAGGTTATCACGGGGTATCAGACTGTTACAAAAAAACAGAAATAATATGTTGAAAATGAATTGCATTATCCTGGCTGCAACTACTGATTCTAATGAAAAATAGTTAAAGTAGTTTTAGTAAATAATTTTAAATTCACTATTTTCTTATATATTTTATCAAAAAAATATATAGTTAGAATCAAATTTGCACCGATTTACCGCAAGTCAGCGTCTTCTTTGTCTAGGATAGCTGGATTGTTCAATGCAGTCCTAAGATCTTCTATGTTCCTCATCAGAACTAGCGCCTGATGCTCTTTGGTTCTGACTAGTAGAGGTCTCCGGATTCTTTTATGAACTACTATCCACACTTTCATTGTGTTCTGTATACGTAGTTCTTGGTTCTCTGAAGAGGAATTTCGATCCATCACAAATACACTGAAACTAAATGGATATACGGAAAAAACGCTTCCTAAGGCAAAAGAAATATGAACACCTCAGAATGTAAGTACAGGGCGTTCACCAGATACATGTACTGCGACAATTCCATACGTTAAAGACCTGTCGGAAATGGTCTAAGCTAACAAGAGCAAAGCTGGACCACAAAAATCAGTGAAGCTAGAACTGAGTATACAGAATACCTTGTGAGTGTGGATGGTCGTACATAAGAGAAACGGATAGACTCTCTCTCTCTCTCTCTCTCTCTCTCTATATATATATATATATATATATATATATACAGTGAAATCTCCCTTGAACGGACACCAACGGGACCAACTGAAGATGTCCGTATAAAAGAAATATGAAGTAGATACAACAAAAATCGTGTTTTAACGAAAAATGAATATATTACAGAAACTGGGGCATTTAAATCGTATATGTATATAAATGTTTTTAAAATAAAGAAGAAACTTTAAACTTAAGAAAAAAAAAGTTTATTTCCTTTAGATATATGTTATACATACAAAGTATAATATATGTACATAGATACATAGATGTAGTATGTAATACAAAACAATGAAATGAATAGTCACTTTAAGGACGCAAAAATTCATACATTGTTGTTTGTCTTCTCGTATTTCTAATTTCTCTCCGTGATTTTCGACAAAACTTTTGAGCTACTTGGTCAGGGTAATAGCTTTACCATAATTTGGGATAGCTTCTGTTGGCACTGGAACCTCATCGACATCAGAATCTTTCGAGAGTTCTTGTATTTCAACTGGATTTGCAATTTCTTGTTCTGAATCTGCATCTTCAACATCTACGTTCAAAAAATCATTAAGGTTTTCATTATACGTCAATTTCAATAAATTCTTACTTTTGAGGATATCTGAAAGTACACTAAGAGGCAAATCATCTTCTATGTCAGATGTATCAGCCTCAGTTAACTGGTCTTCGCTTTGCATATTTACATGATAAAATCCTGCTTTGCGGAAGCAATTTTGAACTGTCTCTTTGGTTACTTGGTCCCAAGCGGTTTTTGCCAAATAAACTGCATCCAGTGGTGTAATTTTCTTTATTAGTTCAAAAGCTGTACCAGCAGTATCAATGTTTACTAGCAGATGTTCGAGTATTAGACTTCGGTAATAAGTTTTAAAATCCTTTATAATCCCCTGGCCAAGTGGTTGACAAGCTGATGTACAATTAGGGGGTAAAAATAATATTTTTATATTATTTAAGCGAACGTCTTTCGGATCAGATCCCGCATTGTCTAAAAATAACCAAATGTTTGTTTTTTCTTTGGCCATTTTCCAATCCAGGTCTTGCAACCACTCTGTCATAATTTGTCGTGTCATCCAAGCTTTCTTATTCTATTTCGTTTTATTAATTTAGAGGCAGGTTATTTATATTAATGTTTTTAAAAGTTTTGGGTTTAGCTGCCCTACCAATGACTAGGAGTTTTTCTTTTTCACCCGCCATATTTGCACAATGCAAAATTGTAAATCTCTCTTTGGGATACTTACCCCCAACACATTTTTCCTTCTTTAATGTGAGCGTTTTGTCGGGTAGAGCCCTAAAATACAGGCCTGTGTCATCGGCATTATATATGTCTCTCCGTGAATATCTCTTAATCGAAGAAGGACATTTTTTAAAAACGATCTTCAGCATTAACCGAAGCTCCTTCTCCCGAAACCGCTTTAAAACGTATATTGTGGCGTTTCTTTTTATTTTATTTTTTGTCCGGTTAAGATTTTCTCGTGTCCGCGTCCGTTGAAGAGAATGTCCGTCCAAGAAAGAGTTAATACAATGGAAATTGTATGAGAGCCGGTCGGGACCATGAGAAACTGTCCGTTTTAAGGGAGGTGTCCGTGTAAGAGGGGTGTCCGCGAAGGGGAATTTCAATGTATATATATATTGACGTCAGAACCAAGGAATATCTGAGGCTGGTTGGGATGGGGGAAAACTGTTAAGTTACGTTTTGCTTAATACGATTGGGAAGAAAAACATAATGGCGTGGAATAACCCAGTAATCCGACACAAAGAAGATAGTCCTACAAAAAGGAAATTATTAGAAACAAAATATAACACCATTACAGCCATTAGCATCCAAAGCCTAAAGGTCAAAAATGTCTGGCGTCTGTGATTAGAGAAAGTATTAGCTGAAGATCGGCAATCACGACACGAAGGATAGATGAATAGCAAGCATACGCAGACCATTTTCGCAGAATGGGGAAAGATATTTAGAATGCACAAAAAATTAGCCTACTGCGTAAAATCCTCTGCGCAGAAAATTGTAACTTATATAAGTTTAACACAATAGCTTCTGTCCACCCGATTATCTTAGTGGTCAAGTTAATTGGAGAACAAAATTCGAGAAAAATAAATCGAGTTCAATCCCCCACACGAGACGGTTTCACTAAAAAGATAGCGAAAACAAATTGTCACACAAAACCGTTGAACGAATATGAATCTAGCAAGCAATAACCCTTATTAGAACTATTATCCTGAAGACTCGCCAGTATACAGACTGTCGAAACGTCAAGCTATGTAAGTTTCACAAACGATAGAGAATAGCCCAAGCAAGAACTCTAATGAATCAAACTTGTACATATTATATTTTCCGAACATTGTCTTAATATGAGTTGGTACCCCTTTTATTTGTGTTCTTGAAATAAAATACATTACTACTGTCACTTAAAAATTTTTCCTCTTTTTAGGCTGGCGCGTTCTGGGACTCTCTGTAAGACCTCATGCCAGCCAGGAAGGGGCTGTTGGCGCCCCAGAACACCTTTTTGGATACAATAGCAACTAGATTTGATGGCACTCGTAAGTTTACTATTAAATAATTCCTAGATATAAGTATTTATTGCATATGCTACCATTCAGATTCAATTTTGGCAAAAAAGTTGCAGATCTTGATAGCATGTTAATAAAGGGAAATGACGTATAACAAGCATAGCAATACCTGCTATAAATTGATGTCGATCTAATTCCATTAGTGAGGCATTGGCGTAAATAACATGGCTTAAGTAAATGTTGAAGTTACAATTCTAGAATAAGTATAAATTTTCCATGATAAGCGGAAGAACGCCAATAGAAAGTTGACAAAACAGATTGTACTAGATTAACCGTATTATTTCTAGCGTATACATTTAATTTTAACAGGACGCGCGACGTATATTAATTAAGTGCAGTATAAGGATTAAAAAGCAACGTATTCAATTATTAAAGAAAAATATGGGATATGTAAATACTTGCATAAAACATCATTTTCTTGGTCGCTAACGTTATTCTATGCGACGTCTATACAAAGTCTGGAAAGTTTTAATATTTACGTGTGCATTGTTTTATGAGCTTATTAACTTATGAATATCTGGAGCATCCAGTATATTGCATAAAACAAGGAAAGGCACCTGTGTCAGAAAAGGATATCCGATAACTAAATGCTTTTACCCTTACCATAAATAAATAATAATATATGATAAAGGCGACAAGGATTGTTCAATAGTGTTTTCTGTATTAGGAGAGGTTACAAACAAATAAACGACAAGTAATTTAGACAAACGCATCGCTACTAGAAAGTTTATTATCATAACGGTAGAGTTGCGACTGCGCAATATAATATTTCCACTCAACTCCCTAGTACGGTGCTTTATCTTTGCAGAATCTAACGTTTGAGAGGATCAATGCAATTGTGACGCTAGTGCCGAATGAAATTAAGCCAAATATATTTTCCATCTAATACGAGGTACGCAACTTGATTATCAGCTGGAACAAAATTAGAATATATTTAATATCTTCTTCCTTCGCACGAAAGAATATTGTTGAGGCAGCGCCCTGCTAAATTTTATTTGAATTTATGTTATCGTTAAGAATTTCGCTCAGTTCTGCGAGCGCAAAAAGCTAAGCTCCGTAGGATACCATTCTGATTATTAGAAAGTTACATGCTACTCCTGCGATTAAATATTTTAAGAAACGAGTAATATTTTAGGGGATGAACGTGGAACTTGCACTCATGCGTATTGGTGGTGCAAAAGCATAATTATAAAATGATTTGATATATCAATTAAACATTTATGCGATATATTTCACTAACAGTTAAGAAGAACCATAACAATTTTTTTTTTAATTTAACTTTTAAACAAAACATTATCTTGAATAAACACACGTTATATACCAAATTCCATGTAATAATTGTAAAGTGTATACAGTGAAATCTCCCTTGAACGGACACCAACGGGACCAACTGAAGATGTCCGTTCAGGAGGGGTGTCCGCATAAAAGAAATATGTAGTAGATACAACAAAAATCGTGTTTTAATGAGAAATTAATATATTAAAGAAACTGGCACATTTAAATCGTATATGCACATAAACGTTTTTAAAAGTAAGAAACTTTAAGCTTAAGAAAAAAAAGTTTATTTCCTTTAGATATACACATACAGAGTATAATACATGTATGTACATAGATACATAAATGTAGTATGTAATACAAAACAATAAAATGACTAGTCACTTTAAGGACGCAAAAATTCATATATTGTTGTTTGTCTTCTCTTTTCCTTTAAAATGGCGTCTTGAAATCGTATTTCTAATTTAGAAAGAAGCTCTCCGTGATTTTCGACAAAACTTTTGGGCTGCTTGGTCAGGATAATAGCTTTACCATAATTTGGGATAGCTTCTGCTGACACTGGAACCTCATCGACATCAGAATTTTCCGAAAGTTTTTGTATTTCAACTGGATTTGCAATTTCTTGTTCTGAATCTGGATCTTCAACATCTACGTTCAAAAAATCATTAAGGTTTTCATTATACGTCAATTTCAATAAATTCTTATTTTTAAGGATATCCGAAAGTACACTAAGAGGCAAATCGTCCTCTACGTCAGATGTATCAGCCTCAGTTAACTGGTCTTCACTTTGCATATTTACATGATTAAATCCTACTTTGCGGAAGCAATTTTGAACTGTCTCTTTGGCTACTTGGTCCCAAGCGGTGTTTGCCAAATAAACTGCATCCAGTGGTGTAATTTTCTTTATTAATTCAAAAGCTGTACCAGCAGTTTCAATGTTTACTAGCAGATGTTTGAGTATTAGACTTCGGTAGTAAGTTTTAAAATTCTTTATAATCCCCTGGTCAAGTGGTTGACAAGCTGATGTACAATTAGGGGGTAAAAATAACATTGTTATATTATTTAAGGGAACGTCTTTCGGATCAGATCCCGCATTGTCTAAAAATAACCAAATGTTTGTTTTTTCTTTAGCCATTTTCCAATCCAGGTCTTGCAACCACTCTGTCATAATTTGTCATGTCATCCAAGCTTTCTTATTCTATTTCGTTTTATTAAGTTAGAGGCAGGTTATTTATATTAATGTTTTTAAAAGTTTTGGGTTTAGCTGCCCTACCAATGACTAGGAGTTTTTCTTTTTCACCCGCCATATTTGCACAATGCAAAATTGTAAACCTCTCATTGGGATACTTACCCCCAACATATTTTTCCTTCTTTAATGTGAGCGTTTTGTCGGATAGAGCCTTAAAATACAAGCCTGTTTCATCGGCATTAGATGTCTCTCGGTGAATATCCCTTAATCAAAGAAGGACAGTTTTTTAAAAACGATGAAACATCTTCAGTATTAACCGAAGCTCCTTCTCCCGAAATTGCTTTAAAACTTATACTGTGGCGTGTTCTAAATTTAATGAGCCAACCAGAAGAAGCACTGAATGTAGAATGTCATAAAGAATCGGCTATTTCTCTTGCTTTACATCGTATTAGCGGACCTAAAAAAAAAAAGTTTTTTACGTTTATGTCACAACAAATCTATTGGTAATCTCACTTTTTTATCTACTTTAGAATTTAATATTAAAAGAAAATCAACGGCTTAATACAAGAAAACCTTATCTAAAAAATCATATGCATACCTGTTAAAGGAATCCCCTTATGCCGAGCTGCTGTAAACCAGTCATAACACAATTTGTCAATTTTAGTACCATCACCCGTCAAAAAGCTTCCTTTTTCATTCAAATTGCTGTTCGACGTCCATTTGTTTAGAAGGATTTCTTTATGTTTAATTATATCTGCAGCTTGTGTTTTTCCAATATTAAAACGCTTGGATAAGTTCCTTACATTTAATATCACTTTATTGTAAACTTCAACAATCTCAATTTTCTGTTTAAGCGTGAGAATTTTTCTATTTGGAGCCATTTCTACAATGAATGTGTCGCCCACTGTGCCTTTTCCGCATAGACATCAGGCTAATATTGAAACATAGAATAAAGCGAACACCTATATCAAATATTAATTATTCGCTGTATCGTTTGCCGTGAATTGGAGAGCAGTGTTTTATACTTCCACCTGCTGGTATATATCAAATAATACTTTACATATTTAATTGATAAAGATATACATGTATGCATATACTGGAAAACAAAAAATGTACTTAGTATATATATATATATATATATATATATATATATATACATAACTGTGTTTGCTTGAGGACAATGAGGCTATCGCATTATTCATTTTTTCTGCAGGATTTACGATATTAAATAGAATTCAGTTCTACGGAACATCATTCTAACGCCGACTTCACTATGAAGTGACAGCGTGATGAATGGGCCACAAGTTACCTAAATTAATCAAATTTGTTCGGTTATTAATCCGGAAACAACTGCTAAAGGAACTGAGAAAGGTCCCATAGTAATTTAAATTTTTCGATGGTTGTACAGGTGCAGATACACCGACGTTTTGATTTTTTACGGAGAACGTTAAAAATACGTTTTCGGATCAATATGTTTGAATAGTCTATAGGTTATTTAAAAAGACGGACACAATTTCAATTGGCTGTATTTACTAAACTACATTTGATTATGTAAATTACATTTGCATACATTACTGAGTTAATCGCAAGTATGATATAGTTTCTTAAGGTCATTCAAAGTGCTAAGTCTTCATTCTCCATGTAACCTATCCATCGTTGGCAAAGAAACTCATATAGGAAACGTGTAACATTCAGATACCAATGAGATGCTACTCCATCCTGCTAGATAACGTAATTTTTTGATACTTCATCCATTTGAGGAATAAACCAGTTTTGCAGCATTGTAATCTTTGTAAGTGATTCTTATGTTTCAATATTAGACAAGAATTTTCTATTCCCCCCCGTATGCAAACATCGCTTCATCGCTAAAAATTACACGAGAAGTAGAAACAATTCATCTTCCACGTTTTAGAGCGTACGGTCACACAATCTACTGTGTCGTTTGCGCGCAGATTCTGTAGCAGATGAAGATGATATGACTTGTGTATGAATTGGCGCCGCGACACACACCGGTTGCTGGTGATAGCCCTACTCGTTCTACGGGTTGACTGCAAAACTCACTTGAGTGCGCTCAATGTCGTTCTCCAACGCACGCGGTCGATCCGGGCCTACACAGAAATTTAGTCTAACGACAAATACTCTTCTTCGTTGCGGGTTGATGTTAAATTTACGACGAAATGCACGCAGCATGGCAGTTGCAAGCTCACTTTTACTGAAATACATCTCTTAGAATCACCCTGTGCGTTGATTGTATTGTTAGGCATTTTTAGCGGAATATTTACGATACAGCTTCGGCAAATTACGACAATTACAATGCATCTGAGAAACACTACTTGTACACGCGTCTATTGGACAAAATAACTAAAGAGTTAATTTATGAATTTCTGTATAGTAGTAACGACGTAATAACTTCCACTGAATACAAAAACATACTTTTTTTCGACGACATCACTAATCAATTGTAACAAATTAAAATTTGAACATGTTTTAAAAGTAAGATACAAAATTTTGCTGTTGATTTATAGGATGTCTTGGCACGTTGCCAATGCGTAATATTGCGAATTTAGATTACAAATACGTCTACGAAGAAGTATGTGTGTACATAGCACTCAAAATAATTTCAACCTTATGAGAAGAACTAAGTTTAGAATTTGCACAAGACGCTTTCCTGTAAGCGTTTCCGTTATGTATAAGACGCAAACTTCTAAATGAATAAATTTTTGGTAAAAATAGAATTGTTGTGGGGTAATAATAAAAACTAATTTATGATAAATAATATCTAATATTAATTATATTAGATTTGGTATTCCACAAGGATCGAAAATTGAATGTTATATGAGCTTGTAAATAGAATTTTCGCATGTAGCGCTAGTTTGGCGAAATATGAAGAAGTACGAAGGAAACAGCTTTTCTCTTACAGCATAGGAACGGATTTCACCTTGCACACATTAATAAGATTCCTCATTGCTTGAAGGTAACACATGGGCTGAAAAGTCCCGGGCCTAACACATAGATGACGCTAGTTTTATTGCAGTCACCTTTCTCTCAGTTAGTACTAAACTTCAAAAGACAGCTGTTAAAATTTCATGATATTCTATTCATTAGTTTGTGAGTTATTGTGCTAAGAGTCACGATACTTTTGTTATTTTCAAAACAATGGATCAAAAACAATTTCGTGTTTTAATTTTACACTGCTTCTTGATGAGAAAAAATACCGTTCAAGCGAAGCAATGGCTTGAAAAGTGTTATGGGGACTCCGCTCCATCAGAAACAACAATAAAACGTTGGTTTGCCGACTTCAAACGTGGTCGTAGAGACACCGATGATGCAGAACGCAGTGGACGTCCAAATGAGGCGGTAACACCAGGAAACGTCAAAAAAATCCACAAAATCGTTTCGAATGATCGAAAAGTGAAGTTGCGTGAGTTAGCTGACATCGTAAAGATATCAAAAGAACGTATTGGCTTTATATTGCATAAGCATTTGACTATGAGAAAGCTCTGTTCAAAGTGGGTGCCGCGTTTGCTCACTGTTGACCAAAAACAAGAACGTGTTGATGATTCTGAGCAGTGTTTGGCCACGTTTAAACGTAACGAACCGGAATTTTTGCGTCGATATGTGACAATGGATGAAACATGGATCCATCACTTCATTCCGGAATCAAAACGATTGTCATCTGAGTGCACAGCAACTGGTGAACTTCCTCCAAAGCGCCCGAAAGCACAACAATCGGCTGGAAAGGTTATGGCCTCGGTATTTTGGGATGTGCGTGGTGTAATATTCATCGACTATCTTGGGAAAGAAAATACCATCAACAGTGAATATTATATAGCGTTATTGGAGCGTTTGAATGCCGAAATTGCAAAGAAACGACCGCATATGGCACGTATCTTGTTTCATCAAGACAACGCACCGTGTCACAAGTCATTCAAAACAATGGCAAAACTACATGAATTCGAAGTTCAGAATTGCTCCTACATCCACCGTATTCGCCAGATTTGGCTCCCAGCGATTACTGGCTGTTCGCAGACCTCAAAAAAATGCTCGCCGGTAAGAAATTTCGCACGAATGAAGAGGTTATCGCTGAAACTGAGGCCTATTTTGAGGCAAAAGATAAATCGTTCTACAAAAGTGGCATTGAAATGGATATGGAGATTACGTTGATGAATAAAGCTAATTTTGAACCAAAAAACCGTGTTTTCTTTGTTAGGCCCGGGACTTTTCAGCTCATGTGTTACATTGTCAATACCATATACTCACTGTTGCGACTTAGTGGTGTATAATAACGGGTACCAGACATCTGTAATATAATTTGGTTGTGAGAACAATGAACACTGTAAAGCAAGTTATTGAAACAGTATTTTTAAGGTTTCAAAATTTATTAGCTGACAAAGGAGGCCAAATAAAATTAATCCAGAAATTTACTCTCTCCCAGAAGTTCGTTAGATTTTGATTCTATCGAAGATGCATGGACCACTTTCTCAACTCGCTAGTGATCTTACCATCCACAATTGCAAAATTTGGTCAAACAAATCATCCACATACGGTTATTAAAGTTCTTCTGTCATCAACCCGACCATTCATTAACTTTGATTATGTGTTGGGAAAGGGCTTTCTTCACAATCCTAACGACTGTTAGCGAAATATGACATTTAGTTCTATAACAAATTAGGACATTCAAGAAAACTAACTGGAAAATGTTGCTGAATAATATAAAAGGTAGATTTTTCTTGTTTTTGCACTTGGTTAAGAATTGCATCAGTTGGAATGTGTAATTTCCCTTTTTATAATTTTATACTGTGCGGTATACATACACATACTTTTCTGGTAGATGTATAAATGTCTGCTACAAATTTTCCTTCAACGTCAGGGTTGACACACCATAAAAATAGTCAATTTCGCAGCCGAGACCGTAATTGGTTTTATACCTCCGTGCGGAAGCTGTAAGGGTGTGTAAAATATACGTGCATGCTAGTTCAAAGTTATCGCCTCATTTTCTTTTTGCATAGACGTTGCGGTTTTCGCAGAACATCTTTATGAAATTTATGTGACTATAAACACATTTGCGTAAACGAGAAAATAGCTTTCGACATTCGTAACGGTTACTAGATTCAAGTGTTTAAAATTTAAAGACTATAAGATTTTGATTTAAAAATAGCAACATTTAATATCTTATTTAGTGAATAGGCTTTTAACACGTAATAAAGACCTATCATCAAACTTTTTGTTTTGATACGAAACGTAACTCTAACATTCTCGTTTACATATTCTATATGATTTCTTTAATGTATGCTTTATATTTTTCATATCTAAACAGTGTATATTCTTTATTTACAAAAAAAAAACATGTTCTTGATTTTTTTTTGTGGCAGTTTCTCTTATATTAAGATAGTTTCGAAATGTTATGCATTGTAATTCTTGAATTCAGAGAAGAATAATTTTTATTTCAAAATTAATCTGTCTTAATGGCAATTGCTTAAACTTCGCACTAGTGGTTTCAAATAATTAGTATCGCTCCAACTGGGGTACGATTGCATCCAATAAGGTAAAACTTAACCGAAGTATCTATACAGTTGTTACAGACCATTTCCTTTCCGAAATGTTCGCGCACTAATTGATGGCTTTTAGTTCTTTTATAAATGAAGTGGTGCCCATATGTTCTGAAGTTCAGGACCTACTGCCATCTAGTTCTGGAAAAATGGAACATATGTGGATATTTCCTTATAATAGATGCTTATCAGCTTCCAAGATGCAACTGCGTATTATTTCTGATTTCTTTTTCCAGTATAAAGAGAAATTTCGTGCATGCACCTAAGTGGTGTTCTTAGTAGCTGCATTAGTAGCATTTTGAATCTATACTTTATAAACATGGTTCCAGAAAACATATGTATGATAGAATAGTATCTGTTTTAGAATTTCTAGGTTTCGATATAAGTAACACATGGGCTGAAAAGTCCCGGGCCTGACACATAGATGACGCTAGTTTTATTGCAGTCACCTTTCTCTCAGTTAGTACTAACCTCCAAAAGACAGCTGTTAAAATTTCATGATATTCTATTCATTAGTTTGTGAGTTATTGTGCTAAGAGTCGCGCTACTTTTGTTATTTTCAAAACAATGGATCAAAAACAATTTCGTGTTTTAATTTTACACTGCTTCTTGATGCGGAAAAAAAATACCGTTCAAGCGAAGCAATGGCTTGAAAAGTGTTATGGGGACTCCGCTCCATCAGAAACAACAATAAAACGTTGGTTTGCCGACTTCAAACGTGGTCGTAGAGACACCGATGATGCAGAACGCAGTGGACGTCCAAATGAGGCGGTAACACCAGAAAACATCAAAAATCAAAATCGTTTTGAATGATCGAAAAGTGAAGTTGCGTGTGTTAGCTGACATCGTAAAGATATCAAAAGAACGTATTGGCTTTATATTGCATGAGCATTTGACTATGAGAAAGTTCTGTTCAAAGTGGGTAGTGCGTTTGCTCACTGTTGACCAAAAACAAGAACGTGTTGATGATTCTGAGCAGTGTTTGGCCATGTTTAAACGTAACAAATCGGAATTTTTGCGTCGATGTGACAATGGATGTGACAATGGATGAAACATGGATCCATCACTTCACTCCGGAATCAAAACGATCGTCATCTGAGTGGAGAGCAACTAGTGAACCTCGTCCAAAGCACCCGAAAGCACAACAATCGGCTGGAAAGGTTATGGCCTCGGTATTTTGGGATGTGCGTGGTGTAATATTCATCGACTATCTTGAGAAAGGAAATACCAACGACAGTGAATATTATATAGCGTTATTGGAGCGTTTGAAGGCCGAAATTGCAAAGAAACGACCGCATATGGCAAAGAAAAAAAAATTGTCTCATTAAGACAACGCACCGTGTCACAAGTCAATCAAAACAATGGCAAAACTACATGAATTGAACTTCGAATTCGACTACTGGCTGTTCGCAGGCCTCAAAAAAATGCTCGCCGGTAAGAAATTTCGCACGAATGAAGAGGTTATCTCTGAAACTGAGGCCTATTTTGAGGCATAAGATAAATCGTTCTACAAAAGTGGTATTGAAATGTTAGAGCGGCGCTGGAATGATTGCGTTGCTCTTGATGGAGATTACGTTGATGAATAAAGCTAATTTTGAACCAAGTGTTATAACCAGCATAATTGCAAATGTACTATATTACATAGTTTTAAGCATGATGCAAATTAATCAGGAGAAAAAATGATGGGAGACCCCATGCCCATATTTTTGTTATAATTTCTGCTAGAGTTTTATCGAAACCTGAATTTTCGGGTTGCTAGTGTTCCTTTGTAAATCGCTTTAGTCAACTTAAGTCATTAAATTGTTGTTAAATTTCTGGTTGTTCTTCAACACAACAGAAGTCAGAAAAAACGTCATATTTTTAATAATACAGATTGCAACTCAAGCATCCTCTTTCAATGGTAAATAAGCAGTCGCAGGAGTATTTTTAAAATTACATATATTCAAGGACGCTTGTACATACGATAATAAAATTGCACATAGAGATTACATAAATTGCAAAAGCAAACACAAACAGCGATTTTACGCCGCGCTGAATTTTCGTCCATTCGCATTGAAAACGTTTGTTTACTTTCTCTCTCTGTACGTGTCGAAAGGGCTTATTGGAAAAAGGCTGCAAAAGTTCTAGAAGTTCCAGAACATGCTGTTTTCGAACTAATAATGGGGGAACTAATAAAGAACAGTGAGTTACAGGAAAACCTTGTTGCAAATCTCTTTAATTCTTCAATTTATTCAGTAAATGTGTGCGAATAGTAGAAGTACACAGATAATTTATTCAGTAAATGTGTGTGAATAGTAGAAGTACACAGATTTCATTTAAAACCTAACATTTGGTTACTAAGCTGTGTTTGAAATGCTGTGGAGGTAGCAATTTATCTTTTTACTGAATTTTATGCTTCAGAACCTCAAGCCACAGCTGCTGCAGTAGTGTACATATGCACTACAGCTCAAAAGTGTTTAGGCATCCCCGTTCTCATGGATTATTCATATAGTATTATGTTTACCAAAAAAACATTATAATAAAATGAAATACGTACTTAAAATGTGGTTCAGTAAGATAAACACCCATTATATCGCATAAGGTTTACTATCATTTACCTGCACTTGGTCGGATTACCATAAACTGTTTATTGCGGTGCAATTACAATAACAATCCCTCTGAATTTACTGGGTAAATTTAGTCATCTTTTAGATTGTAGGTAATAATGTTTAGACTACCTTCCTAGAAGATTATAGAGAAATCTGTAACCTACGGTCAGTTGCAGTGTGGTATTTACTCTATTCACGTCGTGAGCGAAATATCGTGTGACAATTTTTTAAAATGCCTCCGCGAAGAGAAATTAGTACGGAAACACGTGCGCTTATAATAGCTTACCATAAAAGTGGCATAAGTAATTGACAAATTGCCAAAAAAATGAAAATACACCACGCTACGGTTGACTATAACGTAAAGAAATATCGGGAAACTGGCAGTTTTCTTAATAAAAGACGGAGTGGAAGGCCAAAAGCGACAACATCTGCAGATGATCGCAGAATAGTGCGGAACAACGTCCTATGGACGGATGAATCCAACTTTGAGCTGTTCGGAACCCGAAGACGCATATTCGTAAGAAGATCTGTGGGTGAACGTGCCAGAGAAGAGTGTATTGCTGCTACCGTGAAGCATGGTGGAGATTCTATCATCATTTGGGGCTGTTTTGCTGGCACTAGTGTAGGGGACATTGTGAAAATTGACGGTATATTAAAAAAAGAAGGCTACCGCGAAATTTTGGAGAACCATGCAATACCTTCCGGAATTCGACTTTTGGATCAAAATTTTATCTTCCAGCAAGATAATGACCCAAAACATTCCTCTAAATTAGGTAAAGACTATTTACGCCATTTAGAAGAGGAAGGAACTCTCAAAATTATGGAATGGCCTCCCCAGAGCCCCGACTTGAATCCAATCGAGTTACTATGGGAAGAACTAGATCGGGAAGTACGGAAATCGGCTCCGACATCAGCTACTGACGTGTGGAACAAATTGCAATCGAGTTGGACCTCAATAACACAAGAAACTCTGGCAAAACTTATTGCGAGAATGCCTCGATTGTGTGCTGCAATTATTAAATCAAGAGGAGGTCACATAGATGAAAGCAAAATTTAAATTAAACGTTTTAATTTTCACATTTATTTAATATATTTTTATTCATGTACGTGTATCTGTATATAAAAAATAAATATTATTAACATTTTTGCATTTTATAAATTTTTTGCTGTCAGTGAGAGTGCCTAAACACTTTTGAGCGGTAGTGTACATGAGATTGAAATGGCTTATTGGATAAAGACAATATAATAATATAAAGAGAGACTACGAAAGAACAGCGTAATGTAATTCTGGAATTATTTTCTCTTTATACGAATTTAATACTACTACAAGCTTAAATACAGTTATTCAAAAATGAATGTAGGTTTCATTATTACTTGACGAGGTCTATAAGAATCATGGAAGCTGTTGCTTTCTGAAAACCACATCGGTTAATGATCAGTACGCACGATAAACTTCAACAGAAATTAGAATAATGCAGTCTTTATCAGCGAACCCCCATTTTCATGTTCTCATTAGACAAGCGATGGCACGAGAAGGAAATGTGAATCCGTATTCTAACGAGGAACGTCGGCCTCGACCTCTTGTGTTATAGTCGGTATTTTGGTAGTAAATAGTCGAATATATTTGTGGGGAAAGAAGGAAGGAAACTTTCGGAAAGCTCCAGTATATGCAGCACCTTATTAACTTGTAGATACTTCAAAAGAACGAAATTCGCTCCGTATTTCACAAAATATTTATTTACATACACTATCAGTAGATGTACACTATCCTTACGAGCTCGAAAAGGAAATTATGTATGTATATATAAACATCTCCTAAGGTCACATGCTCTACGTTCACATTTCATTCAATATGCAGTTAGCGTAAAATATTTATTGAAGAGTAAAAATATTTTCTCCATTTTCCAAACTATTTACTCTTTGAACTTCTTTTAATACTTCAACCGCTACGCTAAAACTTATGGAGAGTCGTGTATCTATGGCCATAGCTATCAGTTCGATTAAGCTTGGCCTTGGCTAAGGGAGAGACTATTTTTAACACGACGTGGATATGCAAACCCGACACGTTCGCGTTTCAATTTGCAGGCGTCGCCGCTTGCGTTTGCTATATTATCCACCTGTTGCTCTGTCTCGCTCCCACGCCGTTCTCCACCCCTCTTGTTTTCCTTTCCATATCCATCTTGGTACGTCGGCATCGCCGTGCTTGTGCGATCGTCGCGTCACCTTTGGAAGTAACTGCTAGGAGGTGTCAGATTTGTTGTCGTATAAGCCACGTGGTTTGACTCCAGCATTTACGTTTGTGTAAATATACTTTATACTGTGTAGGTGTATGACTTATTTACAATACGTAAATTTATTGATAAGGTATTTGTGAGAGCCACCAGAATATCTTAACATTTAATCTAACAATCGAAATCTTTAAAATTAAGAAGGATGTACGTAATTGTTGTATAAGTAGAAATTTTGTTATGTTGCTAAATTTAGCTCTGTTAGACGATTAAAGGAAAGACTTCGATTATTTCTAAGACAATTTTATGACTATAATATTTGCTTATATTTACATGTTATAACAAAGAATTTGAAAATAAATATCATTATTATAGCGAATTTGTCTTCAACATGATGAATACTTTTTAACTTTCTTATTCCAAATGTTTTGGCCTAATGGTCTAGAATCTAGACGGTTCTAACGTACATGTGTCTATTTAATATTCGAAGAATCACACACTCACACTCAGTGTGTGCAGGTAGGAAAACAAATTAAGTTGACACAGTTAATTACTTGAATAGTTTAATTAACTTTTACAACCTTTGCCTTACAAATTCGGGATTGTCCTACAGTTGCTTCCGAATTTCTTCAAACTAAGGAAAATTCATGAACTATGTTAAAATTAGATTGATAATCTGTGCGGCGTGGAGACAAAACTTTCGAATAAGAACATATCTGGTAAGCATGTTATTTACATAGATATCGAAACTGTCAACAAAAATACTTTAAACTGAAATATATATATATTTTAGAGAAGGGTATACAAAAGCCCAATTCGAAGTTTGAACTATTCCAAATACACGTGATGACCTTATAATATTATTCTATACTTCCTTCATCTTTTGTAAGGCTTATTTTTTAAATCTGAAGGTTCTTTAGGATCGACCGTAACGTAAGCTTCTTTAAATTAATCTCACACAGCGAATAGCCGAAAAGCATAACAGCGGCGTAGTATTATTTTTATATCTGGTACAAAAATAGATTTTTGTTTTCCCTAAATAACGTACTTGATGAAGGGGTCAGTATTCTGCTTGCGAGATACAAGCTAAGGAAAACAGCTGTACTAAATCTGTACCTTTAAATAAGTGTGCTCTGTATTGTAAAATAATAAACACTAATTATGTTGTAACTAAACGTTTTACGATAACAATTTTCTTGTTCTCAAGTTACCATACAGCATTTAACTGGAATATACTGCAAATAATAGCAAAGCGTAAATAAAAATATTATGTAAATAATGCATTGTGTGGCGTTTATATGTATAACCGAAATTATGTTGTATATTAAGAAAAATAAATACGAAAACGTTGGACTTTTTCAAGTGTAAACAATAAATTTCAATAATAAGCTCAAAAGTTGTGAAACGTGTACATGGATTTGAGAAAACGTAATTTCTAGAAACAACAGTTTTACTTCTTTTACTTCCGAAGTTCACTTATATACAATGTTAGCCAGACGTACGGAACAAACTAGTAATATGTGATAATGGTGTAATATTCATCAATTATCTTGAAAAAGGAAATACCATCAACAGTGAATATTATATAGCGTTATTGGAGCGTTTGAGGGCCGAAATTGCAAAGAGACGACCGCATATGGCAAAGAAAAAAAATTGTCTCATTAAGACAACGCACCGTGTCACAAGTCAATCAAAACAATGGCAAAACTACATGAATTGAACTTCGAATTCGACTACTGGCTGTTCGCAGACCTCAAAAAAATGCTCGCCGGTAAGAAATTTCGCACGAATGAAGAGGTTATCGCTGAAACTGAGGCCTATTTTGAGGCAAAAGATAAATCGTTCTACAAAAGTGGTATTGAAATGTTAGAGCGGCGCTGGAATGATTGCGTTGCTCTTGATGGAGATTACGTTCATGAATAAAGCTATTTTTGAACCAAAAAAAAAACGTATTTTCTTTGTTAGGCCCAGGACTTTTCAGCCCATGTGTTATTTGCATTAAATTTGTGTAAAATTTGGTGAAACAACCAATGGTTTGTGGTGTAGTAAATATTTGTATGGGATATTATAGATGAGAGCGCTAGCAATTCTCATAATTTAATTATCGTACGTCGATGTATCTGTGAAAGAATATGAAAGGGATGGAGATGGTTTATGTAACCAGTAAGTTCCAATAACGTTTTGAAGATTTGACGTGGCACTCTCAGTAGTTCTTCCCTATACCTCTGTTTTTAAGAATGAATTTGTTGCTTACATATTTACGTCTGTGTTAAGACAAAAATCTCCATTTTCCACATACATAACTTCTACAGGGGTAGAATTGATAACTCCCAAACAAAGGCTAATCGCACTGCTATCAGTCACATACAATTATTTCATTAACGTTCTTAAAGAACCATACAGCACACAGCCTATCACTGATCTAACCCTTACCTTGTAAATCAGTGTTGATCTATATAAATTGGCAGTGAATGGCAAGCTGCTGATGGTACGAAGAATGTTATTTATTTTTTGACATTTTTCATCAACTTTAGTTATATGCGTTCTCCATATCTATCCACATCTCTAGTTATTTGGTAACACTATTCATTTGGAATTTTTTTAGTGGCCAGTTTAACATTGCGAATTGTAACTCAATGTCTGGTAAACAATTGTGCATTGTCATCTTAAATCCTTATACTTTCCTTCAAATGTATTAATGTCCTAAATTAAAAAAAATAAATAGAATAATTTTGAACATTAATACACTGATCAAATGAACTGAATCAATAACGTAGAGAGCTTCACGATTTTCCGTGTAATCCTTACGCAGGGCCATGTTAATCTTCTCTGTATCGTTTCAATTTTAGTATATGCATCGCCGAAAACAAAATATTTGGATTCACTTGATAAAGATGCTAGTCCTACTTGTATACACATCAAAGTGTGCATCAAAATTACATTCGCTTAGTACTTGTTCTCATTCACTTCAACATAAGTTTTTATAAAAACGTAGGCTGTGCAATTCACACCCTGTTCTGTTTCTCTTTTATATGTTCTTACAGTTCTCTAAAAATATGAGATAAGTGGATTTTGGCTGAAAGCTAATTGTTAATGTTAAAGTTTCGCTTGTGTAGTAGTAAGGTTAATGGAAGAAATATAGTAAACATTGTAAATCGCAGTTTATCTGATTAAAAAGGAATGTTTATTTACTTCAAAAATAGTTTAAATGTGAGTTTAAATAAAGCAGACGCTCACCTTTGTTCCAAGATTCCGCCATACATATTTCGGGCGAATGTATTAGAGTATGATAATATATTATCAATACATTGCTCATTTGTTTTCTCAAGAATCGATTCATAGCTATAAAATTTTCCGGTCTGCTGTATGCATGCTTGCATATACACACTGTCCCAGATAACGTTTGCAGCATGAGGATTCCATGTATTGTACATAAATAGAAATTTATTGAAGATAAATTTACCCAAATTAGCATAGTTTTTGAGATTTTATTGAGATATGTTATTCAAGTTATACAAGAATCGAACAGTTTACAGTCCTGAATTATTTATTGATATTTATCAAAATCCTTCAATTTCCATCTATTTAAGTTTGTTGTGATTAATTTATTTGCAATCTGTTCTTTTTATACTTACCTTTTAGCTATTACTGTCAAATATTCTACTAATGGTATGTGCATATACAGACTGCCCCAGATAGCATCTGTAGCATTGATATCCAGCTTATTATATATACATAAATGGAATATTTATGTTTAGTCAACTTATACGCCGTTGCATGTTTATTCAAAATCGTATTCAGTTCTTCTTGATTGGGTTTGAAACATTGATGATCTTAAATTAGAGTTTCAATTTAGAAGTATAAAAGAAAAACATCAATCCTACCCGAAAGCTTCTGTCTATACCTGTAACGAGTAGAACTTATGTTAAATAAAAGTGAACTTTCTTCTAATAATTTGCTCCTTTACATTCACCTTCTAATGTACCTTTTATACGAAATATGAATATCTATCTAGAAATTAAACTCCTGAAGTGCACAGAATTTGGTAAGTTTACAACCCACAGCCCTTCTAGTATTAATTCATTCAATTTATCCAAACCCATGTTTCCTATAATAAATGAGACCTTCAAACTGGAAATCCGTATTGTTGGACCAGTTTCGATTCGTACGTGTGAATAATCTTGGTTATACGAAGGCGATCTGAAATGTTTCCGGAATCGACAAATAAAACACGATATTGGTGTGGTTTTTTATTTTTCGATGTAGTCTTCTCGAATATTAATACACTTTTTCAAACGGTCTGCAAAATAGCCATTTGTAGCGGCAATGATCTCCTCATTTGAGGCAAATCACTTTCCTCCCAGTGATTTTTTTTTGGCTTGGGAATAGGAAAAGTCACTGGAGACTAGGTCCGGTGAATATGGAGGATGAAACACGAATTCGCAGCGCAACTCATTCAATTTGGACACAACAATACGGGATGAATAAACTGGTGCATTGTCGTGCTGGAAAAGTACTTTTTCCTGCTCCTTCAATACTGCATCGAATCGGGTCAACATATTATATTTTTTGTAGTACCAAACCCTTTTCATTTCTTTCTTATTAACTACAACTGGATATATAGTTTGGTGTAATTCAAAGCTCTTACAATTCACCTTGGAACAAATAACAGTTATGATATTGAACTACACAATTGCAGTGTAAACTAATGTGTGGTTTATCACAATTACGTAATATGTCTTTTTTCTATGATACTTATAATGTAAAAATAACAGATTACTTCTTCGTCCTTGTTAGGGAATCTATGAAGCATCGTTGCTTTTCAAGTATTCTTACAATACGCAACACACGTGCACTATACCTGTACGAATCAATATAATATACATTTCACAATTCAACAGCACACGAGGAAAATGTACTCAAACTGGAATCTACTGCCTTTTATATTGTTTTCACGTTATTACAAAAATGGCCGAAAATTACAAGGGAACGGGAAAGAGAGGCAAGAGGATGGCCTAAATATAGTGAAGTTTGATGCGATACTGATGCTCCCGGTAAGTGGCGGCCGTACTCAAACATAGTTTGACCTTGCCCTATTAAGAGGATCCCGCATGGACCATGTGATATCTCATGGAAACGTCGATCTAGTGAAGGGTCACAAGAAGTTACCATGCGCAATGCTACGGTATTACGCGAACTATTTTTTAAACACAATAAAGCAATCCTCTCTTTAAGGATTACCCTACATTCTACACAAGTACATAGATTCGTTATACACTACCGCTCAAAAGTGTTTAGGCCACCCCTGTTTTAATGGATTATTCATATAGTATTATGTTTACCAAAAGAACATTATAATAAAATGAAATACGTATTTAAAATGTAGTTCAGTAAAATAAACACCCATTATATCCCATAAGGTTTACTATCATTTACCTGCACTTGGTCGGATTACCATAAACTGTTTATTGCGGTGCAATTACAATAACAATCCCTCTGAATTTACTGGGTAAATTTAGTCATCTCTTAGATTGTAGGTAATATTGTTTAAACTACCTTCCTAGAAGATTATAGTGAAATCTGTAACCTATGGTCAGTTGCAGTGTGGTATTTACTCTATTCCCGTCGTGAGCGAAATATCGTGTGACAATTTTTTAAAATGCCTCCGCGAAGAGAAATTAGTACGGAAACACGTGCGCTTATAATAGTTTACCATAAAAGTGGCATAAGTAATCGACAAATTGCCAAAAAAAATGAAAATACACCACGCTACGGTTGACTATAACGTAAAAAAATATCGGGAAACTGGCAGTTTTCTTAATAAAATACGGAGTGGAACGCCAAAAGCGACAACATCTGCAGATGATCGCAGAATAGTGGTTACCAGCAAGTTAAATAGACGCAAAACAGCTCCGGAAATCACCGCAGAATTAAATGTTGGTCGCCAAAAACTAGTCAGTGTTTCTACAGTCAAACGTCGCCTACAGAAAGCCGGACTCCATGGACGTATTGCGATGAAAAAGCCATTACTACGCAAACAAAACAAGCAAAAGCGACTTAAATTGGCTCGTGAACACCAACACTGGGCCATAGAAGAGTGGAACAACGTCCTATGGACGGATGAGTCCAAATTTGAAATGTTCGGAACCCGAAGACGCATATTCGTAAGAAGATCTGTGGGTGAACATGCCAGAGAAGAATGTATTGCTGCATCATTTGGGGCTGTTTTGCTGGCACTAGTGTAGGGGACATTGTGAAAATTGACGGTGTATTAAAAAAGGAAGAAAGGAAGGCTACCGCGAAATTTTGGAGAACCACGCAATACCTTCCGGAATTCGACTTTTGGATCAAAATTTTATCTTCCAGCAAGATAATGACCCAAAACGTTCCTCTAAATTATGTAAAGACTATTTACGCCATTTAGAAGAGGAAGGAACTCTCAAAATTATGGAATGGTCTCCCCAGAGCCCCGACTTGAATCCCATCGAGTTACTATGGGAAGAACTAGATCGGAAAGTACGGAAATCGGCTCCGACATCAGTTACTGACGTGTGGAACAAATTGCAATCGAGTTGGACCTCAATAACACAAGAAACTCTGGCAAAACTTATTGCGAGAATGCCTCGATTGTGTGCTGCAATTATTAAATCAAGAGGCGGTCACATAGATGAAAGCAAAATTTAAATTAAACGTTTTAATTTTCACATTTATTTAATATATTTTTATTTATGTACGCGTATCTGTACATAAAAAATAAATATTATTAAGATTTTAGCTGAGTTTTTATATATTTTTGCTGTCAGTGAGAGTGCCTAGATACTTTTGAGCGGTAGTGTATAAATTTACCTTTAAATTGTTACAAATTTGGTACCGGATTTGTTCAAACTGACTTATTTTGCTATTCTTGGTTTAATACATAACATTAATGTTGAGATTAAAAAAGTATTTGTTTTTGTGTTACCTATTTCAAATATTTCCATACAAACATGGAACTGTTGTGTTTTCTTTTAGTTACTATATGAATATTAGAATACTTCACTAATCACTCAAAAATCAAATTTCATAGTCCATAATTTTTAGAAAGAACAAACAGTAAATTATTTATAGTATTGTGTACTAGAGGTACTCTTTTCATAGAAATAGTGTTTCTGGCGTTGGCTAGGTATGAATGTTATTCTGTTACAGACACAATATTTGGCTTCACGTCTTGCTTATTCTAGTTTATTATCTAAACAAAAGGTACTAACTTCGGATTGCTTTTATACAATTAGCCATGATTGATGCAGTCAAACATTTTATTTCTAACAAATCCCGACTCCACGAGTATATCAATGTCAGAACGAATAAACAGAAAAAGCTATATTGTGTATATATAGATTATGTGATCAATCTTAATAATGTTACTACCGTTTTTTCGCCCCACTTTAATAGAACATTGTACAATAAAGATAAATAGGGAAAGTTTCCTGTTTTCTGCCTTTTGACGGAAACGTCTGCGAAACTTAAAATTGAAATTATTCATTAAGACGTAATAAAAATAGTACCTCCAAAATAAGGAAATTCGATAATAATATTTATTTGACTATTTACAATTTATATACAGCACCCGCTACAAATATAAGAACGTTTGGATGTAAGTAAGTATGAAAACTTACATGGAATGAAACGCCAGTTTTAAGAACTACAATTTATTATTCTCTATTAATTGTCTACTATCTGCAGGATCCTATAATAAAGACATGCAAGGTGTTTATGAAATAAAATAGAAAAGTATAGAAAATGGAAATACCTAATTTTATTATACTGAAATCCAAAATATTTTGCGAAAATTTATTCGGAGACGCTAGAAAAAGTGATAACGATATTTTTTGTTATATATTAATTTTTATTACTCATAGCCGAAATATTCGTACCTAAGCATGGTATTGAATTCTCAGCATGTCGTTTGAAAAGTAGACAGTATTATCTCGGTTTTAAAACATCGACGCTGTGGTATTGCAGCATTCCAGCGCCGCTCTAACATTTCAATACCACTTTTGTAGAACGATTTATCTTTTGCCTCAAAATAGGTCTCAGTTTCAGCTATAACCTCTTCATTCGTGCGAAATTTCTTACCGGCGAGCATTTTTTTGAGGTCTGCGAACAGCCAGTAGTCGCTGGGAGCCAAATCTGGCGAATACGGTGGATGTGGGAACAATTAGAAGTTCAATTCATGTAGTTTTGCCATTGTTTTGATTGACCTGTGATACGGTGCGTTGTCTTGATGAAACAACATCTTTTTCTTTGCCATATGCGGTCGTTTCTTTGTAATTTAGGCCTTTAAACGCTCTAATAACGCTATATAATATTCACTGTCGATGGTATTTCCTTTCTTAAGATAGTCGATGAATATTACACCACGCACATCGCAATATACCGAGGACATAACCTTTCCAGCCGATTGTTGTGCTTTCGGGCGCTTTGGAAGAGGTTCACCAGTTGCTGTCCACTCAGATGACGACGGTTTTGATTCCGGAGTGAAGTGATGGATCCATGTTTCATCCATTGTCACATATCGACGCAAAAATTCCAGTTTGTTACGTTTAAACATGGCCAAACACTGCTCAGAATCATCAACACGTTCTTGTTTTTGGTCAATAGTGAGCAAACGCGGCACCCACTTTGAACAGAGCTTTCTCATAGTCAAATGCTCATGCAATATAAAGCCAATACGTTCTTTTGATATCTTTACGATGTCAGCTAACTCACGCAACTTCACTTTTCGATCATTCAAAACGATTTTGTGGAATTGTTTGATGTTTTCTGGTGTTACCGCCTCATTTGGACGTCCACTGCGTTCTGCATCAACGGTGTCTCTACGACCACGTTTGAAGTCAGCAAACCAACGTTTTATTGTTGTTTCTGATGGAGCGGAGTCCCCATAACACTTTTCAAGACATTGCTTCGCTTGAACGGTATTTCTTCCCATCAAGAAGCAGTGTAAAATTAAAACGCGAAATTGTTTTTGATCCATTGTTTTGAAAATAACAAAAGTAGCGTGACTCTTAGCACAATAACTCACAAACTAATGAATAGAATATCATGATGTTTTAACAGCTGTCTTTTGAAGGTTGGTACTAACTGAGAGAAAGGTGACTGCAATAAAACTAACGTCATCTATGTGTTAGGCCCGGGACTTTTCAGCCCACGTATTAACTGAGGACCAAAAAATTCCTTTCACTGAACATTGCAAAGATCTCATTGAAACGGTTAGACGAAGACTAGAATCCATTGTAATTGATAATGAGATTTGGTACTTTAAGTATGGTCCTCGAATAAAACGCCAAAGTGCTAGGTGGAAGTACTTAGGCTCTTCAAAATCGGCAAAATTTAATTTCCAGAAGGCAGAAGAGAAGATAATATTGGTTTGTTTTTACGACTCCAAAGGTATTCTACATCGAAAATTTGTTCCACAAGATCAGAATGATACTGGCGGATATTATGTGGAAGAGAATCGATCGAGTGAGGCCCGAATATTGAGTGCAGATAATGCACCATCACATAGGACCGTAACCGGAACGTATTCGCCAGATTTATCACCACCTATATTTCCCGAAATTGAAACTAGCTGTGGAGGGAATGCTTTACGACAACGTTGGACAAGTCAAAGGAGCCGTAACAAGGATCTGTAAGGCGATTCCGAGTAAAACTTTTTACTAGCATTGATTGTACGTGCCCAATTTTGGCTAAATAACTATCTGTTTCTTTTTTATTTGAAAACTTCCGTTATTTTTCCGAACACTGTGTATGGAAGGTTACGAAGCGCAAGTGTAGGGCTGTAGCAATAAAGATTTTAAATGGAAATATATTGATTAAACATTTTTCTATTTAGAAAACTTATTAAGGAAACGTGAAGAAAAGTTAGGTAAATATTACGCTGAATTTGCTCCATTCCATGGAATGATGCATTGATGTTATACAGAAAGTTTGCAATTTGAAAATACTGGTAATGAGTAAGACTGCGGAAGTAAGTACTTTTTGAGATCCGTGCGGTTCGGTAATTTGTTTTAATTCTACGCTCAAGTTAATCCTTTTTATATCAGTTATATTGGGTTTATAGCGTATTAAGGATTCCATGTTCTGCTAAAAATTTGAAAGCACAGGGACTATGTTAACTCGTCGAAGATAAACATTAACTTTTTTAGTTATAAATCAAATAAAGTAGAAACTAGCAATAGCGCATAAATAACTTCGGACAGTGTAAATTCTTTTACATTTTTAATTCGATAAAAATCGTTTCCTTTTTTTAGTATAGAAAAGAACTCCATAACTACTTTATATTATTGTGAAAAAGGAATCCATTTGAGAATTCCCAAGAGAAATCTTTTCATGACCGAAAGAAATCTGCCCTTGTTATTGTAGCTACCAAATCCATGTATTGGGGTATACAATAGCAAGAGGTCGGTGACTGTTAGGGATAAACTAATAAATTGAAAAAATTCAATTACGATTTGAAGAAATGTTTCTATTTCCACAAATGGAAAAGGACGTAGAATAAATCTTTCGTGAAAGAGAAGACAGCTATTAAGGTTATGGTCTCTCCCACGAAGTTACTATTGCCGGTTTCAACCTTAGATACTCCAGAACTCGACGAATTTCGGTAAGTCTCATGTTCTTACGTATAGAGCTCGATTTGACTGCTTGAATGTAATTCCTACTGTATTTTATTAAGTTTAGGAAAATTGTCTCTGACATTAAGGAATTGAAATTGCGATGCATACATATACCATACTAATCAAGTTCAATGTGGATAGAATAGAATGTTTTTGATTTTTGGCGAAATACGGGGATCGTGGACAAATAACAGACGAACTTTCAAAGGTGATAGGAAACTACGAAATTATGAACCTGAAACCCATTTCTAGCAATGGTGTTACCAAAATTGTCTTCTTCTTCACTTCCGGTTTGAAGCACTTCGCCTGTTACGATGCCCATCCTTAATTTGATCTGCCTACACTAGTTCTTCCTAAACATCTATAAAATCGAGCCCTGGCTGGAAACCTCGTTACTTGCATCCGTTCTACGTGTTCCTTCCACTTATTAATGTACAGTGAAATCTCCCGTGAACGGACACCAACGGGACCAACTGAAGATGTCTATTCACGAGGGGTGTCCGCATGAAAGAAATATGTAGTAGATACAAGAAAAATCGTGCTTTAACGAAAAATGAATATATTAAAGAAACTGGGACATTTAAATCGTATATGTATATAAATGTTTTTAAAATAAATAAGAAACTTTAAACTTAAGAAAAAAAAGTTTGTTTTCTTTAGATATATACATACAAAGTATAATGTATGTACATAGATGTAGTAAGTAATACAAAACAATGAAATGAATAGTCACTTTAAGGACGCAAAAATTCATATATTTATAAAATTAAATACCACCACTTTGCGTATCCTATATGATCACCTGGGTATGACAAAAGTCGGTGCAAGATGGATACCGAGAATGCTCACGCCGCTTCAGAAACAGCAGACGTACCTGCACAGATTTTGGAGCGGATTGTTACCGGAGATGAAACATAGGTTCATCACTTTGAGCCTGAGTCCAAACAGGAGTCCAAGCAATGGCATAAAAAGGGGACACCACCGCCAAAGAATTTCAAAGCGTCAGAATCGGCTGGAAAGTTGATGGCTACTGTTTTTTGGGATTCTGAGGGGATACTATTGATTGATTACAAAGGAAAAGGTAGGAGCATAACCGGAGAATATTACGAAGCGATATTAGAAAAATTAAAGGGGGCCATCAAGGAAAAACGTCGAGGAAAATTGACCAAGGGTGTGTTGCTCTTGCAAGACAATGCGCCGGTTCACAAAAGCAAAGTTGCAATGGCTGCTCTGCACAAGCATGGCTTTCAATCAATAGTCCATCCACCCTACAGTCCAGACCTGGCACCTAGTGATTTTTATTTGTTCCCCAATTTAAAAAAAGACTTACGTGGAAGAAAGTTTTCCGACGACAATGAGGTAAAGGAGGCAACTTTGGCCCATTTTGAGGCGAAGGATAAAAAATATTTTTATGTTGGTTTAGAAAAATTAATTCATAGATCTAATAAATGTATTGTGCTTAAGGGTGATTATATTGAAAAGGAAAAATAGATTTATTGTTTTATATTATTTAAAACCCTTATGGACTTCCCATCGTACATTAAATAATTCTCATGAATTTTCTTTCATTTATAAAAAAGTAAATAGAAGTTTCGACATAAAAATTTCTTTACAAAAGTTCTATTTTTAAAAAAAAATCGTTGTATCTGTCTAGACACTGTATTAGTTATAGTATACTTCCAAATTGCAAACAAGTTATTAATTAATTTGATATTCCGATTTAAATTTTAATTATATGCAAAACGTATCATAGTCTGTTTATTATGTTTTAGATAAATGAAGGCATTTGTGCGTCAAAACAATATAGAATTGTTTAATATTCGGCTTTGTAACACCTACTTGGTACAATTTTCAAACTACACTCAACTTTAATTGTTTACTCCGGAAATTTATGGCTTCAACATCAAGGACAACAGTGAACGTACGCTTTAACCGCGAAATACTCACAACATAGTTTTATTTAATCAGAAATAAATTTAAAGATATTGATAATTTTAAACGTTCAGTTTAAACTTTATACAATAGTTATAATAAGCGAATTCAATGTTTTTCTTGAATTTTACATTTATCTACTTGCAGACACATACATATAGCATTAAAATTGCAATACAAATGCAATAATTACAAATCTACGTAGAATTGATATTTTACAAAACAAAGCCTTGCGCCTCTGTCTGGGTGCGATGAGGTCTACACCTATCTGCGCAAGTGGAAGCTGACGAACCGCTTTTAGTGCTACGTAGACGCATCGTGTCAATTAAATATGTAATAAAACTAGGGTCGTTACATACGTCCCCTATCTTGTTGAAGATCAAACAGTTGTGTCTTCTAGATTTGACTGCACGTTACTGGCAGAAAAGAGGATCCCCTGTTTTATGTGATGCTTTCCGATATACCGCTGAATTAGATCGACGCCTTTATAGGGGTTCGAGTTTTGCAGTCTCATACTTTCAATATATTAAACCCCTAAATATTGTTTTTCCTCCCTACATTGGGTAACAGGACCACGACGTTCAGCTTTGCATATCCATTCTAAGACTCCACCAACAAAGGCTGATTATATTTACAGACGGATCTAAAAGTAACAATGGATGTGGATGCGCTCTTTACTGTTATAACAGTGGGTATAAAAAGCTTTTTCGTCTTGACATAAATGGATCAGTATTTACTGCGGAAGCCATAGCCATCTTAGAAGCAATTCGTTATTGTGCCCCTACTAACTTTAAACACATTGTTATAATGTCCGACCCTGCTAGTGTGTTACAGGGCCTATCTTCTTTAAAAACTATAAGTAAGATAAATCATATATTATTAGATATTATGAAAATTGTATCATACTTGGAGTCCAGGGATACGTATAGAAAATTTTACTGGGTCCGAAGTCATGTTGGGATTTTTGGTAATGAAACTGTTGACAGTCTCGCTAAAGTCAGTTGTACTGATGGAGTAATTTACAATCCTATCCTTTCTTGTGGAGAGTGTCTTGCAATTTGCAAACGGGAGGTGTTGAACAGAGAATGGGAAAATTTGTGGCAAACAATATGTACCCATAGGATGACTCGATACGCTTATATTCGTCCGTGTATCAACATTAAACCGTGGTATTATACGAATGATAACGTATCTCGGTATTATCGTACAACAATTGCCCGTATTAAATTTGGACATGGTCTTTACCCCGCCCATTTGTTTAGATTGGGATTGGTGGGACCAGCTGTATGTCACTGTGCCTATGAAAAGGCTGATCTGAATCACATTTTCCTTGGTTGCGGTTCGAATAGAAACACTATTGACTCATTTATTAATCTTTAATCTCATTAAAGTTCCCACTGCCTACTTCTATTATACCACTTTTGCATTCCAACAATCGAGAAGTGTACAATTTACTTATAGAAATGTTGAAACGAATGAAAATTAGGATCTGAGCTCCAGTGGAAGTAACAACTATTCCTATGTCACCTGTGTGGGTGATGGCCGTTTTCTCGTGCGTGCAAACTGTGTCAGTCATCCCGATAGGCCGCGGGATGTGAAATGGGTGTCCCTGTATCGCATCACGGTGTTGCTTTCACTGGAGGTCGATAATTACTTAATCCTAATTTAAGATTTAATTGACAGCCGTAAAAAAAATGCAATAATTGTAGGCATTACTTGTTGGAATAAACTGGATAACTTCACGTTAAATATTGTACTGTAGTGATACTATTGAATCAAAATCGAACTTGGTTTAGAACGAGAACATTCGTCAGTAAATTTGGAGAGCTATGGTCCGAGCTTAACCTTGTTAAGAACGGAGGAAGGACCAAATAAGTCCAATTTCAATTTCAACGAGTTTTATCCTAGCATCTCTCGCTACCCTTCGCAAATTCTTTGTTGCTCTACGATAAAAACTTACTTTTGCGACGAGACCTATACTCTTTTTATAATAACAACTGGGTTGTCACGTTATGCCTACTTCAAAATATGTATATGCTCATATAACTTGTGAACCTTTTCACTTTCAATTGTACGTTATTTATATCACATATCTGTTACGTTTTATAAATAACACTTTCCCTATTTAATACAGCTGTAGTTGCGTAGTACAAAGCGGATAAGACTGACGAAGTCTGCAGCATGCTGAATAGATGTTCTTATATTTAAAGAGTGTACATATGTAATACACGCATAATTAAAGTAATCTTTAGAAACACATAGCGGATCTATATCATCAAAAATTTTGTCTTCGAAATCTTTGTTTATAACACTCTCGAACTTTTCAACAACACGCGTAACTCTTATATCATTTGTAGCACGTAGCAGTGAATGTAAATTTTTCCATTGGGTAAATAAACTTCAACGGAAATATTTTCGAATCTTTTCTGGCTTTCCTTGATTAATGCAGCTTCGTTAGGCTTCAAGCGTATAGCCAGAAATTTTATTTGCTAGAAATTCTCGCAATACAGTGCTGCCTGTTGATCGAGATGTTTTAAAATTATTTGTTTCAGTACACGCATATACGTACATTACGAGGGCCACCTGAAATATTTCCGAAATCGACAAGGAAATACGGTATTGGTATGGTTTTTATTTTTATTTTTCGATGCAGTCTCCTCAAAGATCAATACACTTCTTCGAACGGTGTTCCAGTCGCTTCAAGCCGTCGGAAAATCTCTTTCCTCCCAGCCATTTTTTCAGGTTTGGGAATAGGAAAAAGTCGCTGGGGGCTAACTCCGGTGAATATGGAGGACTAGTTCGTAGGGCATTCAATTTGGACACGACGATGCGGGATGAATGAGGCAGTGCACTGTCGTGGTGGAAAAGCACTCTTCTCGCTGCAAATGAGGCCGTGTCTACTTCAATACTGCGTCGAAATGGGTCAATAAATCGCAGTAGTATTGCCCCATGATCGCCCTTCCTCTCTTTGTAGTTACTTCAATACCCGATGAGGATTACATGTTGGGAATCCCAAAAAATGGTCGCCATGACCTTTCCGGCCAACGGAACGGTCTTTGCTTTCTTCGGAAAAGTCCACTGCTTCGACTGTTCCTTGGTCTCCGGTATTTAGTGGTGGATCTCATCCACGGTTACGAAACGCACGAAGAAGTCCCTTGGATCTTGGCCAGATACTCCTCCGAAACGGTCACCCGATTTCGTTTTTGCTCCGGTGTGAGTAAACGCGGCACCCATTGCGCCGAAAGCTTTTTCATACCCAAAATTTTCGTGTAGGATATGGCGAACGCGTTCTTATGAGATGCCCGTTGTCTCTGCTATGTCTTTCAGCTTCAATCGGCGATCGGCCAGGACGACATCATGAATATTATTGACCATTTTATCGTTGATAGCGGTTTTTGAGCGTCCACTGCGTGGTTTGACACTTGTGCTTGTGCGCTCACGTTTAAACTCGCTCACCCAGAAGCTGATGGTGGAATATGATGGAGTACATCCGCCATGAACCTCTAGCAAAATATTTTAAAATTCCATGGTCGTTTTCCCGGCTATTCAGAAATGTTTTATCATTGCACGAAATTTTGATACTTGCCATAAAAAAGATTACCCTTGCCGATCAAGGAGTCTACTTCAACCTTCATACGCCATCTCGTGCCGGTTCCAAAAACATTTCAGGTCGTCCTCGTATGTGTACATCTGTAATAGGAATCCTTCAATATTAATAAAATAATATTCGATTGACTAGTAAAATTATGGAAGCGTATTGTTGTATCACGATGTAATCCATATTTGGTGAACTTTATCTGTACACCTACCTGTATTGTAACATGTTTTGTCTTATTTATTTTGTTTTAATTCAATTAACCAACTCTTATGTCAAAAACTCAATTAAAGTTAATTCAGGTCTAATGCGAAAACATTTTAAAAGTCAAACCTATCTTATACCTATCTTATAAAACATGTGTGATTGTTCTTTTATTTTATTTTTTGGCAATTGGTCGTTTGTTGGTTGTTTAATCCAGTTTGTATTAAAGATGTTTCGTAGTATTAGATAATGTCTAAAATTCCTTCGCTTTATTAAGCTCTTAAACTAATTTCATGGTTTACAAAAACTAAGTTAATTGCTCTCAGACATGTTTTTAAAATGGATATTTCAGTTTGTGGGTAATAAATGTATCTGGATTAAGTAATAATGTTGACATTAAATACTTAAAAGGGAACAGAATAGAGAAATCAATTAAAAAAAATCTTAAATTTCATCGTTTAGAAGCTACTAAAAGAACTCAATCAAAATAAGTTATTAAATTTTGGAAAACTAACAAAGACCGGTCATAACTGCGAGTCTCATGCCAGTCACTTCTAATTCATTTAAATTTTGCATGGGTTTCGAATTGACGACTGTATAATGTGATAATCCATGAAAGATAATCATGTCAAAATAAATAAAACATAAATATTCAGCTAGATTCTACAAAGAAAGACAGAACCTTCTGCAAGCGATATTTATGTATTTTAACAGAAAATAACGAATTACTAAACCTATCTATCTAAAGGCATACGTTAAGTCATTCTTGTTTCCTCCCTTTAAACAAGAATTTTGTTATATACTTCCCTAGATTTTAAAAGGCTCTCTAAATTACTATCCGAGGCTACATGGTTTTGTTTTTGTTTTACCAAAAACACACAAAATCGGACAAAAATAAAACGAGAGATCTCTTATTCCCCGAAATGATGAAAATGATTTATTTTTTTAAGTGCCTCGCAATGAAGGGGGAAAAAGGACGTAAAGAGGGCTCGTTTTATTAGCCGCACGCTGTGTCTGCATATGTTCACATGTGTAATCAATTCTACGCTTTTTAGCGAAACATTCTTTTTCCATATGTATGGGAGTGTGCCCGCTCGCTTTAGTACGTACATAAATTACGTTGCAAATTGAAACGTACAAATTTGATCGTTCTCTGCATGCTCTGAAAGCGATGTGTTGTTCCAGTCAGGTCCGCAGCGACGTTAATAGCGTCGAATGGCGAAAATAATCTGGAAAATGGAACACCTGTGGCGGTTGTCCATTCGTATGCATAAATTAATTGCGTGTACTTACTAGTCTGGAGTCCGTTAAAACTGCATCACGTAAACATGACAGTACAAGCTTTATTCGATGTCAAAGGAGAGAAATTGCGTAGATGAAAATCAAAATATTTTACTGTTCCTTTTTATTTTGTTGTGTTTAAAAAATATATTCTGTAGAGAAAATAATTATTGATATTTACAGTGGAAAAAATATATCGCCAATAAAAAAAGTAGTAGTTTTTTTCCGTATGGCAAATGTAACATTATATTTCCCAATTAGATACTGCATGTAACTTTACCTAATTGGACATTTAGGTTTTTTATTTAGTGTAATCAATTTTTGCATATATCATTTTAAGTAGTTCATCCTATATATCAAGGTGCAGTTTACCTATTTTTATTTAACCACAAATTTTCTCTTTTGTATGTTGCTCGTTATTAATTTTATTAATGTATACTTTTGGAAAGAAGAAGTTATCAGAAAAGTATTTTACAATCCTTTCTTATTTCCCTAAGCTTGTGGTATTGTTGGTATTTATAGCATCTATACAAAGAAGAAATCCTTTGATTGTCCTTTGAAGTACCAAAGCAATGTATCTTATCATTAAAGATTGGAAAATATGCACTAAAATGTTTTACAAATACGGATACAATATGCACCTAAAATTACAATGTTTTAGGAAATTAAAATTTATTTGTCGTATTTACAAATTGTGTATTTATTTATTACAATAAATAACCGTATATTTCTTCAAATTTTCCATGTTTATATTGGGAAAATTAGGGAATAGAACTAGGCATTAATGAGGGGTTTATATTAATGTCTTCATTAAAATGACCATTAATTACACTGTTTTTTTTTTAATCCTATGTCCTTTGTACCTTACGGTGTCGGACTATTTATTTTCTTATTTTTATCTTCCACAGGTTCCTGTTCTGAGCCAGTTATTTGGCTTCAATCTATCCCGTACTTCTCTTTTCCAATGTTCTATACACCTGCTCCTTCCAGGTGTTTCGGGGTCTACTTATTCTGTTTTTGCCCTCTGTTTTGGCTTCAAATATCCTCTTTGTGATTCGATCTTCTTCCATTCTGTGTAGATGTCCAAGCCATCCCAATTGTCTCTCTTCTATGATTATTTCTATTGGCTTGATATGTCGATTTTAATATAGCAAAACCTTCATTTTTGTATAGAATCTTAGCTAGTTTTTCTTTAATTTTTTTTTTGTTTTAGTTAATCCATAGGCTTGTCCAATTTTCTCTTCATTATCATTTACAATGTCAACACTACCATTCAAAGATAATTTTCCATCTTCTAATCTAGTAATTGCCTCCTCAATTATCGCAAAATTGCTTGTAATATATGATAGGTGATTTTTTATTATCGAATTATTCAAAATTTACGTCATCCTTTCCTATTGCAATAATGTTTGTTGAATCAAATTGAATTACATTTTTGATGCCTTCGTAATTATCGGCAAGAAACACAGAACGCTCAAGCCATGTTCTCCATCTTATTAAGATAGACTCTGGCGGCAATAGAATGCCGGGAAGTATTTCGTTATAAAATTGCACTCGTAAGGGTGAAAAATACTTTTTTGACATTAGTAATTACACATCTAGAAACTATAATCTAACTCTTTCAGCAATCCTATTTAAACCATGGGTCAAGCAAGTACAATGGATTAAATTTGGAGAAAAAATCGGACTTTCAGCTGCTTTTAACATATATGAAGCGGCGTCAGTTATCATTAATAGAGTTTTTGAAATTTTATTATAGTATTTACGAAAATGCCGAATATAACACATGGGCTGAAAAGTCCCGGGCCTAACACATAGATGCCGCTAGTTTTATTGCAGTCACCTTTTTCTCAGTTAGTACTAACCTTCAAAAGACAGCTGTTAAAACATCATGATATTCTATTCATTAGTTTGTGAGTTATTGTGCTAAGAGTCACGCTACTTTTGTTATTTTCAAAACAATGGATCGAAAACAATTTCGTGTTTTAATTTTACGCTGCTTCTTGATGGGAAAAAATACCGTTCAAGCGAAGCAATGGCTTGAAAAGTGTTATGGGGACTCCGCTCCATCAGAAACAGCAATAAAACGTTGGTTTGCTGACTTCAAACGTGGTCGTAGAGACACCGATGATGCAGAACGCAGTGGACGTCCAAATGAGGCGGTAACACCAGAAAACATCAAAAAAATCCACAAAATCGTTTTGAATGATCGAAAAGTGAAGTTGCGTGAGTTAGCTGATATCGTAAAGGTATCAAAAGAACGTATTGGCTTTATATTGCATGAGCATTTGACTATGAGAAAGCTCTGTTCAAAGTGGGTGCCGCGTTTGCTTAGTGTTGACGAAAAACAAGAACGTGTTAATGATTCTGAACAGTGTTTGGCCATGTTTAAATGTAACAAAGCGGAATTTTTGCGTCGATATGTGACAATGGATGAAACATGGATCCATCACTTCACTCCGGAATCAAAACGATCGTCATCTGAGTGGACAGCAACTGGTGAACCTCGTCCAAAGCGCCCGAAAGTACAACAATCGGCTGGAAAGGTTATGGCCTCGGTATTTTGGGATGTGCGTGGTGTAATATTCATCGACTATCTTGAGAAAGGAAATACCATCAACAGTGAATATTATATAGCGCTATTGGAGCGTTTGAAGGCCGAAATTGCAAAGAAACGACCGCATATGGCAAAGAAAAGGAATTTGTTTCATCAAGACAACGCACCATGTCGCAAGTCAATCAAAACAATGGCAAAACTACATGAATTGAACTTCGAATTGCTCCCACATCCACCGTATTCGCCAGATTTGGCTGCCAGCGACTACTGTCTGTTCGCAGACCTCAAAAAAATGCTCGCCGGTAAGAAATTTCGCACGAATGAAGAGGTTATCGCTGAAACTGAGTCCTATTTTGAGGCAAAAGATAAATCGTTCTACAAAAGTGGTATTGAAATGTTAGAGCGGCGCTGGAATGATTGCGTTGCTCTTGATGGAGATTACGTTGACGAATAAAGCTAATTTTGAACCAGTATTTTCTTTGTTAGTCCCGGGACTTTTCAGCCCATGTGTTATGCATAAATATTGAAAATATGCAGTTTGCATAAGATCAAGTTTTTACTTATAACAGAAAAGAAATTAAAATTGACGGATCGTGAAAACGTGTTAAATAATTAACTCTAAGTTTTGCACAATATAAAAGATCGATTAGAAATTCGATCTGCCAACTGAATAGAAAGTGGACGGTTTTGCTTTTAAATTCCTGACTGGATATTTAAAACGGATTGTTTCGGAGTCATAACGGAAATGCTTTTATCTTCAATTTTTGTCTGAAATGTCGGGAATTCATACAGTCGAATGGAAATCCAATAAGCTCAAATAAAATGACAATGCGTCAGTTCGAATAAGCGTTCCGCTTGCGATAAAAATGTAGCTTCGCAAAAGAGTTGGAAGATTTACTCTTCTGCCGTTGAATCCCTTCTCCCTCGTTTTTTTCCCCTTTTGTTCCTCTATTCTTCCATGCACGATGGAGTAACGTCGAATTTGGTTATTTGTTATCAATTAAGAATGCAAAGCGGCCGTAGGGAAGCCCTAGACAACTTGACGTTTAATTAAAATTTATTTCTAGGAGCTGTCTTCGTTTATTGGCATGATATACGAATGTTAAGTAAATGTAAGCTTTAACCAGTAATTTTAGAAGTTTCTTTATTTTTTTATTTTAATTATTTTAGTAATACTATTTATTAATTCATTCGCTGGAGAAAAGATTTCTTAGTTGTCCGTTATAAACCTGTCGTATACCGCGTACGTCATCAGGAAAGTAAAGAACTGTTTTCTCTCGGACATGTATTAGTTGAGAGAATGAAACAACATGTATGGTACACCTCATATGATTTACTTCCCCACTAAGCAGTAGCGACTCCCTTCGGTAACGAAGTGACAACTACGAGGTAGACGCCTGATATAGAAAAAAGAAACTTGAAACAATATAAGAAATTTTATTTTCCAATGTAATCTCCCCCAACTTGTATACATTTATTACAACGATTTATTAATAATTCCCCTTGTAAAAATAATCTGAAGCTTCTCCGTCAAAATGTTCTATAACAGCTGCTTGCAACTCACTGTTGTCTTTAAAACGACGTCCCCGAAAGTCCTTTTCTCAATTAAAAAAACAAATAAAAATCACAACGAGCCATACCCGGACTATACGGTGGATGTTCCAATTCTTGAAAGCCACATCCGCGGATGGCATCTTGCGAAACGGCGATAATACGGACGCGAGGATTGTCGTGCAATAATCACGGACCTTATGTCAATTTTGCACGAACACTACCCCTTAATTTATGCAATAAAGACGCATGATATGTGCCATTCGCAGTTGTATTGGGCTCTTTGAAGTCAGTTAGCAAAATGCCCTCACATTTTGAGAATATTGTGACCATCACCTTTTTCGTTGATAGAACGATTTTAGCCTTTCCGGGGCGAGGTTCATCAGGTCGCCGCCATTCCATAATCTCCGTTTTCGATAGAGGATCATAAAACAGAACCATTGTTTCATCGCCTGTGGCAAGGCACTCCAAAATCGGTTTTGAATCGTCTCCACACATGTTTAAAAACGACCGCGTGCATTCGACTGAACGTTCACGTTGGAGAGCAGAAAGAAGTCGCGCTACTGATCTTGCAGTAATTTTATTCATACCAAAATGATAAAGGAGAATTCTAATCACTGCTAATTCCTTCACTTTCAAACGGCGATCTACTAGCACTAATTGAATAATTGAAATTTATCGAGACGTTATCCTCCTTGAACCTGTGTAGACCTGTTAGGCCGGGAATTTATGGCGCCTACCTCGTGTATTTTCTGCCTGTAAGACTAACATGCTTACCTAATTGGCACTACCCTAGGGATTAAAATTTGAATACAAATGCGAAGTTATTAAAATCTTTAGGGTTGTTCGTTTCGTAGTAATAATATTTTTATTTGTTGTTCAATTTTGATAATTAATATTTCCAACATTTCAATAACAAACACATACAAACAAAACATTTGAATACAGATGTCTGAAAAGGTCAAAAAAGAAAAATAATAAATAATAAGCTTAGTTGGACATCCACCCTGCAGCCATGACTTTGCGCCTAGTGTTTGTCATCTGCTTCCTAAACTGTAAGCTTTTGTTGGGGGCTAGTCACTTTGTAAACAATGACGCAATGAAAAAGGCCAGGCCGCTACTGATTGGTTCAATAATCTAGTGGTAGCTGAATGTGGGGCAGGCATAGAAAAATTTATTGCTCATAAAGCTGTTTTCATTAGTTATATTTGCATTAAATGAGATATATGTTTCAGACAATGTAATCTTGAAATCGGTATGTCGATTTCGCCACGCGCAGTATGGTAGTTCGAATTCCATTGAAGGCACAAATGGAATTCGCGTGGCAAAATGACGGAATATATTCGTGATATTCGAAGCAATTTGGTTTTAGAAAAAATACTTGAAACAATTTTATTTTTTAAAAAATATACATTTTTGCATTCATTTTATATTTCCTCATTTCTGGTTTTCAAGTAATAATACCATTAATAAAAGGTACGGCTGAGCTTGCGGCAACTTCACAGAAAAGTCAGCGCACCGTTCTGCGATACCTCCACAGTGTGGGGATGTATAAATGTGTGGCAAAGAAAAAATCTCTCCTTACGGCGTTTCAAAAACGGCGCCGAATGGCTTGGGCAATCGAAATGCGAACGAAGCCCGAAGAGTTTTGGCGGTCTGTCATTTTTTCAGACGAAAGCAGATACTGCCAATTCACTGATGGTGGTCGTACGTGGGTATGGAGACGTTCGTCACAGCAACTGGACGACAAATTTTTGCATCAGACGGTGAAATACGGCGGTGTGAACATCATGGTGTGGGGCGCGATATGGTATAGTGGAAGATCGCAACTAGTAATCTGCGACGGAAATATAAATGCGGCAAAATATATCCAAATATTAACAGAAGGACTACTACCGATATTCGACAACCCCATTTTATCTAAAGACTTTTACGGAGGATGGAGCACCCTGCCACAAAGCAAGAACAACAACCACATGGAAAGAGGAACAGGGGATTCGGATTTTACCATGGCCAGGCCAATCACCAGACATGAATCCGATAGAGAATGTTTGGCACATAATCCAGACAAATATGGCGAAACGACCCCGAAAACCCAGCAATAAGGAAGAACTCGTGTCAGCTGTTACAGAAGAGTGGTTAAATATTCCAGAAGACACCATTAAACATTTCATAGATTCTATGCCACGACGACTCACAGCACTTCACGCAAGTAAAGGTGGATCGACAAAATATTAGTCTAATTTAAAAATTTTTAAATATTTTGTGTATATAACGAGAATAGAATCTTCTTTTTAATTAGTAGGTGTCTATTTTATTCTGTCACACTAGTGTATAACTAAATATTCGAATAAAAGTCATTTAAAGAGTGGAAAGCAGAAATTTTATTAATAAAAGAAGCAAATAGATGCTGTTATTCAAAAAAAAAAAAGATTATTATTCCGTTTTAATTTATAACACGATTACACAAATATCTTTTACATTTCTCAAGTTGATATTCAAGGAATTTACATATCCCTATTTTCTTCCCAATTTATGTTATTGCACAACATTACAGTATAATTATAACGAAATCTGCTGTATTTTATTTAAAACACGTTTAAAGTTAAGTAATAAACAGAATACGTTTACAATGTAAGCACGAGAATAAGAAAATAATTCAATACACCTGACTTATAGATCAAAATAAAAATATTAGAATAACAGTGTGGCCATGTTTAATGAATAAATATTTAATTTTGTATTAAAATGGAAAATTTCACGAACAACTGGCGAGGACACGATTGTGTTCACGCAAAACAAATTGAAAAAGCCTTTTGGAACACCCAGTATTAAAACACATTTTCTTGTAGAAGGTGGTTACGTCTTGCTTTTGCACGGCTCTATTGATCCCCTTAATATAAATTATAATTCTTTCATTGTGGTTGAATATTCTTATACGTTACCAGTAATCCGCATGCTCTTTCACATTTTTCTTCTTTTGTCTTCTATTATAGCCATTAAGCGCTAACCTCACTTATTGTAAGTGAATACTGTAAATTAATGTGTTGGTCTTTAAACTGTTTGAACTATTTTGTTTCTTTGTTCTAGTCGCGTATTCTGAAACGATGATGAAGTCTTATGACTGCTGCGTTTACTGCTATTTATTCATATAAATAGCAGCAAACACTTAGTAACGAAGATTGAATTGTCTTAGCTTGACCCATTAAATCGCCTCCGCAAAAAAGTACATCTATCTTTGGTGATGCTTATCTTAGGATGGTTTTAAGTAAACCTAAAGGACATTTTTTCCTTATTTGATTTGCAGATTTAATAGAATTTTAACAAATACTCAAAAATATTAATTTTGGAATTTCCACAATTCTAATAACAGTGCAATTTCTGCAATACGTTCGTTTCAAATACAAAAGTATGATACATATAAAAACTTAAACAGATAACGCATCTATCTGCACATAAATGAAATATAGCATTGCATAATCAAATATTGAGGGTACGGAAATATATTTCGAAATATTTACCTCATAAGTTCGTATATAAATCAATGTTTCTAAAAATAATGTAATCGCTAAAACCGTAGGTGAGATTTACTCTAACGCGAACTAGAGAAATTATACTTTAAACCGAAAAAAAGATATCGTGAAACAGTTTATGTTTGCAGCGCAACTTATTTTAAATAAGGACGTGGTATTAGCGGACTGACGCAGTTGGTTTGGAGGACGCCCTTGATAAATTGGATATGCATTTGCAGTTGATGCCGATGAACTTTGGTATTAATAGCACAGTCAAACAGCTGGAGAAACGTAAACAAGAAAGGATTGAATTAAGCTGATTTCGATAAATATAGAATTCTGATACGTTTGCACATGCTGTAATTGCTGTCAACAGGATATTTGTAACTGGTAAAAGATCGTAGTTTATATGGTTATTTCCTGAAATACAACTAGAATGCCAAGTAGTGTATCGAAAACTGAAGTAAACCAGGATTATGACATGTACATATACCCTTGGCCAATTACTCTTAGACATCCTTCACTTTTATAGATTGGGACCAAATAGTAAGAAATAGACTAAAAGTACAAGGACAAAAATGTATATTAGCATTCCTAATATTTAGAGCTTCCTCCACCTGTTTTTATAACAGCAAGGGCTCTTTTTGGAATACTTGCTACAAGACGATAACATTCATTTACACATTGCGGCGTATTATCTTGTTGGAATCAACATCAAATAATTTTAAGGCGAACGGCTCTAACACCTCTTCTTACATCTGACTATGGCGCCGGCTGTTCATGCGGCCCGGGCACTCAAAGAGTTCTCTTACGCCGGCTGCGAAGGTGCGTCTCTAGACCACTCTCCACCGAATTTTACGGTAGGGACAATGCAGTCTGGATGATCCTCCACGTCGTCTTCAAATACATTGTGCCCCAGACCGTTTGAAAAGTTGTAAACGGTAGCAAAAAAATTTCCCTACAGTGACCTCTTTTGTTTTTAAAAAGTACACGTAGCAATTTAAATTATCCACGTCTACTAGTATTCAAAGTGGTCCATACTTACCTAGCTCTATGTTAATTTCGACTGAACATAGGACGTTACCCCAGTCTTCGATGGTTAAATTTTTACATTTGAATTGGTTGGTTACATTGAAGGGGTTGTTTCTTGTGTACTGCAGTCAACCGATATTTACGACGAGCTATACGTCCGTGCATATTACTAGCCAGTAAATGTTTTCTTAGTGTACGATCTTCTCTTGCCGTTCTAAGGAGATTCACAACAATTTCAACATATGCTTTAATTTCGCCTTTCTTATTAATAAAATTTTATTCTAATGTATCTTTACATATTTATTGATGTCACAATGACACTGTCAAAAAAATTTCAAAAATTAAGGTTGTGTTACGAGTATAATAGTATGGCTTGAGTTTAGACATATTTTATTTCAATGCCGTCTCCGTCGTAGCAAGTTTATGATACCACGATACATTCAACTAATGTCATAGTTTATCTGTCGTTAATCGACTGACAGATCATAGTAAAAAATATTTATTCTAACATAAATTATTAGTACCAAAAATGTAAAAAGTAGGTATATACATATAAAAATATCAACGGATTCAAATAATGGAATTGATTTATAAACAAAACTTTATGGAGCATCCGCTGAAAACGAAGCTTTTCCTACGATAATAACTCCAAGGATTATTAATCCTTCTACGCCAGTATGTTAAAACTATCCACGGACGTGGACGGCGTTTTCTTTTCCAACGAAAAATTCGAGTTGATGATCGATGTACGAGGGTATAATCCTGAAAATATACGATGTAGCATTACTACAAATGTCATTGAAGTAAGTGCTTTGCAAAATGATCAGGCAGTACATTGTTCAAAAAAGTGTGAGAAGTCGGTGTGCTTGAGTAGGAGATATTTGCTACCTGCCTGTATAAATCCTCATAGCAGTACTTGCAATTTATCGTTGGATGGATTCCTTCATATAACGGCTTTGTGGTATATATGAGAAGTAATTTAAATTCAGAATGAAGATCAGCTTTGAGTTATTTTTAAAGCGGAGTATAATGCTTAGGTTCGTTTGAAGAAACGAATTCACTTTGCTAATTTACCATCTTATTACATTAGTTAAGGTATACTTTCAACTATTTACTATATTACAAAATAGTGTATAACAAGTAAAGACGTATTCAATCCTATCAGTTGACTTTTAATCATATTTATTCTCTTAGCGGCTTTGAATGAGATCAGATCATAACATAGGTCCAGAATAAAGTCCAGAATGGTAACCAAATTGAGCGAAATTACTAAAATTAATTAAATAAAACACGCTGCAGTTTTTGCCCCGACAATTCGCATTATTAGCTCTTTGTTTGAACAATTATCTCTCCTCCCATAAATGAGAGCGTTCAGAAGGTCGATGCTTTGATTTTATTTGCTCCATAAATTAAAATTCGTTACTATTCACAGGTATAGCAGTAATCTCCACTCACACAAATAATTAATTATGCGGAAGGCAGCGTTTCGAGAGCACGTGGGCTCTCATTGTCAACCGTGTTACCGACTGAAAGTAAAAACTGTATCACGCATGCCTTTTACGGGAAAGGATGGACCGAAAGCGAACCGTATCTTTAACAGGGCCTATGGTAATAGATCCATCAAACTCGAGTGTGCAATTGGGGGTGGTTCTCTGTTCAATAAGTTTCCGTTCTTTTTCATACATATCGTTTCGTACGCGTCTAATTCTCTATACGAGTTCACGTTTTTAAGTAGTGTCAGATTTTTTAAATCAATCTTATGTCCGGATTTTACCATATGCTCTGCTACGCTTGATAGTTCAGGTTTGTCGAAACGATAGTGTCTAATGTGTTCTTTGAACCTCGTTTCGATACTCCTTTTTGTTTGTCCAATATAAACTTTCTCACAATCATTGCATGCGATTTGGTATATTCCAGACCATTTTATTATCTCCGGTTTATCTTTGGGATTCCCTAAGAGATTCTTTAAGTTGTTTTTTGACACAAAAGACACGTTCATATTTAGTTGTCGGAAAATTTTACTTAACCCTTTTACTGTTGGGTGAAAAGGAAGAGTTATAAATTTCTTATTACCGGTGTTTGTTGATGTCAAGGTCGTGGAATTTCTGATGTGTTGTTTGTATTGGACCTTCCTTAAAATACGGTCGACATCCATAGAAGAGAAACCATTGTAGCTCGCTACATCTTTGATATACTTTAATTCTTTGTCATACCTGGTCTTATTTAGCGGAAATCTGACGAGTCTATTGACCAGAAAACTAATCGCGGATATTTTTTGTTGTTCGCAATGGTGCGAATCAAACGTGATGAATCTGTTGGAATTAGTTTCTTTTCTGTAGATGTCTATCAAACACCGCGAAAATATCATCTACGTACCTAAGCCGAATTCTCGGGAAATATTTGGTTTCTTTTTTCAGGTTCGTTTCAAATTTTCTCATGAAAAGGTTCGCAATAGAAGGAGATAAAGGATTACCCATCGCCGTGCCTTCCACGTGTTCGAACCATTTTCCGCCTATTTGAAAACAATTTTGTGACATGCATAATTTAGTTAACCTTTTATATTCCGCGGTTTTCACGTCATCTACGTTATTTGATTTCAAAAATTCAACCAAATACTCCAGAGTTTCTGGAATTGGTACACTTGGGAAAAGTGAACAAACGTCGAATGATACAAGCCTGCGTAGAAAATAATTTGCATGTGTGATACAGTTTTTACTTTCAGTCGGTAACACGGTTGACGATGAGAGCCCACGTGCTCTCGAAACGCTGCGTTCCGCATAATTAATTAATTTGTGTGAGTGGAGTTTACTGCTATACCTGTGAATTATACATCCGCACAGTCCTTACAATCGTCATTTAACATTCGTTAGTGAGTATTGATAACAAAATAATTTAATCAAATTTAATTTAATCGGTAAACCGCATGCAGTTGCCTTTACTTTGAAATAACATTATTATTAATCATAATACTAATTTATTAGTCCAACAACAAAAGCACTTACAGAACGATATTCAAATAATTATTTCAATTACATTGTGTGAATTAAGCACAGACCAACCAATCGTACCTATCCAAATGAAGAAAAAAAACTACTCTGCTGACATGACACATTCATATATATGTACATGCATATTGCTATCAAAAACTACATATTTATATTTTAGAAATAAACTAAATAAAAAGAGAAAGATACCTTATAAATGTTTAAAATAAATAAAAAAACATATACATAAATGCTTTATTACTACCTAAGGTATAAATTAATATAAAATCATTCTAAAAAAGAAAAATCGCCCAGGAAGTTATTAAAGTTTCTGGTCATATGTAATACAGATGTTTTAAATAATACGCTAGTTCTTCCTCTTATAACTCTAAGAGTTACGTTGCAAACGAGTATGTGAAAATCTACGTATGCCAACAAATCAGGGCTGTCAATTTCGTTATGTAATGAATTCAACAAGAAACTTGCACTGTACTAATTCCTTCTATTAGACAAACCTCCCACGTTATGTAAAAATAACAAAGCAATGTGATCAATACCTCCGTCTGCATAAACTCCGGAAGTCTTTAAACGCAAGTATTAAAAACTTGTCTGAATTCATTTAATTTCCTGGTGTTGGCAAATATAATATGGAGATCATGCTATAGATACATCCTCTAAATGATTCCTAACTAATGCATAGTGTAAGGTTTTTACTGTAGCAGTATTATGGAAGTTATAACACCGAATTACAAATCCAAGTGCTTTCAAGGCAGAAATGCACATTGTATTTGTGTTCAGGAAATGATAGATAGCTGTCAAATAATATACCAAGCTCCTTTACCGTAGATGTTCTAGTAATAACTCGATTTCCAGTGATATAATCGTAATCAATAGGATTATATATCTAGAATATGTAAAATTGTTATGCCATTATAACATATGGTCTGAAAAGTCCCGGGCCTAACACATAGATGACGATAGTTTTATTGCAGTCACCTTTCTCTCAGTTAGTACTAACCTTCAAAAGACAGCTGTTAAAATTTCATGATATCCTATTCATTAGTTTGTGAGTTATTGTGCCAAGAGTCACGCTGCTTTTCTTATTTTCAAAACAATGGATCAAAAACAATTTCGTGTTTTAATTTTACACTGCTTCTTGATGGGAAAAAAATACCGTTCAAGCGAAGCAATGGCTTGAAAAGTGTTATGGGGACTCCGCTCCATCAGAAGCAACAATAAAACGTTGGTTTGCTGACTTCAAACGTGGTCGTAGAGACACCGATGATGCAGAACGCAGTGGACGTCCAAATGAGGCGGTAACACCAGAAAACATCAAAAAAATCATTTTGAATGATCGAGAAGTGAAGTTGCGTGACTTAGCTGACATCGTAAAGACATCAAAGGAACGTATTGGCATTATATTGCATGAGCATTTGACTATGAGAAAGCTCTGTTCAAAGTGGGTGCCGCGTTTGCTCACTGTTGACCAAAAACGAGAACGTGTTGATGATTCCGAGCAGTGTTTGGCCATGTTTAAACGTAACAAACCGGAATTTTTGCGTCGATATGTGACAATGGATGAAACATGGATCCATCACTTCACTCCGTAATCAAAACGATCGTCATCTGAGTGGACAGCAACTGGTGAACCTCGTCCAAAGCGCCCGAAAGCACAACAATCGGCTGGTAAGGTTACGGCCTCGGTATTTTGGGATGTGGTGTAATATTCATCGAGTATCTTGAGAAAGGAAATACCATCAACAGTGAATATTATATAGCGTTATTGGAGCGTTTGAAGGCCGAAATTGCAAAGAAACGACCGCATATGGCAAAGAAAAAAAAATTTGTTTCATCAAGACAACTCACCGTGTCACAAGTCGATCAAAACAATGGCAAAACTACATGAATTGAACTTCGAATTGCTCCCACATCAACCGTATTCGCCAGCGACTACTGGCTGTTCGCAGACCTCAAAAAAATGCTCGCCGGTAAGAAATTTCGCACGAATGAAAAGGTTATCGCTGAAATTGAGGCCTATTTTGAGGCAAAAGATAAATCGTTCTAAAAAAGTGGTATTGAAATGTTAGTGCGGCGCTGGAATGATTGCGTTGCTCTTGATGAAGATTACGTTGATGAATAAAGCTAATTTTGAACCAAAAAGAACCGTATTTTCTTTGTTAGTCCCGGGACTTTTCAGCCCATGCGTTACTTTGTTTATGCATATGCAGCAGTGAATATTCAAGACATCTAATATATATGAAACAACTTTAAGTGACTCAAAATATTTGGTAAATTGAATGTTTTACAACTAGTTGCTGCTAATTTGCTCCTAAATTTGATAAACAAAATTTTAACGCAAAATAATTGTTTGTATATCTGTGAAACATCTGTAAATCCTATTGGTAATGTCTTGTGATTTTAATTCAAATTAATACTAAGACATAGATATATATTTCAGAAAGTCTGACAATTTATAACTTCGTATTTGTAGGTATATAAAGAAAGATATTACTGTTTTGTTATTTTAGCAAATGTTAGGTTCTGTTGATGTTTACTGTAATACTTCACACTAAAACTTCGTCTTCCCCTAAATCCAGGTTATTTACCCCACTACTGATTTCCTTTAACTTTATTTTGTAAATTCCTTGATCATAAACATTTCACACAAGAAAATAAATCAACGTTCCTAGATTTATATCAAATATTATATTAACCTCTATTAGAATTCAGTAGGTAAATTCTAGAAATACTCTTACTTTTAGTATCATTCAAATGACTGTACTCGTACTTATATATACAATACGTACTTACATATATAGGAGTCAATCTCTAGAAATAGCCATGAAACATTCTTTACAGATTTATCTAAAACCGTCACTCTATTTATACGATTCTGAATTCATTGAAATGTTAAAAATAGTAGCGTTCGAATTTCGTACCCGTTAAAAAATAAGCTAAGAGAATTATCGCAACATCAATATATCAATGATCTAACGATAGGTTAATTAACTTTAACAATTTCGAACCTATACTTCTATCCATAAAAAATTGACCGACGCAAAAGTATAAAATTGCGTGGAAGGAAACTGCAGGTGCCCACTATGAGAACCTCGCCTATTATAATAGATACAAATTCATTTAAGCTGCATAAATTATAATAAATTGTCCGTACTGGGTTGGAGTATGCCTCCATAATTTGGTATCCTCGCTATCTCCATCTGCAAGTACTACTTGAAAGAGTGCAAAATACCTGTCCTTCAAAATTGATGGCACTTACCCTGGACGCGATGTTGATTATGCTGGTCTGCTGAGGAGACACGGATTTGTATCGTTTTGTTTTCCGTCAAGTGTAACACAATTGATCCGCTCGTATTTAACTGATCGTTCATGCTATGTTCGCTACAATGGATATACATCCTTAACATTTTCTGCTTCGTCTGGTGTGTGCCAGGGATCCAATTTGGGTCCCCTTTTGTTTAATATTTATTTGGATGATCTCCTACCGGTGCTGGACTGCAATGCATTGGCTTACGCGGACGATCTTAAGATCTACAATACCATAACCTCCCCGGCAGATTGTCTGTTTCTCCAGAACAGTCTGGATACTATTGTTGGATGGTGTACACAGAATGGAATTCATTTGAATCTGGATTTAGGAAATATAGCATGTCGTTATATTTGCACAATTCAATCGGTAACTCCATTGACAATGATAGTTCACGTGCTTTTGAAACGCTCTGTTCCGAATGAATAATTCATTTGTGTGGTACTTTTTTTTGCGTAACGCGAAGAAAACATCGGTACAGTTGAATACGTTTCTTCTTTACGATGATATAGCATCTGCAATACTTATCCTAAAAGATAGAAGAGTGCATTTTATAAAACTGGTTCTACGGTAGCTGTAGACGCTAAATAATGAATTCAGTAGCATTATGCAACCGCAATTAATAATGAAATTAACCATACAACTATGACTTAGGCAGTGCCGTTACCATTACATTACGTAAGCCGTAGCGTGACACTCCACTTGGTGTTGCGGTTTGAGGTTTTCTACCTTTTTGAATATTTGAATGTAAACTTTATTTCTAACGTATATCCAATGGGTGAATGAACAAAAATCCTATTTGGTAGAAACCAAATGTAGATTTGAATTATTAGTAAATTACCAACTATTTCTTTAACATCTGTTCACAATAAATCCAAATACTTTTCATTATTCAAGGTTTTATAAAATAAATGAATTGAGATACATAGAACATACTGTGGTGGAAAATCTCAGGCTCGTTAATTTTTTTTAACTGGGTTCTTCGATTTAAAATTTTGATTTATTTGTTTTATAATTAACTGATAATGTTTTCTAAATTAAAATACCAATGTTTTTTACAGCAAACCTAAAGCTAAACTTTAAATATTCTAATTAATTTACGAAACAAAATGAGAGCAGTGGATACAAATAATTTTGAAGAACTTAAGAATATCTTTGAAATCGTACTCACTCGCATGTGATTTCTCGCCTTTAGGATGGACTGGTCTTCGGCTTCCAAAGTATGTGTCCGAAACTTTCAAATTTTATATGGAGTATCAGCTAATACACTTTATTATTGGATATAAACGGAGATATTTATAAAATTACGGAGTTAGATGAGGAAGTAACAAATTATTCTTTCTCAGGAGAAACGATGCCAACATGTCTGACTTTTGACGCGATCTTTATCTGTTGGTTTTGTTTTATATCCATAGCAACGCATTTGTTCCCCTGTATGGTAGGCCACACAGTACACAAGTACTGGATCTGTGTGAGATTATAAAGGAGAATGCTACCAGTCGTGCAATCCTTTGGTCGTACGAGAAATTTTGAAGATTATAAGTATAATTTCGGAATAATACATATATATACAAAGTAATTGAAATATGTGAGTACCGTATATTAAACGTATTTTAAGGATAAAATTTTGAAATATTTACTTATATAAAAAATATGGTTACGAAAAGCGATATATGTATATGATAAACGCTCTTCTGCAAGCGTTGTTGAAGGGACTTTTTTAACAAGAAAAATTGTGAATAATAAGTAATTAAAGAATAACCCAAATCAGATATCTGTAAAACTTTAGAAGGAAATCTGTACAGATTGAATATTTGTCTTTAAAAATTCCACCTCCAACTCCCAACATCAACCAAAATACCAAAATAAAACGGCGCGCACCAAACAGTGACGAGAAAATATCTGGAATAGGTGAACTAGTAAAATTTTAGAAAAAATTCATTGGTAAATAATAGACAATAATTCATATCATTACAATACATATGCGCATTATAAGCAGTACGATTATAACTATATGCTAAAATAGAATTAGTTTTATAAACAACAGTATTTCTCAATTCCTTTAGTTATTTCTTAAGCTAAATGCTATATAGTTATATCATTATAAAGAAATGAAGTAAGCACGTTCATCTATTTTGAGGCCTATGTTTGATACACCGATTACGACAGTTATAACGGAAAAAAGGGATATTTTACATTTTACAGAATAACCATCGAAGTATATGGAATTTTGTAAATTCAAGATCAGTTCGAAACCTTCTTGATGTCAAACAACGATTCATTTAAAGCTAAATTTACATGGAGTTGGCGTGCGTCACTTGTCGGTTCGTCGCTTGCTGCCATTTTCCTGTTTTAAGTTACGGTGAGCTGAGACAGAAAGTAATTCACTGCCAAAATTAAAGGATGATGAACTCCGCAGCGTTTAGAAAGAGAGGGTAATATTTAAGAAAGGCAAGTCGATTATGAGAATGTCTCAATTACAATTGTGTAGCCGTTTGCTTGTAGTTAAAACTGAGAGAAATGCTAATCGCGAAAAAAATATTTGTCAAATAAATAGACTGATGGATAATATCTATACTTTGAACTTCAGAAAAGCATGACACTATTTCACATAATAAGCGAGATTTTCCATGTTGGAAATGTTGGAAATGTTGAAAGATAAAAAATATTTTTATGATGGTTTAGAAAAATTAATTCATAGATCTGATAAATGTATTGCGCTTAAGGGTGATTATATTGAAAAGGAAAAATAGATTTATTGTTTTATTTTATTTAAAACCCAATCTACGAACTTCTGGACCTCCCCTCGTATCCCCTCGATTATACCTAAACGGCCCTACCGATTATGACGTCATTTTCTAAGAATAAAGTACAGCTAAAATTGTTAAGGCTCATTTCACAGGAACGGATTTTTTCCACGCCTAACATTACGAATGTAATTAAATTCATGTTTTCTCTCGAAATATACTATTTCAAATGGAAACTTTCACATACAAATTATCGCCGTGGATAGTTGTTACCGTGATGACAGAATGAAAATTTCCATTTCACATAATGTAAATGGTAAATGTAATGGTTTAAATCTTTCCTTCCAGTACTTAATAATTATTTTATAACATAAATGTAGCATACTGAAATGCAAAAAAGCTGCGTGGCAGTCAATCAATTGATTTAAAACGAGTTGTTTATACTTTTTCCTGTATATATTGTAAGATATGTATTATTGTCTTTTAAATCTTTTAAAATATCAATATTTTTCTAAATTTTTCTTATACTTCTGCTTTGGATATTTCCCCGTCAGTATGTGGTTCATGTCTTTGTTATTGTTGATGTTGTTGTTGGAGGCAAGGTACCGCTAGGACTCCCTCATCATTGAATTTAGTTAAAATATTTATTCCGTACAGTTTTCTTTCTCTGTATTAAATTTTAGAGATATCTACATTAGTTATACATTACTGACAAATGATTTACAATTGTAATGTTAAAAGAAAAACAAAAGAAAGTCTCTTCAACAACATGTGCAGTGCGATAGTCGAGTGTACGTCTCTCCACTATCGTTTACTATATACAGTGAAGTCTCCCTTGAACGGACACCAACGGGACCAACTGAAGATGTCCGTTTAGGAGGGGTGTCCGCATTAAAGAAATATGTAGTAGATACAACAAAAATCGTGTTTTAATGAGAAATTAATATATTAAAGAAATTGGGACATTTAAATCGTATATATATATAAATGTTTTTAAAATAAATAAGAAACTTTAAACTTAAGAAAAAAGAGTTTATTTCCTTTAGATATATACATACAAAGTATAATATATGTACATAGATACATAGATGTAGTATGTAATGCAAAAGAATGAAACGAATAGTCACTTTAAGGACGCAAAAATTCATATATTTTTTTCATTCAAATTGCTGTTCGACATCCATTTGTTCAGAAGTATTTTTTTATGTTTAATTATATCTGCAGCTTGTGTTTTTCCAATTTATTATTATTATTTTAATTTCTCTTTATTGTAAACTTCAACAATCTCATTTTTTTGTTTAAGCGCGAGAATGCTTCTATTTGTAGCCATTTCTACAATGAATGTGTCTCCCACTGTGTCTTTGCCGCATAGACACCCTATTTACCGGCAATTACTGGAACAAAGTGTATTCATTATGAATAAGCATAGCACATACCAAACACAAGATTTGTAAACAGTGTTTGGCAAGAGAGGGACTGAAAGAACAAAATCCATTTCTTGACATTTGGCATCAAACAACACCTATCAATTTCTCTCTCTAAATGCACGAGGAAAATTTAGTTAATTCAAATGCAGAAGATCTTACTGTCCACAGGCATCGTAGAGGTAACAGAAATTATTGGACGGGTGCTCAGACCATTCGAGTGAACCCGATAATCTCTTCCTCGTAACACATGGGCTGAAAAGTCCCGGGCCTAACAAAGAAAACACGGTCTTTTTGGTTCAAAATTAGCTTTATTCATCAACGCAATCATTCCAGCGCCGCTCTAACACTTCAATACCACTTTTATAGAACGATTTATCTTTTGCCTCAAAATAGGCCTCAGTTTCAGCGATAACCTCTTTATTCGCGCGAAATTTCTTACCGGCGAGCATTTTTTTGAGGTCCGCGGACAGCCAGTAGTCGCTGGCGAATACGGTGGATGTGGGAGCAATTCGAAGTTCAATTCATGTAGTTTTGCCATTGTTTTGATTGACTTGTGACACGGTGCGTCGTCTTGATGAAACAACATTTTTTTCTTTGCCATATGCGGTCGTTTCTTTGCAATTTCGGCCTTCAAACACTCCAATAACGCTATATAATATTCAGTGTTGATGGTATTTCCTTTCTCAAGATAGTCGATGAATATTACACCACGCACATCCCAAAATACCGAGGCCATAACCTTTCCAGCCGATTGTTGTGCTTTCGGCCGCTTTGGACGAGGTCCACCAGTTGCTGTCCACTCAGATGACGATCGTTTTGATTCCGGAGTGAAGTGATGGATCCATGTTACATCCATTGTCACATATCGACGCAAAAATTCCGGTTTGTTACGTTTAAACATGGCCAAACACTGCTCAGAATCATCAACACGTTCTTGTTTTTGGTCAACAGTGAGCAAACGCACCACCCACTTTGAACAGAGCTTTCTCATAGTCAAATGCTCATGCAATATAAAGCCAATACGTTCTTTTGATATCTTTACGATGTCAGCTAAATCACGCAACTTCACTTTTCGATCATTCAAAACGATTTTGTGGATTTTTTTGATGTTTTCTGGTGTTACCGCCTCATTTGGACGTCCACTGCGTTCTGCATCATCGGTGTCTCTACGACCACGTTTGAAGTCAGCAAAGCAACGTTTTATTATTGTTTCTGATGGAGCGGAGTCCCCATAACACTTTTCAAGTCATTGCTTCGCTTGAACGGTATTTTTTTCCCATCAAGAAGCAGTGTAAAATTACAACACGAAATTGTTTTTGATCCATTGTTTTGAAAATAACAAAAGTAGCGTGACTTAGCACAATAACTCACAAACTAATGAATAGAATATCATGAAATTTTAACAGCTGTCTTTTGAAGGTTAGTAGTAACTGAGAGAACGGTGACTGCAATAAAACTAGCGTCATCTATGTGTTAGGCCTGGGACTTTTCAGCCCATGTGTTATGTGTAGTCTTTGCGAGAGCTTTACGTTTTTGAAATGTTGTTTAGTCTCTAACATTATTCAGCGAAACCTAAGTAACTTTCCGGAATATGTACGAATAAATATTGGAAAGTATACAACGGCAAGTACACAGGCAGTTTATTGGGGAAAATGGAAGAACATAAAAAATACTCATTTGCTAGCACATAAATCGTAAAAATAAAACGCGCATGCTTAAATAGAGTATATAAATATTTTTAGACTTTAAGCTTTAGCTCATTAATGGTATAAATATTTGTGAATCAGAATTTTTAAATTGCTTCTCCAAAGCGGGTTACTATACACTTTAGAAATCTGTAGGAGCTGTTTATATCACTAGACGTATATATATATATATATTTTCAGACAGTATTACATCGTGACTCGTTAGATGCAAATGTTATTTGATTGGTAGCATTATAATGGAAGATTTTTATCTCTCCACTAGATCAAAATTCTACAGGAGATAGCTTATAGCAATACCGAAACAAATAGTTTGCCAATAAATGATCTACTAATTTTAGTGCTTACTAACAAAGGCAACAATTTTGTCATTCGAAAAGAAATATGGCAGTTGGTTTGTGTACTGCTCTTATTGTTAAAATAGAAAAATATAATAATTATAATAATCTGCTAGATAATTGTGGATGACTGTCTATTATATACAATAACAGGTGCATGCATAAGTTCCTTCCGGTTTAACTAAGTAAGCAGCGATTTAATTTGCGTCATTTTCTTCGTCTCCTATTTAAACCTCGAACACACACAAATTGAGTCCGCCAAAAACTAGCGTCTTTGCTTTATCGTTAAGTGATAATGTCGAGTTCTGTGGCTGAAAGAAAGAGGCTGCTAAAGTCATTGTTTGCTGGTAGAAACATATGATGAACGCGCTCCATTGATTAGAACATGTTAGACATGGTTTCGACAATTTAAAAATGCAGCAATTGCAGGAGTTATTGGATGGTGATCCAACTCAAACTCAACAATAAACTCACAATAAATAATCAGCAAACTTTTACGGGCAATGGGGAAGATAAATAAACTCGGTAAGTGGGTCGCTCACGATTCGAATGAACGTCAAAGAGAAAACCGCAAACTCACCCGTGAAAAGTTGTTTGAATGCCATGAAAGGAAATTGTTTTTGTATCGAATTGTGACGGGTGAAGAAAAATGGATTTATTTTAAAAATTCGAAGCGGAAAAATCGTGGCTTTCACCTGACGATGCTGGTCTTTCAACACCAAGGCCAAATTGTTGATGTTCAGAGGGAGATAATTGACCTTGCTCCAAGTATTAATGCGAAGAAGATTGTCTTGTAAATGTTTACAATCGAAAATGCTACCAACAGTATTAAATATCTTTACGTCATCTGCGTATGCTAAGACGTGACACGTAAACAGAGATAGTAAATCATTTATATAAAAATTGAAGAGAAGTGGTCCAAGATTTGAACCTTGAGGAACACCTGATGTTGGAGAAAACGGCGTAGAGGAATAACCGTTGTAGCAGACATAACACTCCCTTCCAGTAAGGTAAGACTCAATCTACGTCAGGAAACCCACACCAAAACCAAATTTATCCATTTTTTGTAGTAGCATCTCGTGGTTAATGCAGTCGAAAGCTTTAGAAAAATCTACGTAAATAACATCCACCTGCTTTCGCTTATCAAGCGCTTCACTAAGATATTGGCCAGTGCATGCTAAATTAGTGATCGTCGACCTACCTGCAACAAAACCGTGCTGATGCTCAGATATGAAAGGAGTTATGCAGGTAGATATTTCTTTGTAAAGCAAATGTTCAAATACCTTAGCGAAATTGGACAGTATACTTATAGGCCTATAATCGGCAATGTTAGATCGGTTTCCTTTCTTAAATACGGGGGTAATTCTGCTAATTTTCCAAACCTTTGGAAAAGTTGACGTGCTTATCGCTAGGTGGAATATAGTTGACAGTGGATAGGACAGAACAGGAGCACAATCACGTACAAAGAAGCTCGGTATTCCATCATCTCCAGTTGTCATATTAGATTTAAGTCTCTTGATACCGTTCTCCACGTCTAATCCAGGGAAGGCATGAACACAAAAATTATTATAATTGAGAAAAGAGTTGAAAGATACATTTTGAACACTAGGTTTATACACACTCGCAAAGACACTGGAAAAGGCATCCACGATTTCGTTTGGCTGGGTAAATTCTCTGCCGTCATACTGCATACTTCCCGGAATTCTGGAAGAAGTTCCTTGTTATTAATGAAGTTCGATAATCATGTGTCTATTTAGTGATATATAAAGATACTCGTCAGAATAACGAATACTTACGGAAACTTTCCATAAGGGAGACGAAATGAGATCAAGTATTTGCTCTTTACCGCATGAATTTCATTTATGCGCAACATAATCTGGTTTTAATACTACCTACTTAGTGATAATTGTGATTTAAAAAGCGTCAATTGCGATATAAAATTTTCTACTACTCATTGGAAGTATTTCAGCTCGTTTGGTTTTTTTCTCAAAAAATATCATTTCTGTTTACATAGAAGAAGCACGAGACAATGTTGCGAATTGCAGATATTTCAATGCTTTCGATTGCTTCAGAGGTTTTGAAATGGATTGTGTACGATATCTTATTTTAAATATTTAAACATGACATAATTCCAAATTAACGTGGCATTTGTTGATCTAGTGGAAATAACTACAAAAATTCAACAGAACTAATGAACACGTACACGCTGGCACCATTTATACACACTTCAGTAAAGCTTTTGATAAGATTAATCATTCCATTTTACTTGACCAAAAGTATTTTAGTGTTTGTGGGAGTCTGTACAGATGGATGTATTCCTATATTAATAAATGGTTCCAAACTGTAAGAATATCGAACTTCAAATAAAATTACCTTGGGATTCTATCTAGTGCACCAGGAGGAATTCATCATGGTCCACTATTTTTTTAATATGTTTCAATGGTATTGGCAAGGTTTTCACTGTTCTAATTTTCAGTTGTACGCTGATGATCTAAATATTTACACTGCCGTTACATCTACGTCTGACTCATACAACGTATAATTGGATTTATTTAGGCTCGAGATATTACGTGGAAAATCAGTTATTCTTAAATGTAAATCAATGTCAATTTATTTCTTTTACTAGAAAGTCTAGAAATTGGATTAGCTCTAGTTATAATCATTCTAAAAACGCTAGATCTCGGCGTGACTGTGAATTCTGCTTTTTGTTTCGCATCACATGCGAAATGTTGAGTTTTGTGATAAGATTAATCGAACATTTCACTTCGATAAGTATAATACAGTCTTATTATTTTGTATCACTACCTAGTTTGTGTTACGGTGATCTCGAAACACCGGTACTTTGTATACTAAAATTGCCTTAAGTCTATACAGCTGTAGCAGTTGAATAAAGCTTAAATCTGCTTAAACATCCATAAATACCGGAACATACGGGTTATATTCAATTAATTTTCGTTTTATTAATTAGATTGTCAAACAGGTTTAGATGTAGTATAATCAAACACACCGACAAAGGTACACATAACACATGGGGTGAAAAGTCCCGGGCCTAACACATAGATGACGCTAGTTTTATTGCAATCACCTTTCTCTCAGTTAGTACTAACCTTCAAAAGACAGCTGTTAAAATTTCATGATATTCTATTCATTAGTTTGTGAGTTATTGTGCTAAGAGTCACGCTACTTTTGTTATTTTCAAAACAATGGATCAAAAACAATTTCGTGTTTTAATTTTACACTGCCTCTTGATGGGAAAAAATACCGTTCAAGCGGAGCAATGGCTTGAAAGGTGTTATGGGGACTCCGCTCCATCAGAAACAACAATAAAACGTTGGTTTGCTGACTTCAAACGTGATCGTAGAGACACCGATGATGCAAAACGCAGTGGACGTCCAAATGAGGCGGTAACACCAGAAAACGTCAAAAAAATTCACAAAATCGTTTTGAATGATCGAAAAGTGAAGTTGCGTGAGTTAGCTGACGTCGTAAAGATATCAAAGGAACGTATTGGCTTTATATTGCATGAGCATTTGACTATGAGAGAGCTCTGTTCAAAGTGGGTGCCGCGTTTGCTCACTGTTGACCAAAAACAAGAACGTGTTGATTATTCTGAGCAGTGTTTGGCCATGTTTAAACGTAACAAACCGGAATTTTTGCGTCGATATGTGACAATGTATGAAACATGGATCCATCACTTCACTCCGGAATCAAAACGATCGTCATCTGAGTGGACAGCAACTGGTGAACCTCGTCAAAAGCGCCCGAAAGCACAACAATCGGCTGGAAAGGTTATGACCTCGGTATTTTGGGATAAGGGGAAATACCATCAACAAAAAATGTTGTTTCATCAAGACAACGCACCGTGTCACAAGTCAATCAAAACAATGACAAAACTACATGAATTGAACTTCGAATTGCTCCCACATCCACCGTACATCCACATTCGCAAGATTTGGCTCCCATTGGCTCCCAGCGACTACTGGCCGTTCGCAGACCTAAAAAAAATGCTCGCCGGTAAGAAATTTCGCACGAATGAAGAGGTTATCGCTGAAACTGAGGCCTATTTTGAGGCAAAAGATAAATCGTTCTACAAAAGTGGTATTGAAATGTTAGAGCGGCGCTGGAATGATTGCGTTGCTCTTGATGGAGATTACGTTGATGAATAAAGCTAATTTTGAACCAAAAAAGCCGTGTTTTCTTTGTTAAGCCCGGGACTCTTCAGCCCATGTGTTACATGTAATTGGTGCATCTCAAGTCTATATAGCTATAGCTCGTGTCGCCTTTAGTATTCATCTTGAGTGTTTGTTGTCAAAGCTCTTATAAAGAGCATTTCTCCGTGGATTCCTCGGTCCATAACGAAACGGGGCTATGTCAACAATAGTGCTTTATTTTAGGTAAAGTTAAGTTAAATAGCGAAATGGTTTACTTGCAAACAATTACAAAATAGGTATTCCATACCATTACCCATTTCATCAATACGTCTTTAAACTATTGTCGCTCAAAGCAATTCTTTTGAGCACCGCTCTCAGTCGGTAACACAGTTGACAATGGGAGTTCACATATTCCCGAAACGCTGCGTTTCCAATAATTATTCATTTGTGTGGAATGGAGTTCGCTGTGATACCTGTGAATTATACAACCGCACAGTCCTTACAATCATTGTAGCAAAACATGTACTTTAGTGGTACGCTTATGGCAAAAATTGAAAGATTATCTTCCTTGAATGCAAACCTTTATAGTGAAAGAATAGTCAAATAATGTTTCGACCTTGAAAGAAATAAAAGAAATCATTTGAGGAGTTCAAAGAATCCATCCAGTCAGCATAATGGACAGTCGAGAATCAGCTACGATGGTGCTTTGGACTTAATAATATATTCGTGAAACTGTACTAGTAAACTGTTTTAGAATCAGTAATAACACCACTAAACATAACTCTATTTCGAAATCAACATTGAAAGCTTCAGCAGGATTTGGCATCAGTCTGAAAACAAAGGCTTCTCAAAACTGGCTGGAAGATAACGTTCCTCCGAACGACCCTCGTCAACCTTGGACTTTAATTCGTTAGATTATAAAATATGGTCAGTTTTGAAGGAGATGGCTCGCTCCAAAGGTATCGAGTCTCCGAAGGAGTTTTTAGTGAAAGCAGAAGCTAATTTCCCATTAGACAACATCCGTGGAATTATCGATGACGGTCTAAGGAGATTGAAAGCGTATATTAAATCCAAAAGGAATTATTTAGAATGTTTGTTTTTTGTCGTCTTTGTAAGAATATATATTTTTGAATGAACTAGATTTATGTGTATGTTATGATGAAATCTTTTTATAGCAGTGTTTGTGGATAGACGAAATATTACTAACTAAATAGGACGAATTTATGTATAATTATAATTTAAGAGGTAATCCAATTCCGTCTGACTAGAGCCTAAATCAACTTTTATATCCATAAATATTAGAACATAAAGATTATATTTAATTCATTTTTATTTTATTAATTAGCCTGCCAAATAAATTTAGATGTATTATAGTCAAACGCTAAGGGTATATGGAGTACGTGTAATTGTGTTATTTTTAACGCAGCCAAACGAAATCGTGGATGCCTTTTCCAGTGTCTTTGCGAGTGTGTATAAACCTAGTGTTCAAAATGTATCTTTCAACTCTTTTTTCAATTATAATAATTTTTGTGTTCATGCCTTCTCTGAATTAGATGTGGAGAACAGTATCAAGAGACTTAAATCTAATATGACAACTGGAGATGATGGAATACCGAGCTTCTTTCTGTGATTGAGCTCCTGTTCTGTCCTATCCACTGTCAACTATATTCCACCTAGCGATAAGCACGTCAACTTTTCCAAAGGTTTGGAAAATTAGCAGAATTACCCCCGTATTTAAGAAAGGAAACCGATCTAACATTGCCGATTATAGGCCTATAAGTATACTGCCCAATTTCGCTAAGGTATTTGAACATTTGCTGTACAAAGAAATATCTACTTGCATAACTCCTTTCATATCTGAGCATCAGCACGGTTTTGTTGCAGGTAGGTCGACGATCACTAATTTAGCATGCATTGGCCAATATCTTAGTGAAGCGCTTGATAAGCGAAAGCAGGTGGATGTTATTTACGTAGATTTTTCTAAAGCTTTCGACTGCATTAACCACGAGATGCTACTACAAAAAATGGATAAATTTGGTTTTGGTGTGGGTTTCCTGATGTTGATTGAGTCTTACCTTACTGGAAGGGAGTGTTATGTCTGCTACAACGGTTATTCCTCTACGCCGTTTTCTCCAACATCAGGTGTTCCTCAAGGTTCAAATCTTGGACCACTTCTCTTCAATTTTTATATAAATGATTTACTATCTCTGTTTACGTGTCACGTCTTAGCATGCGCAGATGACGTAAAGATATTTAATACTGTTGGTAGCATTTTCGATTGTAAACATTTACAAGACAATTTTCTTCGCATTAGTACTTGGAGCAAGGTCAATTATCTTCCTCTGAACATCAACAAGTGTACTGTGGTTTCCTACAATAACACTCACACTACTTTACACTATAACTACCAGATTAATGATGCAGCCATACCACGCAATATCAAAACTTTGGATATTGGTGTTTTGTTTGATAATAGACTGTCATTTACGGAACATATTTCGTCCATGTGTTCATCTGCTTCCAAAACTCTCGGTTTTGTCATGCGTTCTTGCAGGCATTTCTCAGACTTAGGTGTAATGAAACGTTTATATTATGCCTACGTTCGTTCTAAGCTTGAATACGCCTCTATTGTTTGGTATCCCCGTTATTTACACCAAGAGCTTATGATCGAACGCGTTCAAAAGAAATTTCTAAAGTATCTCTCCTTTCGAATGGACAACGTGTATCCTGCAAGAGGTATCGAGTATTATAGCTTACTTGTTGAGCATGGTTTTCTATCTCTTGCTGACCGCCGTGAGCGTAACAGTGTGGAGTTTCTTTGCAGGATCCTGAAAAATACCATCGACTCGCCAGCCCTTCTAGCGCAAATAAACTTTACCGTACCTACTCATCATACTCGCTACTATAATATATTTCAAGTACCTAGAGCTAATACCAACATTTTGCTTAAGGTACCTCTCAGTCACATGGTGAGGAACGCAAACAAACGGGATCTGGAGCCATTTTTGTGAGTCTTTCTTTTTTTTTGTTTCATTATTATATACATTTTCAGCAAGTTATTATTGTAGGCAACACGATTTGAATTATTTTATTTTAAATAAGAATTGTATTGTAATTTGTCCTGTAATTGGCCCTTGGGCTGTTGGGCAATAAAGGATTATTATTATTATTATTATTATTATTAAAAGCGATTATTAGTGAAATACACGTATCCAATTTCCATGTTCACCGACAAACAATAGCACGCTCACATGGGGTTTGTGACATGACTGTACAGATTAATATCTGACAAAGCAGCATGTTGTTACTGTATAATCTTCAAATTTTCGCTTTGATATTTTATTTCTTTCATTCGGCATTCAACTATTACTATTCTATAATAACATCTGTTCATTACAAGATATAGTCCTCTAGAGCAGCTGAACGCCGTCATACTTTATTTAACCTTACTTCAAGGTAGGCTTAAACTTGTTCTCCAATTTCGGAATACCAGTAACATTATTGTATATTTTTTCGAAGGTATTGCATGTCCTCTAGAGAAACCCCAGAGCTTACCATTGCTTGTCTTTATTATAAACAAAAGAAAACACAAGACAGAAAAGGCAACCGCTTGTGACGAATTTTAAATGCTCATTTTATTCTTAATTTCATTTACTCGTTTGAAAGCTTTATATATTTGTTTATAAGTTTGTCTCATGCATTCTTAGTGTGCTTTTCGTGAGGAAAGGGATTTACTACTTAATTCCTGGCAGAATCTCTCCTTCATTCGTACTTTCAGAACTTTCAGAAACAATAAACAGGACCTGAAGAAAATGTAAACAGCGATATCTACCGCATCATTTTGCATAATACAATAATGTTGAAAGCAGTAAACGGATATTTTACTCTACTTGCGAAATTACGCTCAAGACAACAAGAATTAACATTTTGTACTTAATTGTGTCTTAATTGTAAGATGGAAAAGCGTTCTAATAACGGTGCTGATTAGAAGGGAATTCGCATTCTTGTTTTATTCATGAGGATGGGAGAAATTCCTTACAAATGCGAAATATTTCACTTCGTTCGGAATGTGGAATTCGGAATAGGAACGGCTGGCAGTAAGAACTAATACCAATGCCGTAGATCGTAAGGTACTAACCATCACAAGCCCCAAATAAAACTATCGTTATTCACACTAAATGTATACAGAAGGTTCCGCTTTCCAGCGCTTTTTTTTCTCAAAATAGCTGCAAATTAACAGTGGAAACAGTATTGTATCTTGAAACTGCTGCCTGCCGTTATCTGTACATGGTAGGCGCAGCTTTCACGCAGTAGCTATTACAAAGGTAATCATTTTTTTTTAATCCTATGTCCTTTGTACCTTGCGGTGTCGGACTATTTATTTTTTTATTTTTATCTTCCACAGGTTCCTGTTCTGAGCCAGTTGTTTGGCTTCAATCCATCCCATACTTCTCTTTTCCAATGTTCTATACACCTGCTCCTTCCAGGTGTTTCGGGGTCTATCTATTTTGTTTTTGCCCTCTGTTTTGGCTTCAAATATCCTCTTTGTGTTTGAATCTTCTTCCATTCTGTGTAGATGTCCAAGCCATCCCAGTTGTCTCTCTTCTATGATTATTTCTATTGCTTTGATATTTAGACCATTAGTGATTGTCGTGTTTCTGTTTCTGTCTCTTCTAGTTACTCCTTCTATTCTTCTTACGAATCACATTTTCATGGCCGTAACCCATGACTCACTACCATATGTTAATGTTGGTCTGACCACTCTTTTATACAGCTCTGTCTTTATTTTTTTTTGTGAATAATATACAAAGAATTTGTATTAACGGGATCTGTAAACTAAATACACGTTGTTGTTTATTTTGAAAATGTTCACATGTATTTTGTATTGCATGTAAACATAGTTCGTTTCTATGATTACATCACTAATTTCTGCCAAAAGCGCTTCAGTAATATCTGTTTTATATTTTACGCATAAACAGGTATTTACCATATCTACACGTCTATCTATATCGACCATTGATTGCGAAACAACACGAGCTATTCGTGCAGTATCGACAGAGAATTAATTCAAATGAGAGGTAGTAGCAATTGTTAGAGCATTATTATCAGAATTCGTTGCAAAATAAAAAATAGAATCTGGTTGATCCCTTTGTGGGTGCAGAACAATACAAGAGAAATATATACGTATCGTATATATATATATATATATGCATATGAAAACTCGATTTTACCAAATACAGTAGAATCTCTCAAATATAAATACCCCTTTCGAAATTATCAAAAACTTTGAAAGCAAAATATATCTATTAATTTTTTATTTTTTCAGGGAAGCACGAATACAGTTTCTATTTCAATATCATTTCGATAATTTGAGCTCCATATTTCTGTTTTGCAATACACGTTTCGTTTTATTTTATACAAAAATATGTTCACATTTATTGAAATTGTACAAACCTAGGGCTTATGAAAGTGTGTATGTAGTTGGAAAAATAATATGGATATCAACTACTGCAAGATTATTATAAAATTTATATAGTTCTACATCATGAATTTATTTTGAATTTGTGTAATATTCAAGAAGATTTAATACGTTTCAACATTTAAGACAATTTTGTTTCTGCTTTCATTTGAAATCACACGGAACATCTATTGCAGCCGAAGTTACTAAACGTAATGATATTATTGTATTGAAACTATTATTTTGTGAATATTATGTAAACATATAATCGAAAATGGTTTCGTCTTATACCGGGTACATGAGTTAATAATTATTACTGACAGTTTATATCACGTTCACATTGTTGTTTTTAACAACGGGATGTACGAGGGGAGGTCCAGAAGTTCGTGGAATGAATGGGTTTTAAATAAAATGAAACAATAAATCTATTTTTCCTTTTCAATATAATCACACTTAAGCACAATACATTTATTAGATCTATGAATTAATTTTTCTAAACCAACATAAAAATATTTTTTATCTTTCGCCTCAAAATGGGCCAAAATTGCCTCCTTTACCTCATTGTCGTCGGAAAACTTTCTTCCATGTAAATCTTTTTTTAAATTGGGGAACAAATAAAAATTACTAGGGACCAGGTCTGGACTGACATCTCCGGTAACAATCCGCTCCAAAATCTGTGCAGGTTTGTCTCCACACAGCTCCAAAAATTGTTTGGACGCACAGACGCGATGCTGTTTCTGGAGCGGCGTGAGCATTCTCGATACCCATCTTGCACTTGACTTTTGTCATACCCAGGTGGTCATGTAGGATACGCAAAATGGTGGTATCTGATACTCCAGCTAATGCAGATAATTGTTTTTCTTCAAAGGGGCATCTTGCAGTAGAAATTTTTGTACTTTTTCGACGATGTCTGATGTGGTGGCCTCAACTGGCCGTCCTGAGCGGGGTTCATCTTCAATCGACTCCTGACCAAGTTTAAAAAGACCATGCCACTTATAAATCATTGATTTACTAGGGCACTGTTCCCCATAAACGGTTTCCATTTCATTCAATATGGTTTGGGCGTTCTTTCCTTGCTTTGTAAGGAACTTTATCACAGCACGGTGTTCAATTTCCTCCATAGTTTTAGTTTTATTCCGGATTGACTTGTTTAGCAGGCAACTATTCGTAGACGACTGACGCTATAGGGCTGCAACTTAACTTATATACTAATGACGAGTCGCCAATAAGAATGACACCTAGCGAGCGCCCCTATCCCCCACCATCCCCTCCATTCCACGAACTTCTGGACCTCCCCTTGTATGTAATGTAATTTTACATCCATACCAACGTAAGCATTAGTAACATTTGCATATTATAACATATTGTCAACTTTGGTGGTTATGCAGTATATAAGCAATTGTAGAAATATTTTTGTAAAGAGGTTAATTTCTTTAAAGTTTGGATCGGTAGTAGGAAAAATATTATACGTCATCTCGGGGAGTAACAGTCTCAAAAGTTTTAAACAATATGCGCGATCGCGAAACAATTCCTATGTATATTTATATCTGGAATAATATTCGCTAGTTTCTGCCTGCGAGTGCTGTTCGTCCCGGAAAGACCCGTTTTGACTAGCTCGACGTTTCATATTCTTATGGGCGCTTTCGTTGGGCTAGCGATCGGAGATGAACTCATCAACAGTTCATCTCCAAAAGAAGATGAGTAAGATCAGGTCGAAACGTCGACCTAGTCGAAACGGTTCCTATCGGGACCAACCGCACACGCTCCCAGAAACTCGGGAATATTATTCCACATACGGTTGACCGCGGAAACATCCGTCATATATATATAGATATACATAGGACAATAGACTAAAGAAAGTTATTTGTTAGAATATCTTTGTCAAGTTTCAGGATATCATAGCGGTGGCGTAGGTTATATATTTGTTAATTGAATTTGTTACTGCTTTATTCAAGTAACATTTCGTATGAGATTCTTTCTTAAAGGTTACTTTTAGAATAAGATATGATTCATATAATTAAACGGTATATATAACATATATCTAAGCACCTTCCTTCGAAATGTATCTCGCGTTTGGAGGTATACTATATTATATACTCTATAAGTGTATATGAGGAGTGGCAACGTTTTCTTTCCCTTATCTTTAGAATTCAATTATGGCCATTGTCTACGCAAACACCCCAGCAATGAATACAATAGGTCTTTGTCTGGATACGCACATGATTCTCTTCAACAGAGTTTATTTCCATCCCAGATGAAGTCTCTTAATTATGCTAATGAAATTTAGGTCAATTTGGAAACGGTCCCTTATTACATCACGTCTGTTCATACGCCATAGTAGACTGACTCTTAATGCTAACAGCATTTACTCAAAAGGTCCAAGACTGGAATATTGTACATCGAGTAAATACTTTGTGGCTTGAGAACGGGAGAACGTGTTCCTTTACTTAATTGAGATATACCATATGTATCCATTTTTTGTTTAAACGTTGTTTTAATGATGCTTAATCCTAACCTAGCTTACTGAAGTCCCTTTCATACCTTAAAATTCTCGTATGTACTCTAATTCACCTTGACAATGTAAGTACTGTTATTCAAGATCACTACTACCACTTTTGTTATTATTTTTCCATTTAGTACGTCTATTGTAGAATAGTTAACTAAGCCTTTAGCCCCCGCATAGATTCGGCTTTCTATTCCGGATATGGTTCCTTGTGATTTTTATTTGTTTTCTAATTTAGAAAAATACCTTGAGGACCGTCGTTTTAAGGATTACATTGAGTTGCAAGCAGCCGTTATAGAACATTTTGTCGGAAAAAAATTATTTTTAGAATGGTTTCGAATTATTAATTAATCGTTATAATAAATGTATAGAAGTTAGGGGAGATTACATTGAAAAATAAAACTTCTTATATTGCTCCAAGTTTCTTTTTTCTACATTACGTCGAGAATTTATAGTACCTACCTCGTAATTTCCATGCAGGAACTTCCTCTTCCCGAAATGTACAATGTTCCTTGCGCTCCGCAATGATTTGCAGAAAAAGTTCTACAATTCTATTCAGAAAATCGGATATGGCGTTTCATTTCTGAAATTCTCTCTGTATATCATTGATCCCACGTACCGTTTATAATCTTGTTCCTCGTAAACAATTAGGTTCACGTTGAAGGCATCACATTTTACGTAACTGTTACGGCATTTCAAATAATGATCGGATTTACTGCTTTGATGTAATCCTTGCTACCCGTATTTCCTATTGCGTGACATTCTTTTTCATTAATATACGATTAGTTGCAAACATTGGGGCGAACAAATCTGTTTTCGAAGCGAAGATTCACGTTTAAATACGTCAAAGTGCACGAGCCTTTCTGTTTGGCAGTAATCGTCGTTTTCTATTGGCATGAGCGTGTCAAACGCAGCTACAAACGTTCAATACGTCTTGTCGAAGCTCGTACGCGAATTTTTACAGTTGAGTAGTCAATCTGGTATATGATATATATATACACTAGGATGACAGAATAAAATAGACACCAGGTAAAGCGGTATAAATATGTACAGCTAAATTCTAAGAACGAATTAAGAACTTTCTCGTGTCATTAGGGTAGGGGTAGATGTATCGGAAGGAATTCGTCATAGTTTAGTATCGTTACAACTATGCCTCGCTTACAAGGTTCGAGTGATATTAGCGACTTCAGCCGGGGTGTGAAATAAGTAAATTTTTAAATATTCCGTTGCCCACAGTTAACCGTGTGATTACACAATTTAAACGCAAGGAGAAAACAACAGTGGAGCCGAGACCAGGTCGTGCCGGACCTTTTGAAAAAAGTAAAAGGGTGCTTGTGCGCGAAGTGTTAAGAGAACCGCGAAAAAGTACAGCTGAGCTTGCGGCAACTTCACAGAAAAGTCAGCGCACCGTTCTGCGATACCTCCACAGTGTGGGGATGTATAAAAGGGTGGCAAAGAAAAAACCTCTCCAACGGCGTTTCAAAAACGGCGCCTAATGGCTTGGGCAATCGAAATGTGAACGAAGCCCGAAGAGTTTTGGCGGTCTGTCATTTTTTTAGACGAAAGCAGATACTGCCAATTCAGTGATAGTGGTTGTACGTGGGTATGGAGATGTTCGTCACACGTGGACGACAAATATTTGGAATCGGACGGTGAAATACGGCGGTGTGAACATCATGGTGTGGGGCGCGATATGGTATGGTGGAAGATCGCAATTAGTAATCTGCGACGGAAATATAAATTCGGCAAAATATATCCAAATACTAACAGAAGGACTACTACCGATATTCGACAACGCCATTTTATCTAAAGAAGACGCCACTTTTATGGAGGATGGAGCACCCTGCCACAAAGCAAGAACAACAACCACATGGAAAGAGGAACTGGGGATTCGGATTTTACCATGGCCAGGCCAATCACCAGACATGAATCCGATAGAGAATGTTTGACACTTAATCCAGACAAATATGACAATAAGGAAGATCTCGTGGCAGCTGTTACAGAAGAGTGGTTAAATATTCCAGAAGACACCATTAATCATTTAATAGATTCTATGCCACGACGACTCGCGGCATTTCACGCAAGTAAAAGTGGATCGACAAATTATTAGTCTAATTTAAAAATTTTAAAATATTTTGTATATATAACGAGAATAGAATCTTTTTAATTAGTAGGTGTCTATTTTGTTCTGTCACCCTACTGTATATAGTTTGTTTTCTAATAATATATATGTATACAATTTCTTAGACTATACCCAATGTAAAAAGCACTCTCACAATTTATTAAATCTTTGGACATAATTCGCGGCAGAATTTCGGGACGAATATTACAATGAGAAGAAAGAATACTGCGAAAAGTGAATACTTAATGTTTCTAAATAAAAGTTAGACCTAAATACACCAGGTGTAAGTGTTCTAGGCATTTACGGTTACTAACATTAGACTCAGAATGTTTGCTATAGTATTTCGTTCATTTATAGTAATTATTTTAATTGTTCTATGATTAATAAATATAATACTTGCCACAATAAAGCTGGTGAAATAGTATACTTGGTGATAATTGGTTACAGTAAGTATATTCTAATGAAACAGAATATTTGATTTTAACATATAGTTCTGCCGTGGTAGATGGTAGGATTTGCTACAGTCAAATTTTTACTTGCCACTAATATGCTTGTATCAATCTCAATAAAGTAAAATATTTAATAGAATAATGCTTTTGGTATCTATATGCAGGCAGTTAGTAATAATTAAACCAGAAAAAGCGGTTGCGCCCTCATTGGCGGCGATGATATTTTGAAAGCGATCAGACATACCCGAAGTCGGAATTCATACGCGTATATATAATCGTTACCGTGCCACTTTGGTTTCCCCTATTTCTCCTGACGAAGCTTCCTACGACGGAGGCAAAACGTCGAGATCCCACCTTTCCCTTTTATTGTTTTTTCTTTTTCTTTCTTTCTTTGATTAGTACTAGGCAAATGTTAGCATTGCTTTCTGTCCTTCTTTATACCATTCATAACTTCATAAGTACCAGTTTAACAAAGTATTTTTTTGTATCCCTTTAACTACTTGCGTTCAATGAGCTGTGCTATATTAGTATCTTTTCTAAAACTTATATTTTGAAAAATAATTACAAGCCTAACATGATATTAATAAAATATAAATGTATTAATTTTTGGTACGGCCTGTTATACGTATTATTTTATAGTAAAGCACGCGATGGCGTGTTATAACGATTATATGTAGTCTTAGATGTAAAAATACGTTATAATAATCTAGACATTAGACATGTCTGTCTTTAAACACAATTAAAACATAGTTTTGCAACGTACATGCTGAGGCGGTACTTTATATTGCTACCAAACGAAAACATACATGTACACATGCTAATGTACATTACATGTATAAGAGAGCTCAGGTAACTGCAATTATTGCAAATATATATATATATATATATATCTTACGTACATCGTAACTGTACATAGGCAAGAGTGGAAACCGTGTACACATTTTATTTTTTAAATATTTTTTTGCGCATGCGCATTGAGTTTCACTGTCCAACCTTTCATCTAGTAAATAACCGAACATACTCTACAAGTAAGTATTGGTCAAGTAATTCGGGAATTTACGAGCAGGCTACAGCGGCGCTGATCTTCAAACCAGGAGAACGTATCATGCAGTAATAAAACACTTCTGGATGGTTGGGAAAACGACGACAGGAATTCAAAATATTTTGCTAGAGGTCCATGACGGATGTATTCCATCATTTTCGACCATCGGCTTCTGGATGAGCGTGTTCAAACGTGACCGCACAAGCATAAATGACGTACCACGCAGTGGACGCCCAAAAAACCTCTACCAACAATGAAATGGTCGACAAGATTCGTGATGTCGTGTTAGCCGATCGCCGATTGCAGCTGGAAGAACTAGCAGAGGCAACAGGCAGCTGAGAGGAATGCGTTGGCCATATCCTACACGAAATTTTGGGTATGAGAAAGCTTTCGGCGCGATGGGTACCGCGTTTGCTCACACTGGAGTAAAAACGAAATCGGGTGCCCGCTTCGGGGGAGTGGCTGACCAGGATCCAACGCAATCTAACGGATTTCTTCATGCGTTTCGTAACCGTGGTTGAGACTTGGATCCGCGACTACATACCGGAGACCAAGGAACAGTCGAAGCAGTGTTTTTTTCCGGGCGAATCAGCTCCGAAGAAAGCAAAGACCGTTCCATAAAGGTCATAGCGACCATTTTTTGGGGTTCGCAGGGTGTGATCCTCACTGATTATCTGCAGAAGGAAAGGACTATCACGGGGCAATACTACAACAATTTCGGAGAAACGGCCCCGTTTGCAGCGGAAAAGCATGCATTTCCAGCACGACAATGCACCCGCTGATTCAACCGCATCGTCGTGCCCAAATTGAATGAATTGCACTGCGAATTAGTCCCTCATCCTACCACCGGATCTACCTTTCGTATTCCTAAACATGGAAAAATCGCTGGGAGGAAAGATATTTGCCTCAAATGAAGAGATCATCGCCGCTACAGACGGCTATTTTGCAGACCTCGAAACATCCTACTTTTCCGACGGCTTGAACAGACTGGAGTGCCGTTTGAGAAAGTGTGTTGATCTTTGACGAGACCGCATCACAGTCGATTCCGGAAACATTCCAGATCCCCCTCATATTACTCTGTGCGCAAGTTTGCGTCGGTATTGTCAGTAGAGGTAAAATTTCGCCAGAAATGGAGTACTTCTAAGAAAATTTAGACGAGTGGTGATTTTTGTTGGGTACAAATATAGCTTAGTCCATAATCTAAATCTGCAATTGCCAGCATTACTTTGAATCCGCAGAATAGGGTGCGTTTTCAATGTTCTAAATCATCTGTGATTTTGCTTTTCTTGGTATACGTTCTACGTGGTATATGTTCTTGTATGACAGATTCTCTATTAACAATGTGCGTGATTAAAAAAGTAATTGTTAAGAAGTATGGGAGCCCTCGTATGGATAAATAAAGTAATCAGTGTCCGATAAAACAAAATTTAAAATAAAGACAATTTCAATCTCCGTACGAAATAAATTCAGACGGAAGAATGGGGTTGAACAAAGCTTTTTCTCCATAGTGTTTATAACTGCGCTCTCGAACAGTAAATATGCTCGTTGAAATTAAAAATTATAATTACGCTATAAACTAAATTAAAAACGCAGCGCTTCTTATCACTTATTATTTTATTTTCAGATAGCAACTTCGTTCTGGGCAATGCGCAAGTTCCTACGCTCTATCCGATCGTCTATTGTTCGGATGGCTTTTGTGAACTCACGGGTTACACGAGGGCACAGATCATGCAGAAGGGCTGCGCTTGCAAGTTCTTACACGGTTCAGAGACGAAGGATGAGCATAAAAGTCAAATTGATAAGGCACTGGAGTCAAAAAACGAGTTGAAATTAGAAGTTATATTTTATAAAAAGAATGGTAAGTACGTTAAAGTTTTTAATAATTATAACATAAGCAAAATCAATTATAGTGATTATCTGTATTAGGAAATTGCAGTCTTTACATACTACTAGGTTTTCGAAATAAAATTAAAAACTCTAATAGTATCAATACTTGAGTAATTACATTTTTTCGCTCGTACTGTAGGCGAAACTAAAAATTCGGCATTTTTTAATTTTTTCCTCAGTTCATTGACGTGTAAAACTTTCGTATAGAAAGAAGCCTGTCTTAGGGAAATTATTCTAACGAATAATACTGTTAGTTAAATACAAGGGGAGGTCCAGAAGTTCATGGAATGGAGGGGATGGAGTGGGGATAGGGGCGCTATGTTGTGTATTTGGTGGCACCAGGTTGGTGTTATCTACTGTGAGCTGTTAAAACTAAACAAAACCATTACTGGGGAACGGTATCGAAAAAATTACCATGCAGCACGAAAACGCTCGGTCTCACGTTGCCAAAACCGTTAAAACCTACCTAGAAATCCTCAAGTGGAAAGTGCTATCCCACCCGCCATATTCCCCAGATACATATTGCGCCGCCCGATTATCACTTGTTCCGTTCGATGGCACATAGTCTGGCTGTTCAGCAGTTTTGCTCATATGAAGACATCGAAAAATGGTTTGATTCGTGGATAGCCTCAAAAGACGAATTCTTTTACCGTAACGGTATTCGAGCTCTACCAGAAAGATGGGAAAAGTTGTAGCTAGCGATGGTCAATACTTAGTAACAATTTTTTCAAAATAAAGTTGCAGTTTCATAGAAAAAAAAGCGAGAACTTAGTTGCCCACAAAGTAACATGAAATTCTTAGGCTGGTGTGCATATTTCGCACTTACCCAATATTAAACCCAGCAGTACTATGGCTTCCGTTCTGTAAGGGTTCCATAAAAAGCGTACCCTACCTTGTTGTATGCTACTTAACCTTTCGTTTGATTGCGTTCCTCTAACAAACAATCCACACATATATTACGTTATAAAACTAGCCCCTATAAAAGTCTTTTGCCAAAGTTTAATTTCGTCTATTTTATTACACGGATTCTCTGTATTTAATTTTATGTTAGCATTTTTCTAAGACACTTCGTAAGCTTATTTCATATGCAAGCATAATGTGGTTGCCCGAGTTAGTCAGCAAAGTTAGAAATCCTCTCGACGCAGAAATGCTAATGCGGCGACGTTATTGAAGCTCGGCGGCTTTTCCTTTAACCGAATACACTCACAGTGTTTGCTCTTGAAGGGAATAGATTATAATGCCGTTCAATTCCCCTATTGTTTAGGGCAGATAAAGTAATCCGCACTTAAATTGCGTAGATTGGATAGAAATATTTAACACTTTCATTAGGAACGTTAATTTAGGATACTTACAGTTTCGTTAGTGATATGGAGTTAGATTATTAATTACCAACAAGGGTAGAGATTCAGAAAGAAAATGGTAAACATTATTCAGATAAATTCATCTCCGATCGCTATAAATGCACCACCAACTGAACTAAACCTGTTTCTGTATTAACGTAAATATGGAAATGCTTAGAAATTTTAATGAAAGCGTCTATTTGTCTAGGTTTAATTTAACAACTGAAATTTTTGTGAATTGCACGTGCATATCTGCTTGTAGGTGGTTTCAAAAAGTATTTGCGATCAACTTTACAAAATATTTTCAGATGCGTGGTCGCTTACGCTTAGGAAAGTGTAGAGAAACGACCATTGCCAAACACATCATATAATGTGTTAATCATTAAACAAAGTCGATGACTTACAACACCTGAAATGTACATAAATGTTAATAGGGCCCCTAAAAATAGTGTACTACGAGGGGAGGTCCAGAAGTTCGTGGAATGAAAGGGTTTTAAATAAAATAAAACAATAAATCTATTTTTCCTTTTCAATATAATCACCCTTAAGCATAATACATTTATTAGATCTATGAATTAATTTTTCTAAACCATCATAAAAATATTTTTTATCTTTCGCCTCAAAATTGGCCAAAATTGCCTCCTTTACCTCATTGTCGTCGGAAAACTTTCTTCCATTTAAGTCTTTTTTTAAATTGGGGAACGAATAAAAATCACTAGGTGCCAGGTCTGGACTGTGAGGTGGATGGACTATTGATTGAAAGCCATGCTTGTGCAGAGGAGCCATTGCAACTTTGCTCTTGTGAACCGGCGCATTGTCTTTTCCTCGACGTTTTTCCTTGATGGCCTCCTTTAATTTTTCTAATATCGCTGCGTAATATTCTCCGGTTATGCTCCTACCTTTTTCCTCGTAATCAATCAATAATATCCCCTCACAATCCCAAAAAACAGTAGCCATCAACTTTCTAGCCGATTCTGACACTTTGAAGTTCTTTGGCGGTGGTGTCCCCTTTTTATGCCATTGCATGGACTCCTGTTAGGACTCAGGCTCAAAGTGATGAACCCATGTTTCACCTCCGGTAACAATCCGCTCCAAAATCTGTGCAGGTTTGTCTCCACACAGCTCCAAAAATTGTTTGGACGCACAGACGCGCTGCTGTTTCAGCGGTGGCGTGAGCATTCTCGGTACCCATCTTGCACTGACTTTTGTCATACCCAGGTGGTCATGTAGGATACGCAAAATGGTGGTATCCGATACTCCAACTAATGCAGATAATTGTTTTTTTCTTCGAACGGGCATCTTGCAGTAGAAATTTTTGCACTCTTTCGACGATGTCTGATGTGGTGGCCTCAACTGGCCGTCCTGAGCGGGGGTCGTCTTCAATCGACTCCGGACCATGTTTAAAAAGACAACGCCATTTATAAATCATTGATTTACTAGGGCACTGTTCCCCATAAACGGTTTTCATTTCATTCAATATGGTTTGAGCGTTCTTTCCTTGCTTTGTAAGGAACTTTATCACAGCACGGCGTTCAATTTCCTCCATAGTTTCAGTTTTCTTCCGGATTGACTTGTTTAGCAGGTGACTATTCGATTGACGCTATAGGACTGCAACTTAACATATATACTAACGATGAGTCGCCAATCAGAATGACACCTAGCGAACGCCCCTATCCCCACTCCATTCCCTCCATTCCACGAACTTCCGGACCTCCCCTCGTAGCATTCATGGTCAAACGACCTCTAATTACAGCCTGCTTAAAAGAATGCATTGTTGCCAGAGAACCAGCACTTTGTAAGAAAAGGTATAAAAAAGAACTTATTTAAAGAAAAATGTTGGAAGAAACTGTTGTGTCGCCTTTCCCATTTTGTTTACAATGTTTATTTATCTCATTTAGATTAATTACATTTAATTACTTAATCACCCAAATTCGCTTAAATTTACAACAGTATTTGCTAAATAATATGCTTATTTTCAACTGTTTCTTTAAGCTCTGCAGTTTACTTATGACAACTGATACATAGGATAAAATTTGCAAGTAACCCCGGTGAAAACCAAAACACCAAACCCTTTCGCAACTATGACCAAGCGTTTACAAATAACGTTTAACAAACATATGAGTGTCCCGCAAAATAACGCAAGAAGTAAGTTCTTGCGTATTGTTATACAATTGTCTATAGCCAACGCAGAGCAACGTCACTTTTATATATGTTTGTATATCTTTAATGTCAGCTAAAAATATATATGCATCTGCAATATCGCGTATAAACGTTGATAAACTATTGTATACGTTATAAAAAGTACCTGGAAGGTAGCATCACGTATAGCGTTGAAAAATCCTTTAGACTCAGTATGATGCTAACGTAATCTTTAAATATAACTAACTATAAACGTAGATAACCGTTAAATGTTCTCTTAAACGCCTTATCTTATTTTTATATCGGGAGTATTGCTATCGCATTTCTCAATCGCGCCGCGCGCCAATTTCGCTGGGACTTCCCCGAGTAAACCGGAGATTTACCGACCTTAATCTTTCGATTGAATCTGCTTTCAATATTAGTCTGATGTCTATGCGGAAAAGACACAGTGGGCGACACATTCATTGTAGAAATGGCTCCAAATAGAAAAATTTTCACGCTTAAACAAAAAATTGAGATCGTTGAAGTTTACAATAAAGATTACAATTAAGTGTAAGGAACTTATCCAAGCGTTGTAATATTGGAAAAGCACAAGCTGCATGTATAATTAAACATAAAGAAATCCTTCTAAACAAATGGATGTCGAACAGCAATTTGAATGAAAAAAGAAGTCTTTTGACGGGTGATGGTACTAAAATTGACAAATAGTGTTATGACTGGTTTACAGCAGCTCGTCATAAGGGGATTCCTTTAACAGGTATGCTGTATGATTTTTTTCGATAAGGTTTTCTTGTATTAATCCGTTGATTTTCTTTTCATATTAAATTCCAAAATAGATAAAAAAAGTGAGATTACCAGTAAGTTTGTCGTGACAAAAACGCAAAAAACTTATTTTTTCTAACTCCGCTAATACGATGTAAAGCTCTATAGTCGCTTCTTAACCGTTAAGGAGAAAATCGCGTTTAAAGTTGCGAAATTTCCAAAAATGCTTAACTCCGAAACTTTGAAGCGCCGTAGCTCCTAAACGGTTATAGATAGGGGATCCCGGTTTGCGCCGTTCGAAAGTACGCGTCGAGATCTTTCGAATGAGCACCGAACGGTCGCGCTGCGACCACGCATAACCGAGATACGGAGATTCGGTCGAGAAATTTCGGTAAAATATAAAAGTCCGAAAATTACCGTTTTTATCATCCTATCCGGTAGATTTTTGCGCGCCGAACAAGAATTTTTTAGCACGCTTCGATATCTCTAACCGTTTAAGAGATACGGGCGTTTGAAGTTTCGGGGCTTCGAAAAACGCGAAAAATCGACCCCGAAAACGACATCTTTCGACGTTTTCTCGTGTCGCGCGTTAACGACGCCGTTCGGACGGACGAATTAGACGGTTTCCGATAGAAAAATGTCCGCGGAATCGATTGCGACCGCTACGGACGTCCTATCTCTAACCGTTTAGCGGCTACGGCCCGTCAAAGTTGAAAGAGAGAGAAAAAAAATCCCAACTTTGAAGCGCTGTAGCGTCGGAACGCGTTGAGCTAGGGCGTCCTTCTTTCGCCTGTTTAGAACCCTCGTAGGGTCCTTACGACGCGCCGATAAGCGAACGTCTAACTCTTCCCGTTAACGCGCAGCAGAAACGTCGCATTTTTTTCTGACCAAAACGATGAAATTTTTTCGACCCGAAAAATCGAGGGTCGGAATTTCGGGGTTTGACCCTACCGGAACGTGGCCATATATGGGTGTATTACGCCTGAGAAATTTCAGCCCCCTAGCCCTAACCGTTTGGGAGATATGGACGTTTGAAAGTTGAGAGGGTGCAAAACTCAACTTCTTAAAGGAGCTCCGAATGGGGTCGAGTGACATATCAAAAGACGCGTATTTTCGCGTAGATTACGATAAAAAAAAGTTTGCCTCTCTATCTCTAACCGTTAAGGAGAAAATCGCGTTTAAAGTTGCGAAATTTCCAAAAATGCTTAACTCCGAAACTTTGAAGCGCCGTAGCTCCTAAACGGTTATAGATAGGGGATCCCGGTTTGCGCCGTTCGAAAGTACGCGTCGAGATCTTTCGAATGAGCACCGAACGGTCGCGCTGCGACCACGCATAACCGAGATACGGAGATTCGGTCGAGAAATTTCGGTAAAATATAAAAGTCCGAAAATTACCGTTTTTATCATCCTATCCGGTAGATTTTTGCGCGCCGAACAAGAATTTTTTTAGCACGCTTCGATATCTCTAACCGTTTAAGAGATACGGGCGTTTGAAGTTTCGGGGCTTCGAAAAACGCGAAAAATCGACCCCGAAAACGACATCTTTCGACGTTTTCTCGTGTCGCGCGTTAACGACGCCGTTCGGACGGACGAATTAGACGGTTTCCGATAGAAAAATGTCCGCGGAATCGATTGCGACCGCTACGGACGTCCTATCTCTAACCGTTTAGCGGCTACGGCCCGTCAAAGTTGAAAGAGAGAGAAAAAATCCCAACTTTGAAGCGCTGTAGCGTCGGAACGCGTTGAGCTAGGGCGTCCTTCTTTCGCCTGTTTAGAACCCTCGTAGGGTCCTTACGACGCGCCGATAAGCGAACGTCTAACTCTTCCCGTTAACGCGCAGCAGAAACGTCGCATTTTTCTGACCAAAACGATGAAATTTTTTCGACCCGAAAAATCGAGGGTCGGAATTTCGGGGTTTTGACCCTACCGGAACGTGGCCATATATGGGTGTATTACGCCTGAGAAATTTCAGCCCCTAGCCCTAACCGTTTGGGAGATATGGACGTTTGAAAGTTGAGGGTGCAAAACTCAACTCCTTAAAGGAGCTCCGAATGGGGTCGAGTGACATATCAAAAGACGCGTATTTTCGCGTAGATTACGATAAAAAAAAAGTTTGCCTCTCTATCTCTAACCGTTAAGGAGAAAATCGCGTTTAAAGTTGCGAAATTTCCAAAAATGCTTAACTCCGAAACTTTGAAGCGCCGTAGCTCCTAAACGGTTATAGATAGGGGATCCCGGTTTGCGCCGTTCGAAAGTACGCGTCGAGATCTTTCGAATGAGCACCGAACGGTCGCGCTGCGACCACGCATAACCGAGATACGGAGATTCGGTCGAGAAATTTCGGTAAAATATAAAAGTCCGAAAATTACCGTTTTTATCATCCTATCCGGTAGATTTTTGCGCGCCGAACAAGAATGTTTTTAGCACGCTTCGATATCTCTAACCGTTTAAGAGATACGGGCGTTTGAAGTTTCGGGGCTTCGAAAAAACGCGAAACAATCGACCCCGAAAACGACATCTTTCGACGTTTTCTCGTGTCGCGCGTTAACGACGCCGTTCGGACGGACGAATTAGACGGTTTCCGATAGAAAAATGTCCGCGGAATCGATTGCGACCGCTACGGACGTCCTATCTCTAACCGTTTAGCGGCTACGGCCCGTCAAAGTTGAAAGAGAGAAAAAAATCCCAACTTTGAAGCGCTGTAGCGTCGGAACGCGTTGAGCTAGGGCGTCCTTCTTTCGCCTGTTTAGAACCCTCGTAGGGTCCTTACGACGCGCCGATAAGCGAACGTCTAACTCTTCCCGTTAACGCGCAGCAGAAACGTCGCATTTTTTCTGACCAAAACGATGAAATTTTTTCGACCCGAAAAATCGAGGGTCGGAATTTCGGGGTTTTGACCCTACCGGAACGTGGCCATATATGGGTGTATTACGCCTGAGAAATTTCAGCCCCTAGCCCTAACCGTTTGGGAGATATGGACGTTTGAAAGTTGAGGTGCAAAACTCAACTCCTTAAAGGAGCTCCGAATGGGGTCGAGTGATATATCAAAAGACGCGTATTTTCGCGTAGATTACGATAAAAAAAGTTTGCCTCTCTATCTCTAACCGTTAAGGAGAAAATCGCGTTTAAAGTTGCGAAATTTCCAAAAATGCTTAACTCCGAAACTTTGAAGCGCCGTAGCTCCTAAACGGTTATAGATAGGGGATCCCGGTTTGCGCCGTTCGAAAGTACGCGTCGAGATCTTTCGAATGAGCACCGAACGGTCGCGCTGCGACCACGCATTAACGAGATAAGGAGATTCGGTCGAGAAATTTCGGTAAAATATAAAAGTCCGAAAATTACCGTTTTTATCATCCTATCAGGTAGATTTTTGCGCGCCGAACAAGAATTTTTTAGCACGCTTCTATATCTCTAACCGTTTAAGAGATACGGGCGTTTGACGTTTCGGGGCTTCGAAAAAACGCGAAAAATCGACCCCGAAAACGACATCTTTCGACGTTTTCTCGTGTCGCGCGTTAACGACGCCGTTCGGACGGACGAATTAGACGGTTTCCGATAGAAAATGTCCGCGGAATCGATTGCGACCGCTACGGACGTCCTATCTCTAACCGTTTAGCGGCTACGGCCCGTCAAAGTTGAAAGAGAGAAAAAAATCCCAACTTTGAAGCGCTGTAGCGTCGGAACGCGTTGAGCTAGGGCGTCCTTCTTTCGCCTGTTTAGAACCCTCGTAGGGTCCTTACGACGCGCCGATAAGCGAACGTCTAACTCTTCCCGTTAACGCGCAGCAGAAACGTCGCATTTTTCTGACCAAAACGATGAAATTTTTTCGACCCGAAAAATCGAGGGTCGGAATTTCGGGGTTTTGACCCTACCGGAACGTGGCCATATATGGGTGTATTACGCCTGAGAAATTTCAGCCCCTAGCCCTAACCGTTTGGGAGATATGGACGTTTGAAAGTTGAGGGTGCAAAACTCAACTCCTTAAAGGAGCTCCGAATGGGGTCGAGTGACATATCAAAAGACGCGTATTTTCGCGTAGATTACGATAAAAAAGTTTGCCTCTCTATCTCTAACCGTTAAGGAGAAAATCGCGTTTAAAGTTGCGAAATTTCCAAAAATGCTTAACTCCGAAACTTTGAAGCGCCGTAGCTCCTAAACGGTTATAGATAGGGGATCCCGGTTTGCGCCGTTCGAAAGTACGCGTCGAGATCTTTCGAATGAACACCGAACGGTCGCGCTGCGACCACGCATAACCGAGATACGGAGATTCGGTCGAGAAATTTCGGTAAAATATAAAAGTCCGAAAATTACCGTTTTTATCATCCTATCCGGTAGATTTTTGCGCGCCGAACAAGAATTTTTTAGCACGCTTCGATATCTCTAACCGTTTAAGAGATACGGGCGTTTGAAGTTTCAGGGCTTCGAAAAACGCGAAAAATCGACCCCGAAAACGACATCTTTCGACGTTTTCTCGTGTCGCGCGTTAACGACGCCGTTCGGACGGACGAATTAGACGGTTTCCGATAGAAAAATGTCCGCGGAATCGATTGCGACCGCTACGGACGTCCTATCTCTAACCGTTTAGCGGCTACGGCCCGTCAAAGTTGAAAGAGAGAGAAAAAAAATCCCAACTTTGAAGCGCTGTAGCGTCGGAACGCGTTGAGCTAGGGCGTCCTTCTTTCGCCTGTTTAGAACCCTCGTAGGGTCCTTACGACGCGCCGATAAGCGAACGTCTAACTCTTCCCGTTAACGCGCAGCAGAAACGTCGCATTTTTTCTGACCAAAACGATGAAATTTTTTCGACCCGAAAAATCGAGGGTCGGAATTTCGGGGTTTTGACCCTACCGGAACGTGGCCATATATGGGTGTATTACGCCTGAGAAATTTCAGCCCCTAGCCCTAACCGTTTGGGAGATATGGACGTTTGAAAGTTGAGGGGTGCAAAACTCAACTCCTTAAAGGAGCTCCGAATGGGGTCGAGTGACATATCAAAAGACGCGTATTTTCGCGTAGATTACGATAAAAAAGTTTGCCTCTCTATCTCTAACCGTTAAGGAGAAAATCGCGTTTAAAGTTGCGAAATTTCCAAAAATGCTTAACTCCGAAACTTTGAAGCGCCGTAGCTCCTAAACGGTTATAGATAGGGGATCCCAGTTTGCGCCGTTCGAAAGTACGCGTCGAGATCTTTCGAATGAGCACCGAACAGTCGCGCTGCGACCACGCATAACCGAGATACGGAGATTCGGTCGAGAAATTTCGGTAAAATATAAAAGTCCGAAAATTACCGTTTTTATCATCCTATCCGGTAGATTTTTGCGCGCCGAACAAGAATTTTTTAGCACGCTTCGATATCTCTAACCGTTTAAGAGATACGGGCGTTTGAAGTTTCGGGGCTTCGAAAAAACGCGAAAAAATCGACCCCGAAAAAGACATCTTTCGACGTTTTCTCGTGTCGCGCGTTAACGACGCCGTTCGGACGGACGAATTAGACGGTTTCCGATAGAAAAATGTCCGCGGAATCGATTGCGACCGCTACGGACGTCCTATCTCTAACCGTTTAGCGGCTACGGCCCGTCAAAGTTGAAAGAGAGAAAAAAATCCCAACTTTGAAGCGCTGTAGCGTCGGAACGCGTTGAGCTAGGGCGTCCTTCTTTCGCCTGTTTAGAACCCTCGTAGGGGTCCTTACGACGCGCCGATAAGCGAACGTCTAACTCTTCCCGTTAACGCGCAGCAGAAACGTCGCATTTTTTCTGACCAAAACGATGAAATTTTTTCGACCCGAAATATCGAGGGTCGGAATTTCGGGGTTTTGACCCTACCGGAACGTGGCCATATATGGGTGTATTACGCCTGAGAAATTTCAGCCCCTAGCCCTAACCGTTTGGGAGATATGGACGTTTGAAAGTTGAGGGTGCAAAACTCAACTCCTTAAAGGAGCTCCGAATGGGGTCGAGTGACATATCAAAAGACGCGTATTTTCGCGTAGATTACGATAAAAAAGTTTGCCTCTCTATCTCTAACCGTTAAGGAGAAAATCGCGTTTAAAGTTGCGAAATTTCCAAAAATGCTTAACTCCGAAACTTTGAAGCGCCGTAGCTCCTAAACGGTTATAGATAGGGGATCCCGGTTTGCGCCGTTCGAAAGTACGCGTCGAGATCTTTCGAATGAGCACCGAACGGTCGCGCTGCGACCGCGCATAACCGAGATACGGAGATTCGGTCGAGAAATTTCGGTAAAATATAAAAGTCCGAAAATTACCGTTTTTATCATCCTATCCGGTAGATTTTTGCGCGCCGAACAAGAATTTTTTAGCACGCTTCGATATCTCTAACCGTTTAAGAGATACGGGCGTTTGAAGTTTCGGGGCTTCGAAAAAACGCGAAAAAATCGACCCCGAAAACGACATCTTTCGACGTTTTCTCGTGTCGCGCGTTAACGACGCCGTTCGGACGGACGAATTAGACGGTTTCCGATAGAAAAATGTCCGCGGACTCGATTGCGACCGCTACGGACGTCCTATCTCTAACCGTTTAGCGGCTACGGCCCGTCAAAGTTGAAAGAGAGAGAAAAAAATCCCAACTTTGAAGCGCTGTAGCGTCGGAACGCGTTGAGCTAGGGCGTCCTTCTTTCGCCTGTTTAGAACCCTCGTAGGGGTCCTTACGACGCGCCGATAAGCGAACGTCTAACTCTTCCCGTTAACGCGCAGCAGAAACGTCGCATTTTTTTCTGACCAAAACGATGAAATTTTTTCGACCCGAAAAATCGAGGGTCGGAATTTCGGGGTTTTGACCCTACCGGAACGTGGCCATATATGGGTGTATTACGCCTGAGAAATTTCAGCCCCTAGCCCTAACCGTTTGGGAGATATGGACGTTTGAAAGTTGAGGGGTGCAAAACTCAACTCCTTAAAGGAGCTCCGAATGGGGTCGAGTGACATATCAAAAGACGCGTATTTTCGCGTAGATTACGATAAAAAAGTTTGCCTCTCTATCTCTAACCGTTAAGGAGAAAATCGCGTTTAAAGTTGCGAAATTTCCAAAAATGCTTAACTCCGAAACTTTGAAGCGCCGTAGCTCCTAAACGGTTATAGATAGGGATCCCGGTTTGCGCCGTTCGAAAGTACGCGTCGAGATCTTTCGAATGAGCACCGAACGATCGCGCTGCGACCACGCATAACCGAGATACGGAGATTCGGTCGAGAAATTTCGGTAAAATATAAAAGTCCGAAAATTACCGTTTTTATCATCCTATCAGGTAGATTTTTGCGCGCCGAACAAGAATTTTTAGCACGCTTCGATATCTCTAACCGTTTAAGAGATACGGGCGTTTGAAGTTTCGGGGCTTCGAAAAACGCGAAAAATCGACCCCGAAAACGACATCTTTCGACGTTTTCTCGTGTCGCGCGTTAACGACGCCGTTCGGACGGACGAATTAGACGGTTTCCGATAGAAAAATGTCCGCGGAATCGATTGCGACCGCTACGGACGTCCTATCTCTAACCGTTTAGCGGCTACGGCCCGTCAAAGTTGAAAGAGAGAAAAAAATCCCAACTTTGAAGCGCTGTAGCGTCGGAACGCGTTGAGCTAGGGCGTCCTTCTTTCGCCTGTTTAGAACCCTCGTAGGGTCCTTACGACGCGCCGATAAGCGAACGTCTAACTCTTCCCGTTAACGCGCAGCAGAAACGTCGCATTTTTTCTGACCAAAACGATGAAATTTTTTCGACCCGAAAAATCGAGGGTCGGAATTTCGGGGTTTTGACCCTACCGGAACGTGGCCATATATGGGTGTATTACGCCTGAGAAATTTCAGCCCCTAGCCCTAACCGTTTGGGGAGATATGGACGTTTGAAAGTTGAGGGTGCAAAACTCAACTCCTTAAAGGAGCTCCGAATGGGGTCGAGTGACATATCAAAAGACGCGTATTTTCGCGTAGATTACGATAAAAAAGTTTGCCTCTCTATCTCTAACCGTTAAGGAGAAAATCGCGTTTAAAGTTGCGAAATTTCCAAAAATGCTTAACTCCGAAACTTTGAAGCGCCGTAGCTCCTAAACGGTTATAGATAGGGATCCCGGTTTGCGCCGTTCGAAAGTACGCGTCGAGATCTTTCGAATGAACACCGAACAGTCGCGCTGCGACCACGCATAACCGAGATACGGAGATTCGGTCGAGAAATTTCGGTAAAATATAAAAGTCCGAAAATTACCGTTTTTATCATCCTATCAGGTAGATTTTTGCGCGCCGAACAAGAATTTTTTAGCACGCTTCGATATCTCTAACCGTTTAAGAGATACGGGCGTTTGAAGTTTCGGGGCTTCGAAAAAACGCGACAAAATCGACCCCGAAAACGACATCTTTCGACGTTTTCTCGTGTCGCGCGTTAACGACGCCGTTCGGACGGACGAATTAGACGGTTTCCGATAGAAAAATGTCCGCGGAATCGATTGCGACCGCTACGGACGTCCTATCTCTAACCGTTTAGCGGCTACGGCCCGTCAAAGTTGAAAGAGAGAAAAAAATCCCAACTTTGAAGCGCTGTAGCGTCGGAACGCGTTGAGCTAGGGCGTCCTTCTTTCGCCTGTTTAGAACCCTCGTAGGGGTCCTTACGACGCGCCGATAAGCGAACGTCTAACTCTTCCCGTTAACGCGCAGCAGAAACGTCGCATTTTTTTCTGACCAAAACGATGAAATTTTTTCGACCCGAAAAATCGAGGGTCGGAATTTCGGGGTTTTGACCCTACCGGAACGTGGCCATATATGGGTGTATTACGCCTGAGAAATTTCAGCCCCTAGCCTAACCGTTTGGGAGATATGGACGTTTGAAAGTTGAGGGGTGCAAAACTCAACTCCTTAAAGGAGCTCCGAATGGGGTCGAGTGACATATCAAAAGACGCGTATTATCGCGTAGATTACGATGAAAAAAGTTTGCCTCTCTATCTCTAACCGTTAAGGAGAAAATCGCGTTTAAAGTTGCGAAATTTCCAAAAATGCTTAACTCCGAAACTTTGAAGCGCCGTAGCTCCTAAACGGTTATAGATAGGGGATCCCGGTTTGCGCCGTTCGAAAGTACGCGTCGAGATCTTTCGAATGAGCACCGAACGGTCGCGCTGCGACCACGCATAACCGAGATACGGAGATTCGGTCGAGAAATTTCGGTAAAATATAAAAGTCCGAAAATTACCGTTTTTATCATCCTATCCGGTAGATTTTTGCGCGCCGAACAAGAATTTTTTTAGCACGCTTCGATATCTCTAACCGTTTAAGAGATACGGGCGTTTGAAGTTTCGGGGCTTCGAAAAAGCGCGAAAAAATCGACCCCGAAAACGACATCTTTCGACGTTTTCTCGTG